>CM040118.1:419183406-420659968 GCA_022559845.1 Amorphophallus konjac
CTGACTGGATCCCACCGGTCATGTAGCGTGTAGAGGAGGGCGGTGTCTAGCCTCATCACCTCTATCTCGAGGAACTCCGAGAACCCCATCGCAGCTAGTCTCCCTCTCTGGAAATCCGGCAGCGCCAAGTACATTACTCGGACCTGCAGCCACGAGATCCTCATCCTGCGTTTTCCCTGTATGCATTTACACATTCAAAGGTTAGTCATCCATATAGTTTAATAATTTATGCATTGCATTGCATTAAAAAAAATCACCCTCAGCACCCTAACGGCCATCACTTGACCATTTCTCTGGCCTTAGCGGTCTGGGTTAGACCGTCTGGCTCCCTAGCGGTCGCTGGAAGGACCGCTAGGCACTCGCCATAGCGGCAGTGTTCCTTCCGTTTCCCCAGCCCTGGAAAATGGCTCTAAAGGCCTTTACATGATTTCCATGGGTCACTGACCCATTCCCTTGCTAGTCTACCCGCATGCATGATCTAGGAAAATTAAAAATGGGTTTTTTTGGGTTTCGGCTTACCTCAAATGATGGGGTTCCGACTGTCGCCTTGGGGGCTTCCTCGGTGTGTATTCTCCTTCCTCATCTCCAGCTCCTCCCTCCGGCATTGTGGATGCCAAAGATGGTTCCCCGGCTTCGGTTTGAGCCAGTGGTGCTTCCTCCTCCGCTCGGTCCGCCGAAACTGCGGGCTCATTCTCCCTAGCCATATGGCATTGGAACCATCGTATTTCCCTCTTCTTCACCATCCTGGAGTATGGGTGAGTGTGTGTTTTGCAATGAGGATTTCGCCGGTGGTGGTGGTCGTCGGTGGTGAGATGGGTTTTAGGTTTGAATGAGATGAGAGTGGGAGTGAATGGGAGTTCACAGTTTTTGAAATCGCTTAGAGCCTTGCGGTCATGTGATGGACCGTTAGGCAGTCTTTAGCGGTCCTCTCTGGACCGCTTTTCTAAGGGTCACGCCCGTTGGGGAATGTGAACCGCCTTAAGGGTAGCGGTCTATCTCTAGACCGTTAGGCTTTCCCTTGCGATATTGGAATGACCATTTTTTCATGCTGTTATGATTGAATGATACCTTTTTCTCATGTGTGCCCTTTGCTTTATTCGATGCATCATGCTTATCTCTATGGCTTTATTATTGATGGCTAACCTCTAAAATGATTGGAATTCATTAGCGCCATCACATCATCTTCTCGCAAGGCAGGTAAGTCAGGTAAGTATCTCGATCCCTCGTCCCTTTATGCATTACTATATGGTATCTATGATATATTATCTCGAGAACCGGCTAGTCATTCATGTGTTCTGGGATCTGATGTTCCCCTTTAATAAAACCGATGATGATCTAAGTGAACGTGTTTAATCGTTGGATAGGCCGTTAGGTTGGAAGAGTTGGGGGATGATGGTTCTATCTCGCATGCCATGGTTGCGGATAGTGTCTTGACCCTGATTTGTCCGGTATAGCAATAATATTCTCAAGTATCTTTCTATTTTATGGTTTCTTTGCATTCGTTTTGATGATTTCTTTTTGCTTCAGCCTAACATGCATCATGCGCATCTTTGAGCATTCATGAGCCCTAATCTGTCTAAGGTGTCTCAGTACTGGTGGATAACTATGTCCATGGTCTTGGCTAAAGAGAGTCATTCCACTCTAGGTTGGAAGATTTTCCTTCGGTATGTTTGCTCGGTTTGGTTGGTTGAGGATTCTTGTCTGGAGTTTAGTTGCTCATTTTTACTTTCCACTTGCTCCGATCGCCTATCAGCTGTGGGTTGCAGTGAGGAGGTTGGTCGTGTTTTATTTCCTTAGTTGTTAGTTTCTCCAAGCATGCGTCATTCGGTTTAACTGTTCCTTGTGATTGGTTTGGATTTTTCCAGAAGATTTCTATCGCTCGTTGGTTGAGGATGGGTGTTGTTTACCTTAACGCCCGCTTTTCAGTCCACTCTGCTTCATTTCCGCTTCGTCTCCATGTACCATTTCACTTTCGCTTCACCTCCGCTCGCTCCCCTACAAAGAGGACGTTAAGGAGGGACATCTGTTGACACCCGTTTTATGACCAATGAGTTGGGTCATCTCCTTATCTTATTTTATGATGTCCCGGGTTGTTCACCGATTGTTGGGCCACTTTTGGGTTATTTTTGGGCTTATTTTATAGTTCTCTCCTTGGTTGGGCCTAGTTCCTTCTATTTTCTCGTCATTTTAGCTTATTGGGCCTAGATAAGGGCTAATGAGGATTATTTTATGGATTAACTCAGAGGTTTATTTGCCTTTATCTCTTTTGCCACGTCTCTTAGCCTTACGGTCTATCGCACGACCGTTAAGGGGGCGTTGGCGGTCCTTTGCTAGACCGCTAGGAGGAAGAGTGTCCCGTTGGGTTCCTTTGGTCTTATCTCTTTGTGGACGATTGGGCCTTGCTACCTATCGGTCGACCGTTTCTTGAGCCTTGCAGTCTATCGCAAGACCGTTAGGGGAGACAGAGAGTTCTGCTCTGCCGGATCTGCCTCTCTTCGGCTATGGTCAAACTAGAGTCCTTGCTTTGATGATTTCTCTCTGAGTATTGATCCTCAGAAGCTTCTGTCTATTTCTATGGACTCTTGGGAGTACTATCTTGAGATTTATCTAGGTTCAGCCCTATTTTCGTGCTATTATCCCTCCAACTCGACCTAAGGTTTTGGGGGTCTATAAATAGAACCCTTGACTTCATGGCTTGAGGAGGAGATTTCTAGAGTTCGCGTTGAAGTGCTGCCGCATCCTGGAACGAGTACCAACCAGGGGGAGCTTGTGTCTATGTCCTAGGGTCGTCTGGTCCAGAGAGTAGCCGGTTCTTAAGTGTTTTTTTTGTGTCCTTCTTCTCTTAGTCTTTGTCTCTTTTGCATCATCATAGCATATTCCCCTCCTTCTTCTCCACGTTCTTCTGCACTCACATCACGTTTTTAAACATCGCCCTACTATTTTCACGCCCCACAGGGGTTAAAAACCACCAACCCCCCAGGTATTCACCCTTCCTTTTATGCATATTAGTTTCATTACATTATAGATACTACACTTTCCAAGGCTAATTGGGTTGTTTCTTCTTGTGTCTACACTCTTTTGCAGGTTTACAGAGCTCATCCCATGAGGCCCAACTCCTCTGGCCAGCCAGGAGGGGTGGAGATTCAAGTTCCACATCATACTTCTCTGGGTGCGCTTAGCAGCCATCACCAGACCGTTTGCCTCGCCTTGCGGTTTATCGTCCGACCATGTTTCTCTGCCTTGCGGTCGTCTCAGGACCATTTTTTTTGTGTCTGCACCTGGTTTTCTCTCTTGCAGGCGAGTGTGCTTCACTTGGCTTCTTTCCAAGATACGTAGTGTAGTTTTGCTGCATTGCTTGCTTTGGTGGTGATCACATCTTTCTTATTTGGGCATTGGTTATCATATTTTTCCATCTTCTCTTATTTCCTTTGTTCTTTTAGTTGCTCCACACCCACGGTGTGTGTTTATTTTCCTTCTTTGCTCCATGCCCACAGCGTGTGTTTAGTTTGTTCTATTGCTTCTCTCTATACTGTTGAGATGATATGCCCACATGCTCTATGTTTGATGTTATTTCTGGTTTGAGTTAGCACATATCGCACATCACCTCCATATCTCACACATCATCACATCCAGTTCACCATAAAAAATATCAGCACCTACAAGTTGAGTTATTTCTCTTATTCACCCTTTATGATGCTCCAAATTATTCATTGTTTTGGGGTCTTCTTTAACCGTATTTTGAGCCATTTCTTGGTCATTTTTTATAGCCCATTGAGCTTTGGAGGCTTTTATCTTCAATTTCCCCACTTTTGGGTCCGTTTCGGGCAGTTCGAAGGGCCGAACGGACGTCCGGATGAAGCCTTGCGTTCTCTCTAAACGCGGTCCCCTTGGAGACCGCATTCATGAGAATGCGGTCTCCAAGGAGACCACGTTCAGCCAATTTTTTTATTTATTATTTTATTTAAAGCTCATGGCCTCGATTTTATGGAAACCGCGCCCATGAGGCCGCGGTTTTCAACAAACCACGTTCTCGATTTTTATATTCCCAGGGCTGCATCGACCCCGTGGGCCTCCTGCGTCGACCCCGTGGGCCTCTTACGTCGACTCCAGATTGACTTCTTATAGCCACCGTTCCGGCATAATCACGTTCATGAAGAAGCGGTCGATCAACCAATCGTGCTCACGTTGCAGAGTCCTGCACACCCGTGGCTCCGATTTCTTCGCCCGAGGACTCTCCGGGAGCCCTATCTTGCACCGATTTCGATGAGGATAGCCCTCCACCTCGGTTTCCATCCATCTAGGACTCTTATCCTCACTATTATCTTATGATTTATGTATGAATAAATATATATATATATATATATTTAACTATTGAACTCATATTCTAATTCTATTTGATTAACCATTTAAACCATTTAATTAATAATTCAAAACCAATAGATACTTTAGAAGATGCCAAATTATATTTTAGGAAATGCCAATTCATATTTTCAATCACTTAGGAAACTAATAATACATCTTATTATAATATTATAAGGGAATAGGAAATAGGTTATATAGATAGGGTTTTAAAGGATAAACATCAATTTTTTAAGATGCTAAATCATATTTTCATAATTTAGAAATTTTCATATTTCAACTTTTACATTATATCATTGTTTTGACGAAATAAGGGTATATAGATGAAGTGTTAAAGGATAAACATAATTTAAGAAGTGAGAAAGGGTATATAGATAATTTTGGTTAGTGTAGAGTGAATAGAAAGGTCTCAGTTCAAAATCACGACCGTTATTAGGCCGTTACTCACGAAATAACGACACGTAAGGTGTCGTTATTCAACTAAAGTAGAAACATAAGGATGGAAAGCATATATATCCAATTTCGGTCCTTAGAGGGTGATAGGAAAATGCTCCAAAAGAAGTAACGACCAATGCATGGTCGTTATTCACTAAACAACGACATATGTTAGGTCGTTATTTCCTAAATGTGAATAGTGACATGAATATTGTCACTTTTTATTTAAAACAAATTTTTCAAAAAAAAGTATATGTAAAAATAGAGAAAAATGTAAGGATGTCACCCATGAAATTTCATAAACTAAATCCATCAATTTTTAAAGATAAAAATCATTGAAGTTAAGTGGGAAGATTAATATAAAAAACTCGGGATTAAAAGAAGGAGTCTTAGCCTCATAGGCGCCATTTTCGATCCGACAGATTTATGTGGCTTTAAGACACGAACAGCCTGGCATCGCACTGATATGTTATTATTCCGGATCTGGTTTCCTATCCTGTCTACCAAAAATCCCCAAATCTCTATATTATACCCTCTAGTGAAGTAAATCTCCGTTAGTTCTAAGACTTGCTGCAGAGAAGGGGGGAAACATTCTCTGAAGTTGCAGAGGTTGCAGAGGAGGGAAGAAAGTTGCCTTTTCTTCCACCAGTACCCTTCCTATCATCTCAGAGGTAGGTGGTCTCAGGCTTTTAACTAAACATTAGCTAATCTAAGATAGCTAATCTAGGATAAAAATTAGTATTAGCTCATCTCCATCTGATGTTCCATGCGATAAACCATGTTTATAGCAATTTCTATCATGCTTTCACATAGATCAAGTAAAATGTTAGCTAATATGTTAGAATATGTTAGCTAATCAGTTAGATTACCTAATCTAATCACATGAGAAACTAAATCTTCATGTTACTTGTTTTACGGACATGTTTTACGCTAAATGACTACACCATATTCTATATACACCATGTTAAAGATGTTATATTAGAGTTAAATTAATATGTTAGCATACCTAGTTAATCTGTTAGCCTACCTAACCTAATAACATGTTAGGCTAAATCTCCATGTTACTTGATTTACCAACACGTCTTACGTTGAATGACCATATCAGATATGATATAGTTCATGCTTTAGTAAAGGGCCTGTCATTATGCCAATTTATGTGAAACTAAAACCACCATGTTAAAAATGTTATATTAGAGAAACTAAAACCTGAAAAATAGTGAAAGAAGAAATTGTAGCCAAGAGGATGAAAAACGTCGCCGTCTCCTCGTCGAGCCTTTGAGTGGATCACCCCGCCTTGGAAGCCGACGCCGTGAGAGGACCGGGAAATGAATAACCGCCTTGGGGTGTGTGAAGAAATAGGGAAGAGAGAGAGGTGGATGGAGGAAGTCGGGAAAAGACCAAGCTGAAAGCATAATAAAATTATATTTAAAATAGGGGGTTCTAAGAAGGAGAATAACTTAAAATCTAGAGAGAATGAGAATATATGAAAGAAGCAAAAGTTGTAAATTGGAGGGTTAGGAAGACGTTTTATGAAGAGTGCAGAGAGAGAAAACGAGAGGAAGAAGGGTAAAATGTGAAAAATCGAGATCTATAGGCGCGGGTGAACAGTGACTGAGTAGAAAACAGAACCGTGGAAAATTAATTATAACGTAAAAATAAGAAGAATTGAAGGAAGTGGTAGAAGAATAAAATATAGATCTACAAGAGATGAACAACATTTATGAAGAACTCAGAGACAAAATAGGATTTTCTAAGTTCCAAAATGAAAGAATGGCAGAGACTATCATCTCGGATGAACAGTAACACTTCAGAATAGTAAGTTGCAAAATGTGAAATATCTTAAAAACGAGAGAGATTCAGAGGAAGTGATAGAAGAAGAAAACGTAGAACACTTGAAGATGAAGAAGTGTTGTGAAGACAAGAAGTGGAATTGAGGATCATAACAGCAAGTAATGAGACTAAGAAAGAGGTAAATGCTCAAAAATGTCCATTACAACAATATAAACCCACAAAGATTTGACCAAAAACAAGGCAAACAATCTCTCAAACCCTCCTCACGTAGCTCTACAAAGGCCCATAAGAAGTCTTGGTCAGTGGCACCCTTCACTTAAGGTGGATTGGTGTTATTCTGCACGAAACGGTACAAAATGACCCCCTTGAAATTGGCCCCCACCCTAGGGCGCCTCTTAACTTGAACATTCATCTTCAATAGTTAACCCTTTATCTTAATCAGTTAGCTCTGAACCAATTATCTTAATCAGTTCAGTTAACACTAAACCAATTATTTTAATATAACCCTCAGCCATTATCTTAGCCTGATTATCATGACCAACAATGGAGCTGAACCCAAAAATCTAGGCACCCTGTACCCAAGCGCCTCTTACTGAAAGATGGCAGTGACCTGGGCGTCTCTTATTGAAAGATGGCAGGGGTATGGGCGCCAATTCTTAAGACCCTGAGTTTTGGTTTTTCTGAGACCTTAAACCCATGAATGACGCGCCCTTGTGTCAGGACTCCACTGATAGATGGCAGCCTGAGAGGCGCCATTTGACCCCTGACTGGGTTCTCTAAACCCTGTATAGTTCACAAGAAGGGCATCCCGCTGTGAGGATGTCGTTTCTGAACATGTCAGGTGGCCCATAAGGCACCTATCTTACCCATTTTTCCGTGTATCAAACTTTACTGGTTTTCACTCCCAATTCATCCCTACACAACAATATGCCCTTGGATTCCATTCTATAAAATCCACGTTATATTTCCTACACGGTCAATCCTTGAAAATTCCATATTGGCTATAAATGAGAGTGGATGTCGAAAACATGACAAATGCTGTGCATATAGGGCCTAGTCTAGTCCTGGGAGGAACACTCGAAGGTACTTGTGCCCATGGGAGTTTATTGACCGCGGTGTTTGGCATTGTACCGGAGTACTTGCTTGCTAGACTTTAGGCATTCCACTCATTCACGTGATATTACTTGACTGATTTGACTTGAGGCCCGTAGAAGGGTAAAAGTATTTGCTTGATTGAAATTGATAAATAGCCAATTCCAGTTATATTTGCTTGAATTACATTTGCTTACTATTGCTTGCTTGACATGAGTTCTTACCTTCTTGGAAAAATTATCATTATTGCCAGTTATACTTGCTTGATATCACTTGCTAGTGCTGTATTGGAATTAAAAGCTATATACTCTCTCTTGCTATGTCCTCTTTATACTGCTCTTGCCGTTTTATACAGTCCTTGATATCTATTTGTCTACATGCATAGCTTTACCTACATTAAATGAACTTGTAAACCACTTAAAGCATGTTAGAACTTGAGATGTAAATCCTACTGAGTGATTCGCTCATCCCGTTGTTTTCTTACATTTCAGGTAATTTGGATAACGACCAACACTCGGAAGGGAATGAGACTAAGTGATGAGTGTTAGAACCGAGTTATCAAATTGTCATGTCAATTGTGTTATTTGTAATCCCAGTTATGTCAGTTGTATTAGTCCACTTGATTAGAACTGTAATAAGGGCTTAAAGCCTAGTAGTTGGACTCTGGGAATGTATGTAATTTGTCATTTGGTTAGTTGCAATAAATATCTGCTCGTATTATTCGTATTAATTTCAAGTTTAAATGTAAGTTATTTGCGCACTCTATTAATTGTCAAAGGAAGAATTCCACTGAATGTCTAGATCGCGTTGGTTCTATATAAAGGCTTGTCGCGCCACGGGTAATCTTCCGCGCTCGGGGCGTGACAGCTCTTTCTAGGTATCAGAGCCTAGGATTACAATTTCCTAGGTAAAACCTAAAGTCTAAGGATATATTTGTACCTTACCCGGTGAGATGGGTAGAGACACAGGTTAAGTTCTATAATGGCATTTAACCTCATAATAAAACCTGATATTTATTACACCCTAATTCTTTTGTAGGATTATGGCCGCTGAAAGAGCACAATGGTGCGAGATGCAGCGCACTGTGCAAGGACTTACGTAGGCGCTATAGCAAGTGGCGCAAGGCGGTGCTGGCGGTGCTCACCGTGGAGCTAGCGACCTCCACCGGGATTTTCGTAACATGAACCCACCAAGATTCACGGGTTTGATGGACCCCGATGATGCCGAGAATTGGCTGAAGGAAATTGAGAGGATCTTCCGTGTACTGCAATGCACGGATGCAGAAAAGGTTCTATTGGCTACGTTCCAACTGGAAAAGGATGCTCGATGCTGGTGGGAATCTATAGAAACAACACTGCCCGACAACCATGTCACTTGGGCGGAGTTTGTTGAACAATACAACAACAAGTATTTTTTTGACCGTGTGCAAGAAAAGAAGGCCATGGAATTTGTCGCGTTAAAGCAACGGAGCCTGAAGGTGGCCGAAAATGAGGCCCAATTCTCATGACTTTCCCGTTATGCACCTCACTTGGTGTGTACGGAAAAGATGAAGGCAAGGAGATTCCTCAACGGGGTATGGCCCCAATATATTACACAACTTGCGCCGAAAGACATCCAAGTCTATTCGAAAATGGTTCGACGTGCTCAATTGCTGGAAGACGCCACTGAATTCTCTGAAAGGATTTGAGGCAAGGACAAGAAGGAACCCGTCACAAGTCCAGAAAACATCAAACCACCATTTGGCAAGAAGCGATTTTTCAATGGAGGAGAATTTTCCAAAGAGAAGAGGTTCCAGAAAAGCAACAAGCCCTTCTCCACTATCGGCAATAAGCCTTCCTCCGCCATCACACCTTCCAAGGAAATCTACAAGTATTGTGACAAGGCTGGTCATAAGACTGAGGAATGTTGGAGGAAACTGGGAGCGTGTCTTCGATGTGGGAATCGAGAGCAGCGAATTCCCGACTGCCCCTTGATGAAGGAACAAGCCAACAAAGATGAGAAGCGTCTGGTAAAGAAACAAGGCCATCTACAAGCTCTTCAAGGGATGGAACCCGTGGAAGGACGAATCGTGGAAGGTACATTAACTGTTTGCTCTAAACATGCTAAAGTTCTATTTGATACTGGAGAAATTCATTCATTTGTTTCCAAGAGATTTATTGCCTTATTTTCTAAAGAACCTGAATGGTTAGATTTAGTAATATCTACACCTCTCGGAAACAAGTCTGATATCATGCATCACTACCCAAGTTGTGAGGTTATGATCCAAGGTAACAATCTGCCGGTCGACCTTATATGCCTTGATATGAAGGATTATGATGTCATACTAGGCGCTGACTAGTTATCCACCTACCAAGCAACGGTAGATTGCCGACACAGCAAGGTAACTTTTGCGGATTATCCCGAGTTGGTTTATGTTAGCCCTCGGAATAGACCCCCACTCATCTCAGCCCTTCGAGCAAGCAAACTTGTGAGTAAAGGATGTGTGGCTTTCATAGCTTTTGTGACTGCCACGAAAGTCGAGAAGACTGAACTTGAAGACATCCGAGTAATTCGGGACTTTCCCAATGTATTTCAAGAAGAATTGCCTGGTTTACCCCCGGAAAGGGAAGTGTCGTTCACAATCGACATTGTTCCTGGTGCCGGTCCTGTTTCTAAGGCACCCTAAAGGATGTCTCCCGCTGAACTGAAGGAGCTAAAGGAACAGTTGATGGATTTATTGAAAAAGGATTTCATTAGGCCGAGTACTTCCCCCTGGGGAGCACCCGTGCTCTTTGTTAAAAAGAAGGATGGAACATTGAGGCTATGCATTGCTTATCGGCAGTTGAACCATCTTACAATCAAGAACAAGTACCCGCTGCGGAGAATTGATGAGCTGTTCGACCAATTATCTGGAGCTAATTACTTCTCCAAAATTGATCTTCGGCCTGGTTACCACCAATTGAGTATTAAAGAAGAAGACATTTATAAAACTACGTTTCGACTTAGGTATGGGCATTATGAATTTACTGTTATGCCTTTTGGACTAACAAATGCCCCCGTAGCTTTTATGCAGTTAACGAACAACATCTACAGGCCTTATTTGGACCAATTTATTGTGATCTTTATCGATGATATATTGATCTATTCAAAAACTGAAGAAGATCATGAAGTGCATCTCAAGAAGGCATTACAGATATTGCGAGACAACAAGCTATATGCCAAATTCAGCAAATGCCAGTTCTGGCTTGAAGAAGTGTCCTTCTTAGGCCATGTCATATCAAAGAATGGAATTTCTGTTGATCCTGCGAAGGTCGAAGCCGTACAAAATTGGGGACGACCAACGAATGAAATGGAGATTCATAGCTTCTTGGGTCTAGCTGGTTACTACCAGCTTTTTATTAAGGTCTTCTCCAAGATTGCTTTTGTGAGGCCCGTGCCTTAGCGGATCTTTAGTGGTTCGGACCTAGAATCTATTCTGGAATTTTCGGCTATTTTCCTGAATTTTTAGGAATTTTCTGACATTTTTTAGGTTTTTATTGGAATTATTTAGGTTTTTAAAAGAAGAAATTAAGTTATATATATATATAATATATATATATATATTAATCCTTTTTTTTATCTCACCCTCTCCCTCACTTCTCTCTCCCCCCTCGTCGAACTCGCTCACGGTCTCTCTCTCTTCTCCGATCGCCTCTCTCCCTCTTCTTGGGATTTCAGGCGGAACGACGACGGATCGAGGCGTGGAGCACGCCGGTGGATTCCTCGCGTCGAAAGGAACGCGTTGACGCCTTCCACGATGTGATTCGCGGTCCGTGGGTGCGAGACGAGGTGTGGAAGCTCGATGAACCCTCCTCGGTGCATGCGACTTAATCGGCCGTTTCGGCTCGAACGAGATAGGGGGATGGAATACCAATCTCGCTAGGATCATTCCCTATAGTTGTTTGCTTAGTTTAGCTCCTGTGGCATGCATAATGGCTATTTTTCATTTTTAGGGTTTAAGCTTCGTTCTTCATGTTTAATCCATTGTGAGTGTTGCATGTGGGTGTTTTTGTTGGTATTATGTTGTTTAGGACGTGTGGTTTGGCAGGAAACAGGTTTTTCCGTCGTTACCCGGTGATTCCTGTCGCCCGGGAGGGAACCCATTTTTAGATATAACCCGTCCGTAACCCAGATGGTGTGACGGTCCTACCAGGAACCGTCACACCCGTAACGATCCATAGGGGACGCATTATAGTCTTGTGACGGACCTAAGGGGGTGCGTCACAGGGAGTGTAACGGCCTAGCCCTAGGCCGTTACATTTCGTTTGCCTACCGTTGATCGGGTTTGTAGGTTGGCCTGACGGTCTATCGGGCGGCCGTTAGGGTGCTGTAACGCGCCTCCGGGTGCGCGTTACATCCTGCTAGGGCGTTAAAATCTGTGTGTTTTGTTTTGGCGTCAGGTGGCTCTAACGGCCAGGGGCGGACGCGTCACAGTCGATGTAACGCACCGACTCCCAACCGTCAGACTCTGTGATGCAGTGGCAGTGGACCGTCACGCTCTTTTAGTCAGGGCTGTGAGCCCCTTTGGTCTCGGGTGGTTGTAACGGCCGGGTGGAAGCGCGTTACAGTTCGTGTAACGCACGACACCACGACCATTACGCCTTGTGACGCGGTGAGTGTGGACCGTCACATCCCCTGGGGTTTTCAAAATCCGCTTGTTCATTCTTTAATGCTTTCCATAATATTTCTACGCCATGTTCAAGTTGTTTTATGAAATAATGGCATGTTTTTAGATCCCAATAGAGTAGCTTTTCTTTCCTTGCGATTGAACCACTGTTGTAGCCCTAAGGCCTTGAGTTGCCGACCCGCCTGGGGATGGCGGAGGGGTGTTCCCGTCACACGGTTTGTAAGCTAGTTCCGTGGGCTCCCGGCTAGCGGTAGCGTCCTACTGAGGGAGAAAACTAGCTAGAGGGCCTGGCTCAGGCGAGAGTCAGTGTGTGCACACGTGGTCGGAGGCTTTGGACTGACACTGACGAGTGTCACTCTGACTAGTCACTTGGTTTGGTACGGTTTACGCGCTCAGCTTGTCGTGTTACAGACTGCGAGTGCTTGAGACGCAGTGTAAGCCGTCAGTGGACGCATCTGGTTTCTGCTCCCGGTGGTTGTCCTGTTCCCTGTGGCTTGGTTAGTTGAGGCACATTCTATTGGTAGATTTAGTTTTTGTCGTTTAGACTTATATTATTGGCATGTATTAGCTATTATACTTGTTCAGTAGATTTAAAGCTTTCAGTCTTATCATGCCATTGCCTGTTCATTTAATTAAATGCATGCTCTAATTGCTTAATTTTACATGATTGCATGTTTAGCACGAGGTAGGGATCCGCGTGACCCCTACTGAGTCTGGCTGTGACTCACCCTTCTCCTTTCAGGTGAGCCGCGCCCGTCGTCTCCCGGAGTTTCCTGTGTGCTCGGAGACCATTCTTAGATGTCAGCAATAGACGGGTCACCTTTTTGGCTTTCTGGTGTACTTTTTCTGGGGTATGCCCCGTGTAGTTGTACTTTTGGACTAGCACTCTTGTGCCTCTGGACTAGTTTATATATTTAGCACTCTGTTTATTTTAAAATTGCTTCCGCACTTTTGTTAAATTTTATTGCTTAAATCTATTATGCGCGCTTGTGATTGCAATTCGTTATACATCCCCTCGACAAACTTCACTAACCCTTCAGGGGCCTCATCAGCCTCTTGGGTGGCTTCCCCAGTTCCTGGTATCGGTGTATCGATGTTATCGGTATATCGATATCTGGCGCTCTGCGTCGTCACAGTTGGTATCAGAGCGAAGTTGAGGATTTTTATAAGGAATTGGAATTTACACTTGTCCAGAGTTAGTCCCTTGTATTGTCTATTGCTGGCTTAGGATGTTTTCCGTATGATTGATGGATTTGCTGTTGTTTTATGTTGTCGGCAGTTGTAAGATGGCACCTCGTCGAGGAAGACCTCCTCCAGTTCCTCGAGTTCCTAGACATGCGCCTAGAGAAGAGAGTGGTTCTGCTCAGCCTCATGCAGTTCCTGCAGTTCCTGCTCCAGCGCCAGTTATTGCTCCTCAAGTCGAAGTGCCTAGTAGCCGAGGCAAGGCTCTTAAAGAGTTTCTTCTGTTTAATCCGCCAGCTTTTGACGGTCAACAAGACCCAGAGGTAGCAAGGCAGTGGCTATATGCGATCGAGCGCGTATTCCTATCTATGGAGTGCACAGAGGATGAAAAGGTTATGTTAGCAGCGTTTCAACTCCAAGGTACAGCTATTACATGGTGGAAAGCCGAGTGGCAGATTGCCTTTCGTTCCAGGCCCCTTCGGTAGATCACTTAGGCAGAGTTTGTGGCAGCCTTCGAGCGTGCCTATACCCTTGCCTGTTTGCAAATGGCAAAGATGTACCAGTTCATGGAATTGATTCAGGGTGATATGACCGTACTTCAGTATCAGAACAAATTTATGGAATTGGGTCAGTATGCGCCCCATGTGCTTGCTAATGAGGCGTTGAAGACTCAGCAGTTTTTGCGAGGACTCAGGCCTGAACTTAAGTTGCCATTGATTGCAAGTCATGTTGCTGATCTTGATGGTGCGTGCCAGGCAGCTGTGGCACTCGAGCTAGAAATGGCGAGACCAGGAGGATATTCTCAAGCTGGGTCGGTTCAGCCGACGGTTCAGTTTCCGCAGACTTACCGACCGCCAGTGTCAGGAGTTCCCTCTGTTCCGCCAGATGTTAGTAGTGTTTCTCCCTCTTCCAAGCCCAAGTTCAAAAGGTTCAAGAAGAAGAAGAAGTTCTTTCAGTCGCCGTCATTTGGTGTTGGTACTGTTCAGCAGTAGTCGGCGCCTTCTTCCCAAAGTCGTCAAAGTTCTGCTGTTAGTCAGCCGGGGACTTGTAGAAGATGTGGTGGCAGCCATAAGGGTCAGCCGTGTTATCTTCTTGTTGTTTGTTTTCGTTGTGACCAGCCTAGTCACGTGGTTCGAGATTGCCCGTTGAGGCCAAAACCAGTGCAGGCTCCTCAGTTTTTGCAGCCTCAGCAGTCGCAATTTAGACCTCCTCTTGTACCTCAACCTCAGCAGCAATTCTATTCTCAAGCTTCAGCGTCTTCCCAGCAGTCTTTAGCCGGATCCAAGAAGCAAAAGGGCAAGGTTTCTCACATTTCTCAAGCTGAAGCGATTGCCTCCCATCTGGTGGAAGGTACGATTATGCTTTATGGTCATTCTGCACGTGTCTTATTTGATTCTGGTGCTTCTCACTCTTTTATCTCTGAGGATTTCATTGCATGCATTGAGGAGCCGACATCAGAAGTGACTTGTGAGTTGTATGTTGAAATGCCTTCTGGAGATTTTATGATCACGCCTCTGTGTTTGGAAGAATCTCCTATTATGATTAATAATCATCAGTTGCCGACGAGATTGTATGCGTTACAGCTGGCAGATCATGACGTCATTCTGGGTATGGATTGGTTGGAGCATTATGGAGCTGTGGTTGACTGCAGATCGAAGAAGGTCTATTTTCAGCCACAGGGAGAATCAGCATTTTATTTCCAAGGTATTCGATCCCGCTCTTCTCGCTTGATCATTTCTGCTATTCGAGCCTGTAGATTGCTTAGTGCAGGTTGTCAGGGATTGTTAGCTTCTGTGGTTGCGGTTGAGAAACCACAACAGGACGTCAGTGATATTCCTGTTATTTGTGAGTTCCCTAATGTGTTTCTTGACGAGTTGCCAGGCTTGCCTCCAGAGTGAGAGATAGAAATGGTGATTGAACTGATTCCAGGTACAGCCCCGTTAGCAAAGGCATCGTACCGAATGGCTCCAGCTGAACTTAAAGAACTGCGAGCACAGTTGCTTGAATTGCTGGAGAAAGGCTATATTCTCCCCAGTTTTTCTCCGTGGAGTGCTCCAGTATTATTTGTGAAGAAGAAAGATGGAAGCATGAGGCTTTGTATTGATTACAGATAGCTGAATCAGGCGACTATCAAGAATAAATATCCGCTTCCCAGGATTGATGATTTGTTTGACCAGTTATAGTCTGCTACTGTCTTTTCTCCGATTGACCTCTGGTCTGGCTATTTTCAATTGCGGATCCGGGAATCTGATGTGGAGAAGACAACTTTCAGCACTCGTTATGGTCATTATGAATTTTTGGTAATGCCGTTTGGCTTGACTAATGCTCCAGCAGCTTTTATGGACCTAATGCAGCGTATTTTCCGTCCATATCCGGATCAGTTCGTGGTGATCTTTGTTGATGATATTTTGATTTACTCTGCTTCTGAGGAAGATCATGTGCAGCACTTGAGGATCGTTCTGCAGACTCTGAGAGATCACGAGCTCTATGCAAAGTTCAGTAAATGTGAATTTTGGCTTCGGGAGATTCATTTTCTTGGCCACGTGATTTCTGGAGACGGAGTAGCAGTAGACCCTGCAAAGATTGAAGCTGTTCTAAATTGGCAGAGACCAAGAATTGTGACAGAGATCAGAAGCTTCTTAGGCTTGGCTGGGTATTATCGAAGATTCATCCAGGATTTTGCAATGATTGCAGTCCCAATGACTAGACTGGCTCGTAAAGATGTACCTTTTATCTGGTCGATTCAGTGTGAGGATAGCTTTGTTGAATTGAAAAGGCTCTTGACTTCTTCTCCAGTGTTGATTTTATCGTCCAGCTCGGGTGGATTTGTGGTTTGCATAGATGCGTCTCAAGTAGGTTTGGGTGCAGTGCTGATGCAACATGGAAATGTTATTGCTTATGCATCACGGCAATTGAAACAGCATGAAGAAAATTATCCCACGCATGATCTGGAGTTAGCTGTAGTTATTTTTGCTTTAAAGATCTGGAGACATTACCTGTATGGTGAGAAGTTTCAAATTTTTACTGATCATCAGAGTTTACAATATATATTCTCCCAGAAAGATCTGAATCTCAGACAGCGTCGCTGGATAGAATGCATGAAAGATTATGACTTTACACTCTCCTATTAGCCGGGTAAAATGAATGTTGTGGCTGATGCTCTGAGCAGGAAAGTACAAGTCAGTCATCTGTTGCTTCATGAATGGAAATTGTGGGAACGGCTTCTTAGTGAGGCGTTTAGCGTGGATATTCCTGTCGATCCGAGGATAGCAGTTTGTGCTAGTTTGGCTTTGGGTTCAGCTTTATATCAGTACATTAAAGAAGCTCAGCAAGCTGATTCTGATTTGGCTCGTGTTATATCAAGGTTCGATGTTGAATTTGATGACGAGCTGGTTGTAAGTTTCCAGGGCAGATTGTATATTCTCGCTGATGATTCATTGAGACATGTGATTCTGAGTGAAGCCCATGAATCCCGCTTTGCTATTCACCCAGGCACCACTAAGATGTATTAGAATTTGAAAAAGCGGTTCTGGTGGCCAGGTATGAAGAAAGATGTGGCTGTGTTTGTTTCTAAGTGCTTGACTTGTCAGCAGGTTAAAGCCGAACATCAAAAGCCAGGTGGACTGATTCAGCCATTAGAAATTCCAATGTGGAAATGGGATCATGTCACTACAGATTTTGTGGTGGGTTTGCCTCGGACTTCTCAAGGTTTTGATGGTATCTGGTTTCTTGTTGACAGATTAACTAAGACTGCCAGATTGTTGTCGATAAAAGTCTCCTGGAATGTGCATAAGTTGGCGGAGCTTTACGTTCAGAAGATAGTGCCACTGCATGGAATTCCTATTTCACTTGTGTCAGATCGTGATCCACGGTTTACCTCCGGCTTCTGGCGTAGTTTTCAGAAAGCTTTGGGCACTGAGTTAGCCTTCAGTTCAGCGTATCACCCGCAGTCAGATGGACAGTCGGAGAGGACTATTCAGACTCTGGAAGATATACTGAGGTCGTGTTGCCTAGATTGGCAAGGTTCGTGGAGTCAACATCTGCCACTTGTTGAATTTGCTTATAATAACAGTTTTCATTCCAGTATTGGTATGGCTCTTTATGAGGCACTATATGGTCGTCCTTGTCGTACTCCCTTAAACTGGTTTGATGTTGGGGATAGACTTTTAACGTGACCTGACATGGTGCAGCAATGTTCTGAAGTGGTTCTTCTGATCAGGCAGAGATTGTTGACATCCCATAGTCGACATAAAAGCTATGCAGATCAGCGCAGACGTCCACTGCAGCTCGAACTTGGAGACATGGTTTTTGTCAAGGTATCTCCGAGGAAAGGTGTTTCTAGATTTGGGAAACGTGGAAAGCTTAGTCCGGGTTATGCCGGCCCATTTCCTATTATAGAAGCTGTGGGTCAGGTAGCTTATCGTTTGCAACTACCAGCGGCTATGCAAGCTATTCATGATGTGTTCCATGTCTCTCAGCTGAGGAAATATGTGTCCGATCCATCCCATGTCCTTGATGACTCTGTTTGGCCCGAAGTGACTGCTGATTTGTCTACGCCAGAGTTTCCTATTAGAATTGAAGACCGTCGTGAGCAGCGGTTGAGAAATAAGGTTATCCCTCTGGTAAGAGTTGCTTGGCAGTGCCACTCCGGCAATGAGTCTACTTGGGAGCGTGAAGCTGAAATGCGTCAGCTTTTTCCTTTCTTATTCCAGTAAGGTATAATTATGTTCTCAGTTTCCTCCTTATCCATCATTATAAATTTCGAGGGCAAAATTTTTATTAGGAGGGAGGGACTGTGAGGCCCGTGCCTTAGCGGATCTTTAGTGGTTCGGACCTAGAATCTATTCTGGAATTTTTGGCTATTTTCTTGGATTTTTAGGAATTTTTCCGGCATTTTTCAGGTTTTTATTGAAATTATTTGGGTTTTTAGAAGAAGAAATTAAGGTTTATATATATATATAATATATATATATATATATATATATATATTAATCCTTTTTTTTCTTTTATCTCACCCTCTCCCTCACTTCTCTCTCCCCCCTCGTCGATCTCGCTCACGCTCTCTCTCTCTTCTCTGATCGCCTCTCTCCCTCTTCTTGGGATTTCAGGCAGAACGGCGACGGATCGAGGCGTGGAGCACGCCGGTGGATTCCTCGCGTCGAGAGGAACGTGTTGACGCCCTCCACGACGTGATTCGCGGTCCGTGGGTGCGAGACGAGGTGTGGAAGCTCGATGAACCCTCCTCGGTGCATGCGGCTTAATCGGCCGTTTCGGCTCGAACGAGGTAGGGGGATGGAATCCCAATCTCGCTAGGATAATTCCCTATAGCTGTTTGCTTAGTTTAGCTCATGTGGCATACATAATGGCTATTTTTCTTTTTGGGGTTTAAGCTTCGTTCTTCATGTTTAATCCATTGTGAGTGTTGCATGTGGGTGTTTTTGTTGGTATTGTGTTGTTTAGGACGTGTGGTTTGGCAGGAAACAGGTTTTTCCGTCGTTACCCGGTGATTCCGGTCGCCCGAGAGGGAACCCATTTTTAGATATAACCCATCCGTAACCCAGACGGTGTGACGGTCCTACCAGGAACCGTCACACTCGTAACGGTCCATAGGGGACGCATTACAGTCTTGTGACGGACCCAAGGGGGTGCGTCACAGGGAGTGTAACGGCCTAGCCCTAGGCCGTTACATTTCGTTTGCCTACCGTTGATCGGGTTTGGAGGTTGGCCTGACGGCCTGTCGGGCGGCCGTCAGGGCGCCGTAACGCGCCTCCGGGTGCGCGTTACATCCTACAAGGGCGTTAAAATCTGTGGGTTTTGTTTTGGCGTCGGGTGGCTCTAACGGCCAGGGGCGGGGGCGTCACAGTCGATGTAATGCACCGACCCCCGACCGTCACACTCTGTGACGCGGTGGCAGTGGACCGTCACGCTCTGTTACTCAGGGCTGTGAGCCCCTTTGGTCTCGGGTGGTTGTAACGGCCGGGTGGAAGCGCGTTATAGTTCGTGTAACGCACGACACCGCGACCGGTACGCCTTGTGACGCGGTGAGTGTGGACCGTCACATCCCCTGGGGTTTTCAAAAGCCGCTTGTTCATTCTTTAATGCTTTCCACAATATTTCTACGCCATGTTCAAGTTGTTTTATGAAATAATGGCATGTTTTTAGATCCCAATAGAGTAGCTTTTCTTTCCTTGCGATGGAGCCACTGTTGTAGCCCTAAGGCCTTGAGTTTCCGACCCGCCTGGGGATGGCGGAGGGGTGTTCCCGTCACACGGTTTGTAAGCTAGTTCCGTGGGCTCCTGGCTAGCGGTAGCATCCTACTGAGGGAGAAAACTAGCTAGAGGGCCTGGCTCAGGTGAGAGTCAGTGTGTGCACACGTGGTCGGAGGCTTTGGACTGACACTGACGAGTGTCACTCTGACTAGTCACTTGGTTTGGTACTGTTTACGCGCTCAGCTTGTCGTGTTATAGACTGCGAGTGCTTGAGACGTAGTGTATGCCGTCAGTGGATGCATCTGGTTTCCGCTCCCGGTGGTTGTCATGTTCCCTGTGGCTTGGTTAGTTGAGGCACATTCTATTGGTAGATTTAGTTTTTGTCGTTTCGACTTATATTATTGGCATGTATTAGCTGTTATACTTGTTCAGTAGATTTATAGCTTTCAGTCTTATCATGCCATTGCCTGTTCATTTAATTAAATGCATGCTCTAATTGCTTAATTTCGCATGATTGCATGTTTAGCACGAGGTAGGGATCCGCGTGACCCCTACTGAGTTTGGCTGTGACTCACCCTTCTCCTTTCAGGTGAGCCGCGCCCGTCGTCTCCCGGAGTTTCCTGTGTGCTCGGAGACCGTTCTTAGTTGTCAGCAGTAGACGGGTCGCCTTTTTGGCTTTCTGGTGTACTTTTGCCGGGGTATGCCCCGTGTAGTTGTACTTTTGGACTAGCACTCTTGTGCCTCTGGACTAGTTTATATATTTAGCACTCTGTTTATTTTGAAATTGCTTTCGCACTTTTGTGAAATTTTATTGCTTAAATCTATTATGCGCGCTTGTGATTGTAATTCGTTATGCATCCCCTCGAAAAACTTCACTAACCCTTCAGGGGCCTCATCAGCCTCTTGGGTGGCTTCCCCAGTTCCTGGTATCGGTGTATCGATGTTATCGGTATCCGACGCTCTGGGTCGTCACAACTGTCCCTCTTACCAGATTGACTCACAAGGAAGTGCCTTATGAATGGAGTGAAGACTGTGAGAAGAGTTTCCTAACTTTGAAGGATCTCTTGACTACTGCCCTAGTCTTATCTCTACCAATTGAAGGAGAGAAATACGAGGTATATACCGATGCATCTGGTATCGGCCTCGGATGTGTATTGATGCAGAATGAAAGAGTCATTGCATACTCTTCCCGGTAATTAAAGAAGCATGAAGAAAACTACCCTGTGCATGATTTGGAACTAGCCACAGTGGTATTGGCTTTAAAGATCTAGAGGCACTATCTCTACGGAGAGCAATTCACTGTATACTCCGATCATAAAAGCCTTAAATATCTATTCTCTCATAAGGAGCTGAACATGCGACAAAGGCGTTGGCTCGAGTATCTCAAGGATTTCGACTTCACTATACAATATCATCCTGGTAAGGGTAATTCCGTAGCAGATGCCCTTAGGCGGAAGCCGAGAGCCCTTGTAGCCAACTGTATGGTTCAAGAATGGAAGTTGCTGGAAAAATTCTCTGATTTTAATATAAGCATGGATGAGAATGGCGGGTGTATTACTCTATCTCTCATAAGTGTGCATCCGGATTTGCTAGCTAAAATCAAGAGGTTGCAAGAAGAAGATCCTACCCTAGTGGAAATAAAAGAGAAGTTGGACGAGAAATCTGATTTCAAGTTGGCACTCAATGGCAGATTATTATACCATGAACGGACATGTGTACCAAACAATCCTGAGCTGAAGAAGAGGATTCCTGAAGAAGCTCACCGATCAAGGTATATGATCCACCCTGGAGCCACTAAGATGTACCAAGACATAAAAAGAACCTTTTGGTGGCCCAACATGAAAAGGGAGATAGCAGACTTTGTGTCTACATGCTTGACATGCCAACAGGTGAAGGCAGAACCTTAGAAATCTGCTGGAAGACTTCATCCACTGGATATCCCCAAGTGGAAATGAAGACATCGGCATAGACTTTATCATGGGTTTGCCCAAGTCTAGGGGAGGATATGATGGAATATGGGTAATCATCGATCGCCTTACCAAATCTGCTCATTTCTTACCTATCAAGAGCCGATGGTCAATTGATGTACTTGCTACCCTATATATCAAGGAGGTTACTAGATTGCATGGAAATCCTGTGTCTATCGTTTCTGATCGAGACCCGCGCTTCACTTCTCATTTTTGGAAGGGTCTACAACACTCTCTAGGGATGAAATTTAATTTCAACACTACTTTCCATCCCCAGACAGATGGTCAGACTGAAAGGACAAATCAGGTTGTTGAAGATATGTTAAGAGCATGCATTATAGATTTCGGCGGAAGCTGGCACGACCACTTACCCCTAGCCGAATATGCCTACAATAATAGCTATCAAGCCAGTATTCAAATGGCACCTTTCGAGACGCTTTATGGCAGGAGTTGTCGTTCTCCAATATGCTGGGAAGAAGTCGGTGAAAGACAAATTCTAGGCCCAGATATGGTTAGAGATTCGACTGAGAAGATACACCTTATTAGATAGAGACTCAAGATAGCACAGTGCAGGCAAAAATCATATACTGATAACAGAAGGAGAGATTTAGAGTTCCAAGTTGGTGACCATGTATTTCTCAAGGTATCTCCTAGCCGAGGTATTAGAAGATTCGGTGTTAAGGACAAGCTTACACCGAGGTTTATCGGTCCATTTGAAGTATTGGAAAGAGTGGGCGAGGTGGCTTACCGTATTGCCTTACCTCCTCAACTCTTGGAAGTGCACAATGTATTTCATATATCTATGCTGAAGAAATATGTGCACGACCCTTCTCACGTCATCAACCATACTGATTTGGTGATTCAAAGGGATCTTACTTTTGAGCAAAGGTCGATGCGGATCCTCAACTGAGAAGTCCAAGTTCTAAGGAGCAAGACGATCCCTATGGTGAAAATCCAATGGAATCGATGCTCGGAGCAAGTTGCAACATGGGAGACCGAGGAATCTATGAAAAGAAGATACCCAGAACTATTTTAGATTGTAAGTATCCTATACTTTCGACAATACCCTTATACAGTTGAATTTAACCTTACCTTATACATTTGAATTTGGGAACTAAATTCTTTTAAGTAGGGGAGGGTGTAACACTCGGGAATTTTAAAATAGAAATGTACGAATAAAAATATATATATATATACATATATATATATATATATTTAACTATTGAACTCATATTCTAATTCTATTTGATTAACCATTTAAACCATTTAATTAATAATTCAAAACCAATAAATACTTTAGAAGATGCCAAATTATATTTTAAAAAATGTCAATTCATATTTTCAATCACTTAGGAAACTAATAATACATCTTATTACACTATTATAAGGGAATAGGAAATAGGTTATATAGATAGGGTTTTAAAGGATAAACATCAATTTTTCAAGATACTAAATCATATTTTCATAATTTAAAATTTTTCATATTTCAACTTTTACATTATATCATTGTTTTGAAGAAATAATGGTATATAGATGAAGTGTTAAAGGATAAACATAATTTAAGAAGTGAGAAAGGGTATATAGATAATTTTGGTTAGTGTAGAGTGAATAGAAAAGTCTCCGTTCAAAATCACGACCGTTATTAGGCTGTTACTCACGAAATAACGACATGTAAGGTGTCGTTATTGAACTGAGTAGATACATAAGGATGGAAAGGATATATATCCAATTTCGGTCCTTAAAGGGTGATAGGAAAATACTGCAAAAGAAGTAACGACCAATGCATGGTCGTTATTCACTAAACAACGACATATGTTAGGTCGTTATTTCCTAAATGTGAATAGTGACGTGAATAGTGCCATTTTTTATTTAAAAAGAATTTTTTGAAAAAATATATATGTAAAAATGGAGGAAAATGTAAGGATGTCACCCATGAAATTTCATAAACTAACTCCATCAATTTTAAAGATAAAAATCATTAAAATTAAGTGGGAAGATTAATATATAAAACTCAGGATTAAAAGTAGGAGTCTGAGCCTCATAGGCGCCATTTTTGATACCATAGATTTATGTGGTTTTAAGACACGAACAGCCTGGCATCGCACTGATATGCTATTATTCCGGATCTGGTTTCCTATCCTGTCTACCAAAAATCCCCAAATCCCTATATTATACCCTCTAGTGAAGTAAATGTCCGTTAGTTCTAAGACTTGCTGCATAGAAGGAGGGAAACATTCTCTGAAGTTGCAGAGGTTGCAGAGGAGGGAAGAAAGTTGCCTTTTCTTCCACCAGTACCCTTCGTGTCATCTCAGAGGTAGGTGTTCTCCGACTTTTAACCAAACATTAGCTAATCTAAGATAGCTAATCTAGGATAAAAATTAGTATTAGCTCATCTCCATGCGATGTTCTATGCGATAAACCATGTTTATAGCAATTTCTATCATGCTTTCACATAGATCAAGTAAAATGTTTGTAGCGACCCGGATTCCGGATACCCGGTGCACCCGGTATAAATACCGAATACACGTGATACCACATGGGACCTGCGAGGCCTCCCAAGCGCGGGAAAGCGCCGAAGGGAAAAAGGAGTGTGTGGAATACATTGAAGCCAACAGATATAACAGTAAGCAATTAAATTTCATTACAATGGATTGCTAAAGTAGCAGAAATAAAATTAATTTTTCATTAATAATTCAAATAATTACAATTATACACCAGAGTCCAGCCCAAAGGAAAGACAACAAGTCTAACACAGTACAGTCTGACAGAAAGAACGTACACAGGGGTCGGGAGAAGCCTGACGCAGGTACAGCTGGCAGCTACAGCGAACGCGCTCCACCAAGGACAGCAGAGGCAGTCGGCGAAACCCACCTGAAAAGCAGGGGTGAGTCTCAACAGAAACTCAGTAGGGGTCACGCGGATCCCCACTGGAAAAATGCACAGTGCAACGGAAGCAACAGAAACAACTAGTGCAGCAAAGCAGGAAAAGCTACACTACAAAGCTGTAAACAGAACAGGTACAGCAGGAGTAGGGAACAGGCAGGAGAGGGGAGCTCAACAACAAAGAGGAGCGAGGCCGTAAAATACGGAACACGGCCACCGAGGAGAACTCGGCACCCTAAGCTACTCCAAACGGCAACAGACGGTCAACCCCAAACTTACACAGTAGGGTAACCTAATCCGTCAGCCAAAACAAAGGCGAAGGCAGACACCGTCGCCGAAAACACAGACAAACACGACTGGAACAGTCGTGCACATAGCCCCACGCATGACTAGAACGTCATGCAAACGACAAAACACCGACCTCGAGTACAGCCACAAGAGGGCAACTCGCAAAGGTCACAGCGCGCAAAAAAATGCGAGAGTCACAGCACCGAGTGACAGGAGCACCCTCCTCCCAGAAGAACAGCCAGATGCGTCCACTGACGTCTTACACTGCGCCACAAGTGTCAAGTCTATGCAGGGACTAGACACACCAAGAACCGGGTCCGAGGAACAACAGTTCCAAGGAAACAAGGTACCACAACACGAAACTACAGCACCAACTGCGAGTGACTAGTCAGGGCCACGCCCGTCGGCGCAAGTCCCCAGTCCCCGACCACGTGTGCACACACTGACCTCTACCTAGGTCAGGCCTCTAGCTAGTATTCCCTTCGGTAGGACGCTACTGCTGGCCGGGGACTACGGAACTAGCTTAAGAACCGTACGTACCAAACGCAACAGGAAAAACCCCTCCACCACTCCCGGTGGGTCGGCAAAAAGCCTAGGGCTACAACTAGGGGAGGCTCACAAGGCACGAACTCCGAAACACAGGTGCTACTGCACAGACAGCTAAGAAAAGCCCTGTCTCGTGCACAACAAAGCACCAAGGCAGCTAGACAACCGCCAACAGACTCAGGACCAGGCAACTAGACTTACAACGTAACGATCCCTGAGTCGAACGACTCAAAGGCAAGATCGTCACTGACAGCGGAACAAGCCGCCAATCGGTCTAATCCATAGCCAAAAGAACCCACGCTCCGTAGAAAAAAACACACAGAGACCTGAGCGAAACACCAAGAACCCTCAGCACGACCAGACACGTAAACCGAGGAAGAATCATACCTCGAGGCATCCAGAAGCAGTGTCTCGATCCGGACACAACCACCGAGACACACAAGGTCGCCTGACAACCCCAGGGCCACGCCGGGTTGACCGGAACCAAAACAAACACAAACGAAGGTCACATGTCAACCACAGGGTCACACCGGGTTGACCTGAACCCAATGACAATGCCCGAACAGTAGGAAAGAGAAACCTACCTCAAGCAAGAAGACTCCTGGCCACCTTACAACGTAGTCTTAACCCTCATAGGACGTCAGGAGACATCCACGGGACAACGGGCAGACCACAAGGCAAAGCCAAGACAAGCCGAAACCAAAACACAGAAAACGAAGCACAAGGGATGTAACGCGCCCGCCCTAGACCGTTACAAGCAAGCAACGGTCTAGCTTAGGGCCGTTACTTCCCAAACAACGGACGGGCAACAGGCCGTCACTCACACCACCCTAACCAACCTATCAAAACACGAAGAATGTAACGGCCGGCGCCGAGCGCGTTACATCAATGTAACGCACGGGCCTAAGCGCATTACAAACCAACGACGCATGGGAGCCAGCGCGTTATTCACAACGTGCACAGCCACCCACAACCAAAGCGAAGTAACACGTAATGCTAGGCGAGTTACAGCCAAACGACGTGACAAGGGAGACGCGTCAGAGCCAAACGACGCGCAGGGGCCTGCGCGTTACTCTCAACGGCACAGCCACCCTCAACCCAGTGCAAAACAACAAACGACGGCCAGAAGCAAGCACGTTATAACACAACGACGCACGGGGGCACCTCCGTTACTACCAACGGGCATAGCCACCCAAGCTCGACCAAAACAGAATGTAACGGCCGGGGGCAGGCGCGTTACACTCAAACAACGGATAGGGACAGGCGCATTATTCTCAAACAACGCACGGGGGCACGACCGCTGGAGGCACCGCCTCAACAGGTCAAACGTCGGTCAAGCAGCAAGTAACGGCCAGGACCAGGCGCGTCACTTTCATCTAACGCGCTGGGTCAAGCGCGTTAGATCAACCGACTTATCCCCAAAACAAAACGATGAAGATGAAGTAACGCGCTAGCCTAGGCACGTTACAAGGAAGCGACGCGCCACCCTAGGGCCGTCACTTACCTAGAAGCCAGCAAACTCGAAAACGCCTGAACAAAGCAACGGTCTATCGTAGGACCGTCAGAAGCAAGTAATGGCCACTGGAACGACCGCTACTTCCCATACGGCGGGAAAACAGAGGAACGGCCAAACCGGCCCGTTCCACGCCCCATTCACGCTGAAATGCAGGGGAAACAAACCACAACGACGAATAACAACATCAGGGGACAAAAACTCCCACATGCAAGCTCAAAAACGCACGATCTGGGCGATTCCAACGAATCCACCCAAAGTGGGTCACCGAGGTTCCCGGGCTTCTACCGGCCTCGAATGAACACCAAACCACACGAAACTCACGTGGACGGGATCCTAACATCCCTGCGGTTAATTAGAAGCTAACTACGCCGCAAATGGTCGCCGTTTACCGGCCGACCCTAAAAACCACGAAAAATCACGGTTTAGGCAAAACAAGCCCAAACTCGGTCGTTTCCTTGCCGAACGCCGTGCAATGGCAGGGAAAACGAAGAGGACGAAGTAAGGATCAGTCACCCTACCTCCACCGAAGAAACCGTGCCCCGAAGGGACTAAACCACGCCGAAATCCACTCGCGAACCGATTTCACCGGCTTTGAATCCACCGTTCGGGATCGCGCCAGAATCGATCCGATCCTTGCTCCATCGCGCACCCAGCCAGCTCCATCACGTCCCCAACACGTGCCTCTAGGTCCTCCGTCTGCAGCCAGAGCCGAGGAGGCGAACGGGAGAGAAAATGGGAGAGAGAGAGGCGACGGTGGCGAATGAGAAGGAGGAGAGAGGAAAAGAAAAGAAATAGAAAAGAAATTAGGAAATTTTCCTAATTTTTGAAAATTCCGAAAATGCGCCGAAAATGCACAAATTCAGAAAAATATGTAAAAATAGCCGAAACGACCGGCTCGAAGAGTACATCGTCGCTGTAGCATCCATGAGTTCGAGAATCGACAAACAAACTCACTGTAGGGTTCCGTAGCTAGTACGTGAGAAAAACCCACACGGCTCGTCAACTCAACTCGGAAGCCACAAAAGCGAACCGAAACTCAACGAAACCAATCCAAAGCAGATCCGAAAGATCCAGCAGAGATCCAACAAGACCTGCAAAAGATCCATCAAGATCCAGGGCATTACATCCTCCCCTCCTTTAAGAAATTACGCCCTCGAAATTAAGGACCAAGAAAGGAGAAGCAAGGGAGAACAACCCAACAACACAACCACGAAGAACAACACAAATCTCGAGAAAAAACAGCTCAGAGGAGCACTCTCAGACCACAATTACAGGTACACGCTCAGCTTCCAAGATAGCAAGTCCACAGCACAAGCATGGCACCAAAGTGAACACATCTGACACCTCCGAAGCAAAGGCAACGTCGCTTACGTCTCACCAGGAACGGAGACACGACTGCCACAACAACCAAGAATCAACATCGAAAAATACAACGACAACACGGCAAGCAGCAGCTTACACAAGGAGACACGGTCCTCACAGCTGACAGCTCGCAACATCATCGGCTCCAGTGCCAAAGGCAACAGGGAACGCCTAGCACACAGGACGCCAACGACAACAACAACACTGGACCACAAACACCATCAAGTCAGTCCTCACTCAGATATTACATCTGATCAAGTCGCAAGCTAACTCCACCAAAGAAAATGGAGCACAGCAAACCAACTGACAAGACAAGACCATGGTCCAAGACAGAGACATAAAATCATAAAGAAACAGCGCCAAAACAACAACGGCAGCACCTGCAGGATTCTGGTTCCGTTCAATACACAGAACCGAGGAACACAACTGCAAGCAGGGTCACATCAAGGCACAGGAACAGTTGAGCACACGACCACAAGAGACAGGTCACGCATCAGACTGCTCACCAAGAGAAAACCCATAACAACGAGAAACGACAACAATCTCGGGGGACGCATCTCAAGGACTAGCAACACGCCTCAAGAGCACAACACCCCAGAAAAGAAATGCCGAGCAAAGGGTACTCAATCAGCAAGGAATGCCGACAAATTCCCCAACACTCGCACAATGCCGATGCCAACACCAGAAAACCACAAATAATGGCACGGCAACATACAAAGTCAAGGCACGAGAAGCCAAGATGAAGTCACATCGAGAAAGAACGAACCTCTCGACGAGTGGGTAGCCAACCCACACACTTCAGCTGTACTCTCAACAATGCGCACAGGCAATAGAACAGCATCGGTAATCGCACCTCAACACACCCCAGGCGTCATCGCAATCAACAAGATCGCAATTAACACGCCACGAGCACCGATCTCGCGAACAACCGATCACAAGGAGCCTAAGTGCAACAAAGGAAGAGCACCAGCTTCAGCACAAAGCACGCGGAAAGAGCTAATCTCAGTTTACCCGCATGTCCTGGAACAAGAAATGAGCCTTCACGATACATCGGCCGTTAGACACAGCACGACAAATACGGTACACGACAGCTCTTAACACCATTACGGAGTCCAAAGCCAAGCAACCGTACAACAAGGAGCACATCAGGCTCAAAACAAGGCTGTCCACACTGAAGCAGACGCAGGACAAAGGCACCACCAAGACAGCAATTCCAAGGCTAACCTCGAAAAAGCTTCACCAAGAAGAACGAGAAGCAACAAGCTCGACAACAACAGCTCACCAGGAAAGAAAGATTCTAGCTCGCCGGAGCAACTTCTCAATCGAGGCAACACAATAATCGAGACAACCGAAACAACGATGCATCAGGAGCTACACAGACTCAAGCTAGGACAACCAAAGCAACGTAAGAACGTGCATGGCCATCACACCAACGCTGAAAGTCATAAGCCACCTGAGCAAAAGTACAGAAAACAGCTCGAACAAGGCACTGTAGGTTCATGCCAACCGACAAACACTGCCAAGTGCAACATGATCAAGACACCTTCAAAACCGAACAAATCACCTCGTCACACCCAGACGAGAGCAAAACCATCTCGTACAGTGCCAACAAAGCACGCACAAGACCACACATAGAAACCACCGCGATAAACATCGCAACACCTACGCCAGTAAGAGACTGTACTGGACCTTAAGGACTCTGGTAACTGTATATCTGGATTTCCATGTATTTCACACGACAATGCTCTGATAGCTCAGAAAAGAAACTCCGAACATCTCAGAACACTGCTCTGATACCAACTATAGCGACCCGGATTCCGGATACCCGGTGCGCCCAGTATAAATAATGAATACACGTGATACCACATGGGACCCGCGAGGCCTCCCAAGCGCGGGAAAGCGCCGAAGGGAAAAAGGAGTGTGTGGAATACATTGAAGCCAACAGATATAACAGTAAGCAATTAAATTTCATTACAATGGATTGCTAAAGTAGCAGAAATAAAATTACTTTTTCATTAATAATTCAAATAATTACAATTATACACCAGAGTCCAGCCCAAAGGAAAGACAACAAGTCTAACACAGTACAGTCTGACAGAAAGAACGTACACAGGGGTCGGGAGAAGCCCGACGCAGGTACAGCTGGCAACTACAGCGAACGCGCTCCACCAAGGACAGCAGAGGCAGTCGGCGAAACCCACCTGAAAAGCAGGGGTGAGTCTCAACAGAAACTCAGTAGGGGTCACGCGGATCCCCACTGGAAAAACGCACAGTGCAACGGAACCAACAGAAACAACTAGTGCAGCAAAGCAGGGAAAGCTACACTACAAAGCTGTAAACAGAACAGGTACAGCAGGAGTAGGGAACAGGCAGGAGAGGTGAGCTCAATAACAAAGAGGAGCGAGGCCGTAAAATACGGAACACGGCCACCGAGGAGAACTCGGCACCCTAAGCTACTCCAAACGGCAACAGACGGTCAACCCCAAACTTACACAGTAGGGTAACCTAATCCGTCAGCCAAAACAAAGGCGAAGGCAGACACCGTCACCGAAAACACAGACAAACACGACTGGAACAGTCGTGCACACAGCCCCACGCATGACTAGAACGTCATGCAAATGACAAAACACCGACCTCGAGTACAGCCACAAGAGGGCAACTCGCAAAGGTCACAGCGCGCAAAAAACGCGAGAGTCACAGCACCGAGTGATAGGAGCACCCTCCTCCCAGAAGAACAGCCAGATGCGTCCACTGACGTCTTACACTGCGCCACAAGTGTCAAGTCTATGTAGGGACTAGACACACCAAGAACCGGGTCCGAGGAACAACAGTTCCAAGGAAACAAGGTACCACAGCACGAAACTACAGCACCAACTACGAGTGACTAGTCAGGGCCACGCCCGTCGGCGCAAGTCCCCAGTCCCTGACCACGTGTGCACACACCGACCTCTACCTAGGTCAGGCCTCTAGCTAGTATTCCCCTCGGTAGGACGCTACCGCTGACCGGGGCCTACGGAACTGGCTTAAGAACCGTACGTACCAAACGCAACAGGAAAAACCCCTCCACCACTCCCGGTGGGTCGGCAAAAAGCCTAGGGCTACAACTAGGGGAGGCTCACAAGGCACGAACTCCGAAACACAGGTGCTACTGCACAGACAGCTAAGAAAAGCCCTGTCTCGTGCACAACAAAGCACCAAGGCAGCTAGACAACCGCCAACAGACTCAGGACCAGGCAACTAGACTTACAACGTAACGATCCCTGAGTCGAACGACTCAAAGGCAAGATCGTCACTGACAGCGGAACAAGCCGCCAATCGGTCTAATCCTAAGCCAAAAGAACCCATGCTCCGCAGAAAACAACACACAGAGACCTGAGGGAAACACCAAGAACCCTCAGCACGATCGGACATGCAAACTGAGGTAGAACCATACCTTGAGGCATCCAGAAGCAGTGTCTCGAGCCGGACACAACCATCGAGACACACAAGGTCGCCTGACAACCCCAGGGTCACGCCGGGTTGACCGGAACCAAAACAAACACAAACGAAGGTCACATGTCAACCACAGGGTCACACCGGGTTGACCTGAACCCAACGACAATGCCCGAACAGTAGGAAAGAGAAACCTACCTCAAGCAAGAAGACTCCTGGCCACCTTAGAACGTAGTATTAACCCTCATAGGACGTCAGGAGACATCCACGGGACAACGGACAGACCATAAGGCAAAGCCAAGACAAGCCGAAACCAAAACACAGAAAACGAAGCACAAGGGATGTAACGCGCCAGCCCTAGACCGTTACAAGCAAGCAACGGTCTAGCTTAGGGCCGTTACTTCCCAAACAACGGACGGGCAACAGGCCGTCACTCACACCACCCTAACCAACCTATCAAAACACAAAGAATGTAACGGCCGGCGCCGAGCGCGTTACATCAATGTAACGCACGGGCCTAAGCGCATTACAAACCAACGACGCATGGGAGCCAGCGCGTTATTCACAACGTGCACAGCCACCCACAACCAAAGCGAAGTAACGCGCAATGCTAGGCGCGTTACAGCCAAACGACGCGGCAAGGGAGACGCGTCAGAACCAAACGACGCGCAGGGGCCTGCGGGTTACTCTCAACGGCACAGCCACCCTCAACCCAACGTAAAACAACAAACGACGGCCAGAAGCAAGCGCGTTATAACACAACGACGCACGGGGGCACCTCCGTTACTACCAACGGGCATAGCCACCCAAGCTCGGCCAAAACAGAATGTAACGGCCGGGGGCAGGCGCGTTACACTCAAACAACGGATAGGGACAGGCGCGTTATTCTCAAACAACGCACGGGGGCACGACCGCTGGAGGCACCGCCTCAACAGGTCAAACGTTGTTTGTAACGGCCAGGACCAGGCGCGTCACTTTCATCTAACGCACTGGGTCAAGCGCGTTAGATCAACCGACTCATCCCCAAAACAAAACGACGAAGACGAAGTAACGCGCTAGCCTAGGCACGTTACAAGGAAGCGACGCGCCACCCTAGGGCCGTCACTTACCCAGAAGCCAGCAAACTCGAAAACGCCTGAACAAAGTAACGGTCTATCGTAGGACCGTCAGAAGCAAGTAACGGCCACTGGAACGACCGCTACTTCCCATACGGCGGGAAAACAGAGGAACGGCCAAACCGACCCGTTCCACGCCCCATTCACTCCGAAACGCAGGGGAAACAAACCACAACGACGAATAACAACATCAGGGGACAAAAACTCCCACATGCAAGCTCAAAAACGCACGATCTGGGTGATTCCAACGAATCCACCCAAAGTGGGTCACCGAGGTTCTCGGGCTTCTACCAGCCTCGAATGAACACCAAACCACACGAAACTCACGTGGACGGGATCCTAACATCCCTGCAGTTAATTAGAAGCTAACTACGCTGCAAATGGTCGCCGTTTACCGGCCGACCCTAAAAACCACGAAAAATCACGGTTTAGGCAAAACAAGCCCAAACTCGGTCATTTCCTTGCCGAACGCCGTGCAATGGCAGGGAAAACGAAGAGGATGAAGTAAGGATCAGTCACCCTACCTCCACCGAAGAAACCATGCCCCGAAGGGACTAAACCACGCCGAAATCCACTCGGGAACCGATTTCACCGGCTTTGAATCCACCGTTCAGGATCGCGCCAGAATCGATCCGATCCTTGCTCCATCGCGCACCCAGCCAGCTCCATCACGTCCCCAACACGTGCCTCTAGGTCCTCCGTCTGCAGCCGGAGCCGAGGAGGCGAACGGGAGAGAAAACGGGAGAGAGAGAGGCGACGGCGGCGAATGAGAAGGAGGAGAGAGGAAAAGAAAAGAAATAGAAAAGAAATTAGGAAACTTTCCTAATTTCTGAAAATTCCGAAAATGCGCCGAAAATACACAAATTCAGAAAAATACGCAAAAATAGTCGAAACGACCGGGTCGAAGAGTACATCGTCGCTGTAGCATCCACGAGTTCGAGAATCGACAAAAAAACTCACCCTAGGGTTCCGTAGCTAGTACGTGAGAAAAACCCACATGGCTCGTCAACTCAACTCGGAAGCCACAAAAGTGAACCAAAACTCAACGAAACCAATCCAAAACAGATCCGAAAGATCCAGCAGAGATCCAACAAGACCTGCAAAAGATCCATCAAGATCTAGGGCATTACAATGTTAGATAATCTGTTAGAATATGTTAGTTAAGCAGTTAGATTACCTAATCTAATCACATGATAAACTAAATCTTCATGTTACTTATTTTACGGACATGTTTTACTCTAAATGACTACACCATATTCTATATACACCATGTTAAAGATGTTATATTAGAATTAAATTAATCTGTTAGCATACCTAGTTAATCTGTTAGCCTACCTAACCTAATAACATGTTAGGCTAAATCTCCATATTACTTGATTTACCAACACGTCTTACGTTGAATGATCACATCAGATTTGATATAGTTCATGCTTTAGTAAAGGGCCTATCATTATGCCAATTTCTGTGAAACTTAAACCACCATGTTAAAAATGTTATATTAGAGAAACTAAAGACTGAAAAATAGTGAAAGAAGAATTTGTAGCCAAGAGGATGAAAAACGTCACCGTCTCCTCGCCGAGCCTTTGAGTGGATCACCCCGCCTTTATAAGCCAACGCCGTGAGAGGACCGGGAAATGAATAACCGTCTTGGTGTTGGAAATATTGCTAAAAAATTAAAATTATTAGCATAAAATAAAATAAATTAAGAGGAATAGGAAACGTAGCCTTTTGGTCGAAGCGTGATGTCGCTGAACTAAGAGAACTTATTACCGGCCAACGTGCGGTCCTCGTGGTAATGATCTCCTAGAGATACGACGACCCCGGGTAGGCAACACCCTCTCTCTCGTCAGCACGTCCTCGAAGAGAGCCTTAGCGAATCTCAACCTAACTTTCAAGAACTCAACACAAAGAAATAAAATTATGGAGGAAAGAAAGTAGAAAAAAGGAGTGGAAGAACTTTCACGTTGTTGCTCTTGCACTTGTATCTTTCTTGGGATGGCCAAGGGGCCCTATATATAGGCCTTTAGAATGTCTCCCCAACGTTCACACGTTGATTGCCTCTCATAAATATTTTTACGTTTTTTTTATTTATTAGCTGTAACGTTTCAACGTTACATGTTTAATGAAAACGTTACATTGCAACGTTCATTTCATGTGAACGTTGCAATGGTAACGTGTGTTAAGTTCGTTCACAATGTTAACGTCTGTTAAAAATTTTAAATCACCCATATTTAACAATCCCCCACATGATTTAAACATTTTAAAAATAAATAAAAAAATTAAAAGAAAGGTTGCTGAGTCCTTTATACTATGCAGTGGGTGAAAATACCTTTCGATTTGAATTTTTACTTAGTGATTTTTGAGATTATCTGTGGGAACGCTTGGTGGACTATGCCTTAAACCAGGTCCCATGGCTCAGACTTTCCCAAATTCACACATAGTATAGCTGAATCGAGATTCTATGCGGGTTGCGCTATTAATGGCCTTACGCAGGTATCTCATGTGTGTTTTAGAAAATAGCCCACATTTTTATAGTCGCGGCCCCACGACTCCACACATGTCGGTGAATTCTACAAAGGGTGTAAACAAGGTAACCATCCTATCACTTGGGTCTCGGATTCATTAAGAGTACAACACTCACCCTTACCTCTTGTTTTTGAATGAGCACTAGCGCCATAGGGATGAGAACATAATTCATTAGTGCTCTCCCAAGTTACCTATCAATCTTGTTTCTATCCATTGAACCTCCGTGAGGTTGGGTTGCCGCCGTGGTAACTTCTTTTCTTATGGGCTCAATCTCATTTCTCTCGATGCCTCTAGAATCACCATTCTAGATAAGCCTTTTGTAAAGGCATCTGCCAAGTTTCTTTTCGATTTCACAAAGTTTAAAGTAATTAATTGTTGCTTCATTTTATCTCTTATTGATTTATGTCTCACTTTTATGTGTTTGTTCATCTTTACATCTACATTAGCTTGCATGCATTTATCAATGGCAGATTTACAATCACATAATATAGATATGGGAGGTAGTGGATTAATCATTAAGGGAATATCAGCTAGAAGGTCTCTTAACCATTCTGCCTCCATGTAGGTGGTGTCTAGTGCAATCATTTCAGATTCCATAGTGCTCCTAGCTAACACTGTTTTTTTAGTTGATTTCTAAGATACTGCACCTCCTCCCAGGAGAAAAATAAATCCTGATGTGGATTTTATATCTAATGAATCACTAATCCAATTTGCATCACTATATCTCTCTAAGACAGAAGGATAACCCGTGTAGTATAATCCGTAGGTTATAGTTCCTTTTAAATACCTAAGTACTCTTTCTAAGGCTTTCCAATGGCTCTCGTCGAGATTGGTGGTGTATCTAGTAAGTCTGTTGACTGCATATGCAATATCAGGCATGGTGTAATTTGTTAAGAATCCAAGTGACCCTATAATTTGTGTATATTCACTTTGTAGTGTTGGATGCCCTAAATTTTTTTTTAAGTGAATATTAGGGTCATAGGGAGTAGATACAGGTTGGCAATCTAAGTAGTAGAATTTTTTAAGAATTTTCTCTATGTAGTGAGATTGTGATAAAGTTATTCCGGATGAATCTTTTATGATTTTCGTGTTAAGAATTAAATTTGCTTCACCTAAATCTTTCATGTCAAAGTTTTGGGAAAGAAATTCTTTAACTTCTTTTACTACTTTTATATTAGACCCAAAGATTAAAATGTCATCCACATATAAGCATAATATAACAATGTGACTCCCAAATTATTTATGATATACGCACGTATCAGTTTGGTTGATTTTAAATCCATAGGATATTATAGTCTCATCAAATTTTAGGTGCCATTGTTTGGGTGCTTTTTTTAAGCCATATAAGGACCTGATTAATTTACAAACTTTCTTTTCTTGTCCTGGGACTATAAAGCCCTCAGGTTGATCCATATAGATTTCTTCTTCTAATTCACCATTTAAGAATGCAGTTTTTACGTCCATTTGGTGAATGACTAATTTATGTATCGAAGCTAAGGCTATTAGGATCCTAATCGTAGTGATCCTAGCCACAGGGGAATATACATCAAAGTAATCTATGTTTTCCTTTTGGGTAAACCCTTTGGCTACTAATCGGGCCTTAAATTTATCTATGGTTCCATCTGATTTAAGTTTCTTTCTAAATACACATTTACATCGAATTATTTTACATCCAGGAGGTAAATCAGTTAAGACCCATGTATTGTTTTGAATTATAGAGTTCATTTCATTATCTATGGCTTCCTTCCAAAAAGGTGAATCTATAGATTTCATGGCTTCATCATAAGTGGATAGAGATTCTTCAACTAGAAGAGCATAAAAATCATCAAAGACTTTTTCTATTCGTGCTCTTTTACTTCTTCTTGGTTATGTAGGAGTTTCTTCTTCTTCTCTAAGTCTAGTAATTTTAGAGCTAGAGTCAGCTTCATTATTTTCTATGTTAGTTTCAATTCTAGTTTTAAAAGGAAATACATTTTCATAATATATTGCATCTCTTGCCTCTATTATTGTGTTGTTCGATATATCACTAATTTGAGATTTTATTACTAAAAAGAGGTTAGTATTGCTAGTAAACTTATCTGCATTGTTATTTGTTGTATAACCTATAAAGATAGCATCTATAATTTTAGGTCCAATTTTTTTTTCTTTTATTTTATGGTATTTTTACTTTAGCAAAACACCCCCACACTTTGAGATAGTTTAAATTAGGTCTTCTTTTCTTCCAAATTTCATAGGGTGTAGTATCATTTTGTTTGAATGATATTCTATTTAAGACACAACAAGCCGTTAAAATGGCCTCCCTCCACAAGTTCTCAAGTGCTATCATTAATTGCTGAGATTAGGCCTAGGATAGTTAGCTAAAATCTCATTTGATTTTACCATCTTCTAAATTTTCTACCAACAAATTTATTTGATTTGGCACTTAAAGTTTCTTTAGTTATTAAGCTAGCCATTGAGAAAATATTTGAGGGTCCACAGAATCTGTCGATGTGATGTGCATAATTTTTGTCAAAACAGTTGAATATATAAAGTTAACAAATAATCACTTTAAATCTAAATTATCTCAAAGTAACCAACAAAAGTGCAAATTTAATAAAAGTAGGAAATAATAAAAATGTATTTTTTCAGCAAGTAAAATATGTTAAAATTTATTTTCAACAATTAAGATTAGTTACTTGTTCATGCAAACTAATCAAAAGTAATAATTTTTAGAATTTTACTTTCTGAAAACAGAAATAAATATATCTTTTTTTAGAATCTAGTACTCTGAAAATAGAAATTATTTATCTGAAAATAGAAATTATTTATTAAGCAAAAATAATTTTAACTATTTTTTGATTTTATAAAGATATAAATAATTTATTTAAATAGCAACATGAATTTTCAAAAAAATCAGAAATGCTTTATTTTTTTGTAAACAGAGATAAGTTTATTTTAAAAAAATCTGTAAATAGAAATTATTTTCAGAAATATCAAAAATGATTTTCTGCGAATAGAGATATTTAAATTTTCTATAAACAAAATTATTTTTCAGAAAAATCAGAAATGATTTTATGTAAGCATAAATTGTTTAAAATAGAATTAATATTTAGAATTTTATTTTCTAAAAAATAAGATTGTATTTTTTTCTACAAAACAGAAATTACAGAAAGTATTTTCGACAAAGCAAACAATTTTAAAAAAAATAGAAACCTTTTACTATAATCAGTTATATTTAAAAATAGAAATATAATTTTGGAAATATAATATTAGGAGCAATTATATTTCAGAAATATAATATGATAGTTTCCGATTTCTGAAATTTCAAAAACTTTATTCCGATTTCCTAAATTTCACTAAATCTTAACTTCAAATATATATATATATATATATATATATATATATATATTTTGAAATTGGAATTTTAATTTTCAAAAATCAGAATTCTAATATTATTATGATTATATATATATATATATATGTATATATATTTAAAATTAAAATATGTTGACGAGGAAGACATGTTTTTATATAAAACTCATCGTTGTAGAAAAGCGTATTATAAAATAGTGTCTTGTCTTATATACATATTTTATAATCCAAATAGTAGTATTATTTTCGGAGGATTTTAAATCAAAAATAATATGTTAAATATTAATTTCAGAAATATAAGTTTACAAAAAAAATAGTGTCTTGTCCTAAAACATTTTAATGAGAAGTATTTCTCGGAAAGAATCCGCGAGAAGAAGGCCATGGAGTTCGCGGCATTGAAACAACGTAGCTTATCCGTAGCAGATTATGAAGCGACATTTTCTAGATTAGCTCGGTATGCCCCACACCTAGTTTCTACGGAGAAAATGAGAGCAAGAAGATTTAGGAACGGATTAAAGGTGGAACTCATTCCTCGATTGGCTCCATTGGAGATTCAAACTTATACGGAAATGGTTAGGAAAGCACAAATTTTAGAAGATGCTATAGATATGGTGGAGCGAATCAAAGGGAAAGTCGCCAAGAAAGAGTTAGTCGATTGATCCAAAAGCAAGGAACCCGTGAGTGACAATAAGTGGTTTAATGGAGGTAACGATTTCCGTAAAGACAAGAAGCCCCGGAATAATGATCAACAAATTGTTCAAGTCAAGGAAAAATGTGAGCATTGTAAGAAAGGAAGGCACAACTCAGATGAGTGTTGGTATAAACTTGAGAAGTGCATCCGTTGTGGAAGCATGGATCATAAAATTGCCCATTGTCCACTCTTAAAGAAAGGAGCGCTGCAAGCATTGGAAGGTAACCTTATAAACCTATCTCGTCCATGATGGCATAAATTTGATATGGTGATCTTAGCACTTAGCATATTATAAGGATGATCTAGTTAGAATGCATAGTCTAGATATGGTGATTTTACCCTACTATTACGGAAAGAAAATCATGTGAATTTGGGGACCAAATTCTTTTAAGTGGGGGAGGATGAAGAAACCCGATAATTTAAAATGAGAAATAATTTTTTCAAATAAATTATACAATTAAAATTTTCATGAAATAATTAAATTACATTTTTCTAAACTAGAATAGTGAATTTACTTGAATTTACTTAAGGGAAATTGAAAAATAAATACTTTAACCCTTAGATAAATCATTGCAAGCCCAATAAAAGTTCATATGATGGATTAGGATTACAATTGGCCCATTGGATAATCCATAATGGGCTGGATTAATGGATTAAAGGATTTATTAAAGGATATTTAACCTTAAATTCATAACATATGTTTAATATGATATTTAAGGGATTAAAATAACCCAATTTCTAGAAGATTGACTCAAGACTCAACCCTTACCTAACTTATAACTTTAGACCAGCCGTTTTTACATTGGTTTCACACCAAATTGTGGCTGGATTAAGAAGAAAAATTGAAATTTTCTACCAATTCAAAGTTGAAAAGATTGGCATTGTTAGGCAAGGAATCTTGACAAATTTGGCCAAATTTTGGTTATAAATAAAATCTCATTCGACCCTCAAATCATCCTTGGAGGCCTAGGCTATGCTACTGCGGAGATTGGATGAGATTTGAAGGAAGAATTTGGAGAATCAAGGGTTTTCATATTATTTTGGGTATTTTTCTACCTCTTCCTTAGATCTGCTCAAAGGTAGGTGTTTCTCAGGTTAAATCTCAATTCAAGCATGCTATCTTGTTCGTTTTTCTGTGCTCTTTCCATTGATACCTGTTTCCCTAAATTTCGTTAAGAAATGAGCAAGTTATGATCATTTTACTAGAGGGGTATTCCCATTTTTCTTCAGAACCAGAACGTGCTATACCTCAGGAGCGCATTCTGACCACGCTGTCCCGACATAGCGCTTTCATTTAGACCCTATTTCTCCCGTCTAATTTTCAAAAATAATAATAATAATATATGCCAGATCACGCTAGCTTTGGATAGCGCGTTCTTCAGATCGCGCTAGCCAGAGCCAGCGCCTTCTAAAGAAATTTCAGATTTCAAAATATATGTATATATGTATATATATATATATATATATATATATATATGTAAACATTCAGATCGCGCTACCCAAGGCTAGCGCGTTCTTCAGAATGCGCTAGTCGAGGATAGCGCGTTCAAGGAAATTCCCGGGGTTCAAAATAAATTATTTGGGTATATAAATATATATAATTTATGAACGTGACAGTAAGATAATCAGAAGATTTCTTCAAAAAACCAACTAACCTAACCTAACCTCACCTCACCTCACCTCGGCTCGGCTCGGCTCGGCTCGGCTCGGCTCGGCACAAACAAATAAATATATATATTAATAGTATAGTTTTGTATCCACACACAACTTGAGCCCACATCCTATGCCCCTTGGGTCCTGAGAGAAAGGTGAGCTCTCTAACATATAAAGCCAAAGAAGTTTTTTCTAACTTCCAATATGAGACTAAAGTTTGGTCACTATACAATAGGACTTAAAGCATTTGGAATCCACCTTAATTGTAAGTATTTAGTCATCAAGAATAAGGAAACATAATATTAGCATATTTGAATTTTTACGGCATGTAAAAAAAATATTTTTTTTTGAAAAATAAATTTTTTTCACATGTAAAAACTTATTTTTAACCATAATATTTGTAAATTATTACATGAAAAATATTTTCAGTATGTTAAAAATTACTTCCAACATGATATAATTATTTTACTTATACTGAGATATGAAAACTATTTTCAGTAAGTTAAATCCATTTAAAACTACATTTTTGCATGATAAACTTAATTTCCTATTAAATAATTAGTAAATTAATGCATGAAAAATATTTCTAGAATGTTAAAATTACTTCCAGCATGATAAACTTATTTCCAACATGTTAGAATTGTTTTAGCATGATAGAACTATTTTCAGCATATTTAAAACTATTTTTCAACATGATAATTCTATTTTTCTATCAAATAATTAGTAAATAAATGTAGAAAAAATTATTTTCAGCATGATAAAAATTCATTTGTTATCATAGAATTATGTAATCAGCATGGTAAACTTATTTCTATCAACGTATTAGAGAATTAATGTTGGAAAGTTATTTTAGCATATTAAGTATTAATTTTAGCCTATTAAATATTAATTTTCAGCATGTTAAAAATTGATTCCAACATGCAAAAATCTATTTCTTTCATCTTATCAGTAAAGTAATATATTGAGGTTATTTCCAGCATGTTAAAGTTATTTTCGGTATGATAAGATTAATTTCTGCATATTAAATCTATTTTCTTATCAATTAATTAGCATAATGATGAATAATTAGTAAATAATATCAAAATCATGATTTTAATTCAAAATTTGATACTCCTTAGTTAAAACTTAATATTCCATGACTCTGTTATTTTTTTCAGAATTATAACAGAAGCTTTCAGAACGTGGCGCTCACCTGCACCACGTTCATAACAGAATTACAAATGGCTATAAAATCTGCATTCTGGCTAAACTAAAATATTTCCAGGATATAAAAACTTTCTGAAAACATGATCTAAACACTTGTTAAATCAATTGAACATCAGATTAAAATATAGAATTAAAATAATTCTATTAGTTCTATTTACTTGAATTTTCTTCCTAGTTACCGTTCGTTCTTAAATTCCACTACTTAATGTCGTTAAACATGATGTCTAAAATATATTTTCAAACTTTTCTTGCAATTATCACCACTTTTTGCCAGATCTGTACTGATTTACAAAAAACTTATTTTCTTGAAATTCATTGGCCATATATGTGGAATTGATATAGATAAATGTCAGGGGCTATGGGTCCCAATTAAATGACATTTAAATGCTATTGTAAAAATGAGGGGTTCTGATCTGATCCCACGGACGAGGCAAAGTCCAAATATAAAACTGTATTATAATTATCAGGTGCTGGCATTCACCAATACAGGGTCTATTACAATTAGGGGAAATCATACCATCATGAGAACCCCTAAGTGTGTAGCCAAATAGTGATGTTCCATGAGGGGCTGTCATATCGTCGTGATCTCCCCTTAGTGCATTGGCCAATCCTACTGAGTGTTGGTATAAGTGATTGTTCTGCTTCTATATTGTTTAAAGTTCAAGTGATTGCTCTACTTCGATATTGCTTAAAGTTCATCATGAATGTTCTTGAATTATCTTAATGATAGTACCAATCATCTCATCATGAAAGTTCTTGATATATTTATGAGAATAACCATCGTTTTGTCTACTATCATAATCTTGAAATTATTTTGTTATCTTGAAATTACTTAGAATTTCCTTATACAAAATTTCATACTTGAAATTCATGATCAACTACTTCCTGACACAAATTGTTTAAATTGTTAAATACTTAAAGATTACCTGACTTTAGAGATATAAAATCCTACTGAGCTTTTTTCTCACCCTATGTTTTGATTATTTGTTGTAGAAAAGGAAAATGAACAAGGGAATGGACAAGAGTGAAAGAGTGATTTACCTAGGTTCATGTAGATCAATAGTTACTCTTATAAGAATTATGAAATTTGGAAGATTGTATCATGCCTTTATGGCTTATAAATTAGTAATGTAAACCTCTATTTTGATGGAATAAAATTATCAAATTCTTCTTATCTCTTGTCTTAGAATTAAATTTTTACATGCTCTGATCGACACGAGTGCCTCGTAACTGCTCGCACCCTCGATTTTTGGTGTCGGGGCGTGACACCCCGAGCCGGCCACCAACGGTCTCGATCGTTGACTGGAGTTAGCCGGACTCTGGCCCGGAAGTAATATTCCCGGGGCCGACTCTAACTCCCTGGCATGAAGACACTCACCTTCTGGGACCCACACCCGACTGCTCATCTCAAGCTGCGTCTGGTCTCCCTTAGGTGCCAGCCAGTCTCCACCCTTGCCATCCAGTCTAGCCCTCCCTCGGCAACTACGGCATGCCCTTAGCTTCTCGTGGAGAGCCTCTGTAAAAATATGCGGACATTCGCTTTATCCTGCACTGACCTGAGGATCGACCCACGTGTAGGAATTATCATGCGGCTTGCACCACATGTATTTTGGCCTCTAAGGCCCACTTGTAAAGCCTACATGGCATCTATAAAGAAAGAAACCAGTTACCTATACACACCCACACTCGGGTCCCAGTCTTGCCCCCACACCGATCGGTGTGTGACCAGTCTTCCAGATGCCAGTTGACTATGCCCACCAGTCGAGCGTGACGGTCACCCCATAGCTACAGTGTACATCCAGTCCTCTACCCATGGCTTCAGAAACATCTAGGCCTTCCTTCAGCACAGAACAAAGGTGATCGGATTCAATCCGATGTAAAATAAACACAAGCTACTTGCGGTCGGTGGGGAAAGACGTCCTATACATGAATCCTCGTAATCGCCTACACACTCATTCCTGTGGAACCTCCTTCTCTCCACGTGCTGCACGATACCCTGGCACCCACGTGCCGCGCCTTGGCGGCGCTTCCCCAGTCAAAATTCAATTCCACGGGTAATCATCGAGAAATCGACTAGCACACCCGCATTCCACTGGGCCACCCCTATTCCAGTCACCTGAGACAATTAATAGTATTATTTCAGTGCGTATGCATCGTCATTTGCTCTTTTGTCAATACCCCTCCAGAATCTCAACGTGTCGAGTCAACCCCTCTCGACTTTCTGTAAAAGACAAGTGTACGGTACTGCCGCGAGAAACATATAACTACAAAGGAAAATACCCCAACATAACATAAAATCTCTTTTTTTCCTTTGTCATTTTATTTCCTCCTTTTTGCCACGATGACCGATGCTTTATAAAATAGCCATCTTATGAATATCCTCTTCCTTGATCCTCAATTGGTGATAACCAGATCTGAGGTCAATTTTTTAAAAATATCGGGCTCTCAAAAGCTGATCAAAAAGCTCATCAATTCATGGCAACAGATACTTGTTCTTGATTGTTAGCTGGTTCAGTTGTCGATATTCAATACACAGCCTCATAGAACCATCATTCTTCTTGACAAATAGAACAGGTGCTCCCCAAGGTGAAGTACTAGGCTGAATGAATCCTTTCTCTAATAATTCCATTAGTTGCTCTTTCAACTCCTTCATTTCAACATGGGACATTCGACAAGGACCCTTAGAAATAGTTGCAGCCCCTAGAATCAAATCAATAGAGAATACAACTTCCCTCTTTGGAGGAACATCGGGCAACTCATCTGGGAATATATAAGAATAATCTCGAACAATAGGAATGTCTTCCAAATTAGGTCTCTTGCACTCAGCCACCATAATAAAAGCTAATAAGGCCACACAACCCTTCTTCATCAGTCTATTAGCTCAGAGAGCAGAGATAAGAGACGGGTGTCTAGACTGCCTGACACCAGAAAAGGAGAGTTTGGGATACCTACTAAAAGTTACCATATCCAACTTGTAGTTAACACTGGCACCATGTCTAGACAACCAGTCAGCTCCAAAAATAACATCATAACCTTCCATCTTCATACAGACTAAGTCAGCAAGTAGGTTGTAACAACTGACGAGAACTTCACTAGCAGGATAGAAATACTTAATCCTTGATTCCGCTCCAATAGGAGTAGTAATAACAAGTTCAGATTCCAATGGAATAGGCCTCATAGATAATGTATCAGCAAAACGCTAAGATATAAATGAATGTGTAGCTCTAGTATCAAACAAAAGAAAGGCTGGCTTTGAACAAATAGAAAGAGTACCTTCCACCACGCCACCTTCTTCAGTAGGTTTGGCTTCCACGAGAGCTTGAAGTCTACCTTGCTTCTTAATAGCAACTGGATGCTTCCCCGACAGGGCTTGCTCATTGAGAAGTGGACAATCTGGGATCCTATGGTCCCGACTCCCGCAACGGAGACATGCACCAAGTCTTCTTTAGCATTCTTTAGCTTTATGTCCAGCTCTATCATAATGCTTCTAAACTTCCTTCGATGGAGCAGCGACAGGGACAATCTACCTGTCATTTCCTTTTGGCTTCTTGTCCTTGTGAAAATTATGCCCAAAATTATGCCTCTTCTTTCTGAAAGTGGGTGTGAAGTTGCCAGAACTAGTAACTTGTTCCTTCTTGGCATCTCTTCCTCGAATGCGATCAAACAGGTCAGTGACATCTTTTAAAAGCCGGGCTCTTCTAACCATTTCGGCATACACTTGGATATCCATGGGGGCTAATTGAGTGATGTACTGGGGCTTCAAGCCATTCAGGAATCTCCTTGCCTTCATCTTCTCGGTACCTACAAGGTGTTGTGCATACTGGGATAGTCTTGAAAATTGGGCTTCATATTCAGCCACAGTCAGACTCCTTTGCTTCAACGAAGCAAATTCAACAGCTTTCTGCACCCTGTCGGAGAAATACCTACTGTTGAAATGTTCTAAAAATTCTTCCCACAACACCAGATCATGTGGTAGAGTTACTTCAATAGATTCCCACCAGGCACGAGCATCCCCTTCTAGTTGAAAGGTAGCCAATAGGACTTTCTCCTCATCAACACACTACATAACTCGAAAAATCAACTCGATCTCCTTCACCCACTATTCTGCCTCATTTGGGTCTGTAGATCCCGCAAACTTAGGAGGGTTCATACTCTTAAAATTCATGTGTAAATCTCCAGCTCCTCGGTTAGCTCCTCCCTGAGCCACCTGTTGCAATGCTTGGGTTAGACCTTGCACAGTCCTTTGCATCCCGCGCCATTATGCTCTCTCGGCAGCAATTGGTGAGAACTAAGCCTACACTTATAGCTACAAAAGTTAAGTGATTTATTTATTTCTTAGATTAATCATATTTTAAAGCTTAGCCCATGGCTCTACCCAAAATCACTAGTGAGATTCAAGACACTATCTAGGGTTATATGTTAACACTAGAACCTACATGACGGGATCGTCAAGTGACGCCGGCAACTATCAAAGTATATTAGCTATGTCTAAGTGTTTTATGTTAATGGGCCACATGAAATGATAAATGGGCCTAATATGTGTATTTTTTATTTTATTAGGAAATTATATATATATGTATATATTCACCTCCTTAATGTAAGGCCTTCTCAGGGAAACCCATGATCCTTGGGATTCCAACGTGCCCATTCCCCTCCCCATCTTTCCCATTTAAGCAAGCATTAGCCCATTATGAAGGGGCCTTCTCGAATGAACCCATGGCTCTTGGGATTCCAAGGTGCCCATTCCCCTTCCCATATTTTCTATTTAAGAGCATGTAAACTCACGTTGGACAATGAGAATGAGAAAATGACTTTTTAGCAATGGTTATGTTGTGTTTTCTCTAATTTTTGGAACCGCATGGGTGAGAGGCCCAAATGCACATCCACCCCCGCCATGGAGAAAGATCTGAAGCTTTGGGTGCACCATTCTTGAGAAGGGAGCATGCGATAGGCCCCATCTAAAGCCCCAGTCATCCTCCTTTGTCGCCCACACCGCCGTGCATCTCCACCTCTGCCGCCGACACATACATAGAGGAAGATCTGAAGCTTTGGGTGCACCATTCCTAAGATGGGAGTGGGCGCGAGGCCACATCCGAAGCCCCGGTCATCCTTTTTCGCCATCCAAACCATCGCCATTCGTCTCCACCTCTGTTGCCATCTTTAGACTACAAACAACGTCGTAGAGAAGAATCGAAGAGCGCGACCACATCGTCCCTGTCAAGGGGATGGGTGTGAGTCCTCGGCCGAGCTCCTCCCTTCCTCTCTAGTCACCCCACCACCTCTGCCCACCTCCACCACCACCGATGTCCACTCCCTCATCCCACCGTCATCCTCCCCTCCCTCCAGTAGCCACGCCGTGCCTCCAGATCTCCATTTGCCCCTCCTTCCACCTCCACCTTTCAGCTCTGTGCAGTCTGCCCCTCTGTAGATCTGTAGAGACAGAACCCTGCACACTTATTTTTCCCACCCATTAAACCACCTCAGTTTGCCCCCAAACATTGCCAGCACAACCTCCACATCCCTCCTAACATCCACGTTCGCCCCTTACTCCCAGAACCCCGTTTACCCCTCCCCCTAACGCCACCTTTAGACTGGTTGCAGTCTGCTTGGGCAGATCTGCAGATAGGGCACTTAATTTATCCTTCCATCCACGCCCTAAAACCCATCATATCACCACCCTGAGCACCCCCACCTAACTTCCTCCTTCTATTAGCCTTCCATCCACATAATCCCAGCCCCAAACACCAGCCCAACCGCCGTCCACGACTCCAGCACTTACCCTCTATTGTGCTGGTCCCAAACCGGTCAGATCGGACCAGTTTGGAGACACCCACACCCAACACCCCTCAAACCTCTCCAAAACATCTCACTGCCACCAGAGACCGATGAAGACGTCCCCGCCTACATCTCCGCCAAATTTCACGCTCAGAGGACATCTGAGGTTGCCGTTCTGCGACCCGTTTCTTGCTGGTCACCTGATTCTGTCACCATTTTGGGCTATAAAACGGGATAAACATTGATAAATTCTTCCACGCCTCTGTGCTACAACTCTGAGTTTGATATTTGGTGGCAGCAAACTTTAGCCAGTCCTCTTTCGAATGAGGGCCCACTTGCCCCAATCGAACATCGGATCAGGTCGTGGTGGCCATTTTTGTCGGACCGCGCAAGTCTGTCAGGGCAGACCTGGTCCTGCCAGGAGCAAAAAAATGCCCAGACGCGCCCAAGCTCGCCTTCCTGCTCTTCGGCTGAAAGTTTGAAGTCCTTCCTTGAGCTCGTTTCACATCAAATGGTATTAGAGCAAGTCTTCCAGTTTGTCCCAACATTCTGGGGTCCTGTGGCTCTAGGTTCAAGGTCGAACCTCTGCCAAGCGGAGGGGTTTGATGGGATCGTCAAGTGACGCCGACAACTATCAAACTATATTAGCTATGTCTAAGTGTTTTATGTTAATGGGCCATATGAAATGATAAATGGGGCTAATATGTGTGTTTTTTCTTTTTGTTAGGAAATTGTATATATATATATATATATATATATATCCACCTCCTTAATGTAAGGCCTTCTCATGGAAACCCATGATCCTTGGGATTCCAACGTGCCCATTCCCCTCCCCATCTTTCCCATTTAAGCAAGCATTATCCCATTATGAATGGGCCTTCTCGAATGAACCCATGGCTCTTGGGATTCCAAGGTGCCCATTCCCCTTCCCATATTTTCTATTTAAGAGCATGTAAACTCACGTTGGACAATGAGAATGAGAAAATGAGTTTTTAGCAATGGTTATGTTGTGTTTTCTCTAATTTTTGGAACCCCATGGGTGAGAGGCCCAAATGCACATCCACCCCCGCCATGGAGGAAGATCTGAAGCTTTGGGTGCACCGTTCTTGAGAATGGAGCATACGATAGGCCCCATCTGAAGCCCCAGTCGTCCTCCTTCGTCGCCCACACCGCCGTGCATCTCCACCTCCGCCGCCGACACATACATAGAGGAAGATCTGAAGCTTTGGGTGCACCATTCCTAAGATGGGAGTGGGCGAGAGGCCACATCCGAAGCCCCGGTCATCCTTTTTCGCCATCCAAACCATCGCCATTTGTCTCCACCTCTGTTGCCATCTTTAGACTACAAACAACGCCATAGAGAAGAATCGAAGAGCGCGACTACATCGTCCCTATCAAGGGGATGGGTGTGAGTCCCCGGCTGAGCTCCTCCCTTCCTCTCTAGTCACTCCGCCACCTCTGTCCACCTCTACCACTCCCACTGTCCACTCCCTCATCCCACCGCCATCCTCCCCTCCCTCCATTAGCCATGCCGTGCCTCCAAATCTCCATTTGCCCCTCCTTCCACCACCACCTTTCAACTTTGTGCAGTCTGCCCCTGTGCAGATCTACAGAGACAGAACCCTACACACTTATTTTTCCCACCCCCTAAACCACCTCAGTTCACCCCCAAACTTTTCCAGCACAACCTCCACATCCCCCCCCAACAATCCATGATCACCCCTTACTCCCAGAACCCCGTTTACCCCTCCTCCCAATGCCACCTTGAGACTGGTTGCAGTCTGCCTGCGCAGATCTGTAGACAGGGCACTTCACTTATCCTTCCATCCACACCCTAAAACCCTTCATCTCACCACCCTGAGCACCCCCTCATAACTTCCTCATTTTATTATCCTTCCATCCACATAATCCCAGTACCAAACACCATCCCATCCGCCCTCCATGACTCCAGCACTCACCCTCTCTTGTGCTGGTCCCAGACCGGCCAGATCGGACCAGTTTATAGACACCCGCCCCCAACACCCCTCAAACCTCTCCAAAACGTCCCACCGCCACTAGAGATCGACGAGGACATCCCCGCCTACGTCTCCGCCAAATTTCACGCTCAAAGGACATCATAAGGTTGCCGTTCTGGACCTATTTCTTGCTGGTCACCTGATTCTGTCACCAGTCTGGGCTGCAGAACGGGATAAATATTGAGAAATTCCTCCAGGCCTCTGTGCTACAACTCTGAGTCTGATATTTGGTGGTAGCATTCTTTGGCCAGTCCTCTTTTCAATGAGGGCTCACTCGCCCCAATCCAATATCGGATCAGGTCATGGTGGCCATTTTTGTCAGGCCGCGCAAGTCTGTCCGGGCAGACCTAGTCCTGCCAGCAGCAAAAAAATGCCCAGACGTGCCCAAGCTCACCTTCCTACTCTCCAACTGATAGTTTGAAGTCCTTCTACGACCTCGTTTCACATCTAATGGTATCCGAGCAAGTCATCTGGTTTGTCCCAACATTCTGGGGTCTTGTGGCTCTAGGTTCGAGGTCGAACCTCCTCCAAGCGGAGGGGTTTGACGGGATCGTCAAGCGACGCCGACAACTATCAAACTATATTAGTTATGTCTAAGTGTTTTATGTTAATGGGCCACACGAAATGATAAATGGGCCTAATATGGTCGAACCTCCTTAATGTAAGGCCTTCTCATGGAAACCCATGATCCTTGGGATTCCAACGTGTCCATTCCCCTCCCCATCTTTCCCATTTAAGAAAGCATTATCCCATTATAAATGGGCCTTCTCGAAGGAACCCATGGCTCTTGGGATTCCAAGGTGCCCATTCCCCTTCCCATCCTTTCTATTTAAGAGCATGTAAACTTACATTGGACAATGAGAATGAGAAAATTAGTTTTTAGCAATGGCTATGTTGTGTTTTCTCCAATTTTTGAAACCCCATGCGTGAGAGGCCCAAATCCACGTCCACCCCCACCATGGAGGAAGATCTGAAGCTTTGGGTGCACCGTTCCTGAGATTGGAGAGGGCGAGAGGCCCCATCCGATGCCCTGGTCATCCTCCTTCATCTCCCATGCAGCCGTACATCTCCACCTCTGTCGCCGACATATACATGGCGGAAGATATGAAGCTTGGGTGCACCGTTCCTGAGATGGGAGCGGGCGAGAGGCCCCATCCGAAGCCCCGGTCATCCTCCTTCGCCATCCATACCATCGCCATTCGTCTCCACCTCTATCGCCGTCTTTCGACTACAAATGTAACGTCCCGAGACATATGTACAGCGGAAGTAATGTCAGGGAAACATGAGCAGTCGGCAATACGTCTCAATCCAGTAATAAAATCAGAGCGCAATAAACATCCACATAAAAATGGAGTACATAATATTTGACCAAAATTTTAACTTTTATTGATAATAATGATTCATAATTACATAAGGTTGACTCTTGATCTACTAGACTCTAGAAAAAAATGAAAATTTCATAGTAAGACTCAATAAAGTGAAAATTACATCATGACTCTACACTACTTGAAAACTCTTAACATTCTAAGTCTTCTCTCGACCATCAATCATCATTCTCGGACCCGTTGCTAGAATAATCCGAATCTGACTCACTTGAACTTCCTGAAAAGAATGAAAAAGTAGGGTAATGAGCACACTTGCCCAGTAGGTATCTTCGTATCAACATGGAGGCATGCTTTAAGTAATTACATTTTCGCTCTAGTGAATAATGTAAAAGAAAATGCGATAAAACACACAAACAAATCCAAGTAACAAGATATGAATTGTAGAGATATGAAGAATATGAATGGACAATAGAGCATGATCAAGCAAGATTTATAAGGTAAAGTGGCCTTTCATTAACAAGAATGTACTTCATAACCATAAAGGCTATGCGCTAGAAAGTCATGAACAAGAATGTACTAGCAAGCATGTAAATTATCACAAGTTTGCCTCATGGTTTTCACCCGGCTATAAAAAAATTACTCTCGACGCAATGTGATGCCAGTGTTCATCGTAGCCTATGGTTTTCAGCACGTTTCCGGCTATCTGCAGAGGGGGCTAGTGTGGAGCCCTTGGACACTGTCCGTGCCCGCTCTTACATCTTCAAGTTACAGATCAAGCTACTTCCATGAAAATATAGTAATGTTTCGTCCAATAATGTTCAATTCAACAATAGTTCCCACGATAACGTAACCAAGGTAGAGAACTCACAATAAGAGATCATAAGAATTCCAAAGATGACTTAAGAAAAGGCTATGCCATGGAAGGAATTCGGCAGCATAACGGCATATTCTTTAACTTCCATAATTGATTAGATAGCTTTGGAATAAGGTGTTAGGTTCTAGATAATCAATAGACTATCTAGGAACTTAGGAAAACCAACCCTAGGGTCAAACCTTGGGTTAGACAAGAACTGAGAAGAAGCGGTCATTCCTAGACCGTTTCTGGACATACGCGGTCAAGATAGGGTCGCTATTGTAAATAGACGGTCAGGTCGGGACCGTGTCTATACTGGGTCGATGCCCGAACAAGAAAGGCTCGACGTAAGAAAACTCATGACAGACGTAGTCAGGGACTGGCCGCTACTAGACAGTAGCGGTATCTTTAGGGCCACTTCTATCCAGGACTCAGAAAAACTGTTATGACCGCTAATTGGGCATTAGTCCAATCAGGCACAATCCGGACCCATGAACTCAACGGGCCAAAAATCTGGACAGATTATCTAAGAACCCTTAGAAAATTCGTAACTTAGCGGAGGAAGATCAGAATGGGATGACACCAGGCTCATTAGAAAGCTTGGGACCTTGGCCCAAACTCTTATGTTGAGGTGGAAACCCAATTCGCACCGGAACCCATGGTTCTGAGCCCTTTTCTGCCAGCTATCATGAAGAGATGTGATTGTTGGATGAATTCACACGTGATTAATGGAAAAATGAAAACTTCATCTTTATTCAATAAAATGATCTGAAACCAAGGCAACAATTTTAAGTAGGATGTGGGCTACAACTCCTATGTTGACTTCAAGGACGAATACAGTCTGGATGTTGGAGTTATACCTAGATTACCTCGGGCTACTGAAGGGTCGCAACTGGAACAGAGGAGAAATAATATTAATATTGTGAAAACCATAACTCATGCTAGGATTGATGGAATTTGATGAAATCATGACCACAATTTAGATCAAAATATCCTCTTGATTTCATCTGAAGACAACCCAACCCAAATCCCAACAGAAAAATGTGCTCACTCGCATTTATGATCATGTAGACGAAGGGTCACGACTGGAACGGGGGAGAATGAATTGTAATCTTGCGAAAATAATAACTCATGCTAGGATTGATTAAATTTGATGAAACTATCACCAAAATTTATATCCTGAAGTCCTCTTGATTTCATCTGAAGACGTCCTAGCCTGAATCTCGACGGACGAGCGCGTCCAATAGAGTTTATGACCGGAGGTCAAAAGGTCACACTTGTTCAAACCCGGAGAGTGCCTAACATTAACTCCTCTTCAAACCTATGACCTTGGAGCTTGTTGGAGCCTTGAGGAACGTGGGTAAACCCTTGGGAGGCTTGAAAACTATATATGGTGGTAGGATTTAAGGGTGGTAAACCTTTAGCAACCATTTCCATCAACCCTCCACCACCTTCTAGCTTTCTTGTGAGAAGAGAGTGAGGGACTCCGTCTCTTTGCGGGTTGACCATCCGGTTCGTGATTGGACGATCCGGCGAGTGGAGGACGTCGAGCGAAGTCTTGGGGGGGGGATCTGGGGTGTGGATCTCATCCCCGGATCGAAAGGAAAGCTTAGGTGGATCTTGGGTGTGGATATCATCCCTGGATCAAGCGGTTTAACATTTCAAAGGTAGGCACCTATCCTCAAATCTTAGGGGTCAATGATGCATTAAAATGATTTCAAAGTAGTTTCTATATGCCAAAGAGGGATTAAGGGCATGTGAGATTAACTACCATGATTATTTTCTGGTCTTTCCATAAAGTTATGTGTTTTTGAGAGGTTTCTTATAATTTTAACTGAAAATGTTTGGATGTGTCGACACCTCCCCTTGGATGTGTTGACACTTCCCATGGATGTGTCGACACTTCCCCTTGGATGTGTTGACACTTCCCATGAACGTACTTACACTGCCCTTGGATGTGTTGACTGTCGACACTTCCCATGGATGTGTCGACACTTCCCCTTGGATGTGTTGACACTTCCCATGAACATGCTGACACTACCCTTGGATGTGTCGACACTTCCCATGGATGTGTCGACACTTCCCCTTTAGAAACTACTGAATGTGTTGACACTTCCCATGAACGTGCTGACACTGCCCTTGGATGTGTCGACACTTCCCATGGATGTGTCGACACTTCCCCTTCATGAACGTGCTGACACTGCCCTTGGATGTGTCGACACTTCCCATGGATGTGTCGACACTTCCCCTTCATGAACGTGTTGACACTGCCCTTGGATGTGTGACACTTCCCATAGATGTGTCGACACTTCCCCTTCATGAACGTGCTGACACTGCCCTTGGATGTGTCGACACTTCCCATGGATGTGTCGACACTTCCCCTTTAGAAACTACTGAATGTGTTGACACTTCCCATGAACGTACTGACACTGCCCTTGGATGTGTCGACACTTCCCATGGATGTGTCGACACTCCCCCTTTGGAAACTGCTGAATGTGTTGACACATTCCATGGATGTGTCGACACTTCTCATGAATGTGTCGACACTTTTCCTTTAGAAACTGCCGGATGTGCTGACACATCCTTTGAGCAGGTTGACACCCTGTGGGTCTGTCCTAATTTCCAGAAATACATAAAAGGAGAGTTTTGAGAGGCCAAATTAATTCAAAAAAATCTGAAAAATTATAAAATGGTAGAAGGCTAAGTTAGTAACCCACCGTAAAAATTTCATGCTCACAGAAAATCTACACTTGTAGTTATGGTTCATTTTCTATGCATGTGTAGCGTTGACAAGTCGACACTTCCCTTGGACAGGTCGACACCCTAGGACTCTGTTCCCAATTTCCAGAAACATGGAAAAATAGAGTTTTGAGAGGTCATTTTAATTCAGAAAAATCTAAAAAAATAGAAAATGGTAGAAGGCTAAGTTAGTAACCTACCGTAAAAATTTCATGCTCACAGAAATTCTGCACTTGAGGTTATGATTTATTCTCTACGCATGTGTAACCTAGAAATGAACATGTCTTCTTTTTCGATAACATGATCATGTTCGGTTCCACAACAAATAGGCTTATGATTGTGATTTGTCCACTTAAACCATTTGGAAGCATGCTTGTTATGATAAAGTATAATACTAATATTTGTGAAAATGAGTATGAATGTGAATGTGAATATGATGTGAATGTTATGAATGGAAACAACAACATTCTGTGAGATAGGACTTCGATTCCTTTGTGGGACGGCCATTGTTTAAAATCCAATTGATTCTATCTTCGGTCCCATTATGGGGCGGCCCTTGTGTTGTGGCGTTGCGTATCGTCACGGGGCCACAAGAATCTAGGTGGGAGTTCGCTCTCTACTTTAAAATCCTATTGATTCTGTCTTCGGTCCCATTGTGGGGCGGCCCCTGTGTTGTGGCGTTTTGTAATGTCACGGGGCCACAAGAATCTGGGTGGGAGTTCGCTCTCGGGTCTGCGCAGTACTCTTTCGTTCGTTCGTTTGTGTGTGGACCTCCTATGTTTGTGGCAGTTGTTTGTTTCCATGACTAACGTAACCAAGGTGGAGAACGCACAATAAGAGATCATAAGAATTCCAAAGATGACTTAAGATAAGGCCATGTCACGGAAGGAATTCGACAGCATAACGACATATTCTATAACTTCCATAATTTATTAGATAGCTTTGGAATAAGGTATTAGGTTCTAGATAATCAATAGACTATCTAGGAACTTAGGAAAACCAACCCTAGGGTCAAACCTCGGGTTAGACAAGAACTGAGAAGAAGCGGTCGTTCCTGGACCGTTTTTGGAAATATGCAGTCAAGACAGGACCGCTATTGTAAATAGACGGTCAGGTCGGGACCGTGCCTATACTGGGTTGATTCTAGAACAAGAAAGGCTCGACGTAAGAAAACTCAGGAAAAATGCGGTCAAGGACTGGCCGCTACTAGACAGTAGCGGTCTCCTGAGGGCCGCTTTTATCTAGGACTCAGAGAAACACTGGTAGAGTATGTGCTTTCTAGACAATTGGACTTTGAGGGTACAACCAGCTCGGCGTCCTAGTGGGAATCCCAAGCTCACGGAGACTTACGGAGGTCTTGAAATAAGATAACCTAGTCCGGTGGAAGGAATATCCAACGGAGAGGATCACAAGCCCAAGAGGTGTGCTTATAAGTGTAAAAGTGTATCTAATGGCCATGCACCGGAGTACGCACCATGTACTTAAGAAAAGACTATAGATGAGAAGGGATCGTGGCAAAACAGCGATCAAAACATCACTTAAACAAGTCCGTGAAGCATGTAAAAAATATGATCATTAGTACAAGAATATATATTTTTGGCATGAAATTAGCATAAGCTAAAAATAGGTTTAAAACGCATAAGGAACATGAAATCTATCAAGATGGTTAGTTAATATAACCAAGTTTATGAATACAGTATCATAAACAGGAATAAAACCTAATCACCTAGGCTTAACATATGTTTAATAGGTCTGTTCTACAATCTGTTTCGAGTTAACAATATGCAGGATAGAGAAATGAAGAAGTGGTCTCAGGAGGACCGTTTCTGACAGCAGCGGTTCTACTGGGACCGCTTGAAGAGGTTTAGCGGTCGCTGGTAGACCATTTCTAGCCTGTCGGCCAGACGAGTAAAAATAAAGCAATAAAAACCTATTCTAGGGTAAATAATGTGTGAAAAGCATGCTAAACATTAAAAATAACATGATAGGTCATGATGGATCACGGGTAGTATGATTTAAGAGAAGATTAACATCTTTTTTCTTTTAAGGTGTGGGGACATGCATGCTTTGAAATCCCTAATTGTGCAGTGATAGAAAAATGTAAAATACTGCATGCATAATCAATGAAAATAGGAGAAAACAGAGGACTTTTACTCATGACATATTATTCTAGCCATCCACGAGATATACTACCTCTGTGACAAGCTTTAGACTTCGAATTTCTAACTGGAAGATCGCTTAGGTTCATGCACGTCGTGTGCCAAACCAGCAACTTCCTGTCCCTCTATCTTTTGATTCTCTTGACCTAAATTCATGAAAATAGGAGGGTAGGTAGAAGATAGAAATGGGAACAAAAGGTTCTAAAGACACAACGTGAACTAACCTCGTTTAGGGCTTCTAATCTCCTGATCTTTGCTGGATCGGCGCACAGGTTCCTGTGCAACCTGTGGCGAACCAGCGACTTGCAGATGACCTAATTCTTCAACGACTGGATCTTCTTGCATGAAAATTAGAGGGGAGTTAGATAAAAATAAGGAGAATAAAATCTTCTAAAGAACCAACCTGAGATACCGTCTCCTTATCATCGAACTTCACGAGCCAAAACAAGGGTTCGCGCAGTTCGAACCTGAACTCTATTTATAGAGTTTACCTAGGGTTTGGAGATTATATCAGATCTAGAGTCTTAAATTGGGATAGAATTGATCCCTAGAGTGTTCTAGAGAGTGTCCCATGCCCGATAGCTTCGATCCAAGGCGATTTGGTTGCCAAAGATCCAAGTTTTTTATGTTTCTGCAAAGCCCGTTCTCGGAACGTAGTAGCGGTCATCTCAGGACTGCCTTTGTATAGTAGCGGTCGTGCGATAGACTGCTTTTAGACATTAAGTCTAAAATTTTTGGATTTAGCAACTAATTATCCCCTTTTTGGTCTATTTATCCAACTTAATTCTGTAATTTACCCTAATTACGGCTCTAGCAATGGCTTGGGCCTAAAGGGCTTGGATTTGGGTCTTGTGGGCCTATTTAGGTGGATTTAAACCTAAAATAATATATGGGCCTTTAAATAATCATTAAATAGACCTATATTCATTAAATAGCTCATTAAGTCTATTTAAGTGCTTACTAATTATATTAAATCCCAGAAAATTCCTAGAAAATTTTCAGGCGTTACAACAAACACCGCTGCAGAGAAGAATCGAAGAGCACAACTGCATCGTCCCTGTCAAGGGGACGGGTGTGAGTCCCCAGCCGAGCTCCTCCCTTCCTCTCTAGTCACCCCACCACCTCTGTCCACCTCCACCACCGTCGATGTCCACTCCTTCATTCCACCGCCGTCCTCCCCTCCCTCTTGTAGCCACATCGTGCCTCCAGATCTCCATTTGCCCCTTCTTCCACCTCCACCTTTCAGCTCTGTGAAGTCTTCCCTTGTGCAGATCTACAGAGACAGAAGCATGCACACTTATTTTTCCCACAGCCTAAACCACCTCAGTTTGCCCCCAAACTTTGCCAGCACAACCTCCACATCCTTCCTAACATCCATGTTCGCCCCTTACTCCTTGAACCCCGTTTACCACTCCTCCCAATGCCACCTTTAGAATGGTTGCAGTCTGCATGTGTAGATCTACAGACAGGGCACTTCACTTATCCTTCCATCCACGCCCTAAAACCCTTCATATCACCACCCCGGCGCCCCCACCTAACTTCCTCCTATTAGCCTTCCATCCACATAATCCCAGCCCCAAACACCATCCCAACCCCCCTCCATGACTCCAACACTCGCCCTATGTTGTGCTGGTCCCAAACCGGCCAGATCGGACCAGTTTGGAGACACTCACCCCCAACACCCCTCAAACCTCTCCAAAATGTCCCACCGCCACCAGAGATCAAAGAGGATGTCCTCGCCTATGTCTCTGCCAAATTTCACGCTCAGAGGACATCTGAAGGTTGCCGTTCTGCGACCCATTTCTTGTTGGTCACCTGATTCTATCACCAGTCTAGGCTGCTGAACGTGATAAATATTTCAAAATTCCTCCAGGCCTCTTTGCTACAACTCTGAGTCTGAGATTTGGTGGCAGCATACTTCGGCCAGCCCTCTTTCCAACGAGGGCTCACTCGCCCCAATCGAACATTGGATAAGGTCGTGGTGGCCAGTTTTGTTGGACCACGCAAGTCTGTCCGGGCAGACCCGGTCCTGCCAGCAGCAACAAAAATGCCCAGATGCGCCCAAGCTCGCCTTCCTACTTTCCCGCTGACAGTTTGAAGTCCTTTTTCGGCCTCATTTCATATCACTATATCAAACAAAATCTAGGATTTAAGAAGTCTAGGCTCTTATACCCTAAAGACTGTCACGCCCCAACGTGGAATACTGAAGCACGATAAGTCGTAACACTCGTGTCGATCAGAGCATGCACATAAGGGGACCAACCATAAGGGAAAATTTTGATAAGGAAAGGATAACTAACATTAGGGCAAATAGAGTTTTACAACATTCACTGAGTCTCAAATGGTCATAATTAAGAGGTACAACTTTCAAATAACATTTAATTCTAACAAGAGCAACAAGATATTGATAAGGGTTCTAGGATAAGCTTGGTCGCTTCTTTCACTCTTGCCCATTCCTATCAGTTTGTGGTTCTTCTTCAAAACTACCTGAAACATTAACCAAATACACAGGGTGAGTGAAATGCTTAGTAAGATTTATATCTCTATATCAGGTATCTTTAAATGATTAACATGTTTGATAAAGTGAATGTGCTATGTTGAGGAACGTAATAAAAACATGGAACATGGAGATATAAGAGATGCAAGTATATAGGATCACAAGTAGATGAGATATCAAGAGCAAGATTTCTAGTAGAGAACAATCATGTAGCAAGTACTATCATTTGATTGGCCATTTCACGCAAACATGTACAAGTCAAGTGTTTCATGTATTTCAAGTACTTTCAAGTAATTCAAGCAAGTCCAAGTATTTCATGAATAAGTGAAATGTGATAAATGAATCTAGCACGCTTGTACTTTGGTGTAATGCCACACCAGGTCAATAATAGCTCCCATGGGTACAAGTACTTTCAGGTGCTCCTCTCAGGACCAGATCGGGCCCTATTAACGCCAGGCATTGAAGTTTGGATCATTGATCCTTTATAATTATCTAGACATCCACATTATATGTATGGCCAATGAATTGCAAGGTAAAGCTCACGGAATAAAGTACATATCTAGCAAAATTTTCCGTTCAAGGAACATGTAGTATAAGAAGCACAAGTAGTTGTCAGAGAAGTTCAAGATTGATTCAAGGTATCATGTTCAACGAAATTAATAAGAGAAGTTCAAGGATGTGCAATGACAATAAGTCAATAAGGAGAAGTTCCTTTACTGGAACATGATCTGTCAGGGATTTATGTTTAGAAATCCCGAAAGAACAGAGCTATTTGCACTATGAAACTGATCAAAAAACTAGGATAAACATGGTCAGGGCTCAGGCTGTGACTTATAGAATGCGGTTAGGGAATAGGCCACGTTCATGATGGACGCGTCACCTCTGGAAGACGAGTCTGTAAAGACGCATCTTATTGCCAAGACACCTTCATGATGGTATACTAAATTTTTCATAAACGCGGTCTCGATGACTATCATGTTCATCTTTGAATGTAGTTTCTGGGTGTGCCACATTCAGAACATGCTAAACATAATCGAACAGAATCCTGTTTTACGGTTCCAGAACCCGATCGATCATGTTCTCAGCAAGTAGGACGTGATTCTATTGGTATTATGATTTTTAGGGTACAACCTACTTGACAGTCATGAGGGAATCCATGGCTCATGGAGACCTATGGAGGTCTTGGATGAAGAAGTTCCAATTCGACGGAAGGGAGATCCGATGGAGGGTTCTAACTCCACCAAGAGAACTTTGCAAAAAAATAGAACTAGAACAAATTTATACGTCAAAATGCCGGTCGAGAATATTAAACTAACATAGTGGAAAAAGCACAATTGAGGGCCATGAACCATAGTATCGACAAAATGACAAGATTAATAGCTACTTCTTTTAACATGCTGATAAGATGAAATAAGCTCTAGGAATCAACTTATTGTATGTGTATAGAAAGAAGTTCATTGAGATCAAATGATAATAGGAATGTAACATGGATCGTAGGATGAAAATGTAAACATGAACTTTAGAGAATTTAATATTCTTTCATGTATTAACCTAAACATGTAGTTATTTAGATGATTTACTAAAAGAAAGACATAATTTTGTACCTCAAATTTCATGGATCTGACAAGTAGGACATACTCGAAATAGGGTGAAACCGAAGCAAAACGCGGTCTGTACAGAGGCCACCTTCATGAAACCACAGTCTATTGCGACACTATGATCTTAATAAGGTATCAACCTTCCAAAACACATCTAGGAGAGAGGACATGTTAATAAATATGCGTTTAATAGTAAAGATACTGCTATAACAAAATACCCAAACTCTTTAAAAATGAAATAAGAACGCGGTCATCATGAAGACCACCTTCTTAAGAACACGGTCTGTAAGGACACCATGACCCTAAGAGGGTGTTTTTTTAATATATGTGTCACGGTTGGTGGACGCGTTTAGATAGACGCTTCCCCCTAGAGTGATGCAAATTTAATGAAACTTATAGTACTTAAAAATGAGGATAAATGAACACGGTCTATCGGTCTAGCACGTTCATATCGCGGTCACTGTGACCACCGCGATCAGAAGTAGAGCTCCATTCCGGTGTAAAACATGATACCTCTGATGCACCGTGAGGTTCGTTGTTAAAACACACGCGGCGACCAATCTGAGAAATTACCAAACTCGCAACAAAAAAAAATAAACAACGTAGCACAATGGCGAGTTCTGATCGAATCCATGGAGAGGTTTAGATTTATGAGTTGAAGATCTTGTGTTCTAAGTGGAACACGGACTTTGGTGGTTGTACGCAACTTAAAATAAGGATAGCATTAAATAAATCTATCTAATAAAATTTGGAAGGTTTTAGAGAGAGAAGGGAAGAGAGGGAGAGGAAGAAGAAGAAAGAGGTGAGAGAGAATTTTAGGGAGAGAAAAATAAAGACACATGATTTTCTCTAATTCAAAGATAATGGTTACAACATGAAGTGAAAATAAAAAATATAACTCAAAATAAAAATCCTAAATAACACCGAGGAGGAATGAGGGGCAAGGATGTTGCGGCCGTGGTGTCAGGGTGACGTCGTCTCCTTCAGCCTTTGATTTCCACTCAACCCAGAGCCAAAGACGCTCATCTTGCGCTGTCTTTGGAGGGACGAAGGATAAAAGGGAGGGAGAGAAAGTAGAGAGATGTAGAGAGAGAAAGAGATAGAGGGGGAGGGAGAGGTAATAAAATAAAAGAAAGAAAAGAAGAAAAAATAAAAATAGGAATAATGTGTACGGTGTGTGAGTGTGTGAGAAGAGGGAGATAGAAAGACAATAGAGAGGGAGAAGAGAAGAGTGAACGAGAGATGTGAGATAGAGGGAGGCAGGAGACAGAACGAGAGAGGGAGAATGAGCAGAGACGAGAGAGGGAATGAAGGGAAGTGAGAAGAGATAAAATAGAGATGAGAGGGGGGTGCGGTCGACAGAGGAGAGGAAGGGAGTGAGAACAGAGAGAGACGGGGGAGGGAGAAGACGGATGCGAAGGAGAGGGAGAGTAGAGATAAAGAGAGAGAAAGAGAGACCGGCTACAGAGGTGCGACGGGAAAGAGAGAGGAGAGAGGGAGCGAGGTCTGTGTGTGCAAGAGAAAGAAATAGGGAGAAGAGGAGGCAGGCTATTGTAGACACGCCAAAATTGACATTATTTTGAGTATATTTCATATCGCTCTGCGATGCCCCATTTGACCCTCAAATCAGCTTATTTGAGTGGTTTTTCCCACTTTTCTTGAATTTCTCCTATTCTTCCCCATTTATCTCCTTTTTCCTATTTTTCTGGATTTTCTGGGCATTTATCTCTGTTTTTTTGAATTCACGCCCTCATCAGGGGCGTGTTTTTTGAAACACGACCTTGTCTAGGGCGTTTTCTCCCATTTTATCTATTTCTCCCCCATTTTATCTATTTTATGAATTTTCTAAATTCACGACCTGGGTAAGGGCGTGTTTTCTTCAAAACATGATTTAACCTAGGCCGTTTCTTAAAGAAAGGACGACCTCACCTGAGGGCGTTAATTCTTCTAGGTTTGACCGACTTCCCATTTGAGCTCTTGAAATTAACGCCCTTCTCAGGGGCGTGTTTTTAAATGTGGCTTTAATTAAGGCGTGTTTTACATTTTCCAAATATGGGGAGTTTTTATTGCTAAATTTGGTTTTTTGAGAAACGCCCTTGTGCAGGGCGTGTTTTTGAGAAACGCCCTATGGGTAGGTCGTCAATTCGTAAATTGACGCCCTTACCTAAGGCGTGTTTTACCTTCTGGCTTCGCAGCCCTTTCCCCAGAGAGTCCTTGCTTTGATAGATGCCTACTTTGTTTGGGCTCTTGCCCATTCTTATCATTTCCCTCTTAGGACTCTTGCCCATGTTTATCTCTTCCTCAACCTATTTAATAGAGCCAATGGCTCTGTTGTTTGGTTGGATTCCTCTTCTTCGGACGCCCATTTTCTTCTCCCCGCCGTTCTTCTGTTCTTCTTCTTCTTCTTTCTTTTCTTTTCTTTTGCTTTTCTTCTTTTCTTCTCACAGGTTGCTGCTGCCGTTGGGCTAAGGAAGGAACTCTGTGTGCATCAGTCTCCATTTTTTTTAAAGCTTCTTCCCCATTGAATATCAAAGCCATAAGCAACAGAAGCAACATGCTCCTTCTATTTTATTTTATTTCTCCTTTTGCTATTCGTTAACATGCATGCATCATGTTTCATTTTCATATTAATTTTTCTCAACTATCATTGAGATCTCCCCTTTAGTGCATCTCTTGCACTCTCTCCCCATAATATTTTTACATGCATTCATATCTCCCACACCCTTTTGCATAGGGGTTTAAGGGCCAACCACCCACAAGGTGTGTTCTTAATCAATTTTTCATGCTCATATATTTTTATGAATTGATGCTACACTCACCACATATCTAATGCAATTTCTTCATTGGTGTTTGTCTTTTTTTTGCAAGGGTAATTAAAGGAAGAATTCTCTTCATCGGCCGGCCGATTTGAAGAGAAAGGAGGCACTCACATCCCCGCACTTTTGAGGTATTTTTCGCGATCATCTCTCCCATGCTTTCATTGTTATATTCTTGAGGCCTCGTGTCTCTGGCGATCACACACACTCCACATTAGCACCTCGTGCTATTTTTATTGCTTTCACCCATATATCTATTGCTTTTTTTATATTTTTAAGTGTGGATTTTAAAAGAGATCTACAAATTGGCGATCACGGTGGGACACTTTGTGTTCTTCTTTCATTACCCCTTTCCCCTTGGCACCCTCGCGTGCCCTTTTGATATTCATATTTGTTGATTGCATTGATTCTATGAGTGTTCCTCTGCTGTTGCTGGCCGCGAAGGATTCCTGGTCAAGATGAATTCATGCCTCTGGAAGAGGCATTTTTATTGATTTAACGCCCTGACACAGGGCGTCTTCTTAATAGTTTACGCCCTCTGCCAGGGCGTTTTCCAGCTTACTTCCGGGTTTTGTTGCTTCCTGTGAATTCACGCCTTGTCCGAGGGCGTTCTGTTATTGAGTAGCGCCGCAGATCAGGGCGTTTCTATTGATTTGACGCCCACTGCATAGGGCGTTCGTTTATTGGTAGCGCCCTGACCCAGGGCGTTCCTTGACTTGGTTGGCATCTGCCCGCGGCGTTTCACGCCCTACTGAAGGGCGCTTTTTCCATTGGTAGCGCCCTGCCCCAGGGCGTTTTATTCCTGTGTTTTGCCAAACCCCTGTGCTTTCTTCATATCATATATTTTGCATATATCTGCTGCCAGTGTTTCACGCCTTGCCCAAGGGCGTGCTTTTATTTATTAGCGCCCCTCATCAGGGCGTGTCTCCTGAGTTGACGCCCACTGGACAGGGCGTCCGTTTATTGATAGCGCCTCACCTTAAGGCGTGTTTTCGCCAGCCCCTGGGCCCCTCACGTTGATTCACGACGGTCACATCGTCGTGTCTTTTTTTAGTAGCGCCCCCTTTCCGGGCGTGTTTTTACTGTGGGTTTCCAGAACCCCCGGCTGTGGTTTTTCATGATATTTCATGCTTATTTTTGTTGATTGATCATATTATTGTGGTTTGCCTGTTTACCCTGTTGCATTCATATTTGCATTTGGTTTGGGAGCCTCCTCCTCTTCATTTGGATCCACACACCCTCTTGGAATCGGGACGACCCTCCATTGAGCATTCCGTCTCTTTGGACTGGAAATCCCTTTTCCAAGCCTCCATAAGCCCCCGCACCCGTGGATTCCCTCACGGACGCCGGGCAGGTTGTACCCTTTTGGAGTCCCGATATAGTTGGCCTAATACGTGGTGAGTGAGAGTTCCTAGTTGGCATTGGAGTTCAAATCTCATTTGAAACTAGGACTCTCCTTGTGTGAATCTTTCCAAACTTTATTAAAATTCATTAATTCACCAAGGATAAAACAATCAAAAATCACGGTAACCATTCCAACTTGTGTGCTTATTTGCCTAATTATTGAGAATTTTTGATTATATAATGGCTTACCATGATAGAAACATGTTCAATTCAATTCATGAGGATGCACAACCTAGCACTTCATGTCCTCAATTTCAACATGTTAATCAGCATTCTCACCATTCTTTCAAGGGACCACGTCCTTATTCTCATGGTCATACCCAACCCATGGGCAATGTCCATTCTTATGGTCCCCCTCCTCAAGTTCGAGCCACTATTCCCTCGGGACCGTCTCCTCCCAATGACGAGAAGGTCTCTCGAATCATCCATGCATTAGATCATCTTACCCCTCAACAGATCCAAGCCCTTAAGGCTGCCGTTGAGGGTACATCTCATGCATCTCCCTCCAGTTCTACACGGGTGGCCCATCACCCACCTCCTCCTTCCAATCATATTCGGGTAGCCCATTACCCATCTCCCCCTATTCATTCTACTCGGGTGGTCCGACACCCACCTCCTTCTATTCCTCCTCCCTCACGGCCCCGAGGCCCATTTATTCATTGCAATCCGGCCCATCCGGGTTCTTTTACGGGTCATACCGTCAACTCCCCTCCACGGCCTTTTTATGCGGCCCCTCCTCCTTCAAGGCCCTACCAACCTTTTATTGTTCAAGTCACACCCCTCCAACAATCTCTTGTTGATAAGATTACTTCCATGGAGGAACAATTAAAGAGGGTCACGGTTCCTCCTACTCCGGTCAATCCTCTCCATGCCGCTTTGGACGAGATTACTAAGTTGGAGAGAGAATGGAAGGATAGGATGGACGACTACGGTGTTGATATTCCAAGCGAGCAAGAACCGGCAATTGAAGAATCCGAGCCGGTGTATGATGATGAAGCTCCGCAGGCACCCCTTCCGAGTTTCCTTAATTTCCCGCTCCCTCCGCTATCATTCGATGAACCTCCTGCTCAGGATGAAACCATCCCCGATCCAACCCCCATTTATGAGACTAGTTGGTGTTACGACGATGGGTCGATATTCCAATCGTCCGCACCGACGCCTATTGAGTCTCTTCCCATTCCCACTCCCACTCCTAACACTGCTCGCCCCGTCCGGCATTTTCTACGCACCAAACCTTCACCCATTAACCCTCCACCAACTACACCTCCACCCACTATACCATCAACCTTCACACTAACCTCCCCTAAACCTTCACCCATTAAACCTCCACCAATTACACCTCCACTCCTTAAACCATTAACCTCCACACCATCAGCCTCCATTGAGCCTACCGTTAAACCTTCCCCAATTAGCCTCCCATTACCGCCACCTCGGCTTTCCATTATCCCTTTAAAACCCACATTGCCTATTCCTCCACCATATAGCCTTACGCCTTTACCCATGGTTAGTCCTGAGCAGGATCCACCTTTTTTTGCATACGAGCCAATCCCAACTGCTTCCGAGCAAAGGGAGAAACTCGACGTGTTTGAACCCCCGCTTACGCTCACCTATTTGCCAACACCTTCCATTATATCTCCACCATCCATGGAGCTTTCCGCCTCCGCTTCACCTCCCTCTACTACTCGGAATGGGGGGCCTTCTGCAAGCACAGGTGCCGAAGATAATCAAGAGCCGGGCAGCAAGGATTTGGCCGTGCCATCCAAGATGCAAGAATTCATTTGCCGGATGCCAATCCGGGTTATTGTGCCAATCACGGCCGAAGAAGCCAAGTCGCCGCCATGCCAAGAATTGATGCCATCCAAGGGCCAAGCAGGGCACCCTTTGTTCCCTCTTCCAAATCTTGATTTCAATCCTCCATACAAGGGGCGAATGCCCAATTTGTTCAACACTTCCTATACACCACAATCAATGGGCATGGCGATGCTTCCCGTTCCAACTCTACGACTCCCTCACTTTATTGATCTTCGCTTTCCAAAGGGGTTGTCATTTATTGAAGCTTCCTTTATTGGGCCAATTGGCCGTACATGTTCACTGCCATGGAGGGGCAGTTACCTTGATGCTAAGGGGCCATCCCTTATTTGTTCCACTTTCTATTCGTCCATCTCTATCACTTCTTCTTCATGGGCCATTCCCAGGGTTAAGAGGAGGATCTCGTCCTCTCGCCCTTCATATTCTCCATATTCCTTGCATCTCATGCATTTTGTTGCATTCAGGCATTCACAGCATTCATCGCATTGCATTCGCATACAATTGCATCTCCTGCTTCCCGGGTTTCCAAACCCGTACCTTCCTCGTCTTCCGGCACCGCCGGATATTTCGCATTTCCCATCTTATTCATATTCATCTTTTTGTCCACTCCCCTTGGGGCATTGCGTCCCCTTTCCTGCTATTTCCCTGGAACCTCCAGGAATTTTATCCCTTCTCTTTGGGCATCTCGCCCTTTCTGATTCTACTCCTCCGGAACCTCCGGACTTTTCCCTTGTGCATCGTCCCCCTTTCCATTCTCCTCCTCTGGAACCTCCGGACTTTTCCCTTGGGCATCGCGCCCCGTTCCATTTGCTTCCTCCGGAACCTCCGGACTTTTTCCTCGGGCACGACGCCCCTTTCCACCTTCTCCTTCCTGATTTTATTCCTCCGGAATCTCCGGATTCTCCGTCTTATTCTCTCTATCATCTCCCAGGGCATCACGACCCTCCTGATTTCATTCCTCCGGAACCTCCGGACCTTCCATATTTCCTTCAATTCATCTTTTTGCTCCTCCGGGACTCCATATCTTTTATTCTCTTCTTCCTTTTCCGTCATCTTTTTCATCATCTTTTTCCCTATTTCTCCCCAGGGCATCGCGTCCCTTCTTTCGTTATCCCTCCGGAGCCCCCGGATGATTCCTCCTATCACGATTCTCCTCCTTTACCTCCGGACCCTCCGGATCCACCTCTTTCCATCTACCAATTTCTTCTTCTAATTCCTCCTGATTCTGGGTCCGACCCAACTTCTTCCACATCCACTGCCTTGGGCATTTGCCCTTTCTCCCACTGCTTTCGAGGCTTTAGTCCTCACTCCTCCTTCTAATTCTCCTCTCCTTCTGTAGACCTTCCATGTGATCAGGGTCTCTTCGCCTTAGTGAGGGAGTTCTAGCCCTCGCCTCTTTTCCTTTTCTCCTTATTCATCTGAGTCTGGTCTTGGCACCACTCCTTCTTGTTAAGCCACTTTCAACCCTTTGCTTCCAATCCTATGGACTGCCAAAGAGGACTATCCCACGATGATCAACATCGCCTCGCAGCAGTTGCTTCTACAAAGGTTGCAAGGTAACATATTGGCGTAAGTACGTATTTTAATGATATCATTTTCTCATTACTTCACGCATGATTTTCAAAATCAAGTGCTTCTTAACAAGATTAAGAGTGGTGTTTTAAACCTTTATCTTAAGCTTTTGTTTAATTGAAATCATTCTCAAAAGAGTCTTTAGGCTTGCTTCTGCAGCACCTTTGGTTAAAAATAACCCCGCGCTGGGAATTCAACATTCTTTCCCCGCTTGTTTAAAAGTAACCCTCGGTTGGGCATTCCACACACTTCACGGCATCCTTAGCCGGCTCCTTGATAAAACACCGTTCCTACCTTGGCCATGCCATGAATTTCTGAAAGTCTTTTTCTCTTCTTTACTCGGCCGAATGCAGGTGCAAGAGGTTGACGGATAAGATGACCAACCTTGGTAAATCCCAATACGAGAGGAGTCTCAAATAGGGGCAGTCTTGACCCAGAAGAAAAATAAATATAAATTTCATGATAAATCTTGCCACAAGGGCTATTATGGAAATCAAATCAGAATTTTGATAATTGCAATTATGAATTATGGCATGACAAGAGTGGCAAAGTCCCCGCAGGGAAAACCCTGGTCGTATGCATGTCAAGGGTCTAAAAATTAAAGGCACAAAGCCCCGGCACAACAGACTACCTCTTTGAAGGGACACCTTGGAAGGAATTCAAGTCTTGATATCTCCCATCCTGCATAAAGCTTATCTCCAATTATTCTTCTCTTCTCCCTCTAAGACCGAATGTTTCTCGGGTATGGCCTTGGTAGGGGCACCGTTGATCAAAGGCGGTCGGTTATAGGGCGCAACCTTCAATGCACGCCCGACTCCGGGCAATTTTTAGCAAAAGGGGAAGGAATGAGGACCCCTAGCCAGTGGTTTAAAACAACCCTTTGATGCTGCATTAACAATGTCTAAACCAAAATCCAAAAAAAAAACAAAAATTTGAATATTTCCAAAATCTCCACAAAAATTTGAATATTTCCAAAATCTCCACAAAAATTTGAATATTTTCAAAATCCATAAAAATTTGAATCTTTTCCAAAAACTCATAAAAATTTGCATATTCCAAAATCCAAAAATTTGCATTGTATTTTCTGATGGTGTTTTGCAGGAACAACTTTGCAGGGACCAGGAGCGGGATGAGTCCTCTCTCCACTTATTGCTATCAATCTACTGATTCCTCCCGATATTCTTATAACTTGCCACCCAGGGGCATTTTGATTGTCATCTCCCTATTATATCTCCTGATTATTATTCATCTCCAAATCTTTTTAGATCGACTCCTGCTAATTTTATCTGATCATTCTGCTGTTGGGCATTATATCAGATCTTGATCTTTCATCTCCAAATCTTGATTAGCCAGATTGTCTCCTCATGATAAAACAAGAAACAATGCTATGATTTGAAACAATGCTTATGCTTCATGCCATATACATGCTATAATTGATGCTTTGATGATTGCTATGATTGAATGTCTTATTCATTGCTTGTTATCTTTTATATCTTGGCTAATGAATTTTTGAGCGCAGGATAAGAAGCTCTTGGTTCCGCCGGCTGGGCATCATCATCAAAGTCCCACCGGTTTTGCAGCTCATTTCTGAGTCCCCCAGGCTTATTGCTATCACCATCCCCCTGTATGCATTTTACTATATGTTACTAGATTATATCAAGGACCTTGTGGCTTTGGTAAATCTGGGATTTGAGTTCCCCTTCATCAAAAACAATGATGATTCCAGAGAAGTCTTAGTCACACGGATAGGCCGTTGAGCCGTCCAAGATTGGGGACGATGGTTCCCTTTTTACGAGTTGGTGCGTGGATAAACGGGCTTCGGCTTAGTATCAGCTCGCAGAATTGGTTTCTTGACCCAGTCTGGGCAGTTTAACAATATTATCCTTGATTATATTATATTTTCATTTGTTATTTTTCCCTTTAGCCCAGCATGCATTCATGTAGGACTTTGAAGCAATTGTTGAAAAATCATTTTTGATAAGCTGATGTGAGAGTTGAATTGATCTTAATCTTTCTCGATATGAGATTTTCCTTGCCGAATTGGATCCTCAGTTCATTTTGTCGCTGTTTTGGGTGATTTTCTCGAAAGTTCCTTGTTTGGATTTTTATCATCTCATTTTTAATCTCCTTTCCTTTGATCCACCTTGGCTGCAGCACGTCCACTGGCTGGTAACCACTCCCCAATGGTGAAACCTACAGGTTTGTGACCTGGGGTACTTCCACCGCGTTGGAAGTTGATCATTTATTTTATCTCCTTCGTGCACCGCGTGCGCATCTCCCCTTTTATCCAAACATTGTTGATTTCCTTGAATTTCCCGAGATTTGCTTCATCTCGTGCTTTTGATTTGATTCTCATCAAGTGATGTTGATTGCGTGTCTCATCACACCTTGGTATCTACTTTTCAGTTTGCTACGCTCCCTTACAAAGCAGACGCCAAGGCGGGGCAGCTGTAGACACGCCAAAATTGACATTATTTTGAGTATATTTCATATCGCTCTGCGATGCCCCATTTGACCCTCAAATCAGCTTATTTGAGTGGTTTTTCCCACTTTTCTTGAATTTCTCCTATTCTTCCCCATTTATCTCCTTTTTCCTATTTTTCTGGATTTTCTGGGCATTTATCTCTATTTTTTTGAATTCACGCCCTCATCAGGGGCGTGTTTTTTGAAACACGACCTTGTCTAGGGCGTTTTCTCCCATTTTATCTATTTCTCCCCCATTTTATCTATTTTATGAATTTTCTAAATTCACGACCTGGGTAAGGGCGTGTTTTCTTCAAAACATGACTTAACCTAGGGCGTTTCTTAAAGAAAGGACGACCTCACCTGAGGGCGTTAATTCTTCTAGGTTTGACCGACTTCCCATTTGAGCTCTTGAAATTAACGCCCTTCTCAGGGGCGTGTTTTTAAACGTGGCTTTAATTAAGGCGTGTTTTACATTTTTCAAATATGGGGAGTTTTTATTGCTAAATTTGGTTTTTTGAGAAACGCCCTTGTGCAGGGCGTGTTTTTGAGAAACGCCCTATGGGTAGGTCGTCAATTCGTAAATTGACGCCCTTACCTAAGGCGTGTTTTACCTTCTGGCTTCGCAGCCCTTTCCCCAGAGAGTCCTTGCTTCGATAGATGCCTACTTTGTTTGGGCTCTTGCCCATTCTTATCATTTCCCTCTTAGGACTCTTGCCCATGTTTATCTCTTCCTCAACCTATTTAATAGAGCCAATGGCTCTGTTGTTTGGTTGGATTCCTCTTCTTCGGACGCCCATTTTCTTCTCCCCGCCGTTCTTCTGTTCTTCTTCTTCTTCTTTCTTTTCTTTTCTTTTGCTTTTCTTCTTTTCTTCTCACAGGTTGCTGCTGCCGTTGGGCTAAGGAAGGAACTCTGTGTGCATCAGTCTCCATTTTTTTTTAAAGCTTCTTCCCCATTGAATATCAAAGCCATAAGCAACAGAAGCAACATGCTCCTTCTATTTTATTTTATTTCTCCTTTTGCTATTCGTTAACATGCATGCATCATGTTTCATTTTCATATTAATTTTTCTCAACTATCATTGAGATCTCCCCTTTAGTGCATCTCTTGCACTCTCTCCCCATAATATTTTTACATGCATTCATATCTCCCACACCCTTTTGCATAGGGGTTTAAGGGCCAACCACCCACAAGGTGTGTTCTTAATCAATTTTTCATGCTCATATATTTTTATGAATTGATGCTACACTCACCACATATCTAATGCAATTTCTTCATTGGTGTTTGTCTTTTTTTTGCAAGGGTAATTAAAGGAAGAATTCTCTTCATCGGCCGGCCGATTTGAAGAGAAAGGAGGCACTCACATCCTCGCACTTTTGAGGTATTTTTCGCGATCATCTCTCCCATGCTTTCATTGTTATATTCTTGAGGCCTCGTGTCTCTGGCGATCACACACACTCCACATTAGCACCTCGTGCTATTTTTATTGCTTTCACCCATATATCTATTGCTTTTTTTATATTTTTAAGTGTGGATTTTAAAAGAGATCTATAGCTATGGTGGGGGAGAGCAGAAGAACATAGAGAGAGAGAGAGAGAGAAATGAGAAGAGGAGAAAGAGAGAGAGGAGGCTGGTCGGCATGGTGGTGAACAGGGAGAAAGAGGGAGAGAGAGGGATGAGAAGAGAAGGGGAGAGAGGAGAAGAGAGAACTAGAGGGAGAGGGAGACTTACTGGCCGGTGCCCCTGTTTTGAACAGGGGCTCCGCAACCAGGGCAAGGGTGATGTGAGGAGAGGAGAAAGAAGGGGGAAGAGTAAGAAGAAGAAGGAGAAGAAGGAGGAGAAGAGGGGGAGGGAGAAGGAGAAGCAGGAGGAGAAGAGAAGGAGAAGAAGGAGAAGCTAGAGGAGAAGAAGGAGGGGGAGGTCGGAGGAGAAGAAGGGGAGGGGAGGGAGAAGAAGTCTAAGAGAAGAAGGGGAGAGGTGCCCCGGTTTTGTAGGAACCAGGGGACGAGCGAGGCCACCGCACGCCCTCGCTGTTCACTAGCAAGCACACCTACCGCTGTTCTCCTGCACGCACACACACCGCTATTCGCCTACACGCACGCTTGTACCTTGCTTTGGAGCCACTCGCCCATGCTGCCAGCAAGCCGTCCTTGCACACATGTCCGTTCACATGTCCACTTGCTGTACTACATGCTCGCACATGCGATAGGAGGAGCCATGCGTGCTGTTGCCCGGGAAGTCCTATTCACAAGGTTGTAGAAAATACAAAAAATTATATCTAAGTCCTTAAAAAAGAGTTTTTACAAACGAATATATCCTTTGCCATTTGTCCCTCCATTTTGTTCACACAAAGTGAATTTTGTAAAAAACAACTATAAATTTCTTATGAAATGATTTCATTAAAATGTAATTATGTAATTTTTTATTTTATAAATGTCTCAAGTCCCATTAATTATAGAAAAATCTCCATGTTGTGTGACGCTCAGATTATCATGTAAAAATTACATAATTAACTTCGTTAAAGCCCAAAAAAATGATGCGCATGATATGAATAAATATAAATAACTGAGTTCTTATCACACCCCCAACTTATTCATTGCTAGTCCCTTAGCAATGCAAACAAGTTAAAAACTAGGGACCAACAAAAGTTTAAAAGTTTCATACCTCATGTCAAGATCCTCCTTCATGGAATCGACTACGGATTAGGATTTTGAAATCATTATAACACACTAGCCATAGGATCTGAACATGACGCTCATAACTTTCTTAGAATACTCCCAAAGTTTCATAGCACTTGTACTCGTGAAATCTAAATCCACAGTTGGACAATTGCATCCTCCATATTGCCATTTCAGTTAGGTGTCTTTCAACTCTACACCTCCCAGATCAGAACTTTGATCGTGGTAGCTTTCACTCTGCCTTATTTTTTTTCAAACACATGGTGTTGCACAACCTTCATCGTTTGACATAAATTTCAACACTTGCCTTAGGTGAAGAGGCCCGGTTACTAAGATCAAGGGTATTTTCTATAGTTTTTTTTTCAAACACATGGTGTTGCACATCTCTTCACCGTTTGATGCGAACCTCAACACTTGCCTTAGGTGAAGAGGGCCGGTTACTAAGATCAGAGGTATTTTTCATTTTATTTTTCTAGATCTAAGTCTTTATTAGGGAGGGCAGAGTATCAGACACCATACCAAATGGCAGAAGGCTTGTCCTACCTGCTTCATTAGTGTGCAAGTGATTTTTTTTTCTTAAGTGCTATGGGACTTTAGGAGATTCTAAATTAGTTCCCATGACTAGACACTAAAAATTATTCCATCATCCATCTCTACAGTCTTCTCCATTCCAGAGTCTCTTTCATGAGAGCATGAATCATGAAAACTCAGTTGGATTTTTTTTTAACAAAATGCGACATTAGGTTGTATGAGATTTTCACATTGATTACCCTTACCCCCCAACTTAAATGACGTTGTCTTTGATGATATGAACAATATAAGAATATGACAAATGCAAACATGAATGCTTGGGAAGGAAAGATACAACCTGCGACATGCAGATCTGGTTCTCACCGGACATCCTCCTGGTGCTACTACTGACTCCTACAAACACAAAAAATTGACTTATTAAACATTAAATATGAAATGTTGGGTTGCCTCCCAACATGCGCTAAGTTTAACGTCTTTAGCTAGATGTAATGTAACTCAATAACTAACAAGTTGATTTAATAATTAGCCACCATGTGATCTCATTCTCATTCAAATTCCAGCCCTTATACCACTGGAGGAAAAGATGATGTGCATATGAATGTGGGCTAGAAGTATGTTGGTTGTTAGCATTATTGATTTTGGCATTGTGATCATATGCTAACCATGTTTCTTCCTTAGGGGTCATATAAACAGCAATAGCCATGATCCCTGTAAGGTGTGGGTTGAACATTTGTTCAGTGTCACTCCACTTGTACCCTTGTCATGTGTCCACCCACTTGCCTATCCCTTGTATGGTAAAATTGGATTGCTTTTCAATTCCATGCCCAAGTTCGACATTGTCATTTGTATGGATATAATGCATGCATGTCTAGGGATGGATGTCCAGCAGATCAGCCTCCATACACTCAATAGGAGCTTCATATGGATTGGGGTCATCTAGCAGGTGTCTCTCTTACTCAGGGGTTGGATTAGAAGTAGTGATGTCTCGCAAGGTGCCTGTAGCAACTCAAAATTTTATATATGCATTTATATGTGGAAAATAATTATGAAATATGAAAATAAAATAAATGATAAATATTTTTCTTTATGTCTTTAATATGTAGTGTATATAAATGCGAATCCTATCCCACGTGTTAAAATGAACGGAGAGATTCGCGGCATGATTCTGAGAAGGCGAAGACGTCAGTACTGTAGCAGTACTGTAGCATCCGATTTAAGAGAGAATTATGAGCTCTAATTAAATCCTAATTAGTGGATGATGTAATTTCTTACCTAATTGAATAAATGAGGTCATGGATTATGTCATAAAGCAGGATTTATTTCAATATTTACATGTTAGAAATTAATATCAACACAAGTTAGTGTAATAGTAACATGAGTTAGTGAAATAGGAAAATTGGGTGGAAATTGACTTAGAATTAAATTAGTAATAAAACATCATTAAATAAATGAGGTAATTGATTATGTCATAAAGGGACATTTATTTCAACATCCACATGTTGGAAATTATTGCCAACATAAGTTGGTGTAATAGTAACATGGGTGGGTGACATAAGAAAATAGGTGGAAGATGGAATTAAATTAGTAATAAAATAATTATGGGACTTGGGCTATAAATAGGGCTGGGATCTTCCCTACTCAAAGCATAAATCCATTGGAGAAGTGCTGATAGTAGAGAGGAGGAAATCTTGAAGTTTGGAGGAGTGTTCGAAGTATTCTTCGTTCTTATTGTTCTTCCTCTTCGATCTTCCACTAGGTAGGTATTCTCTCAGGCTAAACTCAAATTGATGCATAAATTAGATGTAGATGCATATATACTTTTATTTTATACCATTTTCTCAGATTTTTATTGAATATTAAGAATGCTGTCAATACAACTGGACATAAGATTCTAATAAAGATTTTTAACCGCCAGAAGATCCGTCTCGGACCACGGTATCTTTCTAAGACCATGTTCCGGATGCATGATCTCCGCCCCAATCGTGATATCTTCAGGTTCTAATTGAACCAATATATTATCTAGCTTGTTAAATATGTCATGTTAAGTTGCATATAATTCAAATTCTTACACGATTAAGTTAAGGATATGGAAGATAATAATTCTATTCCATGAGCTTATATTTCTGTCCTAGTTCTTGTTACCATCATGATATCTTTGATCTCCATGACTATATTATCTTTCTGGCATGTTAAATGGAATATATATTATCTGTTAAAATTACATGGGCTTAGTTGCATGATCGTGATCAATACGAGTTTAACGATTTCCATGTTATCGTGTTACCATGTTTTCGACAAGTCGCGTAGTTCGCTAGATTTCTAAAGAAGAACGGTGTATAAGGAAAGAGGTCCACGGGCAAATACTTTAAGTGGATAAGTGGTTACTTAATTAGGCCCTCGTGAATACGAGGGGAGTCTCCCACTATCTCACCTCTTACCTGGCCGTGATTCTTCAATTTTCTAGTTAAGCTCTGACTGTGAAAAATGAGATAGAATTTTCGCTAGAATTGTTCTTCATTTCCAACAAGTCGTGTTATTTACAAGATTCCCAAGGAAAAACGGTGTCTAAGGAAAGAGGTCCACGGACAAACGCTTTAATTGGATAAGTGGTTTCTTAATTAGGACCTCGCGAATGCGAGGGGAGCCTCCCACTATCCCACCTCTTACTTGGCCGTAATTCCTCAGTTTTCTAGCTAAACACCCGACTATGAAAAACTTGATCTAAACCTATTTTACGAGATTTTTTGCAAGGGCTGATTGTACCTTGTTCGACAATCCAATCTTTTATCGACTTAATATCGTTAAACATGATGCCTTAAATCATTTTCAAACTTCTCTTTCAACTACTTATAATTCTTGTACTACTCATACCTCGAATGATAAATTTTGCTAGATATGTACTTTTTTAGTAACCTTTACCTTGAAATTCTTTGGCCATACATATTATGTGGATGTCTAAATATACTTGGGATCTATGATCCATAACCCCAATGCCTTGCATTAATGGGGTCCGGTCTGGTCTTAGGGGGAGCGCCCGAAAGTACTTGTGTCCATCGGAGTTGAATGACCTAGTGTGGCATTGCACCGAAATGCTTGACTTGCTAGATTGATTTATGACATTCCACAGTTCGTGAATTACTTGAAGTACTTGAATTATGTGAAATACTTGACTTGTACATACTTGTATGAAAGGGCCAATTCCATAGTAATACTTTCTACATGATCGTCCCCTACTTGAACTTTACTCTTGATATCTTGTCTACTTGCGATTCCATTCTTTCTCCCCTATTCATATTCCATGTTTTATTACGTTTCTCATCATAGCACAGTAGCTTTATCCAAAAATGTTAATTACTTTAAGTTTCCTGGTATAGAGATATAAATCCTACTGAGCGTTTTGCTCACCCTACGTTTTCGGTTAACATTGTAGGTAGTTCCGACGATGAACCCCAAACACATGGGGACGGGCAAGAGTGAAATAAGGGATCAAGTTTATCTTAGTTACCTTGATTTATAAGTAGTACTCTTGCTAGAATTGTGTACTTGGAAGTTGTATTATGCCTCTTAAGGCTTAAGAATGTTGTAAAACTTTATTTCGATGAAATAAAAGTATCATTTTCTTCTTGTGTCCCATTATAGTTGGACCCTATTATACATGCTCTTGATCGACATGAATGTTTACGACTCGTTGCGCCTCGATATTCCGCGTCAGGGCGTGATAGTCTTTATGGTATCAGAGTCTAGGTTTCATAAACCCTAGGTTTCTCTTGATATAGGTTCTAGATGTTGATATAGAATTTCAGATGGAGTCTTAAACCTTTCCGGTGAGATTGGGAAGAGCCATGGGCAAAACTTTAAGTATGATAAATCAAGGAAATACACAAAAAAATTAAGTTTGGTAGTTATGGTTGCAGGCTTAATTTTCCCAATGGCTATCGAGAGAGCTCAATGGCGCGAGATGCAAAGGACGGTCCAAGCACTGACCCAAGTGCTACAACAAATAGCTCAAGGAGGAGCTAACCGTGGAGTGGGGGATTTACATAGGAACTTCAAAAGTATGAACCCTCCCCAGTTCACTGGGTCCACGAACCCGGATGAGGCAGAACATTGGGTGAAGGAAATCGAGAGGATTTTTCGAGTCATGCAGTGTGCTGATGAGGAGAAGCTCCTACTCGCTACCTTTCAGCTAGAAAGGGATGCCCGTACTTGGTGGGAGTTGGTTGAAGCAACTCTACCACACAAACGGTTGTTATGGGAAGAGTTTATAGAACACTTCAACAACAAGTACTTCTCCGACTGAGTTCAAGAGAGGAAAGCTGCTGAATTTACTTCCTTAAAGCAAAGGAGTTTGACGGTGGCAGAGTATGAAGCTCAATTCGCAAGATTGGCCTGGTACGCACCACACCTTGTGGGTACCGAAAAGATGAAGGCGAGGAGATTCTTAAATGGCTTAAAGCGCCAGTATATTACTCAACTCGTCCCGATGAATATCCAAGTATACGTCGATGCGATAAGAAGAGCCCAACTCCTGGAAGATGCAACGGAGATGTCTGATCGCATCCGGGGAAGAGATGCCAAGAAGGAGCCAGTAACTAGCTCTAGTAACTTCAAGCCCTCCTTCGAGAAGAAGAGGCCCAATGATGGGCGTAACTTCCAAAAGGACAAGAAGCCAAGATGGAATGATAAACAAATTGTCCATTTTGTTACCCCATCAAAGGAACTATGCAAGCATTGTGAAAAGCTCGGACATAAGGCGGAAGATTGCTGGAGAAGACTTGGTGCCTATCTTTGCTGTGGGAGTCGGGATCATAGAATCCCGAATTGTCCACTCCTCAACGAGCAAGCTCCTCCGGAAAAGCTTCCTGTTGCTATCAAAAAGCAAGGTAGACTTCAAGCTCTTAGGGATGCGGAACTTATCGAAGAAGGAGGCGTTGTGGAAGGTAATCTTCCTAATTGCTCAAAACCCGCCTCCGTTTTATTTGACACTGGAGCCACACATACATTTATATCTAAGAGCTTTGCTGATACTTTACCGATGAGGCCTGTCCCGTTAAAACCCAAACTTACTATTACTACTCCTATTGGAGCGGGATCAGAGATTAAATATTTCTACCCTACTAGTGAAGTTCTAGTCAACGGTTACAACCTACCGACTAACTTAGTATGCACGGAGATGGAAGGATATGATATTATTTTGGGAGCTGACTGGTTATCTACATATGGTGCTAGTGTTAACTGCAAATTGGGTACGGTGACTTTAGTGGGTACCCCAACCTCTTATTTTTTGGTGTCAGGCATTCTAGACACCTATCCCTTATTTCGGCCCTTAAAGTAGATAAATTATTTATGAAGGGTTGTGTGGCTTTCTTAGTTTCTATGACTATGGCCAAGCATAAGGAACCCAATCTAGAGGATATTCCTATTGTTCGAGATTATTCTGATGTATTCTCGGATGAGTTGCCTGTGTTGTTTCAGATGACTAACAGATCTAGAGGGGGGTGAATAGATCTACCTCAAATAATAGCCAATTTAAAGCAATTAAGATGTGGAATTAAGATGCTAAGGCTAACACCACCAATTTAACGAAATTTCACTAAACATCAAGAAGCAGTCAACCAGTTGAAGCTGTGCTAGGTTGAGATTTGAATCAGAATCTCCTCACACAAGGTTAAGTATTCTAGATAGGTGTAGCCTATCTTTCGGACTAAACCTTTTGATATACAGCACTGGTGGAATGTTCAAACATATACAAAATATCAGAAATTCAGAATTCTATAAAGCGCATTCAATGAATTGCAATATAAGGAAAAAGTAGAACACAATAAGATCATATGCACTGCAAGAGGATTTTTAAGGTGGTTCGATCTCAATCCAGAGATCTACGTCCACCCCTTACTCAATTGAGTAAGGCTTCCGCTGACACACGGCTTAATAACTACTGATCCACAGCTTTGGGGAATAGATCCTTACACACCGCTAATCCACAGCTTTGTTCTGCTGAGCCTCACAGCTTGCTTCCAAGGAAATACTTCCTTGCGACTGACTCACAACTTGATAATCTGCTGATACACAGCTTACAGAAGTCGTAGCAAACTGAAAATATCAAGAACAAAATCAAATGAAAGATTCAAAACAATCTGTAGCTCACTTTGAGCAGAACGATATCTGGATTTGATCTAGAGATCGAGGCATACAAGACTCCACTTACAGATCTCCTGAATGATCACAACTCTTAGAGTAGATCTCCACTTTCCAATCCCTTGTTTCTATCTCAGCTCTTCACTCTCACTCTTTTCTCTCAACTGAACACAAATAAGTTCTGGAAACACTCAGACCTTCCTACTTCTTTACTGTGCTTCTTGCTCGATCTGGCTCTATCTGGCTTACTCTCCTCCTTCACTATTCTGCTGTCTTTCGTTATCGTTGATTGAGCGACCTGGCCTCTATTTGTAGCCTTGCGAGCACGTGGGAAACACGTTCCCGCCAAAGGAGATTTGAAATAGGTGCTTCGCTGGAAGTCCATGTGTCAGAATATAGAGGTGAGCTGTCCACGTGTCTAAATCTCCAGGCACGGCGCCTTCTTGGATCATGTGCCTCTTTAAGTTGAGCCTCGAAGCACGTGACTTCGATCTGCACTTAAGGTGTTTAAATTCCTGTTAAAAGAATGAAAGGCATTTAGTCAAACAGATTGTAAACATGAGCAAAAATCAATATGATCTAACTTATAAAAAATAGATCATGGTATAAGTCAGACAACGATGCATTAATATATTTTGGGTAAGAGATGCATCAATCTGTCTAAGCAAAGTGGTGCATGTGCACCGACTTGAATAATTCGTACATATGCTCAGACTTGTGAATGCCCACGCTCGGACCTCTTGTAGGCTGGTAATGCATGTGCACAGACTTGGACTCAATATGTGCATAGACAAAAATGTGCTCAGACACTCAATGTTGTATATGCACAGACCTTAGAATGTGCACAGACTTCAATCTATACATGCGCATCGACCTTGATGCAACATGTGCACAGACTAGAAAACATGCACCGACTTGATATCATGCATAGACTTGAGAACATGCATAGACCTGAAAACATGCACATACCTGATAACATGCACAAGCTAATATGTGTGGAGACCTTAGTATGCGCAATGCAGAATGTGCGTCGACCTTAATGTGCATGAAGCAAGATGTACTTTGACCTCAATATGGACAATACAGAATGTGCATCGACCTTAGTTATGCAAACAGCAAATGTGCACCGACCTTAGTCAGTTAAACGTAAATATGCACCGACCTCAGTCAGTTAAGCGCATGTTGACGCACAAAATATGATTGGGCAGTAACCATGTGCCCGAAGGAGTTAACCAGAAGTCAAAGAAAGATCCAATCGGACCGCTGAAGCCTCAGGCTACCTTACAGGAAGTGCCAGGGACTCAACATTTCGTCATCTCGGGTTTACACACCTACCACAGCTCGCTTAAGGCCCATTGATGGTTAGAGCCTACGAGACCGGCATCGAGATGATCGTGCCAGATATACCTCTTACCCCATTCGACCAGGACGAGAATGTAGCAGGCAGCTCCCGCCTGATGAAGAAGCCTCCCCGAGATGAAGAAATGTCCCTGGCCCCTCGGAATAGAGAACCGAAGGAAATATCAGTGGAAAACTTGGGTCACTCGACCAGAGCACCCGGGACTCCGAAGTGGTCCGTAAGCGACCGATGGATGACTCCGAAGGAGCAAGAACCCCCGGAGTGATGGCTCATTCAATGAGAATGCTTCTGCAAGCATTGGGCAGCCCTGGAGAACCAACATTCTGCGGTAATAGCGTCACTAGAGGAAAATCTGAGGTTTCCGTAAGACACACGTGGAACACCGAAATGATCCGAAAGCAGTCTCGGAAGCATACGAGCCCGGTAGAAATTATCCCAGGGGTTACCACTTCAGTGAGGAAGGTCCCCGTACTCTCCGAGAGAAGGTGGCAACACAAACCGGTGTGCCAAAGGGCAAACCAGTGCAAATCCAGGGAAAACCGATATAGGTTCTGCACGTCCCAAAAATCTGCGGAAGCCTCGAATCAACACTTCGAAACATATTATGGGGCCACTACACTAACTCCAAAGCTACTCTGGACGGCGAGCTCTCACCGGGTTAATTTCGAGAAAAAATGAAGAAATAATGAAAATACCCTTAGAAGTGAGTCTGTGGTGCCCTGATATTGAGTTGGCAGCGCTGAGAGCTTGAGCCGGTGGCGACTCTTGCGCTTGAGCCGGTGGCGCTGGCATTCGAGGCGGTGGCCCCCTTTCGCGATAGAGTCGGCGGCGTGTTGTGCGCGTTGAGTCGGTGGCGGCTCACCCATCCCATCAGGGTTCCGATGCCCTGTTTTCTGGCATTCACCTATATAAAGGGCCCTTAGCCCTCAGAGAGAGGGATCAGAGGAATCGATCAGAATCGAAAGAGGAAGGAGAGGAGAAGAGAGGAGAAAGAAAAGGCCAGATAGAGGAGGAGAGAAAGGAGTCTAGAGATTGGAGAGAGGAGTCGTGAGGAAGAAGGTAGGGTGCATATATCTAAGTTCTGCCATTTTCCTCCCTCTGTATCTTCTATTCGAGAGTTCTTCCTTTCTATTCTTCTTATCTTTCCCCTTTCAACTCCCCGATTATTGTATCCTTCCCCATGTTCTTCTGCGATTATAGAGGTATGTTGGCCCAGACTAGATGGCAGACAAGAAGGGGGGTTGAATTGTCCCCTTGCCGAGATGGCAGATTTTAAAAACAATCTAAACTAATCACAGCTGAAACAAAAGTAACTACGTTAATTAGCCCAAACTGAACTGAAGTGAGATAGAAATGTTCTCTCGATCTTCCTGATCTCACACGGAATATTAATGCAAAGAACGATTAAACATTAACTACACCTGAAAGCAAATAGCAGAAGTAGCAATGTGTAGTAGAGCAGTGAATAAAAATCTATCAAGTAGACCTGTGAATAGAGGTAGAAGAAATGGACAATCACACAGGCAACCATAATGAACACAGAGATTTTTCGGTGGTTCGGGACCACGACGGGCTCCCTACGTCCACCCCTCACCGAACTCGGTGAGGCTTCACTACCACGCTATGAACCGTAGCAAAACGAGGACGAGCCCCGACACCACACACGCTACTTCCGCAATAATCCACACACGGGGACTAGCCCTAAGCCGCTGCCACCGCAGCACACACACACGCAGTCGGGGAACACACCCCGGACGTAAAAACCACACGGAGATGCAGCTCCGTCTACACACAAAAACTCGGGGAGACTTTCCCCACAATAAGTCCACACACTCGGAGACGCAGCTCTGCCTACACATGACAGTATTTCGAGTTCAATAAAGTGAAAATACATACAATATCCACCCCAAATGATAACCTATGCTCACTGCATAATATAGATCAAGAAAACCATCATAAGGAAATGGATAAGAGATGTAGAATGTTTTCCCTTTGAAGCATCGGTCGGAGGGAGTCAAATCCGTAGGATAATGAAGCAGCTGGTTGATGTAAAACTAACCTCAGACCTATTTGCAAGCATTCAAGTTTGAGCAGCGGACTCACACTAGCGAGCTCACCCGTATGGCGCACACTAGTACCCGATGGCGACTAGGCGATGTTTGGAGAGGGTCCGAGGTAGGACCTTTAGGCTCCAGTGGTTGGCTAGCTTGGGAAGAACCCCAAATGGGCCTAGGATGCCCAAATCATGGGCGGCCAACACACCAAGGGTGTGGGTTAAGTGGATGCTCTCACAACTCGCCCACGGTGGTCACTCAATTTGGTGGCAATTTAAATCGGACACTCTCATTCCGCCGATGGAGTAACTAAAGCAATACTAAGCTAAGCAAGTCCATTACAGCAATGAGGGATGTTCAGGAGCTCACCTAGCCGACGTGAAGACGCCGACTCCGGCCGGAGACGGGGGCGAGCGGGGAGGCGAGGGTATGCACCCGCACGCCGCGTCGATTGAAGCTTCAAACCTGCGACTTAATAATGACATGAACTACACCCCATGCAAGGGGGGGATCTCGGGGTGAGGATTAAGTGAATTACAGACAAAACTACCTCCACGCAGAGAGGGGCCTTCAGCCGGCCAAGCGGGGTGGGGAATTATGCAAAGAGGACCGACTTTCCGAGCTCCGCCGGTTCTGCCTTTCTTCTGTATTTCTGGATAGGGGGTCGATGTTGACGCTGCCAAAAATTCCACCGAGCTCAGAACCTGATGAGACTTGCGCAAAAAGCTTGCTAACGGACCAAGGATGATCTCTGAATTTTTGCTAAGCCTGGTACAGTAGTTGCTGGCCGGGGAAGAGTCTTGAACCGGACTGATTGGATCTGCCTTTGTCTGGTGCAGAACAATGTGGCTGGTTGCAGAGGGTGCCACGATCACTACCAAGCTCTGATTGAGGCGAGACCTGAACCGTTGGAACCGTGGTCGAGTCTTCTTTCTGTCGGCACTGACGGCGAGGTCGGCAGATGTCGGATAAGACCGAGACAATCAGATGAGTATAGGGGTGTCGGTTCTGGCTCCTGTAAACTGACCTGACACACTTGGAGTAGAAAATTTGTAACTTGAGATGCCGATGTCCAAATGCAGATCTGCTTCTTGAGCATGAAAGAGGACTTGAGAGGGAAGAATTTGTCTGAAGAACACTTGTTCTGAATCCCAAAAGGTTCGCCGTGGCCGAGCTTCCACTCTCGCTCTGGCTCTCTGCCTGGGGTCTTCTGCGCAGTCGAGGAAGATCGGCTCCTACGGATAGCTCCGACCTCGGAAGCTGGCGAGACCACCTTTGTTGGAAAGCTAACTCGCAGAAGATTCCAGCAATGTAGGCCTTGTCACCTGAATCTGTGAGGGACGGTCATGGCTGCCTCTGCAAGTCGCTGCAACTCTTCTTCCTGAAACAGAGATAGAATGAGGAGATGTGCAAGGGGAGAGCAAGGGGGAGGGGGGGGTGAACTTGGTTTGACCAAGGGGGAGATGGGGGGCGAATTTGGGAGCTTGGGGGTGGGGGGAGATGAAAGGGCACAGCCCAAGGGGAGGGAAATTCAAATTTGGGCTTAGGGAAAAGCCCCTTCAACCTTGGGGAGAGGAAGGGGTGCTTAGGAAGTGGTGTTGGGTAGTTGGGGGTTGGGAGGTGGGGTGTGGATTGGAGGATGCCACCTTGGGTTGGGGGGGAGTTAAATGAGTGTATGGGGAAGGGGAGAGGTCTTAATGAGGGGTGAATGGGGAGGAGAGAGAAAATTCCGAAAATTGGGGTGGAGGGAGAGAGAGAGAGAGGGGGGGACCCCTTAGAGAGAGAGAGAGGGATAAAGAGAGAGAGAGATATTGAGAGAGGAAGCTAGAGGGATTTGGAGTTTTTCTGGAATTCAATATTCATGCATTAGTTCTTACATATGAGGAGTGGGGTGGCCTATTTATAGGCACAAGACATTTCACATGACCATACTGACCCTGACAACTGACATAATGACCAAATACTCCAAGGGAGGGGCGCCCTTGGGCCTAGCCCACTATTTGGGCCCAATAGCCTAATGAACCAACATAATGACACACGACTTAGGAAAATGACTTTCTAACCTAGGTACATGACTCAAATAAAGGGAAAATTACATGATTAAGACTCAAATAAAAATAAGGAAATTACATGACTTGACTCACTAACACATGAGGAACATAATGGCGTACACCGATGATCAATCCGAGCTTCAGAAAATGTGAAGGGGCAAGGGATGTCCCCATCACTGGTCGTCTTCCTTGAAGATCCCAGCTCATAGAGAATAACCCTTCAGATCCAAGCTCCAAATCCACCTGCAAACATCAAAAATAGATGATCACTCAAAGCCCTCTCCTCTCCACCTTGTGGTTGCACGTTCTCTTCTTTTCCTTGCAAAAGTGTAGAACAATAAGCGCAGGGGATTGTTCTCCTTTGATGGAGATCGTAGGGTATAAATAGGGCAAGAATATATAACAAAAGACCACACAAGCCCTTGTAAAAACCTCTCAATACTACACCCAAACCATAGGAGAAACCCTAAGGATAAAGGTGTAAAAAGATCAAGTCAATCAGATCTATAAATGGGCGTATCGAAACCAAAACAGAAATCACGATCCGGACAGCCCAGAAGAAGTGTCTACTCTTGGAGTCGACACTCTTTTCAAGACGTTCTGTCATGTTAAAGAAAACAGGACCTATAGTGAGAGTGTCGACTCCCAGAGTCGACACTTTTCACTAGGGGTGACAAGTAGCAACGACCTTTATGCATTTGAAGAAGCATGCACTAACCTAGCATGCAGACTAACGCAGCATGCACCGACCTCATACACAGATAAGCAAAGTATGCACCGACGCAAAAGATGCACAGATGCAAAAGATGCACCGATGCAGAAGTTGCACCGATCTGGAGAGTGCACAGACTTTGCGTGAAAGAGGAAAACATGCACCGACTCTAGGCCAACCAAAACATGCATGAGACAATCAATGCACCGACGTGTAAATGCATAAGGCAGAAAAGGTGCACCGACCTTGATGCAATGCACCATGTGCACTGACCTGTGCACGGATGTGCACCGACCTGTGCACGCATGTGCACCGACCTATGTAGGAAAGTGCACCGACCTATATCTGTATGCAAACACGTGCTCAGACATGCTCAGACCTTGTGAATCTGCACCGACCTGTGTTGGCGGATATGCACTGACCTATATGCATATGCATCGACCTGTGTTGGCATGTGTGCTCCGACCTTGCACTGACTTTGAGTGTGCATGATGCAAGGGATGCACCGATGCAAGGGATGCACCGACTTGGAGACTCAAGTGCACAAGACCTACACCGACGTGTGTTCTATAGAAGAATGTGCACCGACTTGTGTTGGCAAGTGCACAGACCTGTGTTGGCATATATTAAATTGCATTCCAACAAATGCCAATGGATGTGTTAATCATCATGAAAGCATTAACACTCCTAGAATTTTATGCGTACATAACACTATCAAACCATACAATCCTTAACAAGTAGCAAGCCAAATTGAAATGCATTGAAATATAAAATCTTACCATGACTCCAGTGGATTAAGAGCAACATCCATATTAAACCTGCACTAGAACAATCAGTCATTGATACCAAAGACATTTCATATCAATCTTCTAACAACTCAATTGAAGAACCAACTTCAATTCATTTCATATGGAAGCAATGCAACTACATACTCAAATGATTCTGAAATCATTAGGCCATATCTATCACAAGCTCTCATGACAAATGTGATTCAATCAAACCATTGTGAAAAGGAGTTCAACCAACCACTCATGAATCCAAGTTCAGTCCTAAAAGGCTCAAAGAGCCAGGGGTCGACCCATGGTGAATATAGAAGAACCAAATGACCTTTTTCACAACACATATACACAATATATTATTATCATCAAAACCATTATCAAAGATAAAGAGGGAGCGCAACGAACCCAACAAGGTAGATGAATAAAAGATAGCAGTGGGTTTCATGAAGTGTAAGTCTCATATTTAGATCTGATGTTTATGATGCTCTTGATACCGCCGTGATTCTTCGTCTACTCCGATTTCGAAGCTCCTCAATCTCTTTCCCATGAGCGTGAGGAGGTCCCCCATTTCTCTAGGGGCTAAACCTCTCATCAATCCCATGATCGCTCAGCAAGGGAGTAAGATTCGTGGAGTTCGCCGTTCCTCTCCGTGAAATGGTCTCTTGCCACGCCCTAACAGGGCGACATCAAATCCCTCCACAGGGGCTGTTCTTTTACCGTTAGCGTGGTTTCATCCATGAATATGGGTTTCACTTGAGTGGATGGTGAACAAGAGACTGCTGAGGGCCCTTTCACTCGTCTCTGTCAGTTCTAAGGGCGCCAGCGCACTCTGATAGTCGATGTAACAATAGTCCACTGCTTTCTTCGGGGACTATCATATACCCCCTCTCAGTGTTTGATGATTTGTCCCTAAAGGTCTCGACTCCCCCCTGTTCATCTGATCTCTGGTGGCGGTGAGCACGAGTTGCCTGTGGCAATCATGACCGCTCGTAGAATGGGGCTTGTCTCAGGGCGAAGCATAGTGATTTACTGTGTCCCTGAAATTGTTTCTAACCGACGAATGGTTTTCTCCAATTGTTTCTAATTGTCCATGACTGGGGAGGGGTACAGCTCTTTCACTCGTCTGCTCAATTTCTTTGAACCAACGCCACTCTGGGTTCCAGGGGGTATGTCGTCTTGTCACATGTTCCCCTAGAAGCCCTTTGCACTGAGTGAGCAAATGAAATCGCCATCTATATGGCTACAATCAGAGGCCCGTTGCACCCCTGGATCATCACGAGTCTCTAGTAGGCTGGCCCTCGAGACTCTATTAGTGATGACCTCAGGGATTGAGGCAGTCCACCTGGGCTCCTCAGTATTTACGATTTGGCACCGTCTACCGTGTGCCATACCACTTGTCTAATTGAACATCTCCCTATGCTGGGGCGATGCTGCCCAAATTTCTTTAGACGAGACTGTGTTTTCACGATGATTTGCCTTTAATCTCTGACAGATCGTGGGGCTAGTTTATATGATTGTGCATGGTACTCATAGGGTCTATACATTGACGGCTGCCCAGTGCTGGAGTATGAACCTCGCACAAGCAAGCCAAGAAGGAGAACAAATGAGCAAAGACAGAAAAGAATATACATGTAGAAATAACGACTGGCAGAATCTCTTCTAAATGCCCAGGCAGTCATGTCTTTGGGTTCTCAAGCCTCATAAGATACCCTCACTCAAATGCCCCAATTGGTGCAAAACCAGGCTCAGATGGCATAGACTTGTTACTCGGTGGCGTCGCCACCAAATTAACCCCCACTTGCTTCGATTCAGTGGCGACGCCACCGAATCACATTTTCTCTCTCTGCCTGTCACCGACTCCGCATATCACCGTCTTCTCCACTAACACCGACCGAGCTCGCACCCCTCTCCGCCACCAGCACTGACCCTCTCCACTAGCACCGACCCAGCCCTCACTCCCCTTCGCCACTAGCATCGATCATCCACTTCACTAGCACCGACCCGGTGATGCGGGACGAGACCACGGACACGACAAGCTCGTGACTGCCCCTTAACGAGGGAAGCGTCGGATGTGCGCGGTTGAGAAACCGGCAATGAGCTAGGGTGATCGGCTCTCTTTTGTGCCCGGATCGGGTCACGGGACGGTCTCGCACTCTCTCGCAGCAGCGGTAATGAATAGACAAAGCGAGCTAGATATCCGTACATATGCTCTCTAGCAGCGGCATAAACAAATATAAATGAAGTAAGCAAAATGCCGAGAAGGGAGCGAATGCGATACCTCCACGCGCTCGGCGTGGGGAAGACGGACCCGGCCGAAAACTCGTACTCCCGAGAAACTTAACACACAATAATTACAGCAATGGGAACATCCCACTCCACGCAGGGAGGTAAAGGGCTATACAAATGGGCCCGGGAGGACCGAATTCTGGTTGACGGGCAGCTTCGTGTGTTGATTCGGCTACACGCGTGTTCACGACCGTGGGGCCCACGTGCTGTCCGGAGAGGCCGTATGGGACCCGGTGGTACCGCTGTAGTGGAGACACTTGGAGAAGCGCTCCCCGGGCTGGCGGCACGCTGGTTCGCCGGCCGGAGGCCGGGCGGCTCCCTTCGGCATCAGTCGGAAAAACCGATCGGAAATCTGCCGGTTCTGTATTTCAGCGCGCGCTCCGGCGAGAACGGACGCTGCGATCAGCACCGGTGTCAGAATGCGACGAGATCAGAGCCGTTGGAAAGCTGCTTCGAAGTATTGCAATCTAGTGGCCTTCAGGAAAATTCACCAGATTTGTACTCTGTGTTGGCGAATTTTATATGCTCCTGTTGTACAGTAACCAAAGACTCAGATCTATAGAGAACTTTCCTGAGAACTGCCTTTGACCGCTATGAAGATCTCGGATTCAGCCCTTGACCTCTTCATAAAAGTTGTAGGAAATTAGGTAAGGAAACCAGGACTATTTCTTTATCTGGATTTGAAGGTGGAGATGATTTGTTCTGATTTTGGAAGTGGATGGTGGTCGGATCTGGGATCTGACTAAAAACACTGTAGCAGAGGAAGAACACGAATTTCTAAAAATAGATAGAAGGCTGATAAAAAATTAAGAAAATTTGTGGAGGTAGGGAGTGATGGACAGAACTCCCAGTAAAATTGGGAGGGTTTGGATAAATCTAAAAGATGGTCGTAGGGGGAGAACTCAGAGGTTCTGTCACTGTAGATAGAAACAAAACATAACTAGGAATGAAAGATGCACGAAAATGGGAAAATATTAAACGATGGAATTTGGGAGTGAACATTTAGGTGGAGCTTGGGATACAAGGGAAGAACACACCATAAAAATTTCAGACCACGAAGAGGACATGGCTGATAGCAGGAATTTCGGGAATAGACCTCTGTCCAGTAGGACAGAACACCGAGAACGGTTTCGCGGCGGCTCGAAGGCGGCACGAACGGCGGCGGTGGCGGCACAGATGATCACCGGAGGTGAAGAGGGGATGATAGAAGATAAAAATCCCTCTAGAACTAGAGGTTGGAGGAGAGAAACCAGAGGGAGAGAGGAGGGGCTCAAGAACACTCTTGATTTTCCAACAATTTTCTCTTCATTTCTTCATTAATCTCTAATGACACTATACATAGGCTTATATAGAAAATGGCAAGGGGTGGGGGGCTGAGAATTTCATGGGAAATAAGTCATTTTCTTCCCCCATGTGGTCAAAACTCAAAAAAAATAAATTACATATGAATGGAGCACTCCTTTGACTAGGTAGGTAAGGTAGGTGGCCAACCTTTGAAATTTTAACCCCTTTGTCTCCCATGTGGTCAATTAGCATTCAAACCTTCTAGATGGCCACCTAGGATGGTTGACCAGCCCCACATGGATGAGGTGGACCAATGGGGAAGGGGAGGGGGCCCCCTAACTGGACCTACTACACATTTGCACAAAAACCCACACAATCATAGGGAATGACGTATTGGCTAATAAAGCCGTACAATTGCGTGTATACTTTCCCGTGGATATAAAAATAAACTAAAATATATAAATGCAATATGAAAAGGTACTGGCTCGGTGTCGATTCCCATCACCCGGCAAGCATCCTTCGCCGCCAATAGCACCGACCCTCCTCTCCGATAGCACCGACTTGGCCATCGCCTCTCCGCCACTTGCAATGACCCTGCATCGCCTTCCTCAGCATTTTCACCGACCTCCCATGTGCACAACCAAAACATACACCAACCTCTCATCTGCATAACCCAAACATGCACTGACCTCATATCTACATAACCTAACCTGCACCGACCCCCTCCCCTATGATTCGACCTCAACCCAAACGTGCACAAGCCTTCCCAAACCTACACCGACCCCAAAACCAGCACATCCCTCACCCTAGGCATTGCACCGACCTTTGTGGTGCCCGTTGCCTGCTCGGCTCCCCTGTGTGCCCTCCCTGTTAAATACTCCTGAATAAATAACCGAATACATTATATGTATATATATATATTTATATGTATGTATATATGTGTAAATATACATATATGTCCATATAAACATGCTGATATCATGTGTTTTCCATGCTCCTAGTAAATAACTCTTCCTAATCACCCATGTTAGGGTCATAATACCCGCTTGTGTGTTTGGCCAAACTTCAGTATATAAAATGGCGTCTAACAGAAGGCCAGGTCCCACCCGGCTGGAAGTGTCGCTATACGTGATGGTGGTCTTCAGACCTAAGTTCCCCGCCTCGTACCGAAGCGTGAACATAATAAATCTTAATTCTTCTTGCATGAATAAAAGAAAGCATAGGGCTCGATTAGCTTCGTGTTTCCATCACTCTCTATACGTCGTCATCATTCGGCCCCAAGTGGCGCTTATCTTGGCAATTAATCAAAGGTTTTCCTCCCTCTCGGAGGATGTAATTAATGCTATAGCCTTTACGGTATAGCGGCCTTCCGGTCTCGACCCGAACCTCACAATCGACTGACCAAGTCAAATCGAGCGCACGATAATTTGTCACCTATGTGACTAGCACGCCTAACAAAATTTAATAAATAAATAAATGTCACCAAAGTGGCACGCCCGGTGGGACTGAGTCTCCCTTCATCTCTTTGCCAAGATAGGAAGCCACTTTGATGTGACACACCCTTGGACCTAAATTAACAAGCACAACCACAAGGCTATGAAGCCTACGTAAGCGGACCTTCGTATGGCGCACACACTTTAACCCAGGGGTAACTCTGGGATGCCGAGTCGAGGAAATGGGACAAGCCCCTTGCTGGTAGAGGGCCAGCAAACTCTAAGGCAAACCTCCTGATGGGAATCAAGCCAGCCGTCAAGCCGAAGCAAATCGAGCAAGCTGCTAGGCCAAACATGAAGGCGCTATAGGGCCTATTGACACCTTGAAAATGAACAAAGGTCGAAGCAAGATTGAAAAGAGGGTCGGACCAACAGTGAAAGACCATTGATGAAGCTCGTCAACCATCCACCCGGCTAAAGCCCTTGTCGGCCAAGCTGATGCCCGGTGCCGATGTCACTCAGACAGCAGCACTGGTAGAGCAGCAGTCACTCGACTGATGAGACCTCCTGGCACACTTTAATGAAAGCCGCACTACTGTTTCGTCCAAGAACCCACGGATGATATGTCAGGGTAAGTCAGATGTCGGCTTAATGACAGATGTAATATGAGATAAAGATGAAGCCGGTACCGGTAGATGAAGATTGTAAAGGCTTTTGCAAAGTCAAAACAGAAGAGGAATCGTCTCCACAGATTATATATACCAAGCTGAGGTCTTCCCAGACTAAAGCTGATGTCCGAGCTCGTCACCACTCAAGTGACGATATCGATAAGATGATACCCGGTCTTGTCACCGTTCAGATGGCAATACTGATGAAACCCCTGTCTACGGACTGATGAAACCCCTGTCTACGGACTAATGAAAACCGTGATAATGATCTTAATACAAGCTGTGTCACCAATGGAAAACCCTTTTGGGTGATGACACCCTTGAAAGACCCAAATGGGCCTGTGTGAAGGTGGCGCCGAGAATCAAATGCCAAACCCAAAAGAGGGCGCCGAGAAGCTAAAGGCAGGTGCACCGGGAAGCTTTAGGTGGGGCGCGCCGTGATGAAGTCTGCCGAGAAGGAGGAAATGGCTATAAAAACCCCCTCCCTTCGAGCAGACAAGGGGAGAGAGAGGGAGAACAGAGAAAAAAGGGAGGGAGAACCGATCAAAAAAAGAAGAAGAAGAGACAGCAAGAAAGAAAGAGAAGAAGTCTGAGAGAAGAAGAAGAAGAAAAACCCCAGGTGGGCTGCTCGGGGGAGGGAGAGGAGTCAATGCTCCACCCTCCCCCCCTATGTTTGTTGTTTTCTTGATCTACCTTCGTATGTAATAGTCTATATCTTCGTGTTTGATTATTCACACGATGCCGAGAGTTATCTTTTCGCTTCCCCCTGTTCCCCTCCTCTTCTGTTCTTTGGCTTTTGCCTTGCAGATGATGTAAACGATGCTTATGAGATGAAATGAAATGGGCAATTGAAAGCCCTTCCCTTCGTCCCTCTGTGTATATATGTATGTCCTCTATCTGAAATGTCTGATGGTTCATACTCTCTCGGCTTCAGAGTTTCCCTACGAACCTGTTCTTCAGAGGAGCGTAGATAGGATCCCTGTCCATATCCAATGGGCTACTGGGTTCTGTCTTCTTCCCCCCTCCTGTCTCGATGGCAGATTCATCGCATATGTGTGAGTCCCTCTCAAGGCCCTCAATGCCCCTTGTGTTGTTCAGGAACCAGAGACATTAATCTCTTGGTTCCTTGAACTGCTGACTACACAAGGATATGTTTTCTCTGCAGACGGATGCTATTCCGCGAATTCTAGCGAATGACGATCTCGATCTCTCGACCCTCCATTCTAACCCCTTGGATGACTAGGGTCTGGAGTTTCGATGCTAAAGGTTCCTCAGTCACCGGTTTTTAGATGCTATTGGGTTTGTCTAGGGGATCAGAGACAGTCATCTCTTGATCCCCAGACGGCCGGCGGTAGAAATACATGAAGTCTTCAGAAATCCAGATGATAGTCTCGTTCCCCGTCGATTCTACCCTCCAGATCCCTCTTGGCCCTTTCTCAGGGAAGCATCCATGAAATCCCCCCTCCTGCACTTCAAATTCGGCTTCGATCGCAGCCAGAAAGCTCAGGAATCCCAGAAGCAGAGTATCGTTTGAGCTCTATAAACCTTGAAACCCTGTAGCAATTCCACCTTCTCGGCGTACAAAATTCCCCGCCGAGAACTATCCTGCCGAGAGGCCTCCCTCTTCAGCAAACCGACAAAAAGCCATCCAAACCCCTCATGCAAACCTCCCAGCCCACAGGCTCCCGGCGCCAGGCTCCCGGCGCGGCCATGAGCGCGCCGGGAAGCTCCACGCCGAGAGCCCCTTTTCTTTGCTTTGGTTAGGCCACGCCGAGAGCCCTCTTTGGGCCCATTAAGGCCACGCCGAGACCCCCCTTGTTTGGTTAAGAAGCCACCGCCGAGACCTTCATTCGGCCAGCTAAACCCACGCCGAGAAGCCCCCTTTTGGCCAACTAAAACCACGCCGAGAGCCTCTCCCTTCTGGCCAGCTAAAGAAACCGCCGAGACCCTTCTTCTTGGCCAAATGAAGTCCAGTCAGAGGCCCATCTCTGCAATACCGTTCGTCAGCCTTCTGATCTCTTCACACATATGTCCCGGGGATGTTCGGAGACCGTCATTGATGCCTTGAGAAGACATATTATTGGGGAAGACCTCCCCTACAGTCTTCATTCTCGATCCGGATTTCACCCTCATGAACCCAGAGGGCCATGTTATTGCATGAGTTCTGAGGGGTTTCGAGGGGATATTAATCGATGGTGTAAAGGCAAGCGATGTCCCGGGGCCCGGTGCCCATCCTCGTTCGGTTGTCATCCCGGCATTCTGTGGATGATGACCTATCTTCTCTTGGCATAATCCAAGTTGAGGGGACATGCTGCCGAAATTCATACATACCTTGCCAAGTAAATGTGATGCTTTCTATCTCAACCCCACCAGCCTGTGGGGTTATGTCCTTGCATGCTCTCCGGTGGCCCTTTGAAGGGGGATGTAGATGCAACATCGCGTCTGCACGGAGCGCGTCATGTTACGCCAGCACTTACTCGGATTCCGGGTCAATTATGCCCGACCTTTTACGGATCCCACCCTGCCACTGCATGGGTGGTTTCCTATTCCCCACTTGGCATGGTCCAAGATGGTGGGAATATGCCGTCGGTTTTATCCCGGAAATAACCAACCCCTGCTTCGTCTAATCCATTTAACGTCTTGCAAGTGAACGAATTCTGTCTCTTTTGAGCACGCGGCTTTACCGCTGTCATCCTCCTACCTTTAGCGTTTAATCAAGGGTTGTCCTTCCTTGGAAGGGCGTAATTAACGTCATAGCCTTTATGGTATGACGGACTTCTGGTCCAGACACGATCACCCACAATCGACTGACCAAGTCAGATCGAGCGCACAATAAAATCGTCACTCCGGTGACTGGCACGCCAATAAATCAATAAATAAATAATCAATCAATAAAAAAATATAGGATAATAAAAAATCCGCGTTCCCACAAGTCTGGCACGCCCGGTGGGACAGAGTCTCCCTTCATCTTTACGCTAAAGTAGGAGGCCCAGCGGGCCCCCCTCAAACTTCTGATTCCATCCACTTTCCTCATTTTCAGGAATCTACAATGATGGCTGGAATCATGTCTGTCTGCTTCGACCAGCAACCGATTGACATGCATGTGCGAGAGGGCTACTTGGCGGTACTTCTTACATTCGGATCAATGCCACCTACCGTTGAGCTGCCCAACTGCCTGGGCCTCGTCTTCACCGACCTTCTGCAGGTCGACAACGATGAGCAAGGCACTGCTGTGAGTGCCCCGACGAAGACCACTGATGAGAAAGCTAGCTTACTGAAGAAGACAGCTTCCACCGTTGTCTCCTGCTATGTCCATCATGTCCAAAGGAAGGACATGGTCCCCGCTGCAGCCCAGAAGGGGAAAAGAACCAACCGGAGAAGCCGGTGTGCCGTTGCTAACCGTCGTCTTTCCAATTCCGGGAAGACGATGATGATGGGTGATATTAAGGCGAACCTTGACGGCCGCCCCAGGGAAGTTCGTCCGGACAGGATTATCCCGACCATCCCAACCAACAACAAGTTCCAAGTTCTGGCCACCAGGAGGGCCAGCCGGGAAGCTGATGAAAGGAAGACGCTGGCACCCAAGCCAGCAAGATACAAACAGGTCTGGCGGCCGAAGAAGATACAGAGCTGGGTCCCAGCTCGAGACAGAGAGAATCTTACTGATAGCACTGTTGCCCGCCTCAGAGCATGGGGCAGAGGGAAAGAGAGAAAAGACGAAAGAAATGCTACTGCTGTCTGTCCCAGGACCCGAGGGAGGAGAGATGAGACTGAGGATCAAGGAAGGAATATGACTGCTGCTTGCCCCATGATGAAGGGTAGAAGATATGAAAAGAAGGAGGACTTTGCTGCCACCCGTTCCAGGGCCGGGGGCAGAAGATGGCAAAGAAAGAACCATGATGCTACTGCCAACTGCTGCCAAATTGGCAATGTGAGAAGGAGTGAACCAGTCACTGTGATTGCTGCAAGAAGACCAAGAGCATGTGCCAGACAGGCTGATATCTTCAGATACTCCAAAACCGAGCATTTGAATGCTCAGGTGACAAGACTGGCTTACCAGCAAAAGAGCCAGGACAGATTGATACTCCAACCTGAGCCACAAAGGCATAGCCCAGAGGAGATGAAGCAAGTGGTCCAAGACTACTTCCATTACCTAGGGAACTCTGCCCTAGGTCAACAAAGATTGTCCCGTGCTTTGGGCACCATGGATGAAGAAGAAGAAGAAACTCTGCAAGAAATGATAATCGGAGTCTCCTCCTCCGATTCAAATGATTATGAAGAAGGCTTCAGGGCCGGATATGACAAAGAAGACCTCGACAGGGAGGAAGTCAAAGAAAGAGTATCGGTCTTTGACCGACTCGAATACCCCGACCAGGCAAGAAGAAAAGTTTACAGGCAGAAAGGAAGAATGCAAATCTTCGCCTGTAACATGGCTGTAATTGCCAGGGGGCAAGGCATGTTGCCAACCGAACCAGATGAACTGCTCAGGCTGGCAACCAGACCTGGTCCCGTCACAAGAAGAAGCCAGGCAGCCAAAGATAAGATGAAAGCTGATGATGCAGCCCGCAGAGTTACAACTATCACAGTCAACGTGGTGACAGTGGAAGAAGGGGATAATCCCTTCATTGATGATGCTGAAGGGACTTCAGAAGATATACAGATCCCATCAACCCTGGATCCCATGATCCAGATGATGTTTAGAAGATATCAGCAGGAGATTAGTGCTCTCAGAAGACAGCTCAATGAGAGACATGAAGCTACGCCGGTCTCCAAACAAGCCGAGCCTGTGGGGCCAACTTCCAGCTCTACGGAAACGGCTGCCCCTGCTAATCCTCTCCTGGCTGATAAGGGCAAAGCACCGAGCCAACCTACTCCACAGCCGACAGTGGCTCAGCCCTCTATATCTCAGACGTAGCCTGCCGTGCCCATCTTGCGCGCAACTGTGATGACGACTCCTCACAGCCAGCAACAAGCTCATTTCTTCCCAGAAGAGGTAGATCCAGCTATAGCCCACAAACTGATGATAGAAAGAATTGTGGAGATGAAGCTGTCTGAGAAGACCGGTGATGGTGTAGGTACCTATGACGTGTACAAAGTACCGTATCCTCCCCAGTATGCTGCTAAAAGACTACCCCCAGGCGTCAGTAAGCTGCCGAAATTTGAGAAATTCAACGGCCAGGGCTCCCCCAGGGAGCACATAGCTTACTACACCACAATTATGGGTGATTTGGCAGCCGACGAAGCTTATCTGCTCAAATTCTTTGGCTCTTCCCTCACTGGGTTAGCCTTTGAATGGTATTCAAGCCTGCCAGCTAGGTCGGTGGTTGACTGGCCCGATATGCAAAGAAAGTTCCGTGACAGATTTCATGTCACAGAAAGAGAGATCACTATAGCAGAACTATATGCAACCAAGCAGAAACAGGATGAGACAGCACTAGATTACATCAAAAGGTGGAGGAACTTGGCTATGAGATGCAGAAGACCTCCTCATCAAGAAGATGCAGTGCAGATATGTAAGCAAAGCCTCAGGAGAGAGGTGCTAGAAAAGATGATCGGTGCAGATGTCAGAACATTTGACCGGCTGAACAATATAGTGGCCGAGGTCGAGACGTTCTTGTCCAAGCGTCCGACCGCCAATGCTCCCACTATGCTGAAGGGAAAATCCAATGATCGACGACCATCACATTCTGAGGCCAACACCGTCGATTTCAGGACCTTTGAACAACAAAAAGGGAAGAAAGGGGCAGATGAAGCTCTCCCGATGGCAGACACAGCAGAAAGAAAAGACAAGGTCTCTCTGAGGGACAAGATGAAAAAGGCTTACTCTTTTCCCAAGGATAAGACGGCAGCACTATTTAATTGGGCCTATAAGTTCAATAAGGTAACATTGCCTGAACCGAAGAGACCCGAAGATGCGGAAAAGAAAGATGATCCGCTGTTCTGTCTATTTCACCGTGCGCTGGGGCACACGATTGAGGACTGTTATGTCTTCAAAGATATCATGGAAGGAATGATCAAGAAGGGTGAGCTGCAGCTGGGAGATTACCAGGTGAAGCCGCCTCGTCCACATGAGCCTCCACCCTGGAGAATGGCTGCCAATATGATCTCAGTCTACCAACAGCTGCCCAAGGAAGCCGCTGAAGAATGCACCAGGCATACCTATGAAGCTTGCTTCCTCACCCCACAGAAAGATCAGGAGGGATGGCAGATGATACCCATAAAGAGCAGAAAGAAGACTCCAGCAGCCAGTACCGGCGGAGCAGTTATCCGGGGTGTCACCCCAAGGCCCGAGCCGCCTCCAATAAAGCCAGTATGGCGTACAGCTGAGACCGGACCAGTCATCCGGATCCCTACTCACAACCGGAGGAGACAAACTCCCCTCCCTGCACATAAAGAAGAAAGTCCTGCAGCCAGGCGTCTACAACAGTATATCAATGAGCTCGACGAATATGAGCAAAAAGAGCCCAAGCACCTGTTGGTGAAAGACTGTATACTCTGGGAACAGCTCAAGGAATTGGAAATTGAAGAGCAGCCAGAGGCAGAACAAAGAAAAGATGAGACTGAGCCCTTCTGGGGGCAGGAGCCAGCAAAGCCAAATTCCCAGAAGAAGAAGAAGAGACGACCCAAGTCCAAAAAGGAGAAGAAAGTCGTGACAATACAGTGCAATACACTATCGGTACTCTTTTCCTTGCCCGGGGAGAATGGTGAGGATGAAGCATCAGATGCCCCACTAGAAGCCAACCATGCTGAGGCCTCTACCTCAGCCCATGCAACACGTTCTGGGAGAAGATGGGGACACCCACCACCAGCTAACCATAACATCATGTTCAGAGGGGAGCAGCCCTATCAAATCCCGGAACCAGATATGCGAGGCGTCCAGATTCCTCCCCTTGCCAGCTTATACCAGGAGGGAAGAAAAGCAGATGAAGCCCCTTCATTCCTGGAATTTCTGTCCAGTTTAGAGAATGAACAGTCAGTGCAGGTTATGCCAGCTACAAACAACAAGTGCCAACAGTCGGCAGATAGAAAGCAGAAGCAGCATGAAGAAGATGAAAGATGTAACCCTTTAGCAAAGCCAAGGGCCGTTGCTACAGAAGAAACATCCCAGGGAATCGACCTAGAGGATGAAATTGGCGCCAGGCATCAAAGGCCACAAGCACCACATGAACCTCCAAGACCCCGTTGGGTGGAGGAGATGAGGCTATCCAATGTCCGGGTGGGTAGCCGGATCATGAAAATGCTGAAGAAGCTCCCTACCAGGTTTTCCATCTGGGAGATCCTCTCTCTGAGTGAAGAAGCCTGCCAAGCCATCATTGATGCCTTGCAGTCGCCGGCACAATATGAAGCACTCTTGACAGAAGTGAATTCTGGGCCCTCGATCACGTTCACAGAAGATGATATGTTGATCCCAAATTCCAGTCATAACAGACCGTTGTATATGAGGGGTTCCCTGAACTGTCAGCCATTGAGCAGGATATTGATAGATCCAGGGGCTGCTGTGAATATCCTCCCATACCGCATCTATCAGAAATACTACTTTGACCTGTAGCTTACCAAGGTCAGAGATATGAAGATTGCGGGGTTCAACCAGAAATGTGAAACACATCTCGGGGTGGCAGATTTCAACCTCACACTGGGCGACCTCACTACCGTGGTACGATTCTATGTAATCGACTCCAACACCACGTATAAGGCCCTGCTGGGAAGACCGTGGCTGCACGAATATCAGATAGTGCCATCCACGCTACACCAATGCATAAAATACTGCCATGAAGGAAAAGAAGAAAGGGTGTTTGCAGACCTACATCCCTTCGAAGTGTTCGAGTGCCATATGCTCGATGCATCCTATTACACCGAGGTGTCACAGAAGGACGAAGAAAGAGAGGCTGTGGTCAGCCAGAAGAAGCCGGTGACAAAGACAAAAAGTTGGTCTCCGCCGCCACCCAAGGGCTACATTAAAAAGCATGAGGTATCCCACATCTCCTATGCTGGAGACTTTGCTCGGATAACTCCTCCCAGCATCCGCCCGGATGATACTGATGAAGAAATGAAACAAAAGTACACTCAGGTGGAGGTGCCGCAGGGTTTATTTAAACCCATCGTCAGCCTTGAGTACCAAACAGTGCTCCCACTGAAGACTATGGAAATCCCTCGCTTCTGTGAACCCCCTATTATATTCTACACCGGGGAGCCAGTCGAAGAAGATGATCAAGACTGTATGGCCCCTGAAGAAGCTGCAAACCTGATGGTACCGATTACAGGCTTGGATTATACTACCCAACGGATTTCACAAATGTTCTCCAAGATGCAAATGCCATCGATGTAGCCTGCTGCTCAGAAGAAAGCATTCAAGGAGCTATGGGATCCGCCTCGAGATAACAAGGAACTGAGGAAGATCACACAGCACCCGGGACTGGGTTATACCCTGCAAGAATACTATGAAGCCGAGGTGGATGTCATCTCTGCCTTCTACCAGAATGGAGATTCCCCTGAAGTGGGATATGATCAATACCCCTTTGAAGATGAAGAAATTATGTATCAATCCATAACAGACAATGAAGCCCAAGACAACCAGCCGGAGGCAAGGATGTCTGATGAGACTAAGAAGGGTTGGTGCTGGGAGAATCCATCTTGCAAAGAGGATCTGTTCCAGGCCGAAGCACAATTTGACACGGGAACCCCGGATGAAGACCAAGTAGCCAAAGAGCTGAGAGAATGTCTAGAGTTTGAACGCATTCTAGAAGAATTCCGGGCTCTGCAGAATGATGACCTATCAACGGAACCCACATCAGAAGAGCCTCTAAGAACGGAAGAGTCTACTTCTGAATTTCCTACTGAACCAGCCTCGTCCTTGGGACAGACTGAACAAAATCCAGTAATATTGGCCCTATATGATGCACCAGCATCCGCTGATGGCCAATATGATGAAACAGAGGAGCATGAAACTGAAGAAGATTACATCCCGGGAGGCTTTATTGATTTGCAAGAAGCCCCGCCCGAAGTCGAAGACGGAGGCCAAGCCACCGTCGATGAGCTGATAGAGATAAATTTGGGGTCCGCAGATGAACCAAGGCCGACATTCCTCAGCGCACTACTGGAGCCATATGTCAGGGAGCAATATATACAGTTCTTGAAAGAATTCCGAGACTATTTTGCATGGACATATGATGAAATGCCAGGATTGAGCTCTGATGTGGCACAGCACCAATTGGCAATAAACCCAGAGGCTAACCCTGTAAAGCAGCCTTCCAGGAGAATGCGCCCTGAACTGATAAATCAGATCAACAAAGAGGTTGATAAGCTGATTGATGTAGGGTTTGTCGAAGAAAACCAGTATACCACATGGCTAGCCAATATAGTGCCCGTGAAGAAGAAGAATGGGCAGATCAGAATATGTGTCGACTTCCGGGACCTTAATAAGGCTTGCCCGAAAGATGATTTCCCAGTGCCAATCACTGAAGTCATGATTGACGCAACTACTAGTCATGAAGCATTGTCATTTATGGATGGGTCATCCGGATACAACCAGATATGGATTGCTGAAGAAGATAGGGTGCACACTGCATTCCGCACTCCAAAAGGGATATTCCATTACAAAAGGATGCCGTTCGGCCTTAAGAATGCCGGCGCTATCTACCAAAGAGCCATGACAAAGATCTTTGATGATTTGCTCTTCAAGAAAGTAGAGTGCTACATTGATGACCTGGTAGTGAAAACCAACAGAAAAGAAGATCATCTGCAAGACCTGAGGATAGTATTCCAGAGGCTGCGCAAATATGAACTCAAGATGAATCCTATGAAATGCGCCTTCGGCGTGTCCAGTGGAAAATTCCTCGGATTTATCGTCCGGCACAGGGGTATTGAAATTGACCCCGCCAAGATCAAGGCTATCTAGGAGCTCCCTCCACCAAGGAACCTGCACGAGCTGAGATCTCTACAAGGGCGTCTGGCCTATATCCGACGATTTATATCAAATCTGTCGGGAAGATGCCACCCCTTTCACAAGCTCATGATGAAAGATGTACCGTTCCTCTGGGACGATGGGTGCCAGGAGGCCTTTGAGAAGCTAAAAGAATATCTCAAGACCCCTCCAGTGCTGGGGGCACCAATTAAAGGCAGGCCCTTGATACTGTATATCGCAGCCACATACTGTTCCCTGGGGGCAATGCTGGCACAAGTAAATGAAGAAGGCAAAGAGCAAGCCCTGTACTACCTAAGTCGGAGGCTGATTAGAACCGAAGAAAGCTACAGTTATATAGAAAAGACATGCTTGGCACTAGTCTTTGCTGTTAAGAAACTCCGACACTATATGTTGTCACATGAAGTCAGATTGATATCTGCAGCAGATCCACTCAAATACATACTGACTCAGCCAGTACTCAAAGACCGGTTGGGCAAATGGGCAGTGATTCTGATGGAATTCGATATTACATATATACCCCAGAAGGCAATAAAGGGACAGGCCGTGGCTGATTTCTTCGCGGAGCATCCTGTGCCGGAAAATGATACGTTGGGGACCGAATTATCCGATGATGAGGCACTCGAGGCCTGTCAAGCTCAGCCAGTTATGTGGCAACTGTTCTTTGATGGAGCATCCAGAACGGAGACAGATTCCGATGGAAAAACCAGAATACGGGCCGGAGCCGGTATTGTGCTGAAATCACCAGAAGGGGAGGTGGTACATACTTCCTGTTCTATAAACAAGCCATGCACCAACAATGAAGCCGAGTATGAAGCTCTGATAATCGGACTGCATGTCAGTCTCAACATGGGTATCCAAATGTTGCAAGTATTTAGAGATTCAATGTTGATAATAAAACAAATTCAAGGGGAGTTTGAGGTGCGAAAGCCAGAGCTGAATCCCTACCACCAAAAAGCTGTGCGCCTCATGGCGAAATTTTATCATATTGAGCTCAAGCATGTGGACCGTGGACATAATGCCCAAGCTGATGCGCTGGCAAAGCGAGCCAGCTCAATAGCAGTCCCACCAAATGAAACATTGAACATTGTTGTTATAAACCGGCGGCAGGTCCCCAGCATGCTAGAAGGGTGCCCCGAAGAAGAAGAAGTTGCTACTATCAGCACAGTACAGGCATCTGATTGGAGACAGCACTTGCTACAGTGGTTTCTGCACCAACAGCTGCCGCAAAAGAGAGAAGAAAAGATGAAGCTTCTGAGGATTAAAGATTCTTATGAACTCAGAAATGGGACTCTATTCCGAATAATGGCAGATGCACGCAAGAAGATTCTGCTCCACTGCCTGTCCACTGAGGAAGCTTGGCAAGCGATGAAAGAAACACATGCTGGGACAGCAGGTGCCCACCAGGCCGGTCCCAAGATGAAGATAGAGATTAAGAAGCTGGGCTACTACTGGCCCACCATGTTCGAAGATTGCTGTAAATTTGCAAAATCATGCCAGAAGTGTCAAGAGCATGTTGCTGTGCCTAGAAGGCCACCCACAACTCTGCACCCTACAATCCCTAGCTGGCCGTTTGCACAATGGGGAACTGATGTAGTCGGGCCATTGCCAACTTCCTCGGTCGGGCATAAGTACATACTGGCCATAACAGATTACTTCTCCCGATGGGCGGAAGCTATAGCATTAAGAGAAGTGACTGGTGAGCTGGTCTCCAGATTCATCAAGCAAAACATTGTCTTCCGATTCGGGATCCCCAACCGAATAATATCTGATAATGGAAGTCATTTCAGAAATCAGAAAATCTATCGGCTTGCCGAGAAGTATAAGATTGAATGGAGAACCTCCACTTCCTACAATCCACTGGCAAACGGATTGGCAGAAGCTTTTAATAAGACCTTGTGTACATTGCTGGCCAAAGTCGTCAGTTCCAACAAGAAGGACTGGGAAGAGAAAATGTATGAAGCTTTATGGGCATACCGCATCGTCTTCAAAACACCTACAGGGTGCTCACCATACTCATTGGTGTACGGCTCAGAGGCAGTGGTCCCGCTGGAGCTGGAAGTCCCGTCACTCAGAGTGGCGGTCCAATATGACCTAGCCCCTGGCGAACAGACTAATACAGAAAGAAGATTAGAAGAACTGGCTGAATTGGAGGGGAGGCGCCTCCAAGCTCAGAAGAATATCCAAATGTATCAGGCCCGCGTGGCCACTGCATTCAACAAACTCGTAAAAGGACGAGAGTTCAAGAAAGGTGACCTCGTTATGGTCAAGAAAAGAGAAGTCATGGCGTCCAACCCAAAAGGAAAGCTAAATGCTAATTGGGAAGGTCCCTATGTGATACAAAGGGTCTACGAAGGTGGGGCCTATATGGTTGTCAACCATCGAGGGGAGATCCAATTCTCGCCACTCAACGGTAGGCACCTAAAGCTGTATCATGCTGCACAACCGACATTCTCCGAGTAATCGGGCCAAAAGCTACCCTTCTTCCTTGGTCTAGCGGAACTTCGCCCTGACCGAGCTACCTTCTTTCTTGGGCTAGCGGCACTCCGCCCTAACCAAGCTACTTCTTTCTTGGTCTAGTGGCATTCCGCCCTAGCCGAGCTACCTTCTTTCTTGGTTTAGCGGCACTCCGCCCTAGCCGAGCTACCTTCTTTCTTGGTTTAGCGGCACTCCGCCCTAGCCGAGCTACCCCATTCTTGGTCTGGCGGCATTCCACCCCAGCTGAGCTACCCTTTCTTGGTTTGGTGGCACTCCGCCCTAACCAAGCCACTCCTTATCACGGATTAATGGCATTCCAATCTGTCACCCTCTAAAAGAAAAAAAATGAGAAAAGAAAAATGGGGTTAAAAATAGAGATACCCCGCCAGTCTTGTTCAGACATTCTGAACAAGGGCAAAAATGGCCGAAACCCAGCTGTGGTGAAAACCCGAAAGGGCACTGCAGGCAAAATCGGGTACCCCGCCACGTGAAAACCCGAAAGGGCGCGTGGGAAAAAGCAAGAGGGGACTGGCTCCGGTGAAAACCCGAAAGGGCACTTGGGTCAGAAATGTGGTAATCCCAAAGAAAAGCCTCACCTCCCGCCATAAAACTCCTCGTCAATCGACCGGCGCCTTGCCCGATCGACGATTAGACCCACTCAGTATAGGCCCTACGTTTATCCTGATAAAAGTCCTCATACCTTGTCCCAGGTCCTACCGTGATGAAACCTGCTGCTGATCAATGGGCTCACTCACCCGATCAGCAATGAAACCTGTCCGGTTTAGACCTTACGTCTATGCCGATAAAACCTATGAAATCCTTGCATTGGTATAAACCCAATACCGTGATGAAACTTGTTGTTGATCAATGGGCTCACTCACCCGATCAGCAATGAAACATGTCCGGTTTAGACCTTACGTCTATGCCGATAAAACCTATGAAATCCTTGCATTGGTATAAACCCAATACCGATGATGAAACCTGCTACTGGTCGATCGGCACACTACCCAATCGGCGATGAAACCTATCCAGGCCAGACCTTTCGTCTATCCTGATGAAACCTATGAAATCCTTGCATTGGTATAAACCCAATACCGATGATGAAACCTGCTGCTGGTCGATCGGCACACTGCCCAATCGGCGATGAAACCTATCCAGGCCAGACCTTTCGTCTATCCTGATGAAACCTATGAAATCCTTGCATTGGTATAAACCCAATACCGATGATGAAACCTGCTGTTGATCGATTGGTACACTGCCCGATCAATGATGAAACCCATCCAGTTTAGACCTTACGTCTATCCTGATGAAACCTATGAAATCCTTGCGTCGGTATATACCCAATACCGATGATAAGAGCAGCCGCCAATGAGACAGCACATCGCCTGACCTGTGCTGAAGTCACAATTCAAGATATATATATATATGTATATAAAAAATGGGGTTAAAAATAGAGATACCCCGCCAGACTTGTTCGGACATTCTGAACAAGGGCAAAAATGGCCTAAACCCAGCTGTGGTGAAAACCTGAAAGGGCACTGCAGGCAAAATCGGGTACCCCGCCATGTGAAAACCCGAAAGGGCGCGTGGGCAAAAGCAAGAGGGGGCTGGCTCCGGTGAAAACCCGAAAGGGCACTTGGGTCAGTAATATGGTAATTCAAAGTTCCGTGCCAACAGGCACGCTGCCCTTACTTCCCCTTCGCTGATAAAACCTTCTGTTGGTCATCTGGCTCCATGCCCCACCGACGATAAAACCTCTCCAGGAAAGACCTTACGTCCGTCCTGATGAAATCTACACACCCTCTTTCAAATGTCCCACCCGCGATAAAACCTACTGGAGTAGACCTTACGTCTATCCTGACGACTCCTACGCCTCTACCTACGTCCCACCGTTGATCGATCGGCACCTCACCTGATCAATGATGAAACCCTGCCAGTTTAGACCTTTCGTCTATTCTAATGAAACTTATAAACCCCCTTTGCATCGATATAAACCCAATATCGATGATGAAACCAACTGTTGATCGACTGGCACCCTGCCCGATCAATGATGAAACCCTAGCCAGTTTAGACCTTTCGTCTATTCTGATGAAACTTATAAACCCCCTTTGCATCGATATAAACCCAATATCGATGATGAAACCAACTGTTGATCGACTGGCACCCTGCTCGATCAATGATGAAACCCTAGCCAGTTTAGACCTTTCGTCTATGCTGATGAAACTTATGAAACTCTTCTTTGCATCGATATAAACCTAATATCGATGATGAAACCAACTGTTGATCGATTGGCACCCTGCCCGATCAATGATGAAACCCTAGCCAGTTTAGACCTTTCGTCTATGCTGATGAAACTTATGAAACTCTTCTTTGCATCGATATAAACCCAATATCGATGATGAAACCAACTGTTGATCGACTGGCACCCTGCCCGATCAATGATGAAACCCTAGCCAGTTTAGACCTTTCGTCTATGCTGATGAAACTTATGAAACTCTTCTTTGCATCGATATAAATCCAATATCGATGATGAAACCAGTTATTGGTCGACCGGCACCTTGCCCGATCAATGATGAAACCCCCCCGGTTTAGACCTTTCGTCTATGCTGATGAAACTCATGAAACTCTTCTTTGCGTCGATATAAACCCAATATCGATGATGAAACTAGTTATTGGTCGACCGGCACCTTGCCCGATCAATGATGAAACCCCCCCAGTTTAGACCTTACGTCTATTCTGATAAAACATATGAAACCCCCTTTGCATCGATATAAGCTCAATATCGATGATGAAGTCAACTGTTGGCTGATCGGTACATTGCCCGGCCAATGATGCAATCTGTCCAGTTCGTACTTTATGTCCGTTCTGATGAAAACCCCATACCCTTTTTCAATGTCCCACCTGCTATAACCTCTACCCGGTCTAGACCTTTCGTCTATTCCGATGAAACCTCTTCTTTCACATTTCTGCAAATTGTCTCCCTCGCAACACATATTGCCAAGAGGGACGATTGCTGCTACCAACAGAATCCGGTTTAAGCACCTCCCCGGATGCCGTCACGCGGTGGAGCGAGTTCGCCATCTATTCTCTGAGGGGGTGGACGCTCTCCTGCCAAGTACGGGCCATTCGCATGAGGAATTGCTAAAACCGCTACCCCACTTCTCAAAGTGATAAAACCACATGCAGAAGAAAATGGATACGCGTGAAGCCAAAGATTTCTTTTCATTAATAAGTGAGTACATAAAGGGCCCCGAGGGGACGTTGTATCGCAAAAGAGTACAAAAGAAAAAGAAAGAGAAGATGGTTCATGGCTGCCTGAAGATATCCTCGAAAGCCAGAAGACCCACATAAGGGGCGGCTCCTAGTTCATGAAGACGAGCCTCCTCCTCCTGCAGTCGAACGGACTCGTCTTGAAAGGACGCCACCTGCCCCTCTAATAGAGCTGCTTCTTCCTTGAGCTGCGGTCGAGAAGTTGTTAGCTGTGGCAGCTCAGCTCGGAGATCGGACAGTTCAGCTTCCAGGGTAGTTATCCGGTCGCGCACAAACTGCTCCCGCTCCGCCAAAGACTGCATTTGGCACTGTCGCTCCTGAAGAATAGAGTTCATCTTTGCCAGCTCGGATTTGCATTCCATTCTTTGCAACTTCAAAGCCGCCAGTTTGTCAGACATGATATGTGTCAAGAAATCCCGGCGATGAACAAATTTTAACAATAAAAGAACCCGCTGGGCCCATATTTCTGTGGGACATCCCATCGCCTGCAAGCCGGCGGTGAAGCGCTCGGCTATCTCCTTCAACTGTGGATAGGTTAGTCCGGGCTGGGACTCCACTAGCTGGCGCAGCATGCCCAGATGTTGCCAGACAAAACTCTCAGGTGAAGTAAAGCCAGGCAAAGGAAGAGGAGCTACTTCAAAGGTTAATTCATTATCAATGTCCGCCCATAGGGTGATATCCGACTGCGAAGAAGAAGATGGGAGGTCTACCGAAGGTATCAACTGAGCTCTCCCTACAACCTCTGGCGTGGCCAGGAGATCTTCCACTTCCATCTCCTCGGAAGCGGCCGTCTGAATACCCCCAGATGCAACTTCAGGCACCTCCTCCTCAAATTCTGAAAGTATGGAGATAGAGTCCGGGGCTGTTACGGGCAATACTCCCAGTTTCGCAGTAGCCACCTCTCCTTCTTCCATCTCCGCTTCGGTGGCCAATTCCTTCAATGTCGAGGCCGCGGAGGCCACAGTCTGAAGAGGCAAAGGTTCACCCTCCATGATTGATGTTGTGGGAATTGTTGACTCAGGAGCGATGGTCATCACTGCGGCTGGTATGAAAGCAGAACTCCTGGCTAGATCAGCTTCGGCTCTGAAATCTGAAGCCCTGATAGGAGTGCATCAGTCTCCTGAGGCCCCCAGGTCCAACGATGCTAAATCTGTTGAAGACTGTATTCGCACTGGAACAGGGTGAATGACCTCAGGAGCCCCCATGCAGGATAAAGGTAGAAAAGGGACAATAGCCCAGTTTGCAGAAGAAACCTCCATAAAAGTTGCAGTTGTGTCTGAGCTGACGGTGATAGGGCCCTGAGACCAAAGCAAAACAACCTTCAGCACTAAATGAAGATGCAGATGAAGCAGCAAGCCTGAAAGGGGACCCACCTTTGAAGCAGGGTTCGCATCCTCGAAGTGGGGCGGAAGAGGAGGAAACTCCGAAGTTGAAGCGACAAAGAGTGAAGATATGTCGATCTCGGTGTCGAGCCCGGCAAACTCCTCCTCGGAAGACGGCACCAGCAGCTTAGCAGGCTAAAAAGACAGAGCACCTTTTGCAAGTACGAGCGGGGCTTCTGATTCAGGAGCATCCTCCTCACTGCCGCTGAAAGCCACTTCCTCCTCATCAGAGACGGTTGTAGAGCTACCCGATGATATTTCTACCCTGGCTACATGCTGTGGGGACGCCTCTAAAGCATGTCGGGATGTGGACTGGGTAATTATGCGCCTGGCCGGAATAGTACCCCGCTTCGACTGAGTCTTGTGACCCTCCGGAGGTTGAATCGGCTCTTCTGTCATCCTTTCAACCTCAGTCTGCTCCTCGGCTGCCACTTCAACAAAAAGGGACCTCTGAGGGTTATAGTAGAAAAAGCAATAGAAGTGTGAAACAGATGAGAAAGCACACTTACCCCCCGCCTCACTAGCCGGCGTGGGGGAAGGCAGCCTGGTCTCTGCTTCGGAGGGTGCCACAATTGGCTCTTGAGCTGCGCAAAAAGGGAAGGGGTCAGAGTCGAAGACTTCTTTGAAAATCTGCAAAAGATGATGAAGAATGCAAATGCAAGCTAATGATGTTACCCTGAACCGGTGTCTGAGCAGCCTCCCTTTGCAACTCAAACTCATCGAATGAGGGAATGTTGGGGAGAGGGGTCCCAGTGTCCATCGCCACCGAAGTCGACTGCTGAACATGGGCCTTTTTGGCCTTCCTAGCCTTCCCAACTGCAGCCTTGACTGCGGAAGCCTTCCTCTTCTTGCCAGGAGGCAGGGGAGTAGTGGTCGGTGCTGCAACCGGGACTTCAAAATAAGTAGGCTTCTCGGCCTGCGCAATAATCTTTCTATAGAGCCCCTGCCGCTTTATATCAGGCCGGTCTGTTGAAAATGGCAGAAGGGTGATGGGATCAGTGGGTGCGAAATTCAGATGCTAAGCAGAAAACACTGCAATCAGAAAAGAAGAAATCTTACCTGCCGGGCCGTCGTAGAATACAGAAAGTGGCCAGTACAGATAAGCTACCTCCTTGGAGCGGGAAGCAGCCTCCTTGATGAGCCAGCACACATCACCAAATATCTGGCACTTCTCTACTAAAGCTGCCAGATCATTATGGCAGTGAGAGTCAAGGCATCGAAATAAGTCAAGATGGTCCATGCCCCAACCATCGACATAATGAAATGATATAAACAGTGGCTTGTTCAATATGCCAGCTATCGGGCTTTCTGCAGATAATCCATGCAAATTCAGCAGAATGAACAGCCAGGACGTTTGCCTATAGTACATCTGAGTTCTATCTTCTCGGCGTACAAACGTCCTATATGGATGAAATTTGTCAATTGGACCCTTCCAAGGAGCTGCTGTCGGGAGCGGCTCTTCAACAGGGAATGGGTACTGCTGCTCCTCCAAGCGAGCGCCTCCCACACGGCATAAATGCTTCAAGGTCTTCAGGAAAGTGTCTTCATTGATAGCAGCAAAGACAGGGACAAGCGGCTCGGAACTCGTTTCCTTCAATGCCCGATGTTGAGTCAGATAATTCTCCGCCTCCCTCGGGTGCTGCGAGTAAAGTTTTTTTCAAGTGGGCCTCAGGAATATCAAACACGGGCCCAGGTTGCTGTTTCAGGAAGGAGCGCCCTGCCACATCCCAAAAGGCACCCCTACCGTCCCTGTAAAAATCGGTCCGGATGTTCCACCATTTGATATATTCCGATGTTACCCGGGGAACACGGTTAGAAACAGTGGGCACCCTGAAAACTACATCGTCCTGGCGATGATAGAAATCCCACCACAACCGGCCCTCGCCAACAATGACGGACCCGTGCTTGGCCCGGCTATCCAAAGGAAACTGAGCAGCTGAGGTGGGGATGTGCTGGTCGTAGCCGAAGTTCCGCCCAAATCGGAACGGATAGTATGGCTCCAAAAGAAGAAGGCCACCCTTCCTGAAAACTAAAACACTGGGCCGAATAGCCATGGCCCATCTGACTAGCTCCGGCTCCAGGATAGGCCGAGCAACTTCAGCCCCTGTGACAGGATGAGCATAAGTCTCTATCTCTTCCAGCTTGCACTCTCTCTGAGGATCAATCAAAGGAGCTGAACCTGCCGCCAAGCTCCAGAAATGAATGCTGCCGGGGGCGTCCACCGGTACCCTTATCAGTCAGCCCCTTATTTTAAACAACTGATCATAAAAGGGACCAGACTCAGCACTGGCGAATTTGACCATTCTAGGCAACACCGTATCTGCCTGCAAGGTTCTCGGAGCCAACTCAGGGAATATACTGCAAACCCAGGCGTTGAAGAAGTGAAAAGGACCCACGGTCCTCAAAGAACGGGGAGTCCGATGCTTGTGCAGGTCCCCCAAAGATTTATATATCAAACACAGGGCCACTGGGCAAAGCGACAGCTTCATTCCCCATGCCATCTGACAAGCTGGATATATGGCCTCTGGCCGAATGACTGTCTCGTCCCCTTGTGGGAGAGCGAAAGTACACAACCAGAAGGTGAAATAGGCCGCACAATGTGTGATGGGATCTACTCCTGCCGGATTGGGACCACCTTTGCCCGCATGACGCAATGAGGATGGCAGCGCCGACTTATAGCGAGGGGCCCTTATCTGTTTGCTGGCAACTGGACCCAGGGAAGGAAAGTCTGCATACTTTAGGGGACCGTCAAAGAAATACTGGATCCACTGCCCTATCCGTACCCTCAGTTTGCTGCCTTTCTCTCGGGGATGATAGCCTTTGGAGGACCCTCTGTTGTATGCCAGACAGATGGAGCGGTATACCTTCATCAAATACCGATATGAGAAGCCGATGGAATACTTGCCCTCGCCATCAGAGCTATCCTTCTCAGAATCTGTCAAGCAAACTTCCTCATACGGCTCGCCATCAATGGGCAGACCGGAGAGCTGTGATAAACTCTAGAGGTCCAGGGATGTCTTACCCTCCGCTGTATAAAAAGTGTTGAATAAAGGACAGAACACTTCGAACATCCCGCAGCACAACCCTCTGGATATGGGATATCGAAATCTAGAAGCGAAAATGCTGTGATATACCCCGGCTCTGATCAGCAGAGGGGCATACTCCTTCAGAACAAACTCTGTGAACTCCACTGCCCCTACTCGGAATAAGTGCGCGTCAGTGATTTTGGTATCCCCGAACCAACCAGCGGCCAGATGGTACTTGAACTGAACGGCCGAACAATTCAGCACGAAGGGCTCTTCGCGATATCCCCACTTCAATGGTGCCAAGAACATGCCATAGCCGGGCTTCTCCCTATGAACTCGGCCGCTAGCATTATCCCACCGGGCAGGTGTGAATTCCGGGGCCCGGGCCAGCATCTTCTTCTCTGGTTCCAGCTCCGATATGCCGAGGACTGCATCCCAGTCGCGCTTTTCCCCAGGAAGATAGATGGCCTTGCTGTGATACACTGATTCCTTCAGGCTATCTCGCTCAGCAAGGATGGCAGCTTCAACTACGCGAGCTATCCGGTAGTCTCGCATGCCGCCTACTGTGAAAGTCCGGATGAACGGCATCAAATGCCGGTCCTTCGAGTGGTCTGGCCGATAGCCACCATCCTGCCTGAAGCATGTCTCGGTCGCCGTGGAGTATACTCGGGCCGTCGACACTGTGTCAGTCTCAGAGTCAGACGATTCATCGACTGAAGCAATCCTGTCGTATCCGAAATCCAGACTGTGCACGTTCAGCCAGTTTACTTTGGCCCGTGATATGTCGGGCTGGGCCGAGGAGCTAGCACCAACAGCTCCGGAAGATGCAGCATCAGAACGGGAAGCCATTGCAGTGGCTGCAGTCGGAGAAAAAGTGTGAATTAGAAGCCAGTCTTATAAAGATTGTAACATGAGACTCTATGAAAATTTCGGCAGCATCTCCCCTTATTCGGGGCCTGCCCAAGGAGAATAGGGAGTCACCAACCAAGAGGGGGTGATCCCGCAATCAAAAGAGATTAAATCCCCGTCCTGATGGGCGAAGAAAATGAGATGGCCGAGAGGAGAAGAAGCCCCCGCCGATGAAAGAAAGCAGAAGAAGGAGAAAGAAGATGAAGAAAGAGAAAAAGAAGTTGAGAATGAGAAAAACAGGAGTCTCGGCGCCTCAAATAGAGGCCCGAGCGAGCAGGGTCTCGGCGCGATGAATTGCGCGCCGAGAACCCCTGGGCCGAGAGCCCCCGTCACCCAAAAGGGCGCGCCGAGAAGCCCTCCTTCGGTCGTGCCGAGAGCCCCCAGGCCGAGAAGCCCCCCATCGGCCGCGCCGAGAGCCCCCATCACCCAAAAGGGCGCGTCGAGAAGCCCTCCTTCGGCCGCGCCGAGAGCCCCCAGGCCGAGAAGCCCTCCTTCGGCCGCGCCGAGAGGCCCCTCACACCGAGAAGCTTCGCACCGGAAGGTCTTGCGTGCCGAGAAGCCTTGCGCCGAGAGGGTCATGCCGAGAAGCCTATGGCCCCGTGCCGAGAAGCTCCGAAATGTTGAAAACAAAGAAAATATGAAGATGAAAAATATGAAAATGAAAGATCCGTGCGCAGAATATTATTGCAGCGAGATGATCAGGTCTGAGAACCGGATTGAAGACAAATTGAGGAAGATACCCTCGAATGACGAAAGACACCTGCAAACCCCGTGCCGCTTATTCTGCGCTTACGCCGCCCGCAGGTGGGGGGCATTTGTTGACACCTTGAAAATGAACAAAGGTCGAAGCAAGATTGAAAAGAGGGTCGGACCAACAGTGAAAGACCATTGATGAAGCTCATCAACCATCCACCCGGCTAAAGCCCTTGTCGGCCAAGCTGATGCCCGGTGCCGATGTCACTCAGACAGCAGCACTGGTAGAGCAGCAGTCACTCGACTGATGAGACCTCCTGGCACACTTTAATGAAAGCCGCACTACTATTTCGTCCAAGAATCCACGGATGATATGTCAGGGTAAGTCAGATGTCGGCTTAATGACAGATGTAATATGAGATAAAGATGAAGCCGGTACCGGTAGATGAAGATTGTAAAGGCTTTTGCAAAGTCAAAACAGAAGAGGAATCGTCTCCACAGATTATATATACCAGGCTGAGGTCTTCCCAGACTAAAGCTGATGTCCGAGCTCGTCACCACTCAAGTGACGATATCGAAAAGATGATACCCGGTCTTGTCACCGTTCAGATGGCAATACTGATGAAACCCCTGTCTACGGACTGATGAAACCCCTGTCTACGGACTGATGAAAACCGTGATAATGATCTTAATACAAGCTGTGTCACCAATGGAAAACCCTTTTGGGTGATGACACCCTTGAAAGACCCAAATGGGCCTGTGTGAAGGTGGCGCTGAGAATCAAATGCCAAACCCAAAAGAGGGCGCCGAGAAGCTAAAGGTAGGCGCGCCGGGAAGCTTTAGGTGGGGCGCGCCGTGATGAAGTCTGCCGAGAAGGAGGAAATGGCTATAAAAACCCCCTCCCTTCGAACAGACAAGGGGAGAGAGAGGGAGAACAGAGAAAAAAGGGAGGGAGAACCGATCAAAAAAAGAAGAAGAAGAGACAGCAAGAAAGAAAGAGAAGAAGTCTGAGAGAAGAAGAAGAAAAAAAACCCCAGGTGGGCTGCTCGGGGGAGGGAGAGGAGTCAATGCTCCACCCTCCCCCCCTATGTTTGTTGTTTTCTTGATCTGCCTTCGTATGTAATAGTCTATATCTTCGTGTTTGATTATTCACACGATGCCGAGAGTTATCTTTTTGCTTCCCCCTGTTCCCCTCCTCTTCTGTTCTTTGGCTTTTGCATTGCAAATGATGTAAACGATGCTTATGAGATGAAATGAAATGGGCAATTGAAAGCCCTTCCCTTCGTCCCTCTGTGTATATATGTATGTCCTATATCTGAAATGTCTGATGGTTCATACGCTCTCGGCTTTGGAGTTTCCCTACGAACCTGTTCTTCAGAGGAGCGTAGATAGGATCCCTGTCCATATCCAATGGGCTACTGGGTTCTGTCTTCTTCCCCCCCCCCTATCTCGATGGCAGATTCATCGCATATGTGTGAGTCCCTCTCAAGGCCCTCAATGCCCCTTGTGTTGTTCAGGAACCAGAGACATTAATCTCTTGGTTCCTTGAACTGCTGACTACACAAGGATATGTTTTCTCTGCAGACGGATGCTATTCCGTGGATTCTAGCGAATGACGATCTCGATCTCTCGACCCTCCATTCTAACCCCTTGGATGACTAGGGTCTGGAGTTTCGATGCTAAAGGTTCCTCAGTCACCGGTTTTTAGATGCTATTGGGTTTGTCTAGGGGATCAGAGACAGTCATCTCTTGATCCCCAGACGGTCGGCGGCAGAAATACATGAAGTCTTCAGAAATCCAGATGATAGTCTCGTTCCCCGTCGATTCTACCCTCTAGATCCCTCTTGGCCCTTTCTCAGGGAAGCATCCATGAAATCCCCCCTCCTGCACTTCAAATTCGGCTTCGATCGCAGCCAGAAAGCTCAGGAATCCCAGAAGCAGAGTATCGTTTGAGCTCTGTAAACCCTGAAACCCTGTAGCAATTCCACCTTCTCGGCGTACAAAATTCCCCGCCGAGAACTATCCTGCTGAGAGGCCTCCCTCTTCAGCAAACTGACAAAAAGCCATCCAAACCCCTCATGCAAACCTCCCAGCCCACAGGCTCCCGGCGCGGCCATGAGCGCGCCGAGAAGCTCCACGCCGAGAGCATGGCCGCGCCGGGAAGCTCCACGCCGAGAGCCCCTTTTCTTTGCTTTGGTTAGGCCACGCCGAGAGCCCTCTTTGGGCCCATTAAGGCCACGCCGAGACCCCCCTTGTTTGGTTAAGAAGCCACCGCCGAGACCTTCATTCGGCCAGCTAAACCCACGCCGAGAAGCCCCCTTTTGGCCAACTAAAACCACGCCGAGAGCCTCTCCCTTCTGGCCAGCTAAAGCCACCGCCGAGACCCTTCTTCTTGGCCAAATGAAGTCCAGTCAGAGGCCCATCTCTGCAATACCGTTCGTCAGCCTTCTGATCTCTTCACACATATGTCCCGGGGATGTTCGGATACCGTCATTGATGCCTTGAGAAGACACATTATTGGGGAAGACCTCCCCTACAGTCTTCATTCTCGATCCGAATTTCACCCTCATGAACCCAGAGGGCCATGTTATTGCATGAGTTCTGAGGGGTTTCGAGGGGATATTAATCGATGGTGTAAAGGCAAGCGATGTCCCGGGGCCAAGTAAATGTGATGCTTTCTATCTCAACCCCACCAGCCTGTGGGGTTATGTCCTTGCATGCTCTCCGGTGGCCCTTTGAAGGGGGATGTAGATGCAACATCGCGTCTGCACGGAGCGCGTCATGTTACGCCAGCACTTACTCGGATTCCGGGTCAATTATGCCCGACCTTTTACGGATCCCACCCTGCCACTGCATGGGTGGTTTCCTATTCCCCACTTGGCATGGTCCAAGATGGTGGGAATATGCCGTCGGTTTTATCCCGGAAATAACCAACCCCTGCTTCGTCTAATCCATTTAACGTCTTGCAAGTGAACGAATTCTGTCTCTTTTGAGCACGCGGCTTTACCGCTGTCATCCTCCTACCTTTAGCGTTTAATCAAGGGTTGTCCTTCCTTGAAAGGGCGTAATTAACGTCATAGCCTTTATGGTATGACGGACTTCTGGTCCAGACACGATCACCCACAATCGACTGACCAAGTCAGATCGAGCGCACAATAAAATCGTCACTCCGGTGACTAGCACGCCAATAAATCAATAAATAAAAAATCAATCAATAAAAAAATATAGGATAATAAAAAATCCGCGTTCCCACAGGGCCCTAGCGCAATCTTGAAGAAGGCGCTATAGGTCCCTAGCGCGACCTTAAGAAGGCGCTAGGTTCCCCTAGCGCGATATCAGGCAGACACGTGGGTGCAGCCAGTCCAACTTCCCGGCGCCTAATTCCTCAAAGTCTTCGATGTTAGCTGTCTTCCATGGTTGTAAATCGACGTGTTAGCATCGTTTTGTCTTCCCTTTCCCTATATATGTACCCCGTTCGTTTGATTAAGCATAGAATGAATGAATGAAATCGAAGTATGAGTGTTCTTGAGTGTAGCCCATGGCTATCCCTCCAAATCTTTGGAAACCCCCCCTTCCTCCGTCCCTCTCTGGGTGCGAGGCCCAATTCTGTCCCTCTAATCCTCTCCTTTTCCCCTTCAAGGGAGGATGATCGAAGCCCCGGGTGCATCGGCTCTGAGATGGGGTCGAGTGTGAGGCTTCATTCAGAGCTTTGATCTTCTTCCAACCTCGATTCCACCCTCCCACCTCCGCCAAGGGTGTTGTTATGATCTGGATGGAGCTCGGCTGCACCGTACCTACGAAGGGTTCGGGTGTGAGGCCCCAGCCAAGCCTCTTCAAGGCCCTAACATCATCTACGTCCACCCTCCTTCCCTTACCGTTCACCCCCACATCCACCTTCACAAAATTTATCCTAGATAATATTTGCATGGTTTGATTTCAATTTTTAGCATCCCCCATGTGTTGTCTATCATCCTGTGTGTTGTCCCCTTGTGCTTTGAACCACCAGAGTCGTCCACGGGAGCCCCAACGTCGAGGTTCTTCGTTCTGCTGCTGTCTGTGAACGCGCGTAAACGATATAGCGCATTCTTCAGAACGCGCGTAATGGGTATAGCGCGACTATGAGCAGAAGGAAGAAGGAGACCCCCCACTTCTGTCCCGCATCAAATTGGTATCAGAGCTTAGGGAACCAGGCTGTTCTCACAGACTGAGATCTTGAGCTACGAGGTTCGAGGACGAACCTTTCCAAGTGGAGGGGTTTTGATGGGAATCAAGCCAGCTGTTGAGCCGAAGCAAATCGAGCAAACTGCCAGGCCAAACATGAAGGCGCTATAGGCTCCAAGCGCAATCTTGAAGAAGGCGCTATATGTCCATAGCGCGATCTTGAAGAAGGCGCTAGGTCCCCCTAGCGCGATCTCAGGCAGAAACGTGGTTGCAGCCAGTCCAACTTCCCGGCGCCGAATTCCTCAAAGTCTTCAATGTTAGCTGTCTTCCATGGTTGTAAATCGACGTGTTAGCATCGTTTTGTCTTCCCTTTCCCTATATATGTACCCCGTTCGTTTGATTAAGCATAGAATGAATGAATGAAATTGAAGTATGAGTGTTCTTGAGTGTAGCCCATGGCTATCCCTCCAAATCATTGGAAACCCCCCCTTCCTCCGTCCCTCTCTGGGTGCGAGGCCCAATTTTGTCCCTATGATCCTCTCCTTTTCCCCTTCAACGGAGGATGATCGAAGCCCCGGGTGCATCGGCTCTGAGACGGGGTCGAGTGTGAGGCTCCATTCGGAGCTTTGATCTTCTTCCAACCTTGATTCCACCCTCCCACCTCCGCCAAGGGTGTTGTTATGATCTGGATGGAGCTCGGCTGCACCGTACCTACGAAGGGTTCAGGTGTAAGGCCCCAGCCAAGCCTCTTCAAGGTCCTAACATCATCTACGTCCACCCTCCTTCCCTTGCCGTTCACCCCCACATCCACCTTCACAAAATTTATCCTAGATAGTATTTGCTTGGTTTGATTTCAATTTTTAGCATCCCCCGTGTGTTGTCTATCATCCTGTGTGTTGTCCCCTTGTGCTTTGAACCACCAGAGTCATCCACGGGAGCCCCAACGTCGAGGTTCTTCATTCTGCTGCTGTCTGTGAACGCGCGTAAACGATATAGCGCGTTCTTTAGAACGCGTGTAATGGGTATAGCGCAACTATGAGCAGAAGGAAGAAGGAGACCCCCCACTTCTGTCCCACATCAAATTGGTATCAGAGCTTAGGGAACCAGGCTGTTCTCACAGACTGGGATCTTGAGCTACGAGGTTCGAGAACGAACCTTTCCAAGTGGAGGGGTTTTGATGGGAATCAAGCCAGCTGTCGAGCCGAAGCAAATCGAGCAAGCTGCCAGGCCAAACATGAAGGCGCTATAGGCTCCAAGCGCAATCTTGAAGAAGGCGCTATATGTCCATAGCGCGATCTTGAAGAAGGCGCTAGGTCCCCCGAGCGCGATCTCAGGCAGAAACGTGGTTGCAGCCAGTCCAACTTCCCGACGCCGAATTCCTCAAAGTCTTCGATGTTAGCTGTCTTCCATGGTTGTAAATCGACGTGTTAGCGTCGTTTTGTCTTCCCCTTTCCCTATATATGTATCCCTTTCGTTTGATTAAGCATAGAATGAATGAATGAAATCGAAGTATGAGTGTTCTTGAGTGTAGCCCATGGCTATCCCTCCAAATCTTTGGAAACCCCCCCTTCCTCCATCCCTCTCTGGGTGCGAGGCCCAATTCTGTCCCTCTGATCCTCTCCTTTTCCCCTTCAACGGAGGATGATCGAAGCCCCGGGTGCATCGGCTCTGAGATGGGGTCGAGTGTGAGGCTCCATTCGGAGCTTTGATCTTCTTCCAACCTCGATTCCACCCTCCCACCTCCGCCAAGGGTGTTGTTATGATCTGGATGGAGCTCGGCTGCACCGTCCCTACGAAGGGTTCGGGTGTGAGGCCCCAGCCAAGCATCTTCAAGGCCCTAACATCATCTACGTCCACCCTCCTTCCCTTACCGTTCACCCCACATCCACCTTCACAAAATTTATCCTAGATAGTATTTGCTTGGTTTGATTTCAATTTTTAGCATGCCCCGTGTGTTGTCTATCGTCCTGTGTGTTGTCCCCTTGTGCTTTGAACCACCAGAGACGTCCACGGGAGCCCCAACGTCGAGGTTCTTCGTTCTGTTGCTGTCTGTGAACGCGCGTAAACTATATAGCGCATTCTTCAGAACGCGCGTAATGGGTATAGCGCGACTCTGAGCAGAAGGAAGAAGGAGACCCCCCACTTCTGTCCCGCATCACCTCCCCTTGAGGTGCGGATACTCAACTCAATGTGTTGGCCTTGGTCGAGGGACGTGGATCACTAACTCACACCCACGGTGGTCGCACAAAGTGTGGTGGAGCCTAAGATCGGGCGCTCTCTTCCTTACCGACGGCACAATTAGAGAATATTAAATGAACAAGAATAATTGAGAGCAAGGGACGAGATTTTACCTAGCCGGTTTGAAGAAACTGGCTCCGGTCGGAGACGTGGGCGAGCGGGGAGGCGAGTGTTCCCCACACGCCGCGCCGGGGTAGCTTGACCTGCCCAAATTGTTACAACACTACACCCCATGCAAGGGGGGGGATCTAGGGGTGGGGGTTAACAGATATTACATCCAAAACTACCTCCACACAGGGAGGGGCCTTCATCCGGCCAAGCGGGGAGGGGTGACACCAAACTAGCGATCAACAAGGAAGCCGACGTCGGTTCTGTCCGATGTCTGTGTTTCAGGACTGACTGATGGTTATCACGATGCTGTGACTACTCCAGAATTTTTCCGAAGACGAGACTACTTAGAGATTCTTTGTAGCTGGATCAGGATGATGTTTTAATTTTGTTGATTTCTTTGGGCACCGCTGCTGGTCGGGGTAGGGGCTTGAACAGGGTGGCAGACCCTCGGTTCTGACAGCTTCAGGTTTCCAACAGCAGGAAGAAGAGGATGCCACGACCGCTCCCGAACTCAGAATCAGGTGCCGCTAGAACCGTTGGAACTGTTGACGGATCCTCTTCGAAACAAAATTGGCGGGGAAGCCAAACATTGTCAGAGAAGACCAGTGGGATCTGAACTCTGATGAGAGGTTGGTGCAGACTGTGGGGAATTAGAACCGCGCACCCGGGGGAGAAAATTGATAACTCTAGGTTCCGGATGCCAAATTGAGCTCTGCTTTTTGGAGAAGAAAGAAGACTCGTAGTAGAAGCTTTATGAAGAAGAACTCTTGATCAGATTCTAAACAAGATCGTCGTAGTCGGGCTTCCACTCCGGCTCTGGTCTCCTGCCAGGGAGGGTTTCCGTAGTCGGGGAAGAATGACTCCCCTGGGCGATCACGAACTCAGAACGGGATGGAACCATCGCCGTTGCGAAGAGGACTTGGAGACGCTTCCAACGATGGCTCTTGATACTTCAGAAATATCCGGAGGAAGCCGTGGTCGCCTCTGGAAGCTACTACTCTTCTGCAGATCTTCAGTTGAGAGCTGTAGGTTGAAAATGACGGGGGGGAATGGGGTATATGGGAGGGAAAATGGGGGTGGATGAGTGTGGGGAAAGCCCGGGCTGTGAGGGGGTCAAGGAGGGGGTGTTCCAAGGTGGGGGAAGGGAAGAATGGGGTCTGGAAGATGGTCTAACAGGTGGTGGGAGGAGGAGCTACGAATTTGGGAAGGTGGGTGAGAGGGAAAGGGTATTTGAAAATGGGTTTAAGGGTGGGATTAAATTTTGGTCTTGAGGGATGAGAAGAGGTGTGTGGGGAAGGTAAAAGGGGGCTTGGGGAGTGGGAATTCTCCCTTGGGAGATGAGAGGGTGCTTGGGGAAGGGGAGTTGGTGGTTGGTGGTTGGAGGGTGGAGTGGGGAGTGGTGGAATCTCCCTTGGGGCTAGGGGGTGGAGTAATGGGATGTGTGGGGAAGGGGAGTGGCCTTTAATGGGGGTAGGTGGGAGAGTGGTAGTTGGGAAGGGAGGAGAGAGAAAAATTTCAAAATTGGGTGTGGAGGAGAGAGAAAGGGGAGTGAAAGAGAGAGATTAAGAGAGGGATGGGTGGGATTCTCTCCCTAAGGCTTCTCACCTCACTAATGGATTCACTCCACCATAAAAATGAAGATAGAACTCACAAAATGGCACATTTTCATTCATTGATTCATTACCTCCAAATGGAGAGAGTGGGGTCCTATTTATAGGGATCCCACAATTTACAATACGACCCTGACTTTTGACACATTGACTAATAACCAACAAGATAGGGGCGCCCATGGGCCAAGCCCAATGAATTGGGCCCAATAGCTAACTAATAAACCTAATGACAGTCAAACCTAGGGAAATAAGCACAAGACCTAGGGACATGACTCAAATAAAAGGGAAATTACAATGATATGACTCAAATAAAATAAAGAAACATACATAGGACTCAAAATAAATGACTAGACCATGATGTACGCCTCTGGGTGACGAGAATGGTCGAGAGTGTCAGGACGGATGGTGATGACCCCATCATACTCCCGGGGTGCGGAGAACTCGACTCCGTCGAGTAAGAGGTGGTACCACTCACATGTCTTCCGAAAGAAGCCGATTCTTCTACCTAGCGAGGTAGAGCCCGTTCACCTTGCTCCGAGTGATGATTACCTGTTCATCCAATATTCTCTCAAGTTGCTTACGTCGGGCTCTCTAGGCTGATGGTGCTCACATGGGGAGGGGTGGGTGCTCTCTTAAGGGAGGAAGGGGGCTTGAAATTCTCACTTGGTGCCACCGTGGGTCCCTTGTGTGGCACAAGGCTTTCCACATTGAAACTGAAGTTAGCTCCGTATCCCTTGAGGAGGTCTAACTTAGTAGTGGGGCTAATGCACCTCAAAACCTGGAAGGGGCTGATCCCGCAAAACCTCAATCTTTAGTTGTCTCTATGTGAGAGCCTCTCATTCCTCACCATCCCGGAATCACCCATTTGGATTTCTTGGTGACGCCATTGAGTCGATCGGCCTTTTGTAGATTTCATGACTCTTGTTGATGCGCTTGCAAGGTTATCATGCAATTTTGTGAATGCTATCCTTTTAGTGGTTATGGGTGGACCTGGACAACCATAGATGGACCTATGATGCCATGATGCCATATGGACCTTGATGAACCTTGGTGGGCCGGGGCAACCATATGTGGACTTATCATGCAATGTTGTCATGTAGACTTTGGTGGGCCTAGGTGGGCCGGGGCAACCATATGTGAACCTATCATGCAAAGTGGTGATGAATGTGGGGGGACCCGGACATCCGTAGATACTTTTGACATGCTTAAGACCCATGATGAATGAGGGTGGACCAATACATCCGAATATGGACCACTCATGCTTTCTACTTGACATGTGGGTGATATGAATGAATGGACCCAACATAGTGTTCATGTCAAGTGGTGTGGTAAGCCTAGACACATGCATGTTTTTCCTATAGGTGACTTCTATGTGTATATGTGTGGGACAACATTTGAACTCCCATTGGAAAGGGTCGAATGAATCTAAGAAGGTGGTCATCATGGGGTGGAGCACAACCACATTACCTAGGTATATGTGGCCCAAGGTCATGGCTCCCAAGGTGTAACCCGGGTCTAAGATGGAGTGAATTGGGTCAAACATGGTGAGTTGGTGTAGGGAAAGGTGGGTGGTGGATAAAGTGTTTGGGTCACACGAGTCTCTTGACTCCCATTGGAATGGATCATATGGATCATAAAATGGGTTACCTAGGGGGATGAACTCCATGTCCTCAAGATCCTCAAAAGGTGCTAAGTCATCCTTCCCCATGATAGTTGGGCCAATGTTCTTGGCAAGTGGGTCGGCCATGAGTAGAGGGCTTGGCTTTCTACCCGAGATAAGAAGCTCTAAATCGAGGAGAAGGTTGGGCTCATCAGGTGTAGGGAGGAATAGAAGGAGGTCGCTAGTGTAGCAACCAATAGTGCAAACCGAGGTGATAGACCCTATGCATAGGTGTAGGAGGCTAAGGCTCCTAGGTTGTTCGACCATAGGGGTCAACATGCTAGTCATCTCTAATTGCCATGCTATGCCCTTGAGAAGGTCCTCTAAGGTCTCCACTTGATAGGATGCTTAGATTGTGGTGTGATAGGAGAAGAAGGGCACTATGGGAATGTCTTGTTCTATGGGGGGGAAAACATGGGCCGGGATCTCTCTAATTAGGCTCTCCTTTAGCCAATTAACAATGGGTTCTCGTAAGATGAGCTCCGCCCCAACTAGAGAGGGTGGTGTAAGATAAAGACCATCGTGTGAGGTTTCTTCTTCAACTTGGACTTGGGTTTCCTCCAAGGTGGGGGGTGAGTTTGGAGTGCTCACAACTATTGGATCGGGTATGAGTTCTTCTACCAAGGAGGTGAGGGGGTCTTTTGGGGTGATGAGGGTTGGTGTGTGGTGCTCCCGGGGTGGAGGGTAAAGGGAAACTTGGTTTGAGATTGGTAGAGTGGGGTTTGGGAGTGGAAGTAGTGGAGGCTTAGGTTGGGGTAAGATTGGGGTTGGAAGTGGAAGGTGGGTTGGGTGACAAGATTTGGGTTGATGGGTTTTGGGGGGTGTACCCTTTTTAGGGGACGATGGAGGGGTAGTGGTGGGGACCAAGGGGAGATGTGGGGTATGGGTTTGGTGAGGGATTGTGGAAGGGGGTTTTGGTTGGAGTGTGGGGACCCTTAGGGGATTTGGTGGAGAGGTGGATGCTTGGTTTATTTGGGCCTTAAGGGAGAGGACTTGGTCGCGAAGTGTAGTTATGATGGTTGAGAAGTGATTTGTTGGGAGTGGTGGGGGAGGAGGCCTAAAGGTGGTATCAAGTTGGTCGGATGGGGATGGAGGAGTGGTAGTGCACCTCATGCTAGGGGTGTTTGAGTAGAAGGGGTGAGAATATTTGGGGATGCAGATTTTTCTAAGTTCTTTCTTCATATCATCCCATGAGAAAATGGGTTCTTGTTTCCTAACGTCCCTTAAGCCCACTATGTTCCTCCATTTTTCCTTGGCTTGACCCCGAAATTGCCCCATGGCAACGCGGACTCTTGCGGGTCCATAAACCATAGTTCTCTCAAAGTGTTTTTCCATGGTGACCTCCCACTTTAGGTAGGCACTATAGCATGATCCATCGTAGAGGAGATCCTCAAAAGAGATTATGTCAAATGGAGGGTTGATCGGTCCCTTGTGGGGGGTCGAGTGGGATGAATGTGACCAAAGAGAGGTAGCCATGTTGATGAATGCAAATGTACCCAAGGACTAGACTTAGTAGAGATAAGTCTAAAACTTGCTCTGATACCACTTGATGTGACACACCCTCGGACCTAAATTAACAAGCACAACCACAGGGCTATGAAGCCTACGTAAGCGGACCTTCGTATGGCGCACACACTTTAACCCGGGGGTAACTCGGGGATGCCGAGTCGAGGAAATGGGACAAGCCCCTTGCTGGTAGAGGGCCAGCAAAGTCTAAGGCAAACCTCCCCTTGAGGTGCGGATACTCAACTCAATATGTTGGCCTTGGTCGAGGGACGTGGATCACTCACTCACACCCACGGTGGTCGCACAAAGTGTGGTGGAGCCTAAGATCGGGCGCTCTCTTCCTTACCGACGGCGCAATTGGAGAATATTAAATGAACAAGAATAATTGAGAGCAAGGGATGAGATTTTACCTAGCCGGTTTGAAGAAACCGGCTCCGGTCGGAGACGTGGGCGAGCCGGGAGGCGAGTGTTCCCCACACTCCGCGCCGGGGTAGCTTGACCTACCCAAATTGTTACAACACTACACCCCATGCAAGGGGGGGGATCTAGGGGTGGGGGTTAACTGATATTACATCCAAAAATACCTCCACACAGGGAGTGGCCTTCAGCCGGCCAAGCGGGGAGGGGTGACACCGAACTAGCGATCAACAAGGAAGCCGACGTCAATTCTATCCGATGTCTGTGTTTCAGGACTGACTGATGGTTATCACAATCCTGTGACTACTCCAGAATTTTTTCGAAGACAAGACCACTTAGAGATTCTTTGTAGCTGGATCAGGATGATGTTTTAATTTTGTTGATTTCTTTGGGCACCGCTGCTGGTCGGGGTAGGGGCTTGAACATGGTAGCAGACCCTCGGTTGTGACATCTTTAGGTTTCCAACAGCAGGAAGAAGAGGATGCCACGACCGCTCCCGAACTCAGAATCAGGTGCCGCTAGATCCGTTGGAACCGTTGACGGGTCCTCTTCGAAACAAAACTGGCGGGGAAGCCAAACGTTATCGGAGAAGACCAGTGGGATCTGAACTCTGATGAAAGGTTGGTGCAGACTGTGGGGAAGCAGAATCACGCACCCGGGGGAGAAAATTGATAACTCCAGGTTCCGGATGCCAAATTGAGCTCTGCTTTTTGGAGAAGAAAGAAGACTCGTAGTAGAAGATTTTTGAAGAAGAACTCTTGATTAGATTCCAAACAGGATCATCGCAGTCTTGCTTCCACTCTGGCTCTGGTCTCCTGCCAGGGAGGCTTTGTGCAGTCGGGGAAGAATGACTCCCCTGGCGATCACGAACTCAGAATGGGATGGAACCACCGCCGTTGCGAAGAGGACTGGGAGATGCTTCCAACGATGGCTCTTGATCCTTCAGAAACGTCCGGAGGAAGCCGTGGTCGCCTCTGCAAGCTGCTACTCTTCTGCAGATCTTCAGTTGAGAGCTGTAGGTTGAAGATGTCGGGGGGGAATGGGGTATATGGGAGGGGAAATGGGGGTGGATGAGTGTGGGGAAAGCCCGGGCTGTGAGGGGGTCTAGGAGGGGGTGTTCAAGGTGGGGGAAGGGAAGAATGGGGTCTGGAAGGGGGTCTAACAGGTGGTGGGAGGAGGAGCTACGAATTTGGGAAGGTGGGTGAGAGGGAAAGGGTATTTGAAAATGGGTTTAAGGGTGGGATTAAATTTTGGTCTTGGGGGATGGGAAGAGGTGTGTGGGGAAGGTAAAAGGGGGCTTGGGGAGTGGGAATTCTCCCTTGGGAGATGAGAGGGTGCTTGGGGAAGGGTAGTGGGTGGTTGGTGGTTGGAGGGTGGAGTGGGGAGTGATGGAATCTCCCTTGGGACTAGGGGGTGGAGTAATGGGATGTGTGGGGAAGGGGAGTGGCCTTTAATGGGGGTAGGTGGGAGAGTGGTAGTTGGGAAGGGAGGAGAGAGAAAATTTTTGAAATTGGGTGTGGAGGAGAGAGAAAGGGGAGTGAAAGAGAGAGATTAAGAGAGGGATGGGTGGGATTCTCTCCCTAAGGCTTCTCACCTCACTAATGGATTCACTCCACCATAAAAATGAAGATAGAACTCACAAAATGGCACATTTTCATTCATTGATTCATTACCTCCAAATGGAGAGTGGGGTCTTATTTATAAGGATCTCACAATTTACAATAAGACCCTGACTTTTGACACATTGACTAATAACCAACAAGATAGGGACGCCCATGGGCCAAGCCCAATGAATTGGGCCCAATAGCTAACTAATAAACCTAATGACACTCAAACCTAGGGAAATAAGCACAAGACCTAGGGGCATGACTCAAATAAAAAGGAAATTACAATGATATGACTCAAATAAAATAAAGAAACATACATAGGACTCAAAATAAATCACTAGACCATGATGTACGCCTCTGGGGTGACGAGAATGGTCGAGAGTGTCAGGACGGATGGTGATGACCCCATCACACTTGGGGCTTCCCCCAAGAATACTAATCGTTTGCCTATTTCTGTGATTGCAGGAGAGCAAGAATGGAGATCGGACTAGCTACACTCGTGTTCGGTTCGGATGTCGTCAACAACCACGTCAACCATGGGTACCTGGCGGTGCCCACCGTGTTTGGGTCCTTCCCGCCCGCTGTCGGCTTCCCCAACTTTTTGGGGCTAGCCTTTACTGCATTATTGGGAGTCAAGTCTCCCGAGCTGATGAGGGTCAAGAAGGCTGAAGAAATCAAAGTCCCCGAGGCCCCGCGCTGTAAGGGTCCATCGAGGAAGCTGACGGGGGAAGTTAGCTGCATGGTGCAACACGCCACCAACGGGGATCGCCCCATTCGTAACAGGAAGTCCGGAGGCCGTCAGCAGAGGAGTCTCCGAAAGAGAATTGGTACTACTATCACTGGGCGCCTCTCGGTGTCTGGGAAGTCTATTCTTATTGGAGGTGTCCGCCTCTTCCTCGACGAACGTGATGCCGTGGCCATCCCTACCCGGGTAGTCCCTGCTGTGCCTATTTACAACTCCTTTAAGGCCTTGTCTGGAAGAAGGGCAGAGAAGGATGAAGAAGGTCGCCAAGGCCGAAGAGAGCTCACAACACGGCCAAGGAAGTTTAAACAAGTGTGGGTCCCCAAGAGGGTCCAACCCAGGAAAGAAGACACGCCTATCCATTCCTACGAGCTCAGATCAAGGGAGATCGGGAGGAGGAGAAATGAGAGGGGTGCGGCCCTAGAAGAGGAGGAGAATGCGGTTGCGGAGCTTCCGCACCGTGAAGTTTTCCATGCCTGCGCCAGGCAGGCTGATATCCCAATTGTGAGGGGAAGGTTCCATCAGCCATCAGAGAGAGCCCGATTGGCATATCTACCTCAGGTGCGAGGCCACATGCTATCTCCCATTCCCCACGGGGGGAGGGATCAAGAAGAAATGACCGATAAGGTCAGAGGGTAGTTCAGGGGCTTAGGCAACCCCTCATTAGGTCAACAGTGACTGCTCCAAGCAGCTATGGCTGAAGAAGAGGAGTACCCACCAATGCAGATCGGGGAAGAAGAAAATAGACAAGCCTCGTCCGTGGATGATAACGGATATGAAGACTAGTTCCAGCAATACTATGATGAGACAGAAACCCCACCACGGTAAGGGGGAAGGACGAGGAGAGCGTCAATCTTTGAAAGACTGGCCTACCCAAGCCGAGTGAAGAGAAGTGTCTCCAGATATAGGAGGAATTTGAATATTGTTACTTGCAATATGGCCGGAGTGGTCAGAAGATGTGACCGTTTGCCAGATGAACCGCAGGAGTTGGCTCGTCTTGCCAATCGGCCCGGGGTAGATACCAGGATGGTCACAGCTGCAAGAGAAGGACTACAGATGATGGATGAAGGCCAGGAGGTTTCCGAAGTAACCACCACCCTGGCTGTTAATATGGGGACCACCGAGGAAGACGAAGTCTTGCTGAACGCCTCACCTGAGGGAGCTGCGGGAGAAGCAACAGAAGGCACTTCAAGCACGGTGACTATGGACCTGTCTGTATTGATGTTGCTATAGAAATATCAGCAGGAGATTGAACTCCTCAAGAAATAGTTGCAAGATAAAAATGAACAAACATCCACTTCCAAGTAGCCGGAAGTACTACAAGAATCTTCACAGGGAGGAGTTCATCCCCGTGATTTCCCACCTCTATACACTCTGCCTCAACCAGTCGAGCATAGCCAAGCTGCTCCGTTACAAAGGGCTCCTCAGCCATTGATACCGCCAATATTACCGCAGTTGCATCAGGCACCTTTGCTCCGCCCGCTTCCGCAGGCAACTGTACTCAACACGCCATACCGGCAGCTGGCCCACTTCTATCCGGAGCCAGTAGATCCTGCAACAGTAAACCGACTTATGGTCGAAAAGATGATAGAAATGAAATTGGTTGAGCGGGTTGAAGGTGAATACATGGCTTTTGATGCCTACCGAGTGCCTTACCCACCACACCATGCTGCCAAGCGGATTCCCTGGGGAGTCAGCAAGCCGCCGAAGTTTGAAAAGTTCAACGGGCAAGGGTCCCCCAAGGAACACATAGCTTATTACATGACTGTCATGGGAGATCTAGCCTCTAATGAGTCATATCTACTGAAATTTTTTGGGTCCTCTCTAACAGGGCTCGCATTTGAATGGTATCCAAGCTTGTCGGCCGGGTCGATCAGCGACTGGCTAGATATGCAGAAGAGATTCCGAGAAAGGTTCCACATGATCGAAAGAGAAGTTACTATAGCCAAACTCTATGCTACCCATCAAAGGCCGGATGAGATGGCTCTTGATTATATATAGAGGTGGAGGAACCTCGGAATGAGGTGCAAGCGGCCCCCGCACCAGGAGGACGCTGTACAGATATGTAAGTAAAACCTCCATAGAGAGGTGCTAGAAAGGATGATTGGAATGGAGATTAGGTCATTTGACCTTCTTAATAATATAGTAGCCGCGATTGAAGCCTTCCTGGCGAAACATTCAACTGCCACATCCGGCACTGCTATACCAAAAGCAAAGGCAATCGAGCGACGCTCTGCACCTAAAGAAGCCAACACCATCGACTTTAAGGTCTTCGAAAAGCAAAGGGATAAAGCTAAAGAAGTCGCTGCGCCTCCACCGGACAAGGCAGATGATAAGAAAGAGGGCCCTTCACTCATGGATAAAATGAAGAAGGCTGAGTCTTTTCCCAAGGAAAAGACTAAGGTACTATTTGACTGGGTTACCCAGTATGACATAATTACTCTGCCTGAGCCCAGAAGGGAAGATGATCTGAAGAAACAAGACAGTCCCAGGTTCTATCCTTACCACCGAATGTTGGGGCATCCAATTGAAAATTGCTATGTCATTAAAGACATTATAGAAGGTCTGATAAGGAAGAGAGAGATAGATATGGGGGATTACAAGGTTGATCCCCCGCAGCCACATGAAGTTCAGCTAAAGCGGACGGCTATTAATATGATATCACTATACCAGGCATTACCTGAAGAAATGGCAGAGGCCAGTACGCAACATACATATGAGGTGTGCTTTTTCACACCTCTAAAAGACCAACAGGGATAACAGCAGGTCTTTGCAAGAAACAAGAAGAAGCCTTTACCCTAGTCAGCTAAAGGGGTAAAAATTCGAGGCGTTACGCCCTGGCTAACCCTGCCATCCCCAGCTCTGGTCTGGGTTGAGCAGCCTGTGAGCATCAAAATCCATGTCCACAACCGGAAGAAACCAAGCCCGTTGCCTGAGCCAAAAAAGGTCAGCCCGGAACTCCAACGGCTGTAGGCCTACATAGACGGGCTAGAAGAATATGAGCAGCCCACATTACAACCATTACCGATGAAGGATCATGTCCCATGGGAAGAACTAGAGCAACTCTCCTTGCAGCAACAAGAAGAGTCCAAAGAAGTCCATAAAGAGGACGGAAGCATGTTCTGGGGGCAGGCGCCTACTGAAAAGAAAAAGAAGAAGAAAAGAAGGGGTCGAAAGGCCAAGAAAGAAGCAGTGTTATCCTACAACACACTGTCTGCCCTCTTCACCCTGCCCGCGGATGAGGATGGAGACGAAGACATATGTTATACTCCTGCTGCCGAGGCTAATCAGGCTGAGACCTCTCAGTCAGCACATGCAACCCTCTCGGACCGAAGATGGGGGCGCCCGCCACTCGCTAATCATAATATCATCTTCAGAGGTGAGCTTCCGTACAAGATACCCGCACCAGAAGTTAAGGGAGTCCAGATCCTTCCTCCATCAGGACTATACAACCAGGCTGGGGGCAATAGCAGCACTCCCTCCTTTCTAGAATTTCTCAACAAGTCCTAGGGCAAGCAACCCTGCCGTGAAGCCAGCCCCGCAGCCGGGAACTTACCCCCATGACCTAAGCAGCTGTCGAGCCAGATAAAGGGAGATAAACTCAAAGCGGAGATAGAGGCCAACAAGCAGTCAGATGAAGTTGCTAAGCCACAAGAAGACTCAGAACCGGAGGCTGATGAAGCAGGCCCATCGGGGCCACCATGCAAGGCTCCTCTAGGCCGAAATGGGCGGAGGAGATGAAGCTGTCAAATGTCCGGGCGGGCAGCAGAATCATGAAACTATTAAAGAAGCTTCCTGCTCGATTTACTATTTGGGAAATCCTGTCCCTACGTGAAGAAACCCGACAGGCGATTGTCACTGCTTTACAGACGCCTGCCCAGTACGAGAGCTATTTGACTGAAGCATTACCTTCGACAAATATCACATTCACTGAGGAAGACATGCTATTGTCGACTGTTGAGCACAACAGACCCCTATACATCAGGGGGCAATTGAATGGCCAGCCGCTGAGCCAGATTCTGGTAGACCCTGGGGCAGCTGTCAATATACTCCCCTACAAGATATTTCAAAAATATTGCTTTAAGGTTCACCTGGATAACATTGGGGATATGCGCTCACGGGCTTCAATCAGAAGTCTAAAGTCCCGCTTGGCGTGGCAGAATTCACTCTTGCTATGGCAGACTTCACTATGAAGGTCTAGTTCCATGTAATAAATTCGAATACCACATACAAGTCGCTGCTTGGCCGTCCTTGGCGACATGAAAATATGGTGGTACCTTCAACTCTCCACCAATGTATCAAATATAACCATGAAGGAAAAGAGGAAAGGATATTTGCCGACCTCCATCCATTTGAAGTATTTGAATGTCACATACTGGATGCGCCATTCTACATAGAACAGCCACAGAAAATGCCTAAGGCAGAGGTCTTAGTGAAGACAATAAATAAAGCTTATGGGGACGATTGGTTCCCGCCACCGCCGCCTGGCTATGTGAACCCCCGAGGGGTATCCCATATCACCACCACAGGAGATGTGGGCAGAGCAGCGCCTCCTGCTATTTTTCCACAGGCAAATGAACTTAAAATGGAAGATCGACATGATCATATCAAGGTGCCAGAGGGTCTCTTCAGGCCGATAGTCGGCCTTGACCATTCCACGGTCAGGCCTCTCAGAACTTTGGAAGTGACCCATGATGAAGGCCCCACCAGCTTGTTCTATGTTGCAGAAGAACACGCGGCGCGAGAAGATGCTGATTGTTGCCTCCCTGAAGACTTGGAGAGCGCTGCAGTGCCTGTTCAGAGGTTTCCTCTTACCTCGGACAACATGGCCAGAATGTAATGCCCTAGAATTTTTATAAATTATTACTGAATTTTTTGGAATTTTCAAAAAAGCCCAAATGAATTAATAAATGAATATTAGGTTAAATAAGTCATTATTAAGGCCCAAATTTGATGAACTATTTACCTAACCTATTTTAATAAAGCCCAAAAGGTTTAAGGACCAAGCCCATGAAGTTTAGCCCATATTCTAGAAGGTTAATTAGCTTATTCATGAAATATAAGGATAAATACTCCTTATTTAGATAATTAAGTGGATAAACCGAAATTAAGAGTTTGAACCAAGTTCAAATTCGGCGCCCAGGGTCTTTAGCGGTCTATCGTAAAATCACTACAGAGCATTTGGCGGATGTTGACACCTAAAATATGTCAGAAGAGACCAAAGCAGACTCAGGGCTCTGAAGGCTGATCAGAGGTGCGACTCCTGTGTCATCCCTGGAAGTTCTGAGAATCAGACTAGAAGAGATCCACTATCCCTAACACTTTGTCCAGCTAAAACCATCTCTGGTTAGGCCGCTGCCCGGTACTGCTATCATTCAGATAGTCAGGCTGATAAAACTATAACAAAATCTAGGAAACCATCTACCTGCTAGAAAGGATCTTCAGATAATTCTGATGCTCGTAGAAAAAGATTCACATAGCCTCACAGCTGGTGGTAAATGCGAGATGTTAAGCAAGCCTCGAATGAAACAGATATCTAATCTGGAAGCCCACTAAACCGGTGAGGAAGGCCCTTTAGGCGAACCCTCACTTGGCGCTGGATGATGAAGAAATGGGCCAAGCCCAACACAAGCTGAGGCGCGCCGAGAAGCTTCTTGCTGGCGCGCTGGGGAGCTCGTGCCGAGAGGCTGAGGGCCATCCCTCTATAAAAGCTGCTGCCCTTCGAGACAAAAAGGAAGGGAGTGAATAGAAAGAGGAGACAAAAAAACAAAGAGAGAAAAAAAAACAGAGAGCGGTAGCCATTGAAGGAAAAGGGAGCTCGAGAGCCCTCTAAGAAAGCTGAGGAGAAGAGAGGTTTGCAGAGATTCGAAGGGAGAGTCAAGGTGGGATTTGTTCCAAGATGCCCTGAGGGGCTACAGCTTCCCTTTCCCCTATCTCTTATTTGAACATCCCTTTTTCCTTTTGTGTCTATTTTTTTTTAGCATCCTTGCTCCAGTAGCATCGAATGCTAATGTAACCCCGCTATCGGGGATAGAATATATGTATGATTTTCTCAGTTGGGTTTTCTTCTGAGCTAGATGCATGTATGCTGTTCGGATGAATAGTTAATAAAAGTGGACTGAGTTTTGCCCTCTCATTATCTTGTTCTCTTCCCCTGCGTCCGAGGTTTAATATATGTAACGGCTACCGTAAGCTACATAGATCTTATAGTTTAATCTTCGAAGGTTTCTCTGCTATTTTTGCTCACCACCTCGTATCCACATCGAGGGCCTGAGACAGTCCATCTCATGGCTTCTCATCGGTGAAATGAAGAGGGATAAATTCAGAACTAGCCGTCCGTGGTTCTGCCCCCAGTGAGGCCCCAGAGGGAAGGCTACCATCCCCTTGGATTGTACCCTCTCCGTAACCCCTTTAGTGGTTGTCAAACCCTTGAATAAACCTTCTTTGAAAATCCCTGAATAAACCCTCCTTTAAGACTCTCAGAGCCCCTTGAAGCCTTCACCTCAAAAATCCCTTCAAAATAGTACTGAGACCCTCATTTCAGAAGCCTTCCCAGCCTCCCGGCGCGAGCCCCTCTCGGCGTAAGTCTCACGCCGAGGACTGCCCGCGCCGGCTGAGCTTCTTGTGTCGCGCCGAAACCTATTCTCTTTTTCTCGTCGAGACCTCCACACCTCTGGTGCTGAAGCCAACCATGCCGATACCCTCAACACTTTCGAGCTATGCCATCCTTGGTCACGCTACCCTATCCTTCTAAGGAGAAATAACATCCTTCCCTCGATCCTCATGGGGGCTACATCAAAGGGGTCAATTCCCCCCTACATTCTGTCATCCCATCAAGTCATGGAGGTCTGCCACTGTATGTTCTCCATTGACTATACATGGGATATCAATAAATCCCACAATAGGTGGATGAAGTCCCATAAGATTCAGATCCTCCTGGAACTCGGGCTACGCCCGGCTCTTCTTTTGGTTTCCACTCCGACATTTCGTGAGCGGATGACCTATGATACCCTTTTGACACACTCCAAAATAAGGGGAGGTGCTGTCAAAATTCATCCCCGAGCTTTACTCTGTCGTGCAGTATAATGCTTCCATTGAAATGATGAATTTGACCCCAATTGTGTGGCAGAGAGATGAGCTATACTATCTCGTGACACTTTGGCCACCACCGAGAAAGGGGAATATAGACATTACAATCACAAGATCTCCTTAGGCCTCATGTGGATGAATCTACCCTCACCATCCACCTCACCCAAATACTACCATGGACAAACTCATGAAACCCCTATTAAACACAAAGGACCCCTTTGAATCCATAAAAGCCCTCACAATACTTGAAAAACCAACAGAAAAATAGCTATCGGCGCCACAGTCCCCGGCGCAGCCTCTTCCCGGCGCCACTTTCGCGCCGGGTGAAGAGCGCGCCGGCATGAAGGGCGCGCCGGGGAGCTTGCCGTGCCGACCACCCTTCATTCCCGGTCGCGTCGGTTGGCCTTCGTGTCAGAACCCCTGCCCCGCCGTTTACCTTCGTGCCGAAACACTTGTCGCGCCGTTTACCTTCGTTGTCGGCCACCTGTCATATACCCAACCTCCAGAAGCCCTGCCGAGTCCACCATCAGCCTAGATTTAGGACCTTGACCCCCCCCACAGGCCATTATACCAGTCCCCATCACATCACGAGGGTTTCATGGCTCTTCATCCACATCTAAACGGAGCTATATTGACGGGGTCTTACCCCGATATTCTACGCCATTAACCGTCGTTGGGTTTTTCTTCCAACCCTGCCGACCCTGGGAGTCTTGCCATTGCAAGCCCTCTAGTGGTCCCTAAAGGGGAACATCAACAAACACCATGGCAATGGACACTGTCCCGTCATACTCAAATCCTTTTTGGATTAGGGCTACGCCCGCCTCTCTTTTGGCTTCCATCCTGGCATTCCGTGAATGGATGACCTATATTCCCCTTTGGCTTAGTCCAAAATAAGGGGATATGCTGCCGGATTCACGCCATAACACCATTATCATGTCCCGCATAGCACGGTTTTCTACGCATGTCTCACATCCCGTTAGCGGAGTTAGCATAATAGTCTTATCTCGTTTTGCCCACGAGGCATCCTTTCTTGGCAACTAATCAAGGGTTGTCCTTCTTTGGAAGGACATAATTAACGTCATAGCCTTTATGGTATGACGAACTCCGGGTCCTGACACGAATATCACAATCAACTGACTGAGTCAGGTCGAGCGCACAATAAATTGTCACTCCTGTGACTGGCACACCTAATAAACCCAACAAAACAAAGGATAAAAAAACACCATCCCCACAAGTCTGGCACGCCCGGTGGGACCTGAGTCTCCCTTCATCTCTTTGCCAAGAGAGGATACCTTTGGGGGCTTCCCCCAAGAATACTGATTGTTTGTCTGTTTGTCTCAGGCAAATGATGACGTCATACAGACTCACTGGTGTTGGCATCGGCCCCGCAATCGTCACCGACCACGTGGAACACGGGTACCTGGCGGTGCCCACGGTTTTTGGATACTTCCCACCAGCTGTAGGCTTCCCCAACTTCTTGGGGTTGGCCTTCGTCGACATGTTACAGACGGAGTCCCTGAAGACCGTCAAAGAGAAGGTTGCTAAAAAGGTCGAGGCCCCGGAGGCTCGACACTGTGATAACTCGTCCGCGAGTCCATTCCAAGTTGCCAGCTGCATGGTGCATCACATTGCTCACGGGGCCCGCCCTGTCCCTGCCAAGAACTTCGGGAGGCGCCGACACCGGAACCCCCGAAGGAAGGTTGATGCTGCTATGACCGGAGGTCTCTCCACATCCGACAAGTCTATGCTGGTCGGTGGCCTCCGCGTCTTTCTGGATGGGCATAAGGCTCGAGTGAGCCCGGACCGGGTGATCCCTACAGTGCCAGTCCACAACTCCTATCAGGCTCTTGCTCGAAGAGGAGCCGAAGAAGAAGAAGCCGACCGCCGTGACCAGGGAAGGTTGGCTCCCAAGCCAAGAAGATTCAAACAGGTTTGGGTCCCCAAAAAGATCCAGCCTGTCCAGCAAGAAGCTCCGGTGCAGTACCACCCCAGGTTCACTAGAGTAGAAGAGAGTAAGAAGTGGGACCTTATCCCAAGGAAGGAAAAGACAATCGTGGATCTGCCACGCCGAGAAAGCTTTAGGGCCTGCGCCCGATAAGCCGACATCCCCGTCGTGGGAAGAAGATTACAGCAGACTATCGAGAGGACTCGGTTTGCTTACATTCCTCCGATGGGAGGTCGACAACTGTCCCCGACCCTGCACCCGGGTCGAGGGCAAGAAGAAACGACCAATATGGTCAAAAGTTATTTTAAGGGGTTAGGCAGCCCCTCTTTGGGCCAACAACGGCTGTTGCAGGCAGTCGTAGCTGAAGACGACTGTTGTCCATTAGTGGCAGTGGGAGAAGAAGAAGATAGGAGGATGACGTCATCGGTTGATGACAATGGATATGAAGACGGCTCTGATGTTCAAGCCGATAAAACTGCTCCCCGCCAAGGGGAAAAGGAAAGGATCTCTGTGTTTGAAAGGCTTACCTTCCCGGGGAATGTCAAGAGGAGGGTTCGCAGACAGAGACGCAGGATGCAGATTTTCACATGCAATATGGCCGGGATAGATGGCCATTATGGAAAATTGCCCGAGGAGCCTCAAGAGTTGGCCTGGCTAGCCGGAAGACCGGGGCCGAGCACTCGAAGAGTGGAAGCCGCAAAAGAGAAGCTAGCGGCTACCGAAGGAAAGCAAGCCCTGCCTCGCCTCCAACAGCATGACAAGGCCATTATTCTCATAGCAAATGTGATAACGGCAAATGAAGAAGAAGATGTCTTGCTTGACATCCTACCTGAGGGTGCATCTGGCGAGACGACAGAGGCCATCCCCAGCACAGCAGCTATGGACCCGGCCGTACTGATGATGCTCCAGAGGTATCGCCAGGAGATAGACCAGCTGAAGAAGCAATTGACGGAAAGGGCAGAGCAGTCCTCTACCTCCAAGCAGCCTGATGTGTAGGCCGAATCATCAAGGGGAGCCGTCAGCAAGAATGACTTCCCACCACTCTATACCCCGCCTCTGCAGGCGGAACCAAACTTGGTGACAACTCAACAGCGCCCATCACAGCCGCTGGCTCCACCAGTGCTGCCACAGGTGCACCAGACGCCTCCACTGCTGCGCCCTCCTCCACAGGCGACCACCCTGGTCACCCCCTACTTGCAGCAGGCGCATTTCTACCCGGAACCGGTCGACCCGACCAGCATGAGCAAGATGATGGTAGAAAGGATGATCGAGATGAAGCTCGCTGAAAGGGCTGAAGGTGACTATGTTGTGTTCAATGCATATAGGGTTCCATACCCACCGCATCATGCTGCCAAGCGGCTTCTCCTCGAGATTAGCAAGCCGCCGAAGTTCGACAAGTTCAACGGGAAGGGATCTGATGGGGACATCGCTTACCACTTCTCACTTCTCCACGGGACCGGATGATTGCCATTATGTTTAGCTTGATTTCCGAAGTCTAGCTATGTATTTTTTATCTTTCCTTGAGTCATTTTGATGTACTTATCTTTATTTTGAGTCATGGTCCTAAGTCGTCACAATATCTATCTAAGTATGTTAGGCTAGGAAGTCGTTTGGGCCCAATTAGATGGGCCTGGCCCATGGGCAACCTCTTCTTTCCTCAACCCCCTTGCTTATTTGCTTTTAGTAGTTTATCCAAGGACTTTTTGTAAATGTTGGGATTCCTATAAATAGGACCCCAACTCCACTTGAGTTCAGTAATGAAGTATTAAGCAAAATTTGAGCCATTGAGTGCATCTTCCCCTCTCTCTCTCTAGCTTCCTCACTCTCTCTCTCTCTCCCTCTCCCCCCCCAAGGGATTTTCGAAATCCACTCTCTCTCCTCCCTTTCCCACACCCTCTCACCTCCCAACCACCTCATTAATCCTCACCACTTCCCCACACCAACCCCATTAACTTCCCCTAGCCCCAAGGCAACCTCTCCTCTTCCCAAGCAAATCTTCCCCTTCCCCAAGCAGCCCTCTCATCTCCCAAGAGGGAATCACATCTCCCCAAGCCCCCTTTTCCCTTCCCCACACACCTCTTCCCATCCCCAACACTAGAAATTAATTCCCTTCTTAAACCCATTTTCAAATGTTCTCCCCTCTCTTCCCCCAACCAAATTCGTAACTCTTCTTCCACCCACTGCAAACACCCCCTTCCAGCCCTTATCCTCCCTCTCCCACACCTTGAAACACCCCCTCCTTGACCTCCTAACACCCAAGGGCCACTCCCATACCCATCCACCCCACAGGTCCCTCCATTACCACTCCCTATCCATACCCCTTGTTCCTTCCCCTTTCTCCCCATTTTCATTATCAGCCTGCAGGTGACAGACCAGGTTGCGGCTTGCAGAAGCTTCCCCAGGGTCACACGGTTTCTTCCTGGAGCGTGGCCTACATCGACGGAAAGGTCTGCGACACCCCTCCGCAGGCGAGGTGGAATCGTCCGGTTTCGACTTCGTGGCCGACCGGGAGGGCGATTCTCCCCCAACTGGTCCAGTCATCCCCTGCAGAGAACCTGAGCTCGGTGGGAAGCTGCTTCACGACCAACGGTGGAGGAATCAGGCTGAAGTATCTTCTTCAAAGTTCTTCCTCCCCCTGTCTACTTCCAGGATCAGAAGGCGGAACTTAATTCGGCGTCCGAGAGCCAGAGTTGCAAACGTTCTTCCTCAGTCGCACGGATCTGTCTCCTGCAGTCGGCAGCGACCAGTACCTACTCTTCAGGGCACACCAACCGCCCACGGCCTTTGATTGCAACCCCGTTGACTCCTTCTGAAAGCCACCTCAACCACGGAGACGACGCCACTGGTTTCGTGTCATTTGGAGCTCGGGAGTGCCCGTGACAGCGTCTGCAACCTGCTGCTACAGAACCTGGACCACGCGGTGCAGCCTCTGCAGAGAATCAGAACCAGCTTGCAAGCTCTGCCACGGCGAACCACAGCGGAATCAGGCTGAGGTTTCTTCTTCAAAGATCTTCCTCCCCCTGTCCCCGACCAGGAGCAAGAAGCGGAAGTTCGTTCGGCATCCGGCACCTCGAGTTCTGATTTTCTTTCTCAGCTCGCGCAAAGCTGCCTTCCCCTGCCTGCTACGACCTGCCAGCACTCAGAGGCGTCCCCCGGGTCACCCTGACCTCCGGCGACCTCCCCGTCAGTTTTTCTGAGAAGAAGGCTTAACCCCGGTTCCAGGACTTCAAACGGATCGAGAATCAGAGTTCGGGAACCCCAGGTACAGCCCCTGCTACTCACTGCATCAATTCTGAAGCTGCCAAGTACAGATCCCTGCGTCCTGTTCAACCCTCCACCGCGACCGACAAACGACGGCAGACGAATTTGCTAAAAATCAGAGAGGCCCCCGTTCCTGTTACGAAGCCACCCCATCAAGTTTCGTCACCTGAAGAATTCTGTAGGAGGAGCTACGACCGCAACAGCGACCGCCTGTCCTCTTGCACAGCAATTGAGTGGATACCCGACGGCTTCCGTACCATCTCCTTTCGGCAAATTTCCCCGCCCGCCTGGCCGGCTTAGCGCCCCTCCCTGCGAGGAGGTAGTGTTTGATGTATATTAAACTCCCCAACCCCTAGTCCAACCCTCCTATGTGAGGTGTAGTTCTTGTAACTCGCAGCTCAAGCTACACCGGCACAGTGTGCGGGATCACACTTCCCCGCTCGCCCACGTCTCCGAACGGGGTTGGTTTCTTCAAACCAGCCGGGTAAGCTCTGAACTTTGCTCCTGCCATGTTAGTGCTTGTTCATTTAATATCCGAAGATATCGCTCCGTTGCGCATGTGAGTGAGTGCTCGTCCCCGACCCCACCTTCAAAGGTGTGGTCACCGTGGTCAAAGTGAGTGAGAGTGACCTAGTGCCCCAATTGGCACCGGCCAGCCCCAAAGGTGTGGGCCACATACCCTCGGGAGGGCAACCCTAGCCCTGCTGGCACTCTACCAGCAAGGGTCTTGATCCATCACCTCTTTCTAGCATCATATAGTCACCCGGGGCTCGCGTGTGTGCGACGGTGTTTCGGTCCCGATTTATCATCTTAATTGCTGTGTGTTTGTGAATGCGGATTAGATCTTAAGTTGTTTTGTTTGCTTGCTGCCTACCCCATATTGGTGTCACATCAAATTGGTATCAGAGCAAGTTCTAGACTTGTCTCTACTAAGTCTTGTCCTAGGGCAATTGCATTCATCACCCGATCATCATGCATACCCCTCGTTGGTCACATGGTCCGATTGACCCCCTCCACATGGACTACATTGTAGATGAGGACCTTCATTTTGATGGAAATCCTCATGCCTATCTTAGGTGGGAGAATACCATGGAAAGGGACTTTGAAAGTACTTGGGTATATGGATCCGAGAGAGTCCGCAGGGCCAAGGCACGACTTCGGGGTCTAGCTAAGAAAATGTGGGAACACAAAGAGAGATTCAGAAGGGTTTGGGGGCAGGAGCCCATTTACTCATGGGATGACATGAAGAGGGAACTTAGAAAGGTCTATGCTCCCCGACATTCTCTTACCCACCCGAGAAGCCCTCCCACAAACCCGTTCCCGCCCAGTCCACCTAAACCCTCCACTAGGACCAAAACCCCACCACCCAAAGGACCCCAAGACTCATTAGAAGAACTAAGGATTGAGATTAAGAATATCTTCACCTCCCATAGGGTCCAAACTCCACCACCCCAAATAATTCCAACTTGCACCACTCCATCGCCAAAAGGCCTTCCCATTTCCTTAGAGAGCAAGACCCCTACACCACAAAGGGATGAGATTGAGGTTGAGGAATATGAGGCCTCCCCCGAATGGGAAGAAGAATATGAATCACAAAACCATGGGTTAGGCCAAGAAGTTCCCATCCCAAGAGGAGAAAGCATCATGGCTCACTCCACCCACACCATTCCAACCCATGTGGACCCCATGTCCACTTCCCCTAGGCCCATGATGGCCACCACCCTCCCTCCCAAAACTGATCAACCCAGTCCGTCTCAACCCATCCATCTTCCACTACCAACCCCTATCCAACCCCAACCTAGGCCTCCACTTCTCCCCTTACCGACCCCAAACCAAGTTCCCCTTTACCTCCCACCCCGGGGGTACCACACACCTACCCTCATCACTCCACCTTCAAAGGACCATCCCACCTCCTTGGGAGAGGAACCCATGACTCCCACACCCGACATCATAGTGGTGGACACCCTAGAACCGCTCCACACCTTGGAGGAAACCCTTGCCCAAACCAAGGGAAGAACTTCACCTTTTACACCACCCTCTCTAAATAGGAGTGAACTCGTCATAAGTGAGCCCCTGGCTAAATGGCTAGAGGAAAGTCCGGTTCACCCTATCCTGCCCCATGTCAACCCTCCCATGGAACAACACCTCCCCATACTACCCTTCTCCACCTATCACACTACCATCCAATCCTCTTACCAAGTGGAAACTCTAGGAGACCTCCTAAAAGGCCTCGCATGGCAAGTAGAGTTGACGGCTATGTTGAACCCTATGGTCGACCAACCCATGAGCCTTGGTCTTCTACACCCATGTGTTGGGTCTTTCACTTCGGTCTGCACGGTTGGTTGCTACACCAGCGACCTCCTTCTCTTTCTTCCCACACCCGATGAGCCCGAGGCCATCCTTAAATTGGAGCTCCTCATTTCAGGGAGAAAACCCAATCATCCTTTCAAGGCTAACCCACCCACCAACAACTTTTGCCCAAAAATCTCAATAGAGGTGAATGACCCCCACCCACATGTGGACCTTGAGTTTCTAAGTGACCCATACCATGACACATTCGATCCCTTCCTATACCCACCCACCATACCCAACACCATCATTTTCCTACCACAACCTACCATTTTAAGCCAAGACTACCTCTCCCAAGACCATGAGGACCAAGAGTTCTCTCCCCTAGATGACCCATTCCATCCCTCCCAATGGAAGCCAAAGAACCCATGGGACCTAGTCTCATTACCCACCCCCACCCACCTTTTCCTACCCTCACACACCATGACAAACCTAACCCACCCATTCCAAAACTTAGCCCACACCATAGGAGCCATGACCAAGGGTGACATCCACCTAGGAAGTGCGGAATCTACCCATCCCAAGATGTCCACTTTCTGGGACCCCTTTGATCCCCATGAGTGGAAACCCCCAAATCTCACAGATAGGACCATCTTGATAGGAATCCATGTGTCACAATCTTTTACATCATGTGGTCAGGCTAGTCACCTCATTTGTGTCACTCACGCGCTAGGACTGATGCATGATAGGTTCACATCTGGGTGTCTAGGCCCCCCCTTTGCAGTCAACCATGTTAGGGATCACTCACAAGTCAGAACCCCATTTGAATATCCAGGACCCCCGGCATCGAACACTCCTTTACATGATAGTCTCATCTATGGATGTCCCGGTCCTCCTAGGTCCATCAGAGTCTACATAACACCATTACATGATATGTCCCTATTTGGTTGTCCAGGACCCCCTTTATCCACTAGTGAACCAACATCCACAAGGTTGCAGGAGGAAATCCGCAAACGCATTAACAAAAGCAATGAGGTTTATAAAAAGACGGCCGATTCCCACCGCCGCCGCCAGGAGTTTCACGTAGGTGATTATGTGATGGTAAGAACTGAGAGGCTTTCCCCTGGGAATGTCTCCAAGCTGAGGTCGCGTGGATCAGGCCCCTTCCAGGTCCTAAAGAGGATTGGCACGAACGCTTACGTGTTGGACCTCCCCGAGTAAGTCTCACATTCAATGTGGCTGACTTGGTGCCATATAGGGGTCCCACGGTGACACCTAGTGAGAATGTTGAGCCTGTTCTACTTCTTGAGAGAGCCACTACCCATAAGAGAGTTCCACCCACCCAGAGGGGCCAACGTGAGCAATTGGAGCGGATATTAAATGAACAGGTTACTGCCGTCTGGAGCAAAGGGATGGGCACTACCTTGCTTGGTGGAAAGGACCAGCTACCTTTGGTGGACTTGAGAGCAACCTCGCTATGGCTTCCTCCACATACGATGGATTTTTACTCGACAGAGTCGAGTTCTCTGCAGCCCGGGAGTATGATGGGGACATCGCTTACCACTTCTCACTTCTCCACGGGACCGGATGATTGCCATTATGTTTAGCTTGATTTCCGAAGTCTAGCTATGTATTTTTTATCTTTCCTTGAGTCATTTTGATGTACTTATCTTTATTTTGAGTCATGGTCCTAAGTCGTCACAATATCTATCTAAGTATGTTAGGCTAGGAAGTCGTTTGGGCCCAATTAGATGGGCCTGGCCCATGGGCAACCTCTTCTTTCCTCAACCCCCTTGCTTATTTGCTTTTAGTAGTTTATCCAAGGACTTTTTGTAAATGTTGGGATTCCTATAAATAGGACCCCAACTCCACTTGAGTTCAGTAATGAAGTATTAAGCAAAATTTGAGCCATTGAGTGCATCTTCCCCTCTCTCTCTCTAGCTTCCTCACTCTCTCTCTCTCTCCCTCTCCCCCCCCCAAGGGATTTTCGAAATCCACTCTCTCTCCTCCCTTTCCCACACCCTCTCACCTCCCAACCACCTCATTAATCCTCACCACTTCCCCACACCAACCCCATTAACTTCCCCTAGCCCCAAGGCAACCTCTCCTCTTCCCAAGCAAATCTTCCCCTTCCCCAAGCAGCCCTCTCATCTCCCAAGAGGGAATCACATCTCCCCAAGCCCCCTTTTCCCTTCCCCACACACCTCTTCCCATCCCCAACACTAGAAATTAATTCCCTTCTTAAACCCATTTTCAAATGTTCTCCCCTCTCTTCCCCCAACCAAATTCGTAACTCTTCTTCCACCCACTGCAAACACCCCCTTCCAGCCCTTATCCTCCCTCTCCCACACCTTGAAACACCCCCTCCTTGACCTCCTAACACCCAAGGGCCACTCCCATACCCATCCACCCCACAGGTCCCTCCATTACCACTCCCTATCCATACCCCTTGTTCCTTCCCCTTTCTCCCCATTTTCATTATCAGCCTGCAGGTGACAGACCAGGTTGCGGCTTGCAGAAGCTTCCCCAGGGTCACACGGTTTCTTCCTGGAGCGTGGCCTACATCGACGGAAAGGTCTGCGACACCCCTCCGCAGGCGAGGTGGAATCGTCCGGTTTCGACTTCGTGGCCGACCGGGAGGGCGATTCTCCCCCAACTGGTCCAGTCATCCCCTGCAGAGAACCTGAGCTCGGTGGGAAGCTGCTTCACGACCAACGGTGGAGGAATCAGGCTGAAGTATCTTCTTCAAAGTTCTTCCTCCCCCTGTCTACTTCCAGGATCAGAAGGCGGAACTTAATTCGGCGTCCGAGAGCCAGAGTTGCAAACGTTCTTCCTCAGTCGCACGGATCTGTCTCCTGCAGTCGGCAGCGACCAGTACCTACTCTTCAGGGCACACCAACCGCCCACGGCCTTTGATTGCAACCCCGTTGACTCCTTCTGAAAGCCACCTCAACCACGGAGACGACGCCACTGGTTTCGTGTCATTTGGAGCTCGGGAGTGCCCGTGACAGCGTCTGCAACCTGCTGCTACAGAACCTGGACCACGCGGTGCAGCCTCTGCAGAGAATCAGAACCAGCTTGCAAGCTCTGCCACGGCGAACCACAGCGGAATCAGGCTGAGGTTTCTTCTTCAAAGATCTTCCTCCCCCTGTCCCCGACCAGGAGCAAGAAGCGGAAGTTCGTTCGGCATCCGGCACCTCGAGTTCTGATTTTCTTTCTCAGCTCGCGCAAAGCTGCCTTCCCCTGCCTGCTACGACCTGCCAGCACTCAGAGGCGTCCCCCGGGTCACCCTGACCTCCGGCGACCTCCCCGTCAGTTTTTCTGAGAAGAAGGCTTAACCCCGGTTCCAGGACTTCAAACGGATCGAGAATCAGAGTTCGGGAACCCCAGGTACAGCCCCTGCTACTCACTGCATCAATTCTGAAGCTGCCAAGTACAGATCCCTGCGTCCTGTTCAACCCTCCACCGCGACCGACAAACGACGGCAGACGAATTTGCTAAAAATCAGAGAGGCCCCCGTTCCTGTTACGAAGCCACCCCATCAAGTTTCGTCACCTGAAGAATTCTGTAGGAGGAGCTACGACCGCAACAGCGACCGCCTGTCCTCTTGCACAGCAATTGAGTGGATACCCGACGGCTTCCGTACCATCTCCTTTCGGCAAATTTCCCCGCCCGCCTGGCCGGCTTAGCGCCCCTCCCTGCGAGGAGGTAGTGTTTGATGTATATTAAACTCCCCAACCCCTAGTCCAACCCTCCTATGTGAGGTGTAGTTCTTGTAACTCGCAGCTCAAGCTACACCGGCACAGTGTGCGGGATCACACTTCCCCGCTCGCCCACGTCTCCGAACGGGGTTGGTTTCTTCAAACCAGCCGGGTAAGCTCTGAACTTTGCTCCTGCCATGTTAGTGCTTGTTCATTTAATATCCGAAGATATCGCTCCGTTGCGCATGTGAGTGAGTGCTCGTCCCCGACCCCACCTTCAAAGGTGTGGTCACCGTGGTCAAAGTGAGTGAGAGTGACCTAGTGCCCCAATTGGCACCGGCCAGCCCCAAAGGTGTGGGCCACATACCCTCGGGAGGGCAACCCTAGCCCTGCTGGCACTCTACCAGCAAGGGTCTTGATCCATCACCTCTTTCTAGCATCATATAGTCACCCGGGGCTCGCGTGTGTGCGACGGTGTTTCGGTCCCGATTTATCATCTTAATTGCTGTGTGTTTGTGAATGCGGATTAGATCTTAAGTTGTTTTGTTTGCTTGCTGCCTACCCCATATTGGTGTCACATCAGGATCCCCGAAAGAACATGTTGCCTATTACATGACCGTCATGGGTGACTTGGCCACTGACGAGTCATATTTATTGAAGTTCTTCGGGTCCTCACTCACAGGGCTCGCATTTGAATGGTACTCTAGCCTCCCGGCCGGGTCGATCAGTGACTGGTCGGACATGCAGAGGAAGTTCAGAGAAAGGTTCCATGTCACAGAGAGGGAAGTCACAATGGCTGAACTCTATTCAACAAGATAGAGGGCAGATGAGACCGCTCTCGACTACATCAAGAGGTGGAGGAACCTCAGGATGAGATGCAAGCGGCCCCTGCACCAGGATGACGCCGTACAGATCTGCAAACAGAACCTCAGGACAGAGGTGCTGGAGAAGATGATTGGCATGGAAATATGATCGTTCGACAGTCTGAACAATATTGTGGCCGAAGTGGAGGCTTTCTTAGCGAAATCGGCCCCTACACCAAATACTCCTACTGCACAAAAGGGCAAGGCAGCGGAATGGTGCCAGGCACCGAAAGAAGCAAACGCCCTTGATATCAAGGCGTTTGAACAGCAAATAGATAAAGGCAAGAAGACAGCTGCTCCTCAGCCTGCCAAGACCGGAGATGGCGAAGAAGGCCCATCCCGCCGGGATAAAATGAAGAAGGCCTACTCTTTCCCAAAGGAGAAGACCAGGATCTTGTTTGACTGGGTTATCCAGTATGATAAGGTCACCCTGCCTGAGCCAAGCAGGCTGGAGGACCTGAAGAGAAGAGATAGCCCAAGATTTTATCCCTACCACTAGATGCTTGGGACATCCAATTGAAGACTATTATGTTTTCAAGGATAGTATCCAAGGCATGGCAAAAAAGGAAGAAATAGAATTGGGGGAGTACAAGGTCGACCCTCCACAACCACATGCGGCACCCGTAAGAAGAGTCACCATCAACATGGTCTCTCTGTATCAAGCCTTGCCTGAGGAGACCGCAGAAGCCAGTACTCAGCGTACGTATGAAGCCTGCTTTCTGGCCCCAATAAAAGAATAGGAGGGATGGTAGCAAGTCCTTGCAAGAGCCAAGAAAAAGGGCCTGCCTCGCCCGGCACCGGGGGCACATATTCGTGGCGTCACGCCACGACCCCCTTCACCAGTAGCAACACCTGTGTGGACCAATCCACCAGCAGTTATCAGGATACCTACCCGTAATCGGAGGAGGCAGACTCCGTTGCCGGTAGTCAAGAAGATCAGTCCAGAAGCTCAGCGGCTACAGGACTACATAAATGGACTGGATGAGTATGTACAGCCCAAGCTAGAACCTTTGCTGGTACGGGATCATCTCCCGTGGCAGGAGCTAGAACAGCTTTCACTAAAATAGGAAGAGGAAGCTGACAAAGCATCAAACAGGGATGGCAGCCTGTTCTGGGGGCAAGCGCCAGCCAAAGAAAAGAAAAGAAGACAAAGAAGGAAGGGAAGGGCCGGCAAGGCCACAACGGGAGTGATCCTTTCTTGCAACACCCTCTCTGCTCTGTTCAATTTACCCGTTGAGGAGGATGAAGAAGAGATTTGCTTCACACCCGCCGCTGAGGAAAGCCAGGCCGAAATCGCAACTGCCGCACATGCGACCCGGTCGGGCCGAAGGTGGGGGCGTCAGCCGCCCACCAACCATAACATTATCTTCAGAGGGGAGCAACCCTACAAGATACCCCCTCCGGAGGTCAGGGGAGTTCAAATCCCTCCTCCGTCAGTCTTATACAACCAAAGTGGGGGCGGCACTCCCGCTCCTTCATTTCTGGAGTTCATAAAGATGTCAAAAGGGAAGCAGCCATGCTGGGAGGTTGAACCGATAACCGGGGGCAGTCGCCCACAACTCCAACAATCTCCCGAATTGTCAGAAGAGGTAGAAACCCACCCGACAACAGCCAGTGAGGAGCAGCCAGGAGGTAACCCCGGGCAAAAGGGTGCAGCCTCCAAGTCTGATGAAGCAGGTCCATCAGGGGCCACAGTCCAAGGATCTTCCAAGCCCAGGTGGGCGGATGAAATGAAGCTATCCAATGTCTGAGCTCAAAGTTGGGTGGTCAAACTATTGAAGAAGCTCCCAGCAAGATTCACTGTCTGGGAAATACTCTCTCTTAGTGAAGAGACTCGACAGGCGATCATTACTGCTCTCCAGACGCCTGCCCAATATGAAGCCTGCCTAGCTGACGCACTGCCGGAAGCCAGCATGACCTTCACCCAGGAAGACATGTTGCTCCCCACCACCAGTCACAACAGACCTCTGTATATGAGGGGACATCTAAATGGCCGGGAGCTGAATAGAATCCTGGTGGACCCCGGGGTAGCTGTCAACATCCTGCCCTACAGGATATATGAGAGGCACTACTTCAACGTGCACCTACAAAAGGTTGGGGATATGCGCATTGCCATCTTCAATCAGAAGTGTGAAGTGTCACTAGGAGTTGCAGAGTTCACACTCACTCTAGCGGACTTTGTCATGAAGGTGCAATTTCATGTCATTGATTCTCGCACCTCATACAAGGCGCTGCTCGGCCACCCTTGGCTACATGAGAATATGGTGGTACCTTCCACACTTCACCAATGCATCAAATACAGCATGGATTGGAGAGAGGAAAAAGTATTTGCTGATCTCCACTCATTCAAAGTATTTGAATGCCACTTGGCAGATGCCCCTCTATATGCAGAATGGTCGCAGAAGGCCCCTGCGGCCAAGGCCTCTTCTAGCACAACAAAAGGCACTTCCAAAGCAGAATGGTTCCCTCCACCGCCGCGTGGATATATCGATCCCAAGGTGGTTTCACACATCACTGTCACTGGGGATGTAGGCCGGATAGCGCCTCCCACCATCTACCCCGAAACCAATAAAGTCAGGGTTGACCAGCAGCACGACCACATCGGGATCCCCGAAGGTCTTACCAAGCCAATTCTCAGCCTCGACAATGCTACTGTCAAACCTTTCAAAGCTTGGGAGGTGACACACATAGATGGTCCTAGCAGCCTGTTCTACACAGCTTAAGAGCACCATACACAGGAAGACACTGATTGTCATCTGCCTGAAGATATAGAAAACCCCTCAATGCCTATACATGGGCTGACATTTATAACAAATCGAGTGGCCAAGATGTTCCAGAAGCAGCACATCCTTTCCGTCCAGCCTCGCAAGAGGAAAGAAGCATTCCAGAAGCTATGGTACCCTCCGAGCCTCGACAAAGAAATGAGGCGTGTCTCTCAGCACCCGGGATTGGGCTTCACCCTCGAAGAATACTATGATAGCAGACGCTATGAAGTGGATACCATCTCTGCTTTCTACCCAATTGAGGATAACCCACTGGGGGCAACCATTGATGAACACCTGACAGAAGTTGAGTGCATTCAGCCAGCCCGACCAAGAAATCTGGAATCCGAGGCTGTGTTCCCCTACCAATGCTGGGAACAAGTCTATCCGGAAGATGCAGCTCTTCAAGCCAAATTTGACACAGCTAGCAGTAGTGAAGCTGAAGATGTTGGAGAGGCAGAGCTGCTTCCCTCCAGTGGCCCTCCTCCATTCATGATATCGGCACTTCTCAAACCAGTCGGGAAAGCTTCCCCCAAGCCTGATCAAGGGACATATGCTGCTAGAAAAGAAATGGTTGCCTTCACTGAGGGCATGGTGGTTCAAGGGATCGAGATCTCTTCACCCCTTGCTAAGGAGCTGCAAGGCTACTCTGACTTAATGGCGAATGATCACCAGCCCTTAGTGACTGCAACCCCCTCAGTAGGGGGTGAAGCAATCAACTCACCCCTCGAAGTTGCTAATAAGGTAAACTTGTTGGCAGAATAGTGCATGCAGCCATCAGCAGCCGAACAAGAGAGGCAAGATGAAGGGTTCGAGGTCCTTGACCTCGAAGATGATATACCAGACTTTGTCGACCTCCAGCCTGCATGATGGGAATCAAACAAGCTACCTGGCCGAAGCGGATCGTGGAAGCTGCCGAGCCGAAGATGAACGCGCTACCTGTGGGTAGCGCGATCTGGAAGAAGGTGCTAGGTTTGCCTAGCGCGATCTCAGACAGAACGTAGTTGCAGACGGTCCAACTTCTCGGCACCGAAACTCCCAAAAGTCTTCAATGTGCACTATTTTCTATGGTTGTAATCGATGTTTTAGCATCGTTTTGTCTTCCCCTTCCCCTATATATGTATCCCATTTTGTTTGATTAGACAATGAAGCAATGAATCTATGAAATAGTTTATGAGTATAGCATGGCTATCTCCCCCAATCTTTGGAAACCCCCTTCCTCCTCCCCTCTCCGGGTGTGATGCCCAATTCTCTTCTCCTGATCCTCTCTCTTTTCCCCTTCAATGGAGGACGATCGAAGCCCCGGATGTACCGGCTCTGAGACGGGGTCGAGTGTGAGGCTCCATTCGGAGCTCCGTTCTTCCTCCACTGCCGCAAAGGGCGCTGCCAAGGCCAAGATGGTGCTCGGTTGCACCGGTCCTGCGATGGGTCCGGGCGAGAGGCCCCAGTCAAGCCCCATCACGGCCCTAGCTCGCTCCATCACACCATCTTTACCCCCCCCCCCGTCACCCACCCCCGTAGCCACCTTCACCAAGTTATCCTAGCTAGTATTAGGTTAGTTTAATCCCTGTTTAGGGTCCCTCATGTGTCTGTTTAGGATCCCTCGTGTATTACCCACCTTCCAATGTGTTTCTCCCCTGTGATTCATTCCCCCGAAGTCATCCACGGGCGCCCCAACGTCAAGGTTCGTCGTTCGGCCAACGTCTGTGAACGCGCTAGGACGATATAGCGCATTCTTCAAGAAGGCGCTAGGAGGCTATAGCGTGACTTTAGGCAGAAAGAAGAAGACCCCTCACTTCTGTCCCACATCAAATGGTATCAGAGCTTAGGGAACCAGGCTGTTCTCACAGACTGGGATCTTGAGCTGCACGGTTCGAGGATGAACCTTCCAAAGTGGAGGGGTTTGATGGGAATCAAACAAGCTGCCTGGCCGAAGCGGATCGTGGAAGCTGCCGAGCCGAAGATGAACGCTCTACCTGTGGGTAGCGCGATCTGGAAGAAGGCGCTAGGTTTGCCTAGCGCGATCTCAGACAGAAGGCAGTTGCAGACGGTCCAACTTCCCGGCGCCGAAACTCCCAAAAGTCTTTAATGTGCACTATTTTCCATGGTTGTAATCGATGTTTTAGCGTCATTTTGTCTTCCCCTTCCCCTATATATGTGTCCCATCTCGTTTGATTAGACAATGGAGCAATGAATCTATGAAAGAGTTTATGAGTATATCATGGCTATCTCCCCCAATCTTTGGAAACTGCCTTCCTCCTCCCCTCTCCGGGTGCGATGCCCAATTCTCTTCTCCTGATCCTCTCTCTTTTCCCCTTCAATGGAGGACGATCGAAGCCCCGGATGTACCGGCTCTGAGACGGGGTCGAGTGTGAGGCTCCATTCGGAGCTCCGTTCTTCCTCCACCGCCATTCACCTTCCTCCACCGCCGCAAAGGACGCTGCCAAGGCCAAGATGGAGCTCGGTTGCACCGGCCCTGCGATGGGTCCGGGCGAGAGGCCCAAGTCAAGCCCCATCACGGCCCTAGCTCACTCCATCACATCATCTTTACCCCCCCCGTCACCCACCCCCATAGCCACCTTCACCAAGTTATCCTAGCTAGTATTAGGTTAGTTTAATCCCTGTTTAGGGTCCCTCATGTGTCTGTTTAGAATCCCTCGTGTATTACCCACCTTCCAATGTGTTTCTCCCCTGTGATTCATTCCCCCGAAGTCATCCACGGGCGCCCCAACGTCAAGGTTCGTCGTTCTGCCAACGTCTGTGAACGCGCTAGGACGATATAGCGCGTTCTTCAAGAAGGCGCTAGGAGGCTATAGCGCGACTTTAGGCAGAAAGAAGAAGACCCCTCACTTCTATCCCACATCACTGCACCCCCTGAGATAGAAGACGGAGGTCAAGCAATAGTCGATGAACTGATAGAAGTCAATTTGGGAGACGAGGATGACCCCAGCCCAACCTTCCTCAGTGCCGAACTGTCTGCCAAAGAACGGAGGATGTACATCCAGCTGCTACAAGAATATCAGGATTGCTTTGCCTGGACCTACAAAGAGATGCCAGGACTAAGCCCTTCAGTCGCACAGCATGAGCTTACCATAAACCCTGGGGTAGAGCCGGTGAAACAGCCCCCTCGGCGTATGAGGCCTGAGCTCATCACTCAAATATGCAAAGAGGTCGACAAGCTCATTGATGTGGGTTTCGTCGAGGAAAATCAATATACCACGTGGTTAGCTAACATCGTGCCCGTGAAGAAGAAGAACGGACAGATCCGGATATGTGTTGACTTCCGGGATCTGAATAAAGCTTGTCCTAAAGATGACTTTCCAGTGCCAATAACGGAGGTCATGATAGATTCAACAACTGGTCATGAGGCCCTATCATTCATGGATGGGTCATCTGGCTACAACCAGATATGGATCGCGGAGCATGACCGGATCCACACTGCCTTCCGGACCCCCAAAGGCATTTATCACTATAAAAGACTACCGTTCGGATTAAAGAATGTCGGTGCAACTTATCAGCGGGCGATGACTAGAATATTTGATGAGCTGCTTTACCATAAGGTCGAGTGCTACATAGATGACCTGGTAGTCAAGACCAAAAAGAAAGAAGACCATCTGCAAGACCTCCGAGTCATTTTCCAGAGGCTGAGGCAGTATGAATTAAAAATGAACCCTATGAAGTGTGCGTTCAGAGCCTCGAGCGGAAAGTTCTTGGGTTTCATTGTCAGGTATCGGGGAATCGAAATAGACCCCGCCAAGATCAAGGCGATTTAGGAGTTACCCTCGCCAAGGAATCTCTCTGAGCTAAGATCCCTTCAGGGCCGCCTTGCATATGTCCGGCGGTTTATATCCAACTTGTCGGGGCGATGCCACCCCTTTCACAAGCTGATGATGAAGGATGTTCCCTTCTACTGGGACTAAGAATGCTAGATAGCCTTCGATAAACTGAAGGATTACCTGAAAACCCCTCCAGTGCTGGGTGCGCCAGTGAAAGGACAACCGCTGATCCTCTACATAGCAGCCACACACAATTCCCTGGGGGCAATGCTAGCCCAGAAATATGAAGAAGGAAAAGAACAAGCCCTCTACTATCTCAGTCGAAGAATGGTCATAACTGAGGAAAGGTACACCTACATCGAGAAGATTTGCCTGGCATTGGTCTTCGCGGTCAAGAAGCTGCAGCACTACATGCTGTCGCACGAAGTTAATCTGATTTCTAGGGAGGATCCGCTTAGATACATCATGTCCCAACCAGCCCTGAAAGGCCGCCAAGGCAAATGGGCGGTGATTCTTAGAGAGTATGACATCTCCTATGTACCGCAAAGGGCCATCAAGGGCCAAGCTATTGCAGACTTCTTTGCTGAACATCCAGTACCCAAAGACTGCCCTCTGGAACCAGAGCTTCCTGAAGATGAAACTTTAGAGGTCGGACAGGTGCGGCCCTCCCTATGGCAGCTGTATTTTGATGGTGCCTCCAGAATTGACACCTCAACAACGGGATCGGCCAGAGTCCGTGCAGGAGCAGGCATAGTCTTGAAATCTCCTGAAGAGGAAGTCATACACACGTCCTGCTCAATGAACAAGACTTGCACAAATAATGAAGCAGAATATGAAGCCCTTATAATTGGGCTACAGATTGCTCTGTCCATGGGGATTCAAATGCTAGAAGCATTCGGGGACTCCATGCTGGTTATAAAACAATTGGAAGGGGAGTTCGAGGTGTGAAAGCAGGAGCTCGTCCCTTACTACCATCTGGCCCTGCGCCTAATGGCAAGATTCTACTTCGTCAGCATCAAGCACATCAACCGAGGATAGAATGCTCAAGCTGACGCCCTCGTAAAGCTGGCAAGTTCCTTGGCGGTCCCGCCTGATACAAGCCTGAATATGACAGTCATCAACCGGCGGCAGGTCCCCAGTGTGACAGAAGCTTTAGTCGATGAACAAGCCAATGAAGTAGCAGTTACTGAAGCAGTCCAGTAGCCCGACTGGCGGGAATACCTCCTGCATTGGTTCCAACACCAACCGCTCTCGATGGTAAAAGAACAAAGAATGAGACTCCTGAGAGTCAAAGATTCTTATGAGATGAGGAATGGAATATTATTCTGAATAATGGCAGATGCCCGAAAGAATGTATTACTTCGATGCTTATCTCCAGGGGAAGCCAGGTAGGTAATGCAAGAAATCCATGCTGGGTCAGCCGGGGCGCACCAAGCCGGTCCGAAAATGAAGATCGAAATAAAGAAATTGGGTTATTATTGGCCCACTATATTTGATGATTGCTGCAAGTTCACCAAAGCTTGTCAGAAATGTCAAGAGCACGCCAACGTGTCAAGAAGACCTCCAGTGCCTCTACATCCTACCTTACCAAGCTAGCCGTTTGCCCAGTGGGGCACGGATGTGGTGGGGCCACTACCAGCATCTTCATCAGGGTGCAAACACATCTTGGCAACTACAGATTACTTCTCCAGATGGGCAGAGGCAGTAGCACTAAAAAAAGTCACGAGAGAATTAGTTGCGAGATTCTTCCGGCAAAATGTAATATTTCGGTTCGGGATTCCCAACCGAATCATCTTCGACAACGGCAGCCACTTCAGAAATCAGAAGGTTTATCGGCTAGCTGACAAATACAAGATTGATTGGAGAACATCATCTCCCTACTACCCTTAGGCCAACGGACTTGTAGAGGCCTTTAACAAGACGATGTGCACTCTGCTGGCAAAAATTGTCAAGACTAACAGAAGAGATTGGGAAGAAAGAATGTACGAGGCACTATGGGCTTACCGTACGGTCTACAAGACCCCTACCGGCTGCTCACCCTACTCCCTCGTGTACGGGTCAGAGGCCGTGGTGCCAATTGAGCTGGAGGTCCCCTCACTACGGGTCGCCATCCAGCATGGATTGGTGGGCAACGAGTAGGCCAACGAAGAAAGAAGACTAGAAGAGCTCGCCGAGCTTGAAGGAAAGCGTCTCCGGGCGCAACAGAATATTCAACTCTATCAAGCCCGCATGGCCTGTGCTTTTGATAAGCTGGTCAAAGGATGGGAGTTCAAAAGGGGTGACCTGGTGATGGTTAAAAGAAGAGAGGTGATGGCCTCCAACCCCAAGGAGAAGTTGGTTGAAAATTGGGTCGGACCGTATGTCATCCACCGAGCATATGAAGGGGGTGCGTATGTCCTTGCAGATCATAAAGGAGTTATCCAATTCTCTCCCTTAATGGGAAGCACCTAAAGCTGTATCACACTTTTCAACCGGTGTTCCCCGAATGATTTACCCCGAACTTGGTCCAGTGGCACTCCGCCCTGACTGAGCTACCTTCACCCTTGGTTCAGTGGCACTCCGCCCTGACCAAGCTACCTTCAAACTTGGTCCAGTGGCACTCCGCCCTGACCGAGCTACCTCCACCCTTGGTCTAGTGGCACTCTGCCATGACCGAGCTACCTCAAACTTGGTCCACTGGCACTCCACCCTGACCAAGCTACCTCCATCCTTGGTCCGGTGGCACTCCGCCCTGACCAAGCTACCCCGAACTTGGTCAAGTGGCGTTCCGCCCTGACTGAGCTACCTCCAAACTTGGCCCAGTGGCGTTTCGCCCTGACTGAGCTACCTCCAAACTTGGTCCAGTGGCGTTCCACCCTGACTGAGCTACCTCCAAACTTGGTCCAGTGGCACTCCGCCCTGACCGAGCTACCTTCAAACTTGGTCCAGCGGCACTCCGCCCTGACCGAGCTACCTCCACCCTTGGTCTAGTGGCACTCCGTCCTGACCGAGCTACCTCTACCCTTGGTCTAGTGGCACTCCGTCCTGACCGAGCTACCTCAAACTCGGTCTAGTGGCACTCCATCCTGATCGAGCTACACTTACCTCGGTCTAGTGGCATCCTACCCTGATCGAGCTACACTTACCTCGGTCTAGTGGCACTCTGCCCTGGCCAGACTCGCATAATACCCATCATTGCCATTGCGGGCCCTACGCCCGAATCGGCTCAAGTCTATCCTTTGCGCTAGCATTACCTGCTTGCTAATGAACAAACCCCTTGTTCGGTACAAGACTCCGTGTCCTAGCCAACCTTTATACATCATTGCCATTGCGGGTCCTACGCCCGAATCGGCTCAAATCCATCCTTTGCGCTAGCATTACCTTCTTGCTAACGAATAAACCCCTTGTTCGGCGTAAGACCCCGTGTCCTAGCCGACCTTTATACATCATTGCCATTGCGGGCCCTATGCCCGAATCGGCTCAAGTCTATCCTTCGCGTTGGCATTACCTTCTTGCTAACGAATAAACCCCTTGTTCGGTGCAAGACTCCGTGTCCTAGCCGATCTTTATACAGCATGGCCATTGCGAGCTCTACGCCCGAATCGGCACAAATCTACCCTGGGCATTGGCATTATCTTCTTGCTAACTAATAATACTTCATGTTCCAACCGACTCTCTTAGCATCCTTGCGCTACATGAGTTCAAAAATAAAGAGAAAGAAATAGAAATGGGGTTAAAAATAGAGATACCCCGCCGGCCTTGTTCCTAAACAGGGACGAGGGTAAAAATGGCTATAACCCGACTGCGGCGAAAACCCGAAAGGGCGCTGCGGACAAAATCGGGTACCCCGCCACGTGAAAACCTGAAAGGGCGCGTGGGCAAAAGCAAGAAGGGGTTGGCCTCGGTGAAAACCCAAAAAAGGGCGCTTAGGTCAGTAAAGTGGTAATCCAAAAGTTCCTCTTTATCCTCTTCTTAATGAGATTCCCAAGGGATAACCATCAGAAGTCCCACCGGAGATCCCCTAACAAACCTGTGTCCGACCCTCGTCATCATCGGTGGGATCGGTCGACCTCCATCCTATAACTTGGACCTTTCATCCTCGTTAATGAGCATGTCCCTTGCTTCGACATGTAACCCATGCCGACGAACAAACCCGTGTTCGACCCCCGTCATCATCGGCAAAATTGGTCGAACTCTACTCCTTTAACTTGAACCTTCCATCCTGGTTATTGAATATATCCTTTGCTTCGACATGTAACCCATGTCGACGAACAAACCCGTGTTCGACCCTCGTCATCATCGGCGAGACCGGTCGACCTCTACCCTTAACTTGGACCTTTCGTCCCTGTTAATGAATACATCCTTTGCTTCGGCATGTAACCCATGTCGACGAACAAACCCGTGTTCGACCCTCGTCATCATCGGCGAGACAGGTCGACCTCTACCCTTAACTTGGACCTTTCGTCCCTGTGAATGAATATACCCTCTGCTTCAGCATGTAACCCACATCGATGAACAAACCCAGGTTCGACCCTCGTCATCATCAGTGAGGTAGGTCGACCTCTGTCCCTTGGCCTAGACCTTTCATCCCAGTCAAGAACCATATAGCCTTTACTTCGGCATTTAACCAATGTCGACGAACCAAACCAGGATCCGACCCTTGTCATCATCGACAAGGCCGGTTGGCGTCCTAGCAAACAAGCTCTCCTGTGTTCCGGATCCCCCGGGGAATTAAAAGAAAAAAAAGAGAAAAGAAACAGAAATGGGGTTAAAAATGGAGATACCCCGCTGGCTTTGTTCCTAAATGGGGACAAGGGCAAAAATGACTATAACCTGGCTGTGGCAAAAACCCGAAAGGGCGTTGCAAGTAAAATCGGGTGCCCCGCCACGTGAAAACTCGAGAGGGCGCGTGGGAAAAAGCAAAAGGGGGCTGACTCTGGTGAAAACCCGAAAGGGCGCTTGAGTCGATAATGTGGTTAAGAAAAATAATGAAATGAATGAAAAAAAACGATCATAAAAATGATGATGAAATGAAAAGATGATGTAGTAACGGGTTTATCCTCGTTCGTCATTCCATCCCAAACTACCCTTTTCGACCCTTGTCACCATCGGCAAGATCGGTCGTTACCCTTTTCGGTCCTTGTCACCATCGGCAAGACCGTCTACCCTTTCTGGTCCTTGTCACCATCGGCGAGACCGTCTACCTTTTCGACCCTTGTCACCATCGGCAAGATCGGTCGCTACCCTTTACGGTCCTTGTCACTATCGGCAAGACCATCTACCCTTTTTGGTCCTTGTCACCATCGGTAAGACCGTCTACCCTTTCCGGTCCTTGTCACCATCGGTAAGACCGTCTACCTTTTCGACCCTTGTCACCATCGACAAGATCGGTCGCTACCCTTTCTGGTCCTTGTCACCATCGGCAAGACCATCTATCCTTTTTGGTCCTTGTCACCATCGGCAAGACCGTCTAACCTTTTCGACCCTTGTCACCATCGGTAAGATCGGTTGCTACCCTTTCCGGTCCTTGTCACCATCGGCAAGACCGTCCACCCTTTCTGGTCCTTGTCACCATCGGCAAGACCGTCTACCTTCTCGACCCTTGTCACCATCGGCAAGGTCGGTCGCTACCCTTTTCGATATCTTGTCACCATCGGCAAGACCGTCTACCTTTTCGACCCTTGTCACCATCCACAAGGTCGGCCAGCATTTCCCCAAACCGGGGTCAGTAATGGGGTTACTATAAAGTATATGATATGCCTCTGAGTGGCACTCCCATCAGTTGTCCCACCAATGATAAAGCCTATCCCGGGTGGACCTCTCATCAGCCAGCAGTCGTATTTCCAACGTTTCTTATCGGCAAGAATTACATCCGCACCAATCCGGCAACCTCTGGAACCCCGTCACGCGGTGGAGCGAGGCCCCCATCCTTTCCTTGAAAGGGTGGACCCTCTCCTGCGGCACAAACACGGGTACACTTCCAAGCAGGTCGCCAAAGTTGCCACAAGATGTGATAGAATACAAGTGCAAAGGTGGACACCTAAAACAGTAAAGGAAACTTGTATTTCATTGCAAAAAAGGAGGGGAATGAATACAAAAGGGGCCCTTCGGAGGGGGCGAATTACAAAGGCAGATCAGCTAAGACCGCCTGAAAATCTCTGCAAAGTCAATGAGCCCAACATGGGGAGCAGCCCCCAGTTCACGGAGCTACATTTCTTCCTCCTGATCGCGAGTCACCTCAGTCTCTAGGGACGTGACTCGGCCCTCCAGTAAAGAAGTTTCCTCGATACCTTGGACTTCTTTAGCCTCCAGCCGTGGTATCTCAGCTTCTATGGTAGCCAATTCAGCCCGGAGTACCTCCCGTCGGCTATGTAGAATATGTGCCCGAGCAGCAGAGGCTTCAACATGAGCTTTGCTCTTCTGAAGATCGAAGGTCAGAGACGTCAGCTTCGCCTGACAGTCAGCTTTCTACAGCTTCAGGGCCGCTAGTCGATCGTTCATCACCGTCCCAAGAAAGTCCCGGCGGTTTACAAATTTTAGCAGGAACAACACTCGCTGGGTCCAGGTGTCCAAAGGACAGCCTAATGCTTGCAGCCCAATCGTCATTCGCCCGGCAACTTCTTTCAACTGGGGGTAAGATAGTGTCGGCTGAGACTCCACGACCTAGCGCAACATCTCTAAATACTGCCAGACAAAGTCCTCTGATGAAGTAAAGCCCAGGGAGGCTGCCAGAGCCACCTCGAAGGTCACCTCCCTGTCTATGGAAGCCCATAAGCCAATATCTGGCTCGGAAGAAGAAGATGGAACGGCCACCAGAGCCAAAGTAGCAGGTGCCGCGGCAGCATGCTCTTGCTCTGTCGGGCTCCTTGAAGAACTCTCTTCTACAGGTGCTGGAAGAGGCAGAGGTTCCAACTCTATCTCTGGCACGGAGGGAGCTATAGGGTCAGGCGCAATAGTCATTATGGCCGCCGGGACGAAGGCAGAACCTCTTGACGGGTCAGCTTCAGCTCTCAATTCTGTTACTGGCACCAGGGCGAGACTCTCTCCCAGCGGGCCCGGCTCCATTGATGGTACTTCGGCAGCTGCGCATATTCTTACTGGCACAGGGCAAAGTATAGTAACTACCCCTGAAGAAGACACGGTGGCCAGTGGTAGCATATCCGAAGCCTCCGATGAAACCACGATAGCATCAGAAGGTGATACCAGAGGGTGATTGGCTGCGTCAGGCTTCTGAAGCAAGATTCCAGTAAGCACCAAGATGGCAGAAAAGAATGAAAAGATATGCGGCTCTGTAGAGGGGCGGGCAGAACTTACTATGGCCGCAGCATCCATCTCTTCAAGTGCCTGTAGGGAAGATTCTAACTCTGCAGATGAAGCAAAAAAAGGAGGGGTTATCTCCACCTCCATGTCTAGCCCGGCAAATTCCTCCGGCAACATTCCCTCAGATGATGTCACCTGCAACCTCGGAGGACTGAAGATCAAAGGACCGCTCAACGGTATGAGAGGTGTCGCCGCCCCTTTGATGGCTGCCCCAGGTGCTCGTTCGTCACCTTCTGAAGAATAATAGTCAATTTCTTTGTCAGAAGGGGTGGCAGAGCTACTGGAGGAAATATCTATGCTGATCTCGGGTTGGCCCGCCTCCTCTGTCGCCTGGCGGGCTGCCGAGCGGGTGATTACACATCGCAATGGGATAGCACCTTTCTTTAGCGCAGTCTTATGTCCTTCAGGCTGTGAAGAAACATCCACGGCAGGCATCTCAACCATTATGCTAACCACTCCTTCCACTACAACAAACATACACATAAGGCGGGGCAAAAGGATCAATAAGAAGGAAGAGTCAGAAGGATGGCAGTCACTTGGCTCACCCTCGGTCTCACTGGCAGGTGTGGGAGAAGGGAGTCTGACATCCTCCTCAACAGCGGGGAGACTCTCCCCTGTGGCTTCAACTATTTTTGTCACCCCTGCCGTGGCTGTGACAGAAGACCCTATGTCTCCCATCTCCGGGGCGACCTCCTCAGCGCGTGTGGTGGTGCCAACTGCTCCTTGAGCTGAGGTCAAACAAAGAAGGCGTCAAAGGAGCGAAGACGTCATGAAAAGAACACTCCTTTAGACCGTGAAGAAAAGTGATGTCACCTTTAGCTGCTTGCTGAGTGGCCTCTTTCTGAGCGGCAAACTGCTCAAATGACGGCACTTCAGGCAGAGGAGTCTTAGCCGCATCAGTCGAAGGCTGCTTGGAAGAAGTTTTCCGAGCTTTCTTCGCTCGGCCTATTGCATCTTTCATCACGGAGGCCGTTCTCTTTTTACTAGGTGGCAGTGGAGTAGTCGTCGGCACCGGTGCAGGAGCCTCAAAATATTCCGGTTGCTGAGCCTGGGAAATGATTTTCCTATAAAGTCCCTGCTGCTTTATATCTTGACGGTCTGTCAAATGAAGCACATGCCATTATAAAAGAACTGAGCAACAAACTACTCTACATGTCAACTGAAGAAGACTTACCTGCCCGGCAGTTGTAAAAAGACGAGAGGGGCCAATACTGATAAGCCACTTCCTTGCTTCGGGATGCAGCCTCACGAACGAGCCAGCAGACGTCGCCAATCTTCTTGCACTTCTCGACTAGGTCGGCCAAGTCCGCATGACCATGAGAAGCTATGCAATGATATAAGCCAAGGTGGTCGAAGCCCCAGACATCGGCTTAATGAAAGGATACAAACAAAGGCTTGTCCAGAACACTTGCTACGGGACTGTCAAGGGTCAGTCCGTGGATATTCATCAAGACAAACAGCCAAGACGTATGTTGATAATATGTCAGGGTTCTATCTTCTCTATTAACAAACGCCCGGTACGGGCAAAAGCGGTCAACCTCACACTTCCATGAAACTGCTTTGGAGAGCGGCTCTTCAATAGGGAATGGATACTGCTGAAGCTCCAAGCGGGAACCACCAATCTGGCATAGATGTTCTAAATTCTACGTGAGAGTATCCTCATCTATGTCAGCAAGCACAGGCACCAGCTATTCAGTTGCTTCCTCTTTTGCGGCTTTCCTGCGTGCTATATATGCCTCTACCTCCTTCGGATGTTGGGAGAACAGCCTCTTCAAATGGGCTTCTTCAATATCAAAAACTGGCCCAGGCTGCTGGCTCAGAAAGGTGCGCTCAGCTACATCCCAGCATGCCACCCTGGCATTGCGATAAAAACCCGTTCGATCATTCCACCACTTTACATACTCTGGAGTGACCCGGGGAACGCGGTTCGGCACCGACACTCTGAAGACATTGGCGTCCCGGTGGTGAAAGTAGTCCCACCAGGAGCGACCCTCAGCTACAACAGTCGAGCCGTGCTTCGACCTGCTATCCAGAGGAAACAGGGCAACCGAAGGCGAGATGTGCTGATCATAGCAGAAATTTCGGCCAAACCTAAAAGGATAGTAGGGTTCTAAATGAACCACGCCCCCCTTTCTAAACACTAAGACACTGGGGCGAATTGATAAAGCCCAGTCAATGACCTTAGGCTCCAAGATTGGCCGGGTCACGGTGTTGCCTGAAATGAAATGTGTGAAAGTCTCCACTACCTCAATCTTACATTCACGCTGGTGATTCACCAATGGAGCGGAATGTGCGGCCAAATTCCAAAAATGGATGGTCCCCGCCGAATCCATCGGAACCCTTCTCAGTCGGCCTCGGATGGAGAAAAGCCGGTGAGACACTGGACCGGGTTCAGCACTTGCAAACTCCAGCATCCTGGGATACAATGTCGCTGTCTGCAGAGTCCTGGGAGCCAGCTCTGTGAACAAATTGCACTCCCAGGCATTGAAGAAATGAAACGGCCCCACTGTTCTAAAAGAGCGGGGGACCCGATGCCTATGAATATCTCCAAGAGATTTGTAGATCAGGCAGAGTGCTGCTGGACATAGTGCAAGCCGCATGCCCCAAGCCATCTGACAAGCCGGGTATATTGCCTCCGGCCTAATGACTGTCTCGTCTCCCTGTGGGAGGGCAAAAATGCACAACCAGAAAGTGAGGTAAGCCGCCCAATGCGTAAGGGGATCCGCCCCAGTGGGATTCGGTCCTCCGCGACTAATCCGTCGAAGGGAAGTGGGCAACGTCGACTTGAACTTGGGTGGTCTGCCGGGCTTACCCGCAACAGGAGTTACATGGGGGAACTCCCTGTACTTCAGAGGGCCGCCGAAGAAATACTTAATCCAATGTCCTACTCAGACTCTCAATTTGCTGGTCTTCTCTCGGGGCTAATACCCCCTCGAGGATCCCCTATTCAGCGCCAAGCAGAGGGAGCGGTACGCTTTCATCAAGTACCGGTATGAGTAGCCGAAGTAATACTCACCTTCACCATCTATCTCATCCTTGATGAAGTCATGAAGACATACCTCTTCATAAGGCTCTCATTGATCGGCAGACCCGACAGCTGTGACAGGCTCTAGAGGTCCAGAGAAGTTTCACCCTCCGCTGTATAGAAAGTATTGAACTGTGGGCAGAACACTTCAAACATGCCGCAGCACAACCCTTTCGAGATGGGGTACCTTAAACGGGATGCATACACACTGTGATACACCCCGGCCCTGACCAGCAATGGCACATACTCTTTCAGAACATATTCTGTGAATTCTACCCCTCCTACGCAGAAGAGATGGGCGTCGGTCACCTTCGTGTCGGCAAACCACCCAGCAGCCAACTGGAATTTGAACTGGACAGCCAAGCAGTTCAGGACGAATGGTTCATCTCTATAGCCCCACTTTTCTCTCTGTTGACCCGACCTGCAGTGGTGTCCCACCTAGCTGGTGTGAATTCTGGAGCCCGTGTCAACATTTTTTGCTCTGCCTCCAGCTCTGTTACCCCCAAGACGGTGTTCCACTTGCGCCACTCCCCCGGAAGATAGATGGTGTCTCCGCGATACACGGAGCCTTTCAAGCTATCCCGGTCCACCAACATGGCCCGTTCCACCATCCGAGCCAGCATAACGTCTCTCTTCCCCGAGACACTGAAAGTGCAGATGAATGGTGCAAGATGACGGTCCTTCGGGAAGTCCGGGCGATACCCGTCATCGCGATTGAAGTTCAGCCCTCCCTCGACAGTCGTAATGCGAGATGAGGATACTGTATCTGTTTCGGAGTCGGAGGATTCATCGACTATAGCAATCCTCCCAAGACCCCGGTCCAGTTGTCCGACGTTCCTCCAAGTTACAACAGGGCCAGACATCCTACCCTAGGAAGAAGCGTCGACATCAGCAGCGCCGGAAGCAACACGGCTGGAAGAGGAGGCCATTTTAGCAGCTGCAGACAAAATCAAGGAAAAATGTGATGACCCAGAGTTCAGGATACCGATATACCGATAACATCGATACACCGATACCAAGAACTGGGGAGGCCACCCAAGAGGCTGATGAGGCCCCTGAAGGGTTAGTGGGGGTTAGCTGAGGGATATGCATAATAAATTACGAATTGGGGCGCGCAATACAATTAAGTACTAAAGTTAAACACAAGTACGGAAGCAATATAAAATAACCAGAGTGATACATATATAACTAGTCAAGAGTGACAAACACTAGTCCTCAAAGTACAACTACGCGGGGCATACCCCGGCAAAAGTACAACACAAGCCTCAAAAAGGCATCTCGTGCTCAGCTGGCAGCTAGGGACGGTCCCGAAACAGCACGCTAAACTCCGGGAGACGTCGGGCGTGGCTCACCTGAAAGGAGAAGGGTGAGTCACAGCCAGACTCAGTAGGGGTCACGCGGATCCCTACCTCGCACTAAACAAGCGAACATGCAAAAATAACAGCAATTAAAGCATGCATTTAACTAAATACACAAGCAATGTCATGAATATCTAATCACAAGAAAGCTGTAAGCTCTATCTAAGCAGGTATAACAGCTAACACATGCCACTACTAATTAAATGCAAGCGATTGAAGCCAAAACTACCAAATAGGATAAGCTGCAACTAATCCAGACAACAAGGATGGACAACCACTGGAGCAGAAACCAGAAGCGTCCACTGACGGCTTACACTGCGTCTCAAGCACTCGCAGTCGACGAAGCGACAAGCTAAGCGCGTAAACAGTACCAAACCAAGTGACCAGTCGGAGTGGCACCCGTCGGTGTCAGTCCACAGTATCCGACCACGTGTGCACACACTGACTCTAGCCTGAGCCAGGCCCTCTAACTAGTTTTCTCCCTTGGCAGGACGCTACCATTGGCTGGGAGCCCACGGAACTAGCTTACAAACCGTGAATGGGAAACATACCCCTCCGCCATCCTCAAGCGGGTCGGTACTCAACAGACCTTAGGGCAACAACAGTGGCTCCATTGCATGGAAAGAAAAGCTACTCTATTGGCATATAAAACACGCCACAATATAGTAAAACAATACAACTATGGCATGAGTATAGAACGGAATGCATAAGCAATGGGCTGGGAACATAACTAAACTGACGGGCAAGCGGTGGTCAGAGGCCCACGCGCTACTTGGAAGTGACGGTCGGGGACTGGTGCGTTACATCAAGAGTGACGCGCTGGTCTCCAGCCGTTACTCCCTCCCGAGTTCCAACTCACAGGTGCAGGGGGGAATGTGACGGTAGGGGCCCTGCGCGTCGCTTCCAAGCGGCGCGGTAGGTCACCGCCGTTACATCCTCCCAAGTACCAAACCCAAAGGCCACCAAGGGGAGAGTGACGGTGGGGGTCCTATGCGTTGCTTCCAAGCAACGCGCGGGAACTCTGCCGTTACTTTCACCCGAGGCTCAAATCAACTGACAGCGTTCCAAAACGATAGCAGATGAAGCGACGCCCCGGTCTCGGCGCGTCGTTTACAAGCGACGGCCGGTCGACAGACCGCCGGGCTCACCGCCTCACCGGGCTAACGGAAAACAACGATCGAGTAACGGATGGGGTTCCCACCGTTACTCTCCAAATGACGCCCCTCGATAGGTCGTTATTTGGTAAGTGACGCGTCCATCTTAGACCGTCAGGCAAGTGACGGTTCCTGGCAGGACCGTCACTCCACCTGGGCTACGAGCGGGTACGGTTTGTAAACCGAAGCCCCCCCGGACGGCTGAAAACGCTGGGTAACGACGAAAAAACCTGTAACCTGCCAAACCACGCAGTGTATACAACAGTTTAACAACTAATCTAGCACATGCATCGCCTATAACCGATCAAACGCGAAGAACATGGCCAAAACCCCAAATTTGGAAAATGGACAACATGCATACTACGGGGCGCTAATCAACAGAATGAGCTATAGGAAATGCTCCTAGCGAGCTAAGGATTCCATCCCCCTACCTCTTGCAAGCCGAATCGCGCGAAAAGGCTGCATGCACCGAGGTAGGCTCGCCGAGCCTTCAAGCTCCAACACGCTCCCACGTCCACCGATCCACGCCGAAGTGGGTACCCACGCGTTCGCCTCGACGCGAGGAATCCAACGGCGCCAACCTCGTCTCGATCCGTCCTCGTCCCGGCCGCGATCCCTACAAGGAGGAGAGAGGCGATCGCGCGAGAGAAAGAGAGAGAGAGAAAGGGAAAGAGAGAGTGATCGACGGGGAGAAGAGAGAGAGAGGGTGAGGGATTAATAAAATAAAAATAAAATTAATATATATATAATTTAATCATTATATATATAAAAATCTTATTAATATTCCAATAACCCTCAAATAGCTCCAAATAAATCTGGAAAAATACCAGACAAATTCCTAAAAATCCAGGAAAATAGCCGGAAATTCCAGAACAATTAATAGAACAAATACCACGAAGGATCCATTAAGGCACGGGCCTTACAGTCCCTCCCTCCTTACAGAAATTTTGCCCTCGAAATTTACGACAACAAGGATAAAGAGGAAACTGAGAAAGGACACATACCTCACTGGAATAAGAAAGGAAAAAGCTGACGCATCTCATTTTCACGCTCCCAAGTAGACTCGTTACCAGAGTGACGCTGCCAAGCAACCCTTACCAGAGGAATAACCTTATTTCTCAACCGCTGCTCACGACGGTCTTCAATTCGGATAGGAAACTCTGGTGTGGACAAATCAGCAGTCACCTCGGGCCACACTGAATCATCGAGAACATGAGAAGCATCGGGCACATATTTCCTCAACTGAGACACCTGGAACACATCATGAATAGCTTGCATGGCCGCCGGCAGTTGCAAACGATAAGCCACTAAACCAATAGCCTCAACAACCGGAAAAGGGCCAACATACCGCGGACTAAGCTTTCCACGCTTCCCAAATCTGGAAACACCTTTCATCGGAGATATTTTAACAAACACCATATCTCCCGGTTCAAATTGTAGTGGACGTCTGCGTTGATCTGCATAACTCTTCTGTCGACTCTGAGCCGTCAACAATCTCTGCCTGATCAGACGAACCACATCAGAACACTGTTGTACCAAGTCCGGTCCCGTCAACTGTCGGTCCCCAATATCAAACCAGTTCAGAGGAGTACGACAAGGACGACCATACAGCGCTTCATAAGGAGCCATACCAATACTGGAGTGAAAACTGTTATTATAAGCAAATTCAACAAGTGGCAAATGCTGACCCCACGAACCTTGCCAATCAAGGCAACACGATCTCAGCATGTCCTCTAGAGTCTGAATAGTTCTCTCTGACTGTCCATCTGACTGTGGGTGATACGCTGAACTGAAAGCTAACTCAGTGCCCAAAGCTTTCTGGAAACTACGCCAGAAGTCAGAGGTAAAACGCGGGTCACGATCTGACACAAGTGAAACAGGAATTCCATGTAGCGGCACGATCTTCTGCACATAGAGCTCGGCCAATCTCTGCACACTCCAAGTAACTTTAATCGGCAACAATCTGGTGGTTTTCGTCAATCTGTCGACAAGCAGCCAGATCCCATCAAAACCTTGAGAAGTTCGAGGCAAACCCACCACAAAATCTGTAGTAACATGGTCCCATTTCCACATCGGAATCTCTAATGGCTGAAGCAGTCCACCTGGCTTTTGATGTTCGGCTTTAACTAACTGACAAGTCAAGCACTTAGAAACAAAAATAGCCACGTCCTTCTTCATGCCGGGCCACCAGAACTGCTTCTTCAAATTCTGATACATCTTAGTGACACCAGGGTGAATAGCAAAACGGGAACCATGGGCTTCACTCAGAATCTCATTTCTCAAATCATTATCAACAGGAATATATAATCTGCCCTGGAAACTGACAACCAGCTCGTCATCAAATTCCACATCATATCTTGATATAACACGGGCCAAATCAGAATCAGCTTGCTGGGCTTCTAAAATCTGCTGATACGAAGCTGAACCCAAAACCAAGCTAGCACAAACTGCCATCTTCGGATCGGCAGGAATCTCTACACACAATGCCTCGCTCGGAAGCTGTTCCCATAATTTCCATTCATGAAGCAACAAATGGTTGACCTTTACTTTCCTGCTCAGAGCATCGGCCACAACATTCATTTTACCTGGCTGATAGGAGAGTGTAAAGTCATAATCTTTCATGTATTCCATCCATCGCCTCTGCCTGAGCTTCAGATCTTTCTGGGAGAAAATATACTGTAAACTCTGATGATCAGTAAGAATCTGAAATTTCTCACCATACAGATAATGTCTCCAGATCTTCAAGGCAAAAATAACTGTAGCTAGCTCCAGATCGTGAGTGGGATAATTTCCTTCATGCTGTTTCAATTGCCGAGATGCATATGCGATAACCTTACCATGTTGCATCAGCACTGCACCCAACCCTACTCGAGACGCATCCGTACAAACAAGAAAACCACCCGAGTCGGAAGGCAAAGTCAACACTGGAGAAGAAGTCAATAGCCTTTTCAATTCAACAAAGCTAGCCTCACACTGATCCGACCAGACAAATGGCACATCCTTCCGTGTCAATTTAGTCATCGGTGCTGCAATCTTCGCAAAATCTTGAATGAATCTGCGGTAATACCCAGCCAATCCTAAAAAACTTTGTATCTCAGTGATGGTCCTCGGTCTCTGCCAACTCAAACGGCATCAATCTTTGCAGGGTCTACTGCCACTCCATCACCAGAAATCACATGGCCAAGAAAATGAATCTCCCGAAGCCAGAATTCACATTTACTAAGCTTCGCATAAAGCTCGTGATCTTTTAGAGTCTGCAGAACGATCCTCAAATGCTGCACATGATCATCAACAGAGGCAGAATAGATCAAAATATCATCAACAAAGATCACCACAAACTGGTCTAGAAATGGACGAAAGATACGCTGCATTAGGTCCATGAAGGCTGCTGGGGCATTAGTCAAACCAAACAGCATGACTAAAAATTCAAAGTGACCATATCGAGTGCTGAAAGCAGTCTTCTCCACATCAGATTCCCGGATCCGCAACTGAAAATAGCCAGACCGGAGATCAATCCACGAAAAGACAGTAGCAGACTGTAACTGGTCAAACAAATCATCAATCCTGGGGAGCGGATACTTATTCTTGATAGTCGCCTGATTCAGCTGCCTGTAATCAATACAAAGTCTCAGGCTTCCATCTTTCTTTTTCACAAACAGCACTGGGGCACTCCACGGAGAAAAGCTGGGGCGAATATAACCTTTCTCCAGTAACTCTAGTAGCTGTGCATGCAGTACTTTCAATTCAGCTGGGGCCATTCGGTACGGCGGCTTTGCCAAGGGGCCAGTACCTGGAATCAATTCAATCACCATCTCAATCTCTCGCTCTAGGGGCAAGCCTGGCAACTCGTCAGGAAACACATCAGGGAACTCACAGACAACCGGAATATCACAAACATCTCGTCGTGATTTTTCAACAGCTACCACTGAAGCAAGGAATCCCTGACAACCTGCGCTAAGCAACCTGTAGGCTCGAATAGCAGAAATAATCATACGAGAAGATCGGGATCGAATACCTTGAAAATAAAAGGCTGATTTTCCCTGGGGCTGAAAATAGACTTTCTTCGATCTGCAGTCAACTACAGCTCCTTAATGCTCCAACCAATCCATTCCCAGAATAACATCATAATCTGCCAGCTGCAACGCATACAGTCTTGCCGGCAACTAATGACTATCAATCATAACAGGAGATTCTTCCAAACACAGAGGAGTAACCATGAAATCTCCAGAAGGCAATTCCACAAATAACTCACAAGACACCTCGGAAGTCGGTTCCTCAATACAGGTCATGAAATCCTCAGAAATAAAAGAGTGAGAAGCACCAGAATCAAATAAGACATGGACTGAATGACCATAAAGCATAATCGTACCTTCCACAAGATGGGACGCAGCAGCATCAGCTCTAGTCAAATGAGAAACTTTGCCTTTCTGCTTCTTAGAACCAGCTGAAGATTGCTGAGAAGACGCCGACGCCTGAGAGAAGAATTGTTGTGGAGCTTGAGGTGCAGGAGGTCTAAACTGCGGCTGAGGTTGAGACAACTGAGGAGCTTGCAATGGATTCGGCCTCAGCGGGCAATCCCGAACCACATGACCTGGCTGGTCACACCTAAAGCAAACAATAGGAAGAGAACACGGCTGGCCCTTGTGATGACCACCGCATCTCCGACACGTCCACGGCTGACTTGAAGCTGAACTCTGCCGAGTCTGAAAAGAAGGTGCTGTCGGCTGCTGAACAGAATCTGTACCGGACGGCTGCTGAAAAAACTTCTTCTTCTTCTTGAACCTTTTAAACTTGGGCTTAGAAGGAGAGGAAGCACTGGAAACCTCTGACTGGACCGAAGGAACACCTGGCACGGGCTGTCGGTAAGTCTGCTGAACCTGAGCTACCGGCTGCACTGACCCTGCCTGGGGATATCCACCCGGTCTCGCCATCTCCAGCTCTAAAGCTGCAGCTGTCTGACATGCAGTATCGAGATCCGCAACACGACTCGCTATCAACGGCATCTTCAACTCTGGCCTCAACCCTCGCAAGAACTGCTGGGTCTTCAAAGCTTCACTAGCCAGCACATGGGGCGCATACTGACCCAATTCCAAGAACTTATTCCTGTACTGAAGCACGGTCATACTGTCCTGAGTCAATTCCATAAACCGATACATCTTGTTCATCTGTAAGCAAGCAGGAGTATAGGCACGCTCAAAAGCAGCAACAAACTCTGCCCAAGTGATCTGCCGAAGAGGTCTGGAACGAAAAGCAACCTGCCACTCGGCTTTCCACCACGTGATGGATGTACCCTGGAGTTGAAAAGCAGCAAGCATGACTTTCTCATCTTCAGCACACTCCATCGAGACAAACACACGCTCTATCGCATCCAGCCATTGCCTTGCCACCTCTGGATCAGCTTGACCATCGAAAGCAGGCGGATTGAACATAAGAAATTCTTTCAAAGCCTTGCCTCGACTGCCAGGCACTTCAGCTTGAACGATCGGCACTGGAGGAGCAACTGGAACGACAGGAACAGCGGGAACTGCAGGAGGAGGTGCAGAACCACTATCTTCCCTGGGCGCATCTCGAGGAACACGTGGAGCTCCAGGAGGTCTTCCTCGACGAGGCGGCATAATTATGCTGCCAAAATGCAAACACAATCAACAATAAAATCCATCAATCATACGGAAAACATCCTATGCCAGCAGGAGACGACAACAGGACTAGCTCTGGACAAGCGTCAATTCCAATTCCTTACACAAATCCTCAACTTACGCTCTGATACCAGCTGTGACGACCCAGAGTTCAGGATACCGATATACCGATAACATCGATACACCGATACCAAGAACTGGGGAGGCCACCCAAGAGGCTGATGAGGCCCCTGAAGGGTTAGTGGGGGTTAGCTGAGGGATATGCATAATAAATTGCGAATTGGGGCGCGCAATACAATTAAGTATTAAAGTTAAACACAAGTACGGAAGCAATATAAAATAACCAGAGTGATACATATATAACTAGTCCAGAGTGACAAACACTAGTCCTCAAAGTACAACTACGCGGGGCATACCCCGGCAAAAGTACAACACAAGCCTCAAAAAGGCAGCTCGTGCTCAGCTGGCAGCTAGGGACGGTCCCGAAACAGCATGCTAAACTCCGGGAGACGTCGGGCGTGGCTCATCTGAAAGGAGAAGGGTGAGTCACAGCCAGACTCAGTAGGGGTCACGCGGATCCCTACCTCGCACTAAACAAGCGAACATGCATAAATAACAGCAATTAAAGCATGCATTTAACTAAATACACAGGCAATGGCATGAATATCTAATCACAAGAAAGCTGTAAGCTCTATCTAAGCAGGTATAACAGCTAACACATGCCACTACTAATTAAATGCAAGCGATTGAAGCCAAAACTACCAAATAGGATAAGCTGCAACTAATCCAGACAACAAGGACGGACAACCACTGGAGCAGAAACCAGAAGCGTCCACTGACGGCTTACACTGCGTCTCAAGCACTCGCAGTCGACGAAGCGACAAGCTAAGCGCGTAAACAGTACCAAACCAAGTGACCAGTCGGAGTGGCACCCGTCGGTGTCAGTCCACAGTCTCCGACCACGTGTGCACACACTGACTCTAGCCTGAGCCAGGCCCTCTAACTAGTTTTCTCCCTTGGCAGGACGCTACCATTGGCTGGGAGCCCACGGAACTAGCTTACAAACCGTGAATGGGAAACATACCCCTCCGCCATCCTCAAGCGGGTCGGTACTCAACAGACCTTAGGGCAACAACAGTGGCTCCATTGCATGGAAAGAAAAGCTACTCTATTGGCATATAAAACACGCCACAATATAGTAAAACAATACAACTATGGCATGAGTATAGAACGGAATGCATAAGCAATGGGCTGGGAACATAACTAAACTGACGGGCAAGCGGCGGTCAGAGGCCCACGCGCTACTTGGAAGTGACGGTCGGGGACTGGTGCGTTACATCAAGAGTGACGCGCTGGTCTCCAACCGTTACTCCCTCCCGAGTTCCAACTCACAGGTGCAGGGGGGAATGTGACGGTAGGGGCCCTGCGCGTCGCTTCCAAGCGGCGCGGTAGGTCACCGCCGTTACATCCTCCCGAGTACCAAACCCAAAGGCCACCAAGGGGAGAGTGACGGTGGGGGTCCTATGCGTTGCTTCCAAGCAACGCACGGGAACTCCGCCGTTACTTTCACTCGAGGCTCAAATCAACTGACAGCGTTCCAAAACGATAGCAGATGAAGCGACGCCCCGGTCTCGGCGCGTCGTTTACAAGCGACGGCCGGTCGACAGACCGCCGGGCTCACCGCCTCACCGGGCTAACGGAAAACAACGATCGAGTAACGGATGGGGTTCCCACCGTTACTCTCCAAACGATGCCCCTCGATAGGCCGTTATTTGGTAAGTGACGCGTCCATCTTAGACCGTCAGGCAAGTGACGGTTCCTGGCAGGACCGTCACTCCACCTGGGCTACGAGCGGGTACGGTTTGTAAACCGAAGCCCCCCCGGATGGCTGAAAACGCCGGGTAACGACGAAAAAACCTGTAACCTGCCAAACCACGCAGTGTATACAATAGTTTAACAACTAATCTAGCACATGCATCGCCTATAACCGATCAAACGTGAAGAACATGGCCAAAACCCCAAATATGGAAAATGGACAACATGCATACTACGGGGCACTAATCAACAGAATGAGCTATAGGAAATGCTCCTAGCGAGCTAAGGATTCCATCCCCCTACCTCTTGCAAGCCGAATCGCGCGAAAAGGCCGCATGCACCGAGGTAGGCTCGCCGAGCCTTCAAGCTCCAACACGCTCCCACGTCCACTGATCCATGCTGAAGTGGGTACCCACGCGTTCGCCTCGACGCGAGGAATCCAATGGCGCCAACCTCGTCTCGATCCGTCCTCGTCTCGGCCGCGATCCCTACAAGGAGGAGAGAGGCGATCGCGCGAGAGAAAGAGAGAGAGAGAAAGGGAAAGAGAGAGTGATCGACGGGGAGAAGAGAGAGAGAGGGTGAGGGATTAATAAAATAAAAATAAAATTAATATATATATAATTTAATCATTATATATATAAAAATCTTATTAATATTCCAATAACCCTCAAATAGCTCCAAATAAATCCAGAAAAATACCAGACAAATTCCTAAAAATCCAGGAAAATAGCCGAAAATTCCAAAACAATTAATAGAACAAATACCACGAAGGATCCATTAAGGCACGGGCCTTACAAAAAATAAGATGATATGAAGAGGAAAATAGAAAAGAAAATTTCAAGAAAATTTTGACAGCATCTCCCCTTATCAAGAGCATGCCCAGAAGTCAAATAGGAGAACACCCACCAAGAGGGGGTGACTCCATAATGAAAAGGGACGTAGTCCCGAATGAGAAGGAAGGGAGGGAGAAACTCCCCACGCCGATCGCCGATGCAGTGGAAAATGAGGAGGCCGAAGAGAGAGAAAGCTCAGTATAAAATGAGCTTTCTCCATCCTCTCGGCGCCTAAATAGGCAAGGCCAAAAGGGCACGCCGAGACGACCCCCGGGCTGAGAGAAAAACGTGCCAAAAGGTGCGCCGAGGAAGCACCGCGCCGAGATCACGTGCGACAAAAGGCGCACCGTCACCCGACAGCGCCGAGCGCCCCTCTGGGAGGATTAACGCGCCGAGAATGTCACGCGCCGAGACGATGGCTATACCAAGATGACCATGCCGAGGCCGCCAGCGGCGCCGATTGCTTCACCCACGGCTACTGCAAACATCAGGTCAAGCCAAGGATGCTGACGTCCATCCAAATATGCTTACAAAGCACCGGGATTATGCCAGTAGAATGAAGGTTCAGTGTCATAACAATGAACAATGAACAATAAATAGGAGCAGACCTGAAGATGTCACGCGGTGCGGTGCAGTGCACACCCGCATGTCCCGTGTCACTCACCCTTCGCTTACGCCACCTGCGGGTGGGGGGCATTTGTTGACACCTAAAATATGTCAAAAGAGACCAAAGCAGACTCAGGGCTCTGAAGGCTGATCAGAGGTGCGGCTCCTGTGTCGTCCCTGGAAGTTCTGAGAATCAGAATAGAAGAGATCCACTACCCCTAACACTTTGTACGGCTAAAACCATCTCTGGTTAGGCCGCTGCCCAGTACTGCTATCATTCAGATAGTCAGGCTAATAAAACTATAACAAAATCCAGGCAACCATCTGCCTGCTGGAAAGGATCTTCAGATAATTCTGATGCTCGTAGAAAGGGAATCACATAGCCTCATAGCTGGTGGTAAATGTGAGATGTTAAGCAAGCCTTGAATGAAACAGATATCTACTCTGGAAGCCCACTAAACCGGTGAGGAAAGCCATTAAGGCGAACCCTCACTTGGCACCGGATGATGAAGAAATGGGCCAAGCCCAACACAAGCTGAGGCGCGCCGAGAAGCTTCTTGCTGGCGTGCCGGGGAGCTCGTGCCGAGAGGCTGAGGGCCATCCCTCTATATAAGTTGCTGCCCTTCGAGACAAAAAAGAAGGGAGAGAATAGAAAGAGGAGACAAAAAAACAAAGAGAGAAAAAAAAATAGAGAGCGGTAGCCATTGAAGGAAAAGGGAGCTCGAGAGCCCTCTAAGAAAGCTGAGGAGAAGAGAGGTTTGCAGAGATTCAAAGGGAGAGTCTAGGTGGGATCTATTCCAAGATGCCCTGAGGGGCTACAGCTTTCCTTTCCCCTGTCTCTTATTTGAATATCCCTTTCTCCTTTTGTGTCTATTTTTTTTGAGCATCCTTGCTCCAGTAGCATCGAATGCTAATGTAACCCCGCTATCGGGGATAGAATCTATGTATGATTTTCTCAGTTGGGTTTTCTTCTGAGCTAGATGCATGTATGCTGTTCGGATGAATAGTTAATAAAAGTGGGTTGAGTTTTGCCCACTCATTATCTTGTTCTCTTCCCCTGCGTTCGAGGTTTAGTATATGTAACGGCTACTGCAAGCTACATAGATCTTATAGTTTAATCTTCAAAGGTTTCTATGCTATTTTTCCTCACCACCTCGTATCCACATCGAGGGCCTGAGACAGTCCATCTCATGGCTTCTCGTCGGTGAAATGAAGAGGGATAAATTCAGAACTGGCCGTCCGTGGTTCTGCCCCCAGTGAGGCCCCAGAGGGAAGGCTACCATCCCCTTGGATTGTACCCTCTCCGTAACCCCTTTAGTGGTTGTCAAACCCTTGAATAAACCTTCTTTGCAAATCCCTGAATAAACCCTCCTTTAAGACTCTCAAAGCCCCTTGAAGCCTTCACCTCAAAAATCCCTTCAAAACAGTACTGAGACCCTCATTTCAGAAGCCTTCCTAGCCTCCCAACGCGAGCCCCTCTCGGCGTAAGTCTCGCGCCGAGGACTGCCCGCGCCGGCTGAGCTTCTTGTGTCGCGCCAAAACCTATTCTCTTTTTCGCACCGAGACCTCCACACCTCTGGTGCTGAAGCCAGCCATGCCGATAGGTTCGTGCCGATACCCTCAACACTTCCGAGCTATGCCATCCTTGGTCACGATACCTTGTCCTTCTAAGGAGAAATACTATCCTTCCCTCGATCCTCATGGGGGCTACATCAAAGGGGTCAATACCCCCCAACATTCTGTCATCCCATTGTGGATGTGCAAATAATTATGATTAACCCCAAATTGATAAAAGATGGTGATTTTGTTTTAAAACAAGATATCGCACTCAATTAATGATGAAAAAAAGGGGAAAAATCATATGCAACAACTAAGATCCGTGATCGCCACTGAAGCTAGAAACATGCCAAACAATAAGAGATCAGGATGGGGCATGTTACATACCTCAGAAATCCATAAAGGGGAGCCATGGTCCTGGAGATTAACGCGCTATATCGTCATAGCGCGTTCTCCAGGTCGCGCTAGCTTAGTACAGCGCGATATCAGACAGGTAGCGGGATTTATCTGGTTTCGTTCCTTCCTTGCTCCAAGGCCGGCCAAGGTGCAAGGGCTCCACGTATCAATCTTCTAGTGCCTGCAAACAATCATGAACAACAAATATAAAGCCCATTAGATCGAGATTTGAGTATAATCTGCCCTTATCCTTAATCAAAAGCATGTAAAAAGGGGGCTCGATTACCTGGGGGTTTGGTGGTTTTTAAACCCCTATGGATGGGCAAAAGATAGGTGTGGTGTGTGTGAATGCATGTATCTTGTAAAAGGAGTGTTTTGAAATCAGGATGTAATGCGATGCAAAGATTAAAAAAAACCGGAGGGGAAAAGAGAGATGAAGGAGGAAGAACACAAGGAAAAGCCCTAAATACTCCCTTGAACGTGCGAGGAGCGAGGATTTGTTGATTGTGCACGAAGTATTTCCTCCTCCTCGTCAATAACTCGAGTTGCATCCCCCTCAAACGATGGCCAAAGGGATGAATTTATAGGAAGAAGATCGAACACAAACCCTAGGTCGGAGTTTGATTCAATCCGATGACTCGGCGGCTCAAATCGAGGCAATATTGCCGACTAATTAGGGGGAAAGACTCCTGATAGGTTTAGAAACCTTCCTAGATAAGAAACACAGTCAGCAACTTACCCAATAAGGCCTCTGAATCGAAATAAGGGAGTCCGGCCTGGAGAGGGACTCTGTCTGATAAGGCGCTATACTTCCATAGCGCGATAATGAAGAACGCGCTATGGAGATATAGCGCAACAAGTAAAGGTATAAAAATGGAGAAAAAAACCATTGGGCAGTCATTTAATCAAATGTTGAAGGAGAGTAACACCCAAAATTGATGTCATAATGATCAAATGTCAAGCAATAACAATTGATCGAAGGATAATTTGAATTTGACCCACAACGCGCTATGAACAAAAAAGCGATAAGAACAAATAGCGCGAGAATGCCAGACTCGAGACGATATCCAAGGTATGGAATTGAAGCGTTGGGCCAAGAAAGGGGAAGAATCCCAGAAAATCAACCAATTAAGGATCAATTGGGACATCGACTAAGAGAACAAAGAAAATGCTCAATTTATCAGCTAAAAATGGGTGTCTACAGATGCCCCTCCTCGATATCCGCTTTGCAGGGGAGCGAAACGGGGGTGAAACGGAAATAACACGGAGATGACACAGAGTGGTAGTGACGGGGAGATGAAGTGAAAATGTAGTAGAGCGGACTGATAAGTGGATATCAAGGAGAAAAGACACCCATTATAACCGACAAATGATAGGAATGATCCAGAAAACTCCGAGCTAACCACAAGGTCAAGCCGGCACCAGTGATTCCTGCCTAGAATGATAGGCACGGAACAAGAAAAAGGAACTGATCAACCTCTTGTACAAAAGAGGCATCCGCAGCGCGTAGCAACTACGAATTTCACTCAGTTAGTGGAATAGACGCGATCCCGGCGGATCCATCGACGCCATCGTGCGGTTCACAGCTAATGAGTGGATCAAAAAGAAGGAGATTGAATCAAAAGGGTGATAAGCACAATCAGGCAAGGGTCACATCGACCAACGAGATCCAATGCTTAACTGGGAGCAATCTTTCAGATTCGGAATGGAATTAAATTCTTTGTTCGAGAACAAAAGCAAATTGATCCTTTAATTTAGGAAGAAGATTGGGCGATTTATGGATGCAAAAGTGGCATGATGCATGCAGGGCTAAATTAAAAGAAATCATCAAAACAAATGCCAAGAAAGATAAAATACAAGATACTCAAGGATAATATTGCTAAATCAAATAGACTCGGGTCAAGAATTATCCGCAACCATGGCGTGCGAGATGAAGTCCATCGTCCCCAAATTTATTTTGATCTAACGGCCTATCCGACGATTAACTGCATGTTTCTAGATCATCACTGTTTTTGGTAGAGGGGAACTCAAATCCTGAAACATACAGAGAACCAGCCGGTCCTTGAGATAATAATGTAAATAACATATAGTAATGCAATAAAAGAAGGGACACAGAAATACTTTCCTGATGGCACGGCATATGTTTTTTCTTTTTCTTCCTGCAATCTCAACGTTAGGCACAAGCAAATTCAAGCAAATGCAACCTCAATGTTAAGCAAATTAAAGCGATCTTAATGTTTAAGCAAATTCAAACATATAATCAATCTCAATGTTTAAATAAATTCAAGCATATTCAAACATAAGCAAAAGAACACAAGTTCTCATCATATGTTCTCAAGTCATATCCTCTTTTCTCCCCTCCTTTTTTTATTTTCTTATCTAATTTAATTATCGCGCTATATGTACATAGCGCGACAGTGTCGCGCTATGAACATGTAGCGCGTCCATTAACCGCGGGTTTCAAAACCGTTCCCCGCCCTTTCTATTATTCAAAGTTACTCCTTCCCTCTCCCCAACTCCTCTCTCGCCTTCTCAGCCTCTCACCAGCCCTAGCCCCCATTTGCAACAATCTGATGGCGGGTGGTGCTCCCCGACGCCCCAAACGGCGTGCCACCCGCGTCCGCCAAAGATCGGACGTGGAAGAGGAACGGGCGCCCCCTCCCGCGGAAGAACCCTCCGACTCGGAGGCGACGGTCTCGGCCCGACTCGAGGGAGACGATATGGACATCCACCCAGACGAGGCCGAAGAAGTTGAATGCGTCCCGGCGGCCGAGGAAGCGGCGGCGGAGCCCGTCGGAGGCGCGGCGGCCCGAAAACGCCGGGTGGTAAGAAAATCACCCTAAACTTGTTTTTGATTTGATTTTTTCTTATTTTTTCTTTCCTATGTGATGAAAACGGAAAGGGGAATGCCCCTAAATATCAAAATGTAGGGCAGAATGCCCATAGAACAGATTGCGGGGAACGGGGGTCACCCCCTACCTACAGAAGGGGAACGCGCTATGCCTTCATAGCGCGTTCTTGAAGAACGCGCTATGACGATATAGCACGACAAATAACAGCATGCAGGTTTCATTTTCTAATTAGCCTTTGTTTGATGATCACATAAATTGATTATTTCTTCTTTTTCATTGTGTGCAGGGTGTGGAGGGTGCAGTGCGTGCCCGAATTTCTTGGACATTGGTCCGGGCAGCTTACCACGCACTACCGGAGTTTCAAAGGGCCCGCCTCCGCCATATGGGCTTCGGGGAATTTCTGGAGATAGAAGTGCTGAGGGTTGATGTGGGGCTGATAAGGGCCCTAAAGGCCAGATGGGACACGGGATGCAAGGCCTTCCTCTTCCCCTGGGGTCATATGATCCCGACCTTGGAGGACGTCACGCGCATCACCGGGCTGCGGGTGCACGGATCGGCAGTGACGGGCTACACTTACCCCGACTACCGGGAGATGGCGCGCAGGCTGCTGGGCTTGGAGCTGGAGGGTACAGGCCGGACCTCACTAGTGTCGAGGATCGTCCTGCAGGAGAGTCTCGGCCTATTCCACACACAGAGGGAGGTGGGTGAGACTTCGACAGCTCATGAGAAGAGGCTGGAGGCGGGGGCCAGGGAGAGTTTTACTACTGAGGCAGGCCCACAGGCAGACATAGAGCTGAGGAGGTTCCTCATTCTGCTGATCGGCAAGCTGCTTCTAGCGACCCAGGGCGATGCAGTGAGCTGCCGTTTTCTACCCTTACTGGAGGACCTAGACAAAGTCGGACGGTATGCCTAGGGTGCGGCAGTCCTAGCCCACTTGTTTGATAGCTTCGGCATCTCCTCACTCCAGTCTTCACTCGGGGGGTTTTACCCTCTACTTCAGGTATTTCTCTACACCTCAAACTTGTGAATTATGCACCTGCCTTTTATGTCAATCATATGAGCTACGTTTCAGGTTTGGAGCTACTTATACCTTCCTACCCTCCGACGAGCCTGGGAGGATCGAGGGGACCTACTGCCCCTGGCCAGACGATGGACCCCTACACGAGACGGCCGATCTCTGAAGGACCAGGTTACCTACATCCAGGAGACGTTAGACATGATGCCCCATATAGAGGTAAGATTGAATTTTTGAAATTGAATTTAGTCATGAGTGGAATTAAGGGCAATGATAAATTGAATTATGCAGGTGGACTGGACTCCTTATCAGGGGAGAGCCGAGGTGATGCCCTGGGTGGAGCCGGCCATCCCTTTCTTCGGGAGAGAGATCTGGCTGCATGCCCTCAACCTGGTCGAGCCACTATACCACAGGTTGATCATGAGGACACTTGGGCTTCATCAGGCGGTGGTGGAGTTTCCGACCCAGGCGACGGACCCACGACCTGGACGACGCTTCCGAGGCCTGCAGGGTACAGACGATTGGCGGCAGCGTGCCCGAGAGCAGTTGGCAGATTGGAAGAAGCGTGGCCGAGCAGTCCCTGCAGGAGCACATTCAGATGATGCCTACCTTCAGGCATACTCACAGGCATACGGCAGCCGAGTCTATCAGAGTGCTCGCGGACAGGTATGCCCTTAAATTCAATTGTGGTTGATTATTCAATGTGTGATTAACAATGTGTTCTTGCAGTTCGACATAGAGGGGAGACTGGCCATGGTACAGGGACTCCTCGATTCCACAGTCCGACAGCGCGAGGAACTCCAGCAAACCGTCGATGAGCTGGTAAGCACTTGAAACTTAGAATGGTTCAGATTTGAATTGCAATTAATGATAATGCTTTTCTTTTCAGCGCGAGGAGCTGGAGGCAGTCCGATCCTCGCACGGCGCTTCATCTTCTACACAGCCCGTCTGCGACCACACCGAGCTAGAGGGCCAGCTTGCTAGTGCAGTGGCTCGGGCGGAGGCAGCCGAGGCCTCCCTCCAGGAGAGAGTGAGCAATCTGTTCTTTTAATCTTAGTCTAGGAGTTTTAACAATTATCAATTATTAATCAAGATTTTGGATGCAGGAACAGGAGCTGCGCGTGGCAGAAGCGGAGCTGAGGCGGCGTGATGCAGAGGAGCTCCCTCGAGATGTAGCAGAGCTACGCCTTCTCCTCGGGGTGGAGAGGAGTGAGCGGCAGAGAGAGAGAGAGAGGATCGGGATAGAGAGAGGGAGAGATGGGAGAAAGAGAGAATGGAGCGGGAGCTTGAGAGAGTGGAGCTACGCACTCGATTAGGGATCACCGAGCAGCGAGCAAAGGATGCAGAGGATCGCTACCGACGAGGACGTGAGCGGGCCCAGCGTGAGGGATACTCCCGAGCCTACTCGAGCACAGATTACTTAGTTACTTCTTCTGAGCACCAGCGGAGAGAGGATGCAGAGAGGGGAGCACATGGTGACAGGGTTTCGGCTTCCCGGGCACAGATGGCTCCTCCTAGGCCTCCCCTGGGAGGACAGGAGGAAGCTGAGAGTTCACACAGAGGGGGAGACCAGGAGGGTCGAGGGGAGAGCTGAGAGTTTGTTGTATCCAACTCATTTTATACCTTTTTGACATGTTATAGTGGAATGAGACAATTCTTAGCACTTGTTGTGGCTTGTGTGATTGTTCTTCATTTTGCATGCTTTTTTCAAAAGGATGCCATCAGAAATAGAATGCAATTTTTTTGGAATTTTTTTGTTTGAAAAAATATGCAAAAAACTTTTATGAGTTTTGAAAATATTTGAATATTTTTTTTAAAAAAACTTTTGCAATGTTCAATTTTTTTGGCAATATTCTAGTTTTTTTTGGAATTTTTTGGCAATATTCAAATTTCTTTGGAATTTTTGGCAATATTCAAATTTTCATGGAGTTTTGGTAATATTCAATTTTTTTGTGGAGTTTTGGTAAAATTCAAAATTTTTTATGGAGTTTTGGTAAAATTCAAATTTTTTTGTGGAGTTTTGGTAAAATTCAAAATTTTTTTGTGGAGTTTTTGGTAAAATTCAAATTTTTTTGTGGAGTTTTTGGTAAGACATTGCTAATGCAGCGTCAAAGGGTATTTAAACCACTGGCTAGGGGTCCTTGTTCCTCCCCCTTTTTGCTTAAAACTGTCCAAAGCTGGGCGTGCATTTGTAAGGTGGCGCCCTATAACCGACCGCCTTTGATCAACGGTGCCCCTACCAAGGCCATACCCGAGAAACATTCGGTCCTGGAGGGAGAAGAGAAGAATAATTGGAGATAAGCTTTACGCAGGATGGGAGATATCAAGACTTGAATTCCTTCCAAGGTGTTAACCCTCAAAGAGGTAGTCTGTTGCGTCGGGGCTTTATGCCTTTGATTTTTAGACCCTTGACATGCATACGACCAGGGTTCTCCCTGCGGGGACTTTGCCACTCTTGACATGCCATAATTCATACTTTTGCTTTTATCAAAATTTTGACTTGATTTTCATAATAGCCCTTTTGGCGAGATGTATATCATGAAAACTCATATGAAAACTCATATTGATGTCGATTTTGGGTCAAGACTGCCCCTATTTGAGACTCCTCTCGTATTGGGGATTACCGAGGTTGGGTCATCTTATCCGTCAGTCTCTTGCCCCTGCATTCGGCCGAGTGAAGAAGAGAAAAAGACTTTCAGAAATTCATGGCATGGCCAATGTAGGAACGGTGTTTTAATCAAAAGAGCCGGCTAAGGACGCCGTGAAGTGTGTGGAATGCCCAGCTAAGGGTTGCTCTTAACAAGCGGGGAGAAAATGTTGAATTCCCAGCGCGAGGTTCTTATTACCATAGGTGCTGCAGAAACAAGCCTAAAGACTCTTTTTGAGGATGATTTAATTAATTAAAAGGCCTAAGATAAAGGTTTAAAACACCACTCTTAATCTCGTTAAGAAGCACTTGCTTTTGAAAATCATGCGTGAAGTAATGAGAAAATGATATCATAAAAAAATGCGTACTTACGCCAATATGTTACCTTGCAACCTTTGTAGAAGCAGCTGCCAGAAGTGGTCATCGTGGGATTTGTCTTCTTTGGCAGTCAAAAGGATTGGAAGCAAAGGATTTTGGGAGTGGCTTAACAAGAATGAGTGGTGCTCAAACCAGACTCAGACGAATAAGGAGAAAAGAAAAGAGGCGAGGGCTAGAACTCCCTCACTAAGGCGCGGTGACCCTGATCACATGGAACAGTCTACAGAAGAAGCGGAAAATCAAGAAGAGGGGTGAGGACTAAAGCCTCGGAAGCAATGGGAGAAAGGGCAGATGCCCAAGGCAGTGGATGTGGAAGAAGTTGGGTCAGACCCAGAATTAGGAGGAATCAGAAGAAGAAATTGGTAGATGGAAAGAGGTGGATCCGGAGGGTCCGGAGGCAGAGGAGGAGAATCATGATAGGAGGAATCCGGAGGCTCCGGAGGAATATTGAAAGAAGGGATGCGATGCCCTGGGGAGAAATAGGGAAAAAGATGATGGAAAAGGAAGAAGAAAATGAAGGATGTGATGTCCCGGAGGAGTAGAAAGATGAATCGGAAGAAAGATGGAGGGTCCGGAGGTTCCGGGGGAATGAAATCAGGAGGGTCACGATGCCCTGGAAGATGATAGAGAGAATAAGACGGAGAATTCGGAGGTTCCGGAGGAAGCAAATGGAAAGGGGCACGATGCCCGGGGAAAAGATGGAGACAATCAAGTGGAGGATCCTGAGGTTCCGGAGGAAGAATATAGAAAGGGGCGCGATACCCAAGAGAGAGGAATGAAGGAGGATCAGGAGGAAAATCCGGAGGTTCCGGAGGTAGCAAATGAGAAGGGGCGCGATGCCCAAGGGAAAATCCGGAGGTTCCGGAGGAGGAAGGTGGAAAGGGGCGCGATGCCCGAGAGAAAGGTCCGGAGGTTCCGGAGGAGGAGAATGGAAAGGGGCGCGATGCCCGAGGGGAAAGTCCGGAGGTTCCGGAGGAAGAAGATGAAAAGGGGCGCGATGCCCGAGGGGAAAGTCCGGAGGTTCCGGAGGAGGAAAGTGGAAAGGGGCGCGATGCCCGAGAGAAAGGTCCGGAGGTTCCGGAGGAATAGAATCAGAAAGGGCGAGATGCCCAAAGAGGAGGGATAAAATTCCTGGAGGTTCCAAGGAGATAGCAGGAAAAGGGACGCGATGCCCCAGGGATAGTGGATAAAAAGATGAAGATGAATAAGATGGGAGGTGCGGAATATCCGGAGGTGCCGGAAGGCGGGGAAGATACGGGTTTGGAAACCCGGGAAGCAGGAGGTGCAAATGCATGCAATGGGATGGATGCGATGAATGCAATGAATGCGCGAATGCAATGAGATGCAAAGAATATGGAGAATATGAAGGGCGAGAGGACGAGATCCTCCTCCTAACCCTTGGAATGGCCCATGGAAAAGATGTGATAGACAAGAAGGTGGATGAAATAGCGGAAGGCCATTCGGCACCAAGATAACTGCCCCTCCACGGCAGTGAAAGAATACAGCCAAATGGCCTAATGGATGAAATACAAGCCCATGACGAAGCTTCAATAGTAAATGACAACTCCCTTGGAGGGTGAAAAGTAATGGTGTGAGGGAGTTGGAAAGTAGGGCTCAGAAGCATCATGTTGCCCGGGGGTTCAAGATTTGGAAGTTGGAACAGAGGGTGCCCTGCCCGGCCCTTACACAGCATCAGTGCTTGGCATGACGGCGACTTGGCCTCTTCAATCATGCCTGGCACAATAACCCGGATTGGCATCCGGCAAATGAACTCTTGCATTTTGAATAGCGCGGCCATGGCCAAATTCTTCTTTCGCAGCTCTTGATCATCCTCGGCACAAGTGTTTGTAGAAGCACTCCCCTTCCGAGTAGTAGAGGGAGGTGAAGCAGAGGCGGAAGGCTCCATGAATGGTGGGGGCGTAATGAAAGGTGTTGGAGAAAGGATAAGTGGAGGCGGAGGTATAAACACGTCGAGTTTCTCCCTTTGCTCGGAAGCAGTTGGGATTGGCTCGAGTGCAAAAAAGGGTGAATCCTGCTCAGGATTAGCCACGGGTAAAGGTGAAGGGTTATGTGGTGGAATAGGTGTTATATGCATAGTGGAGGGTTTTGAGGTTAAAGGGGTAATGGAGGGTTGAAGTGGTGGGAAGGGCTCAAAATCCAATAAACGCACACACTGATGTACTGATAAGCAGGCAACAAGAAGAATGCACGTGGTAGCACAAAGTGTCCCACCGTGATCGCCAATTTGTGGATGTGCAAATAATTATGATTAACCCCAAATTGATAAAAGATGGTGATTTTGTTTTAAAACAAGATATCGCACTCAATTAATGATGAAAAAAAGGGGAAAAATCATATGCAACAACTAAGATCCGTGATCGCCACTGAAGCTAGAAACATGCCAAACAATAAGAGATCAGGATGGGGCATGTTACATACCTCAGAAATCCATAAAGGGGAGCCATGGTCCTGGAGATTAACGCGCTATATCGTCATAGCGCGTTCTCCAGGTCGCGCTAGCTTAGTACAGCGCGATATCAGACAGGTAGCGGGATTTATCTGGTTTCGTTCCTTCCTTGCTCCAAGGCCGGCCAAGGTGCAAGGGCTCCACGTATCAATCTTCTAGTGCCTGCAAACAATCATGAACAACAAATATAAAGCCCATTAGATCGAGATTTGAGTATAATCTGCCCTTATCCTTAATCAAAAGCATGTAAAAAGGGGGCTCGATTACCTGGGGGTTTGGTGGTTTTTAAACCCCTATGGATGGGCAAAAGATAGGTGTGGTGTGTGTGAATGCATGTATCTTGTAAAAGGAGTGTTTTGAAATCAGGATGTAATGCGATGCAAAGATTAAAAAAAACCGGAGGGGAAAAGAGAGATGAAGGAGGAAGAACACAAGGAAAAGCCCTAAATACTCCCTTGAACGTGCGAGGAGCGAGGATTTGTTGATTGTGCACGAAGTATTTCCTCCTCCTCGTCAATAACTCGAGTTGCATCCCCCTCAAACGATGGCCAAAGGGATGAATTTATAGGAAGAAGATCGAACACAAACCCTAGGTCGGAGTTTGATTCAATCCGATGACTCGGCGGCTCAAATCGAGGCAATATTGCCGACTAATTAGGGGGAAAGACTCCTGATAGGTTTAGAAACCTTCCTAGATAAGAAACACAGTCAGCAACTTACCCAATAAGGCCTCTGAATCGAAATAAGGGAGTCCGGCCTGGAGAGGGACTCTGTCTGATAAGGCGCTATACTTCCATAGCGCGATAATGAAGAACGCGCTATGGAGATATAGCGCAACAAGTAAAGGTATAAAAATGGAGAAAAAAACCATTGGGCAGTCATTTAATCAAATGTTGAAGGAGAGTAACACCCAAAATTGATGTCATAATGATCAAATGTCAAGCAATAACAATTGATCGAAGGATAATTTGAATTTGACCCACAACGCGCTATGAACAAAAAAGCGATAAGAACAAATAGCGCGAGAATGCCAGACTCGAGACGAGATCCAAGGTATGGAATTGAAGCGTTGGGCCAAGAAAGGGGAAGAATCCCAGAAAATCAACCAATTAAGGATCAATTGGGGCATCGACTAAGAGAACAAAGAAAATGCTCAATTTATCGGCTAAAAATGGGTGTCTACACCCACCAAGTCATGGAGGTCTGCCACTGTATGTTCTCCATTGACTATACAGGGGATATCAATAAATCCCACAATAGGTGGATGAAGTCCCATAAGATTCAGATCCTCCTAGATCTCGGGCTACGCCCGGCTCTTCTTTTGGTTTCCACTCCGACATTTCGTGAGCGGATGACCTATGATACCCTTTTGGCACACTCCAAAATAAGGGGAGGTGCTGTCAAAATTCATCCCCGAGCTTTACTCTGTCGTGCAGTATAATGCTTCCATTGAAATGATGAATTTAACCCCAATTGTGTGGCAGAGATCTGAGCTATACTATCTCATGACACTTTGGCCACCACTGAGAAAGGGGAATATAGACATTACAATCACATGATCTCCTTTGGCCTCATGTGGATGAATCTACCCTCACCTTCCACCTCACCCAAATACTACCATGGACAAACTCATGAAACCCCTATTGAACACAAAGTACCGCTTTGAATCCATAAAATCCCTCACAATACTTGAAAAACCAACAGAAAAATAGCTATCGGCGCCACAGTCCCCGGCGCAGCCTCTTCCCGGTGCCACTTTCGCGCCGAGTGAAGAGCGCGCTGGCATGAAGGGCGCGCCGGGGAGCTTGCCATGCCGACCTCCCTTCATTCCCGATCGCGCCGGTTGGCCTTCATGTCGGAACCCCTGCCGCGCCATTTACCTTCGTGCTGAAACACTTGCCGCGCCATTTACCTTCGTTGTCGGCCACCTGTCATATACCCAACTTCCAGAAGCCCTGTCGAGTCCACCATCAGCCTGGATTTAGGACCTTGACCCCTCCCACCGGCCATTATACCAGTCCCCATCACATCACGAGGGTTTCATGGATCTTCATCCACGTCTAAATGGAGCTATATTGACGGGGTCTTACCCCGATATTCTACGCCATTAACCGTCGGGTTTTTCATCCAACCCTGCCGACCTTGGGAGTCTTGCCATTGCAAGCCCTCCAGTGGTCCCTAAAGGGGAACATCAACAAACACCATGGCAATGGACACTATCCCGTCATACTCAAATCCTTTTTGGATTAGGGCTACGCCCGCCTCTCTTTTGGCTTCCATCCCGGCATTCCGTGAATGGATGACCTATATTCCCCTTTGGCTTAGTCCAAAATAAGGGGATATGCTGCCGGATTCACGCCATAACACCGTTATCATGTCCCGCATAGCACGATTTTCTACGCATGTCTCGCATCCCGTTAGCGGAGTTAGCATAATAGTATTATCTCGTTTTGCCCCCGAGGCATCCTTTCTTGGAAACTAATCAAGGGTTGTCCTTCTTTGGAAGGACGTAATTAACATCATAGCCTTTATGGTATGACGGACTCCGGGTCCTGACACGAATATCGCAATCGACTAACTGAGTCAGGTCGAGCACACAATAAATTGTCACTCCTGTGACTGGCACGCCTAATAAACCCAACAAAACAAAGGATAAAAAAAAACCATCCCCACAACGGACCAATCTTCGACCGCTAATTTATGTCAGTTCCGTGAGTGGAAGAAAGAGCAAAAAGATTGAATTTTTGATAGTTTATCATCTAGAGATCGAGATGGAAGGACTAGTAAACATGTTAAGGACTCTCATAAGTCGATATAACATCCAATAAGGACTCTAGGATTGATCTAATCCTCAAACCCAAGCTAAAACCTATAAATAGAACCTAGTTTTGACCTACACGACCCTTACATTTGGCTCGCGTGGAATCAAGGTAATATTGTATTATTTCAGGTAGGTTCTTTAGAAATTTTTATTCATAATACATAGGACTAACATCCCTCAAAATTTCATGCTAGGACATCAAGCGCACAAGGAGGTAGAAGCTTACAAAGTTGCTGGTTCCACATTAGTGACCCAGGAAACTAAGCAAAAGTCCGGTGAAGATCAAGGAATTAGGCAACCAAATCGACGTAATTAGCATTAGTGCCTTTAGAACTTTCTGTTCCCCTTAATATCTTCTTCTTACCCTCCAAATTTCACGTCCATAGGTCAAGAGAGTAAGGAGTTAGAGTAGCGTGAAGTTGCTGATTTACCATTTGAAGGGGAAGAATTAGGGCTTACTTCCAACACCAAATTCGAAGTTTAAAAGCTTTAACAGAGGTAGGTCATCTCATGAACGGTTAAAACACTAATCTAGGAATAAAAGCCCTCTCGTTTTACTTGATTTCATGCATTGTGTATTGGGAATTTCATATTTTAATAGGACCTATGCACTTAGTATATCATCCATGCATATCTCTTAAAGCCATAATGAACTAAATTAATTCTCTTGTCATGATATGATTCCCATGCATATTGCTAGCTTAACCTTCGTTCTATCATGATAGGGAAGTTAGAATATGTTGATTTCCAGACAGGATGTGTTTAGACATAGTTTTCTTCTTATTTTTACTGTCGGACATCCTCTAGCGGCCTAGTCTTCGACCGCCAACCAAGTGCAACGGCCCTACGATAAACCGCTAGACCTTCCGTAAACGTGATTTTTCTGAAACTTCTGGCGGACCAGAAATAGACCGTTAAAGTCTCTCTGGCGGCCTTATGATAAATTGCCAACTGTCTGTAACGGCTCTATATTAGACCGCCAATGTTCTGTTTTATGTCAACCCAAGATAGAATCAAGAACAGTCTATTTAACTTATAAGTAAGCCTAGTTAACTATGTTCTAACCTATTTTAAATGTTTGTACTACTCTGAGTTATTAACAGTGATTTCATGTTCTATATGGTACTTAGGATTATTTTAAGCATATGATAATTTCATGCCCAAAAAACATGTAGTATTGTATTAAATTATGGTTTAAATGCTATATTGATTGAATGTTGGTTTATCACTGTTTTAATGATTCTTTTCTTACCTCTAGAGTGTACATGGCATATATTCTGGTATATGACCATTAGTTACACTTATGCACATTAAGAACACACTCTTAGACTTGATAACCTCTCTCTTGGATATTCCTTCCAATGGACTAGGAAATCTTATTTCAAAGCCTCCATAATTTTCCGCGAGCCTGGGATTCTCACTAGGACGCCGAGTTGGTTGTACCATTAAAGCCTAAATTATCTAGAAAGCACTACCGATGTTTTCTAAATTCTGTCCTGTAACGGTTCACTACTCGACCGCTAAGTCCCATTAATGGTCCAGTATCTGACTGCCACGTTCTCTGAGTCCAACTGATTTCTTTTTGGATTCAGTCCACTCTAGCGGCCCAATACTAGACCGCCATGTAAATAGAGTGGCCCAGTTATAGACCGCTAGGTTTTCTAAAAATTGTTGACCCGAGGTTTGACCCAAGGGTTGATATTCTTGTGATCCTAGATTGACTAATGATAGTCTAGAACTTGTAACCTTATTCAAAGACATCAAAGATAAAGTATGAAAGATAAGGAATGTACCGTTACACTGTCGAATTTTCTTCAAGGCATAACCTAGTTATTAATGCATTTCTTGAACTCATAAATCTATATTTGGTGCATTCTTATTATTGACATTGATTCTTGAACACTTATTGAACTTATTACATGCGTGGCCAACTTTATTGCTATATACATGGAAGTAGCTTGATTGATACTTGAAGATGCGGTTCGAGCACTGATTGTGTTCAAGGGCTCTATGCTAGTCCCCTCGACTGATTGTCGGAAATATACTATTATAAATCATGGGGTATGATGCTACTGGCATCGCATTGTGCTGGGAGTACTTTCTTTATAAATAAGTGAAATTATCCACGGCTCGTGAAGTGAAAATATCCACAGAAATTCACGAAGTACTTGTTACTAAGTGAAGAGTACATTCTTGCTTGACATGCTAGTACATTCTTGATTACATTCTTGTTTAGAAAAGGCCATAATTACTTTATTGCTTGATCATGCTTTCTCAATCATATCTTAAATTGATCATGTCTTGTTACTTTGGTTTATTCACTTGATTTACCGCATTCGCATGATTTTACCTTATTCTTTAGAGCTAAAACGCTAATCACTTTAATATTGCCTTCATGTTGATGCGAAGATACCTACTAGGTAAGTGTGCTCATTACCTATTTTCCAATCTTTTCAGGAGATGCAAGTAGTTCGAATTCAGATTTGGATTCGAGTTATTCAAGTGATGGGTCCGAGAGCGGATGAAAGTCATATAAGATTGATAGAAGAGTTAGGAAGTCAATAATGTCTAGATCGAGTTCATGTAATCTTCTCTTTATTGAGTCAAATAGATTTAAGAAAGTTGAATAGTTGATGTATTTGGATCTTTCTTATTATTTATAAAAGTGAAGGTTTGAGTAAATTATTGTGCAATTACTTTGTGTGATTGTTATTGCGCTCTGGTTATTCTTGCTTGCAAGAGGCTTACCATGCAAGCTGTTCACGTTTCCCGAGAATGTCTTCCGTTGTATTAAAAGCTCGGGGCGTGACAGTTAAGTTGGTATCAGAGCCTAGGCATAAGTCATGTCATAGGATAAGTCCAAGATTTAAGGACCCATACCTATGAAACTAGGAAAGAAAACCCCCAACCTATGAGAGGAAATTGGGAAGAACATGGGATGAGATAGCTATTAGAATTATTTCTAAGCTTAACCCCACTCATTCTATAAGAAGTAACAAAGTTCATTATTCTTCTCAGGTACCTTATCTTTATTATAATGGCTCATCGAGTAGACTGGAACGGCATGCAAGAGACCGTCACGGGTCTAACTCAGGCTTTACAAACTATGGCGCAAGCAGGCACAAGAGCAAGAGCTGGAGACCTACATCGCAACTTTTGGAGCCTAAACCCTCCACGATTCTATGGTTCTTCTAATCCGAACGAGGCTGAGAACTGGATCAATGAGATGAACCGTATACTTGACGTTATGCAATGTGCGGATCAAGAAAAGGTTTGCCTTGCTACTTTTCAGCTGAATAAAGATGCATGTACGTGGTGGAAGTCTGTCCCTACACCACCCGCTGATGCACCGCATACATGGGAAGGTTTTCTTACGCTCTTCCGAGCCAAGTACTTTTCCGAGCATATCAAGGAGAGGAAGGCTATGGAGTTTGCCTCTCTACGCCAGGGCATGTTGTCAGTGGTAGAATATGAACTTCAATTTTTCTGACTGGCACCCTATGCTCCTCATCTGATTAGCACTGACTTGTTAAAGGCTAATCGATTTATGGACGGATTAAGGCCCAGTTATATTCAACAACTGGGGACCCAGAATATCCGTACATATGCGGAAATGGTCCAACGGGCACACCTATGTGAAAGGACCTTAGAGAAGGTCGAGAAATTAAAAGGTAACGGCGAAGAACCAAGACGAAGGTCAGATCGGCGTGATAAGAAGGACAAATTCAACATCACGGAACCTTACAAATCTCGTGATAGCAAGAAGAGATCCCGCAATGGGAGTGGTCGTGGCTACCACAAAAATAAGAAAGTTAAGAAAGAGGACAAGCAGGTCACCACGGCCTGTACTTTCTGTGAGAAGTTCGGTCATTCGGCCAAAGAATGTTGGAAGCGTCTCGGTGCTTGGCTACGTTGTGGCAGCAGGGAGCACTGCATGCCAGATTGCCCCCGTATGAAGGAGCTATCTTCGGGAGGTGGACACAAGAGACATGCTCATCTCAATGCTATTTTAAATGATGGAGTGCCCAAGGATGATGGGCTTATGGAAGGTACCATTCACATCTGTTCACATCCTGTATTCGTATTATTTGATACTGGTGCTTCTCATTTTTTTATATCTACTTTCTTTGCAAGAACTTTACCTCTTTCATCAGTTCCTTTACCTTCGGACCTTACTATTACTACACCCTTAGGTCCCGGAACCAAACTCACAAACTACTATCCTAATAGTGAGGTAATAGTAGAAGGGCACAATCTTCTTGCAAATCTCGTATGCCTTGATATGGAGGGCTACGATGCTATTTTAGGGGTAGATTGGCTTGTAGATCATGATGCCTACACCAATTGCCGCAACCGGATTATTTCTTTTCAGAAACATGGTCTTCCAGGATTTTCCTTCCTTAGTATCAAGTATAGGAAACATCCTACCATTCTTCTCTTCACGCTTGCAAAATGATTTCGCAAGGATGTGTAGCTTTTCTTGCTTTCTTAACTCTCACCGAATCCAAGGAGATTATCTTAGAAGATATCCCTATTGTCAATGAATTTCTGGATATATTTCCATCAGATTTACCCGGTTTACCATCCGAAAGGGAAGCAAACTTTTCTATTGAACTCATTCCCGGAGCAACACCTATTTCAATAGCTCCGTACACGATGTCCCCCACAGAACTCAAGGAATTAAAGAGACAACTTCAGGAACTACTAGACAAGGGATTCATACGACCCAGCACATCCCCTTGGGGTGCGCCGGTTCTATTTGTCAAGAAGAAGGATGGATCTCTCAGGTTATGCATCGATTACCGGTGACTAAATCAGCTTACCATTAAGAATAAGTATCCGTTGCCGCGTATCGATGAGCTCTTTGATCAGATTTCGGGAGTAGAATATTTCTCCAAGATAGACCTCAGGTCTGGGTATCATCAACTCAGGATTAAGGATGAAGACATATACAAGACTACTTTTCGGAGCCGTTATGGTCATTATGAATTTGTAGTAATGTCGTTCGGGTTAACCAATGCCCCGGCCACATTTATGCAACTTATGAACAACGTCTTCAGGCCTTATCTCGACCGATTTATGATCGTATTCATTGATGACATTCTTATATATTCCAAGACAAAGGAAGAACATTAAGAACACTTGAGGGTAGCCTTACAGACACTAAGAGAACACAAACTCTATGCAAAGCTTAGTAAGTGTGAGTTTTGGCTCAAGGAAGTTTCATTCCTTGGTCACATTATTTCAAAGGAAGGTATCACTGTCGATCCTTCTAAAGTGGAAGCAGTCAAGAACTGGAGCCGGCCAACGACCGTGTCAGAAGTAAGAAGCTTTCTAGGCCTGGCTGGGTATTACAGGAGGTTTATTAAAGATTTTTCTAAAATTGCTGTTCCTTTGACAAGGCTTACAAGAAAAGAAAATCCTTTTATATGGTCAAAGGAATGTGAAGAGAGTTTCTTAACTCTTAATGATCATCTCACTACAGCCCCTATATTATCATTGCCCATTGAGGGTGGTGGATTTGAAGTCTATACGAATGCATCTGGCATTGGCCTAGGGTGCGTTCTTATGCAAAACGGGAAAGTAATTTGCTATTCTTCAAGAAAGTTGAAGCGTCACGAGGAGAATTATCCCGTACATGATTTAGAATTGGCGGCTGTTATATTTACCTTAAAAATTTGGCGTCACTACCTTTACGGAGAAAAATTCACGGTCCACTCGGACCACAAAAGCTTGAAATATTTGTTCTCCCAAAAGGAACTGAATATGAGGCAAAGAAGATGGTTGGAATACTTAAAGGACTTTGATTTTGCTATCCAATATCATCCTAGTAAGGCTAATGCTGTAGCGGATGCACTCAGCAGAAAACCAATGGGAAAACTATCAACTCTCATGATTAGTATGACTAATCTTGTCTCTCAATTTGCTCAGTTGAAGTTAGATATTGATATGAAGAAGGAAGATTGTTTTATAGCGAATATCCGAACTCAACCCACATTAATAGAAGATCTGGTCAAGTTACAAGACAATGATCCAGTATTACTGGAGATTAAAGCTAATATTGAGCAAAGGTCGGATTTCTCTATTGCCAATGATGGAAGGTTGCTATTCAAGGGCCGAATTTGTATACCGGATCATGTTGATACTAAGAAATTGATCCTGGAAGAAGCTCATAGTTCCAAGTACACTATTCACCTTGGTGGTACTAAAATGTATCAAGATCTTAAAAGGAATTTCTGGTGGCCTAACATGAAAAGGGAAATAGCAAATTTTATGTCCCGCTGTCTCACTTGTCAACAAGTAAAGGTAAAATGTTTAAGACTCGCAGGTAAATTACACCCCTTGAATATTCCCGAATGGAAATGGGAAGGTATAGGAATGGATTTCATTATGGGTTTACCTAAAACAAGAGGTGGATGTTGGGGTGCAAGGCACGGATTCAGAGGGGGGGTGAATGAATCCCCGTTCAAAAATTTGCTTCGATTAAGAACTATTATAGCGGAATAAAACTATTGCAGAGTTAGAACTCTCAAATGGATTAAACAAGTTCAACACTATCCAGAAGATAATTAGAAGCCCAAGCAGGATGACTGACTTACACAAGATTGTAGTTCAGTCAGATTCAACTCACAAGATTGCTCAAGGAACACTTGCCACGAGGCACACTAAATAAGATCTTCTTCTAACACATTCAGTCAAACACTTAACAGCAATACCAGACTCAAACAAAAATCATATAGGAAGGCTTTAGATATAGAATGCTTAAATAACCTATGAAGGGGGCAGAAGATATGGAAATGTACGTAAAAGCAAACCACAAGACACCAGGATTTTTAGGTGGTTCGGCTAGACCTCCAGTCAGCCTACGTCCACCCCTCACCCCAAACCGGAGTGAGGCTTCCCTTGCAAACGCAAGAACAACAGACTCAGTCTGCAATAGACGCTGCCTAACAGCTTGACAAACCGAGGGAGACAAATCCCTCAAACCAAGTTCTGCAACCCACAGAAGCTTGGCACCTGGACTTGGTACCCACAAGACCAGAACCGGAGACGAATCTCCCTTCCTCCGAACCAGAGGGAAAACCGTGAGTGACACCCAGCCACTCACAACAGGAGACCCAAGTCTCCCTTCTCCTGAGATCACAGGAGGAACCCCGATCCCAAACAAAGGAAACGGAAAGCACTGAGAATATGAAAAGAACAAACGAAAAACAAACAAGAGAAATAAAAATAGATATAGCTCCGAGGAGCACAATGACTATGGATTTGATCCACGAGTCAATTCATGATCAGATCTTCAGGATGCACTGGCTGCACACTCTTTCTCCTTCTCACGATTTTCTTCTCTCTCACTCTGGCTCTCAGTTTCTTCGTCACTCACTGACTACCTCTCTTCTTCTTCTTCTTCTTCTTCTTCTGCTGCTTGCTCTCTTTTCTTTTCTTCTGGCTGCCTCTTTTTCTGCACCAGCACCCTTCTTCGAAAGGGTAATGTAGCTTTATATAGGAACATATGCTTTGTATGGATCAAGCAACAGAACCCTATTGACATTCCATTGGTCCACGTGTTAGGGAATAGAAGCTTCCTTTCCTCGGATCACGTGCCTATCATTTACCCCTTTATCCACGAGCCAGCCTTCTACCATTTCAGAGGTCACGTGCCTCTACTGCGAACGAGATTGTTCCATGCAAAAGATAGAGTATCGTTTAGGATCACTTATAGAATATTGGAGTTCATCACGTGGAAGAGCAGACCTTGCACAGACCTAGAATAGAGAAGAGCTCAGTGCAAAGTTTGCACCGACTATAATATGTCTAAGATAAAAACCTGCACCGACTGTGAATAGGCTATAGCCATGCACCGAGATCTACAGTGACTTGCACCGAGTTCGTATGCTGACAGACATATACGAACATGCACAGTGTATTGCACCGACCTTCTATATGCATGGGCCTTCAGATGCAGCAACAGTGTATTGCACCGAGATCAGTATATGCCTTAGACATAGAAACATGCACCGAGTATTTTTATGCTTTAAACAAAATATGCACTGAGTTCAATTGGGCAATCAAAAGTTGCACCGACCTCGTTGCTATAGTGATTTGCATCGACTTTCTATATGCATGGGGCAAAACGTGCACAGACCTTCTAGCATGCGTGCATACAACACTGAGTAACCATATGCACCGACCCTATGTTCACTACGCCAAAACTTGCACCGATTATGCGAGTAGCAAAAACATGCACTGACATGTATATGCTTTGGACAAAGACTACGCCAACCTACATGCGTGCGCTTGACAAGAATGTGCATCGACTTGACATCTACACTGACCCTTGCATGCGCAAGGCAAACTATGCACCGACCCATATATGTGGGTGTGCAATCAATAGAAACTGCATCGACCTGTGCGAGCCAAAGCTTGCACCGACCTGTGCGTGGGAAAGTATTGCACTGACCTTAGTTAGCCTAAGGCTGAACATGAATCGGTTTAAACAGTGAATTGCACGGACCTTATATGCATGTGACAAAACCTGCACCGAGTGCACATATGCACTGACCCTAGTGTGCACACATGGTGTTCGATGGAATGTGTATGCATGCAACCTAATATTAAGTGGTCTGAAATGTGCATCGACTTCATGTGCAATGGACAGAGATAAGTGTGTACCTCATAAACCACTTAATACAACCTCAACACATAGAGCACTAACTGCAGTGTCAAAACACATGAATGCAGTAAGCACACTCAACACATATGAACTAAGTGTGCATATGCACCGACGTTGCTTGCATGAAATGCTGCTAGCACCGACCTCAATGGTGCATAGACCAGTAATGTGCATAGACCTTCTGTATGCACGAATAGTAATCTGTTTGATGAAATGACCTTGTGTATGCACGACCTTAGTATGCACAATGAACAACTAGCATGGACCTTATGTGCATATGACTTAACAACCTAAGAGATAATGCATATATCATGCCAATGAGTATCATGACAGCATTAATGCACACAAATCAATGCACATCAATCAATTCTTATTAATGCACAGTGCAATGACCAGATGCATCATCATTCAATATTTCATGCAAACACATGATGACTTATAGTGTTTGCTATCATCAAAATCACAGGGACACAACAATCTCTCCCTTTTTGATGATGGCAACACTATGAGTCATGAAGATAAAGCAAGGTAGCAAGATGCCGAATCATGTCAAACTATTCTCCCCCTTTGCCTTCATCTAAAAAAATTGGATAAGCTATTCTCCCCCCATACCAAAGGAGCCTAAACAGCCAGATAAGAACATGCACAACATGTAACCCTACTCTCCCTGAAAATGTGAAGTGAAAAGAAGTAAGAATAGGGTATGATGAAGGACGGCCAAGAAGGAGGGTCAAGTAGATTAATCTCCCCCTTAATGCCAGAAACATGCTGATGTGACAATTTCCCTCTTTGACAGAGCAGAGGAATTAGAGTGGAAGAAGTGATAAGCATCAATCAGCAAAAACACAGGGACAATCAAGGATAAGTTCTGGTCAGAATGAATGTTATCAATGATCAAATGGCAATGAGCAGAAGAATGTAGAATGAGCTTCAATCACATAAGTAATTCAATAAGATTTTCAAAGAGATACCAAGTTCATAAATCAAATAGTAAGAGTGTTTCGGAGTCTTCCATGATAAGCGCTTATGAATGAACGTTATTGAACTATAGGGTTTAAACATGATGTATACACGGTTTGCCAATAAAGTTCAGTACTCATATCGGAAATCAATTTTAATAAGAGTGAACCATACCCTCATATTTACATCTTGATTAACCTCCCTACATCTTACACAATCTATTTCAATGACTTCTTTAGGAAAAACAGTCATGAGTATTGAGGTTAAACAATTTGACATTTCTGAATTTTCACCTTTTGGGTTCGGCAAAATTTTCATTTCTTCTTAATTTTCAGAACAGTCAGGAATAATTCATGCCTTTCGTCGTAAAGGTAGATGATGATTAGACGCCAGTACCCCTAGCTTACTCAGCAGAATGTACCATTCTGTTTCAGGTATAGATGTCACCTTTTTACGTAAGGGTACACGTTTACCAGACGCAGGTACCCCTAGTTACTCAGTGAAACTAACCTTTGTTAATTTTCTGAACAGAGTTAGCCAAGAAGCATCATGACATTGGGTCCATTATTTTTGACAAGGATCCTAGTTTCTCAGCGCATTTGGCCATTGCTCTGTCATCGAATAACTGAATTAACATATAGACACAACTACCCATAAGGTTTTGAAGAAAGACTTGTTTAAAAACAATACAAATTTCATGCATTTCAACCAAATAGGTCATGATAAAAAGTGTAGATTACAGAAGATTTTTCAAAATGTAACATGAAATGGTTAGTTAAAGTTTATTAAAATATGATTCAGATATTTTTCAAGACATTCAATGTCACGTCCTGAGCCTTTATGACAGCGGAAGACTCGCTCGAGAAACGTGAACAGTCGGCATGGTAAGCCTCTTGCAAGCAAGAATGATCAGAGCGCAAGATAATCACACACATAAATGTAATTGCACATTATTTTAATCAAACTCTAACTTATTTCATTGATAATCAATATTCAAATACAATAACTTTCAACTCCTTCCAATCTATCAAACTCAAGAAATAGGAAAATTACATAGACTCAATCTAAACAATATAGACTTTCCTAAGTCTTCACTCTCATCTTGACAACACTTTCATTCACTCTCGGACCCGCTACTTGTATAGCCCGAATCTGAATTCGAATCACTTTCATTTCCTGAAAAGATTGGAAATAGGTAATGAGCACACTTGCCCAGTAGGTATCTTTACATCAACATGAAGGCATCATTAAAGTAATTAACATTTTAGCTCTAAAGAAATAAGGTAAAATCATGCAAATGCGATCAATCACGCGGTTAAACCAAAGTAACAAGATGATCATATAAGATAGAATGAGAGCAAGAATGAACTAGCAAGAATGTAACAAGAACATGTTATTAGCCTTTCATGAACAAGAATGTGTCAAGAATGTACTAGCAAGCCACATAATCATCACTCCAGTATCTTTTGCTTATGAGCAAGTACTTCATGAATTTCTATGGAATATCAAGTCATGTACAAGAAAGTCATGTCGTGCCATGGATCTTCACTTATTTATAGAGAAAGTACTCCCATCGCAATGCGACGCCAGTAGCATCATACCCCATGGTTTATAATAGTATGTTTCCGGCAATCAGCCGAGGGGACTAGCATATAGCCCTTGAACACAATTAGTGCTCGCTCGCATCTTCAAGTATAAATCAAGCTACTTCCACGCATGTAACAATAAAGTATGGCCAAGAATGTATAATTCAATAAGTTCATGATAACACTATTCAATGAATGAACGCTTCAATTTAATAATGCGAGAGTCAAGAATGACTTAAACAAGGTTATACTTATGGAAATAAATCGGAAGTATAACAGTACATTTCTTTAACTTCTATTCATTATATTAAGTTTCTTGATCAACATGATAAGTCCTAGACCATTATCAAGCCATCTAGGAACTTTAGAATATCAACCCTTGGTAAAACCTCGAGTTAACTAGATCAAGCATTGTGACGGTCAAGTACTGGGCCGCTACACTCATGTGACGCACCAATAGTGGGCCGTTACATTAGTCTGAATCCAGAAATAGCAAAATAGACTTAGTGAAATGTGACGGTCGTATATTGGGCCGTTAGATGCTTCTGACGGTCCAGTATAGATCCGTTACATTGCTAGAACCAGAAACATCGATAGTGTGATCTACTAAATGGGCTTTAATGGTACAACCGACTCGGCGTCCTAGTGGGAATCCCAGGCTCGCGGAGAATTACGGAGGCCTTGAAACAAGATTTCCTAGTCCATTTGAAGGAATATCCAATAGAGAGGTCCTCATGTCCAATAATAATGTTCCTATAGTGTAAAGTGTAAACTAATGGACAACATACCGGAATATGTGCCATGTACTTAAAGAAATGACTCTATAGATAGAGAGAGAATGTGTAGCAACGTGAAAACAAGATAAACTCCGTCAATACATCATTGAAAACCATGATTTAGATACAAAACTATAGAATTTTGGCACTTGAAATTAACATAACTTAAAATAACTTACGACACCTTAATCATGCACTTTCGATTATGAATCAGTAACTAAACTTAAAGTCATGATAACAGGTCCAAACTTAGCTATCTAAGCTTATTTATAGGTAAACTTTAACTGGTTATCATTCTGCCTCGGGCTGACAGAACACAGTGTTTGACGGTCTAGGATAGGCACGTTACAGTCTTGTGATGGTTTATCGTAGGGCCGTTATAGTAGTGTAACGCTCCTATTAAGATGCGTCAGAGACAATAAAGTAATTAAGATACAGCAGAGGTTGTGATGGCTTATTGTAAGGCCGTTAGATCATTGTGACGGTCTTACCTTGATGCGTCAGATCGTCTACTGGTAGTAAAATAAAGTAAAGGTTTATGAAAACATAACATGCCTGGAAATCAAAATACTACAACTATTCCAGACATGATAAACGAAGTATAGGCCAACTATATGCATGGGTTTTAGTGAATAGACAAGATAATATCTTTTATTTTCTATTTAGGGCTAAGAGATGCATGAATGTATAGAACTATTAAAACATGAAATTTATGATCTATCATGCATGACATCAATCCAAACCAGAGGGCTTTTATCCCTAACAAGATGTTTTTGCCAATCATGAGATGACCTACCTCTTAACTAGTCTTTAAGCTTCTAATTTGAGTCTGCAAACTGTACCCTAGTTCTCCTTTTCCAGTGATTTTCCAGTAATTTCCCGCTGCTCTAACTCCACGACCTCTTGACCTAAAGATGTGAAATTTTGGGGGTAAGAAGATGAAACTAAGGTGAACAAAAAGTTCTAAAGGATTGAGCCCTAATTACCTCGTTTAGACGTCCTAATCTCTTGATCTTCAGGGGTCTTGCGTTTAGTTTCCTGGGTTATTATGGTCGAACCAGCAACTTTGGAAGCTTCAATCTCCTTGGTTGCTTGATCTCCTAGCACGAAATTTGGAGAACTATTAGTCTAAAGTATACTAAACAAAATCTTCTAAAGAACTTACCCGAAATTATGACTCATTACCTTGATTCTTCACGAGCCAAAAGTAAGGGTCGCTCAGTTCAGAACTAGGTCCTATTTATAGGGTTTTGGCTAGGGTTTGAGGATTAGATCGATTCTAGAGTCCTTAATTTGCCAGAACCTAATCCCTAAGAGTCCTTAGTAATGTTATAAGCTCTCCCAAGTTGATCTCCTACCGATAGGATCCCAAAGTTCTAGTCTTTTTGCTCGTTCTTCCATTCACGGAACTGACATAATGTAATGCATCAAGACTGGGGCGTTACATGGCTGTGGCGGTCGCACGATAGACTGCTACATCCAACGTGCACGGAGTTCAACATAAATCAAACTCTTTTGTTAATTATCCATATTATTATCCATAAAAATGATATTTTATCCTTAAAATATGTAAATAGGCTAAATAACCTTCTAGACTATGGGCCAAACTTAATGGGCTTGGTCCTTAAACATTTTGGATTTTATTTAAATAGGCTAGGTTAATTATTTATCATAAATTGGGCCTTCTAATGATTTATTAATCTAATAATCCATTCAATCTATTTAGCCTTTATAAATTCCTAATAAATTCCAAAAAATTCTATAAATAATCCAAAAATTATTATATAAATTCTGGGGCACTAAATTCAAAAACAAACTCAATGAATACATTAAACTTAAACCAACAAGATCTTTTAGACATTCATAATTCTTTATAATAGAAGATTCCCTATTGCCAAGATTTCCAGATTTATGAATGTGGTACGCAAATTGAAATCTTCCTGAAATTCAGAAGGATCAAGAAAGGAATCAGAAACAGTCGTCTTAACAACAGAACCCGCAATTAAAACATGCATCATATGTGAGAACATTTGAAGTTCATGCATGTTGCAGAAAAAGGCCAAGATTGCATCAGGCAAACGCAAGAGCAACAATAGATTTCAGACTCAAGAAGAGTATCAGTTCGGATGAGTTTAGAAAGTTTAGATGGAAGTGACACTAACTAATGCCTGTTGTTGATGTATGTTGCAGGAGGAGCATGGATTACAGAATGAGCAAAAATATGGTTAGACACTAAAGGTTTTGGTTGACTGAATGAGTAATTCAAGTTGGCCGAACTAAATAGAAAGGAAGCAGATGAATAACCATCCAGTTCAGAAGTTGATTTATATGCTCCCCCTGACAAGATGCACTCAATCTTTTGGAATTTTCAATGTGAATGATATGCAATTAAAATTTGAAACCAGTATATGCACTTAAGAACATGTATGCATATACTTTGACTCCCCCTAACTAAATGCATTGAATCATTAAGAAAGACCACAAAGATCTAAATTTTAATCGTTCAAGTCAGGAAATGCAGTTCCAATCTAGTCCAATCAGATTTTCAATGAATTCTTCAACAGATGATCAATCTCATTCAGAAGATTTTCAGGCATCATTTATTTCAATGATAATCTACTTGATAGTTATATATATATATATATATATGAGCCTTTCCTGCACAGCACACCATGCAAGCATCAAATTCAGTCAATTCAATTTTTCAGAAGTGTAATTTTTGTTATCATCCTAATATTTAGACAGATATTTCACCATGTGCATTGAAAGACATGAAACTTCACAAGGTGCAAATGATGATAGATATGCATGAACAGATCAAGCATGATATGCATTTTACTCAAATAAATAAACCTGTGAGCATACGAAAATGGGGTTTTACCATAATCATGTACCTTGGTTTATTTACCCCCCCTTTTTATTCTTCAGCTTCCAAGGCACACCTGCAAAAATTGGGTTATTTTGCACAAGCAGGTACCCGAGAGGTCATGTGTCTTAAACTAACAATGACACCTTTAGTAGGTGTTCTAAATAATTTTTGTGCATAAAGATCATCAAGTCTCATCAGGTAGCAATTATTCATTGAATGCCCTATCTGACCACAGTATTGGCATGATGCAGCAGATTTCAAATTCTTTTTATGCCAATTACTGTTGTCAAGAAATCTCTCAGTCTTTGCATGAAAATTTCCGTTAACAGAATTAAGTTTCTATTTACCAAACCCAGTCTGTATATTATATCATGCCAGCCAACAGGTTGCAGCCCTGTGGCCTGGCTTTCCACATTCAAAGCATGTAATGAATTTTTCTTTAAAAATAGACTTATTCCTATCAAAAATCTTTTTGTTTACAGGGAATTTACCAGATTTAGAGTGGAAACTTCTTCCCTGGGCATGCCAACATAGGGCACCAATGTGGCCCTTCTTGCCACAGTGAGAACATGAATTAAAATTTCTCCTATCAGCATTCAGCCAGCATTCAAATCCATTATGACCCAATTTGCCACAGTTAAAGCATGTCATATGCATTGAAACAAACTTGTTCTTGTTAACAGCATGAAATTTAGCATGATATGAATGTGATTTTTCCTTATCAATTGCAAACTAGCATTGTGTAATCGTGTGTCCTAATTTACCACAGTGAAAACATTCAATTTCCTTTTTCTAAAATGAAAGATTTTTATCATGAAATTTTCTAGCATGCATTATGCTAGCGCTCAGATCATCCTTTTCCATCAACCTACACTCATGCATCAGATGACCAAGTTTATGACAATAGTGGCATGGCATTTTCTTTTTATGTGCATGTGTGTGTGTGTTTAGGTTATGTGTCACATGCACAACATCAGCATGATTGTTTCTTTGCTTGTTCTTCACATGAACATCCTTTTTCACTTTTTCCGCTTGTTTCTGAAGGTCAGTTTGTTTCTGATTTTTCTGAACGATGGACTGTTTATCTTTTGAGGTGGTGGCTACGTTTGATGCAGTGACGAATGATGTCACCAGCTTATTATTAAAAACTTTCTTATTAGCATTATTATAGCCCAGCCCTTCCTTCCTGAAGTTAACCTTGACTCCTAGCAACTTATCCAGATTTTCTTGCCCACTAACAAATTTAGATAAAGAAGCTTTCAAATCCTGAATATTAATTTTTAGTGAAGCAATGTTTATTTCATAACTTGCAATCTCTTGTTCACTGCAGTTAACAACTTCATTCAGTACTTTGTTAGCTGTTTTGTATTTTTCAATTTCTTGTTCCAGATTTCTCAGTTTTTCAGAATCTTCAATACAAATAGTTTTCCTCTTTCTAGGGCTAGAAGTCTTTTAGACATGACAGAGTTCAGCTAGTTTAGCTTTTCATTTTCCTTAACCAGAGCATCATTTTGAATTAACTCATCAAGAAGAATCTGGTCATCATGTGATGCTTTTGATTTATCTGAAGTTCCAGATTCTCTTTGCAGACTTTCAATGTCTTTCTGAAGCTCTGTGTTCACAGATTTTATCACCTCATGTTTTTCAGCTATTAGATTCTTCTCGACCTCAAATTTTCAGAATTTTTTTTCATGTCTATTAATCTCATTTGCAAGCTCTTGATTTTCATTTTTTAATAAACCAGTTTGTTTCTTAAGCTTTTGAATATCAGACAAGCAGGCATCATGAGATTCCTTCAACTCTAGACATTTTTCACAGGAAGAGTTTGAGCTATCCACCCCAGTACTCTTTTTCAAATTTTTATACTATTTTCTCAATCTCTTGTGTGAGTCTAATAAATCACCGTATGCATTCTCCCAATCATCTAAAGAAAAATTCTCAAAGGGATTTACCTCCTCGTTATCATCTTCTTCATTCTGATTGTTGCCTTGATCGCTGCCATTAGCCATCATGCAGCTCTCCTCCCTTCTTCTGTGTGCTAGCTTCAGCTTGTCCATAATATCCTTAGCGGACCTGTAGTCATGAAGGCAAGAGTGTAATGCCTTGTCAGTAGCTGCTTTCATTAGATTCAAAACTCTCTGATTCTCACCATGCCTAGATCTGTGACTGTCAGTCCATTTGGATTCTTTCTTTGGTAATTTGTGAGGACCGTGTGAAATTAACTTCCACAGATCAGGATCAATTAGTTTCACATAGCTATGGAGACTGCTAACCCACGAATTAAAATCAGAGCCATTGAAGACCGGTGGATGACCCATGGAATAAATCAGCAAACAGATCAATGCACCAAAGAGTAAGTTCAGAAATGCACTAGAGAGGCTGCAGAATCTACTGTGGACCGATGGATCCGATAAGATAGCAACTTGCTCTGATACCAATTGTTGGGGTGCAAGGCACGGATTCAGAGGGGGGGTGAATGAATCCCCGTTCAAACATTTGCTTCGATTAAGAACTATTATAGAGGAATAAAACTATTACAGAGTTAGAACTCTCAAATGGATTAAACAAGTTAAAAACTCTCCAGAAGATAATTAGAAGCCCAAGTAGGATGACTGACTCACACAAGATTGTAGTTCGGTCAGATTCAACTCACAAGATTGCCCAAGGAACACTTGCCACGAGGCACACTAAATAAGATCTGCTTCTAACACATTCAGTCAAACACTTAACAACAATACCAAACTCAAACAAAAATCATACATGAAGGCTTTAGATATAGAATGCTTAAACAACCTGTGAAGGGGGCAGAAGATATGGAAATGTACGCAAAAGCAAACCACAGAACACCAGGATTTTTAGGTGGTTCGGCTAGACCTCCAGTCAGCCTACGTCCACCCCTCACCCCAAACCGGAGTGAGGCTTCCCTTGCAAACGCAAGAACAGCAGACTCAGTCTGCAACAGACGCTACCTAACAGCTTGACAAACCGAGGGAGACAAATCCCTCAAACCAAGTTCTGCAACCCACAGAAGCTTGGCACCTAGACTTGGTACCCACAAGACCAGAACCGGAGACGAATCTCCCTTCCTCCAAACCAGAGGGAAAACCATGAGTGACACCCAGCCACTCACAAAAGGAGACCCAAGTCTCTCTTCTCCTGAGATCACAGGAGGAACCCCGACCCCAAACAAGGGAAACGGAAAGCACTGAGAATATGAAAAGAACAAATGAAAAACAAACAAGAGAAATAAAAATAGATATAGCTCCGAGGAGCACAATGACTGTGGATTTGATCCACGAGTCAATTCATGATCAGATCTTCAGGATGCACTGGCTGCACACTCTTTCTCTTTCTCACGATTTTCTTCTCTCTCACTCTGGCTCTCAGCTTCTTCTTCACTCACTGACTACCTCTCTTCTTCTTCTTCTTCTTCTTCTTCTTCTTCTTCTTCTTCTTCTTCTTCTTCTGCTGCTGCTGCTTGCTCTCTTTTCTTTTCTTCTGGCTGCCTCTTTTTCTGCACCAGCACCCTTCTTCGAAGGGTAATGTAGCTTTATATAGGAACATGGGCTTCGTATGGATCAAGCAACAGAACCCTACTGACATTCCATTGGTCCACATGTTAGGGAATATAAGCTTCCTTTCCTTGGATCACGTGCCTATCATTTGCCCCTTTATCCACGAGCCAGCCTTCTGCCATTTCAGAGGTCATGTGCCTCTACTGCGAACGAGATTGTTCCCTGCAAAAGACAGAGTATCGTTTAGGATCACTTATAGAATATTAGAGTTCATCACGTGGAAGAGCAGACCTTGCATAGACCTAGAATAGAGAAGAGCTCAGTGCAAAGTTTGCACCGACTATAATATGTCTAAGACAAAAACCTACACCGACTGTGAATATGCTATAGCCATGCACCGAGATCTACAGTGACTTGCACCGAGTTCGTATGCTGACAGACATATATGAACATGCACAGTGTATTGCACCGACTTTCTATATGCATGGGCCTTCAGATGCAGCAATAGTGTATTGCACCGAGATCATTATATGCCTTAGACATAGAAACATGCACCGAGTATTTTTATGTTTTAAACAAAATATGCACTGAGTTCAATTGGGCAATCAAAAGTTGCACCGACCTCGTTGCTATAGTGATTTGCATCGACTTTCTATATGCATGGGGCAAAACGTGCACAGACTTTCTAGCATGCGTGCATACACCACTGAGTAACCATATGCACCGACCCTATGTTCACTATGCCAAAACCTGCACTGATTATGCGAGTAGAAAAAACATGCACTGACATGTATATGCTTTGGACAAAGACTGCACCAACCTACATGCGTGCGCATGACAAGAATGTGCACCGACTTGACATCTACACCGACCCTTGCATGCGCAAGGCAAACTATGCACCGACCCATATATGCGGGTGTGCAATCAACAGAAAATGCACCGACCTGTGCGAGCCAAAGCTTGCACCGACCTGTGCGTGGGAAAGCATTGCACTGACCTTAGTTAGCCTAAGGCTGAACATGAATCGGTTTAAATAGTGAATTGCATGGACCTTATATGCATGTGATAAAACCTGCACCGAGTGCACATATGCACTGACCCTAGTGTGTACACATGGTGTTCGATGGAATGTATATGCATGCAACCTGATATTAAGTGGTCTGAAATGTGCATCGACTTCATGTGCAATGGACAGAGATAAGTGTGTACCTCATAAACCACTTAATACAACATCAACACATATAGCACTAACTACAATGTCAAAACACATGAATGCAGTAAGCACACTCAACACATATGAACTAAGTGTGCATATGCACCGACGTTGCTTGCATGAAATTCTGCTAGCACCGACCTCAGTGGTGCGTAGACCAATAATGTGCATAGACCTTGTGTATGCATGAAAAGTAATCTGTTTGATGAAATGACCTTGTGTATGCACGACCTTAGTATGCACAATGAACAACTAGCATGGACCTTATGTGCATATGACTTAACAACCTAAGAGATAATGCATATATCATGCAAATGAGTATCATGACAGCATTAATGCACATAAATCAATGCACATCAATCAATTCTTATTAATGCACAGTGCAATGACCAGATGCATCATCATTCAATCTTTCATGCAAACACATGATGACTTATAGTGTTTGCTATCATCAAAATCACAGGGACACAACAGTGGACACGATGGTATATGGGTAATCATAGACCGATTGACTAAGTTTGCACATTTTCTACCGATCAAAAGTCGATGGTATGTGGATATCCTAGCGGCATTATACATAAGGGAAATCGTTAAATTACATGGTGTCCCTGTCACTATCATATCTGATCAAGATCCTCAATTCACATCACAATTTTGGAAGGGTCTACAACATTCATTAAGGACCCGACTGAACTTTAGTACGGCATTCCATCCACAAACTGATGGACAAACAGGGAGGACAAATAAAGTGGTGGAAGATATGCTCATGGCTTGTGCTATTGACTTTGGAAGAATTTGACATGATCACTTGCCTCTAGTAGAATTTGCATATAATAATAGCTACCAAGCTAGTATCCAGATGGCACCATTTGATGCTCTGTATGGAAGAAGCTGTCGATCACCGATATGCTGGAATGAAGTAGGGGAGAGATAATTTTTAGGCCCCGATATTATCAGGGATACTACTGAAAAGATAAAGCTTATTCGAGAAAACTCCAGATGGCACAAAATCGGCAGAAATCTTATGCTGATAATCGAAGGCGCGACTTGGAGTTCCAAGTGGGAGATCAGGTGTATCTTAAAGTTTCTCCGGGTCGTGGTATTCGAAGATTTGGCATTAAAGGTAAGCTTACCCCAAGATTCATTGGCCCATTTAAAATTCTAGAAAGGGTTGGTGAAGTGGCTGATCGACTGACTTTGCCTCCACAACTAGCAGGAGTTCATGACATATTCCATGTCTCAATGTTGAAGAAATATGTTTATGATCCTTTCCATGTCATCACCTACGACAATCTAGAGATTAAGAAGGATTTGACATATGAACAAAAGCCAATCAGGATCCTTGAATGAGAGGTACGTCAACTTCGGAATAAAAGTATTCATGTGGTCAAGATCTAGTGGACAAAGTCAGGAGAAACATGGGAGACGGAGGAAGCTATGCGTAAGAAATATCCGGAGTTATTTAATTGTAAGTACACTCCACAATCCATATATTGAATTTGGGGACCAACTTTTTTTAAGAGGGGGAGGGTGTAATGCCCTAGAATTTTTATAAATTATTTCTGAATTTTTTAAAATTTTCAAAAAAACCCAAATGAATTAATAAATGAATATTGGGTTAAATAAGTCATTATTAAGGCCCAAATTTGATAAACTATTTACCTAGCCTATTTTAATAAAGCCCAAAAGGTTTAAGGACCAAGCCCATGAAGTTTAGCCCATATTCTAGAAGGTTAATTAGCTTATTCACGGAATATAAGGATAAATACTCCATATTTAGATAATTAAGTGGATAAACCGAAATTAAGAGTTTGAACCAAGTTCAAATTCGGCGCCTAGGGTCTTTAGCGGTCTATCGTAAAATCGCTATAGAGCATTTGGCGGACCAATCTTCGACCGCTAATTTCTATCAGTTCCGTGAGTGGAAGAAAGAGCAAAAAGATTGAATTTTTGATAGTTTATCATCTAGAGATCGAGATGGTGTTGAGTTATGGTTTTGATGATTGTTGTAATTGTTAAGTTATGGTTTTGATGATAACTAAACTTAATGTGTGTTCACGTGATGATAACTAAACTTGGTTGATTACACATGTTCTTGATGATTGTGCTCATTCATCTTATTGTTTATGTTGGGTTTGCAAGAGGCAAGAGGTTTCATAATCTCTTTAATGTGAACAAGCATGGTATTAACCATGACTATTTTACTTGCAGGATCAACTCATGGTAGCCACCTGGTAAACCAAATATGTGGATAAGCACCATGCTCCTCTGCAATCCAAAACAGGTGGTATATGTCATTTACTGTCAAGAACCATTGGTAAGACTCCTACCTTGTATAAAAACAAAGCTTCATGCTTTAAACCATCAAGTTTCACTCCTTTTCAAACTTGTGTTCATGAATCATTCCATGTGTTAAATCGAGTCTAAACAAACTTGTAATCAACAATAACACAAGCCCTTTTCATGTATCGAACTAATGGATAGTTTCAAGTGAACTAACACTTGACTTTTGCAGGTTTGGAGACTGGCGATCGACCTGTGGACCCTTGGCGATCGACCTGAAATCACAGAACTGAAAAACTAGCACCTGTAAACCTGGCGGTCGACCGCCAGGAGCTAGCGGTCGACCTATTTTCCCAACATCCACAAAGCTACAGAATGGCCCCTAGCGGTCGACCGCCAGCCCTCCACCGGTCGACCGCCAGCCCCGAGGCCCTCCTTTGTTGACTTTTGTGTCAAGTTCGAAAAGAGGTCCTTCACCCCATTTCTTTAATCCCAATGCTCCCAATCACCCCAGATTTTGTGGATCTAGGTCTGGGACTTGTCTCCTAACCTTCCAAGGGTTATAAAACCTCTTTTTGAGGTCATAAACCCTAAGAGGCTCCAAGAGAACAAGAGAGATCAAGTTGGCTCAAGGAAGAGGAGGAATATCACTGTAGCCGTGAACAGTGATTCGAAGATCAAAGCCTCATCATAGTTGAAGATCCAAGATCTATTTTGAAGCCTTCATCTTCCCATAAATTGAAGCAACACCAAATCAACCTAGAGAGATCAAGATAGTAGCTATCAAAGGAAGGTTGCTGCAACGATCGTGAACAACATTCCTTCCACCAAGTTCTTCATCCGATCGAAGCCATTCAAGCATCAACTGAAGCCATTCAGTCATCTTCTATAGCCAGGGAGTTCCAATCAAGCAAGGATCTCAAGAAGAGCTTAAGGGAAGGCTGTCCAAGTGAAGAGAAGAAGAAGTACTGTAGTAGTGAACAGTACTCCATGCAAGGAAACCTACATCCAATACAGGGCCATTCAAGCTGAGTCTCAAGCCATTCAGGTGAAGAAGGAATCAACGCGAACATCCGGAGCATACACTTAGGGGGAGCCTAAATCAGGAGCATTCTAAACTGTGGTCTATTTACTTTGGTGTCTTGTGCTTTAAGTCTCATATTTGTGTTTCATCATAAACCGCAATAACTTGTGTGTGTATGGATCGTGTTGGATCCGTGGTTGTTTGTGTGTGTGTTGTAATTGATTCGTGTGTGTACGTGGATCTTCCTAGATCTGCGTTTGTGTGTGTGAGGGTCTTTTTAGATCCGTTCGATCTTGTGTGTGTGGTTGTGATCCGGTTGTCGGATCGTGTTGGAGTTCATCTCCGTGTGTGTGTGTGTGTGTTGGAGCTTGTCTCCGTGTGTGGGTTAGGGCGCGTCCCCGTGTGTGTGTGCAGGCGTCGTCCTGCGTGTGTGGTTGGAGCATTGTCTCCGTTTGGGGATTTATCCCCGAGTGAAGCCTCACCGGGTTTGGTGAGGGGTGGACGTAGGATTGCCGTCGTTGCATCCGAATCACCTTAAAAACTGCTATGCATTGTGTGTTATTTGTGTGGTTTGATTGTTTTCGTTGTATGGTCGTGTGGGAATAGTGAATTTGAGAGAATTAGTTAATTAGTTTTCAATTGCTAATTATTTTTTACCAAATATTTTGTAAAAAGCCAAAAGTTCTCTTAAAATTGGTAAACACCCAATTCACCCCCCTCTTAGGTGTCATTGATCGCGGGACTTCAATTGGTATCAGAGCTAAGGCTCTAATTGCATAGATCTAACGATCTAGAGTGATCCAGATCAATGACTACCATTATATATACTTTGAATTCTCCACCGGTGTTTGATGGTTGCAATTTTGATTTGTGGTTAGGTAAAATGTATAGTCTTGTCAACTCATATGACCCAAAGCTATGGAAGCTTATCTCACATGGTCCTTATGAATTGCCTAAAGACAAAAATGTCTGGACTGCAAATCAAGAGTTTAAACATGATCAAAATTGTTTAGTCTTGAAGTTATTTACGGCTGCAGTCAATTCTAATAATTTTCCTTTTGTCTCCCATTACAGATCTGCGAAGAATATCTTGGATGGCCTAACTAAAATTCGAGAAGAGGATGGAGACCAATGTCTTGTGGTAGGCACGAGTGAACAAAGGAGTGATCAACCAAGTGAATCAAGCTCACCAAGTGGATCATCCTCGAAAGTAAATTCTGAATCTGATAATGAAGATGATTTCACTTATGAAGAGATGATGAATGCTTATGAAGAGTTGCTTGATAAGTATAAGAAAGTTAAATCATAAAATAGAAAATTGAAAAACAAGTCTGAAAATATCACCATTGAGAATGCTCCCTGTGATAAGCGTTTTGAATTAGAAGAAATTAAAAAAGAAAACAGTTCTCTACTGATTCAAAATTCCTTGCTTGAAAGTAGTTTAAAACATCTTGAAAAATCCATTCATGAAACTTCTTCATGTGATAAATGCCTTCAACTCAAATCTGAAAATGAATTCTTCTTGATTGATATTCAAAGATATGAAGAAACAATTGCATCTATGAAAGAAGAAAATGAGAAGCTGAAGGAGTTGAACAATGTCATTTCTAAAAGATTGCTCATTCTTGAAAAAGGAAAAGGGCTGCTTGTTGATGAATGTGAACAAATGCATGTGTTGCAACAAGAAATGGAAACCTACAAAACCATCAACACCCAATTACATGAACAAGTCAAGTCTTGTGAAAATGAGATGGCTTCCTATGAATTGCATATTTCATCTCTTGAAAAAGAAATTTCTGACTTGAATGCTTCACTGTCTAAATTTGTGAATGGTCAAGAAAACTTGGATAAATTGCTGGGCATGAAAGTGAACTTCCAAAGAGAGGGGTTGGGGTTTAATCCTGTGAACAAAAAGAAATTTGAAAGTAAAACATATACTTCATTTGTTCATGACAATTGTGCACCCAACATCTCCACATCTCACTCCCAGCAACCCACTGTATCAAGAACCCAATCAAATCAAAAAAATAGTGTGAATATCCAAAGGATTCAAAAAGAAAATAAAAATCAAAAAATCAACATGCATCAAAAATCCAAAAATGTTGCTAACACACCCATGCATGTTAATCATACTTCTGCCACACACACACAACCACCTAGAAAGAAACTCTCATGTTTTTACTGTGGTAAAACTAGACATGCCATGCATGACTGTTTCATTATGAAGAATGATGATTTGAGAGCATGCAAGAAAATGAATAATTTCAAAAATGAAAAAAAGGTTACATATGGGAGAAATGAATTTGAGAAATCTTATGTTCATGCAAAGAGGCCACATGGGAAAATGTCTTCTGTGTGTTGTCTCCATTGTGGTGAATCTGGACATACTAAACATGATTGTAAGTCAATGCATGGTTATCCCTTGATAAAAAATGATAATTTGAATACTGTCAAAAAGTGGAAACCATGTGCAAATGATACTGCTAAACCACAAGGACCCAAAAGAATTTGGGTACCTAAGAATGGTAAATGAGAAATCTATTTTGCAGGTGTGCCTTGGGAATATAAGACATGAAATCTATCTTCGTCAAGAAGGTAAGGCACTCGGGCCAAGTGGCATAAGTTAGGTTGGAAGAAAAATCAAAAACTAAAAGTTGGAAGCTCAGGTGATATCTCTCCTACTCTCACGAGTGACTGTATAAGGCTTTGATTCATTTTGAGTCTTTTAGTCATGTAGTCTTGCATATGTCCATACATGCATTCCATTCATAGTTGTTTGCATATGTGTGCATATATCACTTGTCATATATCATTTTGTTGTAGGAGAGCTTGAAGATTCTCATGATCATGATTTCACTACACATATTGAGTTTGCATACACTTTCATACTCTGTCATGCATAAGTTGAACATTGTGAATTCATGTCATAATGCATAGCAATCCTCCTACCTTCACCACCCTTGACTATATAGTATATCAAATGGTGACATGTGGAAGGGCAGGTTTCACCTGTCTGAAAGCTATCACTACGCGTGAGGTGATCTTCGGATCTAAGTTCTCCGCCCGGTACTATGAGTCAATTAGTTACAGGCTGCATATGACATTGGATGATAACTGAACATCTTGCATTTATGCACACACTAAGGGGGAGCAACCACATTCATTTTATGGGCTTAATGTTTAGGTTCATGCATGAGTCATGCATTGCATCTAGAGCTGTCTAGGGGATGTTGGTTGTTAAAATAATTTATCATGCCATTGTCAATAAATTTGAATCAAAATTGACAACTTAAATCTTTCTGTCTTTGGATACAGATTACACACATAAAATTCAAATGATGATGGGCTAGTCATGACCGAGTTTAAATCAACTGGAAGAATACCTTGCAAGGATGAAAATGATGAGAACCCTCTCAAGTTGCTACAAGAAGAAGGGCTACTTTGTGTAGAACAACCTCCAGGATCGACTCAAGTATAAGGTGGTGAAAGTCTTGTACATGTTGAAGCAAGTACACAATGCATGGTATGAAAAGCCCGCATCTTTTGATCAAGAATGGGTTCAATAGGTAAGGTTGACCAACCACCTCTCACAAGGCAAATCAGGTAAAAGACTTCTTAGTGGTTCAAGTACATGTGGATGTAATCATTTCTGAGCTACTAATAATGTATTTTGTGAAGATTTTACAGGGACTGTGCAAGGAGATTTTAAATTACTCTCATGAGTAAACTGAGTTTCACTCTTCTTTAGATTGTAGGTGAAAGGCTTGGAAGAAATGGATTCTTAAGGCTAAGGTAATGAAACATAAATCTAAAATACTAACCTTCGTGAGGTTGGTGATTTTTGTGCTTGAAGGCCTACGGCATTATCTTCTGAATTAAGGTAATTCACCCTCTTGCTATGGAAATGAAAATTCATGCATTAGTCTATGAGACTTTGTGATGTTATTCTGATGACAGGTATCATTCCTACATACCTGAAATGATTGCTCCTCCATTCTGCTGTGATAACTTGCATATTGGTTGATTGAAACTAAAATCGTAAACTTTATGATTGACCTTTGAACATCCTTCAATCTGATTGTTTGAGCACGTTTAAGCTTAATTCTGTATCTGGTATATCAAATACTGAGTAGTGAAAAGGTGGATTATCTTCACCTGGAAACTCTCATTATGCGTGAGTTGGTCTTTGGACCAAAGTTCTCCGCCCTGTACCAGAACTGGAAGAAATTGATTGTTTGGCCTTGATAGAATTTTTCTGATGCTATTATTTGCTCCTTATTTGCTAGCCTCATGTCATAAAGAGGAACATTGCACCTTCACTGAATCTTTCTAAGACTCATATTTTTGTCAAAGGTGGTCTTGCTAGCTAAACAAGCTGAAATGAATGCTATTCCCTATTGAATGAGTGATCTCTAATTGAAACTGCAACATGCTCATGATGAATTGCTTCATAATTTCTAAAATTGATCCTTGTTGAAGTGAAGAGTTCTGCAATGGAAATGCCAACTCCTGAATGACTTGTGATTGATCTCAAAACTTTTGAAAATTTGTTCTTAATAATTTCTGGCAATAAATTGTTCCACTGCATGCCAAATGATTTCTACACCTTTGTATATAAACCACTTGTGATGAATAATGTCCCATGCTCATCTTTCAAATCTGAATTGCTCTCTTGTATATAGTGTTACTTTTTATCTTGCATTCTATCCTCACATAGTTATAGGTTGCATGCATCAAAATTTAATGAATAAGATGTTTTTAGATCATGCACATGAATATCAAAAGTCTGAATCACTTTGCCCATGCATCGCATCCTTATATGCTTATACATTGTATTGCGTTGGGACTCATGCATCAGTCACACTTAGTTCATTCAGTTAGCATCCATTTAATTGGTATCAAATTATCCATTCAATTGGTGTCAAATTGACATCACATTGCTCGCATGCATGTCATAGTCCATTTGCACAAACTCCCAATGTGTGCTTGTGTGCTATTATATGCTATTCAACCCCATTTTTTGGCACTTCTATAGCCTTATATCTTCTTGATAAATAATGCTGCATTTGAGTCATTATTTGAGTGTTTCATGTTGTACACTCAGGGGGAGTTCTCATTTCATAAGTGCAATTATTTAGGGGGAGCTATCTTGTTATGTGTTCATGATACTTTCGGTATACATGCTGAATCAAATTCGCACACTTCTTGCACAAAATGTGAAAATGAGTGTTAAAGATAAGGATATATGAATTTCTTTTCAACACTCTCGAGATGTTAAACTTGCTGCACGTATGTTGAAGAGACAGTTGAGGAAAAAGCTGCCTACCCATCCTTGTTGAAAAATATGAAAATGAAAATGAAAGATAGAGTAATGCTCGGTCTCACTGAGTAAATTGGGCACATGTCACCTGAGACGTGATGTGGTTCATATCTTAAAAGTGGTGACTAGTATCTCTGTTCAATATGAGGTGAAATAGTTCAGTATTCTGAGTAGCCGGGGATTCTGGCATGAGCTCCATGCGTCTACTCGCGTAAAAAGGAATTATTTGAACCTGATCACTCTTAAAAAATTCTGACTATCTTGTGATATTGGTTGAGTTGAAAAATATTGGTGAAAACTCATTGTGGTAGAGCGTAGCCTCCAATACGCTGTTCTCAAAATTGAAGTGCAGTCTGTAAAATATCTCCTTGTATTATTTTGAAAATCTGAATATCCATATTGCAACTATCGTTTTTCATGTTACTCACTTACACTCTTGAAATTTGATTTAATATGTATTTAGAAAGTTGATTGACTGCATTAGCAATTGCATGAATCTCCTATATGCTTGCACAACCTCCCATGTGCTACACATGTGCATTTCAATTGGCATGACTCTCTTGCGCCCTTCTTATATCTATCCTCTCTTAAATAAGTATGGGGGAGCTGTGATGCATGTACATATATGTATTTGTTTGATTGTACATCTCATATGGCATCATTTGTATATGTTGCATTTCATGCATCTCAAACCAAAACATAAAAATCAGAAATTTTGAAAATCAAGAAAATTCTTTTAATGTGTCCTCTTGCTCTTGTTTGTTGTGAATATCTGACATGGGTTCTAGACTTTGATTGCTATCCTGATGAAGACTGCATCTAATGAACAACTTCCTCTTGTGGTTCATGTCCTTGAGGCGAATCAATACATTCAATTGGTAATTTGTCTTCTTCCAGCTTCTTGATATTGTTGATCATGTCACAGGGGGAGAAAGGTTTGCATTATCCCGCTTTTTGATTATGTCAAAGGGGGAGAAGAACAGATGATTGTGTGTGACAAGGGGACAAGAACATCTTGTGCCATTCTGTTATATCATCATAAGTTTATCATTAAGGTTGTCATCATCACTAAGTTTGTCATCATCAAAAAGGGGGAGATTGTTGAGTTATGGTTTTGATGATTGTTGTAATTGTTAAGTTATGGTTTTGATGATAACTAAACTTAATGTGTGTTCACGTGATGATAACTAAACTTGGTTGATTACACATGTTCTTGATGATTGTGCTCATTCATCTTATTTTTTATGTTGGGTTTACAAGAGGCAAGAGGTTTCATAATCTCTTTAATGGAGACAAGCATGGTATTAACCATGACTATTTTGCTTGCAGGATCAACTCATGGTAGCCACCTGGTAAACCAAACGTGTGGATAAGCACCATGCTCCTCTGCAATCCAAAACAGGTGGTATATGTCATTTACTGTCAAGAACCATTGGTAAGACTCCTATCTTGTATTAAAATAAAACTTCATGCTTTAAACCATCAAGATTCACTCCTTTTCAAACTTGTGTTCATGAATCATTCCATGTGTTAAATCGAGTCTAAACAAACTTGTAATCAACTATAACACAAGCCCTTTTCAAGTATCGAACCAATGGATAGTTTTAAGTGAACTAACACTTGACTTTTGCAGGTTTGGAGACTGGCGGTCGACCTGTGGACCCTTGGCGGTCGACCTGAAATCACAGAACTGAAAAATTGGCACCTGTGAACCTGGCGGTCGACCGCCAGGAGCTAGCGGCCGACCTATTTTCCCAGTAGCAACAAAGCTACAGAATGGCCCCTAGCGGTCGACCGCCAGCCCTCCACGGTCGACCGCTAGCCCCGAGGCCCTCCTTTGTTGACTTTTGTGTTAAGTTCGAAAAGAGGTCATTCACCCCATTTCTTTAATCTAAATGCTCCCAATCACCCCAGATTTTGTGGATCTAGGTCTGGGACTTGTCTCCTAACCTTCCAAGGGTTATAAAACCTCTCTTTGAGGTCATAAACCCTAAGAGGCTCCAAGAGAACAAGAGAGATCAAGTTGGCTCAAGGAAGAGGAGGAATATCACTGTAGCCGTGAACAGTGATTCGAAGATCAAAGCCTCATCATAGTTGAAGATCCAAGATGTATTTTGAAGCCTTCATCTTCCCATGAATTGAAGCAACACCAAATCAACCTAGAGAGATCAAGATAGTAGCTATCAAAGGAAGGTTGCTGCAACGATCGTGAACAACATTCCTTCCACCAAGTTCTTCATCCGATCGAAGCCATTCAAGCATCAACTGAAGCCATTCAGTCATCTTCTAAAGCCAGGGAGTTCCAATCAAGCAAGGATCTCAAGAAGAGCTTAAGGGAAGGCTGTCCAAGTGAAGAGAAGAAGAAGTACTGTAGCAGTGAATAGTACTCCGTGCAAGGAGACCTACATCCAATACAAGGCTATTCAAGCTGAGTCTCAAGCCATTCAGGTGAAGAAGGAATCAACGTGAACATCCGGAGCATACACTCAGGGGGAGCCTAAATTAGGAGCATTCTAAACTGTGGTCTATTTACTTTGGTGTCTTGTGCTTTAAGTCTCATATTTGTGTTTCATCATAAACCGTAATAACTTGTGTGTGTGTGGATAGTGTTGGATCCGTGGTTGTTTGTGTGTCTGTTGTAATTGATTCGTGTGTGTACGTGGATCTTCCTAGATCTACGTTTGTGTGTGTGAGGGTCTTTTTAGATCCGTTCAATCTTGTGTGTGTTGTTGTGATCCGGTTGTCGGATCGTGTTGGAGTTCATCTCCGTGTGTGTGTGTGTGTTGGAGCTTGTCTCCGTGTGTGGGTTGGGGTGCATCCCCGTGTGTGTGTGCATCCGTCGTCCTGCGTGTGTGGTTGGAGCGTTGTCTCCGTTTGGGGATTTATCCCTGAGTGAAGCCTCACCGGGTTTGGTGAGGGGTGGACGTAGGATTACCGTCGTTGCATCCGAACCACCTTAAAAACCGCTGTGCATTGTGTGTTATTTGTGTGGTTTGATTGTTTTCGTTGTATGGTCGTGTGGTAACGGTGAGTTTGAGAGAATTGGTTAATTAGTTTTCAATTGCTAATTATTGTTTACCACATATTTTGTAAAAAGCCAAAAGTTCTCTTAAAATTGGTAAACACCCAATTCACCCCCCTCTTGGGTGTCATTGATCGCGGGACTTCAGATGGAAGGACTAGTAAACATGTTAAGGACTCTCAGAAGTCGATCTAACATCCAATAAGGACTATATGATTGATCTAATTCTCAAACCCTAGCTAAAACCTATAAATAGAACCTGGTTTTGACCTGCACGACCCTTACATTTGGCTCGCGTGGAATCAAGATAAGATTGTATTATTTTAGGTAGGTTCTTTAGACATTTTTATTCCTAATACATAGGACTAACATCCTTCAAAATTTCATGCTAGGACATCAAGCACACAAGGAGGTAGAAGCTTGCAAAGTTGCTGGTTCCACATTGGCGACCCAGGAAACTAAGCAAAGGTCTGGTGAAGATCAAGGAATTAGGCAACCAAATCAAGGTAATTAGCATTAGTGCCTTTAGAACTTTCCGTTCCCCTTAATATCTTCTTCTTACCCTCCAAATTTCACGTCCATAGGTCAAGAGAGTAAGTAGTTAGAGCAGCGTGAAGTTGCTGATTTACCACTAGAAGGGGCAGAATTAGGGCTTACTTCCAACACGAAATTCAAAGTTTAAAAGCTTTAACAGAGGTAGGTCATCTCATGAACGGCTAAAATACTAATCTAGGATTAAAATCTCTCTCGTCTTACTTGATTTCATGCATTGTGTATTGGGAATTTCAGATTTTCATAGGACCTATGCACTTAGTATATCATCTATGCATATCTCTTAAAGCCCTAATGAACTAAATTAATTCTCTTGTCATGATATATGATTCCCATGGATATTGCTAGCTTAACCTTCATTCTATCATGAGAGAGAAGTTAGAATATGTTGATTTCCAGACATGATGTGTTTAGACATACTTTTCTTCTTATTTTTACTGTCGGACGTGCTCTAGCGGCCTAGTCTTCGACCGCCAACCAAGTGCAACGGCCCTATGATAAACCGCTAGACATTCCGTAAACGTGATTTTTATGAAACTTCTGGCGGACCAGAAATAGACCGTTAAAGTCTCTCTGGCGGCTTTATGATAAACCGCCAACTGTCTGTAACGGCTCTATATTAGACCGCCAATGTTCTGTTTTCTATCAACCCGAGATATAATCAAGAACAATCCATTTAACTTATAAGTTAGCCTAGTTAACTATGTTCTAACCTATTTTTAATGTTTGTACTACTCTGAGTTTTTAACAGTGATTTCATGTTCTTTATGGTACTTAGGATTATTTTAAGCATATGATAATTTCATGCCCAAAAACCATATAGTATTGTATTAAATTATGGTTTAAATGCTATATTGATTGAACGTTGGTTTATCACTATTTTAATGATTCTCTTCTTAACTCTAGAGTCAAATTCATAAGTACATGGCATATATTCCGGTATATGACCATTAGTTACACTTATGCATATTAAGAACACACTCTTGGACTTGATAACCTCTCCCTTGGATATTCCTTCCAATAGATTAGGAAATCTTGTTTCAAGGCCTCCGTAACTCTCTGCGGGCCTGGGATTCCCACTAGGACGCCGAGTTGGTTGTACCATTAAAGCCCAAATTGTCTAGAAAGCACTACCGATGTTTTCTGAATTCTGTCCTGTAACGGTTCACTACTCGACCGCTAAGTCCCAATAACGGTCAAGTATCTGACCATCACGTTCTCTGAGTCCAACTGATTTCTTTCTGGATTCAGCCCACTCTAGCGGCCCAATACTAGACCGCCATATAAATAGAGCGGCCCAGTTATAGACCGCTAGGTTTTCTGAAAACTATTGACCCGAGTTTTGACCCAAGGGTTGATATTCTTGTGATCCTAGAGTGACTAATGATAGTCTAGGACTTGTAACCTTATTCAAAGACATCTAATAATAAGTATGAAAGATAAGGAATGTACCATTATGCTGTCGAATTTTCTCCAAGGCATAACCTAGTTGTTAATGCATTTCTTGAACTTATAAATATATATTTGGTGCATTCTTATTATTGACATTGAGTCTTGAACACTTATTGAACTTATTACATGCGTGGCCAAATTTATTGCTATATACGTGGAAGTAGCTTGATTTATACTTGAAGATGCGGTTCGAGCACTGATTGTGTTCAAGGGCTCTATGCTAGTCCCCTCGACTGATTGTCAGAAACATGCTATTATAAACCATGGGATATGATGCTCCTGGCGTCGCATGGCGCTGGGAGTACTTTCTTTATAAATAAGTGAAATTATCCACGGCTCGTGAAGTGAAAATATCTACAGAAATTCACGAAGTACTTGTTACTAAGTGAAGAGTACATTCTTGCTTGACATGCTAGTACATTCTTGATTACATTCTTGTTTAGAAAAGGCCATAATTACATTCTTGCTTGATCATGCTTGCTCAATCATATCTTAACTTGATAATGTCTTGTTACTTTGGTTTATTCACATGATTTACCGTATTCGCATGATTTTACCTTATTCTTTAGAGCTAAAACGCTAATCACTTTAATATTGCCTTCATGTTGATGCGAAGATACCTACTAGGCAAGTGTGCTCATTACCTATTTTTCAATCTTTTCAGGAGATGCAAGTAGTTCGAATTCAGATTCGGATTCGAGTTATTCAAGTGATGGGTCCGAGAGCGGATGAAAGTCATATAAGATTGAGAGAAGAGTTAGGAAGTCAATAATGTCTAGATCGAGTTCATGTAATTTTCTCTTTATTGAGTCAAACGGATTTAAGAAAGTTGAATAGTTGATGTATTTGGATCTTTCTTATTATTTATAAAGGTGAAGGTTTGAGTAAATTATTGTGCAATTACTTTGTGTGATTATTATTGCGCTCTTGTTATTCTTGCTTGCAAGAGGCTTACCATGCCGACTGTTCACGTTTCTCGAGAATATCTTCCACTATATTAAAAGCTCGGGGCGTGACCCAAAATGTTCGTAAAACAGCATATCCCTGCTGGCCAATCTCGAAAGACGACTGAGGCCTTCCAAAAGCTCTGGTATCCTGCCAACATTGACAATGAGCTCAGACGCGTATCTCAGCATCCGCGGCTGGGATTCTCGTTAGAAGAATATTATTACAGCGGACGATATGAGGTGGACACCATCTCTATCCTCTCGTCAACGGAAGAAGCGCCTCTGGAGGCAACTTATGATGAAAGCCTGATAGAAGAGGAACAAGCTCAGATGTTCCAACAAGAGTACCAAAATCTGGAAGTTACCACCCTCTACAAATGTTGGGAGCAACTCGGAGGTGAAGAGATAACTCTCCAAGCTAGATTCGATACAGCTAATAACTGCGAAGCTGAAGACGCTGAAGAAAAGGTGTACAATTCCTTCTGTAGTCCCTTCACGACCACCACAGTAAATCATTCTCAGCTGGTCGATGCAAGGGCCGCTGCAACATGTCAAACAAATTTTGCCGATGAGGACGTGACCAAGTAGGAACAAGGCGCCTCTCGCAAAGATGTGGCAGTGCAAGCTGAAGCTGAAATCGAGCGGTCCCCACTTTCGGTGGAGTTGGAGAGCCGCCTTCCTAATCCAGCGATGAAAGAACCAACTCCTATCCAAGCAACTGATGAATCCCATGGAGGGGGAACTGGAGAGAACCTGATATCGAGACAATCTATGCTATGGCTGTCCCCTGAACTACAAACCCTTGAAGAGGTCGGAGGGTGAAATGATAATACTACCGAAGTCCTTCAACTCGACGACATCGATGGTGTTCCAGATTTCATTGACCTTGAACCTGCACCTCTGGAAATTGAGGATGGGGGGCAGGCCACGATCGATGAATTGGTAGAAGTCAACCTGGGAAGTGAAGAGGACCCTAGACCTATCTTCCTTAGCGCTCAGCTCTCCTTAGCCGAGCGGGAGCTATATGTTCAATTGCTACAAGAATTCCGGGATTGTTTCGCCTGGAGTTATAAAGAAATGCCTGGGCTTAGCCCATCAGTTGCTCAACATGAACTGGCAATTAGCCCCGACGTGGAGCCAGTGAAGCAGTCACCATGGCGCATGAGGCCGGAGCTCGACACTGAAATATGCAAAGAAGTTGACAAGCTTATTAAGGTGGGATTCGTTGAAGAGAACCAATACACTACATGGATGGCCAACATAGTGCCTGTCAAAAAGAAGAATGGTCAGATTCGGATATGTGTTGATTTCCATGATCTAAATAAAGCTTGCCCGAAAGATGACTTCCCGGTGCCAATAATAGATGTCATGATAGATGCTACGACTGGCCATGAGGCCCTTTCCTTTATGGATGGTTCATCCGGCTACAATCAGATATGGATCGCGGAGCACGACCACATCCATACTACTTTCTGTACCCCCAAGGGTATCTACCATTATAAAAGGATGCCTTTCGGGCTGAAGAATGCGGGCGCCGCCTACCAATGGGCGATGACCATACTTTTTCATGAATTGCTCAACGACACAGTCGAATGCTACATTGACGACTTGGTGGTTTAGACCAGACGAAGAGAGGATCACATGCAAGATCTCCGAACAATATTCCAATGGCTCAGGCAGTACGAGCTGAAGATGAACCCATTGAAATGTGCATTTGGAGTCTCCAGCGGCAAGTTATTTGGGTTTTATAGTAAGGCATCGGGGGATTGAAATAGAGCCCACAAAGATTAAAGCCATTCCGGAGTTGCCTCCGCTAAGGAACCTCTCCGAGCTGCGGTCTCTCCAAGGCCGGCTGGCCTATATCTGATGATTCATATCGAATCTGTCCAGAAGATGTCACCCTTTTCACAAGCTGATGATGAAGGATGTCCTGTTTTATTGGGATGAAGAATCTCAAGCGACATTTGAGAAGCTGAAAGAATATCTCAAGACCCTGTTCTCGGCGCACCAGTAAAAGGGTGGCCACTGATCTTGTACATAGTAGCCACGCATCATTCTCTAGGGGTGATGTTGGCCCAAAATAATGATGAAGGAAAAGAGCAGGCCCTCTGCTATCTCAGCAGAAGATTGGTGAGGACCGAAGAAAAATATTCTTACATTGAGAAGAATTGCCTGGCACTGGTCTTCGCGGTCAAGAAGCTCCGACACTATATGTTGTTGCATGAAATTAAGTTGGTCTCCAAGGCAAGTCCATTGAAGTATATATTGTCTCAGCCAGCACTAAAAGGCCGTCTGGGGAAATGGGCGGTCATACTTATGGAGTTCGATATCTCCTATGTGCCCTAGAAAGCCGTCAAGGGACAAGCCATTGCAGATTTCTTTGTTGCACACCCAATATCTGAAGATTCTCTATTGCAGGCTGAACTGCACGAAGATGAAACACTAGAAGCAAACCAGGCGCAATCCACATTGTGGCAACTGTATTTCGATGGTGCTTCCAGAATTGACACTACAGCTAGCGGGCCCAATAGAATTCGAGCCGGCGCCGGTGTAGTCCTGAGATCTGCAGAAGGGGAGGTCGTGCACACCTCTTGTTCAATCAACAAGCCTTGCACAAACAATGGGGCAGAATATGAGGCTTTGATTATCGGCCTACAAATCGCCTTATCCACGGGGATCCAAATGCTAGAAGTCTATGGGGATTCCATGCTAATTGTTAAATAAGTGGAAGGAGAGTTTGATGTCTGAAAGTCCGAACTCATCCCCTATCACCAACTGGCCCTAGGCTTGATGGCAAAATTCTATAACATCCAGATAAAGCACATCAACCGAGGATAGAATGCTCAAGCAGACGCCCTGGCAAAGCTAGCTAGTTCCCTGGCAGTCCCGTCGGATGGAAGCCTGACTGTGACCGTCATCAATAGGCGACAAGTGCCAAGTGTGATGGATGTCCCAGTTACGGGAGAAGAAAATGAAGTAATGGCTGTAGAAGCAACTCAAAAACCTGATTGGCGGGAGCATCTGTTATAATGGTTTCAACGCCAGCAGCTGCCGAAAGAGAAAAAATAGAGAATGGGGTTAATAAGAATCAAAGATTCTTATGACATAAGAAATGGGACTTTATTCCGAATAATGGCGAATGCCAGGAATAAAATCCTACTGTGTTGCTTGTCCATTGACGAAGCCATGCAAGTCATGCATGAGGTGCATGCTGGGTTAGCTGGAGCACATCAGGCCGGTCCGAAAATGAAAATCGAGATAAAAAAGTTGGGCTACTATTGGCCCACCATGTTTGATGACTACTGCAAGTTTGCCAAGACTTGTCAAAAATGCCAGGAGCATGCTAACATCTCGAGGAGGCCTCCGGCACCGCTATATCCCACCATCCCAAGTTGGCCATTGGCTCAATGGGGCACAGACGTGGTAGGTCCTCTGCCACCCTCCTCCTCTGGATGCAAGTACATCTTGGCGGCCACAGACTACTTCTCCCGATGGGCAGAGGCGGTGGCATTAAGAGAAGTAACGGGGGAGCTGGTCGCCAGGTTCTTCCGCCAGAATATAATATTCCGGCTTGGGGTTCCCAGCCGAATCATTTCTGACAATGGCAGCCATTTCTGGAACCAGAAAATCTACCGGTTGGCTGATAAATATAAAATTGATTGGAGGACTTCTTCTCTCTACAACCCTCAAGCTAATGGGCTTGCATAAGCTTTCAATAAAACGTTGTGCACCTTGCTGGCGAAACTTGTTAACTCTAGTAAAAGATATTGGGAAGAAAGGATGTACGAAGCACTCTGGGCTTATCGCACAGTTTATAAAACCCCAACTGGCTGCTCATCATTTTCGCTCGTGTACGGGTCAGAAGTGGTAGTACCAATTGAATTAGAAGTCCTGTCACTGCAGGTCGCCATTCAGCATGGTTTGGTGGGCAGCGAACAAGCCAATGTGGAAAGAAGATTGGAGGAGCTTGCCGATTTGGAAGGAAAGCGACTCCGAGCACAATAAAATATTCAGTTATACCAAGCTCGCATGGCCCATGCTTTTGACAAGTTGGTCAAAGAGTGAGAATTCAAGAAAGGCGACCTTGTTATGGTCAAGAGAAGAGAAGTTATGGCAGCCAACCCCAAGGGGAAACTGAATGAAAATTGGATATGCTCGTACATTGTCAACCGAGTTTACGAAGGAGGTGCTTATGTCCTAGTAGATCACAAGGGTGCAGTCCAGTTCTCCCCTCTCAACGGGAAGCATATGAAGCTATACCGGGCAGCTGTGCCGATGCTTGAAGACTGAAAGCACCCATGGTCCAACCATAATCCCACCAGGTCATAATGCCCCCAACGGACCTTATGTCCGTCTGGGTAAAGAAAGAACCTCTTCTTTGCTCGGGTATTAACCCCATACCCATGAATCTTACTTGCATGACTTCCAATGGACCTTACGTCTGTCCGGAAGAAGAAAACCCTCTCTTTGCTTGGGCATTAAACCCATGCCCGTGAACACTATTTTCAAGACATCCAATGGACCTTACGTCCGTATGGATGAAAAGGACCCCGCCTTGAATACTACCTCCATAAATGCCCTCGATGGACCTTACGCCCATGGGGGTAAAGAAAACTCTTTCCTTTGCACAGGCATTAACCCCATGTCTATGAATACACAGCTTAGCGGCGCAAGGCTTCGTGCCCCAGCCAGCTCATATGTCATATTGCCATTACGGGCCTTACGCCTGGATCGACATCAATTCTATCCTTTGCGTTGGCATTCGTCCTTGCCAACAAATAGGCCCTTCTTTGGCGCAAGGCTCCATGCCCTAGCCAACTACGTCCACAATGTTGCCGTTGCGGGTCTTACGCCCGAATCGGCGAATATTCTCCCCTTTGCATTGGCATTTGATCTTGTCAACGAATAAGCCCCTTTTTGGCACAAGGCTTCGGGCCCTAGCCATTCGCATATACACAGTAGTGCCATTACGGGCCTTACGCCCGAATCGGTGAAACATCTACTCCTTGCGTTGACATTCACCATTGTCAATGAACAAACCCTTCTTTGGCGCAGGGCTTCGGGCCCTAGCCAACGATGTATACACAGTATTGCCATTACGGGCCTTACGCCCAAATCGGCACTAATTCTATCCTCTTCGGTGCAAGGCTTCATGCCCTAGCCATTCATATATACATAAGGGTGCCATTGCGGGCCTTACGCCTGAATCGGCACTAATTCTACCCCTTGCGTTGGCATTTGATCTTGTCAACGAATAGACTCCTCTTCGGCGCAAGGCTTCGTGCCCTAGCCATTCATATATACACAAGGGTGCCACTGCGGGCCTTACGCCTGAATCGGCACTAATTCTACCCCTTGCGTTGGCATTTGATCTTGTCAACGAATACACCCCTCTTCGGCGCAAGGCTTCGTGCCCTAGCCATTCATATATACACAAGGGTGCCATTGCGGGCCTTACGCCCGAATCAGCACTAATTCCTTCTCTTGCGTTGGCATCCGTCTTTGCCGACGAACAAACCCTCTATTTACCAAAGACTCTGGGTCCGAGCTGATGATCATCTATTGTTCCCAATTGTCATAAAAAAAAAAGAAAAAATCGGGCTTAAAATAGAGGTGCCCCGCCAGACTTGTTCATTCATTAGGACAAGGGCAAAAAGGGCAATAACCCAGCTATGGCGAAAACCCGAAAGGGTGCTGCAGGTAAAATCGGGGACCCCGTCACGTGAAAACCCGAAAGGGCGCGTGGGTAAAAGTAAGAGGGGGCCGGTGCCAGCGAAAACTCGAAAAAAGGGCACTTGCATCGGTAATATGGTTTTTTTAAAATATATATATATATATATATATATATATATATATATGTATATATATATATATATACATACATATATATATATATACATACATACACATGAAAACAAAGATATTTTCTCCCAAGACATCCTCATAAGCAGGACACCACTAGATGTCCCACCGAAAACACACCACCTATACGGAAAAATCCAATCGGAATAGGCCTTCCGCCTGTTTCAACTATTAAAACCATTTCTTGCTTCGACATTTAACCCAATGTCTATGAATACATTTACCCTGCTCGTCATTAGCATCGGTGACGTCACTGATGGTTTTAAAACTTTAGCTCGGACCTTCCATCCTTGTTAATGATATTAAAACCATTTCTTGCTTCAACATTTAACCCAATGGCGATGAATACATCTACCCTGATTGTCATCAGCATCGGTGACGTCAGTGATTGAAACCTTAGCTCGGACCTTCCTTCCTTGTTAATGATATTAAAACCATTTCTTGCTTCTACATTTAACCCAATGTCGATGAATACATTTACCCTGATCGTCATCAGCATCGGTGACGTCAGTGATTGAAACCTTAGCTCAGACCTTCCGTCCTTGTTAATGATATTAAAACCATTTCTTGCTTCGACATTTAACCCAGTGTCGATTAATACATCTACCTTGATCGTCATCAGCATCGGTGACGTCAGTGATTGAAACCTTAGCTCAGACCTTCCGTCCTTGTTTATGATATTAAAACCATTTCTTGCTTCGACATTTAACCCAATGTCGATGAATACATCTACCCTGATCGTCATCAGCATCGGTGACGTTAGTGATTGAAACCTTAGCTCGGACCTTCCGTCCTTGTTAATGATATTAAAACCATTTCTTGCTTCGACATTTAACCCAATGACGATAAATACATCCACCCTGATCGTCATCAGCATTGGTGACATCAGTACTTGAAACCTTAGCTTGGACCTTTCATCCTCGTTAATGATATTAAAGTCCCTCTTTGCGTCGACATTCCGCCCAATGTCGACGATGCCCTGATTTTCATCAATATTGACAAAATCAATGAACAAGACTTTAACTTAGACCCTTCATCCTCGCTAATGAAGAATATACCTCTTGGACCCAGTATTCGTTCAATTAGTGAATATAATAATGCTCTGGCATCGGCCTAGAAGAATATTTTCCACTCAATCTAGCCTAACCTTGACTTAGGGGGACATAGCATGGCAGTGGAGCGAACTCCTCGCCCCCTTCCCTGAAGGCGTGAGCGCTCTCATATCCTAGCAGCTAACACACCCAAAGATTGATAGGTCCCACAGAGTGCAATCGAATCTAGAAGGGGGGTTGAATAGATCCTATTAATAACTTTGGCCTATTTAAATCTTGACTCCTAAAAAGATAGACCACTCCTATAAGGTAAATGAATCACATAAGCACACAGTGCAGCGGAATAGATAGAAATGGAACAAGTAATAACGTTAAACCCAATGCCCAGTTCAGACAGATCGACACTCCCAGCAGGCAGGTCGACACTTCTTCAGCAGGATCCAGCTTTGAGATGAGCTGAGGTCTGCTCTTCAGGGCAGTGAGGTCAACACCTCTAACAGATCAGGGCAATACAGGTCGACTCTTTATTGAAGAGAGGTCGACACTTCTTTAAACATATTTGTGATCTTTGAGAGGTATAAGCCTTGGAGTGCAGGGATCATGAAGCACAACACTAGAACATGAGATGGCTTGCAACAAGCATGAGTGTATGTATGCTATGTTGATCACTCAGAGTGCATATGTGTGTGAATGTAGTGGTGATCAACCAAGGTGTATGCGAGTCTAAGCAAGGGAATCTCTTAGCAAGACTTTCATCTTGACGCCTGTATGCATGGTTGCAGCAGGCCGCCCACATCATGTAGTCAAAGTGCTAAGGCCAATTAAAGCACAGATGAAACAGAAGGAGCAAATAAGAGTGATTGTGTGTGCAAATAAAATAACAAAGATTAGGAGCACAAGAACCTGTGAAATAGGGATAGCGGATATGGAACAAGCTCACAATGTATACAACCCACAACACAAGGATTTTAAGGTGGTTCAGTTGTTAGCCCACAACCTACGTCCACCCCTCACCAAACTCGGTGAGGCTTTCCGACTGACACACAGCTTGATCTGCTGAGCAACACTTCTTGCTTACATAGCTGAGCAGCACAACTTGCTTACACAGCTAAGCAGTATAGCTTGCTTTCTGCTGACTAACAGCTTGAACCACCCAGAGGATCTGATCCTCTTTTCCTCTGAAACCACAGAGGGAACCTGGTCCATAAACAGGGGATCGGAGAAGCTAGATGTATTGGGGATAGACGAACCATAACAAATAGAAACTGATTACTGCAAATGCAGTGGAGAATCAATAGAGACAATGTAGACACCAGCTGAAGGAATGGATCAACACATCAGAACTAGTGAGTGCAGCTACAAGATTGGATCCAAGGATCCTTTTCTTCAAGCACCGGTAGACTACATGATTTTTCTTCTCTCTCAAGGCTGCTCTCTCTTCTTCTTCTTCTCTCACAGCACTGGACTAAGTCCAATAGGTGCTGGGGCTGCTCTCACGCTACTTAAGAATATTGTTCGTAGATTGGTCTAGGGCGTGGCACTTTGTGGATGGTAGCAGTAGCTCCTTCTTCAGTTGAGGAAGCTTGGCAGCTTGGTATAAATAAGAAGAGCAGTTGAGAAAGCCTGGGAATATTGCACGCCAAGAAGTCTTTCTTTGGACCAGTGGATCAAAGCTTCTTTGAAGCGTGCACTAGAAGGTGAGAGCTAGAATGTCTTCTAGAGCGAATGCCATGTGTCACGCCCCGAGCGCGGAAGATACCCGGAGATGCGCGACGTGTCTATATCAATCATATCAATCAGAGTGGTCGTGTATTCGACGTAAAGACAGAGATGCGTAAAATAGCAAGACAACCCAATCCTTTATTTCATAATGGATAGACTATTACAAATCCAATACTCTGTTTAATAAAAAGGAAAAGAATACATATTTGACTAAAGAAACTATAGGAAAGACTAGACGACACTTGAGCAGCTCTATCACTTTCACTCTTGAACATTCCCATCCGATTGACTTCCATCGTCGTCGGACTTACCTGAAAAGTACAAAGGGACAAACGGAATGAGCGAACGCTCAGTAGGAAATTATATCTCAAGTACTAGCAAGGGGTTTAAGTAATTACATCTTTCATGAATGCAATAAAGCTATGCATGCTCGCATAAAATGACAAGATAGAGAGAGTGTAAGATCAAGAAATAAGATGAACTTAATCATGAACTTCCAACAAGATGACAAGTGTATTCAAGGTATTCAAGCAAGCACGTTTAACAAGTCATGTCAAGAACTTTGGCTATCATGTATCAAGCAAGTAAATTACCCTTTTTCGGGCCACGCATTTCATGTAAAGTCAAGTACGATTCAAGTACAAGATGTGTGTGGAATGTCCAATCAAGCAAGTCAAGTACTCGGTATAATGTCAGATACCTTATCATTTTAACTCCCATGGGCACAAGTACTTTCGGGTGCTCCTCCCAGGACCAGATCGGGCCCTATATGCACAGGCATTTATCATGTATTTTTGACATCCACTCTTATTTATATAGCCAATATAGAGTTTCAATATTCAAGCTTGTAGACATGTATGACAACTTTGACAGAATAGAGTCCAAAAATTATGACAAAGGACATAGATTGGCGATAATAACGGTAAAATCACGATATCAATAAAACTAGGTAGAATATGGTTCCCTTAACTTAGGTCCCATGACAAATCAATATGGACATTCTTTATATAGAATTGAGGTCCACATAAACATTAGATCAAGCAAGATACCCTCATTCTTATCATAGAATTGAGGTTTACAAGAACGACATGATATGACATGATATCATCATCCCATTAAGAATTTCTTATGATATACTCTTTATATAATCATAAGGGCCGGTATACCATGTTTCTTTAGATTTACATGGCAAGGATCGTGTAATGGGTTTTTAGGGTACAACCAGCTCAGTCGGCCTTGAGGGAATCCAAGGCTACGAGGAGTCTTACGGAGGTCTCTATGACTAACTCGCTAGTCCAAAGGAACGGAATGTCCAATGGAGAGCTTGTATGTCAATGAGAGTTGAGTGTGATCGATGAAACAACGTGAAATGTGGGACTATACTCACGGAGTGGAGAATAGTGCCGATATATATATTATATAATATATGAAATCACTGGTTAACAAAAACAGGGAAAAATCAGTTTTACAGTAAAATAACGACTTAGGTCAAGTCGTTTCTCAAGTAATTAACGCTTAACAGAAGGGCGTTTACATATTTCTATTTTACAGAATTTTCAATAATTTATTAATTCATGAAAAACATGCCCTAGTCAGGGGCGTTAGTCAGGTAAGTAACGCCTAACATAAGGGCGTTTACATATGTTCCGTTTTGCAGAATTTCATTATTTCAATAATTTATATAAAACGCGTCCTGGACAGGGGCGTTTCTTCAGAGTTGACGACTATATAAGCAGGCGTCTCATTATTTAAAAATTTGACAGAATATAAATAATTTTCAGGATTTATTTAAAACACGCCCTAGAAAGGGGCGTTACTGTTTAATTTTATTTTACAGGATATACATAGTTCAGGAATTTACAGAAAACGCGCCCTAGAAAGGGGCGTTTCTTTTCAATTTACGCCCTGTGATGGGGCGTTAACAGGTGTAAAACGACGTTGTCAAGGTCGTGAATTCAAGGAATTTACAATATTTCAACAAATAAATTTTCAAGACAGGAGACATGATCATGACAATAAAATTAGCAGGAATTTACAGGTAGAGTCATGCAAGATATTAGAATCGATATTTCATATTTATTGAATTTTAAACAGGATCAATTATTGATTACATGCGATTGTTCATGAAATTAACGCCTGTATACAAGGCGTATACTTTTAATTAACGACCACTGTGATGGTCGTTTCTTTTAAAGTAGCGCCCTATTCAAGGGCGTTTCTTGAAAAATTTACAGAAAACGTATTAAAACTATATGCAAACTGTATAAATATATCATGCATGGTGCTTCTTATATTTATTTTTAGTTTGGGCTACGAGACTTGAGAAAATCCTACCTTTAAGAGTTGATTTGGAGATGACGATTTGCAGATTGATATGAAGAAGGGAGAAAACTCTGTTGCTTAAACAGCAACCAATAACTTCAGCCGTATCAGCAGGAAGAAGTCTTTATGTTCAACTGATGAACCCCTTTCGACTGAACTTCCTACAGAGAAATACGAAGAAACATTAATATTTTCTTCATAATACCTGACCGAAGGTAAAGGAAAGATTATTACCTTTGTTCTTCACAACCCCAATGCTTCTTCAACCTGGAAGAAGGAAGAAGTCGAATTAATGACCGTCCACCAAATCAAAAAGGGACAGAGGGAAGGAAGAGCTATTGCTCTGTAATTACCTTCAGAGAACTCGAACGCCAAATAGCATTCACGGGTTCGAGCAGTAGATTATTTATAGGGTTATGGAAGTCCTATTAGGGTTAGTGTTCATGTGGAAGTAATACTTCTATGATAGAGTCATTACCGCGTTTGAACTCTTTCTAATGCTTATCACTTACCCTGGATAAGTTCTGGGTTCGAACGGGTCACGAACTGAATTAACGCCTTAGGTCAGGGCGTCGATTCTTTAATTAACGACCTAGTTCAGGTCGTTTCTTAAGAAACGCCATGTATAAGGGCGTTCCTTGTTTTTAAAACACGCCTAATATATGGGCGTTTCTTTCACTTACCTATTTGGTCGCGTGAGAGTTGACGACCACATTCGTGGGCGTCCTTTCTTTAGTCACGCCGTATGTAGAGGCGTTTCTTTTTAAATTAACGCCTTACTCAGAGGCGTTATCTTTAATTTGTTTTATTTTGTCTGTATTACTTCTGTAATATGTATGCTTTTAATTTTATTTCAATATTCATTTATCAGGGTTGCTACACCCTCCCCCACTTAAAAAGAATTTGGTCCCCAAATTCAATATATATAATTATACACGTGGAGAGTGTATATACCTCTTAGAATAACTCGGGAAATCATTTCTTCATAGATTCCTCGGTCTCCCATGTCGCTTCGCGTTCGGGATTCTTATTCCATTGCACCTTGAGCATGGGAATAACCTTATTCCTTAGAGCTCGTATTTCTCGATCTAAGATCTTCATAGGCTTCTGTTCATAGGTGAGATCTTTCTGGATCACCAGATCTCTATGTTCAATAATATGAGATGGATCGTGCACATACTTCTTCAACATGGATATGTGAAATACATTATGTACCTCGGACAATTGAGGAGGCAATGTGATGCGATAAGCAACCTCGCCAACTCTTTCAAGTACCTCAAATGGTCCGATGAATCTTGGCGTAAGCTTGCCCTTAACACCAAATCTTCGTATGCCACGTCCAGGCGATATCTTGAGAAATACATGATCTCTGATTTGGAATTCAAGATCTCTCCTTCTTGTATCAGCATAAGCTTTTTGTCTCGTCTGAGCAACTTGCAATCTTTTTCTAATTACTTGTATCTTCTCAGTTGTATCCCTTACCATGTCTGGACCTAGCAGTTGTTTTTCTCCAACTTCGTTCCAGCATATGGGTGATTTGCAACTCCTTCCGTATAAGGCTTCGAAAGGTGCCATTTGGATACTAGCTTGGTAGCTATTATTATATGCAAATTCCACTAGTGGTAAATGATCGTGCCAGCATCCTCCAAAGTCAATGATGCATGCTCTAAGCATATCCTCAACAACCTGGTTAGTTCTCTCGGTCTGACCATCTGTTTGTGGGTGGAAAGCAGTACTAAAGTTGAGCCTTGTTCCTAACGAATGTTGTAATCCCTTCCAAAAATGAGAAGTAAAACGGGGATCTCTGTCAGACACGATTGAGACAGGAATTCCATGTATCCTGACTATTTCCTTGATGTACAGTGCAGCTAGCACATCAATTGACCATCGGCTTTTTATTGGCAAGAAATGCGCCGATTTAGTTAATCGGTCAATGATAACCCAGATTCCATCATGTCCTCCTTTAGATTTAGACAAACCCATGATGAAGTCCATACCAATATCCTCCCACTTCCACTTAGGAATATCTAGAGGGTGTAGTTTTCCAGCAGACTTTTGGTGTTCCGCCTTGACCTGTTGGCATGTAAGACAGCGTGATACATAGTCCGCTATTTCTCTTTTCATATTGGGCCACCAAAAGTTCCTCTTTACATCTTGGTACATTTTAGTTGATCTAGGATGAATAGTGTACCTTGATCGGTGAGCTTCATCTAAGATCTTCTTCTTTAATTCCGGACAATCAGGTATACAAGTTCCACCTTTGAATAATAATCTTCCATCAGAAGTTAGTTGAAAATCAGATTGTCCTTCTAATCTGCCCTTGATTTCCACTAATATAGGATCATCACCCTGAAGTGCTTGTATCTCAGATAATAAATCTGACTGTATGCTTACATGAGATAATGTAACAAATTTGGATTCCGTGTCCAAGCTTATATTGAGCTCGGAGAATTGTTCAAGTAACCTCCATTCTTGTATTATACAATTGGCTATCATTGCTATCGGCTTTCGACTAAGGGCATCAGCAACATAATTACCCTTTCCGGGATGGTATTGTATATTGAAGTTGAAGTCCTTGAGATATTCTAGCCAGCGTCTTTGTCTCATGTTTAGCTCCTTTTGTGAGAATAGATATTTGAGACTCTTGTGATCGGAGTAGACAGTGAACTGTACTCCATAGAGATAGTGTCTCCATATCTTTAGGGCAAATACTACCGCGGCCAGTTCTACGTCATGGACGGGGTAATTCTCCTCATGCTTCTTCAGTTGACGTGAAGAGTATACTATGACCTTTCCTTGTTGCATTAGGACACATCCGAGGCCAATGCCAGAAGCATCAGTGTAGACCTCGAATTTCTCTCCTTCTATTGGTAGAGCTAACACCGGAGCTGTAGTGAGATGATCCTTAAGAGTTTGAAAACTTCTTTCACATTCCTCACTCCATTCATATCGGATCTCCTTACGAGTTAACCTTGTAAGGGGCACGGCGATCTTAGAGAAATCTTTGATGAATCGTCGATAATAGCCTGCAAGACCTAAGAAACTTCTGATCTCGCTTGCATTAGTGGGTCTTTCCCAGTTTCTTACAGCTTCAACCTTTGACGGATCTACAGATAAACCGTCCTTGGATATGACATGTCCGAGAAAAGCCACTTCTTCAAGACAGAACTCGCATTTGCTGAGTTTAGCATATAATTGATTTGTCCTCAAGACTTGCAATGCAATCCTCAAATGCTCTTCATGTTCTTCCTTAGTCTTAGAATATATCAATATATCATCAATGAAGACTACTATGAATTGATCCAAGTAAGGCCTGAATATGCTATTCATTAACTGCATAAAGGCAGCAGGGGCATTTGTTAGTCCAAAAGGCATAACAACAAATTCGTAATGGCCATACCTGCTTCTGAATGCGGTCTTGTGAATGTCATCATCCTTGATTCTTAACTGATGATATCCCGACCTGAGATCAATCTTGGAAAAATATTTGGATCCTGAAATCTGATCAAATAATTCATCGATTCTCGGCAGTGGATACTTGTTCTTGATAGTAAGATGATTCAACTGTCGATAGTCGATACACAATCTCATGGATCCATCCTTCTTCTTTACAAATAAGACTGGTGCTCCCCACGGGGAAGTACTTGGTCTAATAAACCCTTTTTGGATTAGTTCCATCAACTGCTCCTTCAACTCCTTGAGTTCAGCAGGGGACATTCTATATGGTGCCTTTGAAACAGGACCAGCACCAGGGACTAAGTCAATGGTGAAGGCCACTTCTCTTTGAGGGGGTAATCCCGGCAAATCTTCTGGAAATACGTCTGGGAATTCTCGCACTACCTGAACGTCTTCTATCTTGGTTTTCTTAGCTTCTTTAACAGTGACAAAAGCAAGGAAGGATACACATCCCTTCCTGACGAGCTTGCTTGCTCGAAGAGCCGAAATAAGAGGGGATTTGCTTCGACTCTTAGGACTAGTATAAGTCAGTTCTGGAAATTCTTTGAAAACGATCTTGCTTTTACGGCAATCAACCGTTGCCTGGTACTTAGATAACCAATCTGCATCTAGTATAACATCATATTCTTTTAGATCTAAACAGATAAGATCAATAGGAAAATTCTTTCCTCGAACCAATACCTCACAGTTTTGGTAATGATGCGTGATATCTGTCTCGTTTCCGAGAGGAGTAGACAACACTATTTTCATCCATTCCGGTTCTAGAGGTAACGGGTCAGCAAACTTCTTAGAAACAATAGAATGCGATGCACCCATATCAAATAAGACATGTGCATATTTGGAACAAATTTTCAATGTACCTTCCACTAATCCGCCTTCTTCTTCAGGTTCGGTCTCCTGTATTCCATGAAGACGAGCATTCTTTGTCACCGGGCGTTTACGATCGCCGGCTTGGTCGTTCATTAATGGACACTCGGGAATCCGATGCTCACGGCTTCCACAACGGAGACAAGCTCCTAATTTCCTCCAGCATTCTTCCGTCTTGTGACCAGCCTTGTCACAATGCTTGCAGACTGTATTCGAAGGGGTAGTGGTGATAGAGAATGGCTTGGTCTTCTTGAATTTCTGATCTTGAGAGGAAGAACCTCCATTATTGGGCCTCTTCTTAAAGTTGGGTTTGAAAGAACCCGAACCCGTGACTTGCTCCTTCTTGTCTCTTCCACGGATCCTATCAGATAGTTCCGTGGCATCTTCAAGTAATTGAGCTCGGCGCACTATTTCAGAATAAATTTGGATGTCCATAGGCGCCAATTGAGTAATATAGTGGGGCCTAAGCCCATTAAGAAATCTACGTGCTTTCATCTTCTCCGTGCTAATAAGATGCTTAGCATATCTAGATAACCTGGAGAACTGAGCTTCATAATCTGCTAATGATAAGGATCGTTGCTTTAATGCAGCGAATTCGGTAGCCTTCTTTTCTTGGACTCGGTCCGAGAAATATTTAGCATTGAAGTATTCCACGAATTCTTCCCCTGTTACTTGAGTATGATCGATGGTTGCTTCAATAGACTCCCACCAGCATCTAGCATCTTTGTCTAACTGGAATGTAGCTAATAGCACTTTGTCCTGGTCCGTGCATTGCATGACACGGAATATGCGTTCGGTTTCCCGAACCCAATGCTCGGCATCATCCGGATCGGTCGATCCCATAAACTTCGGGGGATTCATATTCTTAAAGGCTTGGTGTAAGCTTCCAGCACGTGGAGCACCACCTTGTGCTACCTGTTGTAGCACTTGGGTCATCCCTTGAAGGGTACGCTGCATGTTGCGCCATTGAGCACGTTCGGCAGCCATTATCCTATAATTACAATAACTATATTAGTACGTGATCGTATTTAAAGACTCGTATACTATGTTAAATCTAACCCTTGGTTCTACCCAATCTCACTGGTTTAAAGGTTCAACTTATCATTGGACTTGGGTTTTTCCTAGGAATTGAATACCTTAGGCTCTGATACCACAAAGACTGTCACGCCCCGAGCGCGGAAGATACCCGGAGATGCGCGACGTGTCTATATCAATCATATCAATCAGAGTGGTCGTGTATTCGACGCAAAGACAGAGATGCGCAAAATAGCAAGATAACCCAATCCTTTATTTCATAATGGATAGACTATTACAAATCCAATACTCTGTTTAATAAAAAGGAAAAGAATACATATTTGACTAAAGAAACTATAGGAAAGACTAGACGACACTTGAGCAGCTCTATCACTTTCACTCTTGAACATTCCCATCCGATTGACTTCCATCGTCGTCGGACTTACCTGAAAAGTACAAAGGGACAAACGGAATGAGCGAACGCTCAGTAGGAAATTATATCTCAAGTACTAGCAAGGGGTTTAAGTAATTACATCTTTCATGAATGCAATAAAGCTATGCATGCTCGCATAAAACGACAAGATAGAGAGAATGTAATATCAAGAAATAAGATGAACTTAATCATGAACTTCCAACAAGATGACAAGTGTATTCAAGGTATTCAAGCAAGCACGTTTAACAAGTCATGTCAAGAACTTTGGCTATCATGTATCAAGCAAGTAAATTACCCTTTTTCGGGCCACACATTTCATGTAAAGTCAAGTACGATTCAAGTACAAGATGTGTGTGGAATGTCCAATTAAGCAAGTCAAGTACTCGGTATAATGCCAGATACCTTATCATTTTAACTCCCATGGGCACAAGTACTTTCGGGTGCTCCTCCCAGGATCAGATCGGGCCCTATATGCACAGGCATTTATAATGTATTTTTGACATCCACTCTTATTTATATAGCCAATATAGAGTTTCAATATTCAAGCTTGTAGACATGTATGACAACTTTGACAGAATAGAGTCCAAAAATTATGACAAAGGACATAGATTGGTGATAATAACGGTAAAATCACGATATCAATAAAACTAGGTAGAATATGGTTCCCTTAACTTAGGTCCCATGACAAATCAATATGGACATTCTTTATATAGAATTGAGGTCCACATAAACATTAGATCAAGCAAGATACCCTCATTCTTATCATAGAATTGAGGTTTACAAGAACGACATGATATGGCATGATATCATCATCCCATTAAGAATTTCTTATGATATACTCTTTGTATAATCATAAGGGCCGGTATTCCATGTTTCTTTAGATTGACATGGCAAGGATCGTGTAATGGGTTTTTAGGGTACAACCAGCTCAGTCGGCCTTGAGGGAATCCAAGGCTACGAGGAGTCTTACGGAGGTCTCTATGACTAACTCGCTAGTCCAAAGGAACGGAATGTCCAATGGAGAGCTTGTATGTCAATGAGAGTTGAGTGTGATCGATGAAACAACGTGAAACGTGGGACTATACTAACGGAGTGGAGAATAGTGCCGATATATATATTATATAATATATGAAATCACCGGTTAACAAAAATAGGGAAAAATCAGTTTTACAGTAAAATAACGACTTAGGTCAAGTCGTTTCTCAAGTAATTAACGCCTAACAGAAGGGCGTTTACATATTTCTATTTTACAGAATTTTCAATAATTTATTAATTCATGAAAAACACGCCCTAGTCAGGGGCGTTAGTCAGGTAAGTAACGCCTAACATAAGGGCGTTTACATATGTTCCGTTTTGCAGAATTTCATTATTTCAATAATTTATATAAAACGCGCCCTGGACAGGGGCGTTTCTTCAGAGTTGACGACTATATAAGCAGGCGTCTCATTATTTAAAAATTTGACAGAATATAAATAATTTTCAGGATTTATTTAAAACACGCCCTGGAAAGGGGCGTTACTGTTTGATTTTATTTTACAGGATATACATAGTTCAGGAATTTACAGAAAACGCGCCCTAGAAAGGGGCGTTTCTTTTCAATTTATGCCCTGTGATGGGGCGTTAACAGGTGTAAAACGACGTTGTCAAGGTCGTGAATTCAAGGAATTTACAATATTTCAACAAATAAATTTCCAAGACAGGAGACATGATCATGACAAGAAAATTAGCAGGAATTTACAGGTAGAGTCATGCAAGATATTAGAATCGATATTTCATATTTATTGAATTTTAAACAGGATCAATTATTGATTACATGCGATTGTTCATGAAATTAACGCCTGTATACAAGGCGTATACTTTTAATTAACGACCACTGTGATGGTCGTTTCTTTTAAAGTAGCGCACTATTCAAGGGCGTTTCTTGAAAAATTTACAGAAAACGTATTAAAACTACATGCAAACTGTATAAATATATCATGCATGGTGCTTCTTATATTTATTTTTAGTTTGGGCTACGAGACTTGAGAAAATCCTACCTTTAAGAGTTGATTTGGAGATGACGATTTGCAGATTGATATGAAGAAGGGAGAAAACTCTGTTGCTTAAACAGCAACCAATAACTTCAGCCGTATCAGCAGGAAGAAGTCTTTATGTTCAACTGATGAACCCCTTTCGACTGAACTTCCTACAGAGAAATATGAAGAAACATTAATATTTTCTTCATAATACCTGACCGAAGGTAAAGGAAAGATTATTACCTTTGTTCTTCACAACCCCAATGCTTCTTCAACCTGGAAGAAGGAAGAAGTCGAATTAATGACCGTCCACCAAATCAAAAAGGGACAGAGGGAAGGAAGAGCTATTGCTCTGTAATTACCTTCAGAGAACTCGAACGCCAAATAGCGTTCACGGGTTCGAGCAGTAGATTATTTATAGGGTTATGGAAGTCCTATTAGGGTTAGTGTTCATGTGGAAGTAATACTTCTATGATAGAGTCATTACCGCGTTTGAACTCTTTCTAATGCTTATCACTTACCCTGGATAAGTTCTGGGTTCGAACGGGTCACGAACTGAATTAACGCCTTAGGTCAGGGCATCGATTCTTTAATTAACGACCTAGTTCAGGTCGTTTCTTAAGAAACGCCATGTATAAGGGCGTTCCTTGTTTTTAAAACACGCCTAATATATGGGCGTTTCTTTCACTTACCTATTTGGTCGCGTGAGAGTTGACGACCACATTCGTGGGCGTCCTTTCTTTAGTCACGCCGTATGTAGAGGCGTTTCTTTTTAAATTAACGCCTTACTCAGAGGCGTTATCTTTAATTTGTTTTATTTTGTCTGTATTACTTCTGTAATATGTATGTTTTAATTTTATTTCAATATTCATTTATCAGGGTTGCTACACCATGTGTGATGGTGATAATCAATAAGAGGAAGGTGACCATGTCCTATAACATTTAATGCGCTGCTTGCTGTGATCTTTCTATTGGTTGGTCGCACTTTTAAGTACAAGGATAGGTACGATGGCAGACAGTGTGAAGGAGCAGACCAGATCTCCCTTTAGACAGCATCAAATATTTACAATAACTCTCCCTCAGATATGCAGTCTTCTCATTTTGCTCAAATGTACTCTTCTACGTACAATGGCTGGTTGGACAGCCCATTGGTCGACAGCAAGATGGTGGCAGACTGCGGAGTGTCCTATTCTCAGTAGCAGACAGTATGGATAGGCAGACAGTGAAGACTTACATCGCGGTAGACACAAGTTGCTCTTCCAGCTGGATTTCTGACAAAACCATCTCCAAAAGGTAGACAAATGAGTGATAAGATGGTAGAGCAAGGGTCAGACCTTGGGATGTGGTCCAGACCCCAAAATCCTTAATTTTAATTATTTACGGTTCCTTTTTCTCTCTCTGGATAGCCCACTGATCTGATAGCCTATTGACTTTAGGATTTCTGGAAGAATAAGGGTGTCGACCTCCTATATGAAAAGAGTCGACACATCTTATTAGAATAGCCAATTGAGCACATCCTAGAAGAACAAGGGTGTCGGCCTCCTGTGAGGTAAGTGTCGACACTTCTTAGTAGAATAGTCAATAGAGCGCTTCTTATAAGACAAACGGTGTCGACCTCTTGAGAAAGACAGGTCGACACATTCCTTTGACCTTCTTTGGGTAGATGGCGCTTGGGAACTGCGTGCTCTGATCTTGACTTGAATATGCTCAGACCTTGATGCTTGGACCTTGAGAAATGCTTAGACTTGATTTGAGCGTGAACCTTTAGCAGTTTGCACGGACCTTGTCTTGCCAGAAGGTGAACATGCACAGACCTTACTTGTTTGAAGGAAGCATTTGCACAGACCTTCATCAACGTGCTTTAGACTTTGTCTTCATATGTGCACGGACATTCTAGTGTTGAAGGAAGAATGTGCATCGACCTTGTATCACATGGATGACAGGTGTGCACAGACCTTGTTATGTGCTGGCCGGAGGTTGCACCGACCTTGATCTTTATAAGTGCTCAGCCCTTGGTTCATAGGAGCAGAACCTTGCACCGTCCTTATTTAGCATAGGGCAAAACCTTAACTTGTGCTAGCAGAAGTTACACTGACCACGTCTTTCTTGGTCGTGAGTAATGGCTACAGTGTCGACACATCTGTTGTTGGAGTCGACACTTCTCTTGTGATACTTCAGTGTGTGTATCATCTTCAGCAGTTGCATTTGCCTTGACTACATGGATTTCTATGAAACCATGATTCTGTCTTGATTCTTGTGCAGCCTAATGCCTCAATCTTTGTGCCGATGTTGGCTTGACCTGAAATGCATGAGTGTTTATCGCTATCAAATGTAGGTCAAACTATATTAATGAATCATAGTCAGACATCATCGAAACAAAAGAATGTTATACACAAGCCCAACATACATAGTCAGACATCATTAAAACAATAGAGTTACACATGTTATACACATGCCCGACATTCTCCCCCTTTTTGATAATGGCAACTATGAACTATGAGTCATTATGATGTCCAGCTTTGTGTCATTATAGTATATTGAAAGTCAAGGATTAAAAGGATGTAATCGTGAATAAAAGGACAATGACCTTCAGTGATTTTCTCTCCAGATAATTTTCTCCAAGTAATTTTCTCTTCACATATACTTATGCAAGTGTTCAAGACTCTCTTCCTTATACATTCCTTTAAAGACACATACAATTCTCTCCCCCTTTGACATAATCAAAATATCACATTAGAGAGAATATATGGCATAAGTAGGAAGGTAGGAGTGAAGGAAATTGTAGCACACCAATTGTTGGAAATTATTAGCACAGGATGTAAAATGTAAAAGAGATTAGATACCTGGAGGGAGCAACTTAAAGTGCAGCAACCTGAGATACCTTTCTGAAAGTGCATGAATCTCTCCTCCTTTCGTAAGCAAATTGTGGGCAGGTATGATCATAAGCAGTGCAGTCATTTTCTCAGAATTCCAGAAAATGATGTGGAAATACATGACAATGGTTGTACACTTATTAAAGTTGGCAAGATAACCATTGTGATCAACCAATCTTGGAAAGTTAGTTTTTAGGACGGATACCAATGAATGATATGGATTTATTGAACATGGCCAATTTGTTAAAATCAATGGTATTGTCCGTTGGCTTGGCAAAGATAGTTATAATTTGAAAGGCATGGTTGCAACAGTATGATGCAATATAGCAACCAAAGAACATATTTTTAATTTTAGATTTTTTAAAGATTTTTAGTGGTTTTCTATTTTTCAGACCTTTTGGGTTTTCTATGCAATGCATAGGAATGCAGAATGCAAGATATGTGTGTACGAAGTTGAAGAATGCAATCTACCCAATTGCATGAAAAACTGAAACCAGTTGAATTGTAACCATAATGCCAATGATGCTAGAACTTATGCCAAATGCCCATGGATGATGATTCCAATTGTTATGTCCAAGGGATGATTATAAAGTTATACACATGCAACAATTCTAGCAATGATTGATGCAAATATGTCTCATGCAAGGCAAACACCAAGGTGCATCAAGATACGATGTTTCTAGAAGGAATGGCATGCTCTTGAAATTAATTGATAGGAATGTAATGATATCCAATGTTAGAAGTCATCAAAGAGCATTGATACCATTTGTCTAGAGAGCAGAGATCAAGGGATATAGAAAGACAGCTTGCCTTTAGTGAAGATGAAGGTTCTTTAACCTGAGACCAAGTTCATAAATCAGAGTTATGGAATTTTTCAGAATTTTCAGTTCTAGAACCCGAATGAACTAGCCCTAACACTTAGATTGGTTTAATGTTAATGAATTCTGGCCTACTCAGTAGAATCTCATGAAAACATTTGCATTCAAGTTTGATAGAGATTAACCAGAAATTCAAATCAAAGTCAGATTATCCTCCTCTTATCTTACTCATTCAATTCCATTGGCTTCTTTGAGAGATACTCTGAAAGTATTGAGATTAAACAAGCATGAAGATTGAATGGAATTTTAGAATTTCAATAGATGTGCATTTAGCTTTTGTAATTTCTACCAAAATATTCATTGAGTACATGAGAAGTTTTTACGAGCATTTAAGTCTAGTGCATGCCTCATATCCGTAAGGACATACGTTGTTTAGACGCAAGTATCCCTAGGTAATTGGTAAGACTGACTATCATGCTTCAAAAAGAACAGAGATAGCATTGTCACCTCATGACATATTGTACCACATATTCTTGATGAGGGGACATGTTTCTCAGCAACTTTGCCATTGCTCTGCCTCATGACATACCTTATAACACAACAGAGTTAACAGGGACACTTCATGACATATCTCATCTCAATTCATTTATGGGGAGACATATTTCTCAGTGAGCCAGTGTCATTGCTCTGACGATTTTTTGCCTTTTGGAATTCCACAAAATCAGATTGTTTAAAAACAATACTTAGACAGAAGTTTCTCAATCATAAATGCCTTTGTACTTAAAATAAACTTTCAGATTTCAGAAGGCATAACTGGCCAACAACATGAGAAACTGGTTTAAGTCTATTAAGCCCGAACACAAACATTTTCAAGACGCTTAGACTTCAAGACACAAGAAATCATTAACGTTAAACCAAAATCATTCATGCTCGAGGCAGTCACAAATCTCTAGAAAAGAAGATTCTTCTTGAAGATTTACTCTGATAAATAATCTTAATAATAGATAGAGAATCCTCCAAGAAGTTCAGGGCATTTGAATCTCAAGTTGAACCACAAAAGAATTTTAGCAATATGGTGCAGTGGCTTGGTATAAAAAGAGAGTGTTGAATGAGTGGTAAGCGAGACTAGATGATGAACACTCCCCCTTTGGTTATGGATTGAGCTTAGATTGGTATGAATGAGATATATACAGCACAAGCAAGGAAGTGTCGACACTTGCACCGGATGGTGTCGACACCTGAGCTCAGGTATGAAACATTTTTCAGCCAGGCTGAACTGAGAGGTCGACCTGTCAGTGTTGTGAGGTTGACCTGTTTGACCGTAGGATAAAGTTTTGACGGATTTTCAAGAAGAATAAACTCCTCCTGAGCATGTGCATGGAGTATGCAACCTATGTTTTAAGTGAACACATGATGCATGAAAAATGATGCCATTTTTGGGTCCTTTTTAACATTGAATGTATGAGACCACAATATGATGCAATCATGGATTTTCTGAAATGCATTCTGAATAGACATGCAAGTTGGTAAACCATGAAATGCATAAACTCCCCCTGACTTTGTGCATTGAGTGTATGAATTCTGAGTGCATCACATGCAATAGAATCAATGCATGAAATTTGATGAATTATTCATATGAACATCTAGACTATTCTAATGATGGGTTAACCTTTGGTACCTGGCGGAGAACTAAAGTCTTAAGACCACCTCACGCATGATGTGGGTTTCCAGACAGAAGTGGTTTTTCCTTCTCCCAGCTTACCATTTTATATACCAAGAGGTCATGCAGAGTTGGGTCCCTTGATCATGAAATGCATGATGTGGCATGAAATTTCAAGTTGATGCTCATGGACCACAACACATCCATATTGTTGATTCTAATTGGTTCCTTTGCAAATGAATATGAACATCAACAATAGAGATATGAATAAGCCATGTGCAATGTGCAATCAACCTATGAGCATGTGCAACATGAACCTAGGCAATCAGCATGGAATCTAAGCATGGGCATGCCATCTCTATCAGAAATAAGCAAGGGAAAAGGAAAAACACACGCCGGGGCGTGGAACAAGGGAATAAAGAAAAACATACACCGTGGGTGTGGAGCAAGCAAGTAAAAGCAAGTAAAGAAGAGATATGAGGAGAGAGAGAGGACTACTGCCCAAACTAGAGGATTGTGATCGCCACCAAAGCAATTTAACTAGCCAAAGCTAAGATAAATAACTTGGAAATAGGTGGATGCAACACCCGCCCACGGGAGAGACACTTCTGTGAATAATAACGGTCGAAGACTGGCGCGCCAGAGAAATTAGCGGTCTCACGACAAACCGCCAGCAAACTTTTGCACTCCAATATACAACCGCAAGAGAACCGCAGAACAGCAAGCTTTGGGACTTTTGATCTCCACTTCTTCCAGCCGGCCAAAAGACTCGGGCCTCGTGCCATGGACTTGTGAAACCTGCAAAATGTGTAGAGACCACAGAGAAACAACCCAAATTAGCCCGGTGACAAGTGTAGTAACTATAAGACAAAGAAAACTAGAAACATGCAATTAGAAGGGTGGATACCTTGGAGGTTGGGTTTTTTAACCCCTGTGGGGTGTTTTAAAAGATAGGAGGAGGTCTTAAAATTATGCAGAAGATGGAAGAACGTGAGAGAGGAAGAGGGAATATGCCTTGGATGCTATGAGGGGAAAGAAGAACTAAAAACACAAGAAAACACTAAGACCCTTGGAACTTGATACTCCCTGGACTTAGGAGGCAGATGGACGTGGGAAGCAATTCTCCTTGATTGGTTCTAGCTCCAGAATGCGGCAGCACTTCGATGCGAACTCCAGAAATCTCCTCTTCAAGCCATGACGTCAAGGGTTCTATTTATAGACCCTCAAACTCTCTGGACGAGTTGGAGAGAATCCAGCTAGAAAATAGGATGATTCTTAGCAAACTCTTGAAGATAATACTCCCAAGAGTCCATAGAAGCAAACAGAAGGTTCTGAGGATGTGTATTGAGGGAGAAATCATCAGATCAAACTCTCAATCCGGCCACGGAGTAGCAGAGAAAGAGCAGTGCTGCTAGAACTCTCTGTCTGATGAAACGGCCTTACGATAAACCGCCATAGCCATTTGACGGCCGAAGGATGGACCACCATCCTGCGTTATCAAACAATAGATAAGGCCAACGGGCGAAGTTTTCGTAATAAAGACTCTGCAAGCAGGTGGTGGTCGATGATTCACGCGCCAGAAGCATATGACGGTCCCACGATAAACCGCTAGAGCACAACGGATAAGATAAGTTAAGGCTTGAGGAAAAGCTGTTGGCTTTTGGACTCTGGCGTCAGCAAATGGTCGAAGGAAGGAGCGCTACACGTCAGCAAACACACCAGGGATAGGCTGCCAGAGACAATGTGGTGGTAAATAGCATGAAGGCTTGCTAAGCTTCATCCAGCGGACAAAGAATGAGGAGCGAGACCCAACCAAGGAGAGGTGACCCAAAAAAATAGGCCTCAAAATTGATCGAGAAGGCCTAGTAAGGGTGAACAACTCGGAGCATCATAAAGATGAGCAAGGAAATGACCCAACTTATTGGTCATAAAATGGGTGTCAGTAGATTCTCCTCCTTAACATTCTCTTTGCAGGGGAGCGAGAGGAGGTGAAGCAAAAGCGACATGGAACATGGAGATGAAGCGAAAATGAAGCAGAGTGGACTGAAAAGTGGGCGTTAAGGTAAACGACACCCGTCCTCAACCAACGAGCGATAGGAATCTTCCGAAAAACTTTGAACTAATCACAAGGAATGGGAAAACCGAATGACACATGTCTGGAGGAACTAACAACTATGGAAAAGAAAAACACGACCAACCTCCTCATTGGAACACAGAACTGATATGCGGTCGGAGCAACAGAAAAAGTAAAGAGACGAGTAACTAAACTCCAGACAGGAATCCTCAGCTAACCAGACCGAGCAAATAGACTGAAGGAAACCTTCCAACTCAGAGTGGAATAACTCTCCTTACTCAAGACCATGGATACATAGTTATCCACCATTCGAAGACGTCCTTAGACAGATGAGGGCATGTAAATGCTCAAAAATGCGCATGATGCATGCTGGGCTAAAATAAAAGAAATCATCAAAACGAATGCAAAGAAAGGATAAAATAACAAGATACTCGAGAATAGTATTGCTAGACAAGATAAACCAGGGTCAAGACACTATCTGCAACCACGGCGTGCAAGACAGAACCATCGTCCCCAATCTTTTCCAACCTAACGGCCTATCCAACGATTAAACATGTGAACTTAGATCATCATCATTTTTTTTAAAGGGGAACATCAAATCCCAGAACACATGAATGACCAGCTGGTTCTCGAGGTGATATATCGTAGGTACCATATAGTAAGGCATTAGGGATCAAGATACTTACCTGACTTACCTGCCTGGCGAGCGTGATGAGGTGTGATGGCGCGTGATGGCGTTCATGATTTTTTTTGCAAATAGAGGTTAGCCATCAACAATAATGGAGCATATATAAGCACAACAGATGCATCTATGAAGCATTAATCAATAATGGATAAAGCTTTCTAATTCATCATACAATTTAGCCCACAAACGGTCTAAGACAGAACCGCTATAAGGACTCTGACGGCCTAACCATGGACCGCCAAAGGACGTCGGTTCACATCCTTCGAGGAAGGAGGCTCTGATGGAAAACGGTCAAAGATATGACCGCCAGAGGTAGTGTGGCGGTCTTACGATAGACCGCTAATTTTTCTGAGCGTTCAAAAAAACAAACCGATCGTTCGGTTCCCCCCCATTCACGCATTCAACCCAAAAAACGCCCAAACCACCCAAAACCGAGCCACCCCCGTCTGGCTACTCCGGAGACCACCACGCACAAACCCCCGCGATGATGGATAAGAAGAGGAAGCCGATAAAACACCTTCAACGATGACTGGAGAGAGAGAAAATGCCGCCGACGGCGGCGGCGGATGTTCTGGCGAGAGATGAGGGGCCATCGGCCCAAATGGAGCGAGACGACGCCCCCACGGCCGAGGAGATCCCCAGGGAAGCTCTGTGATGGAGGACAGAGGTACGGGGTCCCTTTTTTTCTATCCAGGTCACGCTATATGTGCCTGGCGCCTTCTGTAGAACGAGCTATATCATCCATGCGCGTTCACAGGTACTCCCAGAATGACAGATCCTTGACTTGGCGACTCGTGGATGACTTTGGGGGGGATTCAAAGCACAAGGGGAAGCATGCAGGACAGTGGGGAAACAAACTAAGGACCCAAAGTAGAGATTAAACTTAACATAATACTAAGATAACTTGGTGAAGGTGGATGCGGGGGTGGACGACGAGGGAGAAAGGTGGTGTGGCAGAGCGAGCTAGGACTGTGAGGGAGCTTGATCGGGGCCTCTCGCCCGGACCCATCGTAGGAACGGTGCAACCGAGCTCCACCTTGGTCCTGGCAGCATCTTTGGCGGTGGTAGAGGGAGGCGAACGTCGGTGGAGGAAGAATGAAGATCTGAATGAGGCCTCACACCTGACCCCATCTCAAAGCCGATGCACCCGGGGCTTCGATCGTCCTCCATTGAAGGGAAGAAGGGGGATGATTAGGGAAAGAGGATTGGGCATCGCACCCGGAGAGGGGAGGAGGAAGGAGGTTTCCAAAGATTGGGAAAGATAACCATGGCTACACTCAATAAACTTTCATAGATTCATTGCTTATTTCTGATCAAACGAGATGGGGTACATATATAGGGGGAGGGGAAGACAAAACGACGCTACCACATTGATTACAACCATGGAAAACAACAACAATGTCCGCCCTCAAAGTCTCCGGTGTCGGGAAGTTGGACCGTCAGCTGCTTGGGTCTGTGTCTGAGATCGCGCTAGTCAAACAGGGCGCCTTCTTCAGATCGCGCTCGCCCGATCAGGCGAGTTCCAGTCTAGTCCAGCTTGCTCGACGGTGTGTGAGCACTTTAGATGACGCTGGGCATGGATGGTGCTTTCTCCAGATCACGCTATCCTTGGGTAGCGCATTCATCTTTGCTCTGGCAGCCTTCTCGATTCCCATCAAACCCCTCCACTTGGGAAAGGTTCGACCTCGAACCTCATAGCTCAGGATCCCAGTCTATGAGGATAGCCTAGTTCCCTAAGCTCTGATACCATTTGATGAAGGACGGAGGTACGGGGTCCCTTGTTTTCTATCCAGGTCGCGCTATATGTACCTGGCACCTTCTGTAGAACGAGCTATATCGTCCATGTGCGTTCACAATTACTCCCAGAATGACGGATCCTTGACTTGGCGACTCGTGGATGACTTTGGGGGGGGGGGTGTTGTCCCCGGTAGATGGTAATCAAGAGGGGAGGGGTGAATTGATTGGCAATAAAAATTTTAACAACAATCTTTTGCAATAGATGTAATGGAAGGGTAATATATGAAGCACACTCTTCTCACCCATTGATGATAACACACGAACAGTGGAAATATATGAAAATTTGAATAGACGAGATTTGAAATACACTCCGCTCGACAAGAAGCCCACTCGAGAAGGAACGTAGAAGCAAACCACAATGAGCAAGAGGATTTTAGGTGGTTCGGGTTCACAACAGTGACCCCTATGTCCACCCCTCACAGAGTGAGGATTACTTCCACTATAGAGTGAAAACCCACACACACTCACGCTGTGAAACACACAGCCACACACACACACAAGCGCTGCGACCAGCAAACGCACACACACACACACACAAAGTATTTCGTTCAATAGAAGAGTAATCAGATATACAATGATCCTTCAAAACTGAAATAGAATGAATAGGGTATATGAAATAAAGATCTTGAGGTCGCCAGAAATCCCCCTTTCAATAGATATCCCAGCTGAGGTTCTTCATAGCCTGGTCAATGAAGCAAGATGTGGACAGATCTTCAAGATGAAGCCCGGATGTTGATGTGCAGCTCGAGATCCAGGTTGACCAGCTTCAAATGAGGAAGTAAGGCTTCCATCCGTGCTCTGGAGGCATCTAATCAGTAAGGGGATCGACCATATTCCGATGTAGATGGCTTCTATTCGCGCATGGAAGGGCTCCCACGAGCTTTCTTCTCCTACAAGACAAAAACAAGATAAGATCGAATGTTCCCCTTTTTTCTCTCTCATTTTGGGACGCCCTAATCATTGATATTTATAGTCCCAAGGAGAGGGGACACGTGTGACAAGATGGGACCTCGGATCTCCCAACATTAGGGCAAAACGAGGAATAAAAATGACGGCCTCGAAACGGATCTTGAACCGGACTGGCGGTCCGTAACTCCAGGGGTCGACCCATTGGGTCGACCCATGAAACACGGGTCATGAAGCCTGACAAGTGAAATTTCCAGGGGTCGACCCATTGCGCCAATCTGCTAAAACCTGCTAAACCCGAGGGCTTCGGGTGACAAAAAGGGTCGACCCACACACATTATGCAGACAACTGAAAAGCTGTGGGTTCTGGAGCACCTAGGGGTCGACCCATGGGGTCGACCCACGAACTACTTCTCAACAAAAAGAAGGAAATGAGCTAACAGCCATCAAGGGGTCGACCCTTAAGGTCCACCCCATCAAAACTAACATATTATTCAAATCTATGAGCTGGTTATAAACTAAGATCAACCCTTTGGGTCAACCCATGGCAACTACAAAAGAATTCAACTTATTAAGGGGTAAGGTTTTGTTTGGATCTCACCAATCATCCTTCAATGATTGAGGAAGTTAGCTTCATTCCATATTTCTGTAAAAACACAAAATTGGAGTTAGATTGAAACTTTGACACACATGATTCAAAACACTTACTCAAGATACATGATCTTGATCGTGCAAGTATATCTCCTCTGGCAACCTTAGCAGTTCATGAACTAAGAAGAAAAAGGTGAAATATAGTAAAGCAGTTCAAAATGAGTTTGACTAAATATATTCAACCAACAAAAGTTCTAGTCTAATATAGTGTTTGGTCATCATCAAAATCCAACAAATAGAATATTTACACAGGGGGTTCAACAGTCTCCCCCTTTTTGATGATGACAAAATACTATGCTAGAGTTTAGGATTGACAAGAAAACTTTTATTTACAAAATTTTTGAATCAACACCTCAACAAAAATTTAACACTAAAACCTCCATATGTATAACCATATGAGCTCAAAAGGAGTTACCAAGCTGAATTAATTCAAGGCCACAGACCAAGGTACGAGAACCCCAAACATTACATCAAACCACAACCATAATGATGAATACACATTCTTTCCATGCACCAAGCTGAAACATTTAAGAAGCATCATACCGTAAAACACAGGGCCTCATCCAAGCAGTGTGAGATTGACCAGCCAAAGGCATCATCCATTGTTTGAGCCGACAACAGAGTTTTAAGACTTACAAAATCTGAGTACATGAGTTACAAAAATGCATTGGTTAGCAATGCCATGAGATGCAACATTTTTAATTGACAGACTAACTGACTGACTAATGAAAGCAAACATGCAAGCAAGCACACACCACACATACTATAATATAATAGTTAACCAGGCACACACATATCTGAATTTCTCCCCCTTTGGCATCATCAAAAAGAAGAGGGAGAACAGGTTAATAATAGTGCTATATCATGGGAGCTTCATAATCTAGTCCGAGGGTGGAGGGTGTGAAGCATGTGACCCTCTAAGTAAATTCATCATTTCTTCAAACATCCTGGTTTAGGCGTCCAGAGCAGTAGTGTTTGCATCAAGAAAGGAGGTGACCCTTTGGAAAGACTGAGTGTGGGCAACATGGGAAATCCTCAAGTCAGTTACTTCATTGATAAGGGCATCCATTCTCTCCCCATACTTGTCTAGTCGGTTGTCTATTGAATCCAATCTATCAGTGATCATCTTAGAAAACCCATCAGGCAGTGCTTCATCAGGTAGTTCTAGTTGTAGAGGTTGATCTTCTTCATCTTCTTCACTATCCTCTTTGTCCTCTGAATTGACTTGTACTTGACCAGATTTGATCTTACGAACCAGAACACCATTTATTTGCTCATAGTGCATGTTCTTGCAAATTGTGGAGATGGAGTAAATGTCGTTCTCACGTACTGTGTGATATCGTTCTTTGGACAAATCGATACCAGCTGCTTCAAAGATTGCTGTCAAAGCTGCTGCATATGGTAGAGTGCGGTTTGAATGCTGCATGCATGCCGATATGTGAAGCAATATAGTGGCAGGGAAATTGATTGGGAGACCCTTCATTAGACAGAAAAAGAAGAACATATGGAATTCAGTTACTTTGTCTCTTCCACCACCCTTTGGTATTATAATGGTCGTCATCATGTGGTGTAGAATGCGCTGCATGGAGGGAAACCGGTTTGCATTCAGGCCGGCGACAGACCTTTCTCCCATTTCCTCAGAGGTCATCACTTGATAGACCTCTTCTTCATCAAAATCAAGATCACCAAATGTGTAACCTTCATGATATGGTAAACTAAGAGCATTACCCACAAATTCAGGTGTCAAGGTGATCACTTCACCATTTACAACAGTAAACTGCTTGTTTGCCTTGATTGTCATATTGCCATAGAACTGAATCACCAATTTGTAATAAACCCGACGGTGTGCAGACATGAAATGATCAAGATTAGGTTGACTACAGATTATATCCACTAAACCTGGCAAGAATTCAACCAGATTCATAAAATCTACTGCATGAGAGCGGAGAGTATTTCTATGAGCAGCTTTGTTACCGGAGGCCATGGCTTGTAATTTCATTGCTTCTCGCTCTTTGTCTTTGGATCGTATCTCTCTTGCGCGGCTGGAACTCTCTCGCAGACGAGCAGAGCGGCTGGATTCCTCCCCCTGACGAGAAGACCGCCGTTTGGGTGCCATCTGAACCACCGGACAAATCAGAGACAATAGAGGCTTCCTAGATCATGTTGGTTCGAGAAGGGGAGCCCCTCACGCAGAAATAACGACTCTCCAAACACCATGGCCTTACCTCAGAAGATTTGGGAGGAAGATGGATGCTTACGGACGCAACCAAGAGAGAACCCGCGAGTAGCCACCGGTTAGATCTCGCCTTTAGGGCTGGAGCGGTTTTGGGTTGCAAGAGAGGGTTTCAAGGCTTCCAAGAGGTGGTGTCTGGTCGATCTAGGGGGGTGGGGCTTTAAAATAGCGTTAGGGTTGAAGATTAGGGCGTTCACGCCCTTTCCGAAACGGAACGGTTTGCGTTTTACCGTGACCGTCCGTAATGGGTCGACCTGATGGGTCGACCCACGGGTAGTCCGAGCCCCGGTTTTGAGCGAACTGATAGGGGTCGACCCCATGGGTTGACCCATCCCCTGTTTTGATGGAGATTTCCTTTAAAATGAAGACTTGGAGTACCAAGGAGGATAGGCTCAATTCCCCAATGATTAAAACATATGAAGGTCAAGGAAATAAGATATATTTGAGGTTTGAATCATTTGGGGAGGATGTTTCAAGGAAATGATAGATTCCCTTAGAAGTTTATTTATGAAACTCTCCATAGTTCAGATTTCGATTGATCAGCTCCACAGAGATGCACTTATTGAACCAAAAAAAATAGTGTGGCCATAGAAGAGTGCAAAGAAAGGGTTCATACATATTTAATAGAAGAAATGCAATTCATACAAAGGTGGAGATTTCACACAATTCAATTTATTTGCAATTCAAGCAAAATGGTGCATATGCATGAAGAAGGAGACCCATCGAATGCAACTATATGAAAGACACAAATGCATGATATGCATGCTAGCAACACTAAGTATGATGCAAAATGCAGAACCTCAAGAATCCGACTCCTCTATTCTACAAACCCCTAACTCTCTCCTGAAAGATGTAAAATTTTCTTCATTTAGTGGTTTGGTAAATATGTCGGCAATTTGATTATTTGTTTCAATGAAGTTTATTTCAACATCACCCTTACTAACATGATCACGAATGAAATGATGCCTAATTTCGATATGCTTCGTTCTAGAGTGATGAATCAGATTTTTTGACAAGTTTATAGCAGAGGTGTTATCGCACAAAATTAAGGTGTTTTTGAAGGAGATGCTGTAGTCAATCAATTGTTGTTGGATCCAAAGCACCTGGGCAATGCAACTACCAAGAGCCACATATTCGGCTTTGGCGGTTGACAAGGCCACTGAATTTTGTTTCTTGGAGGCCCATAAGACCATGTATCCCCCAAGAAACTTGCAATACCCATTGGTGCTTTTTCGATCCACTTTACAACCCGCATAATCGGCGTCAGAATAAGCAATCAGTTCAAAGCTCGAATTAAGCGGAAACCATAAGCCCAAATGTACTGAACCAGCAATATATCTAAAAAAACGTTTCACGGCCGACATGTGTGTTTCTTTCGGATCGGACTGAAATCTCGCACACAAGCAAACTGCAAACTGAATGTCGGGCCGGCTGGCAATTAAATACAACAGCGATCCTATCATGCTTCTAAAGAGCTTTTGATCCACGGATTTACCTTTCTCATCTTGATCGAGTTTGATTGAGGTTGACATGGGTGTGGGTTGAGGTTTCACCTTGCTGAAATTGTACTTTGTGAGTAAGTCTCGAGCATACTTCCTTTGGCATATGAAGATACCATCCACCATTTGTTTGACCTACAAGACCAAGAAGAAGGTCAATTCTCCCATCATACTCATTTCAAACTCACCTTGCATAAGTTTGGCAAAATTTTCACTCAAGGTGACGTCAGTAGAACCAAAAATTATGTCATCGACATATACCTAAACAATTAAAACTTTCTTACCATTTACTTTGGTAAACAAGGTTTGATCAATGTTACCACGTTTGAACCCATTGTCGACAAGGAAAGAACTCAGCCTCTCGTACCAAGCGCGGGGAGCTTGTTTCAACCCGTAAAGCACCTTGTCCAATTTGTAAACATAATCTGGATATGCGTGATCTTCAAATCCTGGAGGCTGCTCTACATACACATCCTCCTGTATGAAGCCATTCAAAAACACACTTTTCACATCCATTTGAAAAAGTTTAATATCATGATGGCATGCAAATGCAATAAGAATTCTTACAGCCTCAAGTCTTGCCACAGGGACAAAAGACTCATCAAAGTCAATTCCTATCTCTTGGCTATAGCCTTTGGCTACTAGTATAGTTCATCCTGCATGGCTAAGATCCATGAATTATCCTTTAAGGCTTTATCAAGAGAGTGTGGTTCAAATTAAGAGAACAATGCTAGATAATCCAAATTGTCAACTTCTCTTGATGAAAATCGAGTTTTCACTCTATCTTCTACATTACCAATCACATTCTCGGGAGGATGGCTTTTGTGGAAAATCCATTATCGAGGAAGCTGCTGTCCTTGTTGATTTTCATCATCCTTGCTTTCCGATCCTTCTCCTAGAGTTGCTTGACCTTGTGCTGCCTTTGGTGGAATCTCTTCACTGGTTTCTTCTTCTTCATCCTGCAATTTTGAGCTTTTATCAACATTCTCATTCCATGATTCATCTATAATAACATGAGGGCTCTCCTCTACAACAAGAGTTCTCAGGTTATAAACCCGATATGCTCTAGAAGTAAGAGAGTACCCAAGAAAGATTCCACGATCGCTTTTTGCATCGAATTTTCCCAAATCAGATTTTTCATTATTAAGAATATAGCAAATTGATCCAAATGATTTCAAGTGAGAGATATTGGGCTTCTTACCTTTAAAGAGTTCATATGGGATTTTTCTCAAGATTGGTCTTACCATAGCTCGGTTTATGATGTAGCATGCCGTGCTAACGGCTTCCGCCCAAAAGTACCTAGGAAGGTTGTTCTCGCTTAGCATTGTCCGAGCCATCTCAATAAGGGTTCTGTTCTTTCTCTCCACGATGCCATTTTGTTCCGGAGTTCTTGGTGCTGAAAATATATGCGAGTATCCGTGCTCCCTACAAAATTCATCAAAATCAGTGTTCTCAAACTCCTTACCATGATCACTTTGAATTCTCTTGATGGAACATCCCTTCTCAATCTCCACTTTCTTGCAAAAACCTTCAAACTCCTTCAAAGCATCATTTTTATGTGATAAAAAGCATACCCAACAAAATCGTGAGAAGTCATCTACAATGACAAAGCCATATAACTTACCACCTAGACTGTGAGTTCTACTAGGACCAAACAAATCAATATGAAGAACTTCAAGAGGCCTAGTGGTAGTCACATCATTCTTTCTTTTGAAAGAGGCTCTTGTTTGCTTACCTTTGCTGCATGCCTCACACACTTTGTCAGGTTCAAACTTCAGCTTTGGCATCCCAACAACTAAATCATTTCTGGACAACTTTGCAAGAACGTTAAAACTTGCATGCCCAAGACGGCGATGCCACAACCAAGCATTGTCAGAGTTATTTGCAACTAAGCAAAGATTATTGTGTGATGTGTCATCTAAGTCTATCATATATACATTATTTTGTCTAACGCATATGAACATTATTTCCTGTGTGATTTTATTTACAACAGTGCAGTGCGTTGAGTCAAAAATCACATTGCACCCTTTATCACAAAGTTGACTAATACTAAGTAAGTTATGATTGAGACCTTTAACCAACAAAACATTTTCCACACTATGAGGAGATCCCTTACCAATCTTACCTTCTCCAACGATTTTTCCTTTGTCCTTGCCCCCGAAGGCAACAAGTCCACCATCCTTTTCCTTAAGGTCTGCAAAGATTTCTTTGTTACCGGACATGTGTCGCGAGCATCCGCTATCGAGGTACCATTTGTTTCTTTGAGCCTTCATGCAGACCTACATATCATCAAAACAAGAAGACTTCTATGATTTTGGCACCCAAGCTTGCTTGGGTCCATATCGGTTAGAAGCTCTTGATCTATTCAACCACATTGATTTTCTTGCAAATTGTTTCTCATCAGCCAACATTAACCTACATGTATACATGGTGTGACCATACATTCCACAGTAGAAACATGAAACAACCTTTTTGTTATGATTTCTTTTCTTGTAATCATTCATGAATGGTTTGTGAGCCGGAATGTATTTCTCACTCTTTTTATGCGAAGACCATGATGAAGATGATGCATTAGCATTCACAAAGGAAGTTTGAGTTTTGTTTACAAAAGCTTTCTGGTTGCATGGCTCATAGCCTAGTCCTTCCTTTCTAAAATTCACTCTCATTCCTAGCATGGTGTCTAGATTTTGCTTCCCTTTGACAAATCTGGCTAGTGAATCTTTCAGATCTTTCACCTCATCCATTAAAACCCCTTTTTCTTCTTCAAGTTCCATTTTATCCTTTTCCAAGGCTTGGACTTTAGCATTCACTTCTTCAATGGCATTCATGGATTTTTAATCATTATGTTGTTCTTCTTTTAAACATGTTAGTTCTTCTTCAAACAAAATGACTTTGGAAATGAGTATTTCATTGTCGTAAGATAGTGTTTCAAGCTTGGATGATAATTCAGCACATTTCAGACATGGAGATTCACTTGACATGCTTTGGTCAATCTTTTTCTTTAACATTCTATTTTCAGACTTTAACTTTTTGCATTTGTCATACAAGGCTTCATAAGCAATTTCCCGTTGCTCACATGAGAGATCATCAGTTTCAGAATGTACCTCATTGGAGTCTTCATCATCCGCCATTAGACACAATGTTTGGACAAGCTCGTCCATTTCATCTTCCGATTTGTCTTCGGTGTCATCCTCATCGCTCCACGTTGCCACCATTGCCTTAGGCTTCTTCAACTTCCCTTTCTTGAGTTTTTTCTGAAGTTCGGGACACTCTCCACGCATGTGCCCTGGTTTTTTACATTCATAGCAGATAATCTCTTCTTTCTTGCTGCTTTCTCCCTTCCTTGGAATCATTTTCCTTGGCCCTCTTCTGAATGGAGCTCCTGCTCTTCTGGACCTTCTAATGAATTTTCTGGCCCTTTGTGTTATCATGGCCACCAGCTCTTCATCCTCACTGTTTGAACCAGATCCATCTTCACTGTCATCCGATCTTTGGAGATTGGTCTTGTAGCACCCCGTATAAAATTTTTTATTATTATTATCAATATTTTTCAAATAAAAATAAAATAAAATAAAATAATATTAGATAAACTATTTAGGTAGTTTATGTAAGAAGTAGGAACATGAAGTTATCATATATAAAGGTTATTCACTTAACAAGTGGCTTCCTAGTGTAGTTGGTTAAGTAGCTTGCCTTCCAATCCAATGACCAGGGTTCAAATCTGTAAAGACTCATTATTTCAGATCTTGTCCCCTATCCGTTCATACTAGACCCTATAACATCCCCTTTTGCTACCCCCATTCCCATTCTAGGCTAGCTGAGGTTGGGGCAAAGCTTTGCTAGAGGGGTTCTGCTGCTACGAACCTCACAGAGGTAGGTGTTCTCAACTTTTAACTAAATTAGTAGCTAATCTAGGATGATTAGTCTAGGCCTTTAGTATTAGGCTCATTTCCATGTGATTTTAGTGTTTTTAAAGCATGTGTTGACTTAAGTCTAGGATGATTAGTATGCCTTAGCTTCACACCTAAGATAATTAGCACGTATTAACTTTATACCCAGAATAATTAGCAAGTATTAGCAAGTATTAGTCTCATATCTAGAATGATTAACATGTGTTGGCTTAAATCTAGGATGATTAGCATGCATTAGCTTCATACTTGAAATGATTAGCATGTATTAGCTTTATATCTAAAATAATTAGCAAGTATTAGTAAGTATTAACAAGTATTAGTAAGTATTAGTCTCATACCTAGAATAATTAGCATGTGTTAGCTTAAATCTAGGACGATTAGTATATATTAGCTAATATCTATATTTGATATAGTTCATGCTTTAGTAAAGGGCCTGTCATTTGTCAATTTCTGTGAAACTAAAACCACCATGTTAAAAATGTTATATAAGAGAAACTAAAGCCTGAAAATAGTGAAAGAAGAAATTGTAGTCAAGAGGATGAAAAATGTGGAAAAAGACCAAGTTGAAAGAGGCCAAGTGGAAAAGGACCCAGTTGAAAGCACAATGAAATGATATTGAAAATATAGGGTTATAAGAAGGAGAATAATGAAAAATCTAGAGAGAATGAGAATGTGTGCAAGAAGAGAAAGTCGTAGATTGGAAGGTTAGGAAGAAGTTTCATGAAGAGTGCAGAGAGAGAAAATGAGAGGAAGAAGGTGAAAAATGTGAAAAAACGAGATCTATAGGCGTAGGTGAACAGTTACTGAGTAAAAAAATCAGAACCATAGAAAATTAATTATAACTTAAAAACTAAGAAGAATTGGAGGATATGGTAAAATAAGAAAATCTGTATCTACAAGAGGGGAAGAACTTTTGTGAAGAACTCAGAGTGAAAGGAGGATTGGAAGGGCATGAAAACTAGGGAACAAAACTGATGAGTCGACTCAGCCTGATGGATGAGTTGACGCAGTACTGTTCATATGAACTGATGAGTCAACCCTGCGAGCTGGAAATTGAACTGATGAGTCGACGTAGCCTGATGGATGAGTTGAGGCAGTACTGTTCATATGAACTGATGAGTCAACCCTGTGAGCTGGAAATTGAACTGATGAGTCGACGCAGCCTGATGGATGAGTTGACGCAGTACTGTTCATATGAACTGATGAGTCGACCCTGCCTATGAAAATGAACTGGTGAGTCGACCCTGCCTATGAAAATGAACTGATGAGTCGACCCTGCCAACAGATTTGAACTAATGAGTCGACCCTGCCAATGAAAATGAACTGATGAGTTGACCCTGCCTGTGAAAATGAACTGATGAGTCGACCCTGCCAGTTCATCGCGTTGACGCGGCGAACTGATGAGTTGACGCGGTGAACTGATGAGTTGACGCGATGAGCTGATGAGTTAACGTAATGAACTATTGAGTCGACCCAGCTAGCTCATTACGTTAACGTGATCATTAGGCTTTCACTTTTGCCATCTCCACTGATAGATGGCAGCCAGAGAGGTGATTTTTAACTCCTGACAGGGTCCTCTGAACCCTGTATAATTCCCAGGAAGGGCATCCCACAGTAAGGATGTCATTTCTAAAATTGTCAGGTGGCCCATAAGGCACCTCTCTTATCTAATTTTTCCGTGTTCCAAACGTTACTGGTTTCCACTCCTAGTTCATCCCTACACATCAATGCGCCCTTGGATTCCATTCCATAATTCCACCTTATATATCATACTGGTCAAACCTTGAAATTTCACATTAGCTATAAATGAGAGTGGATGTCAACATACATGATAAATGCTGTGCATATAGGGCCCGGTCTGGTCCTGGGGGGAGCACCCGAAGGTACTTGTGCCCATGGGAGTTTATTGACCACGGTGTTTGGCATTGCACCGAAGTACTTGCTTGCTAGACTTTAGACATTCCACTCATTCTCATGATATTACTTGATTGATTGACTTGAGACCCGCAAAAGGGTAAAAGTGCTTACTTGAATGCATTATAAATAGCCGATTCCAATTATACACTTGAAACTACTTTGCTTACTATTACTAGCTTGAATAACATGTTTCTACTCAGTTACTAGCTTGAATAACATGTTGCTATTCAGTTATCACTGACTTGACATCATTTACTATCACTTGCCACTGCTGCTTGAAATTGTGAAATCTATATACTCTCACTTTCTACTTCCGTCGATTTTACAATTCTTTGATATCTATCTGTCTACATGCATAGGTTACGTACATTAAATGAATGTGTAATTCACTTAAAGCATGTTAAAATTTGAGATGTAAATCCTACTGAGCGATTCGCTCATCTAGTTGTTTTCTAACCTTTCCAGGAAATTCAGATATCAGCCAGAACTCGGAAGGGAATGAGTCGGAGTGATGAGTGTAAAAATAGAGTTATCTTGTTATCTTGTAAATTGTACTTGTGTAAATGGTGTTATTGTAATTTCATTTATGTCAGTCATATCAAGTTATGTCAGACGTCAGCTGTGTTAGTCCAATAATTGTAATAAGGGCTTGAAGCCTAGTAGTTGGACTTGGATATGTATGTAATTGTCATTGGGTTAGTTGTATCAATTGTCAGCTCATCCTAATTGTATTAACTTCGAGTTAAATCCTAGGCAATTGCGCACTCTGATATTTACATGATTGACACGATCTATATAGACGCGTCACGCCTCCGGGTAATCTTCCGCGCTCGGGGCGTGACAGTGTTCGTGGTATCAGAGCCTAGGTTTTCAAACCTAGGGAACTAGAAAAAATAAATGGTTAGAAATTGAAATCTAAGTAAAAAAAAAACTTGAGTCCAAGGATATGTAAAACCCAAGTTCAAGGATAGATATACCTTACCCGGTGAGATAGATAGAGCCATGGGTTAACATTTCTAGTGACTTTATCCTTATAAGTAAAACCGACCCTTATCTTACTTAAACACTTTTGTAGGATCATGGCTGCTGAAAGAGCACAATGGCGCGAGATGCAGTGCACCGTGCAGGGCCTTACACAGGCACTACAGCAAGTGGCCCAAGGCGGAGCTAACCGTGGAGCAGGTGACCTCCACAGGAGTTTCCGTAACATGAACCCACCAAGATTCACGGGTTCGTCTGACCCCGAGGACGCCGAGAATTGGTTAAAAGAGATGGAGCGAATCTTCTGTGTGATGCAATGTGCGGACGACGAGAAGGTTTTACTGGCCGTATTCCAACTGGAGCGGGACGCTCGATGCTGGTGGGAATCCATAGAAGCAACACTACCAGAATACCATGTCACATGGGATGAATTCACGGAGCATTTTAACAACAAGTACTTCTCCGATCATATCCAGGAAAAGAAAGCCACGGAATTCGCCGTTCTAAAACAACGGGGCTTGAAAGTGGCCGAGTATGAGGCCCAATTTTGTAGATTATCCAGGTATGCACCTCACTTGGTGTGTATAGAAAAGATGAAGGCGAGAAGATTCCTTAACGAGCTTCGACCCCATTATATCACACAACTGGCCCCAATGGACATCCAAGTCTATTCGGAGATGGTTCGGCGTGCTCAACTGCTGGAAGACGCCACCGAATTATCTGAGAGAATCCGAGGAAGAGACAAGAAGGAACCCGTCACAAGCCCGGGAAAATTCAAACAATCCTTCAACAATAAGTAATTCTTCATGGGAGGGGAGCCCTCTAAGGCGATGAAATTCCAGAAGAATGATCGGCCATTCTCCACCACCACACCATCAAAGGAGATTTGCAAATATTATGATAAAGCTGGTCATAGGACCGAGGAATGCTGGAGAAAGTTAGGAGCTTGTCTTCGATGTGGGAGCCGAGAGCATCGAATCCCAGACTGCCCACTGATGAAGGAGCAGGACATTAAAGACTAGAAGCATCCGATAAAGAAACAAGGCCGTCTACAAGCTCTCCGAGAGACGGAACCCACTGAAGGCGGAATTGTGGAAGGTACTCTCACTATTTGTTCAAAAACTGCTCAAGTTTTATTTGATACCAGAGCAACTCATTCATTCGTTTCCAAGAACTTTGCTGCTTCATTTTCTAAGAAACATGAACTGTTAGATTTGGTCATATCTACACCCCTTGGGAATGAGTCTGATGTCACTTACCACTATCCAAATTGTGAAGTGATGATTAAGGGAAGCAATTTACCTACTGACCTGATATGCCTAGATATGAAGGGTTATGATGTTATACTAGGTGCCGACTGGCTATCCACATACCAAGCAACTGTAGATTGTCGGCATGGCAAGGTAACTTTCGTAGATTTCCCAGATCTAGTTTACAATAGCCCTCGGAGTAAATCACTTCTTATATCAGCACTCCGAGCTAGTAAACTTATGAATAAGGGATGCATGGCTTTCATAGCATTCGTGACTGCCACGAAAGTCGAGAAGGTTAAACTTGAAGACATCCGTGTAATTCGGGATTTTCCCGATGTTTTTCCAGAAGATTTAACCGGCTTACCCTTGGAAAGGGAAGTGTCGTTCACAATCGACCTTGTCCCTGGTGCTGGTCCTATTTCCAGGGCACCATACAGAATGTCCCCTGCTGAGCTGAAGGAACTAAAAGAGTAGCTAATGGAATTATTGAAAAAGGGTTTCATCAGGCCGAGTACTTCCCCATGGGGAGCACCCGTGCTATTCGTCAAAAAGAAGGACGGATCGATGAGATTATGCATAGATTATCGGCAGCTAAATCACCTTACAATCAAGAACAAGTATCCACTGCCAAGGATTGATGAGCTGTTCGATCAACTATCTGAAGCTTTATATTTCTCCAAGATTGATCTTCGTTCTGGTTACCACCAATTGAAGATCAAAGAAGAAGATATTCATAAAACTGCATTCCGAAGCAGGTATGGGCATTACGAATTTACTGTTATGCCTTTCGGACTAACAAATGTCCCCGCAGCTTGTATGCAGTTAATGAACAGCATATTCAGGCCCTATTTAGACCAATTTATTGTGGTCTTTATTGATGATATTCTGATCTATTCAAAGACTGAAGAGGATCATGAAGAACACCTCAAGAAGGTATTACAGATATTAAGGGAAAACAAGCTATATACCAAATTCAGCAAATGCGAGTTCTGGCTCGAGGAAGTATCCTTCTTAGGCCATATCATTTCGAAGAATGGAATTGCTGTTCCCCTGACCAGGTTAACCCGCAAGGAAGTGCCTTATGAGTGGAAGGAAGACTGTGAAAAGAGTTTCCAAACTTTGAAGGATCTCTTGACCACTGCTCCAGTCTTATCATTACCAATGGAAGGAGAAAAATGTGAGGTATATACCGATGCTTCTGGTATTGGCCTCGGATGTGTATTGATGCAGAATGGGAGAGTCATTGCGTACTCTTCCCGACAATTGAAGAAACATGAAGAGAACTACCCAGTTCACGACTTAGAACTGGCCGTAGTAGTATTCGCTTTAAAGATCTGGAGGCACTATCTCTACGGAGAACAATTCACTGTGTACTCCGATCATAAAAGCCTCAAGTACTTATTCTCCCAAAAGGAGCTAAACATGCGGCAAAGGCGTTGGCTCGAGTATCTCAAAGATTTTGACTTTACTATACAGTACCATCCTGGTAAGGGTAATTCCGTAGCTGATGCCCTTAGTCGAAAGCCGAGAACAATATTGGCCAACTGCATGATACAAGAATGGAAACTGCTGGAGAAATTCTCTGAGCTTGATATCAGCACAGATGAGAAGAGCATGTGTATTATTCTATCTCATATGAGCCTACATCCAGATTTACTACCTGAAATCAAGAAGTTACAAGAAGAGGATCCCTCGCTAGTAGAGATAAAGAGCAAGCTGGATGAGAGACTAGATTTCAAGCTGGCACCTGATGGCAGATTACTATTTCATGCACGGACATGTGTGCCCGACTGTCCCGAATTGAAGAAGATGATTCTTGAAGAAGCTCATAGATCGAGGTACACAATCCACCCTGGAGCTACTAAGATGTACCAAGACTTGAAAAGAACTTTTTGGTGGCCTAACATGAAAAGGGAGGTAGCAGACTTTGTGTCTCGTTGCCTCACATGCCAACAAGTGAAGGCGGAACATCAAAAACCCACCGGAAAGCTACATCCGCTGGATATTCCCAAGTGGAAGTGGGAGGACATTGGCATGGACTTTATCATGGGTTTGCCCAAGACTAGGGGCGGATATGATGGAATTTGGGTAATTATCGACCTGTTAACTAAATCGGCCCATTTCTTACCCATCAAAAGTCGATGGTCAGTCGACGTACTTGCTGCCCTGTATATTAAGGAGATGGTTAGATTGCATGGAGTTCCCATCTCGATCGTATCTGACTGAGACCCACGCTTCACCTCTCATTTTTGGAAGGGTCTACAACACTCTCTGGGGACGAAACTTAATTTCAGCACTGCTTTCCATCCCCAGACAGATGGTCAGACTGAAAGGACAAATCAAGTTGTTGAAGATATGTTAAGGGCATGTATTATAGATTTCGACGGAAGCTGGCATGACCACTTACCACTAGCCGAATTTACATATAATAACAGCTATCAAGCTAGTATTCAAATGGCTCCTTTCGAGGCGCTTTATGGCAGGAGTTGTCGTTCTCCAATATGCTGGGAAGAAGTCGGTGAAAGACAAATTCTAGGCCCAGATATGGTTAGAGATTCAACTGAGAAGATACACCTTATCAAAGAGAGACTCAAGGTAGCTCAGTGCAGGCAAAAATCTTATGCTGATAACAGAAGGAGAGATTTAGAATTTCAAGTGGGTGACCATGCATTTCTCAAGGTATCTCCCGGCCGAGGTATTAGAAGATTCGGTGTTAAGGGCAAGCTTACACCAAGGTTTATCGGTCCATTTGAAGTATTGGAAAGAGTGGGCGAGGTGGCTTACCGCATTGCCTTACCTCCTCAACTCTCGGAAGTGCACAATGTATTTCATATATCTATGCTGAAGAAATATGTGCACGACCCTTCTCACATCATCAATCATGCTGAATTGATGATTCAAAGGGACCTTACTTATGAGCAAAAGCCGATGCGGATCCTCGACCGTGAAGTTCGAGTTCTAAAGAGCAAGACGATCCCTATGGTAAAAATTCAATGGAATCGATGCTTGGAGCAAGAAGCAACTTGGGAGACCGAGGAATCTATGAAGAGAAGATACCCAGAACTATTCGGCAAGTATCTTATACTTTCTACAGTATCCTTATGTAGTTGAATTTATCCTTATACAATTAAATTTGGGGATCAAATTCTTTTAAGTAGGGGAGGGTGTAGCACCCCGTATAAAAAAAAAATTATTATTATCAATATTTTTCAAATAAAAATAAAATAAAATAAAATAATATTAGATAAACTATTTAGGTAGTTTATGTAAGAAGTAGGAACATGAAGTTATCATATATAAAGGTTATTCACTTAACACGTGGCTTCCTAGTGTAGTTGGTTAAGTAGCTTGCCTTCCAATCCAATGACCAGGGTTCAAATCTGTAAAGACTCATTATTTCAGATCTTGTCCCCTATCCGTTCATACTAGACCCTATAACATCCCCTTTTGCTACCCCCATTCCCATTCTAGGCTAGCTGAGGTTGGGGCAAAGCTTTGCTAGAGGGGTTCTGCTGCTACGAACCTCACAGAGGTAGGTGTTCTCAACTTTTAACTAAATTAGTAGCTAATCTAGGATGATTAGTCTAGGCCTTTAGTATTAGGCTCATTTCCATGCGATTTTAGTGTTTTTAAAGCATGTGTTGACTTAAGTCTAGGATGATTAGTATGCCTTAGCTTCACACCTAAGATAATTAGCACGTATTAACTTTATACCCAGAATAATTAGTAAGTATTAGCAAGTATTAGTCTCATATCTAGAATGATTAACATGTGTTGGCTTAAATCTAGGATGATTAGCATGCATTAGCTTCATACTTGAAATGATTAGCATGTATTAGCTTTATATCTAAAATAATTAGCAAGTATTAGCAAGTATTAACAAGTATTAGTAAGTATTAGTCTCATACCTAGAATAATTAGCATGTGTTAGCTTAAATCTAGGACGATTAGTATGTATTAGCTAATATCTATATTTGATATAGTTCATGCTTTAGTAAAGGGCCTGTCATTTGTCAATTTCTGTGAAACTAAAACCACCATGTTAAAAATGTTATATAAGAGAAACTAAAGCCTGAAAATAATGAAAGAAGAAATTGTAGTCAAGAGGATGAAAAATGTGGAAAAAGACCAAGTTGAAAGAGGCCAAGTGGAAAAGGACCCAGTTGAAAGCACAATGAAATGATATTGAAAATATAGGGTTATAAGAAGGAGAATAATGAAAAATCTAGAGAGAATGAGAATGTGTGCAAGAAGAGAAAGTCATAGATTGGAAGGTTAGGAAGAAGTTTCATGAAGAGTGCAGAGAGAGAAAATGAGAGGAAGAAAGTGAAAAATGTGAAAAAACGAGATCTATAGGCGTAGGTGAACAGTTACTGAGTAAAAAAATCAGAACCGTAGAAAATTAATTATAACTTAAAAACTAAGAAGAATTGGAGGATATGGTAAAATAAGAAAATCTGTATCTACAAGAGGGGAAGAACTTTTGTGAAGAACTCAGAGTGAAAGGAGGATTGGAAGGGCATGAAAACTAGGGAACAAAACTGATGAGTCGACTCAGCCTGATGGATGAGTTGACGCAGTACTGTTCATATGAACTGATGAGTCAACCCTGTGAGCTGGAAATTGAACTGATGAGTCGACGCAGCCTGATGGATGAGTTGACGCAGTACTGTTCATATGAACTGATGAGTCAACCCTGTGAGCTGGAAATTGAACTGATGAGTCGACGCAGCCTGATGGATGAGTTGACGCAGTACTGTTCATATGAACTGATGAGTCGACCCTGCCTATGAAAATGAACTGGTGAGTCGACCCTGCCTATGAAAATGAACTGATGAGTCGACCCTGCCAACAGATTTGAACTAATAAGTCGACCCTGCCAATGAAAATGAACTGATGAGTTGACCCTACCTGTGAAAATGAACTGATGAGTCGACCCTGCCAGTTCATCGCGTTGACGCGGCGAACTGATGAGTTGACGCGGTGAACTGATGAGTTGACGCGATGAGCTGATGAGTTGACGCAATGAACTATTGAGTCGACCCAGCTAGCTCATTACGTTAACGTGATCATTAGGCTTTCACTTTTGCCATCTCCACTGATAGATGGCAGCCGGAGAGGTGATTTTTAACTCCTGACAGGGTCCTCTGAACCCTGTATAATTCCCAGGAAGGGCATCCCACAGTAAGGATGCCATTTCTAAAATTGTCAGGTGGCCCATAAGGCACCTCTCTTATCTAATTTTTCCGTGTTCCAAACATTACTGGTTTCCACTCCTAGTTCATCCCTACACATCAATGCGCCCTTGGATTCCATTCCATAATTCCACCTTATATATCATACTGGTCAAACCTTGAAATTTCACATTAGCTATAAATGAGAGTGGATGTCAACATACATGATAAATGCTGTGCATATAGGGCCCGGTCTGGTCCTGGGGGGAGCACCCGAAGGTACTTGTGCCTATGGGAGTTTATTGACCACGGTGTTTGGCATTGCACCGAAGTACTTGCTTGCTAGACTTTAGACATTCCACTCATTCTCATGATATTACTTGATTGATTGACTTGAGACCCGCAAAAGGGTAAAAGTGCTTACTTGAATGCATTATAAATAGCCAATTCCAATTATACACTTGAAACTACTTTGCTTACTATTACTAGCTTGAATAACATGTTTCTACTCAGTTACTAGCTTGAATAACATGTTGCTATTCAGTTATCACTGACTTGACATCATTTACTATCACTTGCCACTGCTGCTTGAAATTGTGAAATCTATATACTCTCACTTTCTACTTCCGTCGATTTTACAATTCTTTGATATCTATCTGTCTACATGCATAGGTTACGTACATTAAATGAATGTGTAATTCACTTAAGGCATGTTAAAATTTGAGATGTAAATCCTACTGAGCGATTCGCTCATCTAGTTGTTTTCTAACCTTTCCAGGAAATTCAGATATCAGCCAGAACTCGGAAGGGAATGAGTCGGAGTGATGAGTGTAAAAATAGAGTTATCTTGTTATCTTGTAAATTGTACTTGTGTAAATGGTGTTATTGTAATTTCATTTATGTCAGTCATATCAAGTTATGTCAGACGTCAGCTGTGTTAGTCCAATAATTGTAATAAGGGCTTGAAGCCTAGTAGTTGGACTTGGATATGTATGTAATTGTCATTGGGTTAGTTGTATCAATTGTCAGCTCATCCTAATTGTATTAACTTCGAGTTAAATCCTAGTCAATTGCGCACTCTGATATTTACATGATTGACACGATCTATATAGATGTGTCACGCCTCCGGGTAATCTTCCGCGCTCGGGGCGTGACAGGTCTTCAAGGCCATGCTTGAGATCGGCTTCTTTTTCTTGACATCTTCCTCATTCCTTTTTATGTTCAGCTCATAGGTCATTAATGACCCAATTAGCTCATCAAGCGTCAGAGTAGAAAGGTTCTTTGAGTCTTCAATGACCGTGGCCTTAGTATGCCACTGTGATGAGAGGGACCTTAATACCTTCCTCACAAGATCTTGGTGGGAGTATTCCTTCCCAAGTGCCTTCAGCCCGTTGGTGATCTCCAACAATCTAGCAAACATTTCTAAAATGTTTTTATCCGGCTTCATCATGAATAATTCGTAGTCCCGGATGAGCAAATTTGCTTTAGTCTCCTTCACTTCTGATGTTCCTTCATACATTAAATGAAGTTTGTTCCACATCTCCTGCGCGGAAGCACACATCAAAATTCGTGAGTACTCGTTTGGATGAATTGCACATTGAATTATATTCATGGCTTTGAAATTAGCTATGCACTTCTTGATATTATCTTCTCCCCACTCTTCCTCTTTGGGAGGCCATTTATATGGACCATTACTGATTACATGCCAACTTTCAAATTCCTGAGCCCTCAGGAATACATAAATCCGATTCTTCCAATATGAATAATTCGACCCATCGAAGAACGGAGGTCTATGAATAGAGTGCCCTTCGGGCATCTGCCCCTTGTTTGCCATTTACTGGATCTTACTCTAAGATCGTGGGATCAGTAAAAATCAGAGACCGGGCTCTGATACCAATTGTTGTCCCCGATAGATGGCAATCAAGAGGGGAGGGGTGAATTGATTGGGAGGCGGGAGGCGGCCCCTCACCAGCTGCCGCCCTTGGCTGCTGGCTCTGCCTCCCCGCCTGGTCGCGTTAGCCCACCGGCTCCTGGTTCAATGGCCGCTAAGGGCCCTCAGCCTCTGCCTGGTGCGTTGGCCCGTCAGGAGCAGTTCCCACCTCTTCCGGCTGCTGATGCTATCTTCGTAGGCCTCCGCCCTTCGGCTGACCCTCGTGAAGGCTGTCCGTCTCCTACGGCAATGGGCTTCACGACCCCCTCCCCGGCTGTTCTTTCTCCGGGGATGGTCGCCCTACCTCCGTGCTCCGATGCTCCCGTGGTTGCCCCCCCTGCGGCCCGGGTGTCCTCCTCTTTGGTCCTCGGCCTCCCGACGCTGGATGCTCACCCCCTTAGCGGCCCCTCCTCTGGGCTTAATGCCGGGGCGGCTGCTTGGTCCCCTGGGGCGCAGCCCTCCTCCGAGGCGGCTTGCGTTGTTGGGTCCCTGGCCTCCTCCTCTTCTCAGACGACCGCCCCTCGCCTCTCCTTCGCCCAAGCTTTGAAGAAGAAGATTAATCGGGCCCCTCCCGGGCCGATCGTTGTCTCCGCCCTGCCTCCTGTTCCGGTGCATCCGGTGGGTGTTGTGCCGCCCCCGGATCTTGGCATGCCCCTCCGGCTCCCCTTGCTCGTCCAGGCTCTCCATGTCCCCGGGCTTGAGCCGGCTTCGGGGTCCCTCGGATCTACGGCGGCTCACACGGCGTTTGTGGGCTCCTCTCGTCAGGACCGCTCTCGGCCGCCCTCCAGGGTGGTTGGCGATGCTCCTCGGTGTACCTTTCGGTGGTCCAACTCCACCTCTTCCTCACGTGATCGGCAGTGCATGTTTGAGGACGCTGGTCTCCTTCCACGTCGTTCTCCTCGGCTCCAGTCTTCTTCGATGGCGCCCCCGCCGCCGGCCGCCTCTTCCTACCCGGAGGTGCCCGAGACCGACGGTTCGGAGGTTGATCCTCTTGACTGGCCTTCCTCTCCGAGTCGTCACCGAGGTGTCCGTTCTGTGTTCTCATCTGATTCTGAAGGGGTCTTCGACGAAGACTCCTATTTGTAGGGATTTGGTTTTCTTTGTGGGTTCTCGGCCTTCTGTTGCTGCCCTCTCTCGGGTTGTTTGGCCTTGTTGTTGTTTCTTTGGGCCTTGGGCCTTGTACGCTTCTTGGCCCTCTTTGGCCGTTTCCCCTCCCCCCCTCTGTTCCCCTTTCTCTTTTTGCTTTCATATATGAAAATCGCTTGCCTGGTGGCCGGGATAGTGGTTTCATCTTCTTCCGCAATGAAGAGATGAACCCCCTCTCCCGTCTCCCCCCTTGCAAGTATCAACTTTAGTTAAAAAAAAATTGATTGGCAATAAAAATTTTAACAACAATCTTTTGCAATAGATGTAATGGAAGGGTAATATATGAAGCACACTCTTCTCACCCGTTGATGATAACACACGAACAGCGGAAATATATGAAAATCTGAATAGACGAGATTTGAAATACACTCCGCTCGACAAGAAGCCCACTCGAGAAGGAACGTAGAAGCAAACCACAATGAACAAGAGGATTTTAGGTGGTTCGGGTTCACAACAGTGACCCCTAGGTCCACCCCTCACAGAGTGAGGATTACTTCCACTATAGAGTGAAAACCCACACACACTCACGCTTGGAAACACACAGCCACACACACACACAAGCGCTGCGACCAGCAAACGCACACACACACACACAATGTATTTCGTTCAATAGAAGAGTAATCAGATATACAATGATCCTTCAAAACTGAAATAGAATGAACAGGGTATATGCAATAAAGATCTTAAGGTCACCAGATGATGCGGGACGAGACCACGGACATGACAAGCTCGCGATTGTCCCTTAACGAGGGAAGCGTCGGACGTGCGCGGTTGAGAAACCGGCAATGAGCTAGGGTGATCGGCTCTCTCGTGTGCCCGGATCGGGTCACGGGACGGTCTCGCACTCTCTCGCAGCAGCGGTAATAAATAGATAAAGTAAGCTAGATATCCCTACACATGCTCTCTAGCAGCGGCATAAACAAATATATATGAAGCAAGCAAAATGCCGGGCAAGGAGCGAACACGATACCTCCACGCGCTCGGCGTGGGGACGACGGACCCGGCCGAAACTTGTACTCCCGGGACAATTAATACACCATATTACAGCAAATGAATTACTACCCACTCCACGCAGGGAGGTAAAGGGCTACACAAACGGGCCCGGGAGGACCGAATTTGGGTTGACGGGCGGCTTCTCGCGTCTCTTCGGCAGCACCCGAACTAGTGATGGTGGGGCCCACGTGCTGTCCGGAGGGGTCGAGTGGGACCCGGTGACACCGCTGTAGTGTGGACACTTAGGGAAGTGTTTCCCGGGCTGGCGGCACGCTGGTTCGCCGGCCGGAGGCCGGGCGGCTCCGTTCGGCACCGGTCGGAATGACCGGCCACGGACCTGCCGGTTCTATTTTCCGGCGCGCGCTCCGGCGAGAACGGATGCGGCGATCAGCCCCGACGTCGGAATGCGACGAAACTAGTGACGTTGGAAAGATGCTTCGAAGGGCTTCAACCCAAGGTGATTACATAAAAATAATCAAGCCTATACTTCTGATTGGTGAATTTTGAAGGTTACTGTTGTACAGTATCTGAACTCTCAGATCTGCAGGGCTGTCCTCTGATAACTGTCGTTGTCCGTAGAGTGGATGTCCGATTCAGCTCTTGAGGTCTTCATCAAAGGTGTAGGAAAGTGATCTAGAAAGACGGAAAAACTGGTTTGGATAAGTTTGGATGTGGCTACGAATTTCTATGATTTTTGTACTAGCAGTGGGTCGGATCTGGAATCTGGCTGACAACACTGTAGCTGAGGAAGAACATGAATTTTTAAAAATAGATAGAAGGCTGATCAAAAAGTAAGAAAATTTTTGAATGTAGGGGATTATGGACAAAACTCTCAGTGAAATTGGAAAAGTTTGGAAAAATCAAAAAGGTGGTTGGAGATGGGATACTCAGAGCTGTTGTCATTGTAGACAGAGACAAAACAGATCTGGGAATGACAAATGAACGAAAATGGAAAATTACTAAACAGAGGAGTTTGGACGTGAAAATTTAGGTGGAGGTGGGGATTCAAGGTAGGAATACACCCTCAAAAGTTTAGCTTCATATCTTCACGTGGTGGAGAGTAAGAATTCGTTGACTACACCTATGTCCAGCAGGATAGAACCTTGAAGATGGCTCCGCGGCGGCTCGAAGGCGGCACGAACGGCGGCGACGGTGGCACAGATGATCACCGGAGATAGAGGGGAGGGGATTGAAGATAGAACCATTCTAGAATTTGAGGTTGGAGGAGATGAACACCAGGGGGAGAGAGGAGGGGCTCAAGAACACTCTTGATTTTTTAACATTTTTCTCTTCATTTCTTCATTAATTTCTAATGACACTATACATAGGCTTATACAGAAAATGGCAAGGGGTGGGTGTAGATCGGATTAAAAATCCTCTCTTAGGAGAAGTTAAAATAATAACAATGAATAAACAAAAATGCGTAAGATGTAATAAAAATACAATGAAAATAGCACGAGGTGCTAAAGTGGAGATGATGTGATCGCCAGAGGGGTTACCTCAATAAGAAGAAAAAGGAGATCGCGTGTACCTGGTGAAAATTGGGATGCGGGATGGATGTGGATTTCTTCCTCCAACTTCAATCGGCCGGCCGATGAAGTGGGTTTTCTTGGTTGATTACCTTGTAAAAAAAAAGACAATGAAAAAACAAACAAAAGAGAGAGGGATCAGCTAAAGTGCAATAGTATCAATCCAAAACTAACATAAAATGATGAAAAGACATCAACATGTGCACCTCTTTTTTTTGTTGTTTTAAAACCCCTTAATAAGACTTAAGGGAGGGGGAGTATGATGATAAAAAAATTGCAACAAGGTGGGAATAAATACGAAGGATGAATGAATATGATGAATGGAGTGGTATAAATGATGTAGAACAATCAGATGAAAAACTGAGAAGCCCTGCTGTCCCTGGCGACAGTTGAGGGAAACCGGATGAATATGACGTACGTAGATGGATGAAGCACCGGATGAAGCCCAACGAAGGATGCAGAAAACGAAGAAGGCTCTGCTCGTGACGCTTAACCTCTTGAGTGCTTAGAATGCTTAACCTTCTGAGTCATTATGATGTGACACAAGTATAGGGTATGCAGCAAGCAAACGCAAACCTCGGACCTAATCCGCATTCACAATCACATAGCAAGTAAAATGATAAATTGAGACCGAAACGCCGTCGCACACTCGCAAGCCCCGGGTAACTATATGATCCTAGAAGGAGGTGATGGTTCAAGACCCTAACTGGTAGAGTGCCAGCAGGGCTAGGGTTATCCTCCCGAGGGTACGTGGCCCACACTTTGGGGCTGGCCGGTGCCACTTGGGGCACAAGGTCCCACTCTCTCACGATGACCACGGTGACCACTCAATGATGATGGCTCCGGGAACGGGCACTCACTCTCTTGCGCAACGGAGCTATGTCTACGGATATTAAACAAACAGACACTAATATAAATGGAGCAAAGTTTTAGAGCTCACCTGGTTGGTTTGAAGAAACCAACCCCGTTTGGAGACGTGGGCGAGCGGGGAAGTGTGATCCCCGCACACTGCGCCGATGAAGCTTGGGCTGCTAGTTACATGAACTACACCCCACGCAGGAGGGTTGAACTAGGGGTGGGGTAATCACAATTACATCAAACACTACCTCCACGCAGGGAGGGGCGCTAAGCCGGCCAGGCGAGAGAGAGAATTCCGCCGAGGACGACGGAACGGGCGCCGACGTGGTTCTGCCCACTTGTTGTTGGAGGGGACAGGAGGTCGCTGTTGCAGTCGTAGCTTGCTCTCAGGAATTTTTCCGATGACGAGATCAGTGAGGATGGCTTTGTGACAGGTACAGGGATGCCTCAGATTTATGTCAAATTCTTCTGCCATTGCTGGTGGTCGTGGTGGAGACTCGAACAGGACGTCGGAATCTGGGGTTGGCAGCTTCAGAATGGATGCAGCCGGATGCAGAAGTTTTACTTGGGGCTTCCGGACTCAGAATCTCGATCCGTCAGAGTTGTTGGATCCGTGGACAAGTCCTCTGCACAGAAAAACTGACGGAGACTCCTTTTGAGGTCGGGGTGGACAAGAGGGATCCGTTGAGTGGGATCTGGTGACGGCAGACAGCAGACGGCAGACCCGAATGATGGTGGGAGAAAATTTGGAACTCTAGCTCCCGGAGGCCGAACGGGGTTCCGTTTCTTGCTCCTGATCGGGGATAGGGAGAGGAAGATCTTTGGAGAAGAAACTTCAGTCTGGATCTGTCTCTGTCGACCGTGGTTGAGCTTCTAGTCGGACTCTGGTGCTCTGCAGCTAGTTCCAGACGCTGTCGGAGGAGATCGGCTCTCACGGGTGGCCACAAACTTGGAACGGAGTGCTTCCACTTCGCCTGGGAAGAGGACTGGGAGCCCTTTCCAGAAAGGTATGCCACGCCCTCAGACGTTGTCGTATGAACTCGGGGCAGCTTCTGCAACACGTACCCAGTTCTGCTACCTGCAGACTAGCAAGGAGGGAGGGGAAGGAGGTGGTCGGCCAAGCAATGGGAGGTGGAATGGGGTGGAGGGGTCGACCCTAGGAGGGAGGGGAAGGTGGTGGACGACCTTGGGAGGTGAAAGGGGTTCTAGGGAAGGGGAAAGGGCTCTTGGGAGGTGGAAGGTTGCTTAGGGAAGGGGGATGGATGCCTTGGGAAGGTGAAAGGGTGCTTGGGGAGGTGGAGTGGTTAATGGTGAAGTAATGGGAGTCTTGGGAGGTGAAAAGGCTTGCCTAGGTGGCAAGTGAGGTGGCAAGAGGTGAGGAGAGAGGGGAATTCCGAATTTAGAGAGAGAGAGAGAGAGAGACTTAGAGAGAGAGGGAGAGATGCACTCAGTGGCTCAAATTTTGCTTATTACTTCATTACCGAACTCAAGTGGAGTTGGGGTCCTATTTATAGGAATCCCAACATTTACAAAAAGTCCTTGGATAAACTACTAAAAGCAAATAAGCAAGGGGGTTGAGGAAAGAAGAGGTTGCCCATGGGCCAGGCCCATCTAATTGGGCCCAAACGACTCCCTAGCCTAACATACTTAGATAGATAATGTGACGACTTAGGACCATGACTCAAAATAAAGATAAGTACATCAAAATGACTCAAGGAAAGATAAAAAATACATAGCTAGACTTCAGAAATCAAGCTAAACATAATGGCAATCATCCGGTCCCGTGGAGAAGTGAGAAGTGGTAAGCGATGTCCCCATCATACTCCCGGGCTGCAGAGAACTCGACTCTGTCGAGTAAAAATCCATCGTATGCGGAGGAAGCCATAGCGAGGTTGCTCTCAAGTCCACCAAAGGTAGCTGGTCCTTTCCACCAAGCAAGGTAGTGCCCATCCCTTTGCTCCAGACGGCAGTAACCTGTTCATTCAATATCCGCTCCAATTGCTCACGTTGGCCCCTCTGGTTGGGTGGAACTCTCTTATGGGTAGTGACTCTCTCAAGAAGTAGAACAGGCTCAACATTCTCACTAGGTGTCACCGTGGGACCCCTATATGGCACCAAGTCAGCCACATTGAATGTGAGACTTACTCCGTACTCCTCGGGGAGGTCCAACACGTAAGCGTTCGTGCCAATCCTCTTTAGGACCTGGAAGGGGCCTGATCCACGCGACCTCAGCTTGGAGACATTCCCAGGGGAAAGCCTCTCAGTTCTTACCATCACATAATCACCTACGTGAAACTCCTGGCGGCGGCGGTGGGAATCGGCCGTCTTTTTATAAACCTCATTGCTTTTGTTAATGCGTTTGCGGATTTCCTCATGCAACCTTGTGGATGTTGGTTCACTAGTGGATAAAGGGGGTCCTGGACAACCAAATAGGGACATATCATGTAATGGTGTTATGTAGACTCTGATGGACCTAGGGGGACCGGGACATCCATAGATGAGACTATCATGTAAAGGAGTGTTTGATGCCGGGGGTCCTGGATATTCAAATGGGGTTCTGACTTGTGAGTGATCCCTAACATGGTTGACTGCAAAGGGGGGGCCTAGACACCCAGATGTGAACCTATCATGCATCAGTCCTAGTGCGTGAGTGACACAAATGAGGTGACTAGCCTGACCACATGATGTAAAAGATTGTGACACATGGATTCCTATCAAGATGGTCCTATCTGTGAGATTTGGGGGTTTCCACTCATGGGGATCAAAGGGGTCCCAGAAAGTGGACATCTTGGGATGGGTAGATTCCTCACTTCCTAGGTGGATGTCACCCTTGGTCATGGCTCCTATGGTGTGGGCTAAGTTTTGGAATGGGTGGGTTAGGTTTGTCATGGTGTGTGAGGGTAGGAAAAGGTGGGTGGGGGTGGGTAATGAGACTAGGTCCCATGGGTTCTTTGGCTTCCATTGGGAGGGATGGAATGGGTCATCTAGGGGAGAGAACTCTTGGTCCTCATGGTCTTGGGAGAGGTAGTCTTGGCTTAAAATGGTAGGTTGTGGTAGGAAAATGATGGTGTTGGGTATGGTGGGTGGGTATAGGAAGGGATCGAATGTGTCATGGTATGGGTCACTTAGAAACTCAAGGTCCACATGTGGGTGGGGGTCATTCACCTCTATTGAGATTTTTGGGCAAAAGTTGTTGGTGGGTGGGTCAGCCTTGAAAGGATGATTGGGTTTTCTCCCTGAAATGAGGAGCTCCAATTTAAGGATGGCCTCGGGCTCATCGGGTGTGGGAAGAAAGAGAAGGAGGTCGCTGGTGTAGCAACCAACCGTGCAGACCGAAGTGAAAGACCCAACACATGGGTGTAGAAGACCAAGGCTCATGGGTTGGTCGACCATAGGGTTCAACATAGCCGTCAACTCTACTTGCCATGCGAGGCCTTTTAGGAGGTCTCTTAGAGTTTCCACTTGGTAAGAGGATTGGATGGTAGTGTGATAGGTGGAGAAGGGTAGTATGGGGAGGTGTTGTTCCATGGGAGGGTTGACATGGGGCAGGATAGGGTGAACGGGACTTTCCTCTAGCCATTTAGCCAGGGGCTCACTTATGACGAGTTCACTCCTATTTAGAGAGGGTGGTGTAAAAGGTGAAGTTCTTCCCTTGGTTTGGGCAAGGGTTTCCTCCAAGGTGTGGAGCGGTTCTAGGGTGTCCACCACTATGATGTCGGGTGTGGGAGTCATGGGTTCCTCTCCCAAGGAGGTGGGATAGTCCTTTGAAGGTGGAGTGATGAGGGTAGGTGTGTGGTACCCCCGTGGTGGGAGGTAAAAGGGAACTTGGTTTGGGGTCGGTAAGGGGAGAAGTGGAGGCCTAGGTTGGGGTTGGATAGGGGTTGGTAGTGGAAGATGGATGGGTTGAGACTGACTGGGTTGATCAGTTTTGGGAGGGAGGGTGGTGGCCATCATGGGCCTAGGGGAAGTGGACATGGGGTCCACATGGGTTGGAATGGTGTGGGTGGAGTGAGCCATGATGCTTTCTCCTCTTGGGATGGGAACTTCTTGGCCTAACCCATGATTTTGTGATTCATATTCTTCTTCCCATTCGGGGGAGGCCTCATATTCCTCAACCTCAATCTCATCCCTTTGTGGTGTAGGGGTCTTGCTCTCTAAGGAAATGGGAAGGCCTTTTGGCGATGGGGTGGTGTAAGTTGGACTTATTTGGGGTGGTGGAGTTTGAGCCCTGAGGGAGGTGAAGATCTCCTTAAACTCAATCCTTAGTTCTTCTAGCGAATCTTGGGGTCTTTTGGGTGGTGGAGTGTTGGTCCTAGTGGAGGTTCTAGATAGACTGGGCGGAAACGGGGTAGTTGGAGTGTTCTTCGGGTTGTAGTCCTCATGGTAGGAGTGGTCGGGTCGGGGAGCGTAGGTCTTCCTAAGTTCCTTTTTCATGTCATCCCATGAGTGAATGGGCTCTTGCCCCCAAACTCTTCTGAACCTCTCTTTGTGTTCCCACATCTTCTTGGCTTGTCCCCGAAGACACCCCGTGGCCCTGCGGACTCTAGCATGACCATAGATCCAAGTCCTATCAAAGTGTTTATCCATGGTAGTCTCCCATTTTAGGTAGGCATTGGGATTAGATCCATCAAAACTAAGGTCCCCTTCTAGGATGATGTCCATGAGGAGAGGGTCAATCGGATCCTTGTGGAAGGTCATGTTGGGGGGACTTGACCAATGGGGAGTATACATGATGATGCACGGGGTGGCCCAATGAAGACTCTAAAAGCTTATGCGCCCTAGGACAAGACTTAGTAGAGACAAGTCTAGAACCTGCTCTGATACCAATTTGATGTGACACAAGTATAGGGTATGCAGCAAGCAAACGCAAACCTCGGACCTAATCCGCATTCACAATCACATAGCAAGTAAAATGATAAATTGAGACCGAAACGCCGTCGCACACTCGCAAGCCCCGGGTAACTATATGATGCTAGAAGGAGGTGATGGTTCAAGACCCTAACTGGTAGAGTGCCAGCAGGGCTAGGGTTATCCTCCCGAGGGTACGTGGCCCACACTTTGGGGCTGGCCGGTGCCACTTGGGGCACAAGGTCCCACTCTCTCACGATGACCACGGTGACCACTCAATGATGATGGCTCCGGGAACGGGCACTCACTCTCTTGCACAACGGAGCTATGTCTACGGATATTAAACAAACAGACACTAATATAAATGGAGCAAAGTTTTAGAGCTCACCTGGTTGGTTTGAAGAAACCAACCCCGTTTGGAGACGTGGGCGAGCGGGGAAGTGTGATCCCCGCACACTGCGCCGATGAAGCTTGGGCTGCTAGTTACATGAACTACACCCCACGCAGGAGGGTTGAACTAGGGGTGGGGTAATCACAATTACATCAAACACTACCTCCACGCAGGGAGGGGCGCTAAGCCGGCCAGGCGAGAGAGAGAATTCCGCCGAGGACGACGGAACGGGCGCCGACGTGGTTCTGCCCACTTGTTGTTGGAGGGGACAGGAGGTCGCTTTTGCAGTCGTAGCTTGCTCTCAGGAATTTTTCCGATGACGAGATCAGTGAGGATGGCTTCGTAACAGGTACAGGGATGCCTCAGATTTATGTCAAATTCTTCTGCCGTTGCTGGTGGTCGTGGTGGAGACTCGAACAGGACATCGGAATCTGGGGTTGGCAGCTTCAGAATGGATGCAGCCGGATGCAGAAGTTGTACCTGGGGCTTCCGGACTCAGAATCTCGATCCGTCAGAGTTGTTGGATCCGTGGACAAGTCCTCTGCACAGAAAAACTGACGGAGACTCCTTCTGAGGTCGGGGTGGACAGGAGGGATCCGTTGAGTGGGATCTGGTGAGGGCAGACAGCAGGAGGCAGACCCGAATGATGGTGGGAGAAAATTTGGAACTCTATCTCCTGGAGGCCGAACGGGGTTCCGTTTCTTGCTCCTGATCGGGGATAGGGAGAGGAAGATCTTTGGAGAAGAAACTTCAGTCTGGATCTGTCGCTGTCGACCGTGGTTGAGCTTCTAGTCGGACTCTGGTGCTCTGCAGCTAGTTCCAGACGCTGTCGGAGGAGATCGGCTCTCACGGGTGGCCACGAACTTGGAACAGAGTGCTTCCACTTCTCCTGGGAAGAGGACTGGGAGCCCTTTCCAGAAAGGTATGCCACGCCCTCAGACGTTGTCGTATGAACTCGGGGCAGCTTCTGCAACACGTACCCAGTTCTGCTACCTGCAGACTAGCAAGGAGGGAGGGGAAGGAGGTGGTCGGCCAAGCAATGGGAGGTGGAATGGGGTGGAGGGGTCGACCCTAGGAGGGAGGGGAAGGTGGTGGACGACCTTGGGAGGTGAAAGGGGTTCTAGGGAAGGGGAAAGGGCTCTTGGGAGGTGGAAGGTTGCTTAGGGAAGGGGGATGGATGCCTTGGGAAGGTGAAAGGGTGCTTGGGGAGGTGGAGTGGTTAATGGTGAAGTAATGGGAGTCTTGGGAGGTGAAAAGGCTTGCCTAGGTGGCAAGTGAGGTGGCAAGAGGTGAGGAGAGAGGGGAATTCCAAATTTAGAGAGAGAGAGAGAGAGACTTAGAGAGAGAGGGAGAGATGCACTCAGTGGCTCAAATTTTGCTTATTACTTCATTACCGAACTCAAGTGGAGTTGGGGTCCTATTTATAGGAATCCCAACATTTACAAAAAGTCCTTGGATAAACTACTAAAAGCAAATAAGCAAGGGGGTTGAGGAAAGAAGAGGTTGCCCATGGGCCAGGCCCATCTAATTGGGCCCAAACGACTCCCTAGCCTAACATACTTAGATAGATAATGTGACGACTTAGGACCATGACTCAAAATAAAGATAAGTACATCAAAATGACTCAAGGAAAGATAAAAAATACATAGCTAGACTTCGGAAATCAAGCTAAACATAATGGCAATCATCCGGTCCCGTGGAGAAGTGAGAAGTGGTAAGCGATGTCGCCATCACATTAACCTCTCACACGATCGAATGATATTTTCTCTTATAGCTTCAATCGGATGTGATCAAACAAGGAAATGATAAGAATGGGTAATGAGGCATCCAGGGAAGGATCAAGATCGAGCAAGAGTCCCAAGGATGGTAGGGAACTGTGAGGGAAAGATGGAAAAAGGAAGGACTCTGGAGTGAAACACGACTTAGGACAGGGCGTCAAATCATGAATTGACGACCTTTACAGAGACGTTTCTTGAAACACGACCTAGGAAAGGGCGTTTCTTCCTAGATTTAAATTTGGAAATAAAACTTTCTTTGTTTAGAAATTAATGGAACACGCCTAAGATAACGGCGTTTCTTAAAAACATGCCCTGAGGTAGGACGTTACACAGAAAAAGCTTTTTATTTTGAAAGTAGATAATTCCAGAAATTAACGGATAATACCAGGAATTGACGCCCTCATACATGGTCATCCTTTCTTTTAAAACGCCCCATCACAGGTCGTTACTTTCTAAAGTAACGCCCTTCGTCAGGTCGTGAATCACGACGGATGCATAAAAAATGCATAAAATTCTCAAAAAAAAAGAAAAACTTCATGTTATAGGGATATTGAAGTCCACTTGGGGCGTTTACATAATAACATGAGATTTGATCAACAAAACATCAATTTTGGCGTGTCTACAGCTGCCCCGCCTTGGCGTCTGCTTTGCAAGGGAGTGAGACGGAAATGGAATGAAGTATAATGAAAGAAATGAAGTGGAATGAACTGATAAGGAGACGCCAAGGTGTGATGTGACACGCCTCAGAACATTAAGCATTTGAAATCTTTCCAAGATTCTGAGTGAAACAACTCCGAGTGGTTCCAAGGAAACATCGATTTGTTGGATAAAAGGAGATTAAACTAAGTAAATAAAGGGTGTGCGCGTGGGCACGACAGGGAAAGACCATTGGAGAGCGATTACCAGCCAACGTGGACGTGCTACAACCAAGGTAAATTTTGCAGAAAAGTAAAGAGAATTGGGATAGAGATCCAACAAAAGGGATACTTTCAAGGAATCAGCCTGAACGGCTCCAAATAGAACGAAGTACTTGATTTAAAGTGGAATATCTCATGTCAACTCAATCAAGAGCGAGTGAACTTCATTATTGCCATAATATGAAGATTTTCAGCATGAAACTCAAAGTCCTACATGATGCATGCTGGGCTAAAAGAAAAAGATTAAAACAAACTAAAAATAGAAAATAATCAAGGATAATATTGTTAAGCCATTTAGATCTGGTCAAGAATCCATATCTCTGAGCTAACACTAAGCCGAAGTCCGTTTGTCCGCGCATCAACTCAGAAAGCGGAACCATCGTCCCAAACCTTTAACAACTCAACGGCCTATCCGTGTGGTCAAGACTCTCCTGAAATCGTCATTATTTTTGATGAAGGGGAACTCAAATTTTAGGATCATCAGAACCACAAGGTCCTTGACATATTATAATAGTGTAGATATCATATAGTAACAATGCTTACAGGAAACAGATACAAGGTGACACGATGTTGCCCCCCCACGGGTGGTCCAAATGCCTCGAATCCTGCGAACTTCTGCACTTGAAACTTATTAGCCTTCATCCATTAATTCAGAACATGACATGATCATAAGTGCTTAATCATAAACAATTTCACAAAAATAACAGCACTTAAGTTCATTAAAGCATCAAAGCATGGGAAGGTAAACTAAAACACGCCTAAGCATAGGGCGTTAACAGCATGAAAGACGCCTGGATAGTAGGTCGTTAAACACTTAAAACACGCCCTACTCAAAGGCGTAACCAATAACGAAAGCTTAGAAGAAGACGCCCCATGTTAGGGCGTTAAATATAACACGCCGTCAGTCAGGTCGTCAATTTAAGAATCGACGCCCTAACCAACGTCGTTAATTCAGCACGAACTTCCATTTCCTAACAGCACAGCACAGTCCTTAACCTAATCAAACTTCTATCTTCGGGACTTCTTAGGACTCTTCAAATCCTTATAAAAAGGAAGGCTTTCTTTCACAAACCAAACGAAATCTCTCCTTGCAGCCGAACTGCTTCTTTTCCTTCTTCTTCTGCTTCTGTTCTTCTTCATCTGCAGGCCTCTGTATGAGCTACTTCTGCAAAGTAGAGCGATGGACAAGATGATGAAGAAACCTAGGATTTCTACTCCCAGAATTACTGAAATACAAGGGCACTTAAGCAATCGAATTGCTTTGAATCAGGTAAGCTATTCCTCTGTTATTTGTTTCTGTACCGTGCTTTTTCTTTTCTTTTGTTCCGCCGAACTCCCCTTTCATATGCTCATGTTTGTCACTGCATGTGTTATGTTCTCTTCTCACAGGATTACCCAACCCTTCCAGGAGCTAGAAGATACATAAAAGTCAAGTGGTTGCCCCTCATCCTCTCCAAATTCTCTTCAGATATGAGGGTATATGTAGCTAGATGGCATCTCTTAGGATTGATAACCCATGCCAAGCACTATAACCAAATCCATCTTGATTGGGGTGCCATGGGAGCATTGATTGAAACATGGCATCCTTCCACCCATACTTTCTTATTTTCCACATTTGAAGCCACCCTCTTGATGGAGGAAGTAGAGATGATCTTGGGTTTGAAAAGAATGAAACAAGGAGAAGAAGAGCACATGGCCAACATGCCAAGACCTATCTCATCTCATGAACTCTTAACCAGCCTTATACCTAGCCCAAACCTAGTGAATCAAATCAAAACCACCAAGGGAATCAACCTCTTGAAGCTAGCTTCATGGGTATACAAAAGAGCCGATCAAGCCAAGGAAGAGGAGGAGATAGAAAGAATAACAAAAGCCTTCGTGGTGTACATAGCAGGCGCACTACTGTTTCCATCCACGGAGGACTTCCTTGAAGAGAGTCAAATAAGCGCAGTGGTGAGCTTATGGGAAGGCGAAAGAGTTGGGCCGGCCATACTAGCTTACCTTTACAGCGGGCTCACATCGGCGGCCATGGGGCGGCCCATATACGGCTGCATGCTAGCCTTCTCAAGTTGGGTGGACCTTCATTTTAAATTTGATCCATGCAATGAAGCCCAACAATCGTCGCAGATCTTCTCCAAAAGTCCGCTTTCTTACATCGCCGGCTCGTTGGGAATAAGCAATAGGGTGACGAACCGCATTCCTCAAATCAAGAAAAGGGTGGAGTGGAGAGACCACCTCAAGGTAATGCCAAAAACCCTCTTTACTTGTGCTCTGGGAATACTCAAAATGCAGGGTCTTCGCGCAAGATTCTCCATTGGCAGGGACCTTCGTCTTATTGGCGCATCCGAGCTTGTCTTGTACAATGCACACCGGTGCCTTCCTCAGCTCGGGCTCCCAAGGCAAATACTAGAAGACATCTCCCATCTTCCTTCAATCAAATCAAGGGATCTAGGCAGTAATGAAGATGGAGAAGAGACAATCACCATTCAAGCTCTGTGGAAACTAAGCAAGCTCCATCAACCTATAGAAGACTTGGATGAAGACAAGGAACAGTGGAAAAGTTATGTAATCTCATTGAGGAAATTAAGGCCCAAAGTGGCTCATTATGCATTGTAATCCTTTTTTTTCAAAATAATGAAGATTACTTTCTGATTGAGCCACTATTACTGTGATTATGAACAAAATTATCCAGAACCTGTTTTTCTGTTGTAAATAACGCCTCAAAGAATGCCGTGAATTCAACAATACACGCCTTACCTCAAGGCGTCTCAATCGGCCCATCTTCCACAGTTAACGCCTGCATCAGTGGGCGTGACTTAAATAACGACTTCAGGAAAGGCGTGAATAGATTCAAACCCCAAAGAATATAATCGTTGACTCATCAAAAGTAACGCCGTTTCCTTAGTCACTTCTTAAAAATAACACGCCCTCGACTGAGGCGTTACTCTAAGCCAGCAATGATGACTTTCATTACATCAATCAACGCCCATTCAATGCGTCTGACGACGGTTATCGTTCCCCATGCAAAACAAATTTACGCCTTAATCATCGTCGTTTACCTTCGAGAGACGCCCAGAGCTTCGTCGTGAATTCTATTAAAAACGCCTTCTCTTAGGGCGTGTCTTCTTTTCGAAACCCAAAAGTCATGAGGCCCCTTCTTCTTCCTCCTTCCGTCCTCATTTCCCCCTTCTGCAAACCCTAACCGAAGCCCCCCCCCCCAAAGCTTCTCTCGTTCTCTTTCTCACTCTCTCAATCTCCCTCCCCCTTAGCCCTAGCCATGGCTGGTGGAGGACAGAAGCGCCAGAGGGTAGCCGCCCCAGAGGTCGTTGATCTGGAGGCCGCCCATGCCGAGGAGGAACTCGCCATCGTGACGGTTGAAGAACCGGCAGTGGTTGCCGGTGGTGACGAGGCCGAAGGAGCATCAACAGAAGAAGGAAGAGAAGACGAAGGTGGAGAAGAAGAAGAAGAAAGAGAAGAAGATGAAGAAGAGGGAGATGGAGAAGAAGAAGAAGATGGTGGACCACCGTCCACGGCGGCGGTCGCTCCCCGGGGCCAACTCCGGCGGCCCAGACGGCCATTGCCTCGGCCACAATCCCAGAAGCACAAAAAGGTAAGTTCCCCCTCCCCAAAACCAATTTTTTTTATTTTATTTTCATTTTCTTTTATTTTTTTCCTGATTTTCCATAGCCCTCGGGTGCGAAACCTGCAACTCAGAAAAGAAACGCCTCCCACGGGGGCGTTATTCACAAACAAAACGCCCTGACCAAGGGCGTAAATTCCTTTTATTTTCTGAAAAACAATTAACCTTCATGACAAACGCCCTGCAGCATGTCGTTTCTTCAAAAATTATGATTTTCCATTAATTCCATGCCCATTAAACGTTTTCATTAATTATTTCGCATGCTGTCATTTTTATTTAAATTTTCTGAAAATCATGAAAGCCACGCCCCTCACCAGGGCGTTATTTAACAGGAAACGCCCAAACCAGAGGGCGTCTCTTCATTAATTCTCTTTTAAAACTGAACGGTCCTAAATGAAAAACGCCCTAGCCGAGGGCGTGATTTGAAAAACATTTTAGGATTTTAGAAATTAACCACAAGTTCACGCCCTATCCAGAGGCGTTTTAGAGATGGAAAACGCCCTCACCCAGGACGTTACTTCAAACCACATTTAGAAAAATGCCCCCTTTAGGGGCGTGAATTTACCAAGAAACGACCTGAGGAGGGTCGTGACTTCCAAAATATTAAAATCAATGCCCAGGCAAAACATAGCGTAATTACACATGATTTAACCAAACAATTAAGCAAAATTCTTCTCTTTTAATGCGTGCAGAGACTGATGAGGACCCGTATCTCATGGGTCATGGTCTGGGCAGCATACCAGGGTCTCCCCGACTTCCAAAGGGTTAGGGTAGATGCTATGGGGTTCGGGGCCTTCCTATCCATTGAGCCATTTAGACCCGACCTAGCACTTATCCAGGTTTTACGGGAGCGTTGGGATAGGGTGAGCCGGTCCTTCTTGATGCCCTGGGGGCACATGGTTCCTACCCTAGAGGATGTGACCAGGATTACGGGGTTGAGGGTGGATGGTGAGGCTGTGAGTGGGTTCACCTATCCTGACTACACAGAGATGGCCCAGAGACTGCTAGGGCTGGATATGGTCTATGAGGTACCTAGTGAGTGCAGGACCACCTTCCGTACCGACCTGACTACGGTGATGGGTTTAGGAGATGCCAGGCATAGGTCGGGGGAGACCTTAGGTGAGTTTGTACAGAGGCTGACGGACGGGGTGAGAGCTGTATGCTGCCAGGACCCGACTGACCATGAGAGAGCAGATCGAGACCTGAGGAGGTTCCTGCTGCTGCTGCTCGGGAGATTATTGCTGGGGACGAAAGCCGACGTCATCAACTGCCGCTTCTTGGCGATCCTCGAGGACTTGGAGACAGTTGGCACCTACGCCTAGGGAGCGGCGCTGCTGGCACACCTGCTGGCGGACCTGTCCACGGGTACAGGACGTGGGACGACCGTCAGTGGCTTCTCACCTTTTCTTCAGGTAGTTATCTTCCTTTTTCTTTTCTTTTATGCAAATAAATGCTTTACTAATGCAATGCATGGATGCAGGTGTGGAGCCACCTATACATGCCGATGGGGCGCGTCGACCCACGGCCCGGAGCTGAGGGATCCTTTCCTCTGGCGCGACACTGGTTACCAGTCGTCTTCGGTGCCCCACTTGACTACGAGTTGTGGGTTCTACGGAGAGAGTTCCGCGACTTCCCTCCCTCGCTGGTATGTATGAATGAATGATATGAATTTCTTTTGAATTGATTTGAATTGATTATGCTATGTATGAATGCAGGTGCAGTGGAAACCATACGAGGGGATGACAGATGAGGGCCAGCCTTGGGTCGTATCGGGGCGACCTCGGTTCGGGCGTGAGCTGTGGCTACACTGCTTGAGTGAGATCGAGCCGTTACGGCTCCGGTTGGTGATGAGGACCCTGGGTTTGCACCAGGAATGGATCGAGGTCGGGGAGCCTCGAGGCATAGGAAAGAAGACCCACGGTCGCACCAAGATGACCGACTGGAGGGTATGTTTCGAGGAGCAGTACGCCGACTGGCAGCGAGGCGGGACCAGAGTCACTTCCCGAGCGACTGACAGCTCTGAGTACCTCCGGCGCTACTGGGAGGTACACGCCGGCCGACCCCAGATGAGGGTCTTAGGGGTATGTATGAATGCACTTATTTCTAAAATTGAATGCAAATGCTTATGTGACTATCATGTGACTAACATGCAATGGATGCAGGATGCGAGGGACATAGCGGCGATAGACGCCCAGGCCCACCTACACAGCCTGGAGGACCAGCTAGCCGCCACACGGGCCGACCTAGAGACCCTGGTGAGTGTTTAAATTACTTCTATATGCAAATGAATCTTTTTGTTGAATTATTGATGATTAGCCACTGACGATCTCAATGAATGCAGCGTGCTCAGCAGGGAGTAGTGAGGAGAGATCCAGGGGAGGCCTCCAGCTTGAGGGGACCTAGCGCGGAGGTGACCACGCTATCAGAGCAGCTAGCTGGAGCGGTTGCACGGGCTGAGGCAGCAGAGCGTGACCTCGCCAGATGGGTAAATTCTGAACTCAAACTCAGGCAATTCAATTATTAATTAAATATAGCATTGTACACTGATAAAAAAAGTTTTGTAGACCGAGGAGCTCCGAGCAGCTATTGCTTGCGTCTGTGAGGGACAGTAGGCGACGTCTTCGCGGGTGAGTGATTTACCTTCAACCATGTGTTGTTTATTTGCTTCATTGAATTGTGAAATTTGATGATTGGTTTGCCTGTTTTCAGAGTGCACAGCTGCGAGCGGCGCGTACCGAGTTGGCGATCCGCGAGCAGCGGATCACAGAGTTGGAGCGCTCTGCGAGGCGTCGGGAGGAGCTTCCCCAGGACGTGGCGGAGCTGCGGGTTGCCCTGGAGCTGGAGAGGCGGGAGCGTGCCCGAGAGCGAGAGGAGCACCAGACGGAGCATGCCCAGTTCCTTGAGCTTCAGCAGGCGGAGCGTGCCCGGTTCCAGGAGCAGTTGGCAGCACGGGAGCGTGAGCTGGCGGACTCGAGGACCCAGTTGATCCTTTCCCAGGGGCGGCTGCGAGTGTCCGAGGAGCGGTTGCAGCGAGGCCGTGAGCGAGCACGGGCTGCGGGGTACTCCTTCACCAGCTCTACCTTCGTGGCGGGTTCTTCTCTTCGAGAGAGGAGTAAGGCAGGGGGCCAGGCTCGAGTTCTGGCTTCTTCACGGGGGCCCATGCCTCCTCCACCAGCACCAGCTCGGGATGGCGAGGAGGAGGTTGAGAGTAGGAGAGTGGAGGAGGGTGGAGGCGAGAGCTGAGAGACTTACTTGTACTCCTCCACCCTCATACCTGTACATGATGATATATATGTGAGATTTGAGCTTTTGTTACCTGAGCACTTGTGTGGTTGTGGGCTTGTGTTTGTGTACTTTTCCACTCTCCACGTTCTTCATGTTTACTTTGCTTTTGCCCTGTATCTGCAGCTGCGGTTTTCACTTGAACAAAACAGGTTAATTCATCTGTTCGACTTGGCCCCTTGCCCAATGAGCAAGGGAGTGGCAATATTCTTACCTTAATAATGGGTCAAGGGGCCAAGCCTTGAATCAAATAAGGTAAAGTGAAATAACCAAAATAGGGGAGATGCATCATGCAAGCACACACATGCAAACAATAAATCAGAATATGCACAGGCAAAATGCAGGCATACGAATGAAGAAGGCATTTATATTTTTTTTGTTATTTTCCTGAAAAACGCGCCTTAGATTAGGTCGTGACTCAAGTGAAAGACGCCCCCTCAGACGGCGTGCATTTTAAAAGGATTTTGGAATTTGGTGAAAAGACGACCTGAACAAGGGCGTTAATTTGATAAAGACGACCCTCACGAGGGCGTGAGTTAAATAAAAAACGCCTTAGTGAGAGGCGTGAATTATATGAATTTTCAAAAAAGATTGACAAGGCTATCCAGATCGCGGGCCCTACACGGTCATCATCTAGGATTCATTAATCTTTCTTGAATAATTAAAAGGGAGTCGACGTGCTCAAAGTTGACTTATATTCGAGATTTCGCACAGTGCAATTTCTTAAGTTCGTCTTGACCATCCTGCCAGTTCGTGACTTTACCACATAGAAAGGATGGAAGAAAATATAAGGAAGCCCAAAAGGGTTTTTGGGATGCTCAAAGTAAAGTTACCTCCCCTGCCCTATGCCTGTTGGGGTTCGGTCTTTGGCGTAGGAAATTGTTGCCTTTTTGCCCATTTATAATGCATGCATACGCCCAAGGTTTTCCTTGCGGGGACTTTGCCCTCTTGACATGCTTTTCTTTTCATAACTTGACTTTCACTTTGGAATTGATTTGCATTGATAAAAAAAATAAACCTAATTTTACTTGGGCTTTTGTGACATTTGCTCCCTTTCGGGCCTTGACTTCCACCTACTAGGGCGGCGGATAGGCTTGGCGCCTCTGCCTCGAAGTCTCCCTTTCCCCCCTTATGGGCCGAAGAAGAAAAGAACGGGTATTATCTTTCACTTTTAGTCAGGTTTTTGACTTTCTATCAGATTTTGCACTGCTTGAGTTCAAGAATAAAGCGTGTAGTGTGTGCGGGTGTCAACCCCATTTTTAAGTTACCAAGACTGATAAATGAATTCTGAATTTTGACCTTTCAGGCCTTGATCTTTTGTGTGCCATGACAAAAGCCTTTTTGTTTGTTTGAAATTTCTCTCTTTTCTTTTTTTGTTTTTTTTTTAGATTTTGGCAAATACTCTAATTTTTTTTGGATTTGGAAAATATTCATTTTTTTTTTTGTGGATTTTGGAAAATTTTCATTTTTTGTTGGATTTTGTTGGGAACTATTCATTTTTTTGTGGATTTTGGGAAAATCAAGGGTAGTATTTCTTAAGATATAAACCGTTCCAAGGGTGAGTTAACTCTTCACCTTCAGCATTAGTTAATTTATAAGCATTGCCAGGAAAAACTTCTTTTATAACGAACGGTCCCTCCCAATTTGGTTGGAGTTTTGAACGGGGGCCACCCGGCTTAACAAAAATTCTCTTGATTAGCATTTCACCGACTTTAAATTTTCTCTCAATTACTTTCTTTTGGTAAAAATGTGAGAGCCTATTTTGATAAACGCGCGCATGCTCAGCGGCGACCAGACGCTTCTCATCTAGGAGTTCCAATTGGGTAAGGAGTGAATCACGACGTTCATCAATAGAAAGTTCCTCATCCAATTGTACTCGCAGAGAGGGAATAAGAATCTCATAAGGGACTACGGCCTCCATTCCATAAGTAAGGGCGAAAGGAGTTTGCCCAGTGGGGGTTCGAATGGAAGTGCGGTAGGCCCAAAGAGCTTCAACCAGCTTGTCTGGCCAGTCCGAAAATTTATTAGCCTCACACGTCTTCTTAACGATCTTGATCAAAGTTTTGTTAGTTGCTTCTGCTTGGCCATTGCCCTGCGGATAGTAGGGAGAAGAATGATGCAATGCATTGTTATACCTGTTGCAGAGATCCTTGAGATCTTGAGAGATAAATTGAGGTCCATTGTCGGTGACGATGGTGCTCGGGATGCCGAACCTCGTGATGATGTTCTTCATGATAAATTTGCAAACGGTTGATGCTTTAATTTCCACGTAAGCTTCCGCTTCTGCCCACTTGGTGAAGTACTCCGTTGCTGTGAGAATGAATGATTTTTGCTTGGTCAGGAGGTTCGAGTCACCAAGAGGTCCAATGATGTCAAAAGCCCACATGGAAAAAGGCCATGGGGAGGACGTAGGATGGAGTGAAGAAGCAAGAGAATGAATCTTGTCGGCGTGCAGTTGGCACTTAACACACCTACGAACGTAGATATAGCAATCCTCTTCTAGAGTTGGCCAATAGAAACCTAGTCTAAGGATTTTCTTAGCTAGCATCTGGCTGTTCACATGACCACTACACACACCAGAATGCGCCTCTTCCACGACTTTCCAAGATTCATCATCATCGAGGCATCTCAATAAAACACCGGTGAGCCCTCTTCTGTAGAGCACACCTCCAACCAAGGTATAACGTTGAGCCACTCTTCTAATTGCTTTCTTTTCTTCTGCTGTGGCTTCCTCGGGATAAGACTGATCATTACAGTATCTGGCAATCTCATAATACCAAGGCTTTTCTTCGTCAGCCAATTCTTCTTCCCAGTCCAAGAGCATGACCTCTTTGCCTTTAAGAGTTTCTTTCTGCTTGGCCTTCTCTAGCACCTGATCCCTAATATCAAGGAAAGCACGGTCCTTAATAGCTGGAGTGTCACGCTGATGAATCAGAGGGACATGGAAATCACGCTCAGGGGGGGAAGACTAAAGCAGAAGCTAAAGAAGTAAGAGCGTCAGCTAGAATGTTCTGACTGCGAGGCACATGAACGAAGATTAATTTGGTGAAGAGTTTGGCATAAGCTGAAGCGAGTTCCTGGTAGGGTTTAAGCTTAGGATTGATAGTGCGGCACTTGACCAACACCTGGCGCAGAATGAGTTGACTATCACCGACGATCCTCAAGTGAGTGACACCATATCGATGAGCGGTTTGTAGACCGGCCAAAAGAGCTTCATACTCGGCTATGTTATTGGTGACGGGAAAAGTGAGCCGAGCAGCAAATGGAATGGTGACCCCTTCAGGTGTTAAAAGAACCATGCCGATCCCTCTTCCTTGAGAATTAAGAGCTCCATCAAAATGTAGCGTCCACATAGGATCAAGGGGTTGATTAATGGACATTAATTCTTCATCTGGGAACTCAGAATTGACAGGATCAAAATGAGGTAGAGGGTGATGAGCAAGATGTTCGGCGATGGCATAACCTTTGATAGTTTTTTGCTGAATGTAAGTGATATCAAACTGGGAGAGGAAGCTTTGCCAGCGTGCTAATCGATCAGTGAGGACAGATTTTTCAAGGAGGAATTTGATTGGATTCATGCGTGCAATGAGGTGAACCTCGTGGGCTAGAAAATAGTGTTTTAATTTCTGCACTACCCAAACCAAAGCTGCACAAGTCTTCTCCATGGCTGAGTACTTCTGCTCACAGGGGTTAAGAAGTTTAGACAAGTAGTATGCTGCCCTCTCCTTACCTTCTTCATCCACTTGAGCTAAGACAGCACCTACAGAGTCATCCAGGACTGAAACATACAGAATAAGTGGTTTGCCTGGAATTGGCGGCCTCAGGACATGGGGATTGGCCAAATAATCCTTCAATCAGTCAAAGGCTGCCTGACACTTGTCATCCCAATTAAACTTGACTCCCGGCTTGGTAAGTTCGTAAAACGGCCTGCATCTTTGTGAATGCTGGGAGACGAAGCGGCGAATGAATTGCAACCTCCCTATTAATCCTCGAACTTCCTTCAAATTCTTGGGAGGAGGCATATCTCTGATGGCCTTTGCCTTGTTGGGATCGACTTCAATTCCCCTCTTACTGACAATGAATCCAAGCAACTTTCCTGAAGAAACGCCAAATACGCACTTCTTGGGGTTCATTTTTAATTGATATTCTCGCGATCTCTGCAAAACCTTAGCCAGAACCCCAGGATGCTCAATCCTTGTCCTTGATTTCACTACCAGGTCATCCACATACACCTCTATATAAATATGAATCATGTCATGAAAAATAGCCATCATAGCCCTCTGGTAGGTGGCTCCAACATTCTTAAGTCCAAAGGGCATGACCACATAACAATATGTACCCCATGGTGTAGTGAACGAGGTTTTCTCTTGATCCTCTTCAGACAGACGAATTTGATTGTAACCTGAAAAGCCATCCATAAAAGAAAGAGTTTCAAATCCTGCCGTGTTATCAATCAGAACATCAATATGAGGGAGGGGGAAGTCATCTTTAGGACACGCCCGGTTGAGGTCCCGAAAATCTATGCAAATTCGAACTTTTCCATCTTTCTTCATAACCGGGACAATGTTAGCCACCCAATTGGGATAGAGGACGACTCTAACAAATCTAGCCATGTGGAGTTTATCGACCTCTTCCTTCATTTTCAAAGCCATACTAGGGTGGAAACGCCTCAACCGTTGTTTTACCGGGACAGACCCTGGCTTGAGTGTAAGGCGGTGTTCAACGAGCGCAGGGTCTAATCCCGGCATATCTTCATAACTCCATGCGAACGTGTCCTTGTATTCTTGAAGAACTAAAATGAGCGCCTCCTCTTCGGAGGGCGGCAAATTCTTACTTATGAGGACAATCCTAGGGTCTTCCTCGGTACCCAGATTGATTTCTTTGGTGGGTTCTTCTACGGAGGCTGATGGTTCGTCGAATCTTCTTATACCACTAGCAAAAGTATCAGCCTCGTCCTCATATTCTTCATAATTTTCATCCCCCTCTTCAATAGGGTCTTCATCATTCATGATTTCATAAACGCCCAAACCCTCATAAGAAGCAACAGAATCCTCATATTCTAACTCTGGCAGGATAATTGGATCTTCCACAAACTCAGGGAGGGCTAAACAAGCTTGGCATCTGATGGCCAATTCCAACAAAAATCTGCGAGGAATCTGCTTACCCTTGGCCTTCTTGTGTTAATTTACCCCATGATTTTTATTAGAAGAAGAGGAAGAAGAGGAGGAAGAGCAACTAGCTTGATTAGAAAGGAAAGAAGGAGGTGAAAAAGTGGATACAGGAGGTGATACAGAGGAGGGCCCCTCACCAGAGGGGGAGAAGAGTCTTATCAAGGAATCTTGGAAGAGCGGCCCCTGGGTTGGGACGCACTCGGGAGAAAAATAGGAGGTCTCCTCAATAGAAATGGAGGATTGGAATGTTGGAGATTTGGCGTTTTTTTTTTCGTTTTTAGCTTTTCCTTCATTTTTATTTTCTTTTTCAAGTAAAAAGCAATGTGAAGGGAGAATAGCAGGAGGAGTGGAGATTGCAAGATTGGAGAAAGATTTAATCAAAGATGGCCCACGCGGGGGTGAAATGGAGATTTTAGAAAATCGCTCGAGGAGCGAAGGAGCAATCGGGAGGGAAATCTGAATTGAATCGGGAGACCAGTTGATGGTAATTGGTGGTGGTCGCGGCACGTGACCAAACCAACGGGAATAGAGAGAAGCCAACACAGATGGATGCACAGAAGTGAGGGAGAAAAGGCCGGCCCACAGCCTATCTACGGAAAATCCTTCTTCAAAGGGGACATCTGGCTCCCCCGTATCTGTGTAGTCACTTAACATCTGCCTTTTATCTGTGATTACTGCTGGCATTTCAATCAGTTCTTGAATCAGCGGCGGCCACTCTGGATCTGTCGGCATGAACAGGCGGCTCAAAGAAATAGTGATGTCATTCATGTCAAACCACCTGTACCAGTCACATTCCGGATCACCCATTTTTCTTCTTTTATCTGGCCTTAAAGACTCCAGGGCTTTGTAGGTAGCTAGTGGGGCAATGTGACGAGCAAACTGTCTGGCGTGCACATCTTGACAATCAAGCAATGAAGTAATGACGGTAGTCTGCTCATTGTTCTGAATGCCCCCGGTGACAAAATGTGTCTTTAAAGTCCAGGTGAGCGGCTGGCGGTCTGGTTTGAACGTAGAAGTCATAAATGCCCATGGTTCTTCTTTATTTTTGCCAGGTCCTTTATAGCCCAAACCGCCTCGTACAAGTAGTTTCTGTGGCTTGATGGGCCTAACCCTGCCCTGACATTTTGCGCCTAGGCCCTTACCGTCTTGATACCCCATTTTCAACAGAATGTTCCAGCCAGGGGTGTTAATCATATTCTTTTTCTTCTTCCCCTTGGAAGGTAGGGGCGTCATGGCAACTGTGGTGACGGTCTCAGATGGCCTCGATTGTGGACGGGGGACGTCCAGCACAGACAGAAGTGGCTTGTTGGCTGGCCAAATGGAAGGAACTGATGAAGCTGCATGAATATCTTCCTCTGGCAGGATAGGCATACTGGTCACCTTGATAATGCGGCCCTTGTGGGGGAATTTAATACATTGATGATTTGTGGATGGCACCGCATCAAGCTGCTGTATGTAGGGGCGACCCAGGATGCCATTAAAGGTCGGATCCATATCCAGGATATGAAAATCTGCTGTAATGGTGGCTGGACCCAAGCTGACTTTGAGAGTAATCATACCCAGAGGGGGTTTCTTTGTATTGTCATATGCTGTGACAGTAATGGTAGATGGCCGAATCTGGCTCTCAGGGATACCGCATAGCTTCAGAGTGCTCGGAGGCAACACATTGATAGATGCACCGGTGTCTACCAAACACTGCTTAACGGCCACTTTGTTGATATCAACCGTAATACATAGGGCATATTTTCTTGCCGGTAGAGGTGCTAACTCATGTTCATGGAATGTGATTGCCGACTGACTGCTGGCAGGAGTCAAGACTGTAACTATTTGCTCGACCGGCATGTCTTCGTTGACCATGACCTTCTGCAAATATTCCTTCAGGGTCAGCTGATGAGTGGTGGACCTCTTGATTAATTCAAGAATGGAGATTCTGGCTGGAGTGCGATCCAAGTGCTTTAATAAATCATACTGAGTTCCCGGCACTGAATCTTGTTCCTGCTCTTGCTCTTGTGGCCCCTGCACAGGCTCTAGCTCTCTCTGTGGGAAAACACGGTGGAATATCCGTCCACTGCGGAGCGGCGCTACGCCTTGACGTGCCTCTGTCGGGGCAATATTAGGAGGAGGGTTGGAAGAAGAAGAAGGAATGTTGGTAGCAGAAACCCAGCTAGGGGATATCAAAGGGGAATTCAATGAAAGGGGCGCCCCCGTAGGAGACGTGGTAGTGGTGTTTAACAAAGATGCCCCCGCGGGAGGCATGGGAGGAGTATTTGACGAAGGTGCCCTCGCAGGAGGCGTGGGAGAGGAGAGGGATATCCGAATGCGAGGAGCATTGGCAGGTGGTGGAATAAGGAGAGATCGCGGCACAAAAGGTGGTTGAACTGATGACGGAGGAACTCTTGCCGGTGTAGGAGTGGTAGAGGGGGTAGCGGGTGCTGGCGGTGAGCGGAGTAGGAGTGGCCTGGATGGCGCGTGTGTGGGATTGGTGGTGGAAGGTGGAATGGTAGGTTGTGGAGGTGGTAGGCGGGTAAGAAGAGAGCGAGCCGGCAAGGCCGTGGAATTGGTGGAGGTAGAAGGATTGACGGGGCGCAGAAGGGGACGTCCCGATAGGAGAATAGAAGAAGAAGGAGGTGTGCGCAAAAGGCACGGAGTTTGATTTTGAGTTGGATCATGATGAAATGCCCCGACAGAGGCGTTTTCTTCGTGCCATCCCTGCCCTCTCTCCACCTCGTAGAGAGACGTGACAGGGTTCACATGTTGATTAGGAGCGTGCTCCGGCAATGGATTACAGACGATCCCCATATCCTGCTGGGGTGCTGGAGCTTGCTGTGGCTGAACTTGTTGCGGAGCTGGCTGCTGTTGTTGCTGGTTTTGTTGTTGCCGAGAAGCCCTTCTTTCTTTCATAGCGGCTATGAATTGTCTCATCTCATCCCAATTGATGTCACCCTGGTCATTTAGATCGTAGATGTAATCTCTGAAGTGGAAGCAACGATCCAGGTTGTGACCAGGGGCGCAGTGAAAGGCACAATAACGGGATGTGTCAACATTAGCGGGCCACACGGTTCTTTCCTTCGGTAATGCGAGCAAGTTGGCGGCCATCAGGGCATTAAAAATATCGGGGAGACTTTCAGGAAGTGGGGGATAGTGGTCCTTTTTGGGGCCAAGTGGCGGTCTCCGTTGTTGTTGTTGGCCATAGTTGGCTGGTGGGGGCACTTGATGGTATTGTGGTGGGGCTGGAGGATCTATGCGGGGGGCTTGGTTTTACGGTGGAGCAAAGGAGCGTTGAGGCGCGAATTGGGGTGGTGGAGTAGGGTTAAAATGAGGGTTCTGTCGTGGAGGTGGTGGACATGGGTTAGTTTGATTATGGGGGTTGCCAACTACGCCAACCTGCTCATTTGTGACAGTGCCTTCAGTCGTGGGCCCGCTGTTGACATTTGTATTCTTTTTAAATAGCCGAGGCTTCGGCTCAAACATGCCCATGATGGGCGAGTCCTTCATTTGCGTTTGTATATAACGAGCTCTTTCATAGAGCTCTTCCATAGTTGTTAGCCGATTCATGGCCAAAATGTGCCGGAATTGGGGGGTTGCATTAGAAATGACCATTTTCACTTGCTCCTGTTCCGACAATGTGTCCTTTAATTTCTCGGCCATAGACCGCCACCTATCAGCAAATACAATGAAGTCCTCCTCGAGCTTCATTTTCTCGGCAACTAAATCTGTAACAGAAAGGGAAGGTCCCACCCGGTCTCTGTACTTTTGCAGGAATTTTCTTTGAATAACATCAAAATCGCCGGCATCAGCTGGCTCCAGAGAATAAAACCATTCGAGGGCTGGCCCCTCAAGAGACCTCCTGAATAAGTAGGCCAGGGAGGCCTTATTGTCCTGCCAAAAGGAAGTCTCATATCGGAAATCCTTTAAATGAATGAATGGGTTGCCCGTCCCATTATATCGCCGAAAATTCGGCATTTCAGAAGGTGGTAAATGGAACACCGGCAACGTAGGAAGAGAAATTTCCGGAGCATTCTTAGTTGCTGTAACCTTCTTGAGCTGTTCCTCCATGTTGGCCAGCTTCTGAAGCAAGAGAGTGTTGGTATCGGGCTCGACCGGGGCCTGATTCTGAGCAAAAGAAGGCGGTATAGGCGTTCGTAGAATCCGAGGAGGTTGGAAGGATTGATGCCTAACCGCTGAATAGCTCGCCCGCTGGGCCGGCATGGCCGCAGTAGGCGTTTGTGGACGAGAGGAGGGGGGATGCAAGACCGCCTGGTCATTAACAATCTGATGGCTACTCACGGCCGGAGGGGGATTAGAAGAAGAAGAAAGAACCGACTTCCCTTTTAAAGCGGCCTGAATGGCTTGCCGCTGGGAGTCATCCAACTGGGAGAGAGCCTGGATCAAATTTGTGACATTAATGGATGGGGAAGGGTTCCCCGAAGTGTTGGAAGATGGAACTTGAGACGGAGGGTCCGCCTCATGAAGAGTGGTATCAACCACATGAACTTGTGAGTAATGTGGGTGAGGAGGAAGGTAGTTCCCCTCATAATAAACAGAATCCTGGAGAGGGTCCTCATATTGACCAAATATGTTCTCATTCTCATCATCATAGGAGTACCCGTTTCCTGCCATGTTGATGGTTTTACCTGAACGGAGTTTCATTCTTAAGAGAGAGAGTGTTTAATGAAGGAACTATCACAAAATACTTAATCCAAACAAGGCAATCAAATCACCCAACTATGTTTATGCAAACAAGGTTGGCAAGAAACGCAAGATTTTAATGTTTGATGTTTGAATTAGGATGGATTATTTGTGAAAGTTCACTCTTTTGCCAAATGAGACCTAGTTTGATCCAAGTGTAACCTCCGGGTCAACTAAGTTTTTCTCTCTCTTTAACAACGCATAGGTTCTCTAAACTCCAGGTACTTCAAGGGTACAACCAGCCCGGCGTCCGTGAGGGAATCCACGGGTGCGGGGACTTATGGAGGTCTTAGAAAAGGGATTCCCGGTCCAAAGAGACGAAATGCTCAATGGAGGGTTGTCCCGATTCCAAGAAAGGTGTGTGGAATCCTAGGCTAGAGAGAGGAGGTCTCTCAACCAAGCCAACAAATCAAGACAATCCAAGCAGCAATGTAATATCAAGACAAATGCCAATCAATGAATAAGAGCTAATCTGTGAAAAAGAACAGTAAAGAAACGCCCTTGGAAAGGTCATTTTCACAGCAGGAGGAAAGACACGCCCTGCGGTAGGTCGTGACAAAATGAAAACACGGCAGCGTGGCTGTCGTTAAACTCTGTGAGGGGCTCACAGACGGTAGGAAAACACGCCTTTGGGTAAGGCGTTACAAAGAAAGGACGCATCCACGGGAGGGCGTCAAAACTCAGAGAAACGCCCTGATCCTAGGCGCTGATAAAAAATAAAACGCCTCTGAGAGGGGCGTTAATCCACAGGCAATATGATAAGCATGCAGCAAACAACAGTTTATGGTAAAAGACGCCCTGGCAGTGGGCGTTACTCAACGAAACACGTCCCTGTGAGGGGCGTTAAATAGCAGACGATAAAATGAGCAAACAAAGCGCCAGCAGATGCAATAAACACACGCCCTGGAAGGGGGCGTTAATCAACAAAACACGTCCCTGTGAGGGGCGTTAAATCAAAAGACGCCCTTGTTGAAGGCATTAATAAGCAGCAATTGACTGATCCGGGGAGTGTGCAGGGTGCACAATGGAGGGTGCCCGAGGGGCACAAGGGAAAGGGTACCGAGGGCACCGAGGGGAAAGGGCACGCGAGGGTGCCTAAGGGGAAAGGACACACGAGGGTGTCAAAGGGGAAAGGGCACACAAGGGTGCCAATGGAGATGGTAATCAATAAAGAAAACAGTGGAAGTCCCACCGTGATCGCCAATTTGTAGATCGGATTAAAAATCCTCTCTTAGGAGAAGTTAAAATAATAACAATGAATAAACAAAAATGCGTAAGATGTAATAAAAATAGCACGAGGTGCTAAAGTGGAGATGATGTGATCGCTAGAGGGGTTACCTCAATAAGAAGAAAAAGGAGATCGCGTGTACCTGGTGAAAATTGGGATGTGGGATGGATGTGGATTTCTTCCTCCAACTTCAATCGGCCGGCCGATGAAGTGGGTTTTCTTGGTTGATTACCTTGTAAAAAAAAGACAATGAAAAAACAAACAAAAGAGAGAGGGATCAGCCAAAGTGCAATAGTATCAATTCAAAACTAACATAAAATGATGAAAAGACATCAACATGCGCACCTCTTTTTTTTGTTGTTTTAAAACCCCTTAATAAGACTTAAGGGAGGGGGAGTATGATGATAAAAAAAATTGCAACAAGGTGGGAATAAATACGAAGGATGAATGAATATGATGAATGGAGTGGTATAAATGATGTAGAACAATCAGATGAAAAACTGAAGAAGCCCTGCTGTCCCTGGCGACAGTAGAGGGAAACCGGATGAATATGACGGACGTAGATGGATGAAGCACCGGATGAAGCCCAACGAAGGATGCAGAAAATGAAGAAGGCTCTGCTCGTGACGCTTAACCTCTTGAGTGCTTAGAATGCTTAACCTTCTGAGTCATTAACCTCTCACACGATCGCATGATATTTTCTCTTATAGCTTCAATCGAATGTGATCAAACAAGGAAATGATAAGAATGGGTAATGAGGCATCCAGGGAAGGATCAAGATCGAGCAAGAGTCCCAAGGATGGTAGGGAACTGTGAGGGAAAGATGGAAAAAGGAAGGACTCTGGAGTGAAACACGACTTAGGACAGGGCGTCAAATCATGAATTGACGACCTTTACAGAGACGTTTCTTGAAACACGACCTAGGAAAGGGCGTTTCTTCCTGGATTTAAATTTGGAAATAAAACTTTCTTTGTTTAGAAATTAATGGAACACGCCTAAGATAACGGCGTTTCTTAAAAACACGCCCTGAGGTAGGACGTTACACAGAAAAAGCTTTTTATTTTGAAAGTAGATAATTCCAGAAATTAACGAATAATACCAGGAATTGACGCCCTCATACATGGTCGTCCTTTCTTTTAAAACGCCCCATCACAGGTCGTTACTTTCTAAAGTAACGCCCTTCGTCAGGTCGTGAATCACGACGGATGCATAAAAAATGCATAAAATTCTCAAAAAAGAGAAAAACTTCATGTTATAGGGATATTGAAGTCCACTTGGGGCGTTTACATAATCACATGAGATTTGATCAACAAAACGTCAATTTTGCCGTGTCTACAGTGGGGGGCTGATAATTTCATGGGAAATAGGCCATTTTCTTCCCCCATGTGATCAAAACTCAAAATAAATAAATTACATATGGAGGGGGCACTCCTTTGACTAGGTAGGTAAGGTAGGTGGCCAACTTTGACATTTTACACCACTTGTCTCCCATGTGGTCAATTAGCATTCAAACCTTCTAGATGGCCACCTAGGATGGTTGACCAGCCCCACTTGGATGAGGTGGACCAATGGGGAAGGGGAGGGGGCCCCCTAGCTGGAGCTACTACACATTTGCACAAAAACCCACATAATCCATTGGAGTGACTCATTGGCTTATAAAGCCTTACATTTGCGTACATACTTTCCCAAGGATATAAACACAAACTAAAAGGACATAAATGCAAAAGAAAAAATACATGCTCGGCGTCGATTCCCATCAACTCTCCCCGGGTGGGAGGAACTCGGCCCCGTCGAGTAGGGGTAGGGATGCTCGAGTACTCCGGCGGATCTGTCACCGTGCCAAGTAACGCGGGTACGCTCTACTCCAAGTGATCGTCACCTGCTCATTCCATATATACTCGATATGCACAGACTGCTATGGGCTAAAGGTGGACACTCTGGGTGGGGCACTCTCAAAAGGGAAGGGAGCAGCTCGAAGACTCACTAGGAATCACCTGCTGAGTCCCTGTAGGTGACTGATCCAGGTAGATGTAGAACCGATCCCATACTCATCAAGTGAGTCCAATCGCCTATTACTCATAAGAGAACGACAACGAGCTTGCACAAGACACATGCAGACAGACATACCACACAAAGAAAAAGCACACCGACTCATCTATGACCCTAGACATACCTAATGTTAGTCCGACCCGTACATGGGTGACGACAGACCAGGACATCCGAATGTGTGCCATGCATGCATTTGACGTAACCGGAGGTTGACGTCATGGGAACTCCTAGACATACTACGATGCACCAATCATGGACATTGGGCTTGGATGCGAGAAGTCCGGGAGGTGCAAGTGGTTTAGAGGGATCGGGGAAACCAAAGTCTTCCTTACCCCCGAATGATGGTTCGGACCTATGGCTATGTGGAGTTTGCTTGGCCCGAGTGGAAAAGGTGGGATAGTGAACTCCGCGGAAGAAGGGTAGTGAGTATGAAAACTCGGGAGGTTCACTAGTGAAGGGGTCAAAAGGGTCGAAGAAGGTGTGACCCCATGAAGTGGGTTCCAACATGACATGGTCCCAAGTTTAAAATTCATAGTCACCGCCATACATTATGATCGGTGGGACGATGGACATGTGTAGAAAATAGGATTCCTCCCTTGGGCAAAAGGGAACGAAGTCGGACTCGGCCGGCATCGGGAGGAGTAGAAGAATCTCCGTGGTGACACACCCCACGGTGCACACGGAGGTAATGGACCCGAAGGCCGGATGGGTGAAGCTAAGACTAGCGGGTTGGTCAAAGCCTCGGGCCAGTAGGTGCGTTAACTTCCATTACGTGTCTAATCCCATAATAAGGTCATCCAATGTATCAATATGGTGACTAGACCGAAAGGTAGTGTGGAAGGAGTTGACGGGCACTATAGGTAAGGTAGGGTCCATAGAAGGGTAAGGACGTGGGACCAAGCCATCCTTGAGCCAACTAAGAAGTGGCTCGGCTATGTATAGCATACCCGTAAGAAACACGGGTGGCTCGGGATGGACATCCTCTAAATGTGGCTCCTCGAAGGGAGGGTGGCTCCCATGATGGGTGGCTAGAGGGGTGGGCTCCAGGAGAGGTGGCAAGCATGAATCCGAAGGTGGAGTGGGCCACTGGGGTTGGGTGGCGGGAAATACGAGGGTGCTCGATTGAGCCCTATCCTTAAGGATGATCTTGCCAGGTAGGTAAGGTGGGTATAAGGTGCAAGTCCTTTTGCCCCAGTCAAGATTAGCCTTTCTTTCTCCTAACCACGTTTGCCCTAAAATGATGCATGGACCAGCAAGTGTGCCGATCCTGCACCATGCACCATCGGTGTAAAGAACGGAGCCGACCTTCCTATAGAACTCAACACAAGCAAAATCACCATCACGGATAATCTCGCCTGTCTTGGAGAGAGACTCCACGATATCAAAAGTAACCCAATTATCCGACTCCCTATCGGTGAAATGGAGTTCCGTTGTGGACCCATTAGGTGGAGTGGCTTTAGAAACGATATAGGGTCGGGCTAGGAAGGCCTTGGCTTGGGCCACCAGAGATGACCACTTGGACGCATGGCCTTGGGGAACGGCCATGGATAGCGGACATGGACATGCATACACACGGAGACAAGACACTAGACCGACTAATGCAAAGGTTGGGATGCATGCATACTAAGGACAAGACACCAAGACTCGGTACGGGGCGGAGTTAATCGATCTGAAGATCACTCGCGCAAGTGTGCAACCTTCCCGATAGGCGTAGCCTAACGTTCGGACAACACCTTTTTATATATCGACTAGTGGTATTCAAATGCGACCCAAAAGACACTTCTTTTTTTTTTTTGTTTTAAAACAATGATGACCTTAAACGTGACTTAGACAATGACTAATGACTAGACGTAAATGACACTTTTTTTTTGATTTGGACACCCTAGACTCAAACTCGCTCTGATACAAAATTGATGCGGGACGAGACCACGGACATGACAAGCTCGCGATTGTCCCTTAATGAGGGAAGCGTCGGACGTGCGCGGTTGAGAAACCGGCAATGAGCTAGGGTGATCGGCTCTCTCGTGTGCCCGGATCGGGTCACGGGACGGACTCGCACTCTCTCGCAGCAGCGGTAATGAACAGATAAAGCAAGCTAGATATCTCTACACATGCTCTCTAGCAGCGGCATAAACAAATATATATGAAGTAAGCAAAATGCCAGGCAAGGAGCGAACACGATACCTCCACACGCTCGGCGTGGGGACGACGGACCCGGCCGAAACTCGTACTCCCGGGACAATTAATACACCATATTACAGCAAATGAATTACTACCCACTCCACGCAGGGAGGTAAAGGGCTACACAAACGGGCCCGGGAGGACTGAATTCGGGTTGACGGGCGGCTTCTCGCGTCTCTTCGGCAGCACCCGAACTAGTGATGGTGGGGCCCACGTGCTGTCCGGAGGGGTCGAGTGGGACCCGGTGACACCGCTGTAGTGGGGACACTTAGGGAAGCGTTCCCCGGGTTGGCGACACGCTGGTTCGCCGGCAGAGGCCGGGCGGCTCCGTTCGGCACCGGTCGGAATGACCAGCCACGGACCTGTCGGTTCTGTTTTCTGGCACGCGCTCCGGCGAGAACGGACGTTGCGATCAGCCCTGACGTCGGAATGCGGTGAAACTAGCGCCGTTGGAAAGATGCTTCGAAGGGATTCAACCCAAGGTGATTACAGAAAAATAATCAAGCATGTACTTCTGATTGGCGAATTTTGAAGGTTGGTGTTGTACAGTATCTGAACTCTCAGATCTGCAGGGCTATCCTCTGATAACTGTCGTTGAACGTAGGGTGGATGTCCGATTCAGCTCTTGAGGTCTTCATCAAAGGTGTAGGAAATTGATCTAGGAAGACGGAAAAATGGGTTTGGACAAGTTTGGATGTGGCTACGAATTTCTATGATTTTTGTACTAGTAGTGGGTCGGATCTGAAATCTGGCTGACAACACTGTAGCTGAGGAAGAACACGAATTTTTAAAAATAGATAGAAGGCTGATCAAAACATAAGAAAATTGGTGGATGTAGGGGATTATGGACAGAACTCACAGTGAAATTGGGAGGGTTTGGAAAAATCAAAAAGGTGGTCGGAGATGGGAGACTCAGAGCTGTTGTCACTATAGACAGAGAAAAAACCGATCTGGGAATGACAAATGAACGAAAATGGAAAATTACTAAATAGAGGAGTTTGGACATGAAAATTTAGGTGGAGGTGGGGATTCAAGGTAGGAACACACCCTCAAAATTTTAGCTTCCGATCTTCACGTGGTGGAGAGCAGGAATTCGTGGACTACACCTCTGTCCAGCAGGACAGATGCTTGAAGATGGCTCCACGGCGGCTCGAAGGCGGCACGAACGGCGGCGGCGGTGGCACAGATGATCACCGGAGATAGAGGGGAGGGGATTGAAGATAGAACCACTCTAGAATTTGAGGTTGGAGGAGATGAACACCAGGGGGAGAGAGGAGGGGCTCAAGAACACTCTTAATTTTCCAACAATTTTCTCTTCATTTCTTCATTAATTTCTAATGACACTATACATAGGCTTATATAGAAAATGGCAAGGGGTGGGGGGCTGATAATTTCGTGAGAAATACGCCATTTTCTTCCCCCATGTGGTCAAAACTCAAAATAAATAAATTACATATGGAGGCGGCACTCCTTTGACTAGGTAGGTAAGGTAGGTGGCCAACTTTGACATTTTACACTTGTCTCCCATGTGGTCAATTAGCATTCAAACCTTCTAGATGGCCACCTAGGATGGTTGACCAGCCCCACTTAGATGAGGTGGACCAATAGGGAAGGGGAGGGGGCCCCCTACCTGGACCTACTACACATTTGCACAAAAACCCACATAATCCATGGGAATGACTCATTGGCTTATAAAGCCTTACATTTGCGTACATACTTTCCCAAGGATATAAACACAAACTAAAAGGACATAAATGTAAAAGAAAAAGTACATGCTCGGCGTCAATTCCCATCACCAGAAATCCCCCTTTCAATAGATATCCCAGCTGAGGTTCTTCATAGCCTGGTCAATGAAGCAAGATGTGGACAGATCTTCAAGATGAAGCCCGGATGTTGATGTGCAGCTCGAGATCCAGGTTGACTAGCTTCAAATGAGGAAGTAAGGCTTCCATCCGTGCTCTGAAGGCATCTAATCAGCAAGGGGATCGACCATATTCCGATGTAGATGGCTTCTATTCGCGCATGGAAGGGCTCCCACGAGCTTTCTTCTCCTACAAGACAAAAACAAGACAAGATCGAATGTTCCCCTTTTTTCTCTCTCATTTTGGGACGCCCTAATCATTGATATTTATAGTCCCAAGGAGAGGGGACACGTGTGACAAGATGGGACCTCGGATCTCCCAATATTAGGGCAAAATGAGGAATAAAAACGGCGGCCTAGAAACGGATCTCGAACTGGACTGGCGGTTCGTAACTCCAGGGGTCGACCCATGAAACACGGGTCATGAAGCCTGACAAGTGAAATTTCCAGGGGTCGACCCATTGCGCCAATCTGCTAAAACCTGCTAAACCCAAGGGCTTCGGGTGACAAAAAGGGTCGACCCATTGGGTCGACCCACACACATTATGCAGACAACTAAAAAGCTGTGGGTTCTAGAGCACCTAGGGGTCGACCCATGGGTTCGACCCACAAACTACTTCTCAACAAAAAGAAGGAAATGAGCTAACAGCCATCAAGGGGTCGACCCATAGGGTCCACCCCATCAAAACTAACATATTATTCAAATCTATGATCTAGTTATAAACTAGGATCAACCCTTTGGGTCAACCCATGACAACTACAAAAGAATTCAACTTATTAAGGGGTAAGGTTTTGTTTGGATCTCACCAATCATCGTTCAATGATTGAGGAAGTTAGCTTCATTCCATATTCCTGTAAAAACACAAAATTGGAGTTGGATTGAAACTTTGACACACATGATTCAAAACACTTACTCAAGATACATGATCTTGATCCTGCAAGTATATCTCCTCTGGCAACCTTAGTAGTTCATGAACTAAGAAGAAAAAGGTGAAATATAGTAAAGCAGTTCAAAATGAGTTTGACTAAATATATTCAACCAACAAAAGTTCTAGTCTAATATAGTGTTTGGTCATCATCAAAATCCAACAAATAGAATATTTACACAGGGGGTTCAACAGGGGGGATTCAAAGCACAAGGGGAAGCACGCAGGACGATGGGGAAACAAACTAAGGACCCAAAGCAGAGATTAAACTTAACATAATACTAAGATAACTTGGTAAAGGTGGATGCGGGGGTGGACGACGAGGGAGAAAGGTGGCGTGGCAGAGCGAGCTAGGACTGTGAGGGAGCTTGATCGGGGCCTCTCGCCCGGACTGATCACAAGAATGGTGCAACCGAGCTCCACCTTGGTCCCGGTAGCATCGTTGGCGGTGGTGGAGGGAGGCGAACGACGGTAGAGGAAGAACGGAGATCCGAATGGGGCCTCACACCCGACCCCGTCTCAGAGCCGATGCACCCGGGGCTTCGATCGTCCTCCATTGAAGGGAAGAAGGGGGATAATTAGGGAAAGAGGATTGGGCATCGCACCCGGATTGGAGAGGAGGAAGGAGGTTTCCAACGATTGGGGAAGATAGCCATGGCTACACTCAATAAAGTTTCATAGATTCATTGCTTGTTTTTGATCAAACGAGATGGGGTACATATATAGGTGAAGGGGAAGACAAAATGACGCTACCACATTGATTACAACCATGGAAAACAATAACAAAGTCCGCCCTCAAAGTCTCTGGCATCGGGAAGTTGGACCGTCAGTTGCTTGGGTCTTTGTCTGAGACCGCGCTAGTCAAACATGGCACCTTCTTCAGATGACGCTCGCCTGATCAAGCGCGCTCCAGTCTAGTCTAGCTTGCTCGACGATGTGTGAGCACTTCAGATCACGCTAGGCATGGATGGTGCTTTCTCCAGATCGCGCTATCCTTGGGTAGCGCATTCATCTTTGCTCTGGTAGCCTTCTCGATTCCCATCAAACCCCTCCACTTGGGAAAGGTTCGACCTTGAACCTCGTAGCTCAGGATCCCAGTCTGTGAGGATAGCCTGGTTCCCGAAGCTCTGATACCATTTGATGGAGGACAGAGGTACGGGGTCCCTTGTTTTCTATCCAGGTCGCTCTATATGTGCCTGGCGCCTTCCGTAGAACGAGCTATATCGTCCATGCGCGTTCACAGGTACTCAAAGAATGACGGATCCTTGACTTGGAGACTCGTGGATGACTTTGGGGGGGGGGGGTTCAAAGCACAAGGGGAAGCACGTAGGACAGTGGGGAAACAAACTAAGGACCCAAAGTAGAGATTAAACTTAACAGAATACTAAGATAACTTGGTGAAGGTGGATGCGGGGGTGGAAGACGATGGAGAAAGGTGGCGTGGCAGAGCAAGGTAGGACCGTAAGGGAGCTTGATCTGGGCCTCTCACCCGGACCCATCACAGGAATGGTGCAACCGAGCTCCACCTTGGTCCTGGCAGCATCTTTGGCGGTGGTGGAGGGAGGCGAACGTCGGTGGAGGAAGAACGGAGATCCGAATGGGGCCTCACACCCGACCACGTCTCAAAGCCGATGCACCTGGGGCTTCGATCATCCTCCATTGAAGGGAAGAAGGGGGATGATTAAGGAAAGAGGATTGGGCATCGCACCCGGAGAGGGGAGGAGGAAGGAGGTTTCGAAAGATTGGGGAAGATAGCCATGACTACACTCAATAAACTTTCATAGATTCATTGCTTGTTTCTGATCAAACGAGATGGGGTACATATATAGGGGAAGGGGAAGACAAAACGATGCTACCACATTGATTACAACCATGGAAAACAACAACAAAGTCCGTCCTCAAAGTCTCCGGCGCTAGGAAGTTGGACCGTCAGCTGCTTGGGTCTCTATCTGAGATCACGCTAGTCAAACAGGGCACCTTCTTCAGATCCCGCTGGCCCGATCAGGCCCGTCCCAGTATACTCCAGCTTGCTCGACAGTGTGTGAGCACTTCAGATCGTGCTGGGCATGGATGGCACTTTTTCCAGATCACGCTATCCTTGGGTAGCGCGTTCATCTTTGCTCCGGTAGCCTTCTCGATTCCCATCAAACCCCTCCACCTGGGAAAGGTTCGACCTCGAACCTCGTAGCTCAAGATCACAGTCTGTGAGGACAGCCTGGTTCCCTAAGCTCTGATACCATTTGATGGAGGAGAGAGGTACGGGGTCCCTTATTTTTTGTCCAGGTCGCGCTATATGTGCCTGGCACCTTCTGTAGAACGAGCTATATCGTCCATGCGCGTTCACAAGTACTCCTAGAATGATGGATCCTTGACTTGGCGACTCGTGGATGACTTTGGGGGGGGTTCAAAGCACAAGGGGAAGCACGCAGGACGGTGGGGAAACAAACTAAGGACCTAAAGCAGAGATTAAACTTAACATAATACTAAGATAACTTGGTGAAGGTGGATGCGGGGGTTGTTATGTTAGATGGACGCAGTCTATCTCCACTAAGTTTGGATCTAGAGGGGGGTGAATAGATCTAATGCCTAATTAAAAACTAGTATAAGCTCTAATGCGGAATATAGGCAAACAGCAGGTAAGCCAAATGAAGAAACACTATGTAAAGGGTCGACCCATGCAGCCACACAGAAGAACACTATCTCGAGTGCTAGATATGAACAAGAGTGATTTAAGCTATGAAGATGAATGAGGAAAACAATTGCACACAATTCATAGACAAACTCACAAACACAAGGCACCCAAGATTTTTAGGCGGTTCGGTCAAAGACCTACGTCCATCCCACACTCAACTGAGTATGGCTTACTACTGCGCAGTACAACTTGCATCTGCTGGGCACTACAGCTTGGCCTACAAACCGCTGATACACAGCTTCGCTGGGCTTTACAGCTTGTCGACCCGAGGAACAAATCCTCTACAACAGCTGGGCAATACAGCTTAGCCGTCCGAGACCAAGTCTCGCCTGCTGAGGATTACAGCTTCACCAGTCCAGTGGAGACCTCCACTGCAATGCTGCCTCACAGCTTGAAGAAACAAGAGTTCGGACATAAAAGACAGAAGTAAATGAAAATGAAAACCCAAATGGGAATGTAGCTCGGAATGAGCAAGCCTCAGCTCTGGTTTCTGAACCAAGAGACTGAGTTACAATCAGAAAAGCTCTCAAACTAAACTCTCTCAATTTCACTCTCTCAACACATCTCTTCTCTCTTTTTCTTCTTCTCTATTTTTCTTCTCACTGTGGATCGATGACTCTCTACTACTTTCAGACTGGTTGTATGGACTTTGCCTCTCTTCAATCGATCAGCCTTCATCTGAAGACGAAGGCTTCAATATATAGCAGCAGCAGGTGGATAAGGGGCGTGTGGCTTCCACATTTCCCGCCCAGTGAATTCACCAGAACCGAGGCAATTCCATCCACATGGTAGCATCCTGGAAGGGCTTCTTCCACGTGTCACCATCATAGTTCCTCGTCCTCCTTGGATCACGAGCCAAGTCATCAGTCCAAGTAAAGAATCCCTGTCAGACAGAGTATCAGATTATCAGGTTAAGTATTTGCATTGCAGTGTATAGACTTCGCTGTATAGACTTGTGAAGGCGAATGCAATGTATAGACTTCATGAATGGGATTGTAATGTACAGACTCTGAAGAACAGCAGCCAATGTATGGACTTAGGCAATGTAACGACTTGGACAGACAACAGACGATGTATGGACTTCAACTCAAACATGCACAATGTACGTACTTTGAAGAGCATTCATCATCCAACGTATAGACTTAGGCAATGTAAGGGCTTGCCAGTGTATGGACTTGATGAGGGTTCAGCAATGTGCAGACTTCGACTCGATGTATAGACTTCACAACTGATGAATGCAATGCATTGGACAATGTATGGACTTAACGATGTGCAGACTTGCCAAGATGAATGAACGATGTATATACTTGGGCAAGCAAAGTCTATATAGACTTTACCAGTGTGCAGACTTTGAAGTGAAGACCAATGTATAGACTCCAACAGGCTTCAGCTCGTGCAGTGTATGAACTTCATGCAATGCAATGCAGATGAATGTATAGACTTCATGCAATGCAATGCAGATCAATGTACAGACTTTGGTGAAGCAAAATGCTGTACAGACTTCAACTAAAAGATGCACGATGTACAGACTTGAACATCATTCAACAGCCAATGTGAAGACTTCACGATGTATAGACTTTCCAAAGGAAAGGCTGTACAGACTTAAACAAAGCAAGGCAGCGAATGTATAGACTTCCAAGGGAAATGACGGTAAAGCTATCAGTGTATAGACTTCAAGGGAAACGGCGGTAAAACTACCGATGTATAGACTTGAAGGGAAACGTAGGTAAAACTTCCAATGTACAGACTTCGAAGTTGAACAGTTGGATGTACAGACTTCACCTCGATGTATAGACTTGGAAGAATGATGCACAGTGCAATGTATAGACTTCATGACTATGCTCATGCAGTATATAGACTCTGGAAAGCTAAGGCCAATGTATAGACTTCAACGATGCGTGCTACAGTCCAATGTATGGACTTAGCTTCGTGCATGCTACAGTCCAATGTATGGACTTATGAAGAGTGATGCATGACCAATCGGATGTACAGACTTCACTTGAAATAGTCCGTTGTACAGACTTTAACAATGTGATGCAATGTATACACTTCATGAGACGATGGATGTACACACTTCAGCTAAGCGAGCTACAATGAATGTATGCCGATGTACAGACTTCAGTTGAAGCCAAGCGAAGAGTGTATAGACTTTATGAATGCATATGCCAAGACCAATGTACAGACTTGAAAAGAATGCAAGCAGTGTATAGACTTGGAGCACAAACGCCACGATGCAATGTATAGACATGCTATGTGAGAGCTGCAGTGTATGGACTTTAAACAATGCATGAGACGAGTGTATAGACTTGTGTTCCTAGACATGTGTTCTGTGGGAGTCGACCCATCAAATGGAGGGGGTCGACCCATGATACATGAATATATAGACATGTTCTAAACGATGCACAACCACAACACAAAGCAGTGTATTGAATCTACGTGCAATGTGTAGACTTTGAGTGTGTGCAGTGTGTAGACATGTGAAATGCAAAGAACACACAGGCAATCTGATAACACACATTCATCAAACCATAGACAGTCATGGACAATCTAATTTTCATCAAAATATAGACAGTTGCCAATCAATCAAAACAAGGTGTTGCCAATGAAATAAGGCATATGTCAACATCATCAACACAGAGGAGTCACAACAATCTCCCCCTTTTTGATGATGGCAACCCCCTATCAAATAGAATAGCAATTACCTGTCATACAGATGATGAAAGACATGATTTGATATTCAGATTGACATGCAGATGCTATGAATGCATACTACGAAATGTAAGCAACGCCCTGCACACAAAAATCTCCCCCTTTGCCATAACATAATGCATACACTTCCCCTGGAATGAATTCAGAAATCATACAATATTCTCCCCCTTTGCCATCAACAAAGAGGAGGGAAAGTGAATACAAGGGAAAGATCAAGAGATATCATCTGACTGGCATTCTGAACAAGTAGTTCAGGAATAAGCATGCTAAAGCACAGATTCTTCAGTCATATGAAGTTATAAACTACTTTCAGATAGAATTCTGGTTTAAAGACTATAAAATTTTGAGTTCATGCACTACAATCATTGGATAAGAGTTCTGTGCATGATAAAACAATAAACCAGAAACACATTTGCATGAGAGATTTAGTTTCAAAATATCTTACTTTCATAGACTCAGTAAAACTGGTTAAGAGATATCATGTCATGTATTGAAATTAAACAGTTTGACATCCATGAAATTACTTTTGAAGGAGCAGCTTTTTCAATACTAGTTCATTAAGGGCATTCAGGTGCCATTTGACTTTTTGTGTAAGGGTATACGTTTATCAGACGCCAATACCCCTAGATACTCAACATCATGGACCATTCTGCCTATGATCAACCACAATAAAACTTAATTACACTTTTTTTGTGTGAGGGTACACGTTTATCAGACGCCAGTTACCCTCAGGTACTCAGTGAAACCAACCTACTATTTTGATCATTTTATACAGAGATAGCTGATACACCTCATGACATGAGTGTTGTCCACTTCTTTGATGGATCACTCAGTTTCTCAGTGATTTACCAGTCATTGCTCTGCCAATGTTATTTTTCAATTGATTTTCAATGATTTTCAATAATTTTCTTAGCTGCCCTTTATTTGTTTCAGAATGACTTATTTAAGAACAATACACATACTTAGCTTCTCTAACATGATTTCAGATGAGTTTTCAGATTTCAGATATGATTAGCTTTGTCTGACATGAAATAAGAAAAGGGTTGAGAGTTTTATCAATTTTCAGTTTTCCTATTTACTGATTGTAATCTTTAAACTCCAAAAATTATAAAAGTTAAACCATTAAGTCAGTCTTTAAGCAATTGAAATTCTTATAACTGAAGAAGTCCGTTTTCTATTGCTTAGGAATTAGAACTGACTAACAGATTGCCATATGTCAGGTTCAACTCATCCTGGGCCAAAGAATGAATGAAATCAAGAAAGTTGATGACCACTCTGAATTTCTAATAATACTCTCCCTGTCTATATGCATGCTGTTTTACAAATGAATGGCAAGAATTGGATACCAAGTGTTATGTTAGATGAGAGAAAGCTTAAACACAATCATAACAAAATGATATGCAATGAATAATATGTCAGAAAAAAAATATGTCATGCATGTTCATGAGTCTGTTGCAACATTCAACATCCACAAGATTTATTCAAGCTATCAGATGCAAGTTCAAATCAGAAAGTTTATTCAAAGCAGCTGAACAAATTATTCATCATGCTGAAATTTACATAAGCCAAGTTCTCTTCTAAGAAATTTAAATCTTTCATTCCCAAGAGGCTTAGTAAAAATATCAACAATTTATTTTTCAGTTTCAATGAAGTTCATTTCAATCTCCTTTTTATTTACAACATCTCTGAGAAAATGGTGTTTTATCTCTATATGCTTAGTCCTATAATGATGAACATGATTTTTAGCAAGGCATATAGCACTAGTATTATCACACAAGATTGGAATACATTCCAATTTTATCTGATAATCATATAGTTGGTGCTTGATCCATAGTACTTGGGCAGCACAATTACCTGCAGCAACATATTCAGCTTTAGTTGTAGACAAGGCTATAGTGTGTTGCTTCTTAGATGCCCAAGATACTAGATAGCCACCAAGGAATTGGTAATAGCCACTAGTGCTTTTTCTATCTACTCGACACCCAGCATAGTCTGCATCAGTGTAGGCTAGAAGCTCTAACTCACACATAGCAGGATACCATAGACCTAACTGTTGGGTGCCTAATAAATACCTAACAATCCTTTTCACGGCCTTAAGATGAGTTTCTTTAGGACTAGCCTGAAATCTTGAGCATAAACACATTGCAAATTGAATATCAGGCCTAGATGCTGTAAGATAAAGAAGAGATCTGATCATACCTCTATATAGCCTTTGGTCCACTGGTTTACCTTTAGGATCTTCATCCAAACTAGTTGAGGTACCCATTGGAGCAGCAATTTCCTTGAGGTTGTCCATCTGGTACTTCTTCAATTGATTCTTTACGTACTTGGACTAAGAGATGAAAGTTCCATCCTTTGTTTGTATAACCTGCAGTCCAAGAAACAATTTGAGCTTGCCTATTGAGCTCATTTCAAACTCATTAGTCATTATCTGAGAGAATTCCTCACATAATTTGGGGTTAGCTGACCCAAACACAATGTCATCCACATAAATCTGAATAATAAGAATATCTGAATCACTCACCTTGGTAAACAATGTTTGATCAACTATACCTCTTGTGAAATTCTTGTCGGTGAGGAATTTGCTCAACCTGTCATACCAAGCTCTAGGAGCTTGCTTTAAACCATATAGAGCTTTATTGAGTTTGTAAACATGATTAAGGAAATCTAAACATTCAAACCCAGGAGGCTGTCTCACATAGACATCCTCATTAATTTCCCCATTTAGAAAAGCAGATTTCACATCCATCTACTGAAGATTTATACCTAGGGAACATGCATAAGCCAATAATATTCTGATTGCTTCTAACCTAGCTATAGGGGCAAAAGACTCTTTAAAGTCTATTCCAAATTCTTGATTGTACCCCTGAGCTACAAGTCTGGCTTTATTTTTAATAACATTCCCTGATTCATCAGTTTTATTTCTGAACACCCATTTAGTCCCTATGACTGTTTCATGATCAGGAGGTGGAACCAAATGCCACACCTTATTCCTGTCAAATTGATTGAGCTCCTCATGCATGGCATTAATCCAATGCACATCTTTGATAGCATAGTCAAGGGACTTGGGTTCTACATGTGAAACAAAAGTAAAAGCATTCAATTCATTTTGAATTCTTAAGTGGCCTCTAGTCCTAGGGGGATCATGTAGATTTCCAATCACATTATCTACTGGATGATCTTTAAGATATCTAATGTTAACAATTTCATCACCATGAGTTTCATTTACCCCCCCTGACCTGTAGGCTCTTCTTCATTAGGCTCTTCATTTCCTTCATCATTTTCGGATTGGTCTGCAGGATTTCCTTCCTTCAGAATATCACAATTTTCTTCATTCCTGTATTGACCAACATTAGAATCTACCAAGGATTCATCAAAGACTATATGTGGAGATTCTTCAACAGTTTTGGAATTCAGATTATACACTCTATATGCTCAGGTATTTTCAGAATAGCCAAGAAAAATTCTTGGTTCACCTTTAGGTTCAAATTTATCATGGTCTCTTTTATCATTTATATGAATGAAACATTTACATCCAAAAACCTTGAAATGAGCAATACAAGGTTTCTTACCCTTTAAGATCTCATAAGGTGTTTTCTGAGTAGAAGGTCTTACCATGGCTCTGTTAATTACATAACAGGCTGTGTTTACTGCTTCAGCCCAAAACTTCCTTGGTAGACCACCTTCAACCAATAGTGTACGACCCATCTCCACAAGGGTTCTGTTCCTTCTCTCCACTACTCCATTCTGCTCAGGTGTCCTTGGTGAAGAATACCTATAGTTAATTCCATTTGACCTGCAGAATTCATCAAACTGTGAGTTTTCAAACTCACCTCCATGATCAGTCAAGATATTTTCAATTTTCTGATTTATTTTACCATAGAACTCCTGAAAATCTGAGAATGCATCACTCTTATGTGATAAGAAATAAACCCAAGTATACCTAGAAAAGTCATCTACCATGACAAACCCATACTTCATCCCTGATAAGCTGACATATCTGGTTGGCCCAAAAAGGTCCATGTGTATCAGCTCATAGGGTTTAGAAGACAGATTTTCAGTTCTAGACTTAAATGACTTTCTAGTTATCTTTGATTGAGTGCATGCATCACAAATTTTATTTTCTTTTTTGAAGGAAACTTCAGGAAGTCCTCTAACCATGCCATGCTTATTCAGTTTATGCAAAATAGTGTAACTAGCATGACCTAACCTACGATGCCATAAAAATGCTAAGTCCTCTCTACTAGCAGTAAGACATAGGTTAGAATGTTGAATATCATCTAAATCTATCATGTATGTATTATTTATTCTTTTTCCAGAAAATTTGACAATTTCAGAATCAGGTTCAAAAACCTTGCAGCATTGAGAATCAAATAAAACCTTATATCCTTTATCACACAACTGGCTGATACTAAGTAAATTATAAGCTAACCCTTCAACCAGCATAACATCATCAATGCAGCAGGTAGAACACTTACCTACCTTACATGATCCAATAATCCTACCCTTTGTGTTGCCTCCAAAGGTGACAAGGCCTCCTAGTTTCTCAGTCAGCATACATAACTTGGCCTTATCTCCTGTCATATGCCTGGAGCAGCCGCTATCTAAGTACCACAAGTTGTTCTTGGCTGCCAGGCATACCTGCATACACAATTAGGGAGAGAGGTTTGGAACCCAAGACTGATTGGGCTCCAGAACAGATGAAATAGAAACAAAGCAAGAAAGCAGACTTTTCGGAATCCACATTTGTTTAAAAGAACTTTGTTCAGTGGATTTTGCAGTTTTCCTTCTGTTATTCTTTCTCTTATTTTTGTTGTTTTTCTTCTTATTAGCACCAACAAAGTTATTCACAAAATTGTTGTTGTTATGCCACTGCTTCGGCCAGGTTGCATTCATAAGGTTTTGGTCAAAGTGATATTTGGGCTGGCTGAAAGATTGGAAATTCCTAGGTATCCGACTACCATACCCATTATCCCAATTTTTGACATAGGGTCTGTAAAATTGTGTAGGTTGATGAACATACCCTGTATGCATCCCTTGAGTTCTAGTCCACCCAAACCCATTAGGATAGGTTGACTGTGTGGGGTAGTAGGACTGAACTCTAGGTGGAATAAATTTGTTGGGCTTACTCCTGAAAGCATTTTATCTTCCCTGCACCTTTGACCCTGCTGACCTGTTCACAGGTTTTTGTTGGGTCTTTTTCTGTGATGGTGGTGGTGAGGACTTTTTGGCATTGACATGAGGTTTGTTTGTCTGAGCAGGCTGACCCCTAACCTTGGGTTGAGCACTAGAGTTAGGTTTGGAAGTGCCAATTCTACTAGGCTCACCAATTTTCTGTTTGCCCTTCTCCTCTGCAGTGGGCTGTTTCAGATTCACATTTGTGTTCACAGCATTATTAGAATTCATGTTAATCAGAGGTCCTCTCTCCTTTTGTGCAACAAAGGAAATAGTTTTCATTCCAAAGCTCTTAGTTGCACTAGAGTTAAATCCTAGGCCCTCTCTTCTGAAATTGACCTTTGACCCTAACAAAGCATTTAGATTATATGTTCCTTGGGTCATTTTCTCAATGGTTCTCAATTTATCCTCATTGTCTTTTTGAATTTCATCAATAGACTTTTTTAATTCATTATTTACATTGAGGACATCTTCATATTTTTTTAGAAACAATTTTTATCTCACTTTCATACTTCTGGATTTTCAGCTTCCATTCATCAATTTCATTTTCAAGCCTCACATTCTCTTCCCTAGAAGCTTTTAACTCATTTTTGATTTCATCTAATTCAGAACATGTGAGTTTCAAATTTTTATTCTCAGATTCTAAACATGCAATTTCATCAGTTAGAGTTTTATCATTTTGCATGGAATTGATCTTTCTTCTCAGATGCATATTCTCTTTTCTAATATCATCAGCTCTATCAGCTATGTCATGGTAAGCATCTACCCAATCAGTGATAGTAAAGTTTTCAAATCTAGTGATTACCTCATCTGAGTCCTCCTCTCTGTCTTCGGAGCTTGTTGCCATAAGGCCAATGGGCTGTTCAGATTCAGCTTCACTGTCTGAGCTGCTACTGAAGGAGCCTTCATCTTCATCACTCCAGGTGCTAATCATAGCTCTCCCTTTCTTATTTTTCTTCTTTAGCTTGTCCTTGTGTTTCTGATTGTCTGGACAGTCAGCTTTCAGATGGCCCGGTTTCCTACATTGATAACAAATGTTAGTTTCAGTTTTCTTAGCAGGGTTATACTTATACCTTTTATCCCTTCGGCCACCACTGTTCTTCTTCTGGCTGAATCGTCCTGCTCCTTTCCTGAGAAATTGCCGGAACTCTCTGGTCATCATGGCCATCTCAGAACGAGTCTTATCTTCTTCATTCGGGCTCTCCTCTGATGATGAACTGCTGGAGTTGGATTTACTGGATTTGCTAGAACCAGCCTTCAGCGCTATCGGCTTCTTCTTCCTCTCAGCTTCTTCCATCTTTGGCATATTAATCTCATATGCCATCAGCGAACCAATTAGCTCATCAGCTCTTGTATTTCACAAGTCTCTTGACTCCTCCATCACTATAGCTTTAGTATGCCAGGCATGAGTCAGGGAGCGCAGTATCTTCCTCACCACATCATATTTTGTCTAAGGTTTCCCGAGACCTCTGAGACCATTGGTAATAATAGTCAACTGAGCATACATTTCACTGATAGTCTCGTTCTGCTTCATCTTGAAGGCTTCGTATTCTGACACAAGGAGATTAGCCTTCTGCTCTCTAACCTGAGAGGTCCCTTCATGAATTACTTCTAGTGCATCCCACATCTCCTTAGCTGATTTGCAGGCTGATACACGGGAGAATTCTGTAGGGTGCAGAGAGCACTGGATGGCGTTTATGGCACTCCAATTCAGTATGGACCTCCTGATCTCCTCCTTGGTCCAGACCTCCTCATTAGGGGACAGCTCATAAGGTCCCTTGCTGACAACCTTCCAGATCTCGTAATCTTTAGCCCTCAAAAATACCTGCATACGATTCTTCCAGTATGCATAGTTAGATCCATCGAAGAATGGGGGCTTTGTAGTTGAGTGTCCTTCAGCTATCATCCCTCGAGCATCCATCTCTGCCTTCCTCTTCGGGCGATGAGTCCCTGTAGAAGAGTATGGCTCTGATACCAAGTGTTATGTTAGATGGAGGCAGTCTATCTCCACTAAGTGTTGATCTAGAGGGGGATGAATAGATCTAATGCCTAATTAAAAACTAGTATAAGCTCTAATGCGGAATATAGGCAAACAGCAGGTAAGCCAAATGAAGAAACACTATGTAAAGGGTCGACCCATGCAGCCACACAGAAGAACACTATCTCGAGTGCTAGATATGAACAGGAGCGATTTAAGCTATGAAGATGAATGAGGAAAATAATCGCACACAATTCATAGACAAACTCACAAACACAAGGCACCCAAGATTTTTAGGCGGTTCAGTCAAAGACCTACGTCCACCCCACACTCAACTGAGTATGGCTTACTACTGTGTAGTACAGCTTGCGTCTGCTGGGCACTACAGCTTAGCCTACAAACCGCTGATAAACAACTTCGCTGGGCTTTACAGCTTGCCGACCAGAGGAACAAATCCTCTGCAATAGCTGGGCAATAGAGCTTAGCCGTCCGAGACCAAGTCTCTCCTACTAAGGATTACAGCTTCACCTGTCCAGTGGAGACCTCCACTGCAATGCTGCCTCACAGCTTGAAGAAACAAGAGTTCGGAAATAAAAGATAGAAGCAAATGAAAATGAAAACCCAAATGGGAATGTAGCTCGGAATGAGCAAGCCTCAGCTCTTGTTTCTTAACCAAGAGACTGAGTTACAATCAGAAAAGCTCTCAAACTAAACTCTCTCAATTTCACTCTCTCAACACATCTCTTCTCTCTTCTCTTCTCTCTTTTTCTTCTTCTCTATTTTTCTTCTCATTGTGGATCGATGGCTCTCTACTGCTTTCAGACTGGATGTATGGACTTTGCCTCTCTTCAGTCGATCAGCCTTCATCTAAAGATGAAGGCTTCAATATATAGCAGCAGCAGGTGGATAAGGGGCGTGTGGCTTCCACATTTCCCGCCCAGTGAATTCACCAGAACCGAGGTAATTCAATCCACATGGCAGCATCCTGGAAGGGCTTCTTCCACGTGTCACCATCATAGTTCCTCGTCCTCCTTGGATCACGAGCCAAGTCATCAGTCCAAGTAAAGAATCCCTGTCAGATAGAGTATCGGATTATCAGGTTAAGTATTTGCATTGCAGTGTATAGACTTCGCTGTATAGACTTGTGAAGGCGAATTCAATGTATAGACTTCATGAATGGGATTGCAATGTACAGATTCTGAAGAACAGTAGCCAATGTATGGACTTAGGCAATGTAACGACTTGGACAGACAACAGACGATGTATGGACTTCAACTCAAACATGCACAATGTACATACTTTGAAGAGCATTCAGCATCCAACGTATAGACTTAGGCAATGTAAGGGCTTGCCAGTGTATGGACTTGATGAGGGTTCAGCAATGTGCAAACTTTGACTCGATGTATAGACTTCACAACTGATGAATGCAATGCATTGGACAATGTATGGACTTAACGATGTGCAGACTTGCCAAGACGAATGAACGATGTATATACTTGGGCAAGCAAAGTCTGTATAGACTTTACCAGTGTGCAGACTTTGAAGTGAAGACGAATGTATAGACTTCAACAGGCTTCAGTTCGTGCAGTGTATGGACTTCATGCAATGCAATGCAGATGAATGTATAGACTTCATGCAATGCAATGCAGATGAATGTATAGACTTCATGCAATGCAATGCAGATCAATGTATAGACTTTGGTGAAGCAAAAGGCTGTACAGACTTCAACTAAAAGATGCACGATGTACAGACTTGAACATCATTCAACAGCCAATGTGAAGACTTCACGATGTATAGACTTTCCAAAGGAAAGGCTGTACAGACTTGAACAAAGCAAGGCAGCGAATGTATAGACTTCCAAGGGAAACGACGGTAAAGCTATCAGTGTATAGACTTCAAGGGAAATGACGGTAAAACTACCGATGTATAGACTTGAAGGGAAACGTAGGTAAAACTTCCAATGTACAGACTTCGAAGTTGAACAGTTGGATGTACAGACTTGGAAGATCACTGATGGATGTACAGACTTCACCTCGATGTATAGACTTGGAAGAATGATGCACAGTGCAATGTACAGACTTCATGACTATGCTCATGCAGTGTATAGACTCTGGAAAGCTAAGGCCAATGTATAGACTTCAACGATGCGTGCTACAGTCCAATGTATGGACTTAGCTTCGTGCATGCTATAGTCCAATGTATGGACTTATGAAGAGTGATGCATGACTAATCGGATGTACAGGCTTCACTTGAAATAGTCCGTTGTACAGACTTTAACAATGTGATGCAATGTACACACTTCATGAGACGATGGATGTACACACTTCAGCTAAGCGAGCTATAGTGAATGTATGTCGATGTACAGACTTCAGTTGAAGCCAAGCGAAGAGTGTATAGACTTTATGAATGCATATGCCAAGACCAATGTACAGACTTGAAAAGAATGCAAGCAGTGTATAGACTTGGAGCACAAACGCCACGATGCAATGTATAGACATGCTATGTGAGAGCTGCAGTGTATGGACTTTAAACAATGCATGAGACGAGTGTATAGACTTGTGTTCCTAGACATGTGTTCTGAGGGAGTCGACCCATCAAATGGAGGGGGTCGACCCATGATACATGAATATATAGACATGTTCTAAACGATGCACAACCACAACACAAAGCAGTGTATTGAATCTACGTGCAATGTGTAGACTTTGAGTGTGTGTAGTGTGTAGACATGTGAAATGCAAAGAACACACAGGCAATCTGATAACACACATTCATCAAACCATAGACAGTCACAGACAATCTGATTTTCATCAAAACATAGATAGTTGCCAATCAATCAAAACAAGGTGTTGCCAATGAAATAAGGCATATGTCAACATCATCAACACAGAGGAGTCACAACAGGGGTGGACAACGAGGGAGAAAGGTGGCGTGGCAGAGCGAGCTAGGACCGTAAGGGAGCTTGATCGGGGCCTCACGCCCGGACCCATCACAGGAACAGTGCAACCAAGCTCCACCTTGGTCCTGGCAGCTTCTTTGGCGGTGGTGGAGGGAGGCGAACGTCAGTGGAGGAAGAACGGAGATCCGAATGGGGCCTCACACCCGACCCCGTCTCAGAGCCGATGCACCTGGGGCTTCGATCATCCTCCATTGAAGGGAAGAAGGGGGATGATTAGGGAAAGAGGATTGGGGATCGCACCCGGAGAGGGGAGGAGGAAGGAGGTTTCCAATAATTATGGAAGATAGCCATGGCTACACTCAATAAACTTTCATAGATTCATTGCTTGTTTTTGATCAAACGAGATGGGGTACATATATAGGGGAAGGGGAAAACAAAACGACGCTACCACATTGATTACAACCATGGAAAACAACAACAAAGTCCGCCAGCAAAGTCTCCGACGCAGGGAAGTTGGATCGTCAGCTGCTTGGGTCTGTGTCTGAGATGACACTAGTCAAACATGGCACCTTCTTCGGATCGTGCTCGCCCGATCAAGCGCGTTCCAGTCTAGTCCAGCTTTCTCGATGGTGTGTGAGCACTTCAGATCGCGCTGGGCATGGATGGTGCTTTCTCCTGATCATGCTATCCTTGGGTAGCGTGTTCATCTTTGCTCTGGCAGCCTTCTTGATTCCCATCACTCTAGAGGAGGAGGAAGAGGCCTAGATGGCCGGAGAAGCACCCATGGCGGCCACCAGACGCCGTTCATCAGAGGTAGGCCAACGGCCCCAAAAACCCAATTTTTGATTTTTTTTTCAATTTTTTCAATGGATGCATGTGTGTGAACGGATAAAGGAATGGGTCTGGGGACCCATTGGGACAGATTGTAGGCCATTTTGGCCACTTCCAAAGGTTGGAGAAATGGGGAAGATAATGCCCATTCACGGGTACCGTAGCGGTCGTTCTAGTGACCGCTACAGCATCCGACGGCCCATACGGGGACCGTAGAGGAGTCAGACGGCTTATGATATGGCCGCCAGAGGAACCAGAGGCAGAATATGAATTTTGTGTTTTTGTGTTTTTTCTTATCTGATTTTTTTGTTGTTCTTGTTTATATTAAATGCAATAAAAAAATAATGCAATGACTGACTCGATGTCCTAACTATGTGCAGGGGAAGAGATAGACCAGAATCTCATGGATGCAAATTCGGGCGGTGTACCAGGCACTGCCCTATTACCAGAGGGATAGGCTGACTGCTATGGGGTTCAGAGAGATTCTGAGCATCGAGGTAACCCGAGTGGACACGGCCTTGCTGTATGCTTTGCACGAGAGGTGGGACCCGATCAGTAGGGCATTCATCTTCCCTTGGGGTCATATGATCCCCACACTGGAGGATATAGCGAGGATCATCAGACTACGGGTCCACGGGGCACCGGTGACTGGCTACACTTACACCGATTACTAAGTGATGGCAGTGGAGTTGCTTGGGCTAGACCTGATGAGACCGGGACACCACTCCTCGCAGCTGGCATGGGCGATGCTCCCGGAGAGCCTGGGGCTGAGAGGAGCAGCTATTTTAGTGGGAGAGTTACCTGAGCAGCATATTGATAGAGTAGTAGAGCAGATTCGTCCAAGAGTGGCAGCGAAGGCAGGACCAGAGGGCGACAGGATCCTGAGACACTTCCTTATCCTTCTGTTCAGAAAGTTGCTATTCACCACCAGAGCAGATGGAGTGAGTGTCAGACTCCTCCCGCTGTTGAGGGATTTGGACCCAGTCGGGAGCTACGCCTGGGGAGCTACAGTGTTCGCTTTCCTGTTCGAGTCACTCAGCACTACCGACCGGTAGACGATGCTGGGGGGCTTCTCGCCTTTCTTACAGGTAAATGCTTCTAAATGCTAAATGCTTCTTTTAATGCTTATGATTATGACTCCACTTGCTACATGCTGATACTGATGATGATGCTTTGACTAATGCAGATCTGGAGCTTCTATACCTTCCCGGGATCGGGCGAGGCACAGAGTTACACCCGGAGCGGATCCCCATCGCGAGACGGTGGGTGGTTGCCAGGGATATGGGGTCGATCAAGCAGTTGACCCGGGCCATCCAGGATGATATTGACTCATTCCCCTATGCATAGGTAAACTTCCAGACTTAAACTCCCCTATATGCTTTAAATGCTTCTACATGCTTCTAAATGCTGACATGGACTTGACTGCCCTTTTCAGGTGCACTGGACACCGTATAGGGATGAGGGACATGAGGGACATGAGGGACAGGTATGGGTGGAGGCTTCCCTGGTGTACAGAGGGTGAGATATTTGGTTGCACTGCATCCACATCATCGAGCCCCTACACTACAGGCTCATCTTGAGGACGAGGGGACTACACCAGCCTGAGGTGGAGTTCCCTGGACGAGACGATGAGCGCCCCGGGAGATCTTCAAAGGGTCTCAATGGTGACATTGATTGGAGTTCTCGAGTGGCCGAGCAGGTCAGAGACTGGACTCAGAGGGGCCGGGTCGTGCGGACCCAGGCTGACAGTGATGAGGCCTACCTGAAGGCCTACACCCGGAGGTACGGAGACCAGGTCTTCCGCGGTGTCCGACGACTGGTATGATTCCTAAACTCAAATTCTATATATTTAATTAAATTATTCCTATATGCTCTGACATATACTTGCTATATGTAGCTAGACCCCCAGGGATGCATTGCGGAGCTTCAGGGGCTCTTACATGTGACGATCCAACAGCGGGATGGGTACAAGGCAGCGTTGGAGCTTCTGGTGAGCTTTCTAAACCTTGGACTTTAATGCCTATGCTTATGCTTATGCAACTTCACTGACCTTGACTTCTAAATGCAGCGAGCCGAGGGGGCGTAGAGAGCGGGACCGGATGCTCCATCTTCTTCGTCTCAGCCTACGGGAGACCGTTCTGAGCTAGACGCAGACTTCGCTCGGGCAGTTACTCGAGCCGAGGAGGCCGAGGCTACCCTTGCGGAGCGGGTAGACAGCCCTTGACTTCCCTTTGACTCATATGCTTTATGTTTATGCAAATGTTTTGACTGACTATGATGGATGCGTATGCAGGCGAGAGAGCTGATTACAGCACTGGCCGAGGCGGACCGTGCTGGAGCGGAGGCAGAGCGGCTCCGGGCAGAGGTTGAGCGGTTGAGCGCGGGGTTAGCAGATTTAGAGCGCTATCAGACTGAGGCACGGGAGGCTCGGCGCCAGGCCTATGACATGAAGATTGAGCTGCGAATGATGGACAGGACCATGCGGATGATAGGCCGCGGACCAGGGCGAAGCGTATCCCAGAGCAGCGCTAGGAGCGGCTCATTCCCAGACTTCCTGACCGGCTCCTCCGGCCATCAGAGGAATGAGTAGGGAGATAGGAGACGACGACGGGAGGAGGGCAGTATAGCCATGGGCTTGCCGGAAAATAGGCGTGAGGAGACCGGGGATAGCGGCAGTCCGGGAGACAGATCGGCCGAGTGACTTGTTCTTACTCTTCCTTTCTTCTGATGATGCACATTTGACTAGTAAAAAAAATGAAAATCTTTTTGTTGTTTTGGTTTACTTTATGCAAATGTGGATGTATGTGGCATGCCGACAGGAGGATAGAGTGAGAAACGGAGAGAGAGAGCGCGACAGGTTTGACAAAAGGAGAGCAGAAAGAGTTATCTAAAACCTACAGAAAACCATGAAACAGTCTAAGTTAGAACCGCCAGGGTGAGTTAGCGGTTGTACCTTTGGCCGCTAGACGGTTAGAGAGAAGGCGGTGGATGAAGGTAAGTGACAGTCCAATATTAGAGCGCCAGAGGGCTCTGGCAGTCTTACGATAGACCGCTAGTGCAGAAACTGTGTCAATCCGAGAAGGACTCTCCCGTGAGTGTCCGAACTCGGGGAAAAGAGGCCTTAATCTGCGCTAGAACTCTCCTAAACTTAGGATAAGGCTACCCAACCCAAATCCTAACCCATCAATACTAAAACCAAGCCTCTATAAATAGGAACAAGCTCTAAATTCGCAGCTCACACCAATTCTCAACTACAAGTTCAGAAATTCCATCAAAACCCTCAAAAACACCACGAAAAGGAGTTTTGAAGCTAGTGCCATGGGGGAGAGGGTCTACACTAGACCTAAAGTAGCTATAAAAGAACATGGGGAGCTGTAGAGGCTAACCTCCATCCCCAAGCATCTAAGCTCAAGTTCTTCAAGAGAGGTAAGTGGCAATTTGGCTCAAAAGTTGGTAAATTCCTGAATTTTCATTCTTCTTATGATCTTCCTCTATTCTTCCTCTTCTTTTTTCTTTTTCCTCTAACTTCTTCTTGGCCCAAGATGTTACTCCAATCTAAAATGGGTGGCTCCCATGATCAAAGAGCTTCCTTTAGAAGTCCTCTCCATCTTGAGGGCGTGGCAACTTCAACCCTTATTAGTCTTGGCCAAAAAATTTCAAAAACTTTCATATGATTGGCATAGCATTTCAGCCCTTGTGGAATTGTGGCATCCTCAAACACACACATTCGTATTCCCATCCTTTGAAGCCACCATCCTCTTAGAAGAGGTAGAAACCTTCCTAGCCCTCCCTAAGACTAAGGTGGGGGATGAAGATTTAGTGTGTCATACGGTTGAATCAATAGACCCTCCTCTCATTCTAGGGGATTTCATTCACAACCCAAAGGATGTTAGGACCATGATTAGCCCACGCCACATCCATTTGATACTCATGGCTCAATGGATTACCGCCTATTGTAAAAACAAGAGCGGAAGATTCGAAGCCATAGCCTAAGCTACCTCAGTTTGCTTATGCGGAATCTTCCTTTTCACCACCACCGACCACCTCTTGGATATCCAAAACCTTAGCATTATTAGTGGATTGTGGCGGGGTTTATCTATTTTCCAAGCAGTCCTTTCATACCTCTATGATGGGCTTAGCTCAACTTGCTTAGGAGGGCCACTCTTCGGGTCAATGATCATCCTTGAATGTTGGATGGGAGTGAGACTAAAGTTCTTACCCAAGGAAGATTTACCTTCAGCTAGCCGTATATTCGGGAGCCACCCACTCTTCTATATAGGAGGCACTTTTGGATTCTCTTCACAGGTTGAGTGCCGTACGACGGATAAGAAAACAAGAGATGATTGGTGCCTCTACCTCAACACATTGCCAATTGGGAAGTTTGTGATGCGGCCAAGAATTCTTCGAAGCACCATCCTTAGAGTTCCTCGGCGACCGGGCTTAGACTTACAGCTAGTGGGGAACACTACCCTAGCGATCTACAACCTACACCGATGTTATCTTCAAGTTGGGCTACGCCGCACTACGGTTCCTGCACCATCATATATTCCTCCCCTTCAAGCTAGGTAGATAGGGACCGAGGAGGACGAGCGAGCAGTTCGGAATGCATTGATCATGTGGGAAATCAGCCGAGCACGTGCTTGGCAAGCAGAGGTGGTAGAAGACGAAGAAGGATACCGAGCTTATGTGAAAGATTTACGCAAGATCAGGCCTCCCGTGGATGAGAAGTTAAATGTAATTTGATCTTTTTTCTTGATGTATTGAAAATTATCCACCAATTGATGTACAATGAGTTCAGTTGAATGAAATCAAAGCTTTGAGTTGAATGGATGTGGAATTGATTGTATGATTGAGCTCAAATCTCCTAAAAATAGAATTTTCTATCTGATATAGCGGTTCATTATAGGGCCGCCCAAATTCTCTAGCGGTTCCACGATAAGCCGCCAGAAGAAGGGACTCAAGAAAAAACTGAGAGTTTATTGTTCTCGGGAGAGATTAGCGGTCTAATCATAGCCCGCTAGAGAAAGGTGATAGTCTATAGCAAGAGCGTCAGAGAGGGTTCACTGAGAGTTGAGTTTTTGGGCCTTCGGGAGAGATTGGCAGTCGAATGGGGACCCGCCAGAGAGTGTTGGCGGTCTAATAGTGACCCGCTAGAGAACCAGAAACAGAGAATTTGTGAGGTTTGAATCTTGAGCGTTGAACCTATGTTATGTACACACTTAGATAAAAATAAGTTAGATCTATTCTTAGGCTCAACCCCTTGCCTACAACAAGTTAGAGAATGACCATTTCTTGATATTTGACCACGGGGTGGAGCCTTATTAAATAGGCGGAAAATGTAATGAGAAAAGTGCAATGCATGCAATGCGAGATGATGGTATTTTTGGATTTTTGAAGATATTTGATTTTTGTGAGGTTTTGACATTTTTGATTTTTGTGGGTTTTGAAATATATGATTTTTTAGGTTTTGAAATATATGATTTTTATGATTTTGAAATATATGATTTTTGTAAGTTTTGAAACATATGATTTTTTTTGAATTTTGGAATATAAGATTTTTGTGGGTTTTGAAATATGTAATTTTATTTGATTTTGGAATATATGATTTTTTGATTTTGGAAGCCAATTTTTATCGCGACAACAAGGGTCCTACCTTACCTACTCGGAATCTCTTGAGGTTGGCGTGCTTATGAGATGACAGTTCCTGGCCAGGGCCAATTTGCATAACGGTGATTCTACCGAGGCCATACCCAGGGTACTGTCTAGTCCTAAAAGAGAAAACAGAAATGAGGGGTAAGCTTAGACCATGTGTAGAGGTTTTAGAGTTTGAGTCCTTCTTATGACGACCCTTTCAGAGACTTGGTCTGTTGAGCCGGGGCTTTGTGCCCGTCATCAAACCTTTATCCATCATAGGCATGCATACGACCGGGCTTATAACGTCCCGCGGGTAAACTGTACTGCCACTCTTGCCATGCCTAGTCTTACTTTCTCGGAGCTATGGACTTTTAGATACGTACTTTTGAGAGATGAATCTTTGTTTTCTGTTGCGATTGTTGCTCCACTTTTTTTTTTTTCTGAAATGCTCTTTTTTGTGGATTAAGGTCATAACGGACTTGAAGGGGCGTGATCTCGCGCTGGTCCTAAGCTGGGAGGATGATCACCGGATAGTGAACTGCAAAGAAACGGAAACGAATTAGGAGGCCCAGGGATAGTTCCCTGGGAAAACCCTCCGATGCTTAAGTCAGTAGAGCAATGGTGGAAGGTATTGAGGGAGTTTGAAAGAGATGCGCGAGATTCCCCAACACCAAGATGGTGAAGTGGTTCCTGATCAGGGAGTGTTAGGCATGTATCTGCCTTACCTGCTACCGGAGGGAGTCTTTGGTTTATATAGCGAGCTCCCCCGAAGAGTCCCATAAGCTGAGGAGTTTTAGGCGGGAGTTACGTCCTCATCATGGGATCGTTACGTCCTCATCGTGGGCTCTTCATGACCTTGGGAGATCGTGGCACCCTTATCCCACTGAACTCCTGCTCATAAAGGACTGTCAACGGCCGCATGGATAAGCATTTGTTAGTTGATCCAAGCATGAGAAGTGCCAGCCCTGTCCGGGTGATGGGCGTAGCTCGGATGCAGTCAGATCAGAGTGGGCGCAGAGCGCCTGCCCTTATCTCGGTGGGGAGATGGCTCGGGCGTGGGTCTTCCTCCGTTCTGACGTTCGGGCCTTCCGAGCCTAAGGGCCGCCGAGGAAGGATGGGATCCCGAGTGTTCTTTATTGGGCTTTTATGGCCAAAGTGGGCCGGAGAGGGCTGTCACTTGGATGAGCTGAGCCTCGTTCGGTCCTGATGGGCCTAGTTTGGCTGCTCCTAATCGGGCTGCAAAAATCCCCCTCTCCACTTGTCCCCCCTTACTCCAGAGCTGTAGTAAGCTCGGACGAGTAGCTGCTTGGGGTTTCGGACCAACGTGGCTCAGGTGGGTGGAGATCTGGCGGTGTTTAGGAACCCACGTGTCGTGGTCACCTGTGCCCGTGTTAATGATGATCCTGACAGATTTGAACTGAAGGGGCCCCCTTTCCTCGGAGGTCGGACGATGCGCCGCCTTTCGAGTGGGTTTATAGGCGTTGGGCGCTTGTTGTCATTCCAGACTCCCTCCTTTTCTTAGGGTTTTGGCTCTCCTTCGTTCTCCTTTTTGGGGCTCTTCGATGTGCCGTGAGGACACGACGGAGGAGCAGAGGCTTGCGGTGGCATTCAGGGAGTTGGCGGCGATAACCGCGGAGGCCGTCCAGCAGCTTCCTCCTCCCCCGGAATCTTCAGGGTCTCGGGACCATCTTCCCTCAGAGTCTTCTTCTGACTCCATGGCGGGCCAGTGCCCAGATGTTGGGGAGTGGGAGGACGATCCGGTGGCGAGGGTGCCAGTCCCCAACTGCAGCGAACTGGGGGAGGCGGATGTGAGGAGGCTGGAGCACCAGTATCGCCTGCCCCACAAGTATAGTTTTGCTGCTGCTACTCCATACGAGACGAGCCTGGACTCTCGTACAGACCACATATGTATGTTTCTTCTGTCGTGGAAGGGTGGATTCCGTCTTCCCTTCGAACCTTTCATCCTGTAGCTTCTTAATTTTTTTCAGTTGGCGCCCATTCAGCTGGTAGCCAACTCTTATCTCCTCCTTTCCACCTTTCGTATTCTCTACCGTCAGTGCGGAGTCCCTCCTTCCATGGACCTCTTCCACTTTTTCTTTGAGTTGAAAGCGCATCCTTCGGCGGGGAAGGGCTTCTATTTCATCCAGGCGAGGCGAAATAGGAGTTGTATTTCTTTGGCGGCGAAGGATTCTTCGCATAAGGGGTGGAATACCCAATTCTTCTGGGTGGGGATTTGTTCAGTGGAGGAAACCTGGAGGTGCCTGGTAATCCCCAATTTCCACCCTAATATCCCTCCTAGGCAGGATGAGTTCCCCCCTCACGTGGAGAAGTACGCAGCCACCCTGCTGAAAAAATGCCAGTCCACCGAGGAACTGGTGACGTCGGAGAATATCGAGCGGTGTCTTCTCACTCGGCTGCACCCGTCGGGCTCAGGTGCCACAACTTAGATTTTCCTTCGGATGTGAGGGTCATCTTTCTTTTCCTGAATACGTCTTCTTCTTTGTGCAGACACCAGGCGGGAGCCTCTGAAGGAGGACACATAGGTGATCGAGCTTGGAGATGACTCGGTTGCCGACGAACCGAATGCTCCTGTGGGTCACTTCCGAACCAAAGATATGGGCAAGGGAGCGGCCCAGGGCGAATCCTCCGGACCGCGGGGACCCAAGCGCAAGGACCCTATGGAGGGTATGATCCGGGTCGCTGTTAGGGCCAGAAAGCGGGCCAAGAAGGCCGGGGTCGTACCCACGGTCGAAGGCGACCCTACCGCGGCTCACCCCTCCGCCGGGCGCAATGGGGCTGACCCTCTCGGGCGGGCTCTCCCACTAGCCGAGCCAGAGGGGGCCGAGGAGGTCGGGGCTACCCCTGCGGGCGGTGATGATGCGGGCTTGGTTCCTCCTTTGGCTGGGACTGAGGGGGCCGAGGGGACTTCTGCAACCGGCAGCGGGGCCGACCCGACTCTCCCCTTGGCCGGGGCCGAGGGGGCCATGGCCAAAGTTGGGGGTGCTGTGACTGCGGCCGGGGCTGGCGCTTCGGGCGGTGGCGCAGGTGGCGAGCCGATCCTGGTTGAGGGGCCGCAAGAAAATCCGGCCAAGGCACGAGGGGCGACTGAGGCTGGGGTTCGATCCGAGCCACACGGTGGGGCGCCGGGCGATAGGGGGTTCTCCATTCCGGCGGCCTTGCAGAGGCTCTGTATATCGAGCCCCCTGCACAAGGTATGCCGCGGTATAGCCACGAAGGTGAGGGGGGGGAGGTAGGCAGCAATCCCCGTCCACAGCTCTCGCCGGGGTTATGGAGGGCGGCCTAGCCCTGGCCCAGATGGGGGCGGTTCTGGCAGAAGCGTACGCTCAATCGGAGTGGGAGCGAGCGAACCTGGCCTGGACCCTCGGTGGGTTGGATAGGAGGTTGACTTGGCTCGTCGAGGAGCGCGACGGGCTTCGGCGGGAGCTCTCCTCAATCAGGGGGCTGGTACGATCGAGCCAAGTTGAGACCCGGGCGCTAGCCGAGCAGCTGGCTAAGGCTCGTGAATCGCTCGAGAGGAAGAACCAGCTTCTCGAAGAGAAGCGCTTAGTACACATTGAGCTGGACGGATGGTGGGAGACCGAGCGTGCCGAGCTAGTAGACCGCGCGGAGGAAGCCAAGCGTCTTCGGCGGGAGGCCGAGGCTGATCGAGCTGAGGCGGAGAAGCAGGTGGCGACGATCGAAGGGTGGACTGCTGAGGCCGAGTGGAAGGCAGCCGATGCGGAGCAGAGGGAGGCCTAGCTCATCGGTAGGGTGGAATCGGCCGGGGTGGAGGCTCTCGAGCAATACAAGAGCTCAGAGGCTTACCGGTTCGACCTTAAGGAGGCTGCCCTCCCCTACTACGAGCTTGGACTCCGCCGGGGCATCCGCAAGGGGTTCCAGCAGGGCTACGACCGGGCCATTTCTTACGCCGAGGAGTAGGCGTCCTGAGTGGTTGACTTCCCGTCCGGTCAATGTTATGACTCAGACTTGTCGTCCTCTAGTTCCTCTGTTTCGGCGTAGGATGAAGAGGATCCCGAGGGCTCATCACCCGAGGGGTCGCCAACTCCGGATGCCTCGGGAGGGCACACAACCGAGGCAGTTCCCACGCCGGTGGGGTCGGTGCCAGGGTCGGCCGTCGTTGAGGCTGCCGGGGGCAGACCCCTCAAGCCCTCTACTTCCGGTCTCCGTGGTGTGCCAAAGGCCTGATGTGTCTGTTTCGCTTCTCCTTTTTGCATTCCTTTTCCCTTTTTGAAGGAAAAGACTCCCTTTTTTGTGTAGAGATAAATAAGGCAGTGGCATTGTGATGAAGACTTATCTGTTCCATATCGCCATTGCCGTATTCTATCCAGCGTATCTGCGGTGGTTGGAAAGGGCCGATATTTTTTGCGTGAATCTCGCACGATGGTTGGGTGGGCGTCTGACAGGGTGTCTTCCCGTTTTCCCATGCTTTAAATGCCTTGCCGCTTCGTGTGTCCCGCTTGGGCGGAAGACGACAAGTTTGAGGTGACCATTTGTAGGGAGAAATCATTCTGGCATGTTTTCGAGGGGGGAAATCATTTAAGGCAAGTAGCCTCCCTTTGCCTATAAAAAGGACTGAAGGGTGTCCCTTCCTCTCCACCGCTTAGGGTTTTCCCTGACAGTCTTTCCTCATTCCTTCTTCACGTTGCGTTGTGCCGTGTTATTCGGAGCATAGAGGAAGCTCCAGATGAGGAGGCTGCCGAAGACGGGGGGCAGAGAGTTCCTACTGCTCCGAACTTGAAAAGGAGTCGACGACCGGCGGGCAGACTTGAAAAGGGGTCGACGCACGGAGGCACGTCATTTTCCCTTTATCAGTTCCGACGATGCTTGCAGGGGGGTGAGATGGAGGACGGATGGGGGGATCAGACATCCCTGCTGCCCATCCCTTCCTGCTCGCCTCACGGATGGGAGGAGGAAGCCAACTAAGCTCCATCCCTTCCGGGCCTTCCCCTGCCTCCTCAACCAGCTCTGCTGGTTTCTTTTTCTTTCTGGCAGCCTCTTTTTCCCTCTTCTGCTCTGCTCCTCCTATCTTTTGTTGGGACGCTAAAGGTGATCTAGAGGGGGGTGAATAGATCAGTCACCCGTTAAAAACTACTACAACAGATTCAAATGCGGAATGAAAACTTCTGCTGAACAGATAGAGGGCACAAACCAAATACTAGCCAGAACTGAAGAATCGTCCTAAGCAAACATCTACTGCGCAAAGAACAGAAATATAGAAGCGATGCAAACCACAAAACAATCACACAGTAGACAAGATATTTTTAGGTGGTTCGGTCCTCTAGACCTACATCCACCCCACACTCAACCCGAGTGTGGATTACTGTTGACTCACAGCTTGAACCGCTGGGCCTCACAGCTTGCCTACAACCTGCTGAGCCTCACAGCTTGCTGTCTGAGGTATCCACCTCGCCTGCTGAGCCTCACAGCTTGATGTCCAGAGGAATCCTCCTCTGCAAAACTACTGGGCAATACAGCTTAGCCGTCCAGTGGAATCCTCCACTGTAAATGCTGACTAACAGCTTGAACACAAGAGTTTCAAAAAACAAAACAAAACAAACGAAAGATAAAATGTATCCCTGCAGGGAATGTAGCTCAAACAAGTGAGCAATACTCAGATCTGGTTTTGAACCAAAGATCTGAGGAACATCTCTCTCAACTCTCTCTCTCAACTCTCTCCTTCTTCTCTTTCTTTTCTCTTCTGCTGGATCGTGGAAGCTCTCACTCTGCCTCTGCTCCTTTTATCACGATCAGTCATCTTTTGAGGAAGAAGGCTTGCTTTTATAACAGCAGGACCAGCACTGGGCGTGTGTCTTCCATAGTTCCCGCCCAAATATTTTGGCCACGTGTCATCATCCTGTCAGCCCTTCCAGCCTCGGATCACATGCCATTCTTAAGCTTCACGAATAGTACCTGTCAGACAGAGAGAATTATCAATTTGAGTAAGCAAAGTGTGTACATCAAGAATGAATGCACAATGGCTGTATGGACTTTGCGTTCTGAACAATGTACATACTTGCCACCTGAAGTGTGTAGACTTTACAATGTATGGACTTTGCAATGCGAAGACAAAGCATGTACAGACTTGGAAATGCTTGAAGCATAGAATGCACAAGCTAGAGTTATGAGTGCATAGACTTGATAGCACATGCTGCAGTATGCATTTGGTGAAGTATGTACATTGACGATAAATGAGATGCAGCTTAACAAGCACTGACTTGATGCTCACACGGCTGTACATACTTGCATGAGACGCTGGGTGAGACGCAGGATGCACTGGCTATACAGACTTTGCGTATGCACATGAGACACTGAATGAGACGGATGGATGTACAGACTTGGGCTGTACAGACTTTAAATCAAATATCCATAGAGATGCTAAGTGAGACGGTGGATGCGATGCGATGTACAGACTTCGCATGAGACGCAACCTAAGACACTCAATGTACAGACTTAGAGTTCGTGCATGCTACAGTGCTAATGTATAGACTTAGTGTTCTGCAGCCAGACAAATGAATGCGCAGTCAATGTATAGACTTGCTAACATGCATGAACAAGTGGCGATGTATAGACTTGGCCAATGCAACGATGTATAGACTTGCACAGTTCTAGCTAAGGGATGTACAGACTTTATGTGATAGGCCAATGTACAGACTTAGTGTTCTGAACGTAGGTAAAGATAAGGAGTGTATAGACTTGCTTAGTTCAGAACGTAGGTAAAGATGCAATGTGTAGACTTAACATATGCACTGGCTGTACAGACTTAGCCACGAGCTGAACTATCGGATGTATAGACTTTGCTCAGTTCAGCTGGTGGATGTACAGACTTGAGATGAATGCATGAACAAGCCGATGTACAGACTTGCCAATGTATAGACTTTAAGTGCAATGCAAAAGGCTGTACAGACTTTGAGACTTAGCGTTAATTCATGGGATGTACAGACTTGTTATATGCTCAAGTCCAATGTATAGACTTGCTGAGATGATGCACCTGAAGAATGTACAGACTTAATGAGCTGCAGCATAAACACATCAGCAGAAAATGTATAGACTCTGCATGCATAAGGCAAGCATGCGATGCAACAGAATGTATAGACTTTGTTTGTGCTGTGCAGCCGATGTGCATACTTGCTAGCCAGACACTACAATGACTCTGTACAGACTTTATAGCGTGCAAACATGCCATTTGAATGTATAAACTGTGTGGACTTGATAGCATGTGGATGTATGGACTTGTGCTGGCTTGATAGCATGCATGAAATATCATGTACAGACTTAAGCAATGTACTGACTCTGAACGCATGCAATGCAGCATGGCAATGTATACTAAGCACAATCACTGTGTTGCTATCATCAAAACAAAATATCATATGCTTGTGCCTAAGGGGCACAACATTCTCCCCCTTTTTAATGATGGCAACAAAGTGACAGAGAGTCACCAACCAAATTTTCTCCCCCTTTGACATGATCAAAAAGAAAGAAAAACATGAGTGCAACATGCAGAATACATTGCAGATTTCCCTTAGAATAGCTCAAAGTCCCCCTGAATGAATAACTCCCCCTGAATTATTTCTCCCCCTTTGAGAAAGAATATGGATGGATAAAACAGATAATCAAGAGGTAGAGAAGGTAGGAGGGAAGGAACATGAATAAAAAAGGGTCACTGCACAATAGCTGAAGCATTGGTTCAGAAGGTGAGCATGATTATAGACAACTGTTAAAGCATAAGAATCAGCAATATACAGTTTTGAAAAAATTCAGGTTTAACAGTGATAAAGATAGAGTAAAGCAGCTGACCACTGAAAAAGAGTTATAGACTCCATTTATAGAAATGAATCTAGGGCACATGGCTTTAATAGATAGGTCAGAAACAATACCCTTTGTGATTAAACATGGAAGTTCAAGAAGGGCAACTTGAATATGTATTGAGAAAAAATAATTTTCACTCAATGACTTTTGATTTCAAAGGGTTACAACAGTTTGTTTTTCACTTTTTAATTTTTCAGAAACTGAGCTAAGTGAATAGACCAGTGGCATTTATGTTGTTGACATTAGGTGTACACCTTGATCAGAGGCAGGTACCCCCAGTTACTAGGCATAAACTACTAGATCTATTTCAGATCAAGACCTACAAGGAACAATTTTCACCTTTGACATTAAGGGTACACCTTGATCAGAGGCTAGTACCCCCAGTTACTTGGTGAAGACTCCCCCTATAGATTTGACCCTATGAACAGAGGTAGTCTGAAGCACTTCATGACTTATGAATTCTCATGCTTCTTTGGAGGAGATCACAGTTTCTCAGTGCAATTCAGCCATTACTCTGTCACTGTGTTCAGCTCTTTACATTGATGATCTTATTTACTGCTGCCCTGATTTCTTTTAGAGTGATTGTTTAAAAACCAGTACACACCCTTATTCACCTTTTCTTGACATATCCAGTTTAACACATTCAGGCATTAAAAAAACTTTTTCTATTCTAACCATGAGACAGAGATTAAGAGCTATAAAGGTTTTCTTTTATCTCAAGTTCTGAAGTGCAGACACTTAACTCTTCAATTTATAAAAGTTAAACCTTTAGTTCCTTTCAATTTGCAAGTGTGATTCTTATAAATGAACAATTGCAATAACCACAGCTCAATGTACTAAACCAGAAGCAATACTGTTGTTCAGTGATAGCATTTGGGATTATGGTCCAAGAGCATCTGATGTCAAAAAAATATGACAGAATTGAATGGGGACTATGAGAGGTAAAAAGGATTCAATGTATTGAATAGAACTCTCAGCTCCCCCTGACTCCAAGATGCAGCAATATGCTATGCAATGCTTTCAACTAACTAAATGCAGACATTAGACACATGCATCAACTATATGCATTAAATGAACCATTCAAACTCAATGCAATAGATGGCAGAAGAAGAGCATCAAATTTTTGCAGAATTAAATTCAGTAGCTGAGTCTGGAATGCAGACTGATCAGCTAGACAAGAAGAGAACATCAGAAATTAAAAAACCAAATCAACATGACTTTCTCAATTCTGAAGGTAAATCACTTACCTGCTTTACCTGAGTGATTTATTTATACCCTTGGTGTTGCATCAGATTGTTGACAAGGCCTCCAATTTCTTTCAGCTTTTAGAATTTTTGGCCCTGCCTCTTGTCATATGTCTGGAGTAGCTATTCATGTTTCATCATTTTGTTCCCGACTACCAGGCATACCTGCAAACACTCTTAGGGAGCAGATTTTGGAATCCAAGACAGTTTGGGCCCCAAGACAGAAATAGACATCTGAGAGTGAAAACATGACAAAAGCTGTTTAGGGATCCACATTTGTGTGAAAGTGGATGGTTTGGTGGATTCTACAACTTGAGAGTTCTTTTTGTTATTTTTCTTTTTCTCAGCACCAGCAGGTTTAGCTTTCTTTTTCTGGTGCTGTGATGGTTTTTGTGTGGTCCTGGCATTCATTTTATTAGAAATATTGTTGTTTTTCTGCCAGTGCCTTGGCCAATGAGTGTACTGGAAGTTGTGGCCAAAATTGGTCCTAGGCTGACCATAGAACACCTGGTGACGAGGACTACATGTCCTAAAGTGACTATCCCATCTCCTAACTAGCTGAGATCTATAGGGCTGAGTGGGGAAATTCTGATACCTAGACCTCGTGTATACAGGGTTCCACCAAAACTATTAAGTAGTTGTGAGTGATTGTGATGATAGACTTGGGCTCGAGGGAAATAGGGATGTGCAAACTGGTTCCTAGCTACACTTGGTCTCCCTGCCACCTTTGACCCTCTAGGTTTCTGCACTGACTTATGTTGGGTTTTTTTCTGAGCAGTTGATGAAGGTGGAGACTTAGCAACCTTGGACTGGGGTTTTGATGTGCTAGCTGGCTGACCCCTAGCCTTGGACTTACCCTTGGGAGAAGAGCATGCAGCTCTAGGCTCTACAACTTTCTGCTTTCCCTTGTCCTTAGCACTGGACACTTTTGATTTTACATTATTGAAAGCAGATTTTTCATTGACCATTTTTATGAGTGGTCCTTTATTCTTTTCTCCCACGAATGAAATGGTTTTCAGTTCAAAACTCTTTTTAGCTGAGGGATTAAACCGAGACCCTCCTTTCTGAAGTTGACTTTTGACCCTAGCAAGGCATTAAGATTTTCTGTTCCTTGGGTCATGCTTTCAATGATTTTCTTTTTGTCAGAATTTTCATTTTCCAGATTTTTAATAGTTTTCTTCAATTCAGCATTCACTGACAAGATAGCTTCATATTTTTCAGTTGAAATCTTTATTTCATTTTCAAATTTTTGAATTGACAATTTCAACTCATCAATGACATTTTTCAGCAACTCATTTTCTTTCCTACAATCAATAAAAACATGCTTTAATTCATCAAAATCAGAACATGCACTTTTCATATTGCCATTCTCTGATTGTAAACATGCAACTTTATCAGAAAGTGTTTTATCATTAACCAGAGAATTCATTTTCTTCTTCAAGAGTCTGTTTTCCTTCTTAATATCATTCGCTTTATCTAACAGTTCTCCATAACCATCTTCCCAGTCAGAAATAGTATAATGTTTGAAAGGGGATGATACCTGATCAGACTCTTCTTCTTCTTCTCCATTCCTGGCCATCAAGCAGATGTCCTTTTCTTGTTTCTCACTATCTGAGGAAGTGCTCAGCATGCCTTCTTCCTCATCACTCCATGTACTGACCATGGCCTTTCCATTTGGCGCTTTCTTCCATGGTCTTCCTTTCATTTTCTGTAACTCTGGACAATCAGCCTTCAGATGGCCAGTCTTCCTGCAATGATAACAAGTATTATTGTCAGATTTTTCAACAGGGTTAAATTTATACCTGTTTTGCTTCCTGCTGTGGTGTTTTCTGTAGACATTTTTCCCTCATGTTCTAAGAAATCTTCTGAACTCTCTTGTCATCATAGCTAGTTCATCCTTTTCAAGCTCCGATCCAGATAGGCTCCGATCACTGGATGATCCATTGCATCTGGACTGTTTTGAACAGCTATGCTTGGCCTTCAGAGCAATAGGCTTCTTGTATTCGAGCTCTTCAGCTTGTAGAAGATTCATCTCGTATGCCATCAAAGAGCCTATCAGCTCATTAGGTTTCATATTTTGTAGATCTTTTGACTCCTCAACCACAGTTGCTTTGGTATGCCATATCGGAGTCAACGATCGAAGGATCTTCCTCACAACTTCATGATCAGTATAACTTTTTCCCAGATTTCTTAGACCATTTGTTATGATGGTCAGACGAGCATACATTTCGGTCACTGTCTCACCGGGCTTCATCCAAAATGCTTCATACTTTGTCACTAACATATTAGCCCGTGTCTCTCTCACTTGAGACGTTCCCTCATAAATGACCTCAAGGGTATCCCACATCTCCTTTGCCATCTTGCAGGATGACACTCTATCAAATTCAGTGGGATGGAGTGCACACTGAATGGCATTGATGGCGCTCCAATTTAGAGTAGATTTCCTGATTTCTTCTCTGGTCCACAATTCCTCATTCTCATGTAGCTCATAGGGACCTTTGCTTATAATCTTCCAGATCTCGTAGTCTTTGGCTCTGAGGAAGACCTGCATCCAGTTCTTCTAATATGGGTAGTTGGATCCGTCGAAGAATGGTGGCTTTGTAGTGGACTGTCCCTCTGCTGTTAACCCTCTAGCATCCATGGCCATTCCTCTTTAGGATGTTAATCCTGCACAAAGACTTAGGCTCTAATACCAATTGTTGGGACGCTAAAGGTGATCTAGAGGGGGGTGAATAGATCAGTCACCCGTTAAAAACTACTGTAGCAGATTCAAATGCGGAATGAAAACTTCTGCTGAACAGATAGAGGGCATAAAGCAAATACTAGCCAGAACTGAAGAACCGTCCTAAGCAAACATCTACTGCGTAAAGAACAGAAATATAGAAGCGATGCAAACCACAAAACAATCACACAGTAGACAAGATATTTTTAGGTGGTTCGGTCCTCCAGACCTACATCCACCCCACACTCAACCTGAGTGTTGATTACTGCTTACTCACAGCTTGAACCGCTGGGCCTCACAGCTTGCCTACAACCTACTGAGCCTCACAGCTTGCTGTCTGAGGTATCCACCTCGCCTGCTGAGCCTCACAGCTTGCTGTCCAGAGGAATCCTCCTCTGTAAAATCGTTGGGCAATACAGCTTAGCCGTCCAGTGGAATCCTCCACTGTAAACGCTGACTAACAGCTTGAACACAAGAGTTTCGAAAAACAAAACAAAACAAACGAAAGATAAAATGTATCCCTGTAGGGAATGTAGCTCAAACAAGTGAGCAATACTCAGATCTGGTTTTGAACCAAAGATCTGAGGAACATCTCTCTCAACTCTCTCCTTCTTCTCTTTCTTTTCTCTTCTGCTGGATCGTGGAAGCTCTCACTCTGCCTCTGCTCCTTTTATCACGATCAGTCTTCTTCTGAGGAAGAAGGCTTGCTTTTATAACAGCAGGAGCAGCACTGGACGTGTGTCTTCCACAGTTCCCGCCCAAATATTTTGGCCACGTGTCATCATCCTGTCAGCCCTTCCAACCTCGGATCACGTGCCATTCTTAAGCTTCACGAACAGTACCTGTCAGACAGAGAGAATTATCAGTTTGAGTAAGCAAAGTGTGTACATCAAGAATGAATGCACAATGGCTGTATGGACTTTGTGTTCTGAACAATGTACATACTTGCCACCTGAAGTGTGTAATGCAATGTGTAGACTTTGCAATGTATGGACTTTGCAATGCGAAGACAAAGCATGTACAGACTTGGAAATGCTTGAAGCACAGAATGCACAAGCTAGAGTTATGAGTGCATAGACTTGATAGCACATGCTGTAGTATGCATATGGTGAAGTATGTACATTGACGATAAATGAGATGCAGCTTAACAAGCACTGACTTCATGCTCACACGGCTGTACATACTTGCATGAGACGCTGGGTGAGACGCAGGATGCACTTGCTGTACAGACTTTGCGTATGCACATGAGACGCTGAATGAGACGGATGGATGTACAGACTTGGGCTGTACAGACTTTAAATCAAATATCCATAGAGACGCTAAGTGAGATGGTGGATGCGATGCGATGTACAGACTTAGCATGAGACGCAACCTGAGACTCTCAATGTACAGACTTAGAGTTCGTGCATGCTATAGTGCTAATGTATAGACTTAGTGTTCTGCAGCCAGACAAATGAATGTACAGTCAATGTATAGACTTGCTAACATGCATGAACAAGTGGCGATGCATAGACTTGGCCAATGCAGCGATGTATAGACTTGCACAGTTCTAGCTAAGGGATGTATAGACTTTATGTGATAGCCCAATGTACAGACTTGGTGTTCTGAACGTAGGTAAAGATAAGGAGTGTATAGACTTGCTCAGTTTAGAACGTAGGTAAAGATGCAATGTATAGACTTAACATATGCACTGGCTGTACAGACTTAGCCACGAGCTGAACTATCGGATGTATAGACTTTGCTCAGTTCAGCTGGTGGATGTACAGACTTGAGATGAATGCATGAACAAGCCGATGTACAGACTTGCCAATGTATAGACTTTAAGTGCAATGCAAAAGGCTGTACAGACTTTGAGACTTAGCGTTAATTCATGGGCTGTACAGACTTCCTATATGCTCAAGTCCAATGTATAGACTTGCTGAGATGATGCACCTGAAGAATGTACAGACTTAATGAGCTACAACATAAACAAATCAGCAGAGAATGTATAGACTCTGCATGCATAAGGCAAGCATGCGATGTAACAGAATGTATAGACTTTGTTTGTGCTGTGCAGCCGATGTGCATACTTGCTAGCCAGACACTACAAAGACTATGTACAGACTTTATAGCGTGCAAACATGCCATTTGAATGTATAGACTGTGTGGACTTGATAGCATGCAGATGTATGGACTTGTGCTGGCTTGATAGCATGCATGAAATACCCTGTACATACTTAAGCAATGTACTGACTCTGAACTCATGCAATGCATCAAGGCAATGTATACTAAGCACAATCACTGTGTTGCTATCATCAAAAAAATATATCATATGCTTGTGCCTAAGGGGCACAACATCTTTCACTCTTCGAAGGGTGCCTACACTCTCTTTCTTCCAAAGAGTTGGTAGTTTGGCGGGGAAGATGCCTTCATATGCATTCCCTCTTCTCCTTCTCTTCCAAGTTCAACTTGGAAGGTAGCCTTCTCTTTCTTAATCCCTCTGTCACCTTTGTCTCGAGCTGCCCGAGCCAACGGGGTCAACTATCCTTTATCCGAGCCAGTTTCTACACTAGGCAGAGTCAGTGGCTGGACGCAGGAAGGTCATCCGAGTCAGCCGAGCGACAGGCTCATACGACAGCGCTAGATGGATCTTTTGCTTTTTTGACATGTCATCTATTGGCTTCGGCCTTCCTGATGTACAAACGTGTTGTTTGAATAAAAAAAAGGAGCCTTTTGTTTTATCTCACGTTGTTTGCATAATACTCAGTACTCAGAAGGAGAACTTGCATAATGTAGCTGCGTTCTAGGTCCGAGGGATGAGTTCTCCTTCCATTGTAGACAGGCGGTATGCTCCTTTTCCAAGTGTCTCGACCACTCGGTAGGGGCCTTCCCAGTTAGGGGATAACTTGCCCGCCGCCTCAAGTGGTCGAGAGGCTTCGGCTTTCCAGAGGATGAAGTCTCCCAGCTGGAAGTGTCTATCTCGGACTTTGGTATTGTAGTATCGAGTGAGGCAGCGTTGGTACTCCGTTGCTGGCGATCTCCCGGATTTCATCTGCTAAGTCGAGATTTTCAAGCAGTTTTTGGTCGTTTGCCTCGGACGAGAAGCAGATGACTCTGAGGGAGGGGTTGCCGATCTCCAACGAGATCACGGCCTCGGTGCCATACACTAGTTGAAAAGGACTCTCACCGGTTGCCATTCTGGGAGTTGTTCTGTGCGACCAAAGTACGTTCGGCAATTCCTCGAGCCAGCTGCCCTTGGCTTTACCGAGCCTAGTCTTGATACCTTTCAAGATAGCCTTGTTGGCATTTTCGACCAGCCCGTTAGCCTGAGGGTGGGCGACCGAAGTGAAGTGATTGCGAATATTGAGGTCGGCGCATCTGTCTCGGAAGTACCAAGAATCAAATTGCCGACCATTATCGCTCACTATCACCCGGGGGATGCCGTAGCGACAGATGATCGACTTCCAAACGAAATTCCGAACGACTGTCTCGGTGATCCTTGCAGTGGCTTCGGCCTCGATCCACTTAGTAAAGTAGTCGATGGCGACGATGATGAACTTCTTCTGGGCCTGGGCCATGGGGAATGGCCCGAGGATGTCGATTCCTCAGTGAGCAAAAGGATAAGGCTCGGCTAGGGTGATAAGCTCTGTTGCTGGCTGATAGACCAAGTGGTCGAATTACTGGTAACAGTCACAACGTTATGTGTAGGTCGAGCAGTCACGCTGTAGGGTGGGCCACCAGTAACCCCGCCGTATCAAGGTCCTGGCGAGTGACCTTCCCCCCAAATGCGCTCCGCATAGACCTTCGTGAACTTCTTCGATCGCTCGGTTGGCTTCGTCGGTACCGAGGCACTTCAGAAGAGGGCCAGAGAAGGATCTCTGGTAAAGTGCGCCATCCAGGGTGACGAATCACCGAGCTTGGTATTTCAACCTTCGGGCTTCCCAAGGGTCGGGAGGCTCCTCGGAGTCTTGGAGTCACGACAGGTAGGGGGTATGCCAGTCGCCTGGGCAGGCTGGGCCAACAGCTAGGAGCTCCGAATCAATGCTCGGGCGCTCTAGCTCTTCAAGAAGGACCGATCAAGTACCCTCGGGGTCAAGAGAGGAGGCCAGCCGAGAGAGGGCGTCCGCTCGGGAGTTTTCCTCCCGAGCTATCCGGACTACCTCAAAACTCTCGAACTATTGTGCCACAGTCTTGACCAGTTGGAGGTATTTGATCATCGGTGCCTCCCGAGCTTCATAATCACCGTTGACCTGGCTAGTGACTAGTTGGGAGTCGGTGTGAATCCTGACTCGCTCAGCTCCTAACCGCCGGGCCATGCGGGCTCCCGATATGAGGGCCTCGTACACGGAAGCGTTGTTGGATGCTTGGAAGTTGAACTTCAGGGCGTACTATAGCCTTGCCCCTTTGGGGGACTTCAGGAGGATGCCGGCACCGCTCCCAACTGAATTGGAAGATCCGTCAATGAACAGTTCCCAGGTCGGCCTGGGTGCGGACGGAGATCTCTCTTCAGTCGGGATGGTGCTCTCGGTGATGAAGTCGGCGAGCGCCTAGCCTTTGATAGCCGAGCGAGGCCGATACGATATATCGTAGGCCCCGAGCATGATGGCCCACTTGACGAGACGTCCTGAGGCTTCAAGGTGAGTGAGGATCTTCTTTATGGTTCGCCGGTCAGCATGGTGATGGAGTGCCCTTGGAAATAGGGTCGGAGGCGCTTGGCCGAGGTAACCAACGCTAGCATGAGTTTCTCGGTTGCGGGGTACCTTTTCTCAGCCTCGTTGAGCACCTTGCTTGTGTAGTAGACCGGTCTCTCGATTCCTGAGTCATTTTTGACTAGGAGCGAGCTAACTATGGATGGAGTTGCCGAGAGATAGAGATACAAGGCTTCCCCCGGGACGGGCTTGGAAAGCACTGGGGCGAAGCCAGGAACTCCTTAAGCTCGATGAATGCTCTTTGGCATTCCTCGTCCCACGCGAATGTAGCAGATGCCATTTTGGGCCCCCTCAGCAGTTTGAAGAAGGGTAGACATCGTTCAGTCACGCGGGACAGGAATCTGCTGAGCACAGCAATGCGCCTGGTGAGGCGTTGAACGTCTTTGATGCAGGTGGGTGGGCGCATGTCCAGGATGGCCTGGACCTTGTCGGGGTTGGCCTCAATCCCACGCTGAGTGACTAAGAAGCCCAAGAATTTCCCGGACTTTACCCCGAAGGCGCACTCGGCGGGGTTGAGCTTCATGTTGTGCTTCAGCAGGGTGTTGAAAGTTTCTGCTAGGTCGGTGAAGTGGTCTTCGGCCTTGGGGGTCTTCACGAGCATGTCATCAATATAGGCCTCGACGTTCCGACCGAGTTGTCCCTCGAACATATGGTTGACTAGCCTTTGGTACGTGGCTCCGGCATTCTTCAACCGGAAAGGCATCCGGGTGTAGCAGTGTGCGCCGAAGTCGGTGATAAAGGCGGTCTTCTCGATGTCATCGGGGTGCATTTTGATCTGGTGGTAACCTGAGTAGGCATCCAGGAAGCTGAGTATCTCATTTCCTGAGGTTGAATCAACCAGTTGGTCGATGCTCGGTAAGGGATAGCAATCCTTTGGAGTAGCCTTGTTCAAGTCGGTGAAGTCCACGCACATCCGCCACTTTCCCGAAACTTTCGGCACCAGGATGATGTTAGCCAGCCACGTCGGGTACAGGACCGGTCTAAAAAGGCCAGTCTTTGGCCCCTTGGTGACCTGCTCCTTGATAATCGTCTGCTTCTCCGGTGCATGCTTCCTTCTGTGTTGCTGTATGGGCTTCATGGTTGGGTCGAGGTTGAGCTTATGCACCACCATCTCTTCCGGTATCTCGGGGAGTTGATCATCAGACCATGCAAAGACCCGGATGTATGTGGAAAGGAACTCTTTGTATTGTTGTTGAACCTCAGATGTTAGGTCGGCCCCGATCTTTACTCCTAGGGTCGGGTCGTAGTTCAGGAAAATCGCTAGCAATTCGCCTCCAGGTTCGGCGGTTGCGGATTTTTCCTTGACTTCTCGGGGGCCCTTATTTTTCCCGTCCACCCTTATGGCTTCGACCGAGATATTGTAGCACCTTCGGGCCATTGCCTGGTTACCTCAGACTTCCCCCAATCCATTTTTGGTGGGGAACTTCATCTTTTGGTGATAGGTAGAAAGCACCGCTTTCGTTCGGCTGAGGATTCCTCGATCGAAGATTGCGTTGTACACTATCATACCTTTCATCACTATGAAGTCCATCATGACCGTAACGGTCTTGGGTGGGGTGCCAAGAGTAATTGGCAGGCTTAGGGCTCCCTCGAGATAGGTGGCCTGGCCATTGAACCCGCACAGGGGGGTTCGGATCGGGCGGAGTTTAGACGGATCGTCTCCCATATGGTGTTCGCTTGGCGGGGCCCTGGGAGGCTCGATGGCTCGGCTCGCCCGCTCAGCGTGACGCTTCCTTCCTCGACCGCTGTCTCCTCCTGACGCAGCTCCTCCGGCGATGACGTTGATGTGGACCCCTCGGGGGGCATTGTCAATTTCCTCTGGGGCGCCTCGGTCTTCCTGGTGTCCAACCACGAACCGGGAGAGGTGCTCCTGACGGATGAGACGCTCGATCTTGTCCTGGAGCTGGTGGCAGTCACCGATATGATGCCCATGGTCGCTGTAGAACAGGCAATGCTTGCTGCGACTGCGGTTCTTTGACTTCATTGGCTCGGGTTGGCGGAGGAGGCCCGAGCCTTTGATGTCTTCATAAATCTCGTACACTGGAGCGGTTAGGGGAGTGTACCGCTCGTACTTCCGCGACGGTTCCTTGCGTTCCCCATCTCGGTTCCACCTTTTTCCTTGGCCCGAGCTTGGCTCGGGCGCCCGCTTCTTGTCCCCCTCCAGACCCGAGCCGGTTGCGTCTTGGCAGGCACTGAGTAGTTCCTCGCACTCGGCATGGCACAATGCCAGAGTCACTAGCGCAGCAAGGGTCGAGGGAGCGTGGAGGACAAGCTCACGGCGGAGGTTCTCGTCGTGGGTGCCCCCGGTCAGAGCGGTTATGGCCGAGGCGACATCCAGGCGGGGGATCCTCAGGGCTTCCGATTTGAATCGGAGGATGTAGGCCCAAAGTTTTTCCCCTTGCGCCTGTTTGAGGGCCAAAAGCCCCGCTACCGACCTAGGGGGGCCGCTACCGGCGAAACTCTCCTTGAATACCCGCCCGAACTGCTTGAAGTCTCGGATGGATCCAGGGGCGAGGGCCCGAAACCATGCTTGGGCGCCTTGGACCAGGGTGGTCGCAAAGGCTCGGCACTTGATGGCGTCGAATGCTCCGTGAAGGGTCATTAGAGCGTCGAAGCTGTCAAAGTGGTCGGCCAGGTCGCCCTGGCCGTTGTAGGGCTTGAAGGTCGGGATAGAGGTTCGGAGAGATACCTCTGCCTTCAGGATATGGTCGGAGAACGGGGATCTCTCCTCGTCCTCTGGTGGAGAGGTCTTCTGTAGGGCTCGTAGAGCGCGCTCCTGCTCTGCGAAACGCCTCTCGAATTCTCACAGTCGGAGGGATAGCTCCGGCTGCCGCTGCGCCGTAGGGCTGAGGGGGCGTGAAGGTAGGCTATCTTGGCGCTCCCTGGGGACTTCGATCTCCGGGAGGGATGGCGTGCCCCATGCCTGCCCCGCTTCGGCGTTGAGGAAGCCTCTTGCTCCGGAGGGGGGGCTTGCGAGGGTCCTCCTACTTTGTTGCGGATGAGCTGCTGTCCTCGAAGGGTGAAGCGGCCTCCGGTGGTGTGCTGGGACACGTTCTCACGGGGAGGGCTCTCCGGAGGGGCGCGTGACCTTCCATCCCTGGCCGCCTGGGTCCTCATGAGTTCCACGAGGACGTCCAGTTTCGTGTTGAGGGCTTGGAAGGCGTTGGCGCCGCCGTTGAGCGGCAGCCCTACCGTCGTGGGAGGAGGGGGCGACAGCCCGACTGCAGGCAGAGGGGGCGGTCCGTCGGCGGGAGTGCTGGCACCGGAGGGGGGGTTTTGAGAGGCTTGTGAGGGGCCTTCCCCCACCGCCACCGTGGCCTTTCCCCTGTCACCGGCGGACCTCCTCCCTGTACTTCTTCTCACCATACTGGCTCTTTGGTCGTTTCCCACAGACGGCGCAAGATGAAGGGGCGTGATCTCACGCTGGTCCTGAGCTGGGAGGATGATCACCGGATAGTGAACTGCAAAGAAAGAGAAATGAATTAGGAGGCCCAGGGATAGTTCCCTGGGAAAACCCTCCGATGCTTAAGTCAGTAGAGCAATGGTAGAAGGTATTGAGGGAGGTTGAAAGAGATGCCCGAGATTCCCCAACACCAAGATGGTGAAGTGGTTCCTGCTCAGGGAGTGTTAGGCATGTATCTACCTTATCTGCTGCCGGAGGGAGTCCTTGGTTTATATAGCGAGCTCCCCCGAAGAGTCCCATAACCTTAGGAGTTTTAGGCGGGAGTTACGTCCTCATCATGGTATCGTTACGTCCTCATCGTGGGCTATTCATGACCTTGGGAGATCGTGGCACCCTTATCCCGATGAACTCCTGCTCATAAAGGACTGTCAACGGCTGCATGGATAAGCATTTATCAGTTGATCCAAGCATGAGAAGTGCCAGCCCTGTCCGGGCGATGGGCGTAGCTCGGATGCAATCAGATCGGAGTGGGCGCAGAGTGCCTCCCTTATCTCGGTGGGGAGAAGGCTCGGGCGTGGGTCTTCCTCCGTTCTAACGTTCGGGCCTTCCGAGCCTAAGGGCCGCCGAGGAAGGATGGGATCCCGAGTGTTCTTTATTGGGCTTTTATGGCCGATTTGGGCCCGAAAGGGCTGTCACTTGGATGAGCTGAGCCTCGTTCGATCCTGATGGGCCTAGTTTGGCTGCTCTTAATCGGGCTGCAGAAATCCCCCTCTCTGGGACTGCCCCTATTTGAGACCTCATCTCATCAGGGTATCTAGATTAGTCATAGCCCCCTTATTTACCTCTTGCCCCTAGATTCAGCCGAGGAGAGAAACGGACAGGGACCTTGACTTCCCCCAGGCATGGCCAAGGAGAAAACGGTGTTTACGTAACTGGGGAACTCAACCAGGGACGCCGTGAAGTGTGTGATTTGCTGACCTCGGGGTCCTCCTTCGTGATCGAGGAAGGGACTCCTTGCTATCGGGTTTTATTAGCCTGACTCTAGGGATAAAAGCGCTTGAGATACAACCCATTCCAAGCGTGAGATAGCTCCTCACCTTCTGCGTTGACTAAGCGATACGCGTTCCCTGGATAAGCTTCTCTAACGATGAACGGACCTTCCCAGTTTGGTTGCAATTTAGACCTAGGACCTCTGGACCTAATGAATTTACGTTTCAAAATCATATCACCTGCTTAAAATTTGCATTTGATTACCTTCTTTTGAAAATAACGCGAAACTCTCTTTTGATAAATGGACTCGTGATCGGCCGCATTCATCCTCTTCTCATCTAAGAGTTCCAACTGGACGAGCAACGCCTCTCGATGTTCATCGAGATTAAGTTCCTTATCAAGCTGCACCCTTAGGGAAGGGACTAAGATCTCATATGGGAGCACTGCCGCCATCCCGTAGGTAAGAGCATTGGGGGTTTGCCCAGTGGGAGTACGGACAGAGGTGCGATAAGCCCATGGAGCTTCCACTAACTGTTCGGGCCAATCAGAAAATTTGTGAGATTCACACGTTTTCTTTATGATTTTAAGAAGGGTTTTATTAGTGGCCTCGGCTTGACCGTTGCCTTAAGGATAATATGGAGATGAATGATGCAATGCAATATTGAACTTCTTACATAGGTCCTTGAGCTCTTGAGAAATGAACTGGAGTCCATTGTCGGTGACGATGCTGCTTGGCACTCCGAACTGCAAGATGATATTCTTCATGATGATGCGGCACACCGTTGTTGCTTTGATTTTCGCCTACGCTTCCGCTTCGGCCCACTTGGTGAAGTACTTAGTGGCGGTAAGGATGAAGGATTTTTGTTTAGTTTCAGAGTTAGGATTATCGAGCGGGCTGACGATGTCGAAAGCCCACATGGACAATTACCAAGGAGCAGAGAGAGGATGTAGAGATGAGGCTGGAGCATGGATTTTGTGAGCGTGGAGTTGGCATTTAAGACACCTCCGAACATAGAGGGAGCAATCTTCCTCTAGAGTGGGCCAATAATAACCCTGCCTAAGGATCTTCTTCGCTAGAGCCTATCCATTAACATGACCTCCACACTCACTTGAATGGGCTGCTTCGGCCACCTTCCAAGCTTCATCATCATCTAAGCATCTCATGAGCATTCCATTGAGAGCGCGCCTGTACAATTCTCCAGCAATGATAGTGTACCTTGAGGCGGCTCTTCTGATAGCCTTACGTTGCTCGGCGTTTGCCCCTTCAGGGAACGACCCATTTTTGCAATACAACTCTATTTCATGATAACATGACAATTCTTCTTCTTCCAGGATCTCTTCTAATTCCGTTAAAGATACTTCCTTTAAATCTTCCTTCTCAACCCTAGCCTCTACAGTCTTCCTAAGGTTGTGGTACCAAGGATCTTGAAGAGAGGGAGCATCTAACCTCTGAATGACGATAGTCTTAGTGCTCCGACTGAGAGGGAAAGATAAAGAGGAAGCAAGTGATGCCAGTGCATCAGTAAGGATATTCTGAGATCGAGGGGTATGGATGTAGATCAACTTGCAGAATTGCCGAGCTAGGAGAGTGACCAAATCTTGATATGGCTTGAGCTTCGGGTCATGAGTGCGGTAAGTGGACAGAACCTGCCGTAGAATGAGCTTAGAGTCCCCTATGATGTTTAGGTAGTGTGCGCCTAAGAGGTAGGCGTGCTTCAATCCAGCGAGAAGAGCCTCACACTCGACGATGTTGTTGGTAGCAGGAAAACGGAGCTGATAAGCGAAGGGAATTGTCACTCCTTCCGGAGTGAGGAGAATGGCACCTATCCCTCGGCCTTGAGAATTGAGCGCACCATCAAAGTGCAGGGACCAAAAGGGATGATGAGTAAGGACAGAGAGATGCTCATCAGGGAAATCATCCTGAATGGAGTCTATGCAGGGAATAGGAAGATGGGCAAGATGCTCAGTGATAGCATATCCTTTGATTACCTTCTGAATGACGAATGTGATATCAAACGGAGAGAGGAAGCTCTGCCAGCGAGCCAACCTACTAGAAAGGTGAGGCTTTTCTAAGAGATAACAGATCGGGTCCATTCTAGAGATCAACATAACTGGGTTGGCTAGAAAATAATGTTTCAGTTTCTGAGCTACCCACACTAATGCGACACAAGTCTTTTCCATAGCGGTGTATTTGGCCTCCGTCGGGTTAAATAACCTGGAGAGATAATAAGCTGCCCGCTCTTTGCCTTCATCATCTACTTGTGCTAAAACCGCCCCTAGGGAGTCCTCGATGACCGAGATGTATAGGATCAGGGGTTTCCCAGGGACAGGAGGTTGCAAAACTTGGGGATTGGATAGATATTCCTTTAAGTCCTCGTAGGCATTTTGACAAGCTTCGTTCCATTCAAATTCCCCACCTTTAACAATTCATAAAATGGGCGGCATCTCTGAGAATGTTAGGATATGAATCTTCTAATAAATTGCAATCTTCCGATCAATCCTCGGAGTTCCGTGATGTTCTTAGGTGGAGACATGTTCATGACGACCTTTGCTTTATTAGGATCAATCTGTATCTCCCGTTTGCTAACTATGAAGCCTAACAACTTCCCTGAAGAGACTCCAAAAACACACTTCTTCGGATTCATTTTCAACTTATACTCCCTAGCTCTTTGGAGCACCTTAGCCAGAATAGAGGAGTGTTCTTCTTTGGTTCTCGATTTCACCAAGATGTCATCCACATAAGCTTCCATATAGATGTGCATCATATTGTGGAAGATGGCCATCATTACCCGTTGATAAGTGGCACCCGCGTTCTTCAGACCAAACGGCACAACAACATAGCAATACGTACCACAGGGCGTGGTGAAGGAGGTTTTCTCTTGATCCTTAGGAGCGAGACGGATCTGGTTATATCATGAATAACCATCCATGAATGATAAAGCTTCATACCCTATCGTATTGTCCACCAAGACGTCTATGTGAGGTAGTGGGAAATCATCTTTGGGACATGCTTTGTTAAGATCCCTTAAATCAATGCAAATGCGCACCTTTCCATCCTTCTTGATGACAGGGATGATATTCACCACCCACTGGGGATATAAGACGACTCTGATAAACTTGGCCTTGTACAATTTGTCGACCTCTTCTTTAATCCTTAAGGCCATGTGGGGGTGAAATCTTCTTGACCTTTGTTTCATGGGTGTGGCCCCTGGGTTAAGTATGAGTCGGTGTTCCACTAAAGAGGGGTCAAGACCCGGCATGTCCTCGTAAGACCAGGCAAAAGAATCATTGTACTCCCTTAGAACTTTGGTTAGATCTTCCTCTACCTGTGGAGGGAGATTAGCGGCAAAAATAATGGGCCTTGGGTCTTCTTTGGATCCAAGATTTATTTCCTTTGTAGGTTCATCCACTGCCGATGATGGCTCATCGAATCTCTTTAATCCTTGCGCATACAAATCGCTGGTGTCATCTACGTTGCTATCCTCATTATCGACTGGGTCTTTCTCATCTAGGACTTCATAAACACCTAGTCCGTCGTCGCTCCACACCCCTTCTTGCTCCTCATCTTCTTCTATCACAATCGCTGTTGCAATGAATTCCGAGCACCTCAAAAGAGCATGACATCGCTGAGCTAGATCCTTCAAGAACCTTTCAGGAACAGATTTGGAATGACGTGCAAGTGGGCGCGGCTCAAGCGAGGAAGGGTTGGACGACTTAGAACAAGACCCTACTTCTCTAGACATAACAGACTCTTCTTTCCTACACTTGACGGACCCTACATCTAACCTAGGAGAAAGGAAATCTAGCGGGAAGGAGGCAACATGGACCTCATGCCCCTGGGAGGAGAACGGAGACACGATAGCATAATCTTCCATCGAAATCTCTGTTTCAAATTTGACGTTTTTTTGGAGATCATGCAGCAAGAGGGAGAGGACTGTTGAGGAGGAAGTTGGAGAGGGAAGAGAGACAGGAACAAGACGTCGAAGAAAGGATCAGAGGAGGAAAACCACATATCTGAGAGATTAGAGGAGGGGGTCCACATAGTGGAGAGATCAATGGGTGGGAATTACCCACATGCGCACGGGATAATCAACACCTCAGTTGGGAGTTCCGTGAAGTACGGATCAATCATGATTAGAGGTGAACGGGGTATAGATTCCAACTGCTGGAAGAGAGACATGAGACGAGAGGGACACCAAGTAAAGACAATGGGTGTGCTCCCCTCCTCCCGCGGACGGTCAGCTGGTTTCTTCGGCTTCCATTGCATAAGCCGTACTTCCTAATTCTTCTGGCAATAATCTTCTTCAAGGAACATCCTGGCAAACGCTCGGCTGTAGTCGAGCATATCATCAACTGGCCCCTTCGGCAACAGGGGCGGACTGGCAACTATGCAAGTTGTGGTTTTCTTTTCGGACTGTGCTGACTGTGGATTCAATGTACCTGGCTGGAGAGGCCCTTTTATGAAATGCTGGCGGTAATCCCACGTAAGTTGCCCTGAGTCACCCAAAATTGATAATGCGGACTCTCGGTAATCGAGACCTCTTCGGCTCAATTTTCTTCCTTTGGGGACCGGTTCGGTCCGCCCTTTTAATTGTGCACCGAGGCCCCTCCCCGGTTGATAGCCTAATTTCAATATAATATCCCAGCCCTTGGAATCTCGGATCTGGGGCTTCACTTTAATGTTGACGGGTGTAGTGGCGGGCTTGCGTGGTGCATAAGCCCATGGAAAATCTAGATCCAACACAGAAATAACTGGCCAAGTGTTGGGCCACAGAGTTGGCAAAATCTTCTCTGATATAGCCTTTATTGACTGGACCGTGGACAAGCTTTTCACCTTAACCACCCTCCCTTGAAAGGGGAATTTGAGGCACTGATGAGCAGTGGATGGCATGGCGCTAAGAGTTACAATCCACAGACGACCCAAGATAGCCTCGAACATAGGGTCAATGTCCAGCACATAAAATTTAATGGGCATAGTAAGAGGCCCAATCTCAGCCTGAATGGTGACAACCCCGTGACATGCTCTCCGTGAGTTGTCATAAGCTGTTATGGTAGTCGGGGTAGGCCGTAAAAGCTCTTCCGATAAATTGCAGGCCCTGAGAGTGCTGAGCGGGCAAACATTGATAGATGCCCCTGTGTCAACTAATGCTGCATCCACACTGACTTTGTTCAAAATAATAGTAATGCAAAGTGGCATATGCCGAGCTTCCGGAGGTGCTAGCTCGTTCTCGGAAAATGTGATTGATGGCCCCTTGGAAATAGTAGACAATATTGTAGGTAAACTGTCAGCTGCCACATCTTCACTAACCATTACCTTCTGAAGAAAATTCCTCAATGCATCCTGGTGAAGGGTAGATCTCTTAATTAGCTCCAGCACAGATATTTTGGAGGGCACCCGGTCCAAGTGATGCAACAAATCATATTGGGTACCCGGTAGTGACTCAGTCTCTTCTTGATCGGCAGTCGGTTGCAAGGACTGGGGATTGGAAGTAGAAGCATAATTGTGATGAAACAAATACCCGCTCCGCAGGGTGAGATTCTGTGTCGGCACGGCATCTGATGACGGTATAATGGGCCCGATGGGATGGATGAGTGGCGTGAAAGAGGGTGCGGTGGAAATAATGGGAGTGGGAGTGGAGATAACGGGTTGTGGTGAAAGGATAATGGGCGGAGGGTTAGTTGTGGGTAGGGTGATAGTGGGCGCAGGCAGAGGTGGAGGTGTAAAGGTAAGCGGTGGCGTGGGCGGAGGGCTAGTCATAGTGATGGTAGCGGGGGTGACGAGCAATGGGCGAGTGGTTGGTGATGGAGTGGAGGTAAAAGGGGTAGTAGACGGAAGGACAAGTGATATAGCAGGCGGAGGAGAGTCTTGGTATGTGGGCGTAAGGATGGTGGGAGTGGAAGAGGCGCGGTAGTTGTGGTGGAAGGCCGAGACTTGTTGTACTGAACCCTCATCATCGTAAGACCACCCGGCTTCAAGAGCTAGGGGTTGAACAAGGTTAACCTGAGCCGGTGCCGGCGGCTGAGGCTGCGGAGCGGGAGGATGATTCGGCATGGGGTTCTGATGGATCCCTAAGTCTAGAACTTGCTGCGGTTGTTACTGTAGTGGCTGATGCTAGGGCGGCGGTGCCTGTGGTTGTTGCACTTGTTGCCTCGGCACTTGCCTTCTCTTCTCTTTTATTTCTACAATGGCCTTGTGCATCTCGGCCCAATCTATCCGCTACCCTTCATGAAGGTCATAGACTAAATCTCTGAATTGGAAGCATCCTTCGATAGTGTGGCCAGGCTGCCTATGGAACATGCAATATTTCATCTGATCAACAGCCGAGTTCCAATTGGGCCGTTCCAGAGGAAGTTGAATGGCATTAATGGACATGAGAGCCGAGAATATGTACGTGAGGGTCTCAGGCAAAGGAGGGTACTGGGCTCTCTTCTGAGCTGGGCGCTTATTATTGTTGTTGGCGTAGTCGTTGGGTGGAGAGACATTATGGTATTGCGGAGGTTGTGGAGGTTGTTGCGGAGCGGGGAAGGTGTTTTGTGGAGCGGCGAAGGTAGGGTTTGGTGGAGCGGAGAAAGCGGGTTGGGCGTTTTGTGAGGTGGAGAATTGGGGAGTGCGGGGGTTTTGCGGAAAGCGGAATGGTGCGGATTGGAAGAGGAAGGTGACGGCTTGCACCTATTCATTCGTTTGGACCCCCTCGGTGACAGGCCCTTGAGGTTTCTTATGGTATTTGGGCTTTTGGGCCTCAAAGAGTGAGTGTATTGGGGAGTCCGTAAATTGTGTCTGAATGAACCGCGCCCGGCTATATAGTTGGTGCATATTTGCTATGTCATTCATTGCCAGAATGTTGCGGAAGGTCGGAGTAGCATTGGAAATCAATAGTTTGACCTTCTCTTCCTCCGGAATATGGCCTGGCACCCTGGCGGCCATCTGCCTCCATCTATCGGCATAAGTAGCAAACTCCTCGTCTGGTTTCATTTTCTCGGCCACCAAGTCTGTGAAAGAGTATTCCGGGCCGACCCTGTCTTGAAACCTCTGAATGAACTTGTCCTTCACTATCTTGAAACTCTCGGTATCTTCCAGTGGCAGAGAGTAGAATCATTCAAGTGCAACCCCATCTAATGATCGGCGGAATAAGTATGCCATAAGGCGATCATCATACTGAAACTGGGCCAATTCATATAAAAAGTCCCTCACATAGATGAAGGGATTACCGTTCCCGTCATACTTGCGATAATTGGGGAGCTCGGATTGTGGGGGGAATGAAATATTTTGAAAGCTCGGAACTGGAACGTCTGCCAAGGATTGTGGGCCAACCCGCTTTTATAGGAAGTCAAGTTGTTGTTGCATGGTGGCCCATTTATCTAACAACTCCTGCTCCCTAGATGGAGTAGGGATAGTGAAGGAAGGAGGTTGAATCTGAGGAGCAGAAGGATAAACAGAAGGAAGAGGAGGAGGAGGAGGCCCAAGATGAGGGGCAGCATGATAAACAGATGGAGGAGGATGAGGAAGCCCATAAGCAGGGTATTGGGCCGAAGGATGACCCAAACAAGAATGAACTTGGGCCGCCCCTTGCTGAGGGCGCATAAAATCAGCTGGGCCCATAAGGACTTGTGGCCAGGATGGAATGGCCTGACACAGATCCGCTTGGATTGAAGAAGGGAGAATGGTCTTTCCCTTGTCAACAGATTGATGGGCCGACCCAGAAGACTGGCCCGCTTCTAAAGTAGAAAATCTGATGGTCCTCGGTTGGACCGGAGTAAGGTCAATTGGATTGGGCTGGATGGTGAACCCATCAACCCTAGGCCGAACAATGGAAGTAGTAGATAGGCCTTGCGTAATCGTTGGAGGTGGGGTGTTGGGCCCCTGCATGGCCTGATAAATAGCCTAAAGTGGGGCCATATCCAACTGGGCCATCATTTGGAGAATAGAATTGGCAGAAGGAGGAGGAAGGGATTGAGTGGATTGGGCGCCCTTCATAGGGATGGAGGATGTAGGAGGGACGGACCCCTCTCTAGAATGGAGGGAGATAACCCTAGAAGAATCCTCTAGAAGCCCTTGAGGAAGAGACTCCTCTTCAGAACGGGGGAGATCAAAAGAGGTCATGGTGGACTCGAAGAGAGGATTGGAGTAGAACTTGGAAAAGGAATTGCCCCTAGGAGATGACTCTAGTGAACGAAAGCAACTCCACATGAAAATTCAACACCTTGGAAAAATGCAAACGACACAAAACAAACACACAATGAGTGACTTAAACTAGATGGATTTAACAAAGATGTAAGTGAGAAGAAGATAAAAAACAATCAAAGTCAACCAGGTTGTCTAGATGATGCTCAAAGTTTTTAATTGTTTTCTCCTTTAGAACCTTGGTAGCTTGATTAAAATGTGCTCTCAACAATAGGTTCTTTTTAGGGAAGAGGTATATGGCTTGGTTAACTCTAGATGTAATCCCTCCCTCACTTATGCAATCCTAGACACAGTGTGGGAAAGGTACAACCGGCCCGACGTCCGTGTGGGAATCCACGGCTCGTGGGGACTTATGGAGGTCCCTGATGTGATCTCCTAGTCGGCCCCAAGAAATATGGAGACGAGAGGTTCACACACCAAGGTAGGAGAATGCAATCTAAAGTATGAATAGTGAATGACCCTATGTGCACCGGAGTGCATGGAAATTCTAGCCTAAAAATGAGCAATCCAATATGCACACAATGATATGAATATGCCAAACAACTAAGGAGGAGACCAGATAGTACCCAAATATAAAAATCACAGCTGAAACTGTGAAAATAAACTACACCTCGGGATGCGTACCTGTCACTGGAGTGGCGGTCTAATATGAGAGCGCCAGAGAGATGAGACGATCTAATAATAGACCACTCTTAAGCCTTTAACGGCCAAATGTCCGACCGCCAAAAGACCCAGAGAACAAGAAACTGCAAGAAATAAAGGGAAACTCCGGGGAAACCACGGGCAACTCGGGTAAAATAAAGAATCAGCAGGTAAAACAGAGATCCAACACGATTGGCACTAGAAGCCCCACCGTGATCGCCAAAAAAATTCTGTTGATTTTAATTGGTTCCTTTGCAAATGAATATGAACATCAACAATAGAGATATGAATAAGCCATGTGCAATGTACAATCAACCTATGAGCATGTGCAGCATGAACCTAGGCAATCAGCATGGAATCTAAGCATGGGCATGCCATATCTATCAGAAATAAGCAAGGGAAAAGGAAAAACACATGCCGGGGCGTGGAGCAAGGGAATAAAGGAAAACACACACCGTGGGTGTGGAGCAAGCAAGTAAAAGCAAGTAAAGAAGAGATATGAGGAGAGAGGGAGGACTACTGCCCAAACTAGAGGATTGTGATCGCCACCAAAGCAATTTAACTAGCCAAAGCTAAGATAAATACCTTGGAAATAGGTGGATGCAACACCCGCCCACGGGAGAGAGAAAACTACACTTCTGTGAACAATAACGGTCGAAGACTGGCGCGCCAGAGAAATTAGCGGTCTCACGACAAACCGCCAACAAACTTTAGCGCTCCAATATACAACCGCCTGAGAATCGCAGAACAACAAGCTTTGGGACTTTTGATCTCCACTTCTTGCAGCCGGCCAGAAGACTTGGGCCTCGTGCTATGGACCTGTGAAACCTGCAAAATGTGTAGAGAACACAGAGAAACAACCCAAATTATCCCGATGACAAGTGTAGTAACTATAAGACAAAGAAAACTAGAAACATGCAATTAGAAGGGTGGATACCTGGGAGGTTGGGTTTTTTAACCCCTGTGGGGCGCTTTAAAAGATAGGAGGAGGTCTTAAAATGATGCATAAGAAGGAAGAATGTGAGAGAGGAAGAGAGAATATGCCTTGGATGTTATGAGGGGAAAGAAGAACTAAAAACACAAGAAAACACTAAGACCCTTGGAACTTGATACTCCCTGGACTTAGGAGGGAGATGGACGTGGGAAGCATTCTCCTTGATTGGTTCTAGCTCCAGAATGCGGCAGCACTTCGACGCAAACTCCAGAAATCTCCTCTTCAAGCCATGAAGTCAAGGGTTCTATTTATAGACCCTCAAACTCTCTAGACGAGTTGGAGAGAATCCAGCTACAAAATAGGATGATTCTTAGCAAACTCTTGAAGATAATACTCCCAAGAGTCCATAGAAGCAAATAGAAGGTTTTGAGGATGTGTATTGAGGGAGAAATCATCAGATCAAACTCTCAATCCGGCCACGGAGTAGCAGAGAAAGAGCAGTCCTGCTAGAACTCTCTGTCTGATGAAATGGACTTACGATAAACCGCCATAGCCATTTGACGGCCGAAGGATGGACCGCCATTCTGCATTATCCAACAATAGATAAGGCCAACGGGCGAAGTTTTCGTAATAAGGACTCTACAAGCAGGTGGCGGTTGATGATTCACGTGCCAAAAGCATATGACGGTCCCACGATAAACCGCTAGAGCACAACGGATAAGATAAAATAAGGCTTGAGGAAAAGCTGTTGGCTTTTGGACTCTAGTGTCAGCAAACGATCGAAGGAAGGAGCGTTACACATCAACAAACGCACTAGGGATAAGCCGCCAGAGACAATGGGGTGGTAAATAGCATGAAGGCTTGCTAAGCTTCATCCAGCAGGTAAAGAATGAGGAGCGAGACCCAACCAAGGAGAGGTGACCCAAAAAAATAGGCCTCAAAACTGATCAAGAAGGCTGTCATGCCCCGAGCCTTTTATTACTATCACGCCCCGAGCGTGGAAGGAACCCGGAGATGCGTGACGAGTTTATATCGATCATTTCAATCAGAGCGTTAGTGTATTCAACACATAGACAGAGTGCGTAAAAGTAAAGATAACCCAATCTTTTATTCAATTACAACCTCAAAAGTACTTCTATTACAATTCACTTAATGAAAGTGCTAAGACTCAATAAAAGGAAAAGTACAATGGTTGACTTACGAAATTTGAAAGATAGGACTAGTAGACGCTTGGATAGACGGAGAGCTCTAATCTCTTCACTCTTGACCTTCCCCATCCGATTGAATCTCGTTATCGGACTTACCTGAAAAATAAGGGAAAACACTAGATGAGCGAATGCTCAGTAGGAATTATATCTCAAGAGCTAGCTTGCTTTAAGTAAATTACATGTTACATGAATGCAATAAAGCTATGCATGTTTGCGTAAAACGACAAGAGAGAGAGAGTATAACAAGAGATAATTGAGTGAACTAGCATGTCTTTCAAGAACTTATATCAATAAATGTCAAGATATTCAAGCAAGTATATTCAACATGTCATGTCGGAATTTGGCTATCACGTTTCAAGCAAGTATATAAATACCCTTCCTGGGTCACGCAAGTCATGTCATGTCAAGTCGAGTATGAGATTGTGGAATGTCTAATCAAGCTAGTCATGCACTTCGATACAATGCCATACCGTGATCATTACAACTCCCATGGGCACAAGTACTTTTGGGTGCTCCTCCTAGGACCAGATCGGGCCCTATATGCGCAGGCATTGATCATGTATTTTTCGACATCCACTATAGTTATAGCCAATGTGGAATTTCAAGGAATAAGCTTGTACGAACTTTTAAAGGTAGATCTTGTGGAATAGCATTTCAAGGATTTGAACATGTGGTATAATGACGATCATAACGGTATACTCACGATTATCGATAAAACTAGGTGGAATTGGCTCCCTAACTTGGGTGCCATGACGATAGGAATGAGACACCAAATCATGCAATACCTATCATGAACAATCAAATAACCTTAAAATCACATGATCATGTTAAAACTTAGGTAACTAGGCTTAACAATAAATAATATTGGCAAGTTATATTCTGTCTAGGGTTGACAGATCATAGACTCTGACAGTCTAGGGATGACGCGTTACAGTGATTGTGACGGTCAGGAACCAGCCGTTACATGAACGTAACGCGCCTGTCCTAGTGCGTTAGAGACAACAGTGAAAATCCAAAAACAACAGAGTGTGTGACGGTCTGTCGTAGGGCCGTTATATGAGTGTGACGGTTCTACACTGATGCGTTAGAGCGTCTGCGAACAGAAAACATGTAAAACACTAAGAGATCAACTCACATCATGTCTGAAAATCAAACATCATATCTATTCTAGGCATGATGACAAAGTATAGGCTATCTATATGCATGGGTATCAGTGGATTAGATGAATAACATGCTTTAATTTCTCTATTAGGGCTAAGAGATGCATGTCATTTATAATAACTACAAAAACATGAAATTGATGATCTACAATGCATGAAATTCAATCAAACCAGAGGGCTTTTAGTTCTATCAGGTTGTTTTTGCCATTCATGAGATTACCTACCTCTTAACTTACGCTGTATCTTCTGAATTGTGTTGAGAATCTTGCCCTAGTTTTCCTTCTTCTGTGACTTTTCCAGCGACTTCTTTAGGTTCTATCTCCACGACCTCTTGACCTAAAGATGTGAAATTTGGAGGAGAGTTAGTCTAAAGTATTGTAAACAAATGCTTCTAAAGAACTTACCTGAGATAGTGACTCCTAACCTTGATTCTTTACGTCTAAAAAGTAAGGGTCGCGCCGTTCAGAACTAGGTCCTATTTATAGGGCTCTAGCTAGGGTTTAAAGATTAGATCAAGTTTAGAGTCCTTATTTGGTCATAATCTAATCTCTATGAGTCCTTAGTATTATTATAACTCTTCCCAAGTCGATCCTCAGTGGATAAGAGTCCAAAGTTTTGATCTTTGCACTTGTTCTTTCCTTTACGGAACTAACAGGCTGTAACGGTCAAGTGCATGTGCGTTAGAGTTATGTGATGGTCTCGCGATAGACCGTCACATTACTCGTTTCCAGAGTTCAAAAGGAATCAAACTCTTCAGTTTTCTGGATTCATAGAGTAACGGTCGAGTTCCTATGCGTTACATGTCTGTGACGGTTGCCAGATGGACCGTTACAGTCAACGTGGATAGAGTTCTAGATTAATAAAACTCTATTGTTCATTATCCATACAATTATCTATATTAAGTGGTGTTTATCTTTAAAAATTCAAGAATAGACTTAATAACCTTCTAGAATATGGGCCAACTTAATGGGCCTGGTCTTAAAACCTTTTTGGACTCCATTTAAGTGAGTTGGGTTAATTGATTAACACCATTTGGCCTTATATTGATTAATAAATTTAAATTAGTCCATTTAATTGCTAATAATGCCAGAAAATTCTCAAATAAATTCTGGGGCACTACACCCTTCCCCACTTAAAAGAATTTGGTCCCCAAATTCAATACATGGATTGTGGAGAGTGTACTTACAGCCGAACAATTCTGGGAATCTTTTCTTCATAGCTGATTCGATTTCCCATGTCGCTTCATAAGGCCATGTTTTCTTCCATTGGATCTTGACCATAGGAATAACTTTATTCCTTAATTGACGCACTTCCCGGTCCAAAATCTTTATTGGTGTTTGTTCGTATGTTAAGTCCTTCTGAATCTCTAGATTATCAAATGTGAAAATATGATCTGGATCATATACATACTTCTTTAGCATAGAGACATGAAATACGTCATGAACTCCTGCTAACTGTGGAGGTAAAGCTAATCTATAAGTCACTTCACCGACCCTTTCAAGAATTTCAAATGTGCCAATGAACCTTGGAGTTAGCTTTCCTTTAATGCCAAATCTTCGAATACCACGACCTGGAGAGACTTTTAAATATACATGATCTCCTACCTGAAACTCCAAGTCACGTATTCGATTGTCGGCATAAGACTTTTGCCTATCTTGTGCCATTTTCGTTCTCTCTTGAATGAGCTTGATTTTCTCCGTAGAATCCCTGACAAGGTCGGGGCCTAAAAATTGCTTTTCCCCTATTTCATTCCAACATATTGGAGATCGATAACTTTTCCCATATAGAGCTTCAAAAGGTGCCATTTGTATGCTTGCTTGATAGCTGTTATTATATGCAAATTTCACCAGAGACAAGTGATCATGCCAACTTCCTACAAAATCAATGACACAAGCCTTGAGCATGTCTTCTACCACCTGATTTGTTCTTTCTGTCTGACCATCAGTTTGTGGATGAAAGGCTATGCTAAAATTTAATCTGGTCCCTAGTGAATGTTGTAGACCTTTCCAGAACTGTGATGTGAATCGAGGATCTCTATCTGATACAATAGTGACGGGGACACCATGTAATTTGACAATTTTCTTTATGTACAATGCTGCTAGAATATCTACAGACCATCGACTCTTTATTGGTATGAAGTGTGCAGATTTAGTCAATCGATCTATGATTACCCATATGCCATCATGTCCACCTCTTGTCTTAGGTAAACCCATAATGAAGTCCATCCCTATGTTCTCCCATTTCTATTCGGGAATATTTAAGGGATGTAATTTACCTGCGGGTCTAAAATGTTCAGCTTTAACTTGTTGGCAGGTTAGACAAAGAGACACGAAGTCAGCTATTTCCCTCTTCATATTGGGCCACCAAAAGTTTCTTTTGAGATCCTGATACATTTTTGTACCTCCTAGATGAATGGAGTACTTTTATTTATGTGTTTCTTCTAAGATCAATTTCTTTGTATCCTCACGATCCGGTATACACATTCGGCCCTTGAATAGCAATCTTCCATCATTAGAAATAGAAAAATACGGCCTTTGTTCAATATTGGCCTTAATTTCCAGTAAAACTGGATCATCCTCTTGTAACTTGGCCAAATCTTCTATCAATATAGGTTGAGCTCGGATATTAGCTATGAAGCAATCTTCTTCCTTAATATCAACATCTAAATTCAATTGAGCAAATTGAGGAATAAGGTTGGTTACACTAATCATGAGACTCGATAACATACCCATTGGTTTTCTGCTGAGTGCATCCGCTACAGCATTTACCTTGCCAGGATGATATTGAATAGCAAAATCAAAGTCCTTGAGATGTTTTAACCACATCCTCTGCCTCATATTAAGCTCTTTTTGAGAGAATAAATACTTCAAGCTCTTGTGGTCTGAGTAGATCGTAAACTTTTCTCCATAAAGATAATGACGCCAAATTTTCAAGGCAAAAATAATCGCTGCCAATTCTAAATCATGTACAAGATAATTTTCTTCGTGACGTTTCAATTGTCTTGAAGAATAGCAAATCACCCTTCCGTTTTGCATAAGGACACATCCTAAGCCAATTACAGATGCATCCGTGTATACCTCAAATCCACCACCCTCCATTGGTAGTGACAAAATAGGGGCTGTTGTATGATGATTCTTAAGAGTTTGGAAATTCTTCTCACATTCCTCTGACTAGACAAAAGGATTTTCTTTTCTGGTGAGTCTAGTTAAAGGGACTGCTATCTTTGAGAAGTCCTTAATGAATCTTCTATAATAACCAGCTAGACCCAAAAAGCTTCTTACTTCAGATACAGTCGTTGGCCGACTCCAATTCTTGACAGCTTCTACTTAGAAGGATCCACATCAATACCTTCTTTTGAAATAATGTGGCCTAGGAATGAGACTTCCTTGAGCCAGAATTCACACTTATTGAGTTTGGCATATAGCTTGTGTTCTCTAAGTGTTTGCAAGGCTATCCTTAGATGTTCTTCATGCTCCTTTTTTGTCTTGGAATATATTAAGATGTCATCAATGAAGACGACGAGGAACTGGTCCAAGTATGGCTGGAAGACACTGTTCATAAGTTGCATGAATGCTGCGGGAGCGTTAGTTAATCCAAATGGCATTACCACGAATTCATAGTGGCCATAACGACTTCGAAAAGCCGATTTATAAATATCTTCCTCTTTGATTCTAAGCTGATGATAACCTGATCTGAGGTCAATCTTAGAAAAATATTCTGCTCTCGAAAGCTGATCGAAGAGCTCATCAATACGCGGTAATGGATACTTGTTTTTAATTGTCAGCTGATTCAGTCGTCGGTAATCGATGCATAGCCTGAGAGAACCATCCTTCTTCTTGACAAATAAAACCGGTGCACCCCAAGGGGATGTGCTAGGCCTAATGAAACCCTTGTCTAGTAGTTCCTGCAACTGCCTTTTTAGTTCCTTGAGTTCTGTGGGGGACATCCTGTAAGGGGCTATAGAAACAGGTGCTGCTCCTGGAATGAGTTCAATGGTAAAGTTTACTACCCTTTCAGACGGTAAATTAGGTAGTTCATATGGGAACACGTCTGGGAACTCATTCGCAATGGGAATGTTTGCTAGGACAATTTCCTTAGATTCGGTGATAATGACTGAAGCAAGAAAAGCTTCACATCCTTGCGAGATAAGCTTGCAAGCGTGAAGAGAAGATATAATGGTAGGATGTTTCTTGTATTTGATGCCAAGAAAAGAAAACCTTGGAAGACCGGGCTTTCGAAAAGATATAATCCTATTTCGACAATTGATATAAGCATCATGGTCTACAAGATAATCTACCCCTAAAATGGCATCATAACCTTTCATATCAAGGCATACTAAGTTTGCGGGAAGATTGTGTCCTTCTACCACTACCTCACAATCAGGGTAATGCTTGGTAAGCTTAGTTCCAGATCCTAAAGGTGTAGTAATAGCAAGATATGAAGGTAAGGAAACTGATGCAATTGGTAAGGTTTTTGCAAAAGTGGTGGAGATAAAAGAATGAGAAGCACCGGTATCGAATAGTACGAATGCAGGGCGAGAACAGATTTGAAGAGTACCTTCCATAAACCCATCATTTAAATCCCTGGGTGCTTCATCTTCATCTATAACAACATTGAGGCGAGTCTGCCTCCTACGTCCTCCATTAGCTGATTGCTCTTTCATAAGGGGGCAATCTGGCACATGATGCTCCCTACTTCCATAACGCAAACAAGCACCGAGGCGCTTCCAGCATTCTTCAGCCGAATGGCCGAATTTCTTGCAAAAAGTGCACGCCGCGACAACTTGCTCCTTCTCTTCCTTAACCCTTTTATTATTCTTTTGGGAACTTCCACCGTTCCCGCTCCTTGATCTTTTCTTGTTATCACGGCTTTTGTAGGGTTCCATGATGCTAAACTTCTCCTTCTTATAATGCCGATCTAAGCGCCGGTTGGATTCCTCTTCCTTTCCTTTCAACTTTTCGACCTTCTCTAAGGTCCTCTCGCATAGATATGCCCATGAACCATCTTTGCATAAGTGCGGATATTTTGTGTCCCAAGTTGCTGAATGAACCCGGGCCGTAACCCGTCAATAAATCGATTTGCCTTTAATAATTCCGTGCTAATAAGGTGTGGTGCATATGGTGCTAGTCTTGAAAATTGCAGCTCATACTCTGCCACCGACATCATCCCTTGACGAAGGGAGGCAAACTCCATGGCCTTCCTTTCCTTTACATGTTCGGAAAAATACTTGGTACGGAATAAGGTAAGAAAATCATCCCACGTGTGAGGTGCATCGGCCGGAGGTGCCGGAATTGATTTCCACCAAGTACAGGTGTCTTTATTTAGTTGAAATGTTGCTAGACGCACCTTCTCCTGATCAGTGCATTGAATGACATCAAAGATACGATTCATTTCATCGATCTAATTTTCTGCTTCGTCTGGATTGGAAGATCCATAGAAACTCGGAGGATTTAGACTCCGAAAATTACGATGAAGGTCGCCAGCCCGTGCTCCTGTCCTTGCCTGGGCCATGGTTTGCAATGCCTGCGTAAGGCCGGCAACGGTTTGTTGCATGACATTCCAGTCTACGCGATGAGCCATGATAAGAATAATAAGGTACCTGAGAGAAATATAATAGCTTGTTATTTCTCATGAGATCGAAAGAAAATCAATCTTAAAGCTAATAACTATCTCATCCCGGCTCTACCCAATTCTCACATGGGCATGAAAATTCCTTCCTTGGTTCATAGGTGTGGGTCCTTAACCCTTGGACTTATCCTATGACATGATTCTTTTCCCTAAGTCCTGAGACTTAGGCTCTGATACCAACTTAACTGTCACGCCCCGAGCCTTATTTAAAGCGGAAGACTCGCTCGGGGAGCGCGAACAGCCGGCATGGTAAGCCTCTTGCAAGCAAGAACAATCAGAGCGCAAGATAATCACACACATAAATGCAATTGCACAGAATTTGAATCAAACTTCAACTTTATTTCATAAAAGATCAATATTCATAATACAACCACTATCATCATCTTTTCCTTCTACTAGACTCAAGAAATAGGAAAATTACATTGACTCAATCTAAACATGATAAAGTTTCTAAGTCTTCACTCGTAGCTTTACAAGACTTTCACTCACTTCCGGACCCGCTACTAGTATAGCCTGAATCCGAATCTGAACTACTTCCACCTCCTGTAAAACATTAGAAATAGGTAATGAGCACACTTGCCCAGTAGGTATCTTCGCATCAACATGAAGGCACTATTAAAGTAGTTAACATTTTAGCTCTAAAGAATAAGGTAAGATCATGCGAATGCGGATCAATCATGCGATCAAACCAAAGTAACAAGATAAGATAGAATGATCAAGAATGAACTAGCAATAATATAACATGAACATGATATTTGGCCTTTCATGAGCAAGAATATATCGAGAATGTACTAGCAAGCCACATATTCATCACTTTAGCATCTTATGCTTATGAGCAAGTGCTTCGTGAATTTCTGTGGAATATCGAGCAAGAATGTCATGTCGTGTCGTATCGTGGATCTTCACTTATTTATAGAAATAGTACTCCCAGTGCAATGCGACGCCAGTAGTATCATACCCCATGGTTTATAAAATAGTATGTTTTCGACAATCAGCCGAGGGGACTAGCATAGAGCTCTTGAACACAATCAGTGCTCGATCGCATCTTCAGTTATAAATTAAGCTACTTCCACGCATGTAACAGTAAAGTATAGCTAAGAATATATCAATTCCAAATAATGAAATTCAATAAATGAATGCTTCAATTTGAATATATGAGATCAAGAATGATTTAGACTATGCTATGCTTATGGAAATAAATCGGCAGCATAATAGTATATTCTTTATTTTTCATTCATCATATTAAGTTCCTTGATCAATATGATAAGTCCGAGAGTATCATTAGTCCATCTAGAACCTTAGAAAATCAACCCGGTGGTCAAACCTAGGGTTAACATATACAAGCTGTGTGACGGTCATTCACTGGGCCGTTACATCGTGTGATGCGCCAGTAATGGGCCGTTACAGTGATCCGAGTCCAGAACAATAAAAATAGACTCAGAGGAATGTGATGGTCATGTATTGGGCCGTTACGTAAGCCTGACGGTCCAATGTAGAGCCGTTACATTACTAGAATCAGAAAACACGAGAGTGTGTTCTAGCTAATGGTTTTAATGGTACAACCAACTCGACATCCTAGTGAGAATCCCAGGCTTGCGGAGAATTTACGGAGGCCTTGAAAATAAGATTTCCTAGTCCATTGGAATGAATATCCAATAGAGAGGTCCTCAAGTCCAAGAATATGTTCCTATAGTGCAAAGTGTGAACTAATGACAATATACCGGAATATGTGCCATGCACTTATAGAAATGACTCTATTGACAGAGAGAGATATGTATAATCAATATGAAAATCATGATGAAAACTCCGTCAATACAAGGTTAAAAAGAAAAGTCATGCTTTATAATACAAACTATAGAATTGGGCTCATTAAACTAACATTACTTAAAATAACAATGAGACACCAAATCATGCAATACCTATCATGAACAATCAAATAACCTTAAAATCACATGATCATGTTAAAACTTAGGTAACTAGGCTTAACAATAAATAATATTGGCAAGTTATATTCTGTCTAGGGTTGACAGATCATAGACTCTGACAGTCTAGGGATGACGCGTTACAGTGATTGTGACGGTCAGGAACCAGCCGTTACATGAACGTAACACGCCTGTCCTAGTGCGTTAGAGACAACAGTGAAAATTCAAAAATAACAGAGTGTGTGACGGTCTGTCGTAGGGCCGTTATATGAGTGTGACGGTTCTACACTGATGCGTCAGAGCATCTGCGAACAGAAAACATGTAAAACAGTAAGAGATCAACTCACATCATGTCTGTAAATCAAACATCATATCTATTCTAGGCATGATGACAAAGTATAGGCTATCTATATGCATGGGTATCAGTGGATTAGATGAATAACATGCTTTAATTTCTCTATTAGGGCTAAGAGATGCATGTCATGTATAATAACTAGAAAAACATGAAATTGATGATCTACAATGCATGAAATTCAATCAAACCAGAGGGCTTTTAGTCCTATCAGGTTGTTTTTGCCATTCATGAGATAACCTACTTCTTAACTTATGCTGTATCTTCTGAATTGTGTTGAGAATATTGCCCTAGTTTTCCTTCTTCTGTGACTTTTCCAGTGACTTCTTTAGGTTCTATCTCCACGACCTCTTGACATAAAGATGTGAAATTTGGAGGAGAGTTAGTCTAAAGTATTGTAAACAAATGCTTCTAAAGAACTTACCTGAGATAGTGACTCCTTACCTTGATTCTTTACGTCCAAAAAGTAAGGGTCGCGCCGTTCAGAACTAGGTCCTATTTATAGGGCTCTAGCTAGGGTTTGAAGATTAGATCGAGTTTAGAGTCCTTATTTGGTCATAATCTAATCTCTAAGAGTCCTTAGTATTATTATAACTCTTCCCAAGTCGATCCTCAGTGGATAAGAGTCCAAAGTTTTGATCTTTGCACTTGTTCTTTCCTTTACGGAACTAACAGGCTGTAACGGTCAAGTGCAGGTGCGTTAGAGTTATGTGACGATCTCGCGATAGACCGTTACATTACTCGTTTCCAGAGTTCAAAAGGAATCAAACTCATCAGTTTTCTAGATTCATAGAGTAACGGTCGAGTTCCTATGCATTACATGTCTGTGACGGTTGCCAGATGGACCATTACAGTCAACGTGGATAGAGTTCTAGATTAATAAAACTCTATTGTTCATTATCCATACAATTATCTATATTAAGTGGTGTTTATCTTTAAAAATCTGAGAATAGGCTTAATAACCTTCTAGAATATGGGCCAACTTAATGGGCCTGGTCTTAAAACCTTTTTGGACTCCATTTAAGTGAGTTGGGTTAATTGATTAACACCATTTGGCCTTATATTAATTAATAAATTTAAATTAGTCCATTTAATTGCTAATAATGCCAGAAAATGCTCAAATAAATTCTGGGGCACTACACTTCTATCTCCTGAAAAGATTAGAAAATAGGTAATGAGCACACTTGCCCAGTAGGTATCTTCGCATCAACATGATTAGCAATATTTAAGTAATTAGCATTTTAGCTCTAAAGAAATAAGGTAAATCATGCGAATGCGATCAAGCATGCGATTAAAGCAAAGTAACACGATGATCATGTAAGATAAAATGAGCAAGTATGAATGTAACAAGAATATGATATGGCCTTTCATGATCAAGAATGTACTAGAAATTCATGTATCAATCAAGAATGTACTCTTCACTTAGTAGCAAGTACTTCATGAATTTCTGTGGAATAACATGTAACAAGCTAGAAAGTCATGTACGTGTCGTGGATTTTCACTTCACGATGTCATGGATCTTCACTTATTTATCAAGAAAGTACTCCCAACGCAATGCGACGCTAGTATCATCATACCCCATGATTTATAATAGTATGTTTCCAACAATTAGTCGAGGGGACTAGCATAGAGCTCTTGAACACAATCAGTGCTCGGTCTGCATCTTCAAGTATAAATCAAGCTACTTCCACGCATGTAAACAATATGGCCAAGAATGTACAATTTCAATGATAGGTTCAAGATAAAGTAATCCATCATAAGAATGCTTCTATTTGAATTAAAGAATTCCAATGAACATATTAAAACTAGGTTATGCCATGAAAATAAATCGACAGCATAACGGTTCATTTCTTAACTTTCATAATTTAAGATTAAGTATCTTGAACAATATGACAAGTCCTAGACCATCAATAATCCATCTAGGAACTTTGGAATATCAACCCTTGGGTCAACCTCAGGTTAAAGTACTCAAAAACTGTGACGGTCAATTAATGGGCCGTTACATGAATGTGACGGTCTATAATTGGGCCGTTACAATAGATTGAATCCAGAAAGAATGGTTGGACTTAGTGAATGTGATGGTTGTATACTGGACCGTTAGATGAGCCTGACGGTCTAGTATTAGGCCGTTACATAGTAAAAACCAGAAAACATCGATAGTGCTTTCTAATCAATTGGGCTTTAAAGGTACAACCAACTCGGCGTCCTAGTGGGAATCCCAGGCTCGCGGAGAATTACGGAGGCCTTGAAATCACATTTCCTAGTCCATTGGAAGGAATATCCAATAGAGAGGTCCTCAAGTTCAAGAATATGTTCCTATAGTGCAAAAGTGTAAACTAATGGTCATATACCGAAATATATGTCATGTACTTAGAGAATTGACTCTATAGATAGGAAAGAATTTGTAACAATGTGAATCCATGATAAACTCCGTCAATACATCAGTAAAATTCATGTTTTAATACAAAACTATAGAATTTTAGCAATGAAATTAACATGTACTTAAAAATAACTAAAGTGCTTTAAACATACATGAATCAATTTATAAACTAAAAGTTATGAAAAATAGGTCAAAACTTAGATAACTAGGCTTATTCATAAGTAAATTTGACTATTTTTAACTCTGTCTCAGGTTGACAGAACACAATTATTCTGACGGTCAAATATGGGCGCGTCACAGGGCTGTGACGGTTTATCATGGAACCGTTAGAGTGTTGTAAAGCTCCGATTATGGTCCGTCAGAGATAACAGAGTAGCTTAAGTATAACAGGGAGTGTGACGGCTTATCGTAAGGCCGTTACATCCCTCTGACGGTCTAACTATAGGCCATTAGAGTCCTGTTGATAGGAAAGTAAAAAGATAAAAGACTATGCCTTGAAACATGTCATGCTTTGAAAAGACTTAACTAATCTAGTCATGATAAAACGAAGTATAGTCTATCTAGATGCATAGGTTACAGTGAATGAACAAGAGAATATCTTTTATCTTCATTTAAGGCTAAAGACATGCATGTATGTATAGACTTACTAGAACATGAAATTCAAAGTCTATGATGCATGGAATCAATCAAAACCAGAGGGCTTTTATTCCTAACATGATATTCTTACCATTCATGAGATGACCTACTTCTTTACTGGGCTTTCAACTTCTAATTTTGGACTGCAAGACACGCCCTAGTTCTTTCCTTCCAGTGAATTTTCAATAATTTCATGTCACTCTAACTTCTCAATCTCTTGACCTAAGGATGTGAAATTTTGAGGGTAAGAAGGTGAAACTAAGGGGAACAGAAAGGTCTAAAGACACTTAGGCTAATTACCTCATTTTGGTGCTCTAATCTCTTGATTTTTAGCAGACTTTTGCTTAGATTCCTGGGTTGCTATGGTCGAACCAGCAACTTTGGAATCTTCAAACTTCTTGTGTAGTTGATCTCCTAGCATGAAATTTTGAGGAAGATTAGTCCTATGTATAAGGAATAAAAAGTTCTAAAGAACTTACCCGAAATACTATCTCCTTACCTTAGTTCCACGTTAGCCAATGTAAGGGTCGCGCAGGTCAAAACTATGGTCTATTTATAGGGTTTTGCTAGGGTTTGTGGATTAGATCGATTCTAGAGTCCTTGTTAAGGCTTAGATCGACTTCTGAGAGTCCTTAATACATTTACTAGTCCTCCCATCTTGATCCCAAAGTGATAGACTAGCAAAAATCTAATCTTTTTGCTCTTTCTTCCATTCACGGAACTAACAGAGCATAACGATCTAAGCTTGACGCATTACATGCCTGTGGCGGTCGCACGATAAATTGCTACATCCACCGTTTGCAAAATTCAACTTAATTCAAACTTTAATTATTTTATCTATATAATTATCTAATAAATGAGTATTTATCCTTAAAATTTGTGAATAAGCTAAATATCCTTCTAGAATATAGGCCAAACTTAATAGGCTTGGTCTTTAAACTGTTTGGGTTTTATTTATCAAAGCTGGATTAATATTTTAACATAATTTGGCCTTATAGTCAGTTTAAGCTTTATAAATTCCTAATAAATTCTAGAAAATTTTAAAAATAATTCAGAAATTATTTATATAAATTTTGGGGCACTACAAAGGCCCAGTAAGGGTGAACAACTCAGAGCATCATAAAGATGAGCAAGAAAATGACCCAACTTATTGGTCATAAAACGGGTGTCAACACATATGCAATGCATTTCTTCGCTTAGGTGCAAACTCTTAAACTCCCCCTTTGTCCAGTGCTCATGGAAGTTGAGACAAACAATCAACATGTTATTTGTTCATGAGAGTGATGATTTGAGATATATGCAGCCATGGAATGCATCATCAGTAATAATGATCATGAATGCTAAGCAAGAGGTTCACATGGCTGTTAAATGATAGAAAGGATCAATCAGTAACTCAATCATCAATTTGATTTTATCAACATGACAAATTTTTCATGGATTGCAAAGCTGAATTAATTGATCTTTGGTACAAACACCATGGGGGATTTTTCAGCAGTTCAGGGAGACAATTTCTTGCATGATTTATTGGTAACAAGACCACTTTAATGCAATGACTACGATGCAAGCCTATCATGCAAAGGTTGAACACATAAAAATTATTTACATACCTGTGCCTTGAGCATTTATTCTTTTGACCATCCATTGTTCAGCTCCAAGGCACCCTACATTCAAAATTCTCATTTGAAATTTTTAGGTACCCAAGCTTGCTTGGGTCCTTGTTGGTTAGCAGTAGTTCTAGCAATTGATCTTCTTTTCTTTGATGCCTTCTGGTCACCCACTCTCATCCAGGGACAATAATTGGATGTATGTCCATATTCACCTCAATAGAAGCAACGCACAGGGTGTTTACCATTTTTTCTGTGCACATGTGCATTGTTCCATTGCGAGTGAGCATGTATACTGTTATGTTGATTATGAGAGTAGCTCCTACCTCTCAGTCGCCAGCAGTCCTGGACTGTGTGGCCAATCTTTCCACAGTGGTAGCAGCAAGGAAGGTGATTTCTGTTGAAGACCATGGGGAGTGTCGACCTATCCGAATGGAAGTGTCGACTCTTCTGATTCCCCATGCGGTTAAATGCAGAGTTCTGCTGCATACTTCCTCTGCCAGAGTTGGCCTATCTTTTGCCCTTGATTTCAGCAGTAATTCTTGAATCCTTTTCTGCTCTTAGTTCATCATTTTTCAAGGTGAGACAGTCATGTACAGTGTGACCAAGCATGCCATAATGAAAGTAATAAACATTCACTTTATGAGAGGCATGGTAGTCATCATGGCTTTTCCTGTTGTGCATGTCAAGACTAGCAGACTTAGGTTTTTGTTTTTGCATGAGAGCCTTCTCTTTCTGCTTACCAATGCGTTTTTGATTTTTCTGAGCAGCATGCGGTATTGGGAGGTGGTAAGAAGTGATGGCTTCATTCTTACCCTTGACAGAAGTGATGTAGGCCTTGCTTCCGAAGGATCGTTGGTTTTCGGGTTTGTAACCCAAATCTCCCTCATGATGATTTACTCTTGTTTCCAAGAGTCTATTCATGCTTTCCTTATCCTGCATACACTTAGACAGAGAGTCATTTAAATCTTTGATTTCATTCTCCAATGAGGAGACGTGCAGCTCCGTTTCAGCGAGGTCCTCCTCACACACAGTCAATTGCTCATTGAGCATAGCATTAACCCCCTTGTAATTTTCAATCTCCATTTAAAGTTCATTAAGTTTTTTAGAACTGTCATGGGCAATACCCTTGCCCTTCTCATAAATGGATAGTCTTTCAAGTAACATGTCGTTTTGTTCTTTTACCATTTTTATTTCTTCAATCAACCTTTTATCAGGGATTTACATGTCCGACATGGTTTGTTCATTAGAGATTGATTTAGGTTGGTTTTGAAGTTGTCTTATGATTTCTTCCAACCTAGTGTGATGAGGGCATCTCACAGCGCTCTCTTTGGCTCGGATCACCTGCATCGCTCTGAGGAGGTCCAACTATGTGATCACGTGTTATTTTCCTTTTGATTGAGTCATATTTTATGCAATATCCTTTGTTGAGTCATGTTGTATTAGTCCATTTCTATTATTATGTTTAATTGGGCCTTAGTACCTTAGTTATGGGCCCATAGGATTGAGTCTAGGACATGCTTGGTCTTTTGTCTAGTTGTCTAGGGTATTTTGGTCATGTAAAGAGTGGGTGCCTATAAATAGGCCACCCCACTCTCTCATTTGTAACAATGATGCATTAGTGAATGAAAATTCCAATCCTTTGTCTCCCACAGAAATCTCACTTCTTTCTCTCCCTCTCTCTCTCTTCCCCCTCTTTCCCCCCCAAATTCAAACTCCTTCTCCCTCCTCCACCTCATCCTCCACCCAAGCCGCCCCCTCCACTAACTTTCCCCTCTCCCTAGGTGCCATCATACCCTCCACCCACATCCCACCAAATCTCTCCCTCTCCCTAGGAGAATATTACTCTTCCCAACACAATCCTCCCTCTTCCCCATGAAATCCACCAACTCCCAAGATAAGTTTGATTAACTTTCCCTCCCTTTCTCCTCTCCCACGAGCCCTAGACCACCCCAAATAGGGAAACCATCATCCCTCTTCCCCTCCCTCCTAGTCCCAAATTCGTAGCTCACTCTCTCACCACCTACTTGACCACCTTCCTGCCCCCATTCTCCCCCTCCCTCACCTTGGTTTGCCCCCTCCCATACCCCCTAACACCCAAGGATTGCCTCCACACTCATCCACCCCCTTTCCCCTCCCATTTACCTCATCTCCCACCTCCCATCTCCAACCTGCACTTCACAGTTCGCAGGCAGCAGAGTACCAAAGTCTTGAAGATCCGGCCACGACTTCATCCTGGCATCCCTGGAAGCACAAGTGATACCGAAGGAAGTGTCTCCCAGTCCTCTTCGTAACGGCGGTGGTCTCATCCCATTCTGAGCTCGTGGCTGCCTGGAGGAGCCGATCTCCCCAGACTACGCGTCTTCTCCCTGACTGTCAACCTGAAGCCACTTGCAGAGACTGCCACGGCCCTCCCCTTGAAGATCTGAAAGTGGCGCTTGGCTGAGATCTTCTACGATGACTCTACTTCCAGGATCAAGAAGCGGAACCCCGTTCGGCATCCGGAGCTGAGAGTTCTCAATTTTCTCCCCCGGGTGCGCAGTTCTGTTCCCCTTGGGACTGAACAGACACATTTTCACTGTTCGGGACCTATCTATCTGCTCCGATCTTCTCCAGTGCCCCCGCAGGTCTCCGTTCGAAGAGGACTCGACAACAAATCTAGAGATTCTAGCCACGCCTAAATAAGAGTCCAGGAGCGCCCGGAGTGACCTTGTCTTCCTGCTGCTATGCTGCTGAAGCAGTCAGAACCAGAGAACAGAGTCCCTGATCACGGCCCCACCCCGACTAACGCCGACCACCAGAAGTCTTCCCAAAAATAAGATGTCCTCCTGGGCCAACCCCGGAGGTTTTGCCACTAGTATCGTCGTAAATGGAGTTCAGGAGCGGCCACAGCAGCCCCAGCATCGACCACCTGTCCCCTATTTCAGACGGTAGGCAGAACTGACAACCGCCGTCCGTTTAATTCCTAGTCACTCTCCCCCTCCCCGCCTGGCCGGCTTATAGCCCCTCCCTGTGTGGAGGTAGTGTTTGGTTGTAAATTTATTAATCCCCACCCCGAGATTCCCCCTCCTGCGAGAGGTGTAGTGCTGTAACCCAAATCTTTTCAGGTCAAGCATCATCGCCACAGCGTGCAGGCATATGCCCACGCTTCCCGGCGCACCCACGTCTCCGATCGGGATCGGTGTTTCCACATCGGTCAGGTGAGCATCTGACAACCCCTTGTCTGGTTGCAATCTTTGATTATTTAGTATAGTCTTTACTTGTCGTCTGTCGGTGAGACGAGAGCCAGGATCAGCACACCATCATAAGTGTGCCTACTGCGGACCATGAGTGAGCGCCTCCCAACCCACGCCTCGGTGTGCCAGCCGCCCACGAAGTTGGGAGCCCCAGGCCCTTAGGGGTCAGCCTAAGCCCTCTAGGTCTGTAGAATCGATTGGGTCACACCTCTGACCCTCACCATCATTCCCTAGTCACCATCGGGAGATCGTGTACGCCGTGCGAGTGAGTCGCTAGCGTGAGCCCGCCTTCTTCTTTGTATGCTTGTGGGTCTAGGTCTTAGGTTCAACAAGTCCCCCCTTTTATCACCCGCGGGCTATGCCACATCAAGTGGTATCAGAGCAGTTATAGACTTGTCCTCACAATTCTAGTCTTGGGCGTCTTCACACTAGGTCGTTAATTGGTGTACACGCGCACCCGTGCATAGCCCACCCAGCATTGCATGACCACCCGTAGTGGGATCCACTATCAATCCAACCCATCCTCTTCCAATTCCCTGATGAATCCCAATCCCCAAGGGAATCTCGCCCCCAACGAGCATGAGCTCCCCGATCACATTAGGTTCCTTGTAGAGGGTATGACCAATATCTTAGGGCGGCTTGATGACATAACGGCAAGACTTGAGCAAGTTGAGGAAAATAGACCCGCCCCAAGGGTGGATGATCGGAGGGCACCTTCTCCAGGTGAGGGACCAGCCATAAGAGAGCTCAACCGTGACCACCCACTCGAGCCGGAAAGGGACCCACCCCAAAGGAGAGATGATAGACCCCCCCGGGACAACCCAGATGATCACCTCATGAGACTTGTGAAAGTCGATGCCCCTACCTTTGATGGGTCCCATCACCCAAGCATCTACCTGGATTGGTCGGCAGCTATGGACCAATATTTTGATTGGTATCCCATAACCGAGGATAGGAAAGTCCGACTTGCCAAAATGCAACTTACCAAGTTAGCCAAGACCCATTGGTTGAACGTTGAGGGATTGCGGATAGTTAGGAGGGAACCTCCCATCACCACATGGGGGGCTATGAAAGAACAACTCAAACTCAAATATGTCCCCCCCTCCTACCATCAAAACCTCCTAGATGAGTGGCAAGCCTTGACCCAAGAAGGAAAGACCGTTATGGAGTACATTGAGAAATTTGACTACTACCTTCTTAAGTGCGGAGTTCAAGAGGATCCTGCGGTCACACTTTCTCGCTTTAGGAATGGGCTTCAATTCCACATAAAAAAGGAGCTCTTCATGCATCAAGTGACCACTTTATAGCAAGCCTACCAAGTAGCCCGGGACGCCGAAAAATTCTCCCGATACACCCGAATGGTTTCCCCTCGGGGGATGGACCCCAGAGCCATGGCACCTCGGTCCAACCCCCACCTACCCAAAGAGGTCTCCTTCCCACCCCCACAGGAGCTCCTCCCACCCGGGCAGCCCCTCTTTGTGGCACCCCACCACCTCACCCCACAAATGGGCCTACCAACCCCACTCCCAATAGGGCCAATCCGACACCCACTCCCCCTCACACTAGGGCTGCCCCAAACCACCAAAGTGGGCAGCAATGCTTTAGGTGCCTTGGGTATGGACATTTTGCCAATCAATGCCCCACCAAGGGCGCATCTAGCTTGCTCATTGAGGAGACGAACCCCCTACCCCAAGCCAGATTTGAGGAAGAGGTTGAAGTGTATGAACCCTCTCCCGATTGGGAGGAAGAGTATGAGGACCACTACATAGAGGCCAATGAAGAACAAACTCCTCCACCCACTGACCCTCACCTTGGAGTGGTTAGGTGCACCCTCACTCAAGCCCAAGAACATGATTGGAGAAGAAACACCATCTTCCATACCTACATCCGGATAGGGAATCATGCTAGGAAGGTCATCTTGGACAATGGGAGTAGTGTGAATGTGTTGTCCCCCAACACCGTCAAAATTCTAGGCCTTACCATTTTCTCCCACCCAAAACCATATCGAGTAGCATGGATTGATGCTACATCCGTACCCGTTAGCACTCGCTGCCTTGTCCCCATCACCTTTCAATCCTACCAAGGCCAAGTGTGGTGTGACATTCTACCCATGGAAGTAGGGAGCATACTCCTAGGGCGACCTTGGATCTATGACGTAAATGCCACCTTCCTCGGGAGGATGAACACTTACGTTTTCACCCATGAGGGGAAGAGAATACAACTCAACCCTTCACCACCCCGCTCCCTCCCCAAGGAGACACCTCCACCCCTCCCTCTACCCCAAACCCCACCCCATCAAATCCTAGCCCTAGTTTGACCATTGAGACTACTAGGAGCCTACACCTCATCACTAGGAAAGAACTTGAGGAAGAAGTCAACCAAGGGGGACAAGTGTGCACCATTGTCATTTACCTTGGGAAATCCGCCCCAACCGACCCACACACAATAGAGGTCCAACAACTCCTTGAGGACTTCCATGATGTCTTCCCCGATGAGCTTCCGGATAAGCTACCCCCCATGCGCGATGTGCAACATGCTATCGACCTTGTGCCCGGGGCTACCCTACCCAACCTCCCCCACTACCGCGTCAACCCCACTGAGCATGCCGAGCTTATGAGGAAAATTGAGGAGCTCATCAAGAAGGGCTTCCTCCGCATTAGCAAAAGCCCATGTGCCATCCCGACTCTTCTCACACCCAAAAAGGACGGAACTTGGCGCATGTGTGTGGATAACCGAGCCATCAACAAGATCACGGTTAAATATAAGTTTCCCATCCCTCGGCTAGATGACATGCTAGATATGCTTGCTGGAGCCACCATCTTCTCCAAGATCGATCTCAAAAGTGGCTACCACCAAGTTCGCATTAGGCCCGGGGACGAGTGGAAGACCGCCTTCAAAACCAAGGGCGGTCTCTATGAATGGCTTGTCATGCCCTTTGGCCTTTCTAATGCACCGAGCACCTTCATGCGCCTCATGACTGAGGCCCTTCGGCCCTTCATTGGCATCTTCCTTGTCGTGTACTTTGATGATATTCTCATATATAGCCAATCCAAGGAAGCCCACCTCGATCACCTCAAACAGGTGTGCACTATTCTTAGGAAAGAGAGGCTCTTTGCTAACCCCGGGAAGTGTCACTTCATGACCAATCAATTGGCATTCCTAGGATTCATTGTCTCGGCCCAAGGGGTATCCATGGACCTCCGAGAAGGTCCAAGCCATTCTAGAATGGCCCGAGCCCACGTCTCTCCACGATGCCCGGAGCTTTCATGGGCTAGCCACCTTCTATAGGAGATTCATTCGTGGGTTTAGTACGATAATAGCCCGTATCACTGATTGCCTCAAGAAGGGTGCTTTTGTGTGAACTAGGGCAGCCTCCAAAGCATTCCAAGAGCTTAAGGAAAGGATGACCCAAGCCCCGGTCCTTTGCCTACCCGACTTCTCTAAAGTCTTCGAGGTCACTTGTGATGCATCTGGGGTAGGGATTGGAGGCATTCTTAGGCAAGAGGGTCACCCAGTAGCCTATTTTAGTGAGAAACTTTGTGAGGCTAGGACTAGGTACTCCACATACGACAAGGAGCTTTACGCTGTGGTTCAATCCCTTCGGCATTGGAGGCACTACCTCCTAACCAAGGTGTTTGTGATCTTCTCTGACCATGAGGCCTTGAAGTACCTCAACACCCAACAAAAGCTCAATGCCCATCATGCCCTTTGGGTAGAATACATTCAGGCCTATACCTTTACCCTTAAGTACAAGATGGGTAGTGAGAATCGCGCCGCCGATGCGCTAAGTAGGAGGATAGCCTTACTTTCCACTACCCAGATAGAAGTCATCGGGTTTGAGAGAATCAAAGAAGAGTATCCAGATTGCCCTGACTTTGGGACTCACTACAACACCCTCTCCACTCAGCCCCATAAGGAACTTGAGGGATTCATACTCCAAGAGGGGTATCTTTTCAAGGGAGCTAGGCTATGCATACCCCGAACTTCAATTTGGGACTTCTTAGTTTGGGAGATACACGGTGGTGGCCTAGCTGGTCACTTTGGGGTCCAAAAGACCATAGAGCTAGTTGAGAGGCAATTCCATTAGCCCAGTCTCAAGAAGGATGTGGCCAACATTGTGGGGCAATGTCGCATTTGTGCCTCGACCAAGCAAGTGAGGCAAAACACCGGACTTTGCACACCCCTCCCCATCCCAGATAGACCTTGAGAGGATTTGAGCATGGACTTCATCCTTGGCCTACCTAGGACCTTGCGCAAACATGATTCCATCTTTGTAGTGGTTGACAGGTTCTCCAAGATGGCCCACTTTATCCCATGTTCCAAGACTTCCGATGCTTCTAGGGTCGCCCGATTATTCTTTGATGCGGTAGTCCGACTCCATGGATTACCTAAGACCATTGTGTCTGACCGGGATGTAAAATTCACCAGTTACTTTTGAAAAACTCTCTGGCATCTCATGGGAACCCTCCTCAAATTCTCCACTTCTTACCACCCTCAAATCGATGGCCAAACTGAGGTCGTCATCCGAAGTCTTGGGAACTTGCTCCGTTGCCTAGTTGGGGACCACCCTGGGAATTGGGATCTCCTCTTACCTCAGGCCGAGTTTGCCAACAATGATTCTGTCAATAGGTCCATAGGCAAGAGTCCATTTGAGGTCGTGCATGGTTATAGGCCTAGAAAGCCTTCAGATCTTATTCCCTTCCCCCACATGCTAGAGTGTCAGTCTCAGCTGAGTCCTTTGCACATCATATCAAGGACTTGCATGATGACATCCGTAAGCATATAGGGAAAAGCAATGAGGCTTACAAAAAGTAGGCAGATGCTCGACGGCGTCACCGCGAGTTCCAAGTGGGAGACTTGGTGATGGTGAGGACGGAGCGGCTCTGATGGGGTCATCACCATCCGTCCTGACACTCTCGACCATTCTCGTCACCCCGGAGACGTACATCATGGTCTAGTCATTTATTTTGAGTCCTATGTATGTTTCTTTATTTTATTTGAGTCATATGATTGTAATTTCCCTTTTATTTGAGTCATGTCCCTAGGTCTTGTTCTTATTTCCCTAGGTTTGAGTGTCATTAGATTTATTAGTTAGCTATTGGGCCCAATTCACTGGGCTTGGCCCATGGGCACCCCTATCTTGTTAGTTATTAGTCAATGTGTCAAAATTCAAGATCTTATTGTAAATTGTGGGATCCCTATAAATAGGACCCCACTCTCTCCATTTTGAGGTAATGAATCAATAAATGAAAAACTTGCCATTTTGAGAGTTCAAACTTCTTATCTAGTGGAGAGATTCCATTATTTGGGTGAGAGACCCTTGGGGAGAGATTCCCCACCCATCCCTCTCTTAATCTCTCTCTTTCACTCCCCTTTCTCTCTCCTCCACACACAATTTCAAAAATTTTCTCTCTCCTCCCTTCTCAACCACCACTCTCTCACCTACCCCCATTAAAGGCCACTCCCCTTCCCCACACATCCCATTACTCCACCCCCTAGTCCCAAGAGAGCTTCCACCAATCCTAGCTCCACCTCCCAACCCCCAACTACCCCACCCACTTCCCCAAGAACCCTTCCCACTACCCCAAGCACCCCTTCCCTTCTCCAACACAACCCCTCCCATCCCCAAGACTACCATTGAATACCCTCCATTAAAGAAAATTAAAACTCACCTTCCCTCCACCCACTTGTGCCCCCCTCACCTTCCCCTCTCCCTCCAAGCCCAAATTCGCAGCTCCTCTCTCACCCATAGTAAACACCCCCTTCCAGGCCCCATTCTCCCCTTCCCACACCTTGAAACCCCCCCTCCTAGACCCCCTCGCAGCTGGAGGTTGCCTCTACACACAACCACCTCATTTCCCCTCCCATCTACCCCAATCCCCATTACCTATCTCCACCCTCTCAAGTTCTGGTTGCACGCAGCAGATTGGCCGCAAGTTGCAGAGGCCACTTTGTCTTCTTATGGGAGCTTCATGTGGCATACTATATATCGACGGAAGCGTCTGCCTGTCTTCTTCGCAACGGTGGTGATTCCGTCCCATTCCGAGTTCGTGATCGACCAGGAGAGCCATTCTCCCACAACTGCGCAGATCCCCCCTAGCAGGATACCAGAGCCGGATTGGAAGCTCAACTGCAATGATCGTGTTGGGAATCGGATCGAGAGTTCTTCTTCAAACATCTTCTACTATGAGTCTTCTAACATCTCCAAGAAGCAGAGCCCCATTTGAGGAACGAACCTGAAAGTTATCAATTTTCTTCCTCGGGTGCTCGGTTCTGCTTCCACTTAGTCTGCACCGACCCCTCCTCAGTGTTCAGAGCGTACCAGTCAACCCCGACATTAGCTGGCATCCCCGTTAGTTTTGCTTCGAAGAGGACTCGTCAAAGGTTCCAACGCTTCTAGCGGCACCTGATTCTGACCTCGGGAGTGACCGTGGCAACCTCTGAAGCTGTCAGATCTGAGGGTCTACCACTTTGTTCAAGCCCCTACCCCGACCAGCAGCGGTGCCCAAAGAAATTTACAAAATTCAAGCATCATCCAGATCCAGCTACGAAGAATCTCCAAGTGGTTTCGTCTACAACAAAATTCGGGGCTGACCACAGCGTCCAAATACCTAACGGTCTGTCCTGAGACACAGTCAGCGGGCAGATTCGGCTTCGACTTTCCTCTCTTCACTTCTAGCTCGAATTCCCCTCCCCGCTTGGCCGGCTGAAGGCCCCTCCCTGCGTGGAGGTCGTATTGAGTGTATTCATTGGCTTCCCTTCCCCGAGATCCCCCCCTTGCATGGGGGTAGTTCATGTATTATTTACACTCACAGGTTTGAAGCTTCATCGACGCGGCGTGCGGGTGCTTCCCCTCGCCTCCCCGCTCGCCCCCGTCTCCGACCGGAGTCGGTTTCCTCAAACCGGCTAGGTGAGAACTCGTCCCTTGCTCTCAATTATTCTTGTTCATTTAATATTCTCCAATTGCGCCGTCGGTAAGGAAGAGAGCGCCCGATCTTAAGGCTCCACCGCACTTGTGCGACCCCCGTGGGTGTGAGTGAGTGATCCGCGTCCCTCGGCCAAGGCTAACACATTGAGTTGAATATCCGCACCTCAAGGGGAGGTTTGACTTAGACTTTGCTGGCCCTCTACCAGCAAGGGGCTTGTCCCATTTCATCGACTTGGCATCCCCGAGTTACCCCCGGGTTAAGTGTGTGCGCCATACGAAGGTCCGCTTGCGTAGGCTTCATAGCCTTGTGGTTGTGCTTGTTAAATTAGGTCCGAGGTTGTGTCACATCAAGTGGTGTCAGAGCAAGTTTTAGACTTGTCTCTACTAAGTCTAGTCCTTGGGTACATTTGCATTCATCAACATGGCTACCTCTCTTTGGTCACATTCATCCCACTCGACCCCCCACAAGGGAGCGATCAACCCTCCATTTGACATAATCTCTTTTGAGGATCTTCTCTTAGATGGATCATGCTATAGTGCCTACCTAAAGTGGGAGGTCACCATGGGAAAACACTTTGAGAGAACTATGGTTTATGGACCCGCAAGAGTCCGCGTTGCCATGGGGCAATTTCGGGGTCAAGCCAAGGAAAAATGGAGGAACATAGTGGGCTTAAGGGACGTTAGGAAACAAGAACCCATTTTCTCATGGGATGATATGAAGAAAGAACTTAGAAAAATCTACATCCCCAAACATTCCCACCCCTCCTATTCAAGCAACCCTAAACCGAGGAGCACTACCACTCCTCCATCCCCACCCGGCCAACTTGGGGCCGACCTTTGGTCTCCATCTCCACCAACCCCAATAAGTCACCTCTCAACCATCATAACTACACTTCGCAACCAAGTCCTCTCCCTTAAGGCCCAAATAAACCAAGCATCAACCTCTCCACCAAATCCCCTAAGGGTCCCCACACTCCAACCAAAACCCCCTTCCGCAAACCTCACTATCCAAACTCAATTGGGCCCCATTTTCCCCCCTCCACAACCGGCCGATCCCAAGGGGAACAGACCCCTAACCGACCCGATTTCCCCAATAAAGACCACCACTCAACCTATTCTCACCATTCAAACCCAAGTGGACCCCGAGTCCATCCCTCCACCTAGACCCATGACGGCCACCACCACCCAACCCACAATCCCTCACCAAACCCATACCCCACGATTCCCCTTGGTCCCCACCACTACCCCTCCATCATCCCCAAAAAGAGGTACCCCCCCCCCCAAAACCCATCAACCCAAATCTCGTCACCCAACCCACCTTCAACTTCCAACCCCAATCCTACCCCAATATAGGCCTCCACTACTTCCACTCCCAAACCCCACCCTACCAATCCCAATCCAAGTTTCCCTTTACCCTCCACCCCGGGAGCACCACACACCAACCCTCATCACCCCAAAAGACCCCCTCACCTCCTTGGTAGAAGAACTCGTACTCGATTCAATAGTTGAGAACACTCCAAACCCACTCCCCACCATGGAGGAAACCCAAGTCCAAGTTGAAAAAGAAACATCACACTATGGTCTTCACCTTACATCACCCTCTCTAGTTGGGACCAAGCTCATCTTAGGAGAGCCCCTTGTTAGTTGGCTAAAGGAGAGCCCAATAAGAGAGATCATGGACCACAATTTCCCACCCATGAAGGAAAACCTTCTCATAGTGCCCATCTTCTCCTATCACACCAAAATCCAAGCATCCTATCAAGTGGAGACCTTAGAGGACCTTCTTAAGGGCATAGCATGGCAATTAGAGATGACTAGCATGTTGACCCCTATGGTCGAACAACCTAGGAGCCTTAGCCTTCTACACCTATGCATAGGGTCTATCACCTCGGTTTGCACCATTGGTTGCTACACTAGCGACCTCCTTCTATTCCTCCCTACACCCGATGAGCCCAACCTTCTCCTCGATTTAGAGCTTCTTATCTCGGGTAGAAAGCCAAGCCCTCCACTCATGGCCGACCCACTTGTCAAGAACATTGGCCCAACTATCATGGAGAAGGATGACTTAGCACCTTTTGAGGATCTTGAGGACATGGAGTTCCTCCCCCTAGGTAACCCATTTTATGATCCATATGATCCATTCCAATGGGAGTCAAGAGACTCGTGTGACCCAAACACTTTATCCACCACCCACCTTTTTCTACACCAACTCACCATGTTTGACCCAATTCACTCCATCTTAGACCCGGGTTACACCTTGGGAGCCATGACCTTGGGCCACATATCCCTAGGTAATGAGGTTGTGCTCCACCCCATGATGACCACCTTCTTAGATCCATTCGACCCTTTCCAATGGGAGTTCAAAGGTTGTCCCACACCTATACACATGGAAGTCACCTATAGGAAAAACATGCATGTGTCTAGGCTTACCACATCACTTGGCATGAACACTATGTTGGGTCCATTCATTCATATCACCCACATGTCAAGTAGAAAGCATGAGAGGTCCATATTCGGATGTATTGGTCCACCCTCATTCATCATGGGTCTTAAGCATGTCAAAAGCATCTACGGATGTCCGGGTCCCCCGACATTCATCACCACTTTGCATGATAGGTTCACATATGGTTGCCCCGGCCCACCTAGGCCCACCAAAGTCTACATGACAACATTGCATGATAAGTCCACATATGGTTGCCCCGGCCCACCAAGGTTCATCAAGGTCCATATGGCATCATGGCATGATAGGTCCATCTATGGTTGTCCAGGTCCACCCATAACCACTAAAAGGACAGCATTCACAAAATTGTATGATAACCTTGCAAGCGCATCAACAAGAGTCATGAAATCTATAAAAGGTCGACCGACTCAATGGCGTCACCAAGAAATCCAAATGGGTGATTCCGGGATGGTGAGGAATGAGAGGCTCTCACATAGAGACAACTCAAGATTGAGGTTTTGTGGGATCAGCCTGATGGGGACATCACCTCCCATGCCCACGTTCACAGCTCGTCTCCGCGTCCCGGTTGCATCCGGCATGGTCTAGTCATTTAATTTTGAGTCCTATGTAATTTTTATTTGAGTCATTTAATGTATTTTCCCTTTTATTTGAGTCATGTTCCTAGGTCTTGTGTTCATTTCTCTAAGTTTGAGTGTCATTAGGTTGTCTAGTTAGCTATTGGGCCCAACTCATTAGGCTTGGCCCAAGGGCTCTCCCCTACCCCCTCGGTTATTTGTCATTAAGTTAATTGTCAGGGACTTTTGTAGAAATGTGGGTTTCCTATATATAGGACCCCATTCCCCCCATTTCAACTTAATGAATCAATGAATGAAAAAACTTTCCATTTTGAGAGTTTACACTTCTTATCTAGTGGAGAGATTCCATTTTTTGGGTGAGAAACCCAAGGGGAGAGATTCCCCACCCTTCCCTCTCTTAATCTCTCTTTTCCCTCCACTTTCTCTCTCTTCAACACCCAAATTTGAATTTTTTTCTCTCTCCTCCCTTCCCAACCACCTCCACTCCCCACCTACCCCATTTAAGCCTCTTCCCATTCCCCACAACCCTCATCAATACTCCACCCCTTCCCAAGACCCTCTCCACCAATCCTCTCCTCACCATCCAACCCCCAACTACCCCTCCCACTTTCCCAAGCACCCTTCACACTACCCCAAGCACCCCTTCCCGTCCCCAACACAACCCCCCATTCCCAAGACAAAAAATTAACCCCACCCTTAAACCTATTTTCGAATATCCTTTCCCTCTCTCCATTCCAACCAAATTCGCAGCCCCCACTACCACCATCTATTGGACCCTCTTCCAGACCTTATTCTCCACCTCCCACACCTTAGAACACCCCCTCCAAGACCCCCTTACAACCAGGGGTCACTCCCACACTCATCTACCCCCTTCCCCTTCTTCTTTCTTGGTCATTGGAAGCTACTTCGAAGTTGTAGTTTGCTGTCCAGAGGTTGCAGATGAACCAGCAAATTGCAGCGGCCACCACGACTTCCTCCGGGCAAGTTTGAAGACCTAAGAGCCATCGTCGGAAGCGTCTACCAGTCTCCTTCGCAACAGAAGTGGTTTCATCTTCTTCCGATCTTCGAGCCGTCCAGGAGGTCCATTCTCCCACAACTGCGCAGTTTTGCCTTGGCTGAGGACCTGAGCCAGATTAGAAGCTCTGCCACGATGAACCCCGAAGGAATCAGTCCATGAGTTCTTCTTTAAAGTTCTTCATCGCCCAGTCTACTTCCAGAATCAAGAAACATAACTTCATTCGGCATTCGTGATCTAGATTTCTCATTTTTCTCCCTCAGCTACGCAGATCTGCTACTCATAGTCTGCACCGACCAGTTGCCATTGTTCTGCATCCCCTAGTCTTCTCCGACATCGCTTGGCTTCCCCGTTAGTTTTTCTGTGAAGAGGACTCATCCACGATTGCAACGACTCTGACGGCGCTTGATTCTGAGGTTGGGAGCTATCGGGGCATCCTATGCAACCTGCTGTTGGAAACCAGGATCTAGCTCTACAGAGATCCTGATCCGGAGAGAAAGCTTCACCACGACAAACCCCTGAACAATCAGGCCACGAGCTCTTCTGTAAAGTTCTTCCTCTACTTGTCTACTTTCAGAACCAAGAAGCAGAACTCCGTTCGGCATCCGGCAGCAGAAGTTACGAATTTTCTTCCTCAGGCGTGCGACTCTACTTCCCATAGTCTACACCGACCCCCACTCATTGTTCTGGGTCCCCTAATCTTCTCCGGCATCTTTCGGCTTCTCCGTCAGTTCTGTTGCAAAGAAGACTCATCCACGGTTCCAGCGGCTCTGGCGGCACCTGATTCGGAGTTCGGGAGCGGCCGAGGCAACCTCTTCTTCCTGCTGTTAGTAACCAGTTGCTATCAGTCCAAGAATCAGCGTCCCTGTTCGAGCTCCTGCCCAGGCCAGCAGCGACCCCAGAAGAATTCGGCAAAATTCAGAGGCACTCCAGTTCCAGTAACAAAGATTTTCCCGCTAGTCTCGCCCTCGGCAAAATTCTTGATCACGTTCTACAGCCATAGTACCAACTATCTATCCATAATTGCCGAGAGAAGGTAGATTCAGCATATTCACTTCATCATCGTTTTAGCCCTAGTTTTCCCCACCCCGCTTCGCCGGCTGAAGGCCCCTCCCTGCGTGGAGGTAGTTTTGATTGTAACTATCATCTTCCCTTCCCCACGATCTCCCCCTTGCATGGGGTGTAGTGTTGTAATAGCTTAAACAGGTCAAGCTACCCCGGCGCGGCGTGTGGGGAACCCACGCTTCCCCGCTCGCCCTCGTCTCCGAGCGGGACCGGTTTCTTCAAACCGGTCGAGTAAGTGCTCCAAACTTTGCTCTAATTTGTGCTTGTTCTTTCAAAATTAGTTCATAAACTTCGCTGGCCGTGAATGAGAGCCCGATCCTTAAGCTCTTGTGCTATACGTGATCACCGTGGGAAAAGAGAGAAACCGGTGCCTTTGGCACTTGGTCGGCCCCATTGTCTTGGGCTTCCACATCCATTGGGAATTAAGTCCTGGCCTTGCTGGCCCTCTACCAGCAAGGGCCCAACCCCTCAACCTCACCTTGGCATTGCCAAGTTACCCCGGGCTTGGGTGAGCGACGAGAGAGCGGTGGCCCAAATTGGCCCATTTAGATTGCGAATGTGCTTGCTTGCTTAAGTCCAAGGTCGTGTCACATCAATTGGTATCAGAGCAAGTTCTAGACTTATCTCTACTAAGTCTTGTCCTAGGGCCATTGCATTTATCACTCGATCATCATGGCCACTTCCTACTTAGCCTACTCGTCTCGCTTGGACCCAATAGATGCCTTTGTGTTTGATGGATCCCACCCTAGTTTATATCTAGAATAGGAAAGCTCCATAGATCACCACTTTGGGAGGTTCACCCTGCCAGGGTCTATGCAAGTCAACTATGCCAAAAGTTTGCTATGGCGCCAAGCTAGGAATGAATGGCAAAACATTGTAGGCTTAAGGGAAGTTGGAAGGCAAGAGCCAATCGACTCTTGGGTTGAGATGAGAAATGAACTTAGGAATATTTATGCCCATATGGACCCTCCTATCACCATAGAGGAAGCCCAAGCTCCCACCAATAAAGAAGAAGAGCCTCAATCTTCCCCCACCCCTCATGGTCCGGATCCTCAAAGGCCATGCACCGTCACACATGGCACCCTCACCATAGATGAGTCCATACTCCAATGGCTCAAGTAATGTCCCACCCTCCCTAGCTCACCACCATTGGGATATAAATCCCAAATTGTTCCCACCCGACCTCCCCATGTCACTTATCAAAACTTCTACTCTGTGGAAGACTTGGGAGACCTTGTGGATTGCCTACATTGGCAAGCCCACTTAACCAGCCTACTAGCCATGGGACCATTGGAGCCTAGCACCGTCAACTTTGTCCACCCATCCATCGGTTCCATCACCTCCCTTTGTACAAGTGGGCATTGTACTAGTGAAATCCTCCTATTTCTCCCCTTGGAGGAAGAACCCATCCTGGTCTACTCCCCACCCCTTGAGATCCCAAGTACCTTGAACGGTCAACCCACTAGAGACCTTGGACCAACTACTTGGGAGGAGGATGACTCACCACCTTGTAAGGACCTTGGGGACATAGAGTTCCTCTCTCTAGATAACCCTTTTTGTGATCCCTTTGATCCCTTCCAATGGGAGTCAAAGAACCCATGGGACCCAACCACCTTATCCACCACCCACCTTTCCCTATCCCAACCCACCATGTTTGATCCAATCCACCCCATCTTAGACCCGGGTTACACCTTGGGAGCCATGACCTTGGGCCACATATCCCTTGGTAATAAGGTTGTGCCCCACCCCATGATGACCACCTTCTTAGATCCATTCGATCCTTTCCAATGGGAGTTCAAAGGTTGTCCCACACCTATACACATGGAAGTCACCTTTGGGAAAAGCATGCATGTGTCTAGGCTTACCATACCGCTTGGCATGAACACTATGTTGGGTCCATTCATTTATATCACCCACATGTCAAGTAGAAAGTATGAGTGGTCCATATTCGGATGTCATGGTCCACCTTCATTCATCATGGGTCTTAAGCATGTCAAAGGCATCTACGAATGTCCGGGTCCCCCAATATTTATCACCAATTTGCATGATAGGGTCACCTACGGGTGCCCCGGCCCACCTAGGCTAACCAAAGTCTACACTGCATCATTACACGATAGGTCTACTTTTGGTTGCCCAGGTCCACCCATCACCCCCAGAATGTCTGCATACACAACATTGCATAAAGAGATCCGCAAGCACATTAGCAAGAAGAATGTGACTTATAAAAGGTAAGCCGACTCTCATCGACGTCACCAAGAATTCCATAAGGGTGACTTTGTGATGGTAAGGACGGAGAGGCTCTCCCCGGGAGCTATCTCCAAATTGAGGCCACGTGGGGCTGGTCCCTTCCAGGTCTTGAGGCGCATTGGTGCAAATGCCTATGAGTTAGATCTCCCTGAGGAATATGGGGTAAGTCCCACATTCAGTGTCGCCGACCTAGTGCCATACAAGGGACCCACGGTGGTACCTAGTGAGGATATTGAGCCTATTCCCTCCATTGAGAGAGCACCCACCCGTGAGGAGAGTCCACCAGCCTGGAGAGCCCAGCGTGAGCGCATTGAACGAATATTGGATGAACAGGTCACTACCACCAGGAGCAAGGTATACGAGCGCTATCTCGGAAGGTGGATGGATTGGTCTCGTTCGGAAGACTTGAGGGCAGTACCACTTCTACACCCTCCAAGGAGGGAAGGACACTTACTCGACAGAGTCGAGTTCTCCGCACCCCGGGAGTATGATGGGGACATCACCTCCCATGCCCACGTTCACAGCTCGTCTCCGCGTCCTGGTTGCATCCGGCATGGTCTAGTCATTTAATTTTGAGTCCTATGTAATTTTTATTTGAGTCATTTGATGTATTTTCCCTTTTATTTGAGTCATGTTCCTAGGTCTTATGTTCATTTCCCTAAGTTTGAGTGTCATTAGGTTGTCTAGTTAGCTATTGGGCCCAACTCATTGGGCTTGGCCCAAGGGCTCTCCCCTACCCCCTCGGTTATTTGTCATTAAGTCAATTGTCAGGGACTTTTGTAGAAATGTGGGTTTCCTATATATTGGATCCCATTCCCCCCATTTCAACTTAATGAATCAATGAATGAAAAAACTTGCCATTTTGAGAGTTTACACTTCTTATCTAGTGGAGAGATTCCATTTTTTAGGTGAGAAACCCTAGGGGAGAGATTCCCCACCCTTCCCTCTCTTAATCTCTCTTTTTCACTCCACTTTCTCTCTCCTCAACACCCAAATTCGAATTTTCTTCTCTCTCCTCCCTTCCCAACCACCTACACTCCCCACCTACCCCATTTAAGCCTCTTCCCATTCCCCACAACCCTCATCAATACTCCACCCCTTCCCAAGACCCCCTCCACCAATCCTCTCCTCACCATCCAACCCCCAACTACCCCTCCCACTTTCCCAAGCACCCTTCCCACTACCCCAAGCACCCCTTCCCTTCCCCAATACAACTCCCCCATTCCCAAGACAAAAAATTAACCCCACCCTTAAACCTATTTTCGAATATCCTTTCCCTCTCTCAATTCCAACCAAATTCGCAGCCCCCACTACCACCATCTATTGGACCCTCTTCCAGACCTTATTCTCCACCCCCCACACCTTAGAACACCCCCTCCAAGACCCCCTTACAACCAGGGGTCACTCCCACACTCATCTACCCCCTTCCCCTTCTTCTTTCTTGGTCATTGGAAGCTACTTCGAAGTTGCAGTTTGTTGTCCAGAGGTTGCAGATGAACCAGCAACTTGCAGCGGCCACCACGACTTCCTCCGGACGCGTTTGAAGACCTAAGAGCCATCGTCGGAAGCGTCTACCAGTCTCCTTCGCAACAGAAGTGGTTTCATCTTCTTCCGATCTCCGAGCCGTCCAGGAGGTCCATTCTCCCACAACTGCGCAGTTCTGCCTCTGCTGAGGACCTGAGCCAGATTAGAAGCTCTGCCACGACGAACCCTGAAGGAACCAGTCCACGAGTTCTTCTTCAAAGTTCTTCATCGCCCAGTCTGCTTCCAGAATCAAGAAACAGAACTTCATTCGGCGTTCGTGATCCAGAGTTCTCATTTTTCTCCCTCAGCTACGCAGATCTGCTACTCATAGTCTGCACCAACCAGTCACCATTGTTCTGCATCCCCTAGTCTTCTCCGACATCGGTTGGCTTCCCCGTCAGTTTTTCTGCGAAGAGGACTCATCTAAGATTCCAACGACTCTGAAGGCGCTTGATTCCGAGGTCGGGAACTGCCGGGGCATCCTCTGCAACCTGCTGTTGGAAACTAGGAGCTAGCTCTGCAGAGATCCTGATCCGGAGAGAAAGCTTCACCACGACAAACCCCGGAGGAATCAGGCCACGAGCTCTCTGCAAAGTTCTTCCTCTTCTTGTCTACTTTCAGAACCAAGAAGTGGAACTCCGTTCGGCATCCGGCAGCAGAAGTTACGAACTTTCTTCCTCAGGCGTGCGACTCTGCTTCCCACAGTCTGCACCGACCCCCACTTACTGTTCTGGGTCCCCTGATCTTCTCCAGCATCTTTCGGCTTCCCCGTCAATTCTGTTGCAAAGAATACTCGTCCACGGTTCCAGCGGCCTTGGTATCACGTGATTCGGAGTTCGGGAGCGGCCGAGGCAACCTCTTCTTCTTGCTATTAGTAACCAGTTGCTGTCAGTCCGATAATCATCGTCCCTGTTCGAGCTTCTGCCCAGGCCAGCAGCGAACCCAGAAGAATTCGAAAAAATTCATAGGCACTCCAGTTCCAGTAACAAAGATTTTCCCACTGGTCTCACCCTCGGAAAAATTCCTGATCACGTTCTGCAGCCACAGTACCGACTGTCTATCCATAATGCCGAGAGAAGGCAGATTCAGCATATTCACTTCATCATCGTTTTAGCCCTAGTTTTCCCCACCCCGCTTGGCCGGATGAAGGCCCCTCCCTGCGTGGAGGTAGTTTTGATTGTAACTATCATCTTCCCTTCCCCACGTTCCCCCCCTTGCATGGGGTGTAGTGTTGTAATAGCTTAAACAGGTCAAGCTACCCCGGCGCGGCGTGTGGGGAGCCCACGCTTCCCCGCTCGCCCTCGTCTCCGAGCGGGACCGGTTTCTTCAAACCGGTCGAGTAAGTGCTCCACACTTTGCTCTAATTTGTGCTTGTTCTTTAAATATTAGTTCATAAACTCCGCTGGCCGTGAATGAGAGCCCGATCCTTAAGCTCTTGTGCTATAAGCGATCACCGTGGGAAAAGAGAGAAGTCGGTGCCTTTGGCACTTGGTCGGCCCCATTGTCTTGGGCTTCCACATCCATTGGGAATCAAGTCTTGGCCTTGTTGGCCCTCTACCAGCAAGGGCCCAACCCCTCAACCTCACCTTGGCATTGCCAAGTTACCCCAGGCTTGGGTGAGCGATGAGAGAGCGGCGGCCCAAATTGGCCCATTTAGATTACGAATGTGCTTGCTTGCTTAAGTCCAAGGTCGTGTCACATCACAGCCCCTTCCAGGTTTTGAGGTGCATTAGCCCCACTACTAAGTTAGGCCTCCTCAAGGGATACAGAGTTAACTTTAGTTTCAATGTGGAAAGCCTTGTGCCACACAAGGGACCCACAGTGGCACCAAGTGAGAATTTCAAGCCCCCTTCCTCCCTTGAGAGAGCACCCACCCCTCCCCATGTGAGCACGATCAGCCCAGAGAGCCCGACGTAAGCAACTTGAGAGAATATTGGATGAACAGGTAATCATCACTCGGAGCAAGGTGAACGGGCTCTACCTCGCTAGGTGGAAGAATCGACTTCTTTCGGAAGACATGTGAGCGGTACCACCTCTTACTCGACGGAGTCGAGTTCTCCGCACCCCGGGAGTATGATGGGGTCATCACCATCCGTCCTAACACTCTCGACCATTCTCGTCACCTCGGAGGCGTACATCATGGTCTAGTCATTTATTTTGAGTCATATGTATGTTTCTTTATTTTATTTGAGTCATATCATTATAATTTTCCTTTTATTTGAGTCATGTCCCTAGGTCTTGTGCTTATTTCCCTAGGTTTGAGTGTCATTAGATTTATTAGTTAGCTACTGGGCCCAATTCACTGGGCTTGGCCCATAGGCACCCCTATCTTGTCGGTTATTAGTCAATGTGTCAAAATTCAGGATCTTATTGTAAATTGTGGGATCCCTATAAATAGGACCCCACTCTCTCCATTTTGAGGTAATAAATCAATGAATGAAAAACTTGCCATTTTGAGAGTTCAAACTTCTTATCTAGTGGAGAGATTCCATTATTTGGGTGAGAGACCCTAGGGGAGAGATTCCCCACCCATCCCTCTCTTAATCTCTCTCTTTCACTCCCCTTTCTCTCTCCTCCACACCCAATTTTGAAAATTTTCTCTCTCCTCCCTTCTCAACCAACACTCTCCCACCTACCCCCATTAAAGGCCACTCCCCTTCCCCACACATCCCATTACTCCACCCCCTAGTCCCAAGAGAGCTTCCACCAATCCTAGCTCTACCTCCCAACCCCCAACTACCCCACCCACTTCCCTAAGCACCCTTCCCACTACCCCAAGCACCCCTTCCCTTCTCCAACACAACCCCTCCCATCCCCAAGACTACCATTGAATACCCTCCATTAAAGAAAATTAAAACTCACCTTCCCTCCACCCACTTGTGCCCCCCTCACCGTCCCCTCTCCCTCCAAGCCCAAATTCGCAGCTCCTCTCTCACCCATAGCAAACACCCCCTTCCAGCCCCTATTCTCCCCTTCCCACACCTTGAAACCCCCCCTCCTAGACCCCCTCACAGCTGGGGGTTTCCCCTACACACAACCACCTCATTTCCCCTCCCATCTACCCCAATCCCCATTACCTATCTCCACCCTCTCAAGTTCTAGTTGCACGCAGCAGATTGGCCGCAGGTTACAGAGGCCACTTTGTCTTCTTATGGGAGCTTCAGGTGGCATACCATATATCGACGGAAGCGTCTGCCTGTCTTCTTCGCAACGGTGGTGGTCCCGTCCCATTTCGAGTTCGTGATCGACCAGGAGAGCCATTCTCCCACAACTGCGTAGATCCCCCCTAGCAGGATACCAGAGCCGGATTGGAAGCTCGACTGCAACGATCGTGTTGGGAATCGGATCGAGAGTTCTTCTTCAAACATCTTCTACTACAAGTCTTCTAACATCTCCAAGAAGCAGAGCCCCATTTGGCGAAAGGACCTGAAAGTTATCAATTTTCGTCCTCGGGTGCTCGGTTCTGCTTCCACTTAGTCTACACTGACCCCTCCTCAGTGTTCAGAGCGTATCGGTCGACCCCGACATCAGCTGGCATCCCCGTTAGTCTTGCTTTGAAGAGGACTCGTCAAAGGTTCCAACGCCTCCAGCGGCACCTGATTCTGAGCTCGGGAGTGACCCTGGAAACATCTCCTTCCTGCTGTTGGGAACCTGAAGCTGTCAGATCTGAGGGTCTGCCACCCTGTTCAACCCCTACCCCGACCAGCAGAGGTGCCCGAAGAAATTTACAAAATTCAAGCATCATCCAGATCTAGCTACGAAGAATCTCCAAGTGGTTTCATCTACAACAAAATTCGGGGCTGACCACAGCGTCCAAATACCTGACAGTCTGTCCCGAGATAGTCAGCGGGCAGATTCGGCTTCGACTTTCCTCTCTTCACTTCTAGCTCGAATTCCCCTCCCCGCTTGGCCGGCTGAAGGCCCCTCCCTGCGTGGAGGTCGTATTGAGTGTATTCATTGGCTTCCCTTCCCCGAGATCCCCCCCTTGCATGGGGGTAGTTCATGTATTATTTACACTCACAGGTTTGAAGCTTCATCGACGCGGCGTGCGGGTGCTTCCCCTCGCCTCCCCGCTCGCCCCCGTCTCCGACCGGAGTCGGTTTCTTCAAACCGGCTAGGTGAGAACTCGTCCCTTGCTCTCAATTATTCTTGTTCATTTAATATTCTCCAATTGCGCCGTGGGCAAGGAAGAGAGCACCCGATCTTAAGGCTCCACCGCACTTGTGCGACCCCCGTGGGTGTGAGTGAGTGATCCGCGTCCCTCGGCCAAGGCTGACACATTGAGTTGAATATCCGCACCTCAAGGGGAGTTTTGACTTAGACTTTGCTGGCCCTCTACCAGCAAGGGGCTTGTCCCATTTCCTCTACTCGGCATCCCCGAGTTACCCCCGGGTTAAGTGTGTGCGCCATACGAAGGTCCGCTTGCGTAGGCTTCATAGCCTTGTGATTGTGCTTGTTAAATTAGGTCCGAGGTTGTGTCACATCAGGCTCCTTCCGGGGCCTGTGCCTAAGTTGAGGGCACGAGGTTCGGGACCCTTTCGAGTCTTGAGATGACTTGGCAGTAATGCTTATGAGCTGGACTTACCTGAGAGTTTTGGGGTACACCCTACCTTCAACGTGGCGGACTTGGTACCCTACAAGGGCCCCGCGGTGGGACCCAGTGAGGGGCTTGAGCCTTTGGCCCCCCTTGAGAGAGACACCCGTAGTGGGACTCCACTTCCTAGTTTGAGTGGCCGACGTGAGCAGGTAGAGGCAATACTGGATGAGCAGAGTACCATTACCAGGCACAGGGTATACCAGCGCTACCTGGTGAGGTGGAAGAACCGTCCCCCGACAGGGGATGCTTGGGTGAGTCAGGAGGATCTGCTGTGCCTTGACCCGGACATTTTGGAGCGCTATCACAGCCAAGCGGACCCATACTCGATGGGGTAGTGTTCTCCCCACCCCAGGGGATTTGATGAGGGCATCTCACAGTGCTCTCTTTGGCTCGGATCACCTGCATCGCTCTGAGGAGGTCCAACTATGTGATCACATGTTATTTTCCTTTTGATTGAGTCATATTTTATGTAATTTTCTTTGTTGAGTCATGTTGTATTAGTCCATTTCTCTTATTATGTTTAATTGGGCCTTAGTACCTTAGTTATGGGCCCATAGGATTGAGTCTAGGACATGCTTGGTCTTTTGTCTAGTTGTCTAGGGTATTTTGGTCATGTAAAGAGTGGGTGCCTATAAATAGGCCACCCCACTCTCTCATTCGTAACAATGATGCATTAGTCAATGAAAATTCCAATCCTTTGTCTCCCACAGAAATCTCACTTCTTTCTCTCACTCTCTCTCTCTTTCCCCTCTTTCCCCCCAAATTCAAACTCCTTCTCCCTCTTCCACCTCATCCTCCACCCAAGCTGCCCCCTCCACTAACTTTCCCCTCTCCTTAGGTGCCATCATACCCTCCACCCACATCCCACCAAATCTCTCCCTCTCCCTAGGAGAATATTACTCTTCCCAACACAATCCTCCCTCTTCCCCATGAAATCCTCCAACTCCCAAGATAAGTTTGATTAACGTTCCCTCCCTTTCTCCTCTCCCACAAGCCCTAGACCACCCCAAATAGGGAAACCATCATCCCTCTTCCCCTCCCTCCTAGTCCCAAATTCGTAGCTCACTCTCTCACCACCAGCTTGACCACCTTCCTGCCCCCATTCTCCCCCTCCCTCACCTTGGTTTGCCCCCTCCCATACCCTCTAACACCCGAGGATTGCCTCCACACCCATCCACCCCCTTTCCCCTCCCATTTACCTCATCTCCAACCTCCCATCTCCAACCTGCACTTCACAGCTCGCAGGCAGCAAAGTACCAGAGTCTTGCAGATCCGGCCACGACTTCATCCTGGTGTCCCAAGAAGCACAAGTGATACTGACGGAAGCGTCTCCCAGTCCTCTTCGTAATGGCGGTGGTCTCGTCCCATTCTGAGCTCGTGGCTGCCCGGAGAAGCCGATCTCCCCAGACTGCGCGTCTTCTCCCTAACTGTCAACCTGAAGCCACCTACAGAGACTACCACGGCCCTCCCCTTGAAGATCTGGAAGCGGCGCTTGGCTGAGATCTTCTACGACGATTCTACTTCCAGGATAAAGAAGCGGAACCCCGTTCGGCATTCGGAGCTGAGAGTTATCATTTTTCTCCCCCGGGTGCACAGTTATGTTCCCCCTGGGACTGAACAGACGCCCTTTCACTGTTTGGGACCTATCTATCTGCTCCGACCTCCTCCAATGCCCCCGCAGGTCTCCGTTCGAAGAGGACCCGACAACAAATCCAGTGATTCTGGCCACGCCTAAATCAGAGCCCAGGAGCGCCCGAAGTGACCTTGTCTTCCTGCTATTGTGGTGCTGAAGCAGTCAGAACCAGAGAACAGAGTCCCTGATCACGGCCCCACCCCGACTAACGCCGGCAACCAGAAGTCTTCCCAAAAATAAGACGTCCTCCTGGGCCAACCCTAGAGGTTTTGCCAGCAGTCTCGTCATAAATGGAGTTCAGGAGCGGCCACAGCAGCCCCAGCATCGACCACCTGTCCCCTGTTTCAGTGGGTGGGTAGAACTGACAACTGCCATCCGTTTAATTCCTAGTCACTCTCCCCCTCCCCGCCTGGCCGGCTTACAGCCCCTCCCTGTGTGGAGGTAGTGTTTGGTTGTAAATTTTTTAATCCCCATCCCGAGATCCCCCCTCCTGCGAGAGGTGTAGTGCTGTAACCCAAATCTTTTCAGGTCAAGCATCATCACCGCAGCGTGCAGGCGTATGCCCACGCTTCCCGGCACGCCCACGTCACCGGTCGGGATCGATGTTTCCACACCGGTCAGGTGAGCATCTGACAACCCCGTGTCTGGTTTCAATCTTTGATTATTTAGTATAGTCTTTACTTGTCGTCGGTCGGTGAGACGAGAGCCAGGATCCGCACACCATCATAAGTGTGCCTACCGCGGACCATGAGTGAGCGCCTCCCAACCCCTACCCCGGCGTGCCAACCACCCACGAAGTTGGGAGCCCCAAGCCTTTAGGGGTCAGCCTAAGCCCTCTAGGTCTGTAGAATCGATTGGGTCACACCTCAGACCCTCGCCATCATTCCGCAATCACCATCGGGAGATCGTGCGTGCCGTGCAAGTGAGTCGCTAGCGTGAGCCCGCCTTCTTATTTGTATGCTTGTGGGTCTAGGTCTTAGGTTCAACAAGTCCCCCCTTTGATCACCCGTGGGCTGTGCCACATCAAGTGGTATCAGAGCAGTTATAGACTTGTCCTCACAAGTCTAGTCTTGGGCGTCTTCACACTAGGTCATTAATTGGTGTACACGCGCACCCGTGCATAGCCCACCCAGCATTGCATGACCACCCGTAGTGGGATCCATTATCAATCCAACCCATCCTCTTCCAAGTCCCCGATGAATCCCAATCCCCAAGGGAATCCCGCCCCCAATGAGCATGAGCTCCCCAATCACATTAGGTTCCTTGTAGAGGGTATGACCAATATCTTAGGGCGGATTGATGACATAACGGCCTGACTTGAGCAAGTTGAGGAAAATATACCCACCCCAAGGGTGGATGATCGGAGGGCACCTCCTCCAAGTGAGGGACCAACCATAAGAGAGCTTAACCGTGACCACCCACCCGAGCCGAAAAGGGACCCACCCCCAAAGAGAGATGATAGACCCACCCGGGACAACCCGGATGATCACCTCATGAGACTTGTGAAAGTCGATTCCCCTACCTTTGATGGGTCCCATCACCCAAGCATCTACCTGGATTGGAAGGCAGCTATGGACCAATATTTTGATTGGTATCCCATGACCGAGGATAGGAAAGTCCGACTTGCCAAAATGCAACTTACCAAGTTAGCCAAGACCCATTGGTTGAACGTTGAGGGATTGCGGATAGTTAGGAGGGAAACTCCCATCACCACATGGGGGGCTATGAAAGAACAACTCAAACTCAAATATGTCCCCCCCTCCTACCATCAAAACCTCCTAGATGAGTGACAAGCCTTGACCCAAGAAGGAAAGACCGTTATGGAGTACATTGAGAAATTTGACTACTACCTTCTTAAGTGCGGAGTCCAAGAGGATCCCGCGGTCACACTTTCTTGCTTTAGGAATGTGCTTCAATTCCACATAAAAAATGAGCTCTTCATGCGTCAAGTGACCACTTTAGAGTAAGCCTACCAAGTAGCCCGGGACGCTGAGAAATTCTCCCGATACACAAGAATGGTTTCCCCTCGGGGGATGGACCCCAGAGCCATGGCACCTCGGTCCAACCCCCCACCTCCCCAAAGAGGTCTCCTTCCCACCCCCATGGGAGCTCCTCCCGGGCAGCCCCTCTTTGTGGCACCCCACCACCTCACCCCACAAATGGGCCCACCAACCCCACTCCCAATAGGCCCAATCCGACACCCACTCCCCCTCACACTAGGGCTGCCCCAAACCACCAAAGTGGGCAGCAATGCTTTAGGTGCCTTGGGTATGGACATTTTGCCAATCAATGCCCCACCAAGGGCGCATCTAGCTTGCTCATTGAGGAGGCGAACCCCCTACCCCAAGCCGGATTTGAGGAAGATGTTGAAGTGTATGAACCCTCTCCCGATTGGGAGGAAGAGTATGAGAACCACTACATAGAGGCCAATGAAGAACAAACTCCTCCACCCACCGACCCTCACCTTGGAGTGGTTAGGTGCACCCTCACTCAAGCCCAAGAATATGATTGGAGAATAAACACCATCTTCCATACCTACATCCGGATATGGAATCATGCTAGGTAGGTCATCTTGGACAATGGGAGTAGTGTGAATGTGGTGTCCCCCGACACCGTCAAAATTCTAGGCCTTACCATTTTCTCCCACCCAAAACCATATCGAGTAGCATGGATTGATGCTACATCCGTACCCGTTAGCACTCACTGCCTTGTCCCCATCACCTTTCAATCCTACCAAGGCCAAGTGTGGTGTGACATTCTACCCATGGAAGTAGGGAGCATACTCCTACTGCGACCTTGGATCTATGACGTAGATGCCACCTTCCTCGGGAGGACGAACACTTGCGTTTTCACCCATGAGGGGAAGAGAATACAACTCAACCCTTCACCACCCCGCTCCCTCCCCAAGGAGACACCTCCACCCCTCCCTCTACCCCAAACCCCACCCCATCAAATCCTAGCCCTAGTTTGACCATTGAGACTACTAGGAGCCTACACCCCATAACTAGGAAAGAACTTGAGGAAGAAGTCAACCAAGGGGGACAAGTGTGCACCATTGTCATTTACCTTGGGAAATCCACCCCAACCGACCCACACCCAATAGAGGTCCAACAACTCCTTGAGGACTTCCATGATGTGTTCCCTGATGAGCTTCCGGATAAGCTACGCCCATGCGCGATGTGCAACATGCCATCGACCTTGTGCCCGGAGCTACCCTACCCAACATCCCCCACTACCGCCTCAACCCCGCTGAGCATGCCGAGCTTAGGAGGCAAATTGAGGAGCTCATCAAGAAGGGCTTCCTCCGCATTAGCAAAAGCCCATGTGCCATCCTGGCTCTTCTCACCCCCCATAAGGATGGAACTTGGCGCATGTGTGTGGATAGCCGAGCCATCAACAAGATCACGGTTAAATATAGGCTTCCCATCCCTCGGCTAGATGACATGCTAGATATGCTTCCTGGAGCCACCATCTTCTCCAAGATCGATCTCAAAAGTGGCTACCACCCAGTTCGCATTTGGCCCAGGGACGCGTGGAAGACAGCCTTCAAAACCAAGGGCGGTCTCTATGAATGGCTTGTCATGCCCTTTGGCCTTTCTAATGCACCAAGCACCTTCATGCGCCTCATGACTGAGGCCCTTCGGCCCTTCATTGGCATCTTCCTTGTTGTGCCCCTTGTGCTTTGATGATTATGTGGTGTTTTAAAGATAGCAACATAAATGAGTCACCATATTGTTTTGATAAGAACATCACATTGAATGATAGCAACATGAATACATATGACTAATTTATTCTGTGGAGAATGCATGAGTGTGTTATATCTGATCTGTTTAGTGGAGAATGCATGAGTGTGCTAGCTCTGTGGGTCGACCCCCTTCTTAGATGGGTCGACCCCCTTCAAGTCTTTACATCAGATTCGCATTGAGTCTTTACATCTCGTAAGAAGTTCAGTTGGCGTCAACCCATTGAGTCCACGAGGTTGACGCAGCCTTGAAATGCCTCAGATGGCTTTGAAGATAAGGCTGGATGAGTTGACGCATGGGATCACTGCGTCGACCCGTAGAGTCTATACACTGCTTTGTGTTGTGTTTGTGCATCGTTTAGAACACAAGTATATACATCCTTGCATCATTGGTCGACCCCCTTCTTAGATGCGTCGACGCCCCTAGATTTCCAAGTCTATACACTCGTCTTCATGCATAGCAGAGTCTATACAGTGCAGCTCATATAACTTGCATGTCTATACATTGCATTGTGGCGTTTGTGCTCAAAGTCTATACATTGCATGGCAAGCCCAAAGCCTATACATTGCTGCATTGCTTGCATTTGTAAAGTCTATACATTGGCTGTTGTCCTCCAGCGTCAACACAAGTCCAAACATTGCATCGTTGTGTTAAGTCTATACATTCACATTGTCTGCATGTCTGCACGCTAAAGTCTATACATCTGACTGTTTCAAGTGAAGTCTGTACAGCGTCATGCATCATTCTTCAAAGTCTATACACTGCACTGTTGCTTGCTCGAGGTGAAGTCTGTACATCCGTCAGTGAACTTCGAAGTCTATACACTGGGATCTTTACCTACGTTCAGTTCTGCAAGTCTGTACATTGGGCTTTCACAAAAAGTCTATACATCCTTGACTCTAGAAGTCTGTACATCGTTGCTTTGCCAAAGTCTACACATTGTGAACCTTCAAGTCTATACAGGATTTGCTTCACTCAAGTCTGTACATCGTCCAGTTGTCTTTGGCAAGTCTTCACATCGTGAAGTCTATACACTCGATTGTCTTGCATTGCATCAAGTCTGTACAGCCTTTCCTTTGGCAAGTCTGTACATCGTTCATGAAGTCTGAACAATGAGCAAGTTTGTACATCGGACTAGTCTGCATCGGCTAAGTCCATACATTATCCAGTGCATTGCATGCATCATTCATGAAGTCTATACATCGAGTTGAATGCTGGCTAAGTCCGCACATCGTCTGTCTTACTTAGAGTCTCATGCATAATGTGAAGCCTGTACATCGCACAGCATTCAAGTCTACACATTGTGCATCATTTTAGTTGAAGTCTGTACATCGTGCATCTAGTGTTTCAAGTCTATACATTGTTGCACGTTGTGTCTGTCTAAGTCTTCACAGTGCTTCTTCATGCATTGAAGTCTGCACATTGCTGCACGCTCATTAAGTCCATACACTGGCATGTCTTTACATTGCATAGTCTATACACTAGATGCTGAATGTTCTTCAAAGTCTGCACATTGCATTACACTTCAGCAATTCTGTACAGCGGTTGCCTTCATATAGGAAGTCTGTACATCGCATAGCTCTGCATAAATGAAGTCTATACAGTCTGAAGTCTATACACTGCATCCTGCAATGTCTGTACAGGATTTTAGACTTAAACTGATAACTTGATTCTCTGTCTGACATGCACTCTTCGTGAAGCCTAAAGAAGGCACGTGATCCAAGGAAGGACGAGGTGCCCAGATTATGACACGTGGAAGCAACCCAGCCAGGTGCTGCTAGGTGGTCGAAATGCCTCGGTTCTGGTGAAATTCTTTGGGCGGGAAATGTGGAAGCCACACGACCCTATCCACCCTGCTGCTCTATATAAATGAAGACACCTTTGTCTGAAGAAGATTGATCGAGAGGCAAAGTCTATATAGTGAGAGTGATCAACTGAAGGAGAAGAAAGCATGCACGATCCTGTGAGAAAGAATAGAGAAGCAGAAGAAGCAGAGAAGAAAAAGAAAAAGAAGAGAAAGAGAGAGATAGAGAGCTCGAGCAGAGTGTGAAGAGAAGAAGAAGAGAGGCAGAGAGAAGCTTCGTTCTGAAGATCTGCCTTCACTGGACCGTGGATCAAATCCAGACTAGTCAGCTCATTCTGAGCCACATTGTGCTTCATTGTTTACAGCCTTCCGATTGCTGTTTGTTTCCCATTTTCTTGTTTCATCTTTTACCTTTCTTCAAGCTGTTAGTCAGCGTTTGCAGAGGTGCTGCCTCTAGACGGGTCAAGCTGTAATCCCCAGCGGTTGCAGTGGTGGATTCCACTGGACAACAAGCTGTGTTGCTCAGCGGATTGTATGGCAAGCTGTAATGCCCAGCGGTTCAAGCTGTGAGTCAGCAGTAAGCCACACTCGGGTTGAGTGTGGGGTGGATGTAGGTCTGCAGGACCGAACCACCAAAAAATCATTGTGCAGTGGTTTGATCTCTTTGCGAGTGTGGCGCTAGATGAATGCATAGGGTCGATATGGTTTGATTTTCTATATGTGTTCATCTCATTGCTGCACACACTATATGTTTGACTGTTGTTTGATTTCTCTATCTGTTGTTGCTTCCGCTAGGTGAATGATTAGGTGCATTCCACCTATTTGAGTACTGGTTCAACAGAAGACTAGTTTAGTTTCTTTCAGGTTGTCTTATTTTGTCTTGTTAGCTTTCTAGTGAGCATTAGATTTTAATTGGGCGAAAGTTTTTAAAGGGTATATTCATTCACCCCCACCCCCTCTGAATACATAGCACCGAACCCAACACTTGGTATCATAGCGGGTTGTTGTACATAGGATCTAACAATCCGCAGCAGATCCTGCATTTCTGTTTGGTGCATTTCATGTTGTGTCCATGAGGTCATTTGAGTCATTCTGTGGTCACTTGGGTCATTCAACATCATTCTATAGTCATATGAGTTTCTTGGTTTTGATAATGGCTAAACACTATTAGTCATTGATATCTTCCACTCTCATGTGATTGACATACGTGGTGTTTTTATTCATAACAGATATGCTAATGAATGGACAAGGAATCAAGTGGCAATGGCCAAAGTGAAAGCTCATTGATCGCTCACAAGCAAGGATGCAAATCTCTTCTCTCTTACAAGCAAAAGTCGACATTTCATATTCGGCTCGTCACTCATCTAAGGTCAATGCACAAAGAAGTATAGCCAAGAGAATCCAATGTTAAAGACTCAGTTGATACCTTCTATACTATCAAGGGCGATGCCACAAACATGCACGGGCTGCTAATGGAGTTGAACGACGGAGTTCAAGACTTAACGGACCGACCCGGGCAAGCCCGGGTTCTGCCCAGCTGGCGGTCGACCGCCAGCACAGGGGCTGTCAACCGCCCTAGCCAGGGATCGCCAGTCTACATGGGTTTCAGCTGGTGGTCGACAGCCAGCTAGTGGCGGTCGACCGGAATTCCCAGGGACCGCCCGTTTGCAGGTTTCACAGTAGCGGTCGACCGCCATGAGCTGCAGGTCGACTGCCAGCCCCGATGCAGCCTTGTTTGACTTCGAATTCCACATCATGGCCAGCCCCTTTCCATGGATTTGTTTAATCAAACCTTACCTAATCTTCCATGATTTATGGATCTGGTCTGGAGGGTGTCTATGGACCATTCAAGGTCTATAAAACCAACACTTGAGGGGTTAGAAGCCCTAATGCTTCAAGGCTTCAAGAGAGATCAAGGGAGGCCATTTTCGAGGTACTGTAGCACCTCCATGAATAGTGTTTCAGGAAGGAGTTCTTCATCCATTCCAAGGCATTCAAGTCTAGATCTGAAGCCATCTCAACCTCCAAGGAAGAAGAAGCAATCAAGGGGTTCAAAGGTGATCTAAACTGCATCCTTCTTCCTCTTCATCAACTCAAGAGGATCAAAAGGAAGATCAAAGCTACATCCAACACTCTCTCCATCAACTCAAGGTGATTCAAGTTCATATCTCAATCCAGCAACCTCCAAAGAAGAGTAGAAGTAGGAAAGACTAATAAGGGAGATCAAAGGAGGCTGTAAGGGTGTGTTCAAGAGAGAAGAGTTCGAGTACTGTAGCTGTGAACAGTACTCCGAGAAGAAGTTCTTCATCATATCTCCAAGTGATTCAAGCTACTTCAAGAGGAGATCAACTCCAAGCCAAGTGAAGAATCAGATTCAAGCTCCAGCAAACTCAGACAAGATCTTTTCTCTTTGAACATATTTCATATCTTGTTTGAGTGTTTTCATATCTTGTTCTTTTCCATTTCATTCAAACATTTGGAACTGAAGATCGTCCCTACCGGTGGTTAGTAGGAAGGCAATCGGAAGTTGTCCAATCTGCGGTGTTGACGTCCCTACCAGTGGTTAGTAGGAAGGCAATTGGTGATCTTTCCGATTTGCGCTTCAGTGTGTGGCACTAGTGGAGCCTCACCGGATTTGGTGAGGGGTGGACGTAGGACTGGAGATTCAGTCCAAACCACCTTAAAATCCTTTGTGTTATGGTTTGATTATGCGATTGATATGTGTTAGATGCATGCTTAGGTTCAATATCTATATTGCGTAATCATCTTTCCAAGCAAATCATTTGTGTTCTTCGTCAAGCTAGTTATATTCCGCTGCTTATTTCATCATCTAGCTTTAAAGAGGGTTGCATTGCGAAAAGAGGGGCAGATCTATTCACCCCTCCCCTCTAGATCTGCTATCCACTACATAACAAGTGGTATCAGAGCCTAATCTCTCATTATGGGGTCCAACGACCTTGAGGGAAATGGTGGATCAGCGTCTAAGGGCTATTTACCTGAAGGACATTCTGTGAACCTTATTTCATTGGATCTAATTATCCCTATTGAAAACATCGTATGCAGGTGTTCATTCGCGCCCAAGACTACGAACTTTGGCGAGTGATCAGCAAAGGTCCGTATGAGCTTACGGATAATGAGGACTTGTGGACCAAAGAACAGATAAGGCAATCCACTGTCAACTGGAGTGCCAAACACATCATGCAATGCTCACTCCATCCAGTTGAATTCTCAAGAGTGGCTACCTGGGCATCTGCAAAACTAATGTGGGACAAGCTAGAGGTAATCTACGAAGGAACCTCTCAGGTACGAGAAACAAAAGCCAACATTTTAGTTTCTGAATATGAAATGTTCCGCATGAAGCCTGATGAATCAATTCAAGATATGTATGCTCGATTGACTGTGCTTACTAATAGTTTAACTGATTTGGGAAAGAAATATTCAGAGTAAGAAATTGTAAGGAAAATTCTCAGATCGTTAACTCCAGCATGGCACACAAAGGCTACCGTGGTTGAAGAATCGAGAGATCTCGCAACTACCAAGGTAGATGAACTCATTGGGTCATTGATGACCTATGAGATCAACCTCAAGAACAAAGATGCTGAGGCACCTAAGAAGAAGTCCCTAGCTCTTAAAGCAGGACCTAGTGGTCATGGCACTTCTTATGAAGGTGATGGTTCGGCAAGTGAGCGAGAAGAGGATGACGTAGCCATGCTCACACGTAAGTTCAAGAAATTCTTGAGAAAGGAAGGTAAGAGCTTCATGAGAGGAAGGTCAAAGGTAAGAAATGGTTTCAAATCTAATTCTGAAAACTCTAAGAAATCTGACAAAATCATTTGCTATTCTTGCAATAAACCAGGACATTTCAAGAATGATTGTCCCGACAGATTCAGAAAAGCCGACAAATGGAAGGGCAAGAAGAAGAACAAGGCCATGATGTCCACATGGAGCGATGAAGAGGAAAGTGATGACAGAACTAGCTCCTCGGACAAAGAAAAAGAAGATTTCTGCCTTATGGCCAAAGGTGATGAAGAAACTGAGATAAATTCTCCATTTGAAGATTATACAATTGATGATTGGGAGGATGCATATATACAACTCATGGAAAAATATGAAATGTACAAAAAGGAGAATAAATCATTGAAAAAGAAAATTAACTCATTTGTGCATGATCACAACAAGGATGATAAGAATGCTCTACTTGAAACTGAAATTGAAGATCTCAAGAAAATGATTGAGAACTTGTAGGAAGGAAGAAAAGAAATGGCTGACTTGGAAACTGAAAATGAAAATTTGAGAAATGAGATTGATAGCATGAAGCTCAAAATGCAAAGCTATGAAAAAGATAGTAAATTGAGCAATGAAAAGTATGAAGCTGTCAAACAAGTCAACATTCAACTTCTTCAAAATATTGAAAACCTACAAAAAGAGTTGAAGGATAAACAACAATCTTTAGAAAAATTTGTGGATGGAAGAGAAAACCTAGATGCATTGCTAGGTACTAGAATGAATTTCAACAAGGAAGGGTTGGGTTTTGAACAAACAAACAAAAGGCCAATTGGGCTAAAAATTGTCACATTTGTTTCATCTTCCGAAGCTTCCACCTCAAACACAACTCCCACACAAAACCAACAAAAACAAAAGGAGAAAGGGAAAAAAAAGATTAAAGAGGCAGTCACCAACATTCCCAAAAAGCCTGTCCAAAAACCTAAGAAAGGTCGATCTTCCTCGCAGCATAGGTCAACACTTCCTTGGCCATTGCATGCTCAACCTTCCAGATTTCACCACAATTGGATTGCACACTCATATAGGCCAGCATCACCATATCTTTGGAAAAATTATGATTTCTGTGTTCATCAATCCCATAGGTGACAAAACAATCAGTTTCAACCCAAAACCAACCAACGGCCTCAATGGTTTAAGAAGCAAACCTCCTCAAACTTCCACAAAATCTAACAAAGAGCTTCTAAACAAAAAATGAATGTCAAGATGGAAAAGAAAAATCAAATCCCTGCTCTAAGCAAACAAAGCATGAATGTTAAGAAGGTTTGGATTCCAAAAGAAATGGTTTTATGTTTAGAAATTCTGAAAAGCATGAAGGGACCCAAATTTAGTTGGGTTCCAAACACCATTGCTTAATTGCTTGTGCAGGAATGTCTTGCAGCCATGCATAACAGGTGGTACCTTGATAGCGGCTGTTCAAGACACATGACTGGAGACAAATCAAAATTTTGTCTCTTGGAGGAAAAGGAATGAGGATATGTCACATTTGGAGGAAACAATAAAGGAAAAATCATTGGAACAGGTAATGTAGGTAAGAACCTCTCCAACTCCATTTGTAATGTGTTGTTAGTTGAAGGATTGAAATATAACCTGCTTAGTATAAGTCAATTGTGTGATAAGGGTCACAAAGTGTTGTTTGACTCTCATGAATGCAGAAATCTTGAACCAAAATCTGACAAGGTAAAATTTTCTGGTAAGAGAGTCAACAATGTTTACATGATTGACTTAGATGATCCTGCTCATTTAAATCTTTGTCTTGTTGCACCAAAATCTGAACTTGCATGGATAATGCATCGTAGACTAAGACATGCTAGCTACAATGTCTTGCATAAACTCTTGAAGCATTCAATGGTGAAAGGTTTGCCTGAACTATTCTTTAAACAAGAAAATAAATTGTGTGATGCATGTGCCCTAGGTAAATAAACTAGAAAATCATTCAAAGGAAGATATGAAAATACATCATCCAAACCACTCGAGCTAATTCATATGGACCTATTTGGCCCAACCAGAACTGCTAGCTTAAGTGGTAGAAAATATGGATATGTCTTGGTGGATGATTTTTCTAGGTTCACATGGGTTTTCTTTCTCACACACAAAAATGATGCTTTTGATGAGTTTCAGGCACTCTACATGAAGATAAAGCAGGACGGTGAGTTTAAAATTTCTAAAATTCAATCTGATCACGGTGGTGAATTTGAAAATGCTAACTTCTATAACCTTTGCAGGGCCGAAGGGATTTCACACCAATTTTCTTCACCAAGAACGCCGGAGCAAAACTGTGTGGTTGAAAGGAGAAACCAGACACTTGTAGAGATGGCAAGAACCATGCTTGCTGAACGGCAACTTCCAAGGAGGTTTTGGGCTGAAGTGGTAAACTCGGCATGTTACATTATCAACTGCTCTATGGTAAGGCCACACACCAAAAAGACTCCTTATGAGTTGCTAAAAGGTAAAAAGCCCTCTCTCTCACATATGAAAGTGTTTGGATCGAAATGCTTCATTCACAACAATGACAAAAGAGACTTAGACAAATTCAAGCCCAAGAGCGATGAAGGTATATTCCTTGGATATTCTGATAGATCTAGGGCTTATAGAATTTATAATATCAAAAGTCAAACTGTGGAAGAATCACCCCATGTTTCCTTTGATGAATATCATGATTCTAACAATGATAACTCTTGCAGGAAAAATGATGAAGATGGGGAATTCCTAAGCATAAAGGATAAGAGTGATCCTCCACAAGAAGAAATAAAAGAAGGTGGTGACCTAGCTGAATCAAGCAATGCAAGGGATCAAGCTCCAGGAGAAGGTAACGATTCTACAAATATTAGAATTCTTAAGGATCATCCCTTGGAGAATGTCATTGGTAGCTTGAATGACCCACCTAGAACTAGGTCACATTTTAAAATTATGGAAGAATTAGATCAACTTGCTCTTGTCTCGCAGCATGAACCCAAAAATATTGATGATGCTTTAAAAGATGAAAACTGGATAAATTCCATGCAAGAAGAGCTAAACCAGTTTGAGAGAAACAAAGTTTGGCATCTTGTTCCTAGACCTTCATCACAATCTATCATAGGCACTAAATGGGTCTTTAGGAACAAACTAAGTGAGGATGGCAAGATAATAAGAAATAAGGCTAGACTGGTGGCTCAAGGGTATAATCAAGAGTTTGGGGTAGACTTTGATGAATCTTATGCCCCAGTTGCTAGACTCGAAGTCATCAGAATTTTACTTACCTTTGCATGCTCCCTTAGAATAAAGCTTTATCAAATGGATGTCAAAAGTGCTTTCTTGAATGACTTGATCAAAGAAGAAGTCTATGTTGAGCAGCCCCCTGGTTTTGAGAATTCTAACAATACAGATTTTGTATACAAGCTAGACAGGGCGCTTTATGGACTTAAGCAAGCACCAAGAGCTTGGTATGAGAGACTAAACTCGTTCCTCATTGAAAAAGGGTACACACGAGGTAAAGTAGATCAAACACTTTTTACCAAGAAGCAAGATAAGAACATCTTGATTGTTCAAATTTATGTTGATGACATTGTGTTTGGTTCTATAAAATCTGAAATGTGTGAGGAATTTGCTAACCTCATGACTAGCGAATTTGAGATGAGCCTAATGGGAAAACTTTAATTCTTTCTTGGTTTGCAGGTCAACCAAAGAGAAGATGGTTGCTTCATAAGCCAAGCCAAATACATCAAGGAGCTGCTAAAAAGATTTAACATGGCAAACAGTAAAATCATTGCAACTCCGATGAGCACCTCAACTTCACTGGATTCGGATGAAAATGGTAAATTGGTGGATGCAAAGGTCTATAGAGGTATGATTGGTTCTTTACTTTATTTGACTGCATCCCGACCAGATATCCAGTTTAGTGTATGCCTTTATGCTAGATTTCAAGCTAGTCCTAGAGAATCTCATTTGACTGCCGTCAAACGTATCCTTCGATATCTTGCCGGCACTCAAGATTTGGGATTATGGTATCCGTCATCATGTGATTTATCTCTTATATCTTATTCTGATGCGGATTACGCTGGATGCAAGCTGGATCGCAAGAGTACTAGTGGCTACTGCTAGTTTCTAGATGGGTGTTTAGTATCTTGGGCCTCCAAGAAACAACACTCGGTTGCCCTCTCAACCGCGGAGGCAGAATATGTTGCTACGGGGGGCTGTGGCACCCAAGTGTTGTGGATTAAACACCAACTCCAAGACTACTTGGTGGATCTTGGTTGTGTCCCGATTCTATGTGATAACACTAGTGCTATCAACCTTGCAAAAAATCTAGTCCAGCACTCTAGGACTAAGCATATTGAGATTAGGCATCACTTCATTAGAGATGAGGTCGGTAAGAAAAATTTTGAACTATATTTTATTGATACTCAAAATTAAAATTGCTGATATTTTCACCAAGCCCTTGTGTAATGAAAGGTTTTCAACACTCAGAAGGGAGCTTGGTCTTTGCCGACCTCCGGTCAATAAGAATTTGAAATGATGATCATGTTCAATTTAGTGTGTGTTTTTACAGATTGGTGTTTCATGCATTGTTGATATGTCAATATGTCATTTTGCATATGTGTCGCATTGCATGTAGATGCATAATAATGAATTGAGTTCATGTTCATAATGCATTGTATGGTTTGTGTAGCATCATTCTTGCATGGCCATAGTATATCAAATGTTGATGTATGGAAGGGCAGGCTATGCTTATCACGAAGTACTCAATATGCGTGAGGTTTCACCTCCGCCAAGTACCATGTGTCAATGTCGCATATAGGCCATATAGTAAGGGGGAGTTGTCCTTGTGCAACATTCATACATATGTTTCATCTTCATTCTGTTGCATTTAATAAGTGGACAACCAGGTGTTGGGTCATGCATGTCATGTCAACCCCTGCATGTTTCAGGTCATTCTCCTCTTGACAGTTATCATTACACTTGCTTGCAAACATCACTCCTTCGCGCATTCATTGCATATTCTTAGGGGGAGTCGTGTTGTTTTTCTTGGGTCATTTATCCTTTTTGTATCTGAACCTCAATGGCCTCCAGTGTGAGAATAAGTTCAAGAGATAGACATCACTACGCTGTAAGAGCTTTCTATTATATGAACTAATGTTTGTCCATTCAATGAAAATAGTTCAGATTTAATGATTTCCTTGTAGTTCTGATATATCTTGTTTGAAATCATCTATGATCTGTAGTTTTAATAGACCTTAACTAGAGATTGTATATTATGCTTTGAATGACTATTCTGATATCTGAAAATCCAGACTTCATGACAATCTTGGTGATACTCTAGAGCTTAGTATTGTTTCTAAACATCTTGATGAGCTGGAATTCTTGAACATCAATTAGTAGAGCAATGATAGTGTTACACGAAGAAATATGTCTCGTCATCAAATCAAGTGACGAATGATATGTCATGATATGCCCCTATTATCTCTGTCTTACTTCATTTGGACTCTAGGCAGAGCAATGGCATAATTGCTGAGAAACATATCTTCTCATCAAAGAAATGAGATCGGCTATGTCATGACGTGATTTTGCTATCTCTGTTCATCCTGAAGCATGACAGTCAGTCTTACCAAATACCTAGGAATACTGGCGTCTAAACAACGTGTATTCTTACGGCTTGGAGGCATGTACTAGACTTCCTTGCTCGTAAAATATGAGTCATGTGCCTTCAAATATAAAAGTTACTGAATAATCAAACATGCTGCAATCATACAATTCCATGCTTCAATCTTGCTTGTTTAGCCTCAATACATGCTTTTGTGTTATTCCGTTTGTCGTTACTGAATATAGATATATAAGATAAGGGACGGTTAAACATTGCCATGATATGCATCTTTGGTTCATTTCTATTACATCTTGCATGTAGCTACTTTTTGAACTCTGTTGATGATCTCGGATTTCATTAGCTTTGAACCATATATGTTGCTCACGGCATGCTTCAGTTTTGCATATAATGGCTTGCTCTCCACTCCTTTCAGCTATGGTCTCACAAATATTTTACTATTATCACTCCTTTTTTGCTGTTGGCAAAGGGGGAGAATTCTTTGTGTGAGTCCTTTGTAAGAGCTATATGCGTTATCGGATTGTCAAAAGGGAGAGCTTATGTGCTTTGTGAGTTGTCATGGGGGTTGTGTGAATGGTGTACGAGGAGAGTCCAAGGGGGGAGAATCCATTGTTCACTTTGCATCTCATATGTGTATGTGATGAGGTTTGCATAATTGCATAGCACTCATATAATACTTGCCTTCACATGCTATTACTATCATGGATCTTGAGCTGCATATGTTGCATTTGTTATAACTTGTGCCATTTTAGACATTTCTATCACATAATGACTCACAGTGTTACCATCATTAAAAAGGGGGAGAATGTTATGTCCATGAGGTCATTTGAGTCATTCTGTGGTCACTTGGGTCATTCGACATCATTCCATAGTCATATGAGTTTCTTGGTTTTGATAATGGCTAAACACTATTAGTCATTGATATCTTCCACTCTCATGTGATTGACATATGTGATGTTTTTATTCATGACAGATATGCTAATGAATGGACAAGGAATCAAGTGGCAATGGCCAAAGTGAAAGCTCATTGATCGTGCCCAAGCAAGGATGCAAATCTCATCTCTCTTACAAGTAAAAGTCGACATTTCATATTCGGCTCGTCACTCATCCAAGGTCAATGCACAAAGAAGTATAGCCAAGAGAATCCAAGGTTAAAGACTCATTTGATACCTTCTAGACTATCAAGGGCGATGCCACAAACATGCAAGGGCTGCTAATGGAGTTGAACGACGGAGTTCAAGACTTAACGGACCGACCCGGGCAAGCCCGGGTTCTGCCCAGCTAGCGGTCGACCGCCAGCACAGGGGCGGTCGACCGCCCCAGCCAGGGATCGCCAGTCTACATGTGTTTCAGCTGGCGGTCGACCGCCAGCCAGTGGCGGTCGACCGGAAATCCCAAGTACCACCCGTTTGTAGGTTTCACAGTAGCGGTCGACCGCTAGGAGCTGCAGGTCGACCACCAGCCCCAATGCAACCTTGTTTGACTTCGAATTCCACCTCCTGGCCAGCCCCTTTCCATAGATTTGTTTAATCAACCCTTACCTAATCTTCCATGATTTATGGATCTGGTCTGGATGGTGTCTATGGACCATTCAAGGTCTATAAAACCAACACTTGAGGGGTTAGAAACCCTAATGCTTCAAGGCTTCAAGGGAGATCAAAGGAGGCTGCAAGGGTGTGTTCAAGGGAGAAGAGTTCGAGTACTGTAGCTATGAACAGTACTCCGGGAAGAAGTTCTTCATCATATCTCCAAGTGATTCAAGCTACTTCGAGAGGAGATCAACTCCAAGCCAAGTGAAGCATCAGATTCAAGCTCCAGCAAACTCAGACAAGATCTTTTCTCTTTGAACATATTTCATATCTTGTTTGAGTGTTTTCATATCTTGTTCTTTTCCACTTCATTCAAACATTTGGAACTGAAGATCGTCCCTACCGGTGGTTAGTAGGAAGGCAATCGGAGGTTATCCGATCTACGGTGTTGACGTCCCTACCGGTGGTTAGTAGGAAGGTAATCGGTGATCTTTCCGATTTGCGGTTCAGTGCGTGGCACTAGTGGAGCCTCACCGGATTTGGTGAGGGGTGGACGTAGGACTAGAGATTCAGTCCGAACCACCTTAAAATCCTTTGTGTTGTGGTTTGATTGTGCGATTGCCATGTGTTAGATGCATGCTTAGGTTCAATATCTATATTGCGTAATCATCTTGCCAAGCAAATCATTTGTGTTCTTCGTCAAGCTAGTTATACTCCGCTGCTTATTTCATCATCTAGCTTTAAAGAGGGTTGCATTGCGAAAAGAGGGGCAGATCTATTCACCCCTCCCCTCTAGATCCACTGTCCACTACACAACATTTCAAAGTGTGCTTCCTGTGTTCTGTGTTTTGTTTCACCGGCTCAGTGTCTTTATTTACTTATCTGATTTCGGTGCACTCATTACATCTCGATGGCTAATCCTCCGATATTCAGAGGTAATGATTTTGATTCTTGGTTAGACAAGTTTCATCGGTATGTAAAATCAACTGATCGTAATCTCTGGAAGGTAATGACTCACGGTCCATACAACTTATCAAAAGATAAATCCAGATGTACTGAGAAGGATAAATTGAAAGATTCTGTCAATACTAGAGCATTAGTTTTAATGAAAGAATCAACTGACAGAGATCTAACCTCATGTATTTCATCTTGCAGGTCTGCCAAAGAAATTTTGGAAAAACTAAAGCTCATCAGGAATCACAACAAATGCTTGATGGCTGATCGGAGAAATGATGATGATGAGACCTCATCTCAGGTAAGCTCCGGATCAGATGGATACACTTTTGATGAATTGATAGTGATGTATGAAGATTTGTTAAAAGTATCTAAGAAATTAAAATCTGAAAATAAAAAGTTGAAAAAGAAATGTGATAAAATAAATTTGAAAGATTCCTGTGAAAATTGTCCAAATCTGAAACAATCTTATGATGCATGCATGCTAGGTGTTCAGAACCTTAAGAAACAAAATGATTCTCTAAAAATTGAAAAATAAACATGCTTGGACAAAATGTCAAAAATTGAGAATCAGCTGAATGATAAGAAAAATGAGCATCTAAAAAGCATGCAAGAACTTACTGAAGTTAATTCTGAATTAGACAAACTGAGACTTGAGAATAAAGAATTTCAAAAGAAAAAGAAAAATCTTATGGCTAGAATAAATGAAAACAATGGGGAGGTTTCACATTCTTCTTCTGCTGAATCAAAATGTAAAATGTGCTCAGCTCTAAGAGAACGTAAGGAAGATCTTTTTTGTGAGAATGAATGGATGAAGAAACAAATTGCTGTGTTTAAAGAGGATCACAGAAATCTGCTTATTGAGAAAACTAAAGTGGAAGAAAGAGAAGAGGAACTAATTGAAAAGTTTGAGCTTAAATCTGGAAATGGAAAATGTAATGAAGGAGTCATGAAGCTATCCGAAGAGAATAAAGAACTGAGGGAACAAAACAAAAAACTGATGGTTTTAAATACTATTTTCTCACAGAGGTTTCTGACTATCGAAAAAGAGAAATCTGTTTTGAAGGAAGCTCAACCTCAAAATTTTGAGAAGGAAAACACTGAACTGAAAGCTGAAATTGAAAAATTAAAGTGCTTAAACACTGGCTTATTTGAAACACTTCTCTCATTAAAAAAGGGAAAATTCACTTGTGATGGAGAATCACAAAGGGTGATCAGTCTAGAACAAGAAATTGAGAAGTACAAAACTGCAAATAAAGTTTTAAGTGAATGTGTCAATTGCAGTGAACAGGAGATAGCCAGTTATGAGCTTCATATAGCATCCTTGGAAAATAAAATTCATGATCTGAAAAATTTAGAAATTGATTCTGCTAAGAATGAAAGAAAAATGAAAGCTGTCATGAACGGTAGAGATGATAATTCAAGAGAGGGGATAAAGTGCAGTTCTGATGTTAAGGAAATCACTAAAACTAGCTATACACCACTTTTGTGCAAAGCTCTGATGTAGCTGGTACCTCAAATCAATCCCCAAAATAAAACAAAAATCTGATAACACCTTCATCATATGTCTTTCAATTTAAGGCACAGAAAGCTGAAAAACAAACAAGAATTGTGAACAAAGTTAAACAATCGAACAAGAATGGAAAGAAAGATGGGGTTAGAAATGTCTCTACTTGTGTCATTAAATCTGTTAGCTCGACTGAATGTAATGGGTCAATGCAAAATGCTCATGTTTCATGTACTCATTCTCATGCATCTAGTCAGTCTGTTAGTAATCATGTCGCCAGGAAAACCAAAATATCATGTCATTATTGTGGCAAGATAGGGCATGTAATGGATGAGTGCAGACTGTTGATTGAAAATGAGCATGCTAGTGAAGCAATGCATTCTAGAAATTCATCTGATAGAAACCATGCCACTAAGAAATCTAATGCATCTTGTTATTACTGTGGTAGGCGTGGTCATCTAATGAATGCATGCTTTACAATGAAAGAAGACAACAATGTGAATTTTAGATTTTTCACACATGCTCATGGCCCACATAGATATAAATCTACTTCAGGCCAGCATATTATCTGTTTCACTTGCAACAAGCCAGGGCACAAGGCAAATGAGTGCTGGACTGAAAACTATTGGGGTAACAATAACTCAAAAGGCAAGCACCTTAGGTGCTTTGAATGTGGTAAGCATGGGCATGCGGTCAAAGACTGCTAGTATGCTCAGGGAAATCACTTTAATTCCAAATTTGTCGGATTCCCTGCAAATATAAATTTTTTGGGCAGAAATAAAACTATTTTTAAAGGAAAGACACTTGTATGTTCTAAATGTGGAAAACCTGGCCACCGAGCTTCTGAATGCTGGTGGACAGGTAATGGTAAATCAAAATTTTATGCAAGTAACAGAAATCTTCATGCTAACTTACACGGATTCCATGATTATACAAATGTTCACAAAAAGAATTCAAGAGCTGTTACATCATGTAGATACTGTGGAAAATATGGTCATTCCATGGATAGTTGTTACATAATGGATCATGATGATAACATGGCTAAAAGATTGTTCAGAACACCTGTCAGGGCTAATTCAGGACCCAAGACTTCTTGGGTTCCTACAAGATCAAAGTGATTGCTTTGCTGCAGGTGTGCCTTGGAATGAATAAAGGGGGATTAATAAGCCAAGGCACTCAAGAATGAAACCCCCAGGATTGCATTATTCAGGTCAGTTCTGAAAAACTGTGTTTAAATTTCATCATCTGAAATTGTTGAAATGCTTGTATGATTTCTGATGTCTTCTTCTTGTCTAGCTGATCAGTCTGCATTCCAAACTCAGCTACTGAATTTAATTCTGCATAAATTTGATGTTCTTCTTCTGCCATCTATTGCACTGAGTTTGAATGGGTCATCTAGTGCATATAGTCTGCATGTATATCAATGTACATAGGACTGCTTTGCATGACTATCATTTGCTTATTGTTGTAGTCTGCATGTATTTCAATGCATATAGGACTTCTTTGCACTGCATATCTTCGCATAACCCTGGTATATCAAATGGTAAGCTACTAAAAGGTAGGGAAATCTACTTGAAGGTTCTTACTATGTGTGAGATGGTCCTTGAGAACAAATTCTCCGCCAAGTACCAAGGGGCATGTCTTCATATAGAGCAGTGTACTGCATATCATCAATTTGAAGAAAATAAAATCTGAAAAGAAATGATTCATTGCATATCATGCATTTTGTCAGGGGGAGCTTGTCTGCTGTCACTTTGTCATCATGCTCTCCTTATCAGATTTGTTGCATACTGCATATATGAAGAGTAGTGCATGTCATAATTTTTTGAAAAACCTAAAAAGATATTCCATTGCATTTAGACAGGGGGAGCATTCTTATTTCATCTCTTCTTCACCTCATGAACTCCTTTTGTCTAGTAAATTGATCAACTCTCATCTGATGTCATATCTCTCTCTCTTGAAAATGGATTCTGCCTTCTATTCGTTGAGTTGTTAAAGAAGAGTTTCCTTCAACTCTCTTCATGATACTACCTGTCAGCTGATCTGTCTGAATTCCAGACTCAGCTGCAGTGTGTTGATGTACACTCTTCTGAAATATTTCTCTATTGGTGATTCACTCTTCCACCAGCTTATACTCATTCTTCATATATCTCTTAGCTGGTGTGATTGATTTGTTTCTACTGTTGATTGTTGGTCAGCTAAATTTATTGTTCTGATCTGAGGAACTTAAAGCTGCATATCATGCAATTCAGTCTGAGAATTTTATAGAAATTCCTATCATATAGGTTTAAGAACTACCACTGAATCAGACTGATATAAGATTAATGTATTCTCAGATTTGTAATTAAATGAAATGAAAATATCTGAATGATAAGGTTTAATAAACTTTAACCACATGTGTCATGTAAACCTTAGACTCTCTCATCTGATATCTGAAAATTTGAAATCAAGGCTACTTTGGTAGAGATACATAGAGTGAGTGCTGTGGTTAAACATTAACTTGAGAAATGTTGACTAAATGAAAAAATTGTGAATTCAGAGCAATGACTTGGTCACTGAGAAACTGGATTCTTTATCAATGAAATAAAGTAACTCATGTCATGAGGTGCCATAGTTATCTCTGATAAAAATTTATCAACAAAACCTGACAGAGCAATGGCTTATTTGGGTTGAGTAACTGGGGAGTCTGGCCTCTGATCAAGGTGTTTTCTCATGTAAAAAGACACTCATATTGCTAACTCTGTTCTCAAAGTTGAGAGGCAATGACAGTTATCACACTGAGTAACTGGGTAACTTCACCTGAGACGTGTTGTGCCTCATGTAAAAAGGTGTTGATCAACCTAAATTGCTCAGGAAAAAATATTATGTGCTTCAAATGAAAATATATTGAAAAGTCTGTCAACTCATATTCTTGGAAAAAGTGTTTAACATCAATACTAATCTGCGTAACTCTTAAAAGAGTCATTGAGATCATGTGTGTAAGATAAAGATGATTGATTTTGAGTGTTATCTGAATATTTGGTTCACCTTTATTAAAACTTGGATTCAGATATGAGTATTGAGTTTAATTTGACAAATTTGATAAACATCATAATTAAATCAGATTGGTTAAGTTGCCACTTCATAACCCTTTATGATAGAAGAGTCTATACTTCTCAAGACTTATTGAAGTGGTGCAAGCATTAAAATCCCTCATGATCAGATTCTTTCCAGATAGCCTGATCAACATAAATCTTGATATTGATTATTCATTGAGATGTCTTATGATGATTGTTATCTACTCTTGCCTTTCTATCATCAATCACTTTACTCTCCACACTGTTGGAATCTTCCATCTTGTTTTGCAATAAATTCTGGTTCTGTGGACTTTTCACCTGTTTCATTCTGTTTATGCATATGTGAGGTACCACAACTAGAGTTTAGATTGTTTGTAATGGCAGATTTTAGATTGATTTATTGGATAACCAACGTTCATTCCTGTGCTTCAGGGGGAGTTATGGGTCATCTACTTTTAAGGGGAGAGTAGTACATCTTGCATGTTGATAGGGGGAGAGCTGTTTCATTGTCATAGGGGAGAACCTCATTTTAATGAACCATGATTCATTCTCGGACTTTGTGTGCTGAATTTTGTCTCTCAAACCATTTCCTCTCTTTTTGATTATGTCAAAGGGGGAGAATAGTTTGACGAGTCAGTGTGACTCATTATGTTGCCATCATCAAAAAGGGGGAGATTGTTGTGCCCCTTGTGCTTTGATGATTATGTGGTGTTTTAATGATAGTAACATAAATGAGTCACCATATTGTTTTGCTAAGAACATCACATTAAATGATAGCAACATGAATGCATATGATTGATTTATTCTGTGGAGAATGCATGAGTGTGTTATATCTGATATGTTCTGTGGAGAATGCATGAGTGTGCTAGCTCTATGGGTCGACCTCCTTCTTAGATGGGTCAACCCCCTTCAAGTCTTTACATCAGATTCGCATTGAGTCTTTACATCTCGTAAGAAGTTCAGTTGGCATCAACCCATTGAGTCCACGAGGTTGACGCAGCCTTGAAATGCCTCAGATGGCTTTGAAGATAAGGCTGACCCTAGATCTAACTTCACATCAGGGTGAACTGCTGCGTCGACGCGGTCACGCTGTAGCGTCTCTATGCACTTTACAGGTTTACACACTGCACACACACTCAAAGTCTACACATTGCACGTAGAGTCTATACACTACTTTGTGTTGTGTTTGTGCATCGTTTAGAACACAAGTATATACATCCATGCATCATGGGTCGACCCCCTTCTTAGATGCATCGACGCCCCCAGTTTTCCAAGTCTATACACTCGTCTTCATGCATAGTAGAGTCTATGCAGTGCAGCTCATATAACTTGCATGTCTATACATTGCATTGTGGCGTTTGTGCTCAAAGTCTATACATTGCATGGCAAGACCAAAGTCTATACATTGCTGCATTGCTTGCTGTTGTAAAGTCTATACATTGGCTGTTGTCATGCAGCGTCAACACAAGTCCAAACATTGCATCGTTGTGTTAAGTCTATACATTCACATTGTCTGCATGTCTGCACGCTAACGTCTGTACAGAGTCTGTGTCTGTTTGACCAGCAAGTCTGCACAAGGTCTGTCGGTGAAGTTTGTACATCCGTCAGTGAACTTCGAAGTCTATACACTGGGATCTTTACCTACGTTCCGTTCTGCAAGTCTGTACATTGGGCTTTCATGAAAAGTCTATACATCCTTGAACTGTGCAAGTCTGTACATCGTTGCTTTGCCAAAGTCTACACATTGTGAACCTTCAAGTCTGTATAGGATTTGCTTCGCTCAAGTCTGTACATCGTCCAGTTGTCTTTGGCAAGTCTTCACATCGTGAAGTCTATACACTCGATTGTCTTGCATTGCATCAAGTCTATACAGCCTTTCCTTTGGCAAGTCTGTACATCGTTCATGAAGTCTGAACAATGAACAAGTCTGTACATCGGACTAGTCTGCATCGGCTAAGTCCATACATTGTCCAGTGCATTGCATGCATCATTCATGAAGTCTATACATCGAGTTGAATGCTGGCTAAGTCTGCACATCGTCTGTCTTACATAGAGTCTCATGCATAACATGAAGTCTGTACATCGCACAGCATTCAAGTCTACACATTGTGCATCATTTTAGTTGAAGTCTGTACATCGTGCATCTAGTGTTTCAAGTCTATACATTGTTGCACGTTGTGTCTGTCTAAGTCTTCACAGTGCTTCTTCATGCATTGAAGTCTGCACATTGCTGCACGCTCATCAAGTCCATACACTGGCATGTCTTTACATTGCCTAGTCTATACATTGGATGCTGAATGTTCTTCAAAGTCTGCACATTGCATTACACTTCAGCAAGTCTATACAGCGGTTGCCTTCATATAGGAAGTCTGTACATCGCATAGCTCTGCATAAATGAAGTCTATACAGTCTGAAGTCTATACACTGCATCCTGCAATGTCTGTACAGGGTTTTAGACTTATACTGATAACTTGATTCTCTGTCTGACAGGCACTCTTCGTGAAGCCTAATGAAGGCATGTGATCCAAGGAAGGACGAGGTGCCCAGATTATGACACGTGGAAGCAGCCCAGCCAGGATGCTGCCAGGTGGTCGAAATACCTCGGTTCTGGTGAAATTCGTTGGGTGGGAAATGTGGAAGCCACACGACCCTATCCACCCTACTGCTCTATATAAATGAAGACTCCTTTGTCTAAAGAAGATTGATCGAGAGGCAAAGTCTATACAGTGAGAGTGATCAAGTGAAGGAGAAGAAAGCCTGCACGATCCTGTGAGAAAGAATAGAGAAGTAGAAGAAGCAGAGAAGAAAAAGAAAAAGAAGAGAAAGAGAGAGATAGAGAGCTCGAGCAGAGTGTGAAGGGAAGAAGAAAAGAGGCAGAGAGAAGCTTCGTTCTGAAGATCTGCCTTCACTGGACCGTGGATCAAATCCAAGCCAGTCAGCTCATTCTGAGCCACATTGTGCTTCATTGTTTACAGCCTTCCGATTGCTGTTTGTTTCCCATTTTCTTATTTCATCTTTTACCTTTCTTCAAGCTGTTAGTCAGCGTTTGCATAGGTGCTACCTCTGGACGGGTCAAGCTGTAATCCCCAGCGGTTGTAGTGGTGGATTCCACTGGACAGCAAGCTGTGTTGCTCAGCGGATTGTATGGCAAGCTGTGATGCCCAGCAGTTCAAGCTGTGAGTCAGCAGTAAGCCACACTCGGGTTGAGTGTGGGGTGGATGTAGGTCTGCAGGACCGAACCACCTAAAAACCATTGTGCAGTGGTTTGATCTCTTTGTGAGTGTGGCGCTAGATGAATGCATAGGGTCGATATGGTTTGATTTTCTATATGTGTTCATCTCATTGCTGCGCACACTATATGTTTGACTGTTGTTTGATTTCTCTATCTGTTGTTGCTTCCGCTAGGTGAATGATTAGGTGCGTTCCACCTATTTGAGTACTGGTTCAATAGAAGACTAGTTTAGTTTCTTTCAGGTTGTCTTATTTTGTCTTGTTAGCTTTCTAGTGAGCATTAGATTTTAATTGGGCGAAAGTTTTTAAAGGGTATATTCATTCACCCCCCCTCTGAATACATAGCACCGAACCCAACACTTGGTATCAGAGTGGGTTGCTGTACATAGGATCTAACAATCCGCAGTAGATCCTGCATTTCTGTTTGGTGCATTTCTGAGTGTGCTTCTTGTGTTCTGTGTTTTGTTTCACCAGCTCAGTGTCTTTATTTGCTTATCTGATTTCAGTGCACTCACTACATCTCGATGGCTTATCCTCCGATATTCAGAGGTAATGATTTTGATTCTTGGTTAGACAAGTTTCATCGGTATGTAAAATCAACTAATCCTAATCTCTGGAAGGTAATGACTCACGGTCCATACAACTTATCAAAAGATAAATCTAGATGGACTGAGAAGGATAAATTGAAAGATTCTGTCAATACTAAAGTATTAGTTTTAATGAAAGAATCAATTGACAGAGATCTAACCTCATGTATTTCATCTTGCAGGTCTGCCAAAGAAATTTTGAAAAACTAAAGCTCACCAGGAATCACAACAAATGCTTGATGGCTGATCGGAGAAATGATGATGATGAGACCTCATCTCAGGTAAGCTCCGGATCAGATGGATACACTTTTGATGAATTGATAGTGATGTATGAAAATTTGTTAAAAGTATCCAAGAAATTAAAATCTGAAAACAAAAGGTTGAAAAAGAAATGTGATAAAATAAATTTGAAAGATTCTTGTGAAAACTGTCCAAATCTGAAACAATCTTATGATGCATGTATGCTAGGTGTTCAGAACCTTAAGAAACAAAATGATTCTCTAAAAATTGAAAAATAAACATGCTTGGACAAAATGTCAGAAATTGAGAATCAGCTGTATGATAAGAAAAATGAGCATCTAAAAAGCTTGCAAGAACTTACTGAAGTTAATTCTGAATTGGACAAACTGAAACTTGAGAATAAAGAATTTCAAAAGAAAAATGAAAATCTTATGGCAAGAATAAATGAAATCAATGGGGAGGTTTCACATTCTTCTTCTTCTGAATCAAACAGCAAAATGTGCTCAGCTCTAAGAGAACGTAATGAAGATCTTTTTAGTGAGAATGAATGGATGAAGAAACAGATTGCTGTGTTTAAAGAGGATCACAGAAATCTGCTTATTGAGAAAACTAAAGTGGAAGAAAGAGAAGAGGAACTAATTGAAAAGTTGGAGCTTAAATCTGGAAATGGAAAATGTAATGAAGGAGTCATGAAGCTATCTGAAGAGAACAAAGAACTGAGGGAACAAAACAAAAAACTGATGGTTTTAAATACTATTTTTCACAGAGGTTTCTGACTATCGAAAAAGAGAAATATATTTTTAAGGAAGCTCAACCTCAAAAATTTGAGAAGGAAAACACTGAACTAAAAGCTGAAATTAAAAATTAAAGTGTTTAAACACTGGCTTATCTGAAACACTTCTCACATTAAAAAAGGGAAATTCACTTGTGATGGAGAATTGTAAAGGGTGATCAGTCTAGAACAAGAAATTGAGAAGTACAAAACTGCAAATAAAGTTTTAAGTAAATGTGTCAATTGCAGTGAACAGGAGATAGCAAGTTATGAGCTTCATATAGCATCCTTGGAAAATAAAATTCATGATCTGGAAAATTCAGAAATTGATTCTGCTAAGAATGAAAGAAAAATGAAAGCTGTCATGAAAGGTAGAGATGATAATTCAAGAGAGGGGATAAAGTGCAGTTCTGATGTTAAGTAAATCACTAAAAACCAGCTATACACCATTTTTGTGTAAAGCTCTGATGTAGCTGGTACCTCAAATCAATCCCCAAAACAAAACAAAAATCTGAAAACACCTTCATCATCTGTCTTTCAATTTAAGGCGCAGAAAGCTGAAAAACAAACAAGAATTGTGAACAAAGTTAAACAATCGAACAAGAATGGAAAGAAAGATGGGGTTAGAAATGTCCCTACTTGTGTCATTAAATCTGTTAGCTCTGCTGAATGCAATGGGTCAATGCAAAATGCTCATGCTTCATGTACTCATTCTCATGCATCTAGTCAGTCTGTTAGTAATCATGTCGCCAGGAAAACTCAAGTATCATGTCATTATTGTGGCAAGATAGGGCATGTAATGGATGAGTGCAGACTGTTGATTGAAGATGAGCATGCTAGTGAAGCAATGCATTCTAGGAGTTCATCTGATAGAAACCATGCCACTAAGAAATCTAATGCATCTTGTTATTACTGTGGTAGGCGTGGTCATCTAATGAATGCATGCTTTACAATGAAAGAAGACAACAATGTGAATTCTAGATTTTTCACACATGCTCATGGCCCACATAGATATAAATCTACTTCAGGCCAGCATATTATCTGTTTCACTTGCAACAAGCCAGGGCACAAGATAAATGAGTGCTGGACTGAAAACTATTGGGGTAACAATAACTCAAAAGGCAAGCACCTTAGGTGCTTTGAATGGGGTAAGCTTGGGCATGCGGTCAAAGACTGCTGGTATGCTCAGGGAAATCACTTTAATTCCAAATTTGTCAGATTCCCTGCAAATAAAATTTTTTTGGGCAGAAATAAAACTATTTTTAAAGGAAAGACACTTGTATGTTCTGAATGTGGAAAACCTGGCCACCGAGCTTCTGAATGCTGGTGGACAGGTAATGGTAAATCAAAATTTCATGCAAGTAACAGAAATCTTCATGCTAACTTACATGGATTCCATGATTATACAAATGTTCACAAAAAGAATTCAAGAGCTGTTACATCATGCAGATACTGTGGAAAATATGGTCATTCCATGGATAGTTGTTACATAATGGATCATGATGATAACATGGCTAAAAGATTGTTCAGAACACCTGTCAGGCTAATTTAGGACCCAAGACTTCTTGGGTTCCTGCAAGATCAAAGTGATTGCTTTGCTACAGGTGTGCCTTGGAATGAATAAAGGGGGATTAATAAGCCAAGGCACTCAAGAATGAAACCCCCAGGATTACATTATTCAGGTCAGTTCTGAAAAACTATGTTTAAATTTCATCATCTGAAACTGTTGAAATGCTTGTCTGATTTCTGATGTCTTCTTCTTGTCTAGCTGATCAGTCTGCATTCCAGACTCAGCTACTGAATTTAATTCTGCATAAATTTGATGTTCTTCTTCTGCCATCTATTGCACTGAGTTTGAATGGGTCATCTAGTGCATATAGTCTACATGTATATCAATGTACATAGGACTGCTTTGCATGACTATCATTTGCTTATTGTTGTAGTCTGCATGTATTTCAATGCATATAGGACTTATTTGCACTGCATATCTTCGCATAACCCTGGTATATCAAATGGTAAGCTACTAAAAGGCAGGGAAATCTGTTTGAAGGTTCTTACTATGTGTGAGATGGTCCTTGAGAATAAATTCTCCGCCAAGTACCAAGGGGCATGTCTTCATATAGAGCAGTGTACTGCATATCATCAATTTGAAGAAAATAAAATCTGAAAAGAAATGATTCATTGCATATCATGCATTTTGTCAGGGGGAGCTTGTCTGCTGTCACTTTGTCATCACGCTCTCCTTATCAGATTTGTTGCATACTGCATATATGAAGAGTAGTGCATGCCATAATTTTTTGAAAAACCTAAAAAGATATTCCATTGCATTTAGATAGGGGGAGCATTCCTATTTCATCTCTTCTTCACCTCTTGAACTCCTTTTGTCTAGTAAATTAATCAACTCTCATCTGATGTCATATCTCTCTCTCTTGAAAATGGATTCTGCCTTCTATTTGTTGAGTTGTTAAAGAAGAGTTTCCTTCAACTCTCTTCATGATACTACCTGTCAGCTACTGTCTGATGATAAACTCTCTTTTAATACTCTTCTTTATTGGTGATTTACACTTGCACCAGCTTATACTCACCTTTCACATTCTTCTCAGCTGGTGTGACTGAGTTGTTTCTACTGTTGATTGTTGGTCAGCTAAATTTATTGTTCTGATCTGAGGTACTTAAGCTGCATGTCTTGCAATTCAGTCTGAGAACTTGATAGAAATTCCTATCATATCGGTTTAAGAATTATCACTGAATCAGACTGATATAAGATTAATGTATTCTCAGATTTGTAATTAAATGAAATGAAAATATCTGAATGATAAGGTTTAATAAACTTTAACCACATGTGTCATGTAAACCTTAGACTCTCTCATCTGATATCTGAAAATTTGAAATCAAGGCTACTTTGGTAGAGATACATAGAGTGAGTGCTATGGTTAAACATTAACTTGAGAAATGTTGACTAAATGAAAAATTGTGAATTCAGAGCAATGACTTGGTCACTGAGAAACTGGATTCTTTATCAATGAAATAAAGTAACTCATGTCATGAGGTGCCATAGTTATCTCTGATAAAAATTTATCAACAAAACTTGACAGAGCAATGGCTTATTTGTGTTGAGTAACTGGGGAGTCTGGCCTCTGATCAAGGTGTCTTCTCATGTAAAAAGACACTCATATTGCTAACTCTGTTCTTAAAGTTGAGAGGCAATGACCGTTATCACACTGAGTAACTGGGTCACTTCACCTGAGACGTGTTGTGCCTCATGTAAAAAGGTGTTGATCAACCTAAATTGCTCAAGAAAAAATATTATGTGCTTCAAATGAAAATATATTGAAAAGCCTGTCAACTCATATTCTTGGAAAAAGTGTTTAACATCAATACTAATCTGCGTAACTCTTAAAAGAGTCATTGAGATCATGTGTGTAAGATAAAGATGATTGGTTTTGAGTGTTATCTGAATATTTGGTTCACCTTTATTAAAACTTAGATTCAGATATGAGTATTGAGTTTAATTTGACAAATTTGGTATACATCATAATTAAATCAGATTGGTTAAGTTGCCACTTCATAACCCTTTATGATAGAAGAGTCTATACTTCTCAAGACTTATTGAAGTGGTGCAAGCATTAAAATCCCTCATGATCAGATTCCTTCCAGATAGCCTGATCAACATAAATCTTGATATTGATTATTCATTGAGATGTCTTGTGATGATTGTTATCTACTCTTGCCTTTCTATCATCAATCACTTTACTCTCCACACTGTTGGAATCTTCCATCTTGTTTTGCAATAAGTTCTGGTTCTGTGGACTTGCCACCTGTTTCATTCTGTTCATGCATATGTGAGGTGCCACAACCAGAGTTTAGATTGTTTGTAATGGCAGATTTCAGATTGATTTATTGGATAACCAGAGCTCATTCCTGTGCTTCAAGAGGAGTTATGGATTATCTGCTTTTAAGGGGAGAGTAGTACATCTTGCATGTTGATAGGGGGAGAGCCTCATTTTAATGAACCATGATTCATTCTCGACTTGGTGTGCTGAATTTTGTCTCTCAAACCATTTCCTCTCTTTTTGATTATGTCAAAGGGGGAGAATAGTTTGACGAGTCAGTGTGACTCATTATGTTACCATCATCAAAAAGGGGGAGATTGTTGTGCCCCTTGTGCTTTGATGATTATGTGGTGTTTTAATGATAGCAACATAAATGAGTCATCATATTGTTTTGCTAAGAACATCACATTGAATGATAGCAACATGAATGCATATGACTGATTTATTCTGTGGAGAATGCATGAGCGTGTTATATCTGATCTGTTCTGTGGAGAATGCATGAGTGTGCTAGCTCTGTGGATGTCTTTACATCTAGTAAGAAGTTCAGTTGGCGTCAACCCATTGAGCCCACGAGGTTGACGCAGCCTTGAAATGCCTCAGATGGCTTTGAAGATAAGGCTGGATGCGTTGACTCATGGGATCACTGCGTCGACCCACTGAACTGACCCAGATCTAACTTCAAATCAGGGTGAACTGCTGCGCCGACGCGGTCACGTTGTAGCATCTCTATGCACTTTACAGGTTTACACATTGCACACACACTCAAAGTCTACACATTGCACGTAGAGTCTATACACTGCTTTGTGTTGTATTTGTGCATCGTTTAGAACACAAGTATATACATCCATGCATCATGGGTCGACCCCCTTCTTAGATGTGTCGACGCCCCCAGATTTCCAAGTCTATACACTCATCTTCATGCATAGTAGAGTCTATACAGTGCAGCTCATATAACTTGCATGTCTATACATTGCATTGTGGCGTCTGTGCTCAAAGTCTATACATTGCATGGCAAGCCCAAAGTCTATACATTGCTGCATTGCTTGCATTTGTAAAGTCTATACATTGGTTGTTGTCATGCAGCGTCAACACAAGTCCAAACATTGCATCGTTGTGTTAAGTCTATACATTCACATTATCTGCATGTCTGCACGCTAAAGTCTATACAGAGTCTGTGTCTGTTTGACCAGCAAGTCTGCACAAGGTCCGTCTCATTTAGCGTCTAAGGCAATGTCTATACACTGGACTTGAAGTCTGTACATTGAGCGTCTCATTGAGCGTCTCATGCAAGTCTATACAACGCATCAGACTAAGTCTGTACATTGAGCGTCTCATTGAGCGTCTCATGTAAGTCTATACAATGCATCAGCAAGTATGTACATTGGACTGTGTTAGGCAAAGTCTGTACATCGGACTGTTTCAAGTGAAGTCTTTACAGCGTCATGCATCATTCTTCAAAGTCCATACACTGCACGTTGCTTGCTCTCAAGTCTGTACATCGTCCAGTTGTCTTTGGCAAGTCTTCACATCGTGAAGTCTATACACTCGATTGTCTTGCATTGCATCAAGTCTGTACAGCCTTTCCTTTGGCAAGTCTGTACATCGTTCATGAAGTCTGAACAATGAGCAAGTCTGTACATCGGACTAGTCTACATCAGCTAAGTCCATACATTGTCCAGTGCATTGCATGCATCATTCATGAAGTCTATACATCGAGTTGAATGCAGGCTAAGTCTGCACATCGTCTGTCTTACATAGAGTCTCATGCATAACATGAAGTCTGTACATCGCACAGCATTCAAGTCTACACATTGTGCATCATTTTAGTTGAAGTCTGTACATCGTGCATCTAGTGTTTCAAGTCTATACATTGTTGCACGTTGTGTCTGTCTAAGTCTTCACAGTGCTTCTTCATGCATTGAAGTCTGCACATTGCTGCACGCTCATCAAGTCCATACACTGGCATGTCTTTACATTGCCTAGTCTATACACTGGATGCTGAATGTTATTCAAAGTCTGCACAGTGCATTACACTTCAGCAAGTCTGTACAGCGGTTGCCTTTATATAGGAAGTCTGTACATCGCATAGCTCTGCATAAATGAAGTCTATACAGTCTGAAGTCTATACACTGCATCCTACAATGTCTGTACAGGGTTTTAGACTTAAACTGATAACTTGATTCTCTGTCTGACAGGCACTCTTCGTGAAGCCTAATGAAGGCACGTGATCCAAGGAAGGACGAGGTGCCCAGATTATGACACGTGGAAGCAACCCAGCCAGGATGCTGCCAAGTGGTCGAAATGCCTCGGTTCTGGCAAAATTCTTTGGGCGGGAAATGTGCAAGCCCAATGACCCTATCCACCCTGCTGCTCTATATAAATGAAGACTCCTTTGTCAGAAGAAGATTGATCGAGAGGCAAAGTCTATATAGTGAGAGTGATCAACTGAAGGAGAAGAAAGCATGCACGATCCTGTGAGAAAGAATAGAGAAGCAGAAGAAGCAGAGAAGAAAAAGAAAAAGAAGAGAAAGAGAGAGATAGAGAGCTCGAGTAGAGTGTGAAGAGAAGAAGAAAGGAGGTAGAGAGAAGCTTCGTTCTGAAGATCTGCCTTCACTAGACCGTGGATCAAATCCAGGTCAGTCAGCTCATTCTGAGCCACATTGTGCTTCATTGTTTACAGCCTTCCAATTGCTGTTTGTTTCCCATTTTCCTGTTTTCTTTTTGAACATTTCTTCAAGCTGTTAGTCAGCACTTGCAGTGGAGGATTCCACTGGACGGCTAAGCTATATTGCCCAGCAGAGCAAGCTGTGAGGCTCAGCAGTCGAGGAGGATTCCTCGGACAGCAAGCTGTGAGGCTCAGCGGATTGTATGGCAAGCTGTGATGCCCAGCTGTTCAAGCTGTGAGTCAGCGGAATCCACACTCGGGTTTAGTGTGGGGTGGATGTAGGTCTGCAGGACCGAACCACCTAAAAATCATTGTGCAGTGGTTTGATCTCTTTGTGAGTGTGGCGCTAGATGAATGCATAGGGTCGATATGGTTTGATTTTCTATATGTGTTCATCTCATTGCTGCGCACACTATATGTTTGACTGTGGTTTGATTTCTCTGTCTGTTGTTGCTTCCGCTAGGTGAATGATTAGGTGTGTTCCACCTATTTGAGTACTGGTTCAACAAAAGACTAGTTTAGTTTCTTTCAGGTTGTCTCATTTTATCTTGTTAGCTTTCTAGTGAGCATTAGATTTTAATTGGGTGAAAGTTTTTAAAGGGTATATTCATTCACCCCCCCTCTGAATACATAGCACCGAACCCAACATTCCTTGTCGTGTACTTTGACGACATTCTCATATATAGCCAATCCAAGGAAGCCCACCTCGATCACCTCAAACAGGTGTGCACTATTCTTAGGAAAGAGAGGCTCTTTGCTAACCCCGGGAAGTGTCACTTCATGACCAATCAATTGGCATTCCTAGGATTCATTGTCTCGGCCCAAGGGGTATCCATGGACCCCGAGAAGGTCCAAGCCATTCTAAAATGGCCCGAGCCCAAGACTCTCCACGATGCCCGGAGCTTTCATGGGCTAGCCACCTTCTATAGGAGATTCATTCGTGGGTTTAGTACCATAATAGCCCCTATCACTGATTGCCTCAAGAAGGGTGCTTTTGTGTGGACTAGGGCAGCCTCCAAAGCATTCCTAGAGCTTAAGGAAAGGATGACCCAAGCCTCGGTCCTTTGCCTACCCGACTTCTCTAAAGTCTTCGAGGTCACTTGTGATGCATCTGGGGTAGGGATTGGAGGCATTCTTAGCCAAGAGGGTCACCCAGTAGCCTATTTTAGTGAGAAACTTTGTAAGGCTAGGACTAGGTACTCCACATACTACAAGGAGATTTACGCTGTAGTTCAATCCCTTCGGCATTGGAGGCACTACCTCCTACCCAAGGAGTTTGTGATCTTCTCTGACCATGAGGCCTTGAAGTACCTCAATACCCAACAAAAGCTCAATGCCCGTCATGCCCGTTGGGTAGAATACATTCAGGCCTATACCTTTGCCCTTAAGTACAAGATGGGTAGTGAGAATCGCGCCGCCGATGCGCTAAGTAGGAGGATAGCCTTACATTCCACTGCCCAGATAGAAGTCACCGGGTGTGAGAGAATCAAAGAAGAGTATCCAGATTGCCCTGACTTTGGGACTCACTACAACACCCTCTCCACTCAGCCCCACAAGGAACATGAGGGATTCATACTCCAAGCGGGGTATCTTTTCAAGGGATCTAGGCTATGCATACCCCGAACTTCAATTCAGGACTTCTTAGTTTGGGAGATACACGGTGGTGGCCTAGCTGGTCACTTTGGGGTCCAAAAGACCATAGAGCTAGTTGAGAGGCAATTCCATTGGCCCAGTCTCAAGAAAGATGTGGCCAACATTGTGGGGCAATGTCGCATTTGTGCCTCGGCCAAGCAAGTGAGGCAAAACACCAGACTTTACACACCCCTCCCCATCCCAGATAGACCTTGAGAGGATTTGAGCATGGACTTCATCCTTGGCCTACCTAGGACCTTGCGCAAACATGATTCCATCTTTGTAGTGGTTGACAGGTTCTCCAAGATGGCCCACTTTATCCCATGTTCCAAGACTTCCGATGCTTCTAGGGTCGCCCGATTATTCTTTGATGCGGTAGTCCGACTCCATAGATTACCTAAGACCATTGTGTCTGACCGGGATGTAAAATTCACCAGTTACTTTTGGAAAACTCTCTGGCATCTCATGGGAACCCTCCTCAAATTCTCCACTTCTTACCACCCTCAAACCGACGGCCAAACTGAGGTCGTCAACCGAAGTCTTGGGAACTTGCCCCGTTGCCTAGTTGGGGACCACCCTGGGAATTGGGATCTCCACTTACCTCAGGCCGAGTTTGCCTACAACGATTCTGTCAACAGGTTCATAGGCAAGAGTCCATTTGAGGTCGTGCATGGTTATAGGCCTAGAAAGCCTTCAGATCTTATTCCCCTTCCCCCACATGCTAGAGTGTCACTCATAGCTGAGTCCTTTACACAACATATCAAGGACTTGCATGATGACATCCGCAAGCATATAGGGAAAAGAAATGAGGCTTACAAAAAGTAGGCAGACGCTCGATGGCGTCACCATGAGTTCCAAGTGGGAGACTTGGTGATAGTGAGGACGGAGCGGCTCCTTCCGGGGCCTGCGTCTAAGTTGAGGGCACGAGGTTCGTGACCCTTTCGAGTCTTGAGATGACTTGGCAGTAATGCTTATGAGCTGGACTTACCTGAGAGTTTTGGGGTACACCCTACCTTCAACGTGGTAGACTTGGTACCCTACAAGCGCCCCGCGGTGGGACCCAGTGAGGAGCTTGAGCCTTTGGCCCCCCTTGAGAGAGACACCCGTAGTGGGACTCCACTTCCTAGTTTGAGTGGCCGACGTGAGCAGGTAGAGGCAATACTGGATGAGCAGAGTACCATTACCAGGCACAGGGTGTACCAGCGCTACCTGGTGAGGTGGAAGAACCGTCCCCCGACAGAGGATGCTTGGGTGAGTTAGGAGGATCTGATGTGCCTTGACCCGGACATTTTGGAGTGCTACCATAGCCAGGTGGACCCATACTCAACGGGGTCGTGTTCTCCCCACCCCGGGGGATTTGATGAGGGCATCTCACAACGCTCTCTTTGGCTCGGATCACCTGCATCGCTCTGAGGAGGTCCAACTATGTGATCACATGTTATTTTCCTTTTGATTGAGTCATATTTTATGTAATTTCCTTTGTTGATTCATGTTGTATTAGTCCATTTCTCGTATTATATTTAATTGGGCCTTAGTACCTTAGTTATGGGCCCATAGGATTGAGTCTAGGACATGCTTGGTCTTTTGTCTAGTTGTCTAGGGTATTTTGGTCATGTAAAGAGTGGGTGCCTATAAATAGGCCACCCCACTCTCTCATTTGTAACACTGATGCATTAGTGAATGAAAATTCCAATGCTATGTCTCCCACAGAAATCCCACTTCTTTCTCTCCCTCTCTCTCTTCCCCCTCTTTCCCCCCTAAATTCAAATTCCTTCTCCCTCCTCCACCTCATCCTCCACCCAAGCTGCCCCCTCCACTAACTTTCCCCTCTCCCTAGGTGCCATCATACCCTCCACCCACATCCCACCAAATGTCTCCCTCCCCCTAGGAGAATATTACTCTTCCCAACACAATCCTCCCTCTTCCCCATGAAATCCTCCAACTCCCAAGATAAGTTTGATTAACTTTCCCTCCCTTTCTCCTCTCCCACAAGCCCTAGACCACCCCAAATAGGGAAACCATCATCCCTCTTCCCCTCCCTCCTAGTCCCAAATTCATAGCTCACTCTCTCACCACCTGATTGACCACCTTCCTGCCCCCATTATCCCCCTCCCTCACCTCGGTTTTCCCCCTCCCATACCCCTTAACACCCAAGGATTGCCTCCACACCCATCCACCCCCTTTCCCCTCCCATTTACCTCATCTCCCACCTCCCATCTCCAACCTGCACTTCACAATTCGCAGGCAGCAGAGTACCAGAGTCTTGCAGATCCGGCCATGACTTCATCCTGGCATCCTTGGAAGCACAAGTGATACCGACGGAAGCTTCGCCATGTCCTTTTCTTAACGGCGGTGGTCTCGTCCCATTCGGAGCTCATGGCTGCCCGGAGGAGCCGATCTCCCCAAACTACACGTCTTCTCCCTGACTGTCAACCTGAATCCACTTGAAGAGACTGCCATGGCCCACCCCTTGAAGATCTGGCAGCAACGCTTGGTTGAGATCTTCTACGACAATTCTACTTCCAGGATCAAGAAGTGGAACCCCGTTCGGCATCCGGATCTGAGAGTTCTCAATTTTCTCCCCCGGGTGCGCAGTTCTTTTCCCCCAGGGACTGAATAGACACCCTTTCACTATTCGGGACCTATCTGTCTGCTCCGACCTTCTCCAGTGCCCCTGAAGGTCTCCGTTCGAAGAGGACTCAACAACGAATCCAGCAATTCTGGCCACGCCTAAATCAGAGCCTAGGAGCACCCGAAGTGACCTTGTCTTCCTGCTGCTGTGGTGCTGAAGCAGTCAGAACCAGAGAACAGAGTCCCTAATCACGGCCCCACCCCGACTAACGCCGGCAACCAAAAGTCTTCCCAAAAATAAGACGTCCTCCTGGGCCAACCCCGGAGGTTTTGCCACTAGTCTCGTCATAAATGGAGTTCAGGAGCGGCCACAGCAGCCCCAGCATCGACCACCTGTCCCCAATTTTAGAGGGTGGGCAGAACTGACAACCGCCGTCCGTTTAATTCCTAGTCACTCTCCCCCTCCCCGCCTGGCCGGCTTACAACCCCTCCCTATGTGGAGGTAGTGTTTGGTTGTAAATTTATTAATCCCCACCCCGAGATCCCCCCTCCTGCGAGAGGTGTAGTGCGGTAACCCAAATCTTTTCAGGTCAAGCATCATCGCCGCAGCGTGCAGGCGTATGCCCACGCTTCCCGGCGCACCCACGTCTCCGGTCGGGATCGGTGTTTCTACACCGGTCAGGTGAGCATCTGACAACCCCTTGTCTGGTTGCCATCTTTGCTTATTTAGTATAGTCTTTACTTGTCACCGGTCGGTGAGACGAGAGCCAGGATCCGCACACCATCATAAGTGTGCCTACCGCGGACCATGAGTGAGCGCCTCCCAACCCATGCCCCGGCGTGCCAGCCGCCCACGAAGTTGGGAGCCCAAGGCCCTTTGGGGTCAGCCTAAGCCCTCTAGGTCTGTAGAATCGATTGGGTCACACCTCGGACCCTCGCCATCATTCCCCGGTCACCATCGGGAGATCGTGTGCGCCGTGCGAGTGAGTCGCTAGCGTGAGCCCGCCTTCTTCTTTGTATGCTTGTGGTTCTAGGTCTTAGGTTCAACAAGTCCCCCCTTTTATCACCTGTGGGTTGTGCCACATCATAGTGATTTCAGCTTGAAGGATTCCATTTTCATCTATTAGGCATGTAATAGTTTGCTTATTCACATCCAAGTCAGAGGTGTGAGTGTCATTTAGCTCTTCAAAAGCTGAACAATTGTTACAGAAAGGACTTTCATTCTGACAAATTGGTTGGATTTTAAATTTTCGAACAGTCTCTTCCAACCTTATGATTTCTTCTTGAAGGATTCTGATTTCATCGTTTAGACACACGATGTTTTATTTGTTTAGATCCAAGTCAAAGGCAAGAGTATTGTTGAGCTCTTCAAGGTTGGAACAATTTTCACAAGCACGACTCTTACCTTGACTATTTTTCTTTAAATCCTTTTTCAATCTTTTGTTTTCAGATTTCATCTTTTTGTATAGCTCGATCAACTGATCATATGCACCCATAAGCTCTTCAAAAGTAAAGTCTTCAGAATCAGAGCTTACCTGAGATGAGGATGGATTGTTTGACTGCTCTGATCGGTCAGCTATAAGACATTGATGCTCTTGATCTTCTTTCTCGTGAATGTTCATCAACACCTCCAGAACTTGCTTAACTGTGCTGCAGGTAGACACAAGATCAAGTAATCTGTCATCAACCGCAGCTTTGATTAAATTGAGTGCAGTAAGGTAATTGTCATGCTTGGTCTTATGTTCAGCTGACCATACATTTGAATCTGATGGCAGCTCATTTGGACCAATGTATATAAGGTTCCACAATTGTGGATCTGTGAATTTGACATAGACGTACATTCCTCTCAGCCATATTGAAAAATCTGAACCATCAAAAATAGGTGGAGAAACCTTCGAAGCATGTGTTGCAGATGAAGCCATTTTCTCAAAATGCACTGGGATCTTTCCCTATAGATCGTAGGATCTCGGAATAGAAGAGCTTAGCTCTGATACCAATTGATAGGTCCCATGGAGTGCAATCAGATCTAGAAGGGGGGTTGAATAGATCCTATTAATAACTTTGGCCTATTTAAATCTTGACTCCTAAAAACATAGACCACTCCTATAAGGTAAATGAATCACATAAGCACACTGTGCAGCGAAATAGATAGGAATGGAACAAGTAATAACATTAACCCAATGCCCAGTTCAGACAAATCGACACTCCCAGCGGGCAGGTCGACACTTCTTCAGCAGGATCCAGCTATGAGATGAGCTGGGGTCTGCCCTTCAGGGCAGTGAGGCCAACACCTCTAACAGATCAGGGCAATACATGTCTACTCTTTACTGAAGAGAGGTAGACACTTCTTTAAACACATTTGTGATCTTTGAGAGGTATAAGCCTTGGAGTGCAGGGATCATGAAGCACAACACTAGAACATGAGATGGCTTGCAACAAGCATGATTGTTTGTATGCTATGTTGATCACTCAGAGTGCATATGTGTGTGAATGTAGTGGTGATCAACCAAGGTGTATGCGAGTCTAAGCAAGGGAATCTCTTAGCAAGACTTTTATCTTGACGCCTGTATGCAAGGTTGCAGTAGGCTGCCGACATGATGTAGTCAAAGTGCTAAGGCCAATTAAAGCATAGACGAAAAAGAAGGAGAAAATAAGAGTGCTTGTGTGTGAAAATGAAATAACCAAGATTAGGAGCACACGAACCTGTGAAATAGGGATAGAGGATATGGAACAAGCTCATAATGTATACAACCCACAACACAAGGATTTTAAGGTGGTTTAGTTGTTAACCCACAACCTATGTTCACCCCTTACCAAACTCGGTGAGACTTTCCGACTGACACACAGCTTGATCCGCTAAGCAACACAGCTTGCTTACACAGCTGAGCAGCACAGCTTGCTTACACAGTTGAGAAGCACAGCTTGCTTACACAGCTGAGCAGCACAGCTTGCTTACACAGTTGAGAAGCACAGCTTGCTTACACAGCTGAGCAGCACAGCTTGCTTTCTGCTGACTACTAGCTTGAACCACCCAGAGGATCTGATCCTCTCTTCCTCTGAAACCACAGAGGGAACCCGGTCCCTAAACATGGGATCAGAGAAGCTAGATGTATTGGTGATAGACAAACCGTAACAAATAGAAACAGAATACTGCAAGTGCAGTGGAGAATCAATAGAGCCAATGTAGACACCAGCTGGAGGAATGGATGAAGACATCAGAACTGGTGAGTGTAGCTACAAGATTGGATCCAAGGATCCTTTTCTTCAAGCACCGGTAGACTGCATGATTTTTATTCTCTCTCAAGGCTACTCTCTCTTCTTCTTCTTCTTCTTCTTCTTCTCTCACAGCACTGGACTAAGTTCAATAGGTGTTGGGGCTGCTCTCACGCTACTTAGGAATATTATTCGTAGATTGGTCTAGGGCGTGGCACTTTGTGAACGGCAGCAACAGCTCCTTCTTCATTTGAGGAAGCTTGGTATAAATAAGAAGACCAGTTGAGAAAGCCTGGGAATATTGAACGCCAAGAAGTCTTTCTTTGGACTAGTGGATCAACGAAGTATTCCCTCCAAAGCTTCCTTGAAGCGTGCGCCAGAAGGTGAGAGCTAGAACATCTTCTAGAGCAAATGCAATGTGTGATGGTGATAATCAATAAGAGGAAGGTGACCATGTCCCATAACATTTAATGCGCTACTTGCTTTGATCTTCCTATTGGCTGGTCGCAGCTTTAAGTACAAGGATAGGTACGATGGCAGACAGTGTAAAGGAGCAGACCAGATCTCCCTTTAGACAGCATCAGATATTTATAATAACTCTCCCTCAGATATGCAGTCTTCTCATTCTGCTCAAATGTACTCTTCTGCGTACAATGGCTGGTTGGACAGCCCATTGGTGGACACAAGATGTTGGCAGACTGCGGAGTGTCCTATTCTCAGTAGCAGACAGTATGGACAGGCAGACAGTGAAGACTTACATCACGGCAGACAGAAGTGGCTCTTCCAGTTGGATTTCTGACAAAACCATCTCCAAAAGGTAGACAAATGAGTGATAAGATGGTAGAGCAAGGGTCAGACCTCGGGACGTGGTCCAGACCCCAAAATCCTTAATTTAAATGATTTGTGGTTCCTTTTTCTCTCTCTGGATGGCCCACTAATCTGACAGTTTATTGGCTTTAGGATTTCTGGAAGACGAAGGGTGTCGACCTCTTGTATGAAAAGAGTCGACACATCTTATTAGAATAGCCAATTGATCACTTCCTGGAAGAACAAGGGTGTCGACCTCCTGTGAGGTAAGTGTCGACACTTCTTAGTAGAATAGTCAATAGAGCGCTTCTTATAAGACAAACAGTGTCGACCTCTTGAGAAAGATAGGTCGACACATTCCTTTGACCTTCTTTGGGTAGATGGTGCTTGGGAACTGTGTGCTCCGATCTTGACTTGAATATGCTCAGACCTTGATGCTTGGACCTTGAGAAATGCTCAGACTTGATTTGAGCGTGAACCTTTAGCAGTTTGCATGGGCCTTGTCTTGCCAGAAGGTGAACATGCACAAACCATACTTGTTTGAAGGAAGCATTTGCACAGACCTTCATCAACGTGCTTTAGACTTTGTCTTCATATGTGCACGGACCTTCTAGTGTTGAAAGAAGAATGTGCATCGACCTTGTATCGCATGGATGACAGGTGTGCACAGACCTTGTTATGTGCTGGCCGGAGGTTGCACCGACCTTGATCTTTATAAGTGCTCAGCCCTTGGTTCATAGGAACATAACCTTGCACCGTCCTTATTTAGCACAAGGCAAAACCTTAACTTGTGCTAGCAGAAGTTGCACCGACCACGTCTTTCTTAGTCCTGAGTAATGGCTGCAGTGTCGACACATCTGTTGTTGGAGTCGATAATTCTCTTGTGATACTTCAGTGTGTGTATCATCTCCAGCAGTTGCATTTGCCTTGACTACATGGATTTCTGTGAAACCATGATTCTGCCTTGATTCTTGTGCAGCATAATGCCTCAATCTTTGTGCCGATGTTGGCTTGACCTATAATGCATGAGTGTTTGTCGCTATCAAATGCAGGTCAAACTATATTAATGAATCATAGTCAGACATCATCAAAACTGTAGCAACCCTGATAAAATAAGGGACTAGAAAGTCTAAATAAATTAAAACTAATAAATAATCAAGGCCAGACCCTGTACACAACCCACTGACGTCCTAATGAGCCTTACAAAAAGAACTCATAGGCCCTATCCCTTAAATTTTAAGGGATTATGAATTTAGCAACATTTTAAGTGGCCATTTAAAAGCCATATTGTATTTTTATTTGAATTAATAATCAATAAACCTTGATAGAAACATCAATTTATATTTTTTAATAATTTATAAACTTTAATATTTCACATTTATTCCATTATATTTTTATTTAAAGGAATAATTGTATATTAATAAGCTTTAATACATTAAAGGTAAGTAAAAGATAAAAGAATGGGCATTTATACGATTTTGGTCCTTTGGAGTGTTATTGGCAAAAGGAAAAGGGTGAATAGTGCCCTAGCATCAGGCGATCTATTCACATAACACGTCCAAAACAAAGGCGTTATTTCCAAGATAGATGAATAGTGCCACTTTTTAAATCAAAAGAATTTTATAAAACTAATTACACAGAAAAATAGAGAAAAATAGAAAAAACATTACCCACAAAGTTTCATGGCAATACCCCATCAAATAAAAAAGATAAAAATCTATAAAGATTGTACCACTATAAAATAAACTATTATAACGAGAATTCCGTGAACACAGCCGTGTAACTAGGAAGGATTTGTGTTTTAGAAGGGTTAATGGGGGGAAATGCTAATAGCAATAGGACTCTTTCTGGGGAATACTATTCCCAATCGAATTCAACACCCATTGGGTTCCCAAAACCCTATAAATACCAACCCTTCTAGCCCTCAACTTCGACCTGCTGCTCTACAAGAAATTTTCTTTCTCCTATTGTTGTGCCAGGCGTGAGGGAATATTGCTTCATCACCTGTTGCTGTTCTCTTCTTGCAAGAACCTCACGTGGAGGTTGTGATCTTCTGCTAAGGAGATTATTACTCCTTCTTCCTAATTCTCTCTACTGTTGCGTACAAAGAAGAGCCTCTTATATCTCTTTGTACCTGCTGTTGTTAGGAGATCTCCCTCTCTGTTGTAGGTTTTCTCAAGTTCTTGGCCTAATTCCATAAAATATAAGTTCATGCATGCATCTAATCTCTTTTTTACCAAGTTTTAATAGCTTCTGTTTCAAATTTTGGATTCACAGTGAAATAGCGACCCAGTCATGGGTGCTATTTTGAATTCGCGACCGTATAGCAGTCGCTATTTCCATAGTTAATTATTAAATCAACATATTCAAAATTTAATAACTTGAATTGTGGATATCTAATCAAGTACATGCGAGCATTGCTAGATTCCTGGTATTTTTCTCCACCTATTCATATACTTGTCCATGGAAAATTATTTTATTTGGAGAAATGACACTGTTCATGCAATTTTTACACTAGGTTAAATAGCGACCCTTACCCTGTCGTCTCTTTGAATAAGACGCCCAAATCATGGGCGCTATTTGTTGAAACATGGCATGATCCAGGGCGCCAATTTATAAAACACGGTTATGCCCTGGGCGTCTTTTAAAATACCTCTGTCACCGTTTGAGATATAACAACCCTGATTAGGGCGCTACATACTAAAAGGTGGCTGAGTCATGGGTGCTATTTAAAAGAACTAAACTTCAGGTTAAATGGTTAAAGAATTCCAGGATTTGTTTACACTGAAACTGGAAACGGAATTAAGAATTAATGGTTGGGTCACAGGCGCGATTTAAGAAATAGTGGCTATATCCCAGGTGCTATGTAAGAAATAGAGTCCATGACCCAGGCGCCATTTTCTGTTCTTGGGATTTTCCCATTGTTTCATGTACACCCTTCCAACGGGTTACATATATGGCACTATATTCCAGCCGTGAGTATAGTCTCACATTTCTCGGTGATTTATCAACTACCCTCTACTTTCTCGGTGACATACAAGCCCTCCATCGGACATTCCGTTCCTTCGGATTGGTGCGTTAGTCATAGAGACCTCCGTAAGTCTCCTCGATGCCTTGGATTCCCTCAAGGTCGATTAAGCTAGTTGTACCCTAAAACCCATGACACTATTTAAATGCCATGTCACTCTAAGGAAACATGGTATACCAACCCTCATGATATGCTATTTGGATGTCATGAGAATATTCTCGAATTAATGGAATGGGAAGCCATACCATTAATATTTCTTAAGGATTATGTGTCATGTTCGTGGACACTAATTCTATCAACCTTATCATGTACAAGAATGAGCGACCATGTGTATATGAGCACTTATTCTTAATGTCATGGCACCCTATTAAGGAGCTTATTCCACCTAGCTTTTACCGATAATTGTGTTTATACCGTAACTATCGTGGTACGCCCTTACACATCGTGTTCAATCCTTGAAATTATGATCCACAATATCTACCTTAAAGTTCCTACAAAGCTTGTTCATTTAAAACTCTATATTGGCTATAACTATAGTGGATGTCAAAAATACATGATCAATGCCTACGCATATAGGGCCCGATCTGGTCCTAGGAGGAGCACCCGAAAGTACTAGTGCCCATGGGAGTTGTAATGATCACGGTGTGCCATTGCACCGAAGTACTTGTCGTTCTCGATGACATTCCACAAATCTCGTACTTGACTCGACTTGACATGACATGACTTGCATGACCCGAAAAGGATATTTATTATATACTTACTTGAAACATGATAGTCAAATCTCGACATGACACGACGAATATACTTGCTTGAATATCTTGATATAATTTCTTGAAAGACATGCTAGTTCACTCAACTATCTTTTGATATGCGCTCTCTATCTTGACATACACTCTTTATTGTCTTTTTATGCGAGCATGCATAGCTATATTGCATTCATGTAACTTGTAATCTACATAAAGCAAGCTAGCACTTGAGATATAATTCCTACTAAGCGTTTGCTCATCCAGTGTTTTTCCCTATTTTTAGGTAAGTCCGATGACGAGACTCAATTGGATGGGGAAGGTTAAGAGTGAAGAGATTAGAGCCACTCCATCTATACAAGCGTCAACTAGTTTATCGTTCTATTTTCTTGAGTCACTCATTGTACTTTTTCTTTATTGAGTCTTAGCACTTTCATTAAGTAAATTGTAATAGAAGTAATTTAAGATTGTAATTGAATAATGGATTGGGTTATCTTTACTTTTGCGCACTCTATCTTTGTGTCGAATACACTAATGCTTTGATTAACATGATCGATATAAACTCGTCACGCACTCTGGGTTCCTTCCGCGCTCGGGGCGTGACAAAAACAAAAGAATGTTATATACAAGCCCAACATACATAGTCAGACATCATCAAAATAATAGAGTTACACATGTTATACACATGCCCAACAAAGATTGGTGAAGCTAGTCATGTACCTCCACTCACATTGGGGAAGGAAGGAAAATAAATACACAGCTAAGGCTCGGCACAAGTATGTAAGGCAAGGCTGAAGAAAATATCATTGCAGGGAAGAGGTGCATGAAGTTCCTGCACTGATACACACTAAAAAAAAAAGAGAAAAACAAAAGAAATTATACATCATTGGATTGTATGGCGAGAGATATCATCAAGCGCCGGAAGTTCGACAGAAGGATGGGCAGCTAAATCCTGCAACCGGCGTTCTTTGGCTTCCAGCCTCCGCAGCTCCTCCTGAAAAGAGCCAACGCACTTCTCCGCTAACTCGGCCTCATCCGAGCATCACACTCCTAGTTCCTCGGTGCAAGCCAGGTCTTCTTCGACTTGAGCCAGTTCAGCATGGAGTTCAGAAATTCGTTGCCGCAAGAAGGAAGCCCATTCACCAGCTCCCTCAACGATATTCCTACGTTCGCTAAGGAACTCTGTGGAAGCCCATATAGCGATATGGCATTCTTGCCGTTGAAGCGCCAGGACGGTCAGCTGGTCCCTCAAGCCGTGCTCAACAAATTCTCTCCGATTTACATACTTAAGTAATGATGTTATTCGTGGCACCCAGTTCTGCATGGGACAACCGAAGGCTATGAGGGTGCCTGATATGGACTCAGCTAGTCCCCTCAGCTGGGCGTAAGATAAGTCCCAATGAGCCAGCATAGTTTGCTTGAGCATCTCCAAGTTCTGCCACACCATCTCGTCTGAAGACTGCAAGCCAAATGACGGTGCATCGGGGAGATGAAACTCTACTCTGCTATCAACTTCGGCCCAGAGGTCATCAATGGGCTCCAAAGAAGATGAAGGCAGTGCCGGTAGGGTGACAAGGGGTGTCATACGCTCCTCTGTTTGTATGACGGAGTCGATTGCCATCGAGGTAGGCACTTCAAGTCCTCCATCCAACCGAGGGACAAGGTCTGCAGACTCGAAGCCCGCACTTTCAGAAGCAAACTCCAACTGCCTCGTTGGTTCTAACATTTCCTTCAATTCGGTCCCAGAGGTGATAGATAGAACGGTTGTTTCTCCCGTAGGCTCTATATTTTCCGAAGGAGGCTCTTCATGCCGTTTAATCCGGGCTGCCTGCTCCGACTAGGACTGCGCTACAGATGGCAGGACTTTTGTCCCACTGCCCACTTCTTCAGGAATTCCTACACCTTCTGAGGAAGGTGGTTCGTGCTGTCCCACTGGGGCTGGCCACTCCAATTCAACGCTAGCTGTGGTGGTCAAAGCAATGGCATCCTCGGTTGTTTCCTCTACAGGCTCCGCTCCTGATGCACCCTCGGTAATGGCCACATCAGCTGGTTCTGGCCCGAACTTCACTGACTGGAGGTGAAGTTGTTTTACCAAAGACTCACCTATGTCCAACACAGAGCCGGGCCCGCCCGAGAATTTCAAAGCAATGGGCTTTAATATGGGCACCATGCCCATGATGGGAGTGAAGGCCGTCCCTGTTGCTTGAAAAGGGGAGAAAGCGATGGTAGTAGTCATTGCTGGCAAATTCAACCCCACTGAAATGATGGGCTCCTAAGTCTGGCTGCGTCAAGGCTGAGTAAATCTCCCACCCGGGGCTTAGAGCGCCTGAGGGGCCCAATGCCAATCGGGGTAGGCTGAATGCATCAAAGTCGCTCTCATAGGATAGGGAAGGAGTGCTACCCTCCGACCCTACATCCTGCTCATCCTCATCACTGGAGGGTTCATAGTCTACAAGTTCCTCCGAAGAAGAACTTTTGGCTAGTTCTGCTACCGCCATGCCTGGGCCCGTAAGGCACACTGAACTATCAAGCGACGCCCCTGAAGAGACTTTCTGAAGGGCTAACACGGCCAGCCGTTCGGAACACCGTCGGGTTGGTTGGGAACTCTGGGCAGGAGATGTTGTAGGAGGAACTTCGGCAGGTTTCGAAGGGACAATATCTGAATAATTAAACAGATAAGAATGATGAGTAAGGAGGAGAGCAGTAAAATGAGGTGCTTGCAATAGAGGTCCCGCGGGCTATAATATTACCTGAATCACCATGACTATGCGTTGGAGAAGGAAGGTCCGTGGTGATCGGAACGGTCGGTGTCTCTGCGCCCCCAACTTCTTTCGCACCGCCACTAGTTACCGCTTCCTCGACAGCTGAGACAGAAAAGTTGTGGTACTTAAATAAAAAAAATAAGAAGAAAGAAAAGCAGGAATAGCAGAGCCCCGAGGTTATACATCGGGAGGGAGTTCAGAGGAGATATACCTGCTGAAGGAATAGTTTGCTCCTGTGCTATCTCGAACTCCTGGAAGGTTGGAATAGTGGGCAATGAGATGGCGGGCTCCGCAGGCGCAGTCCTCTTTTCCACTGTAACTTTTGCCCGGGCCCTCTTAGCCCGAGAAACTGCCTCCTTGACCTTAGACCTCTCCCGCTTCCGAGAACCCCTGGTCGGTAAAGGCATGGTAGTCAGGGCAGCAGGTGGAGACTTGAAATAGCTTAGCTTCTGGGCCTTAGAAATTAAAGACCGGTACTCTAAAGTTGTTTTGGAGGTCGGGAAGTCTACAGAGAAATAGTGCGTCCACAGGGTGACTATGTGAATAAGATGCATATATGGGTAAAGGAGCAAGCAAGAATTAAATGGCATGTACCTGGTGGGCCCGAATACAATGGAGAGAGAGTCTAATAATACAAGGAGGGCTCCTTGTTCCGGGAGGATCCCTCCTGAACCAGCCAGCAAATATCACCTATCTTAATGCAATGTTCAGCTAGGAGTGCCAAGTCTTCGTGGCCGCGGGCTGACAGGCAGTAATAGAGGCCAAGATGGTCCATACCCCATCCATTAGCATACTTAAAGGTGATGAAGAGAGGTCTCTCCAATATAGCCTCGGCCTTATCAGTAATAGAAAGGCCGCATGTAATGCCCCAGAAATTTCATAGAATATTTTTGAAGTATTTAAGAATTTTCTAGGAATTTATAAGAATTTCTATAGACCTAAATGGATTTATAAATAAATTTTTGGGTTAAATAAATCATTATTAAGGCCCAAGTGTGATAACCAATTAACCTAGCCTATTTAAATAAAGCCCAAAGGACTTAAGAACCAAGCCCATGAAGTTTGGCCCATATTATAGAAGATTAATTAGTTTATTCACATAATACAAGGGATAAATACTCCTCGTTAAGATAATTAAGTGGATAAATGAATGAAAGAGTTTGAATTAAATTCAAAATTGGCGCTCAATAGTAGAGGCGGTCTATCGTGAAACCGCTAGGGGATGGTTGGCGGTCCAGTCCTAGACCGCTAATTTCTGTCAGTTCTATTAAATGAAGAAAGTGCAAACAGATAGGATTTTTGACATTTTAACTCCTAAAGATCGCGGTGGAATGACTGGTAAGCATTCTTAGGACTCTCAGAAGTTGGTTTGATGCCAAATAGGGACTCTAGAATTGATCTAATCCATGAAATCCTAGCAAAAACCTATAAACAGACCCTAGGTTTCACTTGCGCGACCCCTATGTTTGGCTCGCATGGAACAAAGGTAAGACGGCTTTAATTCAGGTAGGTTCTTTTGAGGTTTTTATTCCTAATACTAAGGACTAACTAGCCTCAAAATTTCGTGCTAGAAGATCAACCCATCAGGAAGATAGAGGACCTCAAAGTTGCTGATTTTACATCAATGACCCAAGAAATTGAGCAACGGACCGGTGAAGATCAGGAAATTAGGGACCCAAAACGAGGTATTTAGAAGTTGCACCTTTAGAACTTTTTATTTTCATTTATATCTTCTTCTTACCCTCCAAATTTCACGTCTTTAGGTCAAGAGAATCAAGAGTTATTAGGATGTGAAGTTGCTGTTTTAGCACAAGAAGTGCAGGGAACTAGGGTTAACTTCCAGGCTTAAATTCGAAGTTAAAAGCCAAGAATAGAGGTAGGTCGTCTCATGAACGGCTAAAACATCATTCTAGGATTAAAAGCCCTCTTGTTGCACTTGATTTCATGCATTATAGATCGAGAATTTCATGTTTTATTTGAGTATATGCATCTAGTGTAATGTTCATGCATAAATCCTAACCCTAATGAAATAAAAGGAATTTCTCTTGTAAATTTTGCAGAACCCATGCATATAGTAGACTTATTCTTCGTTCCAGCTTGTTATGGAGTTTATATATGTTGGTTTCCAGACATGATGTGTCTTGGATTATCATTTAGTTCAACTGTTTAGTTTCTATCAAGATAAACGGCCTAAAAATGGACTTCCAGCAATTGGTTAGTGGCCCTACGATAAATCGCTTATCAAGGGTTAGCGGCCAATATATAGACCGCTAGTGTTCTCGCGGTTTCACTGTTATCAAATCACAAGCGGACGTACGATAGACCGCTTAAGCCCTACAAACGGTTGTAAATTAGATCGCCAACGTTCTGAATTCTGTCAACCCGAGACTGAATAAAGAACAGCCCATTAAACTTATAATATGCCTAGTTAATTATGCTCCAAGCCTGTTTTAAGTATTATTTCTTACTATGGGTTTTATTACTGTCACATCAATGGGTTTCATGGTTCCTTACTATACTTGGGATTATTTTAAGCATAAGTTAGTTTCATGCCAAATCCATATATTTTTGTATTAAATCCATGGTTTAAATGATACATTGATGAGATTTATTATTGATTGTCACGGAATACACATTCTCTTCTCATCTATAGAGTCATTTTCATAAGTACATGGAATATGTCCCAGTATATGACCATTAGTTACACCTATGCACATTAGGTACACAATCTTGGACTTGATAACCTCTCATTTGGATATTCCTTCCAACGGACTAGGAAATCTTGTTTCAAGGCCTCCGTAATTCTCCGTGAGCCTGGGATTCCCTCCAAGACGTCGAGTTGGTTGTACCATTAAAGCCCATTGTCTAGATAGCACTTATACTGGTGTTTTATATTTCTAGAACTTAGCGGCCTTATGGTTGACTGCCATAGTCTGCTAGCGGACCTTCACTAGACTACTAATGGATCCTTGACGGTTCTTTCTTTGACGACTAATGACTCCAAATAATATGTTTAAATATCGAACAGTCTTGTCCTTAACGGTCTAGAACTAGACCGCTTTCTCCATGAAACGGCCTAGAAAACGACTGATATTTCCTGAGTACAGTTAACCCGAGGTTTGACCCAAGGGTTAATATTCCTATGATCCTAGATAGTCCAATTGATTATCTAGAACCTGTCACATTATTTCAAAGATACCTAAGTAAATTGTGAAAGTTAAGAAATGTACTGTTATGTTACCGATTTATTTCCACGGTATAACCTAGTTATCAATGTGTTTATTGAACTCTTATTCTCAATAGAAGCATTCTTATTTTTGTTACTTTATCATGGAACTATCATTGAAATTGGACAATCTTGGCCACATTATTGTTCTATACGTGGAAGTAGCTTGATTTATACTTGAAGATGTAGTTCGAGCACTGATTGTGTTCAAGGGCTCTATGCTAGTCCCCTCGACTGATTGTCGGAAACATACTATATAAACTATGGGGTATGATGCTACTGGCGTCGCATTACACTGGGAGTACTTTCTTTATAAATAAGTGAAAATATCCATAGAAATTACGGAAATCTACATGAATTCATGAAGTACTTGTTACTAAGTGAAGAGTACATTATTGCTTGTTACATGACTTGATAGTATATTCTTGTTACATTCTTGTTGGATTATACTTGAATTGAGCAAGTATGATTTAATCGCATTATACTCAATTCATATTCTCATATCTCAAGCTTGATCATATCTTGTTACTTTGGCTTTAATCGCACGTTTAATCGTATTTTCATGATTTATCTTTATTCTTTAGAGCTAAAGATATTAATTACTTTAACATTGCCAATCATGTTGATGCGAAGATACCTACTGGGCAAGTGTGCTCATTATCTATTTTCCAATCCTTTTCAGGAAGTACCAGTGGGTCGGATTCGGATTCAGGTCATTCCAGTGATGGGTCCGAGAGCGATTAAATAGTGAAGATTTACGAAGTCAAAATGTCTAGATTGAGGCTATGTAATTTTCTCTTATTAAGTCTAGCAAATTTGAGAAAGTCAATGTCTCATGTACTTGAAGTATGGTTGTTATTTTTAATAAAAGTGAAGGTTTGAGTAAATTATTGTGCAATTACTTTGTGTGGTTGTTATTGCGCTCTGATTATTCTTGCTTGCAAGAGGTTTACCATGCCGGCTATTCGCGTTCCTGATTATTTCCGCTGCATAATCTTGGGGTGTGACAGTTAAGTTGGTATCAGAGCCTAGGCATAAGTAAGTCCTAGGAAAATGTCATGTCATAGGATAAGTCCGAGGCTTAACGACCCATACCTATGAATTAAGGAGGAAGTTTCCCCACCTATGTGAGAATTGGGTAGAGCTCGGGAAGAGATAGTAAATTAGCTCTAGATTAATCCTTTTAAATTCCATGAGAGTGAATGTTTTGTTATTTCTTTCAGGTAAAATATTATCTCAATGGCTCATCGCGTAGATTGGAATGGAATGCAAGAGACCGTCGCTGGTCTTACTCAAGCATTGCAAACTATGGCGCAAGCTGGCGCAGGGGCAAGAGCTGGAGATTTACATCACAACTTTAGGAGTCTAAACCCCCCACGATTCTATGGTTCTTCTAATCCAGACGAAGCTGAGAACTGGATTGATGAGATGAACCACATATTTGAGGTCATGCAATGTGCTGACCAAGAGAAAGTGCGTCTAGCCGCTTTTCAACTTAACAAAGATGCACGTACATGGTGGAAGTCGGTTCCGACACCGCCAGCAGATGCACCCCATACATGGGAAGGTTTTCTTATGCTATTCCGTGCCAAGTATTTCTCTGAGCACGTTAAGGAGCGGAATGCTATGGAATTCGCTTCTTTGCACCAGGGCATGTTGTCGGTGGCAGAATATGAGCTTCACTTTTCTAGGCTGGCGTCGTATGCTCCTCATCTGGTCAGTACCGACTTACTAAAGGCTAATCGATTCATGGATGGTTTAAGACCCAATTTTATTCAGCAGCTCGGGACTCAAAATATCTGTACTTATGCGGAGATGGTCGAACTGGCATATCTGTGTGAAAGGACCTTAGAGAAGGTCAAAAAATTAAAAGGAAAAGGCAAAGAACCGAGTCGAAGATCAGATCGGCGTGATAAGAAACGCAAGTTCAGCATCAGGGAACCCTATAAATCTTGTGATAGCAAGAAGAGGTCCCGAAATGGGAGTGGTAGAGGTCCCGAATCGGGCATATTGCGCTCGGATTATTCTTGCTTGCAAGAGGTTTACCATGCCGGCTGTTTGCGTTCTCAATTGTTTCTGCTGCATAATCTCGGGGCGTGACACCGTGAATGTGAAACAACATAAAGAGCCAAGACGTTTGGCTGTACAGGGTGGGACCCCGATCTTCTTTCCTCACAAAACTCCTATACGGACACATGCGATCAGTCTCTGGACGCCATGAGACCGGGGCTGTGATGGGCTCTTCCATTGGTAGCGGAAACTACTGAAGAGCAATCCTCTCGCTACTAACTTTACACAGGCCCCGAAGAGTCTCTGTGAAGCTGTCTTTATTAATCTCTGGAAGAATCGGCTGTGGCTTGGACTTCTCCCGTTTGACAGCTTTCCACGCCGCCAAATAAGCATGCACCTCAGCATCTTTGCAAGACTCCAGTCTCTGCAGATGATAAGGATCAATTTCAAACACGGTGGAAGGTTGGGAGCTTAAGAATCGACGCTCGGCAATGTCCCAGCAATCGTTCCGAGAAAGCCGATAGAAGCCAGTACGAGCATTCCACCATTTAACATATTCTGGCATCACCCGGGGAAAATGCCTAGGGACTGGCATCCGAAAAGAAGCAGCCTCGTGGCGATGAAAATAATCCCACCACGTACGGGCTTCTTCGACAGCGGCTGATCCTCCTCTCGATCGACTCTCCAATGGGAACTGTGCTGAAGAGGAAGGAATCTGTTGATCATAACCAAAATTTCTGCTAAACCTGAAGGGGTAATAGGGCTCCAAGTAAGTGATGATGTCCTTTCTAAATACGAAAACACTGGGTCTAATGGACAAAGCCTAGTCTGCCAACTCTGGCCCCAATGACGGCTTATCACTGAGCTGGCCCGAGATAGGGTGAACATATTGCTCAACTTTACCAAATTTGCATTCTCTCAGCCGATTCGCCAACGGGCTTGAATGAGCAGCTAGACACCAGAAATGCAAGGCCCCAGGAGCATTCATTGGCACTTTCGTCAATTGCCCCCTGATTGAGAAAAGCTGATCTGACACCTGCTGTGGCTCGGCATCGGCGAACTCTAACATTCTCGGGAACAAGTTTGGAGACTACAGTGATCTAGGAGCAAACTCCGGAAATAGTGAACACACCCAGGCATTGAAGAAATGAAGAGGGCCAATGGTCCGCAAAGTCCGTGGGAGGTGGCTACAGTGGATATCTCCCAACATCTTGTAAATGAAACATAATGCTGCAGGGTAGAGGGATAACTTCACACCCCATGCCATTAAACACGCCAGATATATGGCTTCGGCACGGATAACTGTTTCATCGCCTTGCGGCATAGCAAATGTGCACAGCCAATATGTCAAGTAGGCCGCACAATAAGTAATGGGATATAGTCCCGCTGGGTTAGGGCCACTCTGGCGCCCTCTGCGAAGAGAAAAAGATAAATGAGTTTTCCGGCGAGACCGCGTCTTCGGTCTATTCGGAGCCATTCCGACAGAAGGAAAGTCTTTGTACTTTGACTCACCTGCGAAGAAGTATGCCAGCCATAAGCCCAGGCGCACCTATTTCCACTCCTTGCACGAACAGGATGAAGAAGACACTGCAGTACCCTGAATTGATAGCCATAGTGCATGGTACACCTTCATGAGGTATCGATAGGCAAACCCAATATAATAGTGGCCCTCGCCGTCAGTGCGGTCTTTAATCCAGTCAGGCCAGCATACCTCCTCATACGGCTCGCCATCAATTGGAATATCAGAAAGTTGATGTAAACTCCACAAGTCTAAGGAAGTCTCCCCTTCTGTAATATAGAAGGTGCTGTACTCGGGACAAAATGTCTCCATCATGCCGCAGCACAAGCCCTTCGAGATGGGATAACGAAAGCGGGATGCATATACACTCTGGTACACTTCGGCCTTAATCAGGATGGGACCATAATTCTGGAGCACGTACTCAGTAAATGCAACAGCCCCATCTCTGAAAGCATGAGCATCGATGGCTTTACCATCAGCAAACCAGCCCACGACAATCTGATGTTTGAACCTGACTGCCAAACAATCTAGAAGAAACGGCTCTTCTCTGAACCCCTACTTCAACGGGGCTAGGAAAAGGCCAAACATTGGCTTCTCTGATGTGACACAATATGCAGCGGAGGGCAATGAAACTATTTTGATGTGATGCGACTCCCTTGGACCTAGCATAGCAAGCAGCACTATGAGTCGGCAACATCGCACAAGCGGTTTCACTCGCGGAAGCACGCTCGGATCCATAGGAGGACCGGCGATGGTGGTGAGGGTCCGAGTTTGGACCTTGCGGCTCCAAGGGTCGGCCGGATAGGGATAGATCCCAATGGGCCAGGGATGCCCGATTTCACGGGTAGTCGGCACGCCGAGGGCGTGGGATGTAATGGCTCTCTCTCAACTCGCCCCGCGGTGAACACTCGATTGGATTGAATTGCGGATCGGACACTCGCCTCACCTCCGACGGTAACTAAGAGCGATACTAAGCTAAGCAACAGTAAAAACCAGCAAGGGAGAGTGGCCAAGAGCTCACCTGATCGGCGTGAAGATGCCGATCCCGGGCGGAGACGAGGGCGAGCGGGGAAGTGTGGTCCCCGCACACTGCGCCGATGTAGCTTCACAACCTGTTCAAGAGTACATGCACTACACCTCGCACAGGAGGGTGGTCTCGGGGGTGGGAATTGAATAATTACAGTAAACACTACCACCACGCAGGGTGGGGCGGTAAGCCGGCCAGGCGGGAAGGGGAGGGTGGGCCAAAACGGGTAGAAAAGAACTAAGGGAGTTGGTGCAGCTGGCTGGAATTCTGGACGGGAAGCCGCTGTTGCCGCCGTCCCGAGCTAGTCGGAACTCCGATTTCGAAGATTCCAACTCCTGGAGTTCCCTGACTTGATGCTGGTGATGTCTGAATTTTTGGGCAGCCTCTGGAGCCAGGGACTGGTAACACCAGCGACTGAACCGAGGCAGCGAGTGTGGTTTCTGGCCGGACCTGTTCTGTAACAGTAGGTTGCAGACACTGTGGTGAACTCTCCCGAACTCCGAATGGCACAAAACTAGCGGTGCTGTCTTCGTGGTTGAAGTAGCTTTCAGAAGGAGGTGGCGGGGCGACGATCCCAGGTCGGTGGTGACTTGGGTCCTGGGAAGAATGAACTCTGGTCGTTGCAGTCTGAAGAAACAAACCTGGACAGTGCAAGGGAGAAAATTCGTAACTCTGTCCCACGGTGTCCAAATGTCGATCCGCCTTCTGATCCTGAAAGAGGGCAGAGAGGAGAAGAACTTTGATGAAGAAACCCGAGTCTGGTTCGGCCTTGGTTGATCGTGGCACGTTGCTCTTTCTGGTTCTGATTCTCTGCAGAGGCTGCACCGCGGGGTTCTGGTTCTGTAGCAGCAGGTTGCAGACGCTGTCCCGGGCACTCCAGAACTCCGAATGGCACGAAACCGGTGGCGTCATCTCCGTGGTTGAGGTGGCTTTCAGTAGGAGTCAATGGGGCTGCAATCTGAGGCCGTGGACGGTCGGTGTGCCCTGAAGAGTAGGCACTGGTCGCTGCAGACTGTAGGAGGCAGACCCGCGCGACCGAGGGAGAACGTTTGTAACTCTGGGTCTCGGATGCCGAATTAAGTTCCGCCTCATGCTTCTGGTCGTGGACAGATGGAGGAAGAAACTTGAAGAAGAAACTTCAGCCTGATTCCTTCGCCGTTGGTCGTGAAGCAGCTTCCAATCGGGTTCAGGCTTTCTGCAGGTGGAGTCTGGCGCAGTCGGGGTAGAACAGCTCTCACAGTCGGCCACGAACTCGGAATGGAGTGATTCCACCTCGCCTGTGAAGAGGACAGGGAGGCCTTTCCAGAAAGGTAAGGTACGCCCTCAGGTGTCTCCGTATGAACTCGGGGGAGTTTCTGCAAGACGTGCCTTCTTCTGCTACCTGCAGACTTGGCTAAGCAAAGGGGTGGTAGTGGAACTTGGTGAAAGGGAATGGGGTTTTAGCAATGGGGAAGGGTTGGAGGTGATGGTAGATGGGGGTGGAATGTGGGAGAATGATGAGAGGGGCGGAGCTGGTGGTCTGGAGGTGCAGGAGGGTGGAGGGGAGTGGAGGCCGAAGTTTGGAGAGGGGAGGGTGGAGGGGTCGGCCAAGGCAATGGGAGGGTGGAGAGGGTGGAGGGGGGGTCGACCCTAGGAGGGAGGGGAAGGGGGTGGACGACCTAGGGAGGTGGAGAGACTCCTTGGGGAGAGGAAAGGTTGTCTTGGATGTGGGAAGATGTGTGGGGAATAGGGAGGGTTGTCTAGGGAAGGTGAATGGTTGCTTGGGAAGGTGGAATGAGTAATGGGGAGAGTAATGGGATCTTGGGAGGTGAAGAGACTTGCCTAGGTGGCAAGTGAGGTGGCAAGGGTAAGGAGAGAGAGGGGGATTTCGAAATTTAGAGAGAGAGAGGGAGGAGAGAGAGGGGAATTCGCCCCTAGGAGAGAGAGAGAGAACTAGAGAGAGAGAGAGCTAGAGAGAGAGAGAGAAGACTCAAGGGGGATTCAAGTGGGTTTCAATTTTCATGTATTCATCAATTAGCTTCAAAATGAGGAGTTGGGGTCCTATATATAGGGAATCCCCAATTACATAGAAGTCCCTGGAAAATGGACTAATAACAGAAGACCAAGGGGTGGGGAAGGGGGCGCCTATGGGCCAGGCCCAATGAAATGGCCCATTAAGGCCTACAACCCACTAACCTATTAAACCACTTAATGAATCCTTGGACTTAGGTAAATGACTAACTAACTTAGATAATAGACTCAATAAAAGGCAAAATTACATGATTATGACTCAAGAAAAATGTGGAAATTACATGGCAAGACTCAGAAAATGATGGCGAACAAAGTGGCGAGTAGCAGGACCCCACGGAGTGAAGGGTAAGGGATGTCCCCATCATACTCCCGGGGTGCGGAGAACTCGACTCCGTCGAGTTAAGGGCCCACCGGGGGAGCAGCTCAGGACGACCCGCAATCTCCAAACTCAACCTGCACTTGGGGCGGCTCTTCATTCTCTCAAGGCGGCCCGGACACACCCTCATGCTGGCATTGGAACCCTGCTTGCATAGTATTGCTCTTCTGTGTACACGCCGGACTCTCAAGGCTATTTTGTGGAAGCTCTCTGGGTTGTCCCTCTTAAAGGAAGGTATAGGCTCAAAACACTCACTGGGATTCACCGCGGTGCCCATATAGGGTGCCGGATCAGCCGCATGATAATTGGGGTATATCCCATAGCCCATTAGTAAATCTAATCCATAAGCCATGTTGGCCAAAGCCGCTTGGAACATGAAAGGTCCAAGTCCTCGTGCCCTCGATTTGGAAATGGCCCTAAGATAGAGTCGTTCCAATGCCACCATCGCGAGGTTACCTCCTTGGATTTCAAAGTGCCACTCTTGAGTTATAGCCCGCTCATTATGATCGTCACTACCCATATTTGGATGCTTGCTTGAATGAGAATACTTTGAGTGATGGTGAGGTGGGGGTGGGAAGTATGTGGTATGCAGAGGGGGACCGGGGCAACCGTACATAGACCTATCATTCATGGATATGATGAGGCATCTTGTGGACTCTGGGAAACCATAGGTGGATCTATCGTGTACGGCTGTGAGAATTACCGGGGGACCCGGACATCCATGTGTGCTCCATTCAAGTGTAAGGGCTATGAAGAATGTGGGTGGGCCAGTACAACCAAATGTAGGCCAGTTATGCATTGAGCCTAAACTGTGCGTGACATGCCTGGGAGGGCTGGACTCATGACCCTTGTCGAATGATGTGACATGCCAAGATGGGTGCTTTCTTCTCCCAGAGATGATGACCATGTGTGTGGGTATGGGGTGACCTTTAAGCTCCCATTTGTAAGGGTCGAAGGGATCATAGTAGGTATGCATCATGGGGTGGGGCACTACCTTGTTCCCTAGGTGTATACTGCCCATGGTCATGGTTCCCTTGGTGTGGACTGGGTCTAGGACGAGGTGTGTTGGTTCTAGCATGGTTGGTGAGGGTAGGAGGGAGTGGGTGGTGGGTAGGGCGGCCAGGTCCCATGGATTCATTGTCTTCCACGGGGTGGGATCAAAGGGGTCATGGAATGTGTTACCAAGAGTGAGGTATTCTTTCACCTCAAGGTCTCCAAATGAGGGTGAGTCCTCCTCCTCAAATCTAGTAATTGAACCGAAGTTCGAGGAGGGTTGGTTGGTCATGTTTGGAGGGCTTGGCATCCTACCCGAAATAAGTAACTCCAATTCGCGGATAGCATCGGGCTCTTCAGGTATGGGGAGGGATAAAAGAAGGTCGCTAGTGTAGCAACCCACAGTGTAAATGGAAGAGATGGACCCGACACATAAGTGTAGGAGGTCAAGGCTCCTAGGTTGGTCGGCTACAGTGGTGAACAGTTCAGTTAGCTCCATTTGCCAAGCTATACCCTTAAGAAAGTCCCCTAGTGTCTCCACCTGATAGGATGATTGGATTGTGGTGTGGTAGGTGGGTAAGGGTACTATAGGGAGGTTTTGTTCCATAGGAGGGCAAACATGGGCCATGAGATCTCTAAATGGGTTCTCCTTTAGCCAACGTGAAAGGGGTTCTCCTAGGATGAGCTCGGCCCCTACTAGGGAGGGAGGTGTAAGGTGAAGTCCACCATGTGAAGTTTCTTCTTTTTCCAGGACATGGGTGATCTCCATGGCGGTGGTTGGTGTGTTCACCTTTATGGGGTCGGGTATGGGAATCATGGGTTCCTCTATCAAGGAGGTGAGATGGTCCCTTGAGGGTGGGGTGGTGAGGGTAGGTGTGTGGTACCCCCGGGGTGGGAGGTAAAGGGGAACTTGGTTTGGGATCGGTAAGGGGAGAAGTGGGGGCCTAGGTTGGGGTTGGGTAGAGATTGGTAGTGGAAGATGGATGGGTTGAGGAGGGTTGGGTTGATTGGTTTCAGGGGGTGTGTCTCTTTTAGGGGAAGATGGAGGGGTGGTTTTGGGGTCCAAGGAAGTTTGTGGAGTGTGGGTTGGTGGGAGAGTTTTGGGCGGGGTGGTGGTGGCCATCATGGGCCTAGGTGGAGTGGACATGGGGTCCATACGGGTTGGAATGGTGAGGGTGGAGTGAGCCATGATGCTTCCTCCACTTGGGATGGGAACTTCTTGGCCTAACCCATGATATTGTGATTCATACTCCTCTTCCCAATCGGGGGAGGCCTCATATTCCTCAACTTCAATCTCATTCTTTTGTGGTGTGGGGGTCTTGGTCTCCAGGGGAGTGGGAAGGCCTTTTGGTGATGGGGTGGTGCAAATTGGACTTATTTGGGGTGGTGGAGTTTGAGCCCTAAGGGAGGTGAAGATCTTCTTAAACTCAATCCTTAGTTCTTCTAGTGAATCTTGGGGTTTTTTGGGTGGTGGGGTTTGGGTCCTAGTGGAGGGTTTAGATGAACTGGGCGAGAAAGGAGGAGTGGGAGTGCTCCTCGGGTAATGGGTCTTAAGGTAGGAGTGGGATGGTCGGGGAGCATAGATCTTCCTAAGTTCACTCTTCATCTCTTCCCATGAGTGAATGGGCTCTTGTCCCCAAACTGATGCGGGACAACTGACTCGCTAGCTAACCTAGGACGCTAAAGAACGCGACCAGCACGCGCACGAGACAAGGCAAGCCGGTATGACCGACTAACGTGAAATCCCTCCGGGCGGAGGCGTCTCTCAACAGAACTCCGAACCACGGCCGTCCCACGGAGGGAGGCGCGACGGGGTCACAACGGGCGAGAAGCCGCTGGACGACACGGGAGTCTAGTCCGAGCTCGGTGCTCGACTAGGGCCAAGGGAAAAGGCCGCTCTCTCTCTCTCAACCAGCAGTAACAAATGAAACTAGCTAGGCCCTACACTCACTCACGCGGCACAATCAATCATATACGTGATAAGCAAGTACTACGGGCGGGAGCGAGACACGTACCTCCACGCCTAAGCGTGGGGAAGGAACCCCGGCCGAGTCCAACCACCCCGATACACACGTGAGAGAACTAATACAAACATCAAAAGGGCCCACTCCTCGCAGGGAGGTAATAGGCTGCAACCACAGCTACACACGGGGCGGCCGGCGCACGGGCTGACGGGCAGCAGCCGAGGTCGGGGGATGAAGCCGGATGCCGACCCTCGCGATGCCGATCGCTCCTGTAGTAGCCTTTGAGGGGGAGGTCCACGTCGCCGCGGGCACTGCTGGGATGCCGAGCCGGATGGAGGGGCCACGCTGCTGCTACGGCCTCGGGGGAGGATGTCGGTCCGACGAGAGGTTGCTGGCTGGTCCCTGTGACAGCGGGCAGAGATGGCGCTGGTACACGGCCGTCCGGACAGCGTTTGTGGCGGCGTCTTCTCTGGTGGAAGGCTGACAGGGACGGCTATCCAGGGGCAGTGGTGGCCGATGGGGTCCTGTGGAGGGATTGGGTGCGAAGGGGGTGACAACAGGGGTGCACAGACAGCACTTCAGGGCAGTCTGATCTGTGACCGTGGGTGGGGTGGTGATGGCGCAAGGATACAGAAGGAGTTCCGGCCCGAGATGATTACTGGAGGTGTGGTGGGATGTGAGGAGTCGACCTACCAAGTTGCGGATCGATCCGAGGACGGGAAGTGGTACCCCCTTTGGAGGCCCTCTGCTGACAGTCCCGCTCGGGTACTGTAGCGCAGGATGGCGCACTAAAAGTGTGCTTGAAGACAAAAGTTTACCCCGATGGAGTTTGAAGGAGAGGCCAGAGGGGTTGGATTCGTGACTGGGAGGGGAACAAATGTTATGAAGGGACTGGCGGCGTTTGGTGGTAGGAGAGGCATGCAAACGGGAACCCAAATCGTCTCGGGTCACAGGCGAGACTGTCAGGGAGCAGCCTGCGCGACGAAAGTGTCTACAAAGACAACTTCCTCTGTGATTTGAGTTTTGGGACAAGGCCGGTGGGGTTGGAAAGATGACTGGAAGGGGTACGAAAGTCGTGAAGAAACTCGGATGAGACGCTGCCGGGAAGCGGACGCACCGGACCGATCTCTGGACACCAAATCTGCTGTCAGCACAGGGACGCCCGGGGAAGAGGATGACGATCCTGCGTGCACCGTCGCTCCACCGAACTCGTCGCCGTGGACGATGACTGAAGGCTGCTGGCGTTGGAATCCCTTGGGGGAGGTCTCCTACCCCTGGGCGTCGCACCCAAGGACTGGAGAGGAGGTGAGGGCGTCGCACCCTCAAGGAGGAGGAAGAAGAAGGGGTCGCCCCTTTTCACAATGTGGCACTCCACAATGAACACTCAAGCATCAATTTCTTCATTATCTTTTTGAAAAGAAAATACAAGGTCTTTTATATGGGATGGGGAAATGCTAGGTCTAAACCCTAGCCAAGGGGAAAGGAGATGGGGGGGGCGGCCACAACCGGGGAAGGGCATTCAAATCTCCTAGATTCTAGGAGTGAAAGGTGGGGGGGGCGGCCAAAAGAGGGAGAGGGCAAGGGGGGAAGGGCGGCTGCTATTCCCTCCAAGAGGGGAGGGAATGGTCCGCCCCCCAACCCTAACCCTAGGTGGGGCGCGCCTCCCAAGGTGGGCCCAGGGGATGGGAAAAGTGGACAGCCCTCGTGGGCCAGAGAAGTGAACCAAGAAGTGGCCCAATAACCCCCCCTAGCCTCTAGCAAGCCTACAAAACACAAATAAAGCCTACTTGGCCTAAAAAAGGTCCATGACTGAAAGAAAATTGTCCACACACGGACTAAACCAAGGCCCAACATGGCCCAAAGCATAAAATAAGTGATGATAGCTCCGCTAATCTGTCAACTGGTCGCCGAGCCAAAGGGATGCCGGCGAGATCCGTGTACTCCGTCGTAAAGGGTGACGCGTGTCCTCACCAATTCTCCCCGGGTGGGAAGAACTCGACCCCGTCGAGTAAGGGTCACGGTCGCTCAGGTAACGTTCCAGCAAGTCCGGGTCAATCCGCTCCAGCTCTCCCCGCGTGATCCAGGTGTCGTCTGTCTCAGGGCGCCCTCTCCAATGCACTAGGAAGCGCTGGTAGGCCCCGCTCCTGGTGGTGGTCACCTGCTCATCCAGTATACAATCGATGTGCTCGCGTCTCTGTAATGGGGCTGGAGGAGGTGGACTCTCAGAAGGTGTATCGCTCACAACAGGAAGGGGAGGCCCAAGAAGCTCACTGGGAATCACTGCTGGATCCCGATAGGCCGCCAGATCAGAGACGTTGAACGTCGAACTGATCCCATAATCATCTGGCAGCTCAATCTCATACGCGTTAGACCCAATCCGCCTCAGAACTCGGAAGGGTCCGGCACCGCGGTCCTGGAGTTTCTTTACGGCCCCCGAAGGAAACCGCTCAGGTCTGACCCTGATCATGACATACTCTCCCTCGCGGAACTCACGCGTGCGTCGATGCACATCAGCTAACTCCTTATATCGTGCGTTGCTGGCCTCAATGTGACGACGTACATGCTCATGCAACTGCCTAACATGCTCAGCAAAGGACTCAGCTGACTCTGAGACACGGGCCTGGACAGAGGATGGGACCAAGTCTATCGGTTTTCTAGGCCTACGACCTGTGACTATCTCAAAAGGACTCAAGCCAGTAGACCTATTGACCGAATCATTGTAAGCAAACTCCGCTAGAGGGAGAACTAAATCCCAATCCCGGTCACGCTCACGCACTAGACACCTCAAAAGATCCCCCAAACTCCTATTCACAACCTCTGTTTGACCATCGGTCTGGGGGTGGTAAGCAGTAGAAAACTTCAGCTGTGTGCCCATCATGTGCCATAGGGTTTTCCAGAAATAGCTAGTAAAGCGAACATCCCTATCTGACACAATAGTACGCGGCAACCCAAACCTAGAGACACAATGGGTGAAGAATAGACGGGCAACCCTAGAGGCATCTGATGTTTTAGAACATGGGATAAACAAGGCCATCTTAGAGAATCTGTCCACCACCACAAAAATGGAGTCGTGTCGGCGGAGGGTACGGGGCAAGCCTAAGACAAAGTCCATGCTAATGTCCTGCCATGGACTATCTGGTACCGGGAGGGGAGTGTAGAGGCCGGTATTCTGTTTCCTCTGTTTGGCCAAGGAACAAATGCGGCACTGGGCCACAATCCTAGCAACATCCCGCTTCAGGCTAGGCCAAAAGAAGCGGTACTCAACGGCCTCAATGGTCTTATTCCGGCCAAAGTGGCCGGCTAGACCCCCAGCATGCAACTCCCAAGTAAGAAAATCACGGACCGAGGTCCGTGGGACACAAAGCCTGCTCCCATAGAAAAGGTAGCCATCCTGCAACGTATAGTCGGGGTACTCATGGGGCGGACCTGACTGGAGGGTGGTGAAAATCGGACCGAAATCCGGGCAATCGGCATACAGCTCCCTCATCCTATCCATCCCAACCACCTCCACACTCATGGTGGTCAATAGGTGAGTACGGCGGCTCAAGGCATCAGCAACCCGGTTCTCCACCCCGGCCTTGTGCTTCAGCACAAATGTGTACTCCTGGAGGAACTCGACCCATCGGCTATGGCGAGAGTTGAGCTTCTTTTGGGCATGGAGATATCGGAGTGCCTCATGATCAGAATACAACACAAACTCCTGATGTAACAAATAGTGTCTCCAATGCCTCAAAGCTTGCACAACTGCGTAGAATTCCTTATCGTAGGTAGAGTAACGCAGTTTCGCATCGCTCAGCTTCTCGCTAAAGAATGCAACGGGATGGGCCTCCTGACTAAGAACTCCTCCTATGCCTACCCCTGAGGCATCACAAGAGACCTCAAACACCTTCGTGAAGTCTGGAAGACGAAGGACGGGTGCCTGGGTCATGCGCTCTTTGAGGAGCGCGAAAGCGGCTGAAGCAGCCCTGGTCCACTCAAAGGCCCCTTTCCTAATGCAGTCCGTGATAGGGGCGGTGAGGGAGCTAAAGCCTCGGATAAAACGGCGATAGAAGGTCGCCAGTCCGTGAAAGCTACGGACATCATGTAGGGTACGAGGCTCGGGCCACTCAACAATTGCCCTGACCTTCTCAGGGTCGGCAGATACTCCCTCACTAGAAACAATGAACCCTAGGAAGGTGACCTGAGAGGTCATGAACGCGCATTTCATAGGGTTGGCAAATAAGCTCTCTCTCCTCAGAATCAAACAGACCTGCCGAAGGTGGTCTAAGTGGATCTCCCGGGTACGGCTGTAGATGAGGATATCATCGAAGTAAACTACCACGAAGATTCCTATCAAGGGTCGCAAGACCTGAGTCATCAGCCTCATGAAGGTGCTGGGAGCATTGGTCAGCCCAAAGGGCATGACCGGCCACTCATAAAGACCATCCTTGGTCTTGAAGGCCGTCTTCCATTCATCTCCAGGTCTGATCCTTACCTGGTGATAGCCACTCTTTAGATCAATCTTGGAGAACACAGTGGCTCCCGCCATCATATCCATCATATCATCCAGACGGGGAATGGGAAACCTATATTTCACCGTGATCTTGTTGATAGCACGGCTGTCTATGCACATCCTCCAAGTACCGTCTTTCTTGGGGGCAAGTAGGGCGGGGACGGCACAAGGACTCATACTCTCTCGGAGAGATCCCCTAGACATCAACTCATTCACCTGGCGCTGGAGCTCAGCGTGGTCAGTGGGGCTCATCCTATAGTGTGGCAGGTTGGGCAATGAGGACCCCGGTATCAAATCTATAGCATGCTGGATGTCTCTCATGGGAGGAAGACCTTCGGGAAGGTCATCGGGGAAAACATCGGAGAACTCCTGAATAATAGCAGCCACATCGGGTGGGGACTCCCCCTCTGCCTCTCTAGGCCTCTCGCGGACTACTACAGCAAAGATGGGATCTCCTCTCGCAAAGTCGCGCTCCATCTCCCGGGAGCTGACTAACATCAACCTCCTAGCCGGAGGACCAGTGGTAGCAATGGGTGGGGCTGGGTCCTGGGCTGGGGAAGGGGCACTGGGCCCCTGGACATCAGTGCTCGGAGTGCTAGGACCGGTGGGTCCCCGAACGGGAGGACGTGTGGGCTGGGAAGGGTGAAGGGTGATCCTCTGGCCGCTGTGATCAAAAGTGCATGTGTTCAAACGACCATGGAGGGTGGCATCCCTATCAAACAACCAAGGTCTCCCTAGAATGATACTACCTACCTCCATAGGCAAGACGTCACACCAGATCTCATCCTGGTAGGCATGGAACTGTAAGGGCACTAGGCAACGCTGTCTGACCGGAATGGAGGTAGTGTCTACCCAAGACACACGGTAAGGGGAGGGGTGGTCCACGGGGGTCAATCCTAGGCGTTTCACTGTGCCCGTGGAGATGGCATTGATGCAACTCCCACTGTCTATAATCACCTTGCAGACTTTCCCTCCTAGTCTGCAGAAAGTATGAAAGATGGTGGTGCGACGCCAGTCATCACTCACCAAAGGCTGAGCCAAAATACACCTAACAACTCCCAGCTGAACATCATCCTGGTGCTGCGTACCCTGGGTGTCGACCTGCTCGCTTTCTAACAACTCATCGAAAAACTCCTCCGCGAGCTCAAGGTCGGCCTCATAGCTAACAGGTTCAACCTCAGGTACGGCCTCCCCTGTGGATGTCTCTCCTAGAGCCACAGTCTGCTGTCGGGTAGGGCACTGAACAGCGTAATGACCGGCTCCTCCACAACGATAGCAATCACCACGAGGCCTAGGGCCTTGCGGTGCTCCACCAGTAATCGGCCCTTTCCCCTTGTCATCACGACGAGCCGGGGGTGGTGGAAACTGGGACCTAGTAGGAATGGCAGGCTGCTGAGGGCGAGGAACCTCGGTGGCAGGGGCCTGGGGTCGAGGGAGGAAGTCCCTCGGGGCGGGAGGTCGAGGCCTAGGGGCAAGGTCCTGGCGAGGGGTCTCCCTAGCAATATCCTGAGGTCGGGTCAAGGGTCCCCTAGAAAACTGCCCCGTAGTGGCGCGAGGATCCGCTCCTCGAGAATAGGTGGGTGTGGGGCGCTGGGCGGGAGCAAAATCTAACTCAAACTGCTCCATCTCGCGGGCCACTTGGTAGGCCTCCTCTAATGTCTGCACATGACGGCGGAGTAACTCCATATGAAGGTGCCGTTTCAAACCCCGACGGAATCGAGCTACCGTCATGATAGTCTCTTCCCTGACCCCACATCTCAGCAGGCACTCATCAAATTCGGCAATGTACTCCATGACAGGCCGATTCCCCTGGGTAAGACTCTGCCACCGATCAATGAGCCGGTGGCGGTGGGATCGGGGGACATACTTCTGCTCTAGTTTCGCCCTCATCTCCTCCCAGGTCTCAATCGGGGGCTCATGCCGTTGCCCAATCAAACTCTCAACTGTAGCCCAGTAAGTCTGGGCCCTGCCAACCAGCTTCATCTTGGCAAACCTGACTTTCCTATGCTCGGCCATGTCTACCCACTCGAAATAGCGGTCCATGCTAGTGGCCCAGTCACTAAACAGGTCAGGGTCCAAGGACCCATCAAAAGAGGGTGGATCTACTCGCACAGATCGGAGGATACGCTCCTCATCCTCATCCCGATGGTACCGTCGGCCCTGTCGTCCACGGCCATAACCCTCACTCTCATTGTCGGACCCAAAGTCCTCTACCTCACGTGCGTGGACCTGTCGACCACGGTTATGACCGTCGCCTCCCCTAGGCTGGTTGGGTCGAGGAGCAGGGTCACGTTGGCCATGGGCCTGCTCGGGAACATCTATGGGTGGGACTCTACCCTGGGGGCGATCAACTAGACCCTGAATGGTCCGGTTAGAGGCCTCAATCCGGTCCTCCATATCTCCCATTCGGTCCTCCATGACCTTCAACTGGCCCTCTATCCGGTCGGTCTGACCCCTAATCTCATGTCTCATGGACTCCATGATGGACTGCATCATCTCCTGCATGGAGAGATCGCTGGGTACGGGGTTCCTAGGATCAGCCATAGGGGGCGGGCGGTGGTAGGAAGTACCACGCCGGGTGGGCATGCAAGACCCTAGGGAACAAGGGTGAAATAGACACGACCACAAAATGGGACACAGACTCAAATGCAAGATGAGACTCAATTGGCCTAGGACTACTAAGGATGCAAAGAACCTAAGACAAATCTAATGACTCAAATGGCCTAAGACCCCAATTTGTAAGAACAAACTGGTTCCCTATGCTCTGATACCAAAATTTGATGCGGGACAACTGACTCGCTAGCTAACCTAGGACGCTAAAGAACGCGACCAGCACGCGCACGAGACAAGGCAAGCCGGTATGACCGACTAACGTGAAATCCCTCCGGGCGGAGGCGTCTCTCAACAGAACTCCGAACCACGGCCGTCCCACGGAGGGAGGCGCGACGGGGTCACAACGGGCGAGAAGCCGCTGGACGACACGGGAGTCTAGTCCGAGCTCGGTGCTCGACTAGGGCCAAGGGAAAAGGCCGCTCTCTCTCTCTCAACCAGCAGTAACAAATGAAACTAGCTAGGCCCTACACTCACTCACGCGGCACAATCAATCATATACGTGATAAGCAAGTACTACGGGCGGGAGCGAGACACGTACCTCCACGCCTAAGCGTGGGGAAGGAACCCCGGCCGAGTCCAACCACCCCGATACACACGTGAGAGAACTAATACAAACATCAAAAGGGCCCACTCCTCGCAGGGAGGTAATAGGCTGCAACCACAGCTACACACGGGGCGGCCGGCGCACGGGCTGACGGGCAGCAGCCGAGGTCGGGGGATGAAGCCGGATGCCGACCCTCGCGATGCCGATCGCTCCTGTAGTAGCCTTTGAGGGGGAGGTCCACGTCGCCGCGGGCACTGCTGGGATGCCGAGCCGGATGGAGGGGCCACGCTGCTGCTACGGCCTCGGGGGAGGATGTCGGTCCGACGAGAGGTTGCTGGCTGGTCCCTGTGACAGCGGGCAGAGATGGCGCTGGTACACGGCCGTCCGGACAGCGTTTGTGGCGGCGTCTTCTCTGGTGGAAGGCTGACAGGGACGGCTATCCAGGGGCAGTGGTGGCCGATGGGGTCCTGTGGAGGGATTGGGTGCGAAGGGGGTGACAACAGGGGTGCACAGACAGCACTTCAGGGCAGTCTGATCTGTGACCGTGGGTGGGGTGGTGATGGCGCAAGGATACAGAAGGAGTTCCGGCCCGAGATGATTACTGGAGGTGTGGTGGGATGTGAGGAGTCGACCTACCAAGTTGCGGATCGATCCGAGGACGGGAAGTGGTACCCCCTTTGGAGGCCCTCTGCTGACAGTCCCGCTCGGGTACTGTAGCGCAGGATGGCGCACTAAAAGTGTGCTTGAAGACAAAAGTTTACCCCGATGGAGTTTGAAGGCGAGGCCAGAGGGGTTGGATTCGTGACTGGGAGGGGAACAAATGTTATGAAGGGACTGGCGGCGTTTGGTGGTAGGAGAGGCATGCAAACGGGAACCCAAATCGTCTCGGGTCACAGGCGAGACTGTCAGGGAGCAGCCTGCGCGACGAAAGTGTCTACAAAGACAACTTCCTCTGTGATTTGAGTTTTGGGACAAGGCCGGTGGGGTTGGAAAGATGACTGGAAGGGGTACGAAAGTCGTGAAGAAACTCGGATGAGACGCTGCCGGGAAGCGGACGCACCGGACCGATCTCTGGACACCAAATCTGCTGTCAGCACAGGGACGCCCGGGGAAGAGGATGACGATCCTGCGTGCACCGTCGCTCCACCGAACTCGTCGCCGTGGACGATGACTGAAGGCTGCTGGCGTTGGAATCCCTTGGGGGAGGTCTCCTACCCCTGGGCGTCGCACCCAAGGACTGGAGAGGAGGTGAGGGCGTCGCACCCTCAAGGAGGAGGAAGAAGAAGGGGTCGCCCCTTTTCACAATGTGGCACTCCACAATGAACACTCAAGCATCAATTTCTTCATTATCTTTTTGAAAAGAAAATACAAGGTCTTTTATATGGGATGGGGAAATGCTAGGTCTAAACCCTAGCCAAGGGGAAAGGAGATGGGGGGGGGCGGCCACAACCGGGGAAGGGCATTCAAATCTCCTAGATTCTAGGAGTGAAAGGTGGGGGGGCGGCCAAAAGAGGGAGAGGGCAAGGGGGGAAGGGCGGCTGCTATTCCCTCCAAGAGGGGAGGGAATGGTCCGCCCCCCAACCCTAACCCTAGGTGGGGCGCGCCTCCCAAGGTGGGCCCAGGGGATGGGAAAAGTGGACAGCCCTCGTGGGCCAGAGAAGTGAACCAAGAAGTGGCCCAATAACCCCCCCTAGCCTCTAGCAAGCCTACAAAACACAAATAAAGCCTACTTGGCCTAAAAAAGGTCCATGACTGAAAGAAAATTGTCCACACACGGACTAAACCAAGGCCCAACATGGCCCAAAGCATAAAATAAGTGATGATAGCTCCGCTAATCTGTCAACTGGTCGCCGAGCCAAAGGGATGCCGGCGAGATCCGTGTACTCCGTCGTAAAGGGTGACGCGTGTCCTCACCACAAACCCTTCTGAATCTCTCTTTGTGTTCCCACATTTTCTTAGCTAGACCCCGAAGTCGTGCCTTGGCCCTGCGGACTCTCTCGGATCCATATACCCAAGTTCTTTCAAAGTCTCTTTCCATGGTATTCTCCCACCTAAGATAGGCATGAGGATCTCCATCAAAATGAAGGTCCTCATCTACAATGTAGTCCATGTGGAGGGGGTCAATCGGACCATTTGGCCAACGAGGGGTATGCATGATGATCGGGTGATGAATGCAACTGCCCTAGGACAAGACTTAGTAGAGACAAGTCTAGAACTTGCTCTGATACCAATTTGATGTGACACAATATGCAGCGGAGGGCAATGAAACTATTTTGATGTGATACGACTCCCTTGGACCTAGGATAGCAAGCAGCACTATGAGTCGGCAACGTCGCACAAGCGGTTTCACTCGCGGAAGCACGCTCGGATCCGTAGGAGGACCGGCGATGGTGGTGAGGGTCCGAGTTTGGACCTTGCGGCTCCAAGGGTCGGCCGGATAGGGATAGATCCCAATGGGCCAGGGATGCCCGATTTCACGGGTAGTCGGCACGCCGAGGGCGTGGGATGTAATGGCTCTCTCTCAACTCGCCCCGCGGTGAACACTCGATTGGATTGAATTGCGGATCGGACACTCGCCTCACCTCCGACGGTAACTAAGAGCGATACTAAGCTAAGCAACAGTAAAAACCAGCAAGGGAGAGTGGCCAAGAGCTCACCTGATCGGCGTGAAGACGCCGATCCCGGGCAGAGACGAGGGCGAGCGGGGAAGTGTGGTCCCCGCACACTGCGCCGATGTAGCTTCACAACCTGTTCAAGAGTACATGCACTACACCTCGCACAGGAGGGTGGTCTCGGGGGTGGGAATTGAATAATTACAGTAAACACTACCACCACGCAGGGTGGGGCGGTAAGCCGGCCAGGCGGGAAGGGGAGGGTGGGCCAAAACGGGTAGAAAAGAACTAAGGGAGTTGGTGCAGCTGGCTGGAATTCTGGACGGGAAGCCGCTGTTGCCGCCGTCCCGAGCTAGTCGGAACTCCGATTTCGAAGATTCCAACTCCTGGAGTTCCCTGACTTGATGCTGGTGATGTCTGAATTTTTGGGCGGCCTCTGGAGCCAGGGACTGGTAACACCAGCGACTGAACCGAGGCAGCGAGTGTGGTTTCTGGCCGGACCTGTTCTGTAACAGTAGGTTGCAGACACTGTGGTGAACTCTCCCGAACTCCGAATGGCACAAAACTAGCGGTGCTGTCTTCGTGGTTGAAGTAGCTTTCAGCAGCAGGTGGCGGGGCGACGATCCCAGGTCGGTGGTGACTTGGGTCCTGGGAAGAATGAACTCTGGTCGTTGCAGTCTGAAGAAACAAACCTGGACAGTGCAAGGGAGAAAATTCGTAACTCTGTCCCACGGTGTCCAAATGTCGATCCGCCTTCTGATCCTGAAAGAGGGCAGAGAGGAGAAGAACTTTGATGAAGAAACCCGAGTCTGGTTCGGCCTTGGTTGATCGTGGCACGTTGCTCTTTCTGGTTCTGATTCTCTGCAGAGGCTGCACCGCGGGGTTCTGGTTCTGTAGCAGCAGGTTGCAGACGCTGTCCCGGGCACTCCAGAACTCCGAATGGCACGAAACCGGTGGCGTCGTCTCCGTGGTTGAGGTGGCTTTCAGTAGGAGTCAATGGGGCTGCAATCTGAGGCCGTGGACGGTCGGTGTGCCCTGAAGAGTAGGCACTGGTCGCTGCAGACTGTAGGAGGCAGACCCGCGCGACCGAGGGAGAACGTTTGTAACTCTGGGTCTCGGATGCCGAATTAAGTTCCGCCTCATGCTTCTGGTCGTGGACAGATGGAGGAAGAAACTTTAAGAAGAAACTTCAGCCTGATTCCTTCGCCGTTGGTCGTGAAGCAGCTTCCAATCGGGTTCAGGCTTTCTGCAGGTGGAGTCTGGCGCAGTCGGGGTAGAACAGCTCTCACAGTCGGCCACGAACTCGGAATGGAGTGATTCCACCTCGCCTGTGAAGAGGACAGGGAGGCCTTTCCAGAAAGGTAAGGTACGCCCTCAGGTGTCTCCGTATGAAATCGGGGGAGCTTCTGCAAGACGTGCCTTCTTCTGCTACCTGCAGACTTGGCTAAGCAAAGGGGTGGTAGTGGAACTTGGTGAAAGGGAATGGGGTTTTAGCAATGGGGAAGGGTTGGAGGTGATGGTAGATGGGGGTGGAATGTGGGAGAATGATGAGAGGGGCGGAGCTGGTGGTCTGGAGGTGCAGGAGGGTGGAGGGGAGTGGAGGCCGAAGTTTGGAGAGGGGAGGGTGGAGGGGTCGGCCAAGGCAATGGGAGGGTGGAGAGGGTGGAGGGGGGGTCGACCCTAGGAGGGAGGGGAAGGGGGTGGACGACCTAGGGAGGTGGAGAGACTCCTTGGGGAGAGGAAAGGTTGTCTTGGATGTGGGAAGATGTGTGGGGAATAGGGAGGGTTGTCTAGGGAAGGTGAATGGTTGCTTGGGAAGGTGGAATGAGTAATGGGGAGAGTAATGGGATCTTGGGAGGTGAAGAGACTTGCCTAGGTGGCAAGTGAGGTGGCAAGGGTAAGGAGAGAGAGGGGGATTTCAAAATTTATAGAGAGAGAGGGAGGAGAGAGAGGGGAATTCGCCCCTAGGAGAGAGAGAGAGAACTAGAGAGAGAGAGAGCTAGAGAGAGAGAGAAGACTCAAGGGGGATTCAAGTGGGTTTCAATTTTCATGTATTCATCAATTAGCTTCAAAATGAGGAGTTGGGGTCCTATATATAGGGAATCCCCAATTACATAGAAGTCCCTGGAAAATGGACTAATAACAGAAGACCAAGGGGTGGGGAAGGGGGCGCCCATGGGCCAGGCCCAATGAAATGGCCCATTAAGGCCTACAACCCACTAACCTATTAAACCACTTAATGAATCCTTGGACTTAGGTAAATGACTAACTAACTTAGATAATAGACTCAATAAAAGGCAAAATTACATGATTATGACTCAAGAAAAATGTGGAAATTACATGGCAAGACTCAGAAAATGATGGCGAACAAAGTGGCGAGTAGCAGGACCCCACGGAGTGAAAGGGTAAGGGATGTCCCCATCATTCTCCTTGTGAACAATGCCTGCTGATAGGTCCCACCTGGCTGGAGTAAATTCAGGGGTGCGAGTCAACATGCCCTGTTCTGAACTCAGTTCTAGCATGCCAGTAACTGCGTCCCATTGCCTGGTGTCTCTTGGGAAATAAATCGGTTCACTTCTCACTACCGAACCGATCAGGCTGTCTCAGATTGAGAGAATACTGTACTCGGTTGCTCGCACTGTGAGGATATCCCGCTTTCCCATTAAGTTGAAAGTGTGGAGGAAAGCCATCAAGTGCTTGTCCTTCGGAAAATCAACACGGTAATTCTGACTTCAGTCGAAAGAGAAGTTATTCCTGTAAGAAATGGTCAGACGACCGGCGTCCATCGAATCGATCTTTGAATCTAATGATTCTGAAACAATGGCCAGGCGGTCTTGTCCTCAATCAAGTTCATTAATGTTATGCCATGTCACTACTGGTCGCCTCGCAGAGGAGCCGCTTGCCTCTTGCCCGACCATTAAAGAGGTTGACGAAGCCATTAGCTGCGATTGAGAAAGGGGAAAGTCAGAAAAGAAAAATTATATCGAAAGAAGTTCCTGAAGAAATTTTGGCAGAGTCACCCCTTAGTCGGGAGCGTCCGAGAACAAAAGAGAACACATCCACTGGCTAGGCCAGGACGGTCCCTAAAAATAGGGCCACAGGTGATGAACACCTAGGCTGAATGGACGACGGGGATACTAGTTCTGAGGGCTAGCCTTCTAGGAACCTCCCGAAGCCATTTTATCAAATGAAGGAATGAACCCCTCGATGCTTGACTGGACCGGGCTTCTTAGCCCAATATTGCCTCCCGCCTTGGCGAGAGCCCAAACCTCATTAGCAGACGATGGCAGCAGCCTCCGTCTCGGCCCGCCGTTATCGCGGCTGACGGACAGGGATGAGGGGCGGCCACGAGGGTAAGAAAGAAGAAGGAAGACGACCATGGTTGATTATCGGCCCTTCTGCGATGACCACCACTGGCAAAAGCGGTGGAGAGGGGCAACCAACCGCCGAAACGCCCTCGCGGTCTGTGGAAGAGAAGGAGGGAGATGGTGGGAGGCCCACCGGTTGTACCGACGAGCTCGTCGGAGTAGGAAAGGGTGAGGACGCCCACCGGAAACCACCGTGAGGGAGCTCGCTGACGAAAATGAAAAGAAGGGGAGAAAGGTGAAGAGGCCTCCGCTGCGGCGGTGAAGATGAGGGGTGCGAAGGAAGAAGAAAGGGTTTTCAAAAACCCTGAAATGAAAAGGCTTTTAAAGAAAATGTGGGAGAGTTTGAGTCAGAGAGGCCGCCACCGACTCAACCACAAATCACCACCGTCTCGGAGGGTCAAGGCACCACCGACTCGACAAGCTGAAGTCGCCACCGACTCGACGAGCTGAAGAGCCACCGATTCGGCATGCTAGAGGCGCTACCGAATCAAGGTCGCCACCGATTCAATATTTGGAGGCCACCGAATCGACTACAGTAGTCGACCACCGACTCAGACTTTGAGTCACCACCGACTCACATCCCGGAGTCATGTCATCGACTCGGAACGAAGTGGGCCCCACGTGTTAAGCCGATACAGCAAATACATCTGCGGACCCCGCTCCGCTCATCCTTCGCACGCGACGTCCGCGGCTAGGGGGCATTTTTTTGACACACAAAATATGATTGGGCAGTAACCATGTGCCCGAAGGAGTTAACCAGATGTCAAAGATAGATCCACTCGGACCGCTGAAGCCTTAGGCCACCTTACGGGAAGTGCCAGGGACTCAACATTCCGTCATCTCAGGTTTTCACACCCACCACAGCTCGCTTAAGGCCCATTGATGGTCAGAGCCTACGAGGCCGGCATCGAGATGATCGTGCCAGATATACCTCTTACCCCGTCCGACCAGGATTAGAATGTAACAGGCGGCTCCCGCCTGATGCCCCGAGATGAAGAAATGTCCCTGGCCCCTCGGAATACAGAACTGAAGGCAATATCAGCGAAAAACTCGAGTCACCCGACCAGAGCACCCGGGAGTCCGAAGTGGTTCGTAAGCGACCGATGGATGACTCCGAAGGAGCAAGAACCCCCGGAGCGGTGGCTCATTCAATGAGAACGCTTCTGCAAGCATAGGGCGGCCCTGCAAAACCAATATTCTGCGGTAATAGCGTCACTAGCAGAAAATTTGAGGTTTCTGTAAGATACACGCGGAACACCGAAATGATCCGAAAGCAGTCTCGGAAGCATACGAGCCCAGCAGAAATTATCCCAGGGGTTACCACTTCAGTGAGGAAGGTCCCCGTACTCTCCGAGAGATGGTGGTAACACAAACCGGTGTGCCGAAGGGCAAACCAGTGCAAATCCCAGGAAAATCGGTACGAAATCTGCGGAAGCCTCGAATCAACACTTCGAAACATATTCTGGGGCCACTACACTAACTCCAAAGCTATTCCTGACAATAAGATCTCATCGGGTTAATTTTGAGAAAAAATGATGAAATTACAGAAATACCCTTACAAGTGAGTCGGTGGCACCCTGATATTGAGTTGGCAGCGCTGAGAGCTTGAGTCGGTGGCGACTCGCCCGCATGAGCCGGTGGCGCTGGCGTTCTAGGCGGTGGCCCCCTTTCGCGACCGAGTCAGCGGCGTGTTGTGCGCGTTGAGTCGGTGGCGGCTCACCCATCCCGTCAGGGTTTCGATGCCCTGTTTCATGGCATTCGCCTATATAAAGGGCCCTTAGCCCTCAGAGAAAGGGATGAGAGGAATCGATCGAAATCGAAAGAGGAAGGAGAGGAGAAGGAAGGAGAAAGAAAAGGCCAGATAGAGGAGGAGAGAAAGGAGTCTGGAGATTGGAGAAAGGAGTCGTGAGGAAGAAGGTAGGGTGCAGATATCTAAGTTCTGCCATTTTCCTCCCTCTGTATCTTCTATTCGAGAGTTCTTCCTTTCTATTCTCCTTATCTTTTCCCTTTCAACTCCCCGATTATTGTATTCTCCCCCATGTTCTTCTGTGATTATAGAGGTAGATGAATAAAAGATAGCAGTGGGTTTCATGAAGCGTAAGTCTCATATTTAGATCTATTATTTATGATGCTCTTGATAACGCCGTGATTCTCCGTCTACTCCGATTTTGAAGCTCCTCAATCTCTTTCCCTCGAGCGTGAGGAGGTCCCCCTTTTCTCAAGGGGCTAAACCTCTCATCAATCCCATGATCGCTCAGCAAGGGAGTAAGATTCGTGGAGTTCACCGTTCCTCTCCGTGAAATGGTCTCTGGCCACGCCCTAATAGGGCGACATCAAATCCCTCCCCAGGGGCTGTTCTTTTACCGTTAGCGTGGTTTCGTCCATGAATATGGGTTTCACTTGAGTGGATGGTGAACAAGAGACTGCTGAGTGCCCTTTCACTCATCTCTGTCAGTTGTAAGGGCGTCAACGCACTCTGATAGTCGATGTAACAGTAGTCCACTGCTTTCTACTGAGACTACCATATACCCCCTCTCAGTGTTTGATGATTTATCCCTGAAGGTCTCGACTCCCCCCCGTTCGTCTGATCTCTGGTGGCGGTGAGCACGAGTTGCCTGTGGCAATCATGACTGCTCGTAGAATGTGGCTTGTCTCAAGGCAAAGCATAGTGATATACTGTGTGATGGGAATCAACTTCGAGCACATACATTTTATATTTATATTTATGTCATTTTATTTGAATTTATACCCTTGGCTAATTGGGTTTGCAAATTGTAAGGCATTATAAGCCAAAGGGTTAGTCTTCAAAGTCTTTGGGTTTCTATGTAATATGCCAGTGGGTCTAGCATGGTCTCCCACCCGCTTTCCCATTGGTCCACCTAGGTCCTAGGGCCCATGTGGGGCTGGTTCAAAGTCCAAGATTAGACTTGGACCATGGGGGGACAAGGTTAAAAAAATTCAAAGGTGGAAACCCCTTAAGTCAAGGGGTGCCCCCCTTTAATACTAGTTTAATCATGTTTGTATTTTTATTTAATGTGGCCATTTGACCACATGGGGATTAAATATCCTATCCCTAGTTTACCCCTCCCAAACCCTAGATCTAGGGGTAGGTTTGGTCTTTTTTACATTTCTATATATCCTTGTATTTTCCATTTGGTAGAATTAATGAATGCAAAATTGAAGGAAATTATGCCAAGGGCACCCCCCTCTCTCTCTAACTCTCTTGTTCTTGCTTGTTCTTCCTCTTTACCCTCTAGATCCAGGGTGTGAAGCCCCCAAAATTGGAGTGAATCCAATCTCTATCTCCTCTCTAGAGTGTGAAGCTCCACCACCGTCATTCGTGCCACCATCGGAGCCGCTAGCAAGCCGCCACAAGCCGCCATCCCCCCTGCTGTCCTGAACTCCGGGTTCCAGAACAACAAGCTGAAGAAGAGGTTGGTTCTCCCATCTCTGATCGAGCTGATAGTTTTAGAGCTTGTTCCTCTTTCTGTCATCTTTCCAGCAGTATAGATTTTGCCCCATTCAGATCCCATTTGTTATTTTTTCCGTAGTTCTTAATCCACCCTTGACAGTCTGCTAGTCAGCAGATCTGCAGGATAGGAGTCTTTTCTTTGATTTTTCCCGCCCCCTTATACATTTACAAAAATTCCCAAAAAATTCCTGCATGATCCTCACTTTTCCCCCTTCCACCCATAATTTTTCTAGAGTCTAGATCTATTGTCTTCCTGTCGGTCAAAATTCATTTTCAGGGAAAACTCAGTCTATCCTGTGTGTCTGTCAGTTCGAGCCAGAAAAACCTTTGAGGGACAGTCGTTTTCATTTTCAATCCATTCCATTGATGGATATAAAAAAATATATGTTGTAGCCCTCTGAGTCTTCTATCCAGCGGTACAAACTTTGCATCGATCCAACACCAGATCTGGGCGTAAGAATTCTTTTTGTGAAGGCGCGCAGATGAAGTTCGAGAACAGGCCAGCAACTCAGTCCGGGAATTAATTCCTCGAAAAATACGCCGGCTCACCTTCGGCGACCGCCGCTCCCGGAGATCGATCGACAACCCATCAGAAGCGTCCCAGCCAGTCGCTACAATAAGGATTTGACCGGAAGCTGCCGTCCCAGTTGCTGAGTTCCCTAGCTGTACCGAGTTAGAACATTACCGAGTTGGAACCGAGTTGGACTAGCAGCACGTCTCTGGCCTAAAAGCCCTTCCAACTTGCTGCCTGTCAACCCAAGATTGGTCCTCCCGGGCCCACATTGTAGCCCCTTACCTCCCTGCGTGGAGTGAGCATAGAAATTCACTTCTGTAATTAATTACATTTACTGTACCCGGAGTTACGGTCTTGGCCGGGGTCGACTTCACCACGCTCGGAGCGTGAAGGTAAACTCGCCACTCTCTCTATCGCATTTGCTCAATTCGTATATTTTCATATGCCGCTGCAAGTGATAGGTTAATTAGCTCGATATATTTTATCACAGCTGCGAGAGAGAGCGTGACCCGTCGCGTGACCCGATCTGGATTCGAGAGAGAGTTGACCACCCTAGCTCAATGTCGGTTTCTCAACCGCGCACGATCCCGCGTTTCCCTTGAAAGAAGTGTATATCCTGCAAGTCAATCACTTATGAAGTGATGGCATCATTTCTTATATATTCTCATTCGTATTTATGGCAATTTCGTCATTATGTCTTATTCATTTATACATATTACTGCTTGATATAATGAAGTCCTTGAACGCATGCTATGAAGGTTGAATCATAATGAGATTATGATAGTGGGATCAACCTTCTAGATGCATGTGTTCTAAATGTTCCTGGTCATAGGATCTTTGAGATAGGACATCAAAGAATCTGGATAGACCAGTGCACATGATATCCTCTCATATGATGAGGGTGACTGATCTCACAGTCACTGGTGTGGAGACACTAAGATATATGTGCAGGTGCCCATTACAAGAATAAGGTTCACTGAACTGATCCGATTAGGAATCTCTGGATGGTAATTATATCTATCTGTCAACCAAGAGATTCTTCAATTGCAGTTACATAGTTGGTCCTTTGACATGAGTCACCAAAGATACCTTGCATGTGGACTTCTGTATTTTGATTCCTGGCAAAGGGACATTATCCATAAGTCCTGGATGCTCAGGTATTCGAATACAGCGGAATACTTGCGAAGGTAATTGAGTGACAACAATGGATCATTCACTCTCAGATATAGTATGAGAGATAATGTCCTATGAATGGTACTCGGTTAAATCCTTGGCCAAGGTAGATAGTTCAATGGAAAAGGAGTTTTCCATTAGGACTTGGAGTACATTCATCATGTCATAGATAAGAAGGGTTTGACAGTATGACCATACCCTTAATTATGACCGGGGGCATTGGGTATGAATGAAGGACTATAGCTGTGTGGTAACTATTGACGAAAAGGTCCCATAGTGGTTTTATAGACCCCCTTTATGTTCTGGGGTCACAGAGTATTGCTTGGTGCTTACCGTGGCCTGAAAGCCCATTAGAGGAATAATCATGAGATGATTATTCATCATAAGATAATTAATTAATTATTTAAGTCATAAGATGATTGAATAATTAATTTCATGTTAATTAATAATGTGGAAAAGCTAAGAAGGAGTTCTTAAGCTTATTGGGCCTAAAACTAGACTGACACTGGGCCTAGAGGGTCACACACATAAGGGTTATGGACGGTGGAAGTATATTCGCAATATTAGACTGTTAAGGGTTTTTGTGAAAGACAGAGGAGTCTATAAATAATTACGATGGGAAAAACCCTTGGCCAAGCATCCAGAGTTTCTCGAGTCGCTCTCTCTCTCTCCTCCTAGGGAGGGACGCCCTCTTTCTCTCTCCTCTCTCATCTTCCTCTCATCTCTAGTGTAGAGATCATGGAGATGCCGCGGAGGAGATCGTTCGTGGGGGAATTATGACAAGGAGATTCCACCGTTCGTGCCCGTGTGGATACCGCTAGAGGCCGTTCACTTGCGCGACTAATTACTGCCACGAGGGATTGTTTCCACTTCCCTGCGATCTGAGCATCGCAGAGGTAAAATAGAATCCCGTAGTTGTGGATTATCATCGGGAATCACACAGGAGCGATCAACACGGCCAAGTTAAAATTTTAATTTCTAGTTTCTGCTACGTTCATCGTGATCCCGGTCTAGATCCTTACAGTGGTATCAGAGCCAGGTTGATCGCTCTTGATTCTCGCTTGTTTTAGGAATTTTTCTGTATTTTTCGTAGTTGATTTTTCTGGGATTTTCGTTGTTGAATAATGATCTCATGGGATGGGATCCGATCTCCATGGAGATGGAGATCACATCGCCGGAGAAGAAGGAAGGGGCGGCTGGCCTCGAGGGCTCGATAGTGGCTCCGCGACGGTCGCGGACGGTGGCCCACATGCCTGGCCGGCGACCGGGACCCCTGCAAGATCCGGCGGAGCATGGTAGCAAACCCCTCTTCGTGCGGTGGTTCCTAGGGTTGAGAAGCCCCTCCTTGCGGCGTGGACTGGAATAGTCCGGTGATGGCAGCGTCGCCGACCGGTTACTAGCCCTCCCACTGCGCCGTTGGTGCCGTTCGGTGGCCGACCATGGTCGGTGAGAGCCACCCTTGGCGGCCGCGACGATGGGATCACGGGTTTGAGAAACCCCTTTTTCCCATCGGTGTGAGGCGGTGCCCGCCGCCGCCGGCCCCACCGGTCGGTCGCGGACGATCCCACGGCGGTACTGGTGCCATCCGGTGGTCGGTTATGGCCGCGGGAGGCCGCACCAGACAGTGGCGATGGCATGCCCGTTCGCAGCTAGGGTTTATGCGCGGGGAAGAAGATGATGGCGCGCTGCGCCTTGGTCCACATCAGCTGGCCGATGCTGCCTGTGTGCCAGCGTGGTGGACCAGTAAATGGGGGCTGTGAACCTTGGCGCAATGCACCCTTCGAGCCCATTAAAAGTATTTAAATATGATTTAAAGCCCTTTGCCACCCTTTTCAGCCCGGGATGCCACGTGCCACAGTGGGAAATTTTGGAAATTTCCTATCATAATAATTTCCTATATCTTCATGTGATGATTAGTATAGGAAATTTAAATTTTATAATATAATTGTTCTATTTTGAATTTAAATAAGATTTAAATCCAGTTGCCTCCTTTAAGAGCTCGGAATGCCATGACTTAAAATTAGAAATTTCAGAAAATTTAATTTTAATAAGTTTCCTAATTTTCATGTGATGATAAATTTAGGAAATTTATTTTTATAATAGACTTGTTCTATTATTGCAATTTTAAATAGAATTGTTCTATTTAAGCAATTATAAAATCCCAAAAAATTATGCGAAATTTATAGAATTAAAATTCCACCTTGGATGTTAGATTTAATTTGATTAAATCTATTTTTCTAAATAATCAAAATTTTGATTTTGATTGAAACCCATGTTTTAAGGCCAAAATTATTTTATTTTGAGAAAATAAAATTTTGTTTGAGCATGCCATGGGTGCGATGATTGGGTGAATATGGATAGAGCTTAGATATGATTGTTTCATTCATGTGATGAATGGTGAATGGTTAATTTATATTGATGGATTATTTTATGGGCCTGCGTGCCTCCCTCCTCTCTCTAAAATTCCGTGCTGTAAATGCTACCTCCCTCTCGGTTATGTACTCACCATAAGGCATCCTCTTTTATATAAAATGTAAAATTTGGCCAATTGGCTCCTAGTACATGTATATATATTTGAAGATTTTCCGAGGGTGTGTACGTGAGGACGAGGATGATCCATTAACAGGAGGTGCCATTTGATTGGGCTGCAAGTTGTATGCCGCAAAGATCCATCTAAGTGCCGATATGCATGTGATGTGTATGGTTTGTCATGTGATGATATTAGGGGTTGGTGACTGACTATCTGGCTCTAGTCAGGTCACGATAAGCTGTCCATACTCACCCATAGCATGTGTTTATTATTTGCCTATTTTAGATTAGATTTTGAATCTAATTCTATATGGTATGCTAAATATATATGGGATATATATACCACTATTTGATGAGACCAAATAAAATTGATAAATCCCCCCTTCAATCAATATTAGGTTGTAAACGTGAGACATTAAGAATGACCCACGTGGCCTTCCATTATTATAGTTTGGGTGAGCTGGTCTTAAATCTGGGAAGGTTTGTTGTGCTACCACAAGGCCGACCCAGTAAGGGGTTAGTGACCTAAACTACGGCATGTGTGGGGTGGAGGACTGGTGTAGCTTTTTTGTGCTACCACAAGGGTTGCATCACAAATCCATGCTCACCTCGTAATAATGGGTGTAACCTAACCATATTTTATGGTTTGTTGTGCTACCACAAGATCACAAGTGTTCTGGAGGCCGAATAAGACTAGAAATTGCAAGACATTGCAATTGGCAAGAGTTGCCTACTCATTAAGTATGGGGTGGTTTGTTGTGCTACCACAAGACCACTACTGTAATGTTAATGAGATTCTAGTCCCCACTAGGAAACTAGCGAAGTTTCCCGTCTTTACATAAAGGGGTTATGTAAAGTCACCGAAAATTAGTGGGAGCTTTAAAATTAAGATAAAAGACCATATCTTAGTTGAATGTCTGTAATGTTATATATAATGCATCTCCATCTTGAATTAATAATGTTGAATCATGTATTATTGTGGCATATTAGATGCCAACAGAGATGCACTAAATCAAAATTCTGTGACTGGCTCATGAAGTTGAGAATAGTTCTCATGACTTGAAAGGAAAATAGTCTATGTTCTTGATGAGTTCATGCCTAAACCTCCTTATGTTTGTTAGTTAGACTAAAATAAGAGGAGGACTTAGCATGTCTTTGAGAAAGATAATGCTAAGTGGTTGTTACCGCTAGCTAAGGCTATCAAGAGAGATGAGACTATGAGAGACTAGAGCCGATGCTTCCATTACCATGGGGATGGCTAATGGAAGTAGAACTACAAGTTGAATCTTGTAGGGATGGCAAAGTAGAAGCATGGAGAAGCTTCAGATACTAAAAAGTAGAACGCACTTAATTAAGGTCAAGAGTATTCTACAGATTGAAATTGGAGCAAAAGTTGTTGCCATTTCAATAGAGACTACTGACCTCAAGATGCCTTCAGGGGCTATTTAGAATTGATAGATTTCTATTATATTTCTCCCTTCATCAGGAACATTAATTCCAATTCTACTTTAAACCCTCGTGGTTTTGATGATTAATTTTGGAACAATAGTTGTGTAATGTTCTTGAATGGTAAAGAGTTTGCCAGTGGAAGTTTATATAATATCTATTCATTCTAAACATTGGTGCCCCTGAGTTTTGTATGGTTATGCTTCCAAATAGGAAGAGGGTTGATATAGATCAAGCCTATCTCTAGCACTATGGGCTTGGTCATCTTAGTGAAGAAATGTTCACATGTTGTATAAAATGGGTGTTCTAATCCATTTGATTATGAATCATTTACAATATGGTGAATTATACCTCATGGGTAAGATGACCAATTCACCATTTAGGAGAAATGGAGATAGAGCCATGGAGTTATTTTAACTCATTCATTCTGATGAATGTGGATTTATTTCGACCTAGGCCAGAGGAGGATTTTCTCACTTCACTACTTTCACTAACGATTTATCTATGCTTAGATATGAGTACTTGATGAAGTACAAATATTAAGCTTTCGAGAAATCTAAAAGGTTTAAGAGTGAAGTGGAGAAATAAATTGGAAAAGGTATTATAACTCTTCGATTGGATCGAGGAGGAAAATACTCAAGTACATGGATCACACAATACCTTAGGGATAATAGTGTATTATCCTAGTGGACGCTTCTTTCCTCTCATCTCAATTGTGGGGGTGTAGAAGAAAAGAGGAATCATACCTTATAGGATATGGTACGGTCTATAATAAGCTTTGTCGAGTCACCCTTGTCTCTCTGGGGAGTCATCCCCTAAAGGCCACTATTTATATGTTGAATGAGGTTCTGTTTAAATCAATGTCTTCCTTACCATATGAGATATGGAAAGAGAGAATGATTGACCTCAAGCATGTTAAGGTTTTGGGATGTCCCACTAAACGTGTGTTGTTAAGAACACACCATGTAGCCCACCATCATTATTATAGACCTCAGACCGATCTTTATTTCAAACGAGTTTGTTGTGCTACCACAAGGCTCATTTGACTTGAGGGTTAGTCTAAGTCTATGACATAGTGATGCCTTTAAGAGAGGTAGACAAATGTTGTAGCCTTGTAGTGTTGCCACAAGGGCTATAACACTAATCTATACTTTCTGCCTATTGTTGGACCAACTTGACTAAGTCCCTTTGATTTGTTGTGCTACCACAAGGTCATGGTGATTTAGGAGATAAAGTGGTTCAGATATTACAAATGTTGCAAATATCAAGAGTTGGTGGGAACAGTGGGAGCATAGTAGATCTAGAAGGAGTTCTAGAACTACAAAGTATAACATCAACTTAGGAACCTATTCAAGTGGACACACAAGCTATTCATAGGTCTGGCCGAGTACCTATAGAATCAAGAAGATATGTTGGACATATTACTGGTTTGAATAATAAGGTACTATAAAATGAGGATAGTGATCCCCTGACCTATGAACAGGCAATAATTGTTATTGACTCTGGGAAAATGGCAAGAGGCCATAAAATCGAATATGGATTCCATGTACTCCAGCCAAGTTTTAAACTTGGTAGATCCACCCGAAGGTATTGTACCCATCAGAAGCAAGTGGATTTTCGAGAAGAAAATTAGAGAAGATGGATAGGTAGATACTTACACGGCAAACTTAGTGATAGAAAGAAGTATCGTCAAAGCCAAGATGTTGACTATGATGAAATATTCTCGCCAGTTGCCATGTTTGAATCCATTGAGATTTTACTTGCCATTGATGCATACCATGGTTATAAGATTTGGCATATGGATGTGAAATGGTGTTCCTCATAAGTAGTCTAAATGAGGAAGTGTACATGTTACAACCAGACAGATATCACCTCCATGGGATGACCAAATATGGTATGCTGGCTTCAAAGGTCCATTCATGGACTAAAGAAAAGCTTCCTGCAGCTAAAATATAAGGTTTGATAAGATGATCAAATCTTATGGCTTCATTAGGAATGAAGGAGAGTCTTGTGTGTACATGAGGATAAGTGGGAGCATAGTCATAATTTTGATTTTGTGTGTAGATAACAAACTACTTATTAGGAATGATGTAGTTAAGTTATCTTAGGTAAAGTTGCGTTGTCTTAGTACTTCTCCATGAAATACTTGGGAGAAGCATCCTTTACACTAGTAACTTGGGTCTATATAGATAGATCAAGGAAGGATGCTTAACTTAACTCTGTTATCGTACATATGTGGTATTGTCAAAGGGTTTGACAAGGAATGATACCCGGATAAGTCTCATGCTGATGAGACGTGAATTGTACCTCTCTAAGAAGATGTTTTCTAACTCTTCTGTGTAGAGGTAACACATGAGTAATATTCATTATGTTTTAAGCATAAAGGTTTATCATGTGTAATATACTATGTACGAGTTCTGATATATCGAATGCTCTAAGTGTTATGAGCATGTATCAGATAGATCCAGGTAAGCAGCATTAGAGTGCTGTGAAATGTATTCTTATAATCTTGGGAAGAATTAAGGATATGTTCCTGGTGAGTAGAGAAGGTGATTTGACGGTTAGTTGGATGAGTTCCAAATAGATAACAAATATTGATTCGACATTACGTAGATGAAATAGTTCATCATCATGTAAGGGGTTGTCCCTAGTGTCACTGATCAGGTACCCTTGTTATCTGATAACGAAGGGGTTATAGCTCTTGCTTAGGAACCATGGTCTCATCAGAAGTCGTTATACTTTCTGCTACAGTTCCACCTGATTAGAGATATTATAAATAAAATGGAGATGCTACCTAAAAGGAATTTCTTCCGCTAATAACAGTACAGATCCACTAACCAAGCATTTGACTCAAAGTGTAGTTGAGTATCAGCTGAGGCTGATGGGGATCAAGCGGGAGGTGATCGGCTTTGGTGCAAGTGGGAGAATGAAAGAAGTATATGTCCTGCAAGCCAATCACTTATGAAGTGATGGCATCATTTCTTATATATTCTCATTCGTATTTATGGCAATTTTTTCATTATGTCTTATTCATTTATACGTATTACTACTTGATGTAATGAAGTCCTTGAACGTAGGCTATGAAGGTTGAATCATAATGAGATTATAATAGTGAGATCAACCTTCTAGATGCATGTGTTCTAAATGTTCTTGGTCATAGGATCTTTGAGATAGGACATTAAAGAATCCGGATAGACCAGTGCACATGATATCCTCTCATATTATGAGGGTGACTGATCTCACAGTCACTGGTGTGGAGACACTAAGATATATGTGTAGGTGCCCATTACAAGAATAAGGTTCACTGAACTGATCCGATCAGGAATCTATGGATTGCAATTATATCTATCTGTCAACCAAGAGATTCTTCACTTGCAGTTACATAGTTGGTCCTTTGACATGAGTCACCAAAGATAGCTTGCATGAGGACTTCTGTATTTTGATTCTTGGCAAAGGGACTTTATCTATAAGTCCTGGATGCTCAGGTATTCGGATACATCAGAATACTTGCGAAGGTAATTGAGTGACAACATTGGTTCATTCACTCTCAGATATAGTATGAGAGAGAATGACCTATGAATGGTACTCGGTTCAATCCTTGGCCAAGGTAGATCGTTCAATGGAAAAGGAGTTTTCGATTAGGACTTGGAGTACGCTCATCAGGTCATAGATAAGAAGGGTTTGACAGTATGACCATACCCTTAATTATGACTAGGGGCATTGGGTATAAATGAAGGACTATAGCTGTGTGGTAACTGTTGACGGAAAGGTCCCAGAGTGGTTTTATAGACCCCTTTGTCTTCTGAGGTCACGGAGTGTTGCTTGGTGCTTATCGTGGCCTGAAAGTCCATTAGAGGAATAATCATGAGATGACTATTCATCATAACATAATTAATTAATTATTTAAGTTCTAAGATGATTGAATAATTAATTTCATGTTAATTAATAATGTGGAAAAGATAAGAATGAGTTCTTAAGCTTATTGGGCCTAAAACCAGACTGACACTGGCCCTAGAGGGTCACACACATAAGGGTTATGGACGGTGGAAGTATATTCGCAATATTAGACTGTTAATGGTTTTTGTGAAAGATCGAGGAGTCTATAAATAATTGCGATGGGAAAAACCCTGGGCCAAGCATCCAGGGTTTCTCGAGCCGCTCTCTCTCTCTCCTCCTAGGGAGGGGCGCCCCCTTCTCTCTTCTCTCTCGTCTTCCTCTCATCTCTAGTGTAGAGATCATGGAGCTGTCGCGGAGGTGATCGTTCGTGGGGGCATTACGATGAGGAGATTCCACCGTTCGTGCCCGTGTGGATACTGCTAGAGGCCGTTAACTTGCGTGGCTAATTACCGCCACGAGGGATTGTTTCCACTTCGCTGTGATTTAAGCATCGCAGAGGTAAAATCGAATCCCGTAGTTGTGGATTATCATCGGGAATCACACAAGAGCGATCAACACGGCCAGGTTAAAATTTTAATTTCTAGTTTCCACTAGTTTCATCGTGATCCCGATCTAGATCCTTACATCCCTTGCATAGGGACGTCCGCGAGCTAGAGTCCCAGGTTCGCTATCCATCCCGCATCACTGTGTCCCTGAAATTGTTGCTAACCGACGAATGGTTATCTACGATTGTTTCTAATTATCCCTGACTGGGGAGGGGTACAGCTCTTTCGCTCATCTGCTCAATTTCTTTGAACCAACGCCACTCTGGGTTCCAGGGGGTCTGTCGTCTTGTCACATGTTCCCATGGAAGCCCTTTGCACTGAGTGAGCAAATGAAATCGCCATCTGTATGGCTACAATCAGAGGCCCGTTGCACCCCTGGATCATCACGAGTCTCTAGTAGGCTGGCCCTCGAGACTCTGTTCGTGATGACCTCAGGGACTGAGGCAGTCCACCTGGACTCCTCAGTATTTATAGTTTGGCACCGTCTACCATGTGCCATACCACTTGTCTAATTGAACACCTCCCTATGCTGGGGAGATGATGCCCAAATTTCTTCAGACGAGACTGTGTTTTTACGATGATTTGCCTTTAATCTCTGACAGGTCGTGGGGCTAGTTTATATGATTGTGCATGGTACTCATAGGGCCTATACATTGACGGCTGCCCAGTGCTGGAGTATGAACCCCGCACAAGCAAGCCAAGAAGGAGAACAAACGAGCAAAGCCAGAAAAGAATATACATGTAGAAATAACGACTGGCAGAATCTCTTCTAAATGCCCAGGCAGTCATGCCTTTGGGTTCTCAAGCATCATAAGATACCCTCACTCAAATGCCCCATTTTGTGCAAAACCAGGCTCAGACGGTGTAGACTTGTGACTCGGTGGCGTCGCCACCGAATTAACCCCCACGAGCTTCAATTCGTTGGCGACGGCACCAAATCACGTTTTCTCTCTCTGCCCGTCACTGACTCCGCATATCGCCTTCTTCTCCACTAACACCAACCCAGCTCACACCTTTCTCTGCCACCAGCACCGACCATCTCCACTAGCACCGACCCAGCCCTCACTCCCCTTCGCCACTAGCACCGACCATCCTCTTCACTAGCACCGACCCGGCCAACATTCTTCTCCGCCACTAGCACCAACCCTCCTCTCCGGTAGCACCGACTTGGCCATCGCCTCTCCGCCACTTGCACCGACCCTACATCGCCTTCCTCAGCATTTGCACCGACCTCCCATGTGCACAACCAAAACATGCACCGACCTCCCATCTGCATAACCTAAACATGCACCGGCCTCCTATCTACATAACCTAACCAGCACCGACCCCCTCCCCTATGCTTCGACCTCAACCCAAACGTGCATAGGCCTTCCCAAACCTGCACTGAACCCAAAACCTGCACATCCCTCACCCTGGGCATTGCACCGACCTTTGTGGTGCCCGTTGCCAGCTCGGCTCCCTTGTGCGCCATTCCTGTTAAATACTCCTGAATAAATAATTGAATACATTATATGTATGTATATATATGTGTATGTATATATGTGTAAATATACATATATGTCTATATAAACATGCTGATATCATGTGTTTTCCATGCTCCTGGTAAATAACTCTTCCTAATCACCCATGTTAGGGTCATAATGCCCGCTTGTGTGTTTGGCCAAACTTCAGTATATAAAATGGCATCTAATAGAAGGCCGGGTCCCACCTGGCTGGAAGTGTTGCTATACGTGATGGTGGTCTTCGGACCTAAGTTCCCCGCCTCGTACCGAAGCATGAACATAATAAATCTTAATTCTTCTTGCATGAATAAAAGAAAGCATAGGGGCTCGCGTAGCTTCGTGTTTCCGTCACTCCCTATACGTCGTCATCATTCGGCCCTAAGTGGCGCTTATCTTGGCAATTAATCAAGGGTTTTCCTCCCTCTCGGAGGATGTAATTAACGCTATAGCCTTCACGGTATAGCGGACTTCCGGTCCCGACCCGAACCTCACAATCGACTGATCGAGCGCACAATAATTTGTCACCTATGTGACTGGCACGCCAACCGAAATTTAATAAATAAATAGATGTCACCAAAGTGGCACGCTTGGTGGGACTGAGTCTCCCTTCATCTCTTTGCCAAGATAGGAAGCCACTTGGGGCTTCCCCCAATAATACTGATCGTTTGCCTATTTCCGTGATTACAGGAGAGCAAGAATGGAGACCAGACTAGCTGCACTCATGTTCGGTTCAGATGTCGTCAACAACCACGTCAACCACGGGTACCTGGCGGTGCCCACCGTGTTTGCGTCCTTCCCGCCCGCTGTCAGCTTCCCCAACTTTTTGCTGCTGGCCTTTACTGAATTATTGGGAGTTGAGTCTCTCGAGCCAATGAGGGTCAAGAAGGATGAAGAAATCAAAGTCCCTGAGGCCCCGTGCTGTAAGGGTCCATCGAAGAAGCTAACGGGGGAAGTTAGCTGCATGGTGCATCACGCCACCAACGGGGCTCACCCCATTCACAACAGGAAGTCTGGAGGCCGTCAGCAGAGTAGTCTCCGAAAGAGAACTGCTACTACTATCACTGGGCACCTCTCGGCGTCTGGGAAGTCTATTCTTATTGGAGGTGTCTGCCTCTTGCTCGACGGACGTGATGCCCAGGCTATCCCTGATCGGGTAGTCCCTGCTGTGCATATTCACAACTCCTTTAAGGCCTTGTCTGGAAGAAGGGCAGAGAAGGAAGAAGAAGGTCGCCATGGCCGAAGAGAGCTCGCCACACGGCCAAGGAAGTTTAAACAAGTGTGGGTCCCCAAGAGGGTCCAACCCAGGAAAGAAGACACGCCTATCCGTTCCTACGAGCCTAGATCAAGGGAGATCGGGAGGAGGAGAAATGAGAGGGGTGCGGCCCCAGAAGAGGAGGAGTATGCAGTTGAACGGCTTCCACGCCGTGAAGTTTTCCATGCCTGCGCCAGGCAGGTCAATATCCCAATTGTAAGGGGAAGGTTCCATCAGCCATCGGAGAGAGCCCGATTGGCATATCTGCCTCAGGTGCGAGGCCACATGCTATCTCCCATTCCCCACGGGGGGAGGGATCAAGAAAAAATGACCAATATGGTCAGAGGGTATTTCAGGGGCTTAGGCAACCACTCGTTAGGCCAACAGCGCCAGCTCCAAGCAGCTATGGCTGAAGAGGAGGAGTACCCACCAATGGAGATCGGGGAAGAAGAAAATAGACAAGCCTCGTCCGTGGATGATAATGGATATGAAGACCAGTTCCAGCAATACTATGATGCTACAGAAACCCCACCATGGCAAGGGGGAAGGATGAGGAGAACGTCAGTCTTTGAAAGACTGGCCTACCCAAGCCGAGTAAAGAGAAGTGTCTTCAGATATAGGAGGAATTTGAATATTGTTACTTGCAATATGGCCGTAGTGGCTAGAAGATGTGACCGTTTGCCTGACGAACCGTAGAAGTTGGCTCGTCTAGCCAATCGGCCTGGGGCAGATACTAGGATGGTCACAGCTGCTAAAGAAAGACTACAGATGATGGAAGAAGGGCGGGAGGTTTCCGAAGTAACCGCAACCCTGGCTGTTAATATGGTGACCACCGAGGAAGATGAAGTCTTGCTGAACGCCTCACCTGAGGGAGCTGCGGGAGAAGCAATAGAAGGCACTTCAAGCACGATGACTATGGACCCGTCTGTATGATGTTGCTGCAGAAATATCAGCAGGAGATTGAACTCCTCAAGAAACAGTTGCAAGACAAAAATGAATAAACATCCACTTCCAAGCAGCCGGAAGTACTACCAGAATATTCACAGGGAGGAGTTCATCCCCGTGATTTCCCACCTCTATACACTCTGCCTCAACCAGCCGAGCATAGCCAAGCTGCTCCGTTGCAAAGGGCTCCTCAGCCATTGATACCGCCAATATTTCCGCAGTTGCATCAGGCACCTTTGCTGTGCCCGCTTTCGCAGGCAACTGTACTCAACATGCCATACCGGCAGTCGGCCCACTTCTATCCGGAGCCAGCAGATCCTGCAATAGTAAACCGACTTATGGTTGAAAAGATGATAGAAATGAAATTGGTTGAGCGGGGCGAAGGTGAATACATGGCTTTTGATGCCTACCGAGTGCCTTACCCACCACACCATGCTGCCAAGCAGCTTCCCCCAGGAGTCAGCAAGCCGCCGAAGTTTGAAAAGTTCAACGGGAAAGGTTCTTCCAAGGAACACATAGCTTATTACATGACCGTCATGGGACATCTGGCCTCTGACGAGTCATATCTACTGAAATTTTTCGGGTCCTCTCTAACGGGGCTCGCATTTGAATGGTATTGAAGCTTGCCAGTCAGGTCGATCAGCGACTGGCCAGATATGCAGAAGAGATTCCGAGAAAGATTCCACGTGATCGAAAGAGAATTTACTATAGCCGAACTCTATGCTACCCGTCAAAGGCCAGATGAGACGGCTCTTGATTATATACAGAGGTGGAGGAACCTCGGAATGAGGTGCAAGAGGCCCCCGCACCAGGAGGACGCTGTACAGATATGTAAGCAAAACCTCCGTAGAGAGGTGCTAGAAAGGATGATTGGAATGGAGATTAGGTCATTTGACCGTCTTCATAATATAGTAGCCGAGATTGAAGCCTCTGGCGAAACATTCAACTGCCACATCCGGCACTGCTATACCAAAAGCAAAGGCAGTTGAGCGATGCTCGACACCTAAAGAAGCCAACACCATCGACTTGAAGGCCTTTGAAAAGCAAAGGGATAAAGCTAAAGAAGTCGCTACGCCTCCACCGGATAAGGCAGATGATAAGAAAGAGGGCCCTTCACTCGGGGACAAGATGAAGAAGGCTTACTCTTTTCCCAAGGAAATGACTAAGGTACTATTTGACTGGGTTACCTAGTATGACATAATTACTCTGCCTGAGCCCAGAAGGGAAGAAGATCTGAAGAAATAAGACAGTCCCAGGTTCTGTCCTTACCACCGAATGTTGGGGCATCCAATTGAAAATTGCTATGTCTTTAAAGACATTATAGAAGGTCTGATAAGGAAGGGAGAGATAGATATAGGGGAGTACAAGGTTGATCCACCGCAGCCACATGAAGTTCAGCTAAAGCGGACGGCTATTAATATGATATCACTATACCAGGCATTACCTGAAGAAATGGCGGAGGCCAGTATGCAGCATACATATGAGGTGTGCTTTCTCACACCTCTAAAAGACCAACAGGGATGGCAGTAGGTCTCTACAAGAAACAAGAAGAAGCCTTTACCCTAATCAGCTAAAGGGGTACAAATTCGAGGCGTTACACCTCGGCTAACCCCGCCATCCCCAGCTCTGGTCTGGGTTGAGTAGCCTGTGAGGATCAAAATCCATGTTTACAACCGGAAGAAACCAAGCCCTTTGCCCGAGCCTAAAAAGTTTGGCACGGAACTCCAACGGCTGCAGGCCTACATAGACGGGCCAGAAGAATATGAGCAGCCCACATTACAACCATTACTGATGAAGGATCATGTCCTATGGGAAGAACTGGAGCAACTCTCCTTGCAGCAACAAGAAGAGTCCAAAGAAGTCCCTAAAGAGGAGTGAAGCATGTTCTGGGGGCAGGCGCCTACTGAAAAGAAAAAGAAGAAGAAAAGAAGGGGTCGAAAGGCCAAGAAAGAAGCAGTGTTATCCTGCAACACACTGTCCGCCCTCTTCACCCTGCCCGGGGATGAGGATGGAGATGAAGACATATGTTATACTCCCGCTACTGAGGCTAATCAGGCTGAGACCTCTCAGTCAGCACATGCGACCCGCTCAGGCCGAAGATGAGGGCACCCGCCTCCCGCCAATCATAATATCATCTTCAGGGGTGAGCTGCCGTACAAGATACCTGCACCAGAAGTTAAGGGAGTCCAGATCCCTCCTCCATCAGTACTATACAACTAGGCTGGGGGCAGTAGCAGCACTCCCTCCTTTCTAGAATTTCTCAACAAGTCCCAGGGCAAGCAACCCTGCCGTGAAGCCATCCCCGTAGCCGGGAACTTACCCCCACGACCTCAACAGCTGTCGAGCCAGACATAGGGAGATAAACCAAAAGCAGAGATAGAGGCCAACAAGCAGCCGGATGAAGTTGCTAAGCCACAAGAAGACTCAGAACCAGAGGCTGATGAAGCAGGCCAATCCGGGGCCACTGTGCAAGGCTCCTCTAGGCCAAAATGGGTGGAGGAGATGAAGCTGTCAAATGTCCGAGCGGGCAACAGAATCATGAAACTATTAAAGAAGCTTCCTGCTCGATTTACTATTTGGGAAATCCTGTCCCTAAGTAAAGAAACCCGACAGGCGATTGTCACTGCTTTGCAGACGCCTGCCCAGTACTAGAGGTGTTTGGCTGAAGCATTACCTTCGACAAATATCACATTCACTGAGGAAGGCATGCTATTGCCGACTGTTAAGCACAACAGACCCCTATACATGAGGGGGCAATTGAATGGCCAGCCGCTGAGCCGGATTCTGGTAGACCTAGGGGCAGCTGTCAATATACTCCCCTACAAGATATTTCAAAAATATTGCTTTAAGGTTCACCTGGACAACGTCGGGGATATGCGCATCACGGGCTTCAATCAGAAGTCTGAAGTCCCGCTTGGCGTGGCAGAATTCACTCTTGCTATGGCAGACTTCACTATGAAGGTCCAGTTCCATGTAATAAATTTTAATACCACATACAAGTCGCTACTTGGCCGTCCTTGGCGACATGAAAATATGGTGGTACCTTCAACTCTCCACCAATGTATCAAATATAACCATGAAGGAAAGGAGGAAATGATATTTGCCGACCTCCATCCATTTGAAGTATTTGAATGTCACATGCTGGATGCGCCATTCTACATAGAACAGCCATAGAAAATGCCTAAGGTAGAGGTCTTAGTGAAGACAGTAAAGAAAGCCTCCGGGGACGATTGGTTACCGCCACCGCCGCCTGGCTATGTGAACCCCTGAGGGGTATCCCATGTCACCACCACAGGAGATGTGGGCAGAGCAGTGCCTCCTGCTATTTTTCCACAGGCGAATGAACTTAAAATGGAAGATCGACATGATCATATCAAGGTGCCAGGGGGTCTCTGCAGGCCGATAGTCGGCCTTGACCATTCCATGATCAAGCCTCTCAGAACTTTGGAAGTGACCCATGATGAAGGTCCCACCGGCTTGTTCTATGTTACAAAAGAACACACAGCGTGAGAAGATGCTGATTGTTGCCTCCCTGAAGACTTGGAGAGCGTTGCAGTGCCTGTTCAGAGGTTTCCTTTTACCTCAGACAACATGGCCAGAATGTTAGTAAAACAGCATATCCATGCTGGCCAATCTCGAAAGACGACTGAGGCCTTCCAAAAGCTCTGGTATCCTGCCAACATTGACAAGGAGCTCAGACGCGTATCTCAACATCTGGGGCTGGGATTCTCATTAGAAGAATATTATTATAGCAGACAATATGAGGTGGACACCATCTCTATCCTCTCGTCAATAGAAGAAGCGCCTCTGGAGGTAGCTTATGATGAAAGCCCGGTAGAAGAGGAACAAGCTCAGATGTTCCAACAAGAGTACCAAAATCTGGAAGTTACCACCCTCTGCAAATGTTGGGAGCAACTCGGAGGTGAAGAGATAACTCTCCAAGCTAGATTCGATACAGCTAATAACAGCGAAGATGAAGATGCTGAAGAAGAGGTGTACAATTCCTCCTACAGTCCCTTCAATACCACCACATCAACTCATTCTCAGTCGATCGATGCAAGGGCCGCTGCAACATGTCAAACAAATTTTCTCGATGAGGACGTGACCAAGCAGGAACAAGGCGCCTCTCGCAAAGATGTGGCAATGCAAGTTGAAGCGGAACCTGAGTAGTCTCCACTTTCGGTGGAGTTGGAGAGCTGCCTTCCTAATCCAGCGATGAAATAACCAACTCCTATCAAAGCAGCTGATGAATCCCATGGAGGGGGAACTCGAGAGAACCTGATATCGGGACAATCTATGCTCCGGCTGTCCCCTGAACTACAAACCCTTGAAGAGGTCGGAGGGTGAAATGATAATACTACCGAAGTCCTTGAACTCGACGGCATCGATGGTGTTCCAGATTTCATTGACCTTGAACCCGCACCTCCAGAAATTGAGGACGGGGGCAGGCCACGGTCGATGAATTGGTAGAAGTCAACCTGGGGAGTGAAGAGGACCCCAGACCTATCTTCCTTAGCGCTCAGCTCTCCTTAGCCGAGCGGGAGCTATATGTTCAATTGCTGCAAGAATTTTGAGACTATTTCACCTGGAGTTATAAAGAAATACCCGGGCTTAGCCCCGCAGTTGCTCAAGATGAACGGGCGATTAGCCCCGACATGGAGCCAGTGAAGCAGTCACCACGGTGCATGAGGCCGGAGCTCATCACTCAAATATGGAAAGAAGTTGACAAGCTTATTGAGGTGGGATTTGTCGAAGAGAACCAATACACTACATGGCTGGCCAACATAGTGCCTGTCAAAAAGAAGAATGGTCAAGACCATATATGTGTGGATTTCCGTAATCTAAATAAAGCTTGCCCGAAAGATGACTTCCCGATGCCGATAATAGAAGTCATGATAGATGCTACGACTGGCCATGAGGCCCTTTCTTTTTTGGATGGTTCATCCGGCTACAATCAGATATGGATCACGGAGCACGACCGCATCCATACTGCTTTCCGTACCCCAAGGGTATCTACCATTATAAAAGGATGCCTTTCGAGCTGAAGAATGCAGGCGCCACCTGCCAACGCGCGATGACCAGAGTTTTTGATGAATTGCTCTACCACACAGTCGAGTGCTACATTGACGACTTGGTGGTTAAGACCAGAAGAAGGTGGACAAGATCTCCGAACAATATTCCAATGGCTCAGGCAGTACGAGCTGAAGATGAACCCGTTGAAATGCGCCTTTGGAGTCTCCAGCGGCAAGTTTTTCGGTTTTATTGTAAGGCATCGGTGGATTGAAATAGAGCCCACAAAGATTAAAGCCATTCAGGAGTTGCCTCCGCAAAGGAACCTCTCCGAGCTGCGGTCTCTCCAATTCGGCTAGCCTATATCCGACGATTCATATCGAATCTATCCGAAAGATGTCACCCTTTTCACAAGCTGATGATGAAGGATGTCCCGTTTTATTGGGATGAAGAATGTCAGGCGGCATTTGAGAAGCTGAAAGAATATCTCAAGACCCCTCTTGTGCTCGGTGCAGGCGGCCACTGATCTTGTACATAGCAGCCACGCATTGTTCTCTAGGGACGATGTTGGCCCAAAATAATGATGAAGGAAAACAGCAGGCCCTCTACTATCTCAGCAGAAGATTGGTGAGGACCGAAGAAAAATATTCTTACATTGAGAATAATTGCCTGGTGCTGGTCTTCGCGGTCAAGAAGCTCTGACACTATATGTTGTCGCATGAAATTAAGTTGGTCTCCAAGGCAGATCCATTGAAGTATATATTCTCTCAGCCAGCACTAAAAGGCCGTCTGGGAAAATGGGCGGTCATACTTATGGAGTTCGATATCTCCTATGTGCCGCAGAAAGCCGTCAAGGGACAAGCCATTGCAGATTTCTTTGCTGCACACCCAATATCTGAAGATTCTCTATTGTAGGCTGAACTGCACGAAGATGAAACACTGGAAGCAAACCAGGCGCAATCCACATTATGGCAACTGTATTTCGATGGTGCTTCCAGAATTGACACTACAGCCAACGGGCCCAGAAGAATTCGAGCCAGCGCAGGTGTAGTCCTGAAATCTCCAGAAGGGGAGGTCGTAGACACCTCTTGTTCAATCAACAAGCCTTGCACAAACAATGAGGTAGAATACGAGGCTTTGATTATCGGCCTACAAATCACCTTATCCATGGGATCCAAATGCTAGAAATCTATGGGCATCCCATGCTAATTGTGAAACAAGTGGAAGGAGAGTTTGATGTCCGAAAGTCGGAACTCCTCCCCTATCACCAGTTGGCCCTAGGCCTGATGGCAAAATTCTATTACATCCAGATAAAGCATGTCAACCGAGGATAGAATGCTCAGGCAGACGCCCTAGCAAAGGTAGCTAGTTCCCTGGCAGTCCCGCCGGATGGAAGCTTGAATGTTGCCATCATCAATAGGCGATAGGTCCCAAGTGTGATGGATGTCCCAGTCACGGGAGAAGAAAATGAAGTAATGGCTGTAGAAGAAGCTCGACAACGCAATTGGCGGGAGCATCTGTTACAATGGTTTCAACGCCAGCAGTTGCCGAAAGAAAAAGAATAGAGAATGAAGTTAATAAGAATCAAATATTCTTATGAAATGAGAAACGGGACTTTGTTCTGAATAATGGAGAATGCCAAAAATAAAATCCTGCTGCGTTGCTTGTCCATTGACGAAGCCATGTAAGTCATGCATGAGGTGCATGCTGGGTCAGCTGGAGCACATCAGGCCGGTTCGAAAATGAAAATCAAGATAAAAAAGCTGGGCTACTATTGGCCCACCATGTTTGATGACTGATGTAAGTTTACCAAGACTTGTCAAAAATGCCAGGAGCATGCTAACATCTCGAGGAGGCCTCCGGCACCACTACATCCCACCATCCCAAGTTGGCCGTTTGCTCAATGGGGCACAAATGTGGTAGGTCCTCTGCCACCCTCCTCCTCTGGATGCAAGTACATCTTGGGAGCCACAGACTACTTCTCCATATGGGTAGAGGCGGTGGCATTAAGAGAAGTAACGGGGGAGCTGGTCACCAGGTTCTTCCGCCAGAATATAATATTCTGGTTTGGGTTTCCCAGTCGAATCATTTTTGACAATGGCAGCCATTTCAGGAACAAGAAAATCTACCGGTTGGCTGATAAATATAAAATTGATTTGAGGACTTCTTCTCCCTACAACCCTCAAGCTAATGGGCTTGCAGAAGCTTTCAATAAAATGCTGTGCACCTTGCTGGCAAAAAATGTTAACTCCAGTAAAAGAGATTGGGAAGAAAGGATGTACGAAGCACTCTGGGCTTATCGCACAGTTTATAAAACCCCAACTAGCTGCTCACCATTTTCCCTCGTGTACGAGTCAGAAGTGGTAGTACCAATTGAATTAGAAGTCCCATCACTGTGGGTCACCATTCAGCATGGTTCGGTCGGAAGCGAACAAGCCAATGTGGACAGAAGATTGGAGGAGCTTGCCGATTTGAAAGGAAAGCGACTCCGAGCACAACAAAATATTCAATTATACCGAGCTCGCATGGCCCGTGCTTTTGACAAGCTGGTCAAAGAGCGAGAATTCAAGAAAGGTGACCTTGTTATGGTTAAGAGAAGAGAAGTTATGGCAGCCAACCCCAATGGGAAACTGACTGAAAATTGGATAGGCCCATACATTGTCAACCGAGTCTACGAAGGAGGCACTTATGTCCTAGTAGATCACAAGGGTGCAGTCCAGTTCTCCCCTCTCAACGGGAAGCATATGAAGCTATACTGGGCAGCTGCGCCGATGCCTGAAGACTGAAAGCACCCAAGTTCCAACCATAATCCCACTAGGTCATAATGCCCCCAACGGACCTTACGTCCATCTAGGTAAAGAAAGAACCTCTTCTTTACTCGGGTATTAACCCCATACCTGTGAATCTTTCTTGCATGACTTCCAACAGACCTTACGTCTGTCTAGAAGAAGAAAACCCTCTCTTTGCTTGGGCATTAAACCCATGCCCGTGAACACTATTTTCAAGACATCCAACGGACCTTACGTCCATATGGATGAAAAGGACCCCGCCTTGAATACTACCTCCATAATGCCCTCGATGGACCTTACGCCCATGGGGATAAAGAAAACTCTTTCCTTTGCATAGGCATTAACCCCATGTCTGTGAATACACAGCTTAGCGGCGCAAGGCTTCGTGCCCCAGCCAGCTCATATGTCATATTGCCATTACGGGCCTTACGCCTGGATCGGCATCAATTCTATCCTTTGCGTTGGCATTCGTCCTTGCCAATGAATAGGCCCTTCGTTTAACGCAAGGCTTCGTGCCCTAGCCAACTACGTCCATAATGTTGTCGTTGCGGGTCTTACGCCCGAATCGGTGAATATTCTCCCCTTTGCATTGGCATTTGATCTTGTCAATGAATAAGCCCCTTTTATCAAGGGTGCAGCTCAGTTGGATAAGCTAGGTATACCTAGCATCCGTATCATGTAATATTCATTTGATGTTTTTCTCAATAAAATTAACCTCCTAGTGGTCTAATGGCGAAGTGTTTCCTTTGTCGAGGAGCAATTTCCATTTCACCTCTAGGCAAGGTTTCATAAAAAAAAAAAATAAGCCCCTTTTTGGCGCAAGGATTCGGGCCCTTGCCATTCACATATACACAGTGGTGCCATTAAGGGCCTTACGCCCGAATCGGCAAAACTTCTACTCCTTGCGTTGACATTCGCCCTTGTCAACGAACAAACCCTTCTTTGGCGCAGGGCTTCGGGCCCTAGCCAATGATGTATACACAGCATTGCCATTGCGGGCCTTACGCCCGAATCGGCACTAATTCTACCCTTTACGTTGACATTTGATCTTGTCAACGAATACACCCCTCTTCGGCGCAAGGCTTCGTGCCCTAGCCATTCATATATACACAAGGGTGCCATTGCGGGCCTTACGCCCGAATCGGCACTAATTCTACCCCTTGCGTTGGCATTTGATCTTGTCAACGAATACACCCCTCTTCGGCGCAAGGCGTGCCATTACAGGCCTTACGCCCGAATCAACACTAATTCCTTCTCTTGCGTTGGCATCCGTCTTTGCCTATGAACAAACCCTCTATTGACCAAAGACTATGGGTCCGAGCCGATGGTCATCTATTGTTCCCAATTGTCATCAAAAAAAAATGAAAGAAAAAAATGGGGCTTAAAATAGAGGTGCCCCACCAGACTTGTTCATTCATTTGGACAAGGGTAAAAAGGGCGATAACCCAGCTGTGGTGAAAACCTGAAAGGGCGCTGCAGGTAAAATCGGGGACCCCATCACGTGAAAACCCAAAAGGGCACGTGGGCAATGTTATGTTAGATGGAAGCACTCTATTACCATGGAGAGTGGATCTAGAGGGGGGTGAATAGATCGATTGCCTAAATTAAGAACACAGTTATACTTTAATGCGGAATTAAAATGGGCAACTGTTGGACAAACGAGGGAGCATAGTGAAATCACAAGATCCACAAGCAATCGCACAGTAGACAGCAATTTTAAGGTGGTTCGATCTCAACCCAAAGATCTACGTCCACCCCACACTCCAACTAGAGTGTGGATTCTGCTGACTCACAGCTTGAACCGCTGGGCAATACAGCTTAGCCTACAACCGCTGAGCTTCACAGCTTGCTGTCCGAGACTAAGTCTCGCCCGCTGAGGAATTACAGCTTAACCTGTCCAGAGGCTACACCTCTGCAAACTCGCTGGGGAATATAGCTTACCCGTCCAGAGGCAACACCTCTACAAATGCTGACTCACAGCTTGAAGACAAGAGTTCGAAGAAAAACAAAAACAGAAGCAAACGAAAACAATAAATCCCAACAGGGAATGTAGCTCGCAATGAGCAACTCAGCTCTGGTATCTGAACCAAGAGTCTGAGGAACAATCAGACAAGCTCTCAAACAAACTCTCTCTCAACTCATCTCTCTTAATCTTCTCTTCTCTCTTTTTCATCTTCTCTCTGGATCGTGAATTTTCTTCTCTGCTCTCAGTGGCTCTCTACTGCTTCGAGCTTCTCTGCTCTCTAGCCTTTTCTTCTCGATCAACCTTCTTCTGATGGAAGAAGATTCATATATATACCAGCAGCAATTTGGAGAGCGTATGGCTTTCAAATTCCCGCCCAATGACTTGGACCACGTGGCAGCATCCAGGCTTGTTGCTTTACACGTGTCACATTCTGGACGCCTCGTCCATCCTTGGATCACGAGCCATGTCATCAATCTCTGTAAATAGTCCCTGTCAGACAATCAAACAGAGTTATCAGTTTAAGGTTGAAACCTTGTACAGACTATATGAAGACAGCGCTGAAGCATGTATAGACTTTGTGAATGCGAAACTATGCCATGTATAGACTTTATATATGCAAGGCTAGAGCATGTATAGACTTCATATATGTAGTGCTATGGCATGTGCAGACTTCATATATGCAAGGCTGAGGTGTGTACATGCTTAGTGAATGCAACACTGAAGCATGTACAGACTTCACGTATGTAAGACTATGAACATTACAAATGGATGTACTAACATGCCAAATGAATATGCAGACTCAACGTGCATCATTGTGCAGACTTACTAAAATGATGTATGAGCACAGCAATACACAATGTGCAGACTTCGTGCAATGCATGAAGCAGTGTATAGACATGGAGTGCAATGTGCAACCAATATACATACTTTGCAATGCCTAGTGTTAAAGCATGAGAGCACAATGCATCATGTACAGACTATGCGTTATACAACCAGACGATGTCTAGACTTTTATAAATTGATGCACAACAAAAAAAAAACACCTCCTTCCTGGGCGTCAGTTTCAGAAGTGACGCCCCTTTTGATGGACGTCAAATTTCAAGCATAATAGAATGTATAGACTTTCTACGGCATCAAGGCAACCATGATGATGTACAGACTCAGTGTTTTTGCAGCTAGCAAATGTATAGACATTGCGATGTGAAGCACACAGGCTATACAGACTTGTGCTACTGCTGCAAGTGGACAATGTACAGACTTTGGACATGCGTGCATATTATGCGATGTACAGACTTGAATGCGTGCATGCAACACGATGTATAGACTTGCTCATGACTGTCTAGACTCTGCATGCGTGCTATAGCAATGTGCAGACTTGCTGACAAAGCGTTGTGCAGACTCTGCGTGCCACAATGTGCAGACTTGCGAGTGTGTGACATGCACAAAGATGCTAAGTAAGACGGTCCAATGTATAAACTTCAAGTCCACTTGAGAAGCTGAGTGAGACGGACCTCACAAGCTATACAGACTTGAATGCATGCTTACAACACGATGTATAGACATTTCCTGTGCGAGCAATGCAGCAATGTATAGACTTTGCCATGCCCAAGGTGATGTACAGACATGCTGGCAATGAGTGTACAGACTATGTATATGCGTGAGACAGCTTAATGCACTTGAGAGCAATGTACAGACTATGCTGAGACGCAACATGAGACGCTCAATGTACAGACTTTGCATATGCATGATGGCGAGTGTATAGACTTCATCTATTAAGGTTCAGACATGCTATCAAGGAATGTATAGACTTGATGCATAAACACATCTCTGCGATGTATAGACTTAATGGAGTGAACGATGCACAAATGCATGAGACACAGACTGTACAGACTTAGTGTTATGCAGCCAGACAAATGAATGCAGAGACAATGTATAGACTTGGGAGTGCAACGTCGGTAAAGATACCAATGTATGGACTTCCTATGCCTGCGTCAAATGCGATGTACAGACTTGCTATATCTGCTACACATGCAATGTACAGCCTTTGAGTGTGTAGACTTATGTGTGTATGCAATGTGTAGACCTATGTGTGTGCGCATGACGATGTATAGACTCTGACTGCATGGAACATATAGACAATCTGGTAAAGACAATTTCATCAAAACATAAACAGTTGCCAATCAATCAAAACAAGCTGTTGCCAATGAAGTAAAGCTTATTGTCAACATCATCAACACAGAGGAGTCACAATAATCTCCCCCTTTTTGATGATGGCAATATCCTATCATATAGAATAGCAACATCCTGTCATACAGATGTATTTTTGATAAAAGACATGATTTGTTGGTCAGATTTGTCATGCAGATGCTATGAATGCATGCTGAGAAATGAAAACAAACTCCCTTCTAACAAGATCTCCCCCTTTGCCATAACATGATGCATACACTCCCCCTGGAATTCACCAAACAGACAATATATTCTCCCCCTTTGCCATCAACAAAGAGGAGGGAAAGAAAGTGTAAGGCAAGAAAGATATCTGACTGGCATTCTGAGCAAGTAGTTCAGGAATTAAGCATTCTAAAGCATAGAGTCTTCAGTCATATGAATTTAGAAACTGCTTAGAGGTTGAGTTCTGGTTTGAAGGTTATAAAAAATAGAGTTCATGCACTACAATCATGGAATGAGTTTGCTGTGCATGATAATAGCAATAAACCAGAATCACATTTGAGCATGAGAGATTCAGTTTCAAAGTATCTTACTATCTTAGACTCAGTAAAATTTGTTAAGAGATACCAGGTCATGTATTGAAATTAAACAATTTGGCATACCTGAATTTTCTTTTGAAGGAAGATCATTTTCAATTTTATTTTATTAAGGGCATTCAAGTACCATTTGTCTTTTTGCGTAAGGGTACACGTTTATCAGACGCTAGTACCCCTAGATACTCAACATGATGGACCATTTTGTCTATGATCAAATTCAACAGGACTGATTTGCACCTTTTTGTGTGAAGATACACGTTTATGAGACGTAGGTATCCCCAGGTACTCAGTGAAACCACCCTACTATTTTGACCATTTATACAGAGATAACTGATACACCTCATGACTTAAGTATTGTCCATTTCTTTGATGGATCACTCAGTTTCTCAGTGCTTTACCAGTCATTGCTCCGCCAACATTATTTTTCAAATATTTTTCAAATTTTTTAACATTTTATTAACTGTCCTTTATTTGATTCAGAATGACTTGTTTAAGGACAATACACATACTTAGCCTTCTCTAACAAGATTTCAGGTGAGATTTCAGATTTCAGATACAGTTGACTTTGTCTGACATGTAATGAAATAAGGGTTGAGAGCTTTATCAATTATCAGCATTCTTATTTACTGATTGCAATATTTAAACTCGTAAGTTTATAAAGTTTAAACCATTAAGTCAGTCTTTAAGCAATTAAAATTCTTATGAGAAAAGAAGTCTGTTTTCTATTGCTTAGAATTAGAACTGACTAATAGATTGCCATATTGTCAGACTCAACTCATTCAGGGTCAAGGGATGAATGAATTCAAGAGAGAGAAGATTTGAGGTTTAATGAATTTGATGACCTCTCTGAATTTCATACAACACTACCCCTGTCTATATGCATGTGGTTTTGCAAATGAATGGGAAGAATTAGATGAGAGAGAGATTAGACACAGTCATGGCTGAATGACATGCAATGATGATCATGAGTGTGATGCCAAAAAAATATGAATGTTATGCATGCATGGTCTGATGCAACATTCAACAACCACAAAATTTATTCAAACCATCTGAGAATTTATTCATCATGCTGAAATTTACACAAGCCAAGTTCTCTTCTAAGAAATTTAAACCTTTCATTCCCTAGTGGCTTAGTAAAGATATCAGCAATTTATTTTTCTATTTCAATAAAATTCAATTCAATTTCCTTTTTATTGACAGCATCTCTAAGAAAATGGTGTTTGATCTCAATATGGTTAGTTCTAGAATGATGAACATGATTTTTAGCTAAACATATGGCACTAGTATTATCACACTAAATTGGAATACATTCCAATTTTATTTGATAATCAGCCAGTTGGTGCTTGATCCAAAGTACTTGGGCTACACAGTTACCAGCTGCAACGTATTCAGCTTCAGCTGTGGACAAAGCTACAGTGTGTTGCTTCTTAGATGCCCAAGTTACTAGACAGCCACCAAGGAATTGACAGTAGCCACTAGTGCGCTTTCTCTCTACTCGACACCCAGCATAGTCTGCATCAGTGTAGGCTAGAAGTTCTAACTCACACTTGGCAGGATACCAAAGACCAAGCTCTTGGGTGCCTAGTAGATACCTAAAAATCCTTTTCACAGATTTAAGATGTGACTCTTTAGGACTAGCCTGAAATCTAGAGCATAAACACACTGCAAACTGAATATCAGGCCTAGATGCTGTAAGATATAAAAGGGATCCGATCATACCTCTATATAGCTTTTGGTCCACTGGTTTACCTTGAGGATCTTCATCTAAGCTGGTCGAGGTACCCATTGGAGCAGCTATTTCTTTGAGGTTGTCCATCTTGTATTTCTTCAGTAAATCCCTTATGTACTTGGACTGAGAGATGAAGGTTCCATCTTTTGACTGTGTCACCTGCAGTCCAAGAAATAATTTGAGCTCACCCATTGAGCTCATTTCAAACTCATTAGTCATAATCTGAGAAAACTCCTCACACAGTTTGGGGTTAGTTGACCCAAAGACAATGTCATCCACATAAATTTGAATAATAATAATATCTGAATGACTTACCTTAGTGAACAAGGTTTGATCAACTACACCTCTTGTGAAGTTCTTATCTGTGAGGAATTTGCTCAACCTATCATACCAAGCTCTAGGAGCTTGCTTAAGACCATAGAGAGCTTTATGAAGTTTATAAACATGATTGGGAAAGTCTAAACATTCAAAGCTAGGAGGCTACCTCACATAGACATCCTCACTGATTTCCCCATTCAGAAAAGCAGATTTTACATCCATCTGTTGGAGATTTATACCTAGGGAACATGCATAAGCCAATAAAATTCTGATTGCTTCTAACCTGGCTACAGGGGCAAAAGACTCTTCAAAGTCTATTCCAAATTCTTGACTATACCCCTGAGCTACAAGTCTGGCCTTATTCTTAATCACATTCCCTGATTCATCAGTTTTATTCCTGAAGACCCATTTAGTCCCTATGACTGTCTCATGATCAGGAGGTGGGACCAAGTGCCACACCTTATTCCTGTCAAATTGATTGAGCTCTTCATGCATGACATTAATCCAATGCACATCCTTGAGAGCACAGTCAATGGACTTGGGTTCTACATGTGATACAAAAGCATATGCATTCAGTTCATTTTGAATTCTTAAGTGGCCTCTAGTCCTAGGAGGGTCATGCAAATTGCCAATTACATTATCTACAGGATGATCTTTCAGATATCTAATGCTGACAATTTCATCATCATGATTTTCATTTACCTCCCCCTGAACTGTAGGCTCTTTTCCAATAAACTCTTCATTTTCTTCCTCATCTTCGGATTTATCTGCAGGATTCCCTTCTTTCAGAATATCACCATTGTCTTCATTCCTGCATTGACCAATATTAGTATTTACCAAAGATTCATCAAAAACAATATGTGGAGATTCTTCAATAGATTTGGAATTCAGATTATACACGCTATATGCCCGGGTGTTTTCAGAATAACCAAGAAAAATTCCTGGTTCACCTTTAGGTTCAAATTTATCAAGATCTCTTTTATCATTTATGTGAATAAAGCATTTGTAACCAAAAACCTTGAAATGAGTAATTGAAGGTTTCTTACCCTTTAAGATCTCATAATGTGTTTTCTGGATAGAAGGTCTTACCATAGCTCTGTTAATTACATAACAGGCAGTATTTACAGCTTCAGCCCAGAACTTCCTTGGCAGACCACCTTCAACCAAGACTGTTCGACCCATCTCCACTAGGGTTCTGTTTCTCCTCTCCACAACTCTATTCTGCTCGGGTGACCTTGGTGAGGAGAACTTGTGATGAATTCCATTTATCCTGCAGAAATCCTCAAACTGTGAGTTTTCAAACTCACCTCCATGATCAGTTAAAATGTTTTCAATTTTCTGGTTTATCTTAAGATAGAACTCCTGAAATTCTGTGAATGCATCACTTTTCTGTGACAAGAAATACCCAAGTGTACCTAGAGAAGTCATCTACCATGACAAACTCATACCTCCTCCCTAATAAGCTGACAGACCTGGTTGGCCCAAAAAGGTCCATGTGTATTAGCTCATAGGGTTTAGAAGACAGATTTTCTGTTCTAGATTTGAATGACTTCCTAGTTAACTTGGACTGAGTACATGCATCACAGAGTTTATTTTCTTTCTTAAAGGAAACTTCAGGAAGTCCTCTAACCATGCTGTGCTTATTCAATTTATGCAATACTGTGTAACTAGCATGGCCTAACCTACGATGCCATAAGAATGCTAAGTCCTCTCTGCTAGCAGTAAGGCATAGGTTAGAATGTTGTATATCATCTAAGTCTATCATGTAAGTATTATTTATTCTTTTACAAGAAAATTTAACAATTTCGAAATCAGGTTCAAAAACTTTACAACATTGTGAGTCAAAAAGAACTTTATATCCTTTATCACATAGCTGGCTGATACTAAGTAAGTTATATGCTAAACCTTCAACCAGCATGATATCTTCAATGCAACAGGTAGTACACTTACCTACCTTACCTGTCCCGACAATCTTACCCTTTGTGTTGCTACCAAAGGTGACAAGGCCTCCATGTTTCTCTGTCAGCATGCAGAACTTGGCCTTATCTCCTGTCATATGCCAGGAGCAGCCACTATCCAAGTACGACAGATTATTCTTGGCTGCCAGGCATACCTACACACATAATCAGGTAGAGAATCTTGGAACCCAAGTCTGATTGGGGTACAGAGCAGATGAAATAGAAGCAAAGCAAGAAAGCATACTTTTTGGAATCCACATTTGTTTAAAAGAATTTTGTTCAGTGGATGCTCCAGATTTCTTTTTGTTGTTTTTCTTCTTATTTGCACAAGCATGATTATTGACAGTGTTGTTACTTCTGTGCCAGTGCCTTGGCCAGGGTGTATTCACGAAACTTTGGCCATAGTAATCTTTGGGCTGGCGGCAGAAGTGTTGGTTCCTAGGTGTCCAATTGCCATACCCACCAACCCAATTTCTGGTGTAAGGTCTATAAGACTATGTAGTCTGATGTCCATGACCTGTAAACCTTCCCTGAGTCCTAGTCCACCCTGACCTATTTGGGTAGGTTGATTGTGCAGTGTAGTAGGACTGGGCTCTAGATTGGTAGAAATGGTTGGGTTGTGCTCTAAATGCATTCTATCTCCCTTGCACCTTGGACCCTGCAGACCTATTCACAGGTGTGTATTGGGTCTTCTTCTGAGATGGTGGTGGTGGTGGAGACTTGGTGACCTTCACATGGGGTTTATGTGCATGTGTAGGCTGACCCCTAACCTGAGACTGAGCCTTAGAATTTGGCTTGGATGTACCAGCTCTACTAGGCTCACTAATCTTTTGTTTGCCCTTCTCCTCAGCACTGGGCTTCTTCAGATTTCCAGTTTTGTTCACAGAAATTTTTGAATTCATGTTAATCAGAGGTCCTTTCTCTTTTTGTGCGACAAATGAAATAGTCTTCATTCCAAAACTTTTTGTTGCACTAGAATTAAATCCAAGGCCCTCTTTCCTGAAATTGACTTTTGACCCTAACAAAGCATTTAGGTTGTCTGAACCTTGGGTCATTTTCTCAATAATTTTCAGCTTGTCCTCATTATCTTTCTGAATATCTTCAATGGATTTCTTCAGTTCGGTGTTCACACTTAGGACAGCTTCATATTTTTCACTCACAATTTTCATCTCACTCTCATATTTCTAAATTTTCTATTTCCATTCATCAGTTTCTTTTTCTAACCTCTCATTATCTTCCTTAGAGGCTCTTAACTCATGCTTAATTTCTTCTATTTTAGAGCATGTGAGTTTCAGTTTATTTTTCTTTGATTCAAGGCATGCAATTTTATCAGTTAGAGTTGTGTCATTTTGCATGGAATTTATCTTTCTTCTTAGATGCCTATTTTCCTTTCTGATATCATCTGCTTTATCAGCTATGTCATGATAGGCATCTACCCAATCAGCAATAGTGAAATTATCGAATCGAGAGGATACCTCATCTGAGTCTTCCTCTCTGTCTTCAGAGCTTGTTGCCATAAGGCAAATGGGCTTTTCAGCTTCTCCCTCACTGTCTGAGCTGCTGCTGAAGGAGCCTTCATCCTCATCACTCCAGGTACTCACCATGGCTTTCCGTTTAGTGTTCTTTCTCTTGGACTTGTACTTGAGCTTCTGATTCTCCGGACAATCATCTTTTAGGTGGCCAGCCTTCCTGCATTGGTAACACACATTAGCTTCAGTTTGCTTTGCAGGATTAGATTTATACCTTGTATCCCGTCGGCCACCACCATGGTTCTTTCGGCTGAATCGCCTTCCTTCTTTCCTGAGGAACCGCCTGAATTCCTTGGTAATCATTGCCATCTCATTACGTTCTATATCTTCCCCAGTCAGGCTCTCCTTGGATGATGATCCACTAGAGCTGGATCGGCTGGATTTGCTGGCACTAGCTTTCAGAGCAATTGGTTTTTTCTTCTTCTCAGCTTCCTCTATCTTTGGCAGATTTATTTCATACGCCATCAGCGAACCAATTAACTCATCTGCCCTGGTGTTGCGCAGATCCCTTGACTCTTCCATCACAATAGCTTTGGTGTGCCAAACATGAGTCAGGGAATGCATAATCTTCCTTACTATATCATATTTTGTCTATGTCTTCCCAAGACCTCTGAGACCGTTAGTAATGGTTGTCAATCGAGCGTACATCTCCTTGATGGTCTCGTTGGGCTTCATCTTGAAGGCTTCATACTCTGACACTAGGAAATTCACCTTCGTCTCTCTAACCTGAGAAGTCCCTTCATGGATAACTTCCAGAGCATCCCACATCTCCTTAGCTGAACTGCAAGCCGATACACGAGAAAATTCTGTGGGGTGCAGAGAGCACTGGATAGCATTTATGGCGCTCCAGTTTAGAGTGGACCTTCTGATCTCTTCCTTGGTTTCAGACATCCTCGTTAGGGGCAGCTCATAAGGTCCCTTATAGAGTACCTTCCAAATCTCGTAGTCTTTCGCCCTAAAAAAGACTTGCATACAGTTCTTCCAGTATGCATAATTCGATCCATCAAAGAAAGGGGGCTTGGTGGTTGAGTGTCCTTCAGCGATCATTCCTCTAGCATCCATCTGTGCCTTTCCTCTTCGGGCGGTAAGTCCCTGTAGAAGAGTTAGGCTCTGATACCAACTGTTATGTTAGATGGAAGCACTCTATTACCACGGAGAGTGGATCTAGAGGGGGGTGAATAGATCGATTGCCTAAATTAAGAACACAATTATACTCTAATGCGGAATTAAAACGAGCAGCTGTTGAACAAACGAAGGAGCACAATGAAATCACAAGATCCACAAGCAATCGCACAGTAGATAGCAATTTTAAGGTGGTTCGATCTCAACCCAGATATCTGCATCCACCCCACACTCCAACTAGAGTGTGGATTCCGCTGACTCACAGCTTGAACCGCTGGGCAATACAGCTTAGCCTACAACCGCTGAGCTTCACAGCTTGCTGTCCGAGACCAAGTCTCGCCCGCTGAGGAATTACAGCCTAACCTGTCCAGAGGCTACACCTCTGCAAACCCGCTGGGGAATACAGCTTACCCGTCCAGAGGCAACACCTCTGCAAATGATGACTCACAGCTTGAAGACAAGAGTTCGAAGAAAAACAAAAATAGAAGCAAACGAAAATAATAAATCCCAACAGGGAATGTAGCTCGCAATGAGCAACTCAGCTTTGGTATCTGAACCAAGAGTCTGAGGAACAATCAGACAAGCTCTCAAACAAACTCTCTCTCAACTCATCTCTCTCAATCTTCTCTTCTCTCTTTTTCTTCTCTCTGGATCGTGAATTTTCTTCTCTGCTCTCAGTGGCTCTCTGCTGCTTCGAGCTTCTCTGCTCTCTAGACTTTTCTTCTCGATCAACCTTCTTCTGATGGAAGAAGATTCATATATATACCAGCAGCAATTTGGAGAGCGTGTGGCTTTCAAATTCCCGCCCAATGACTTGGACCACGTGGCAGAATCCAGGCTTGTTGCTTTACACGTGTCACGTTCTGGACACCTCGTCCATCCTTGGATCATGAGCCATGTCATCAATCTCTGCAAAGAGTCCCTGTCAGACAATCAAAAAGAGTTATCAGTTTAAGGTTGAAACCTTGTACAGACTATATGAAGACAGCGCTGAAGCATGTATAGACTTTGTGAATGCGAAACTATGCCATGTACAGACTTTATATATGCAACGCTAGAGCATGTATAGACTTCATATATGCAGTGCTATGGCATGTGCAGACTTCATATATGCAAGGCTGAGGTGTGTACAGGCTTAGTGAATGCAACACTGAAGCATGTATAGACTTCACGTATGCAAGACTATGAACATTACAAATGGATGTATTGACATGCCAAATGAATATACAGACTCAACGTGCATCATTGTGCAGACTTACTAAAATGATGTATGAGCACAGCAATACACAATGTGCAGACTTCGTGCAATGCATAAAGCAGTGTATAGACATGGAGTGCAATGTGCAACCAATGTACATACTTTTCAATGCCTAGTGTTAAAGCATGAGAGCACAATGCATCATGTACAGACTATGCGTTATGCAACCAGATGATGTCTAGACTTTGATAAATTGATGCACAACAAAAAAAAAACACCTCCTTCCTGGGCGTCAATTTCAGAAGTGACGCCCCTTTTGATGGGCGTCAAATTTCAAGCATAATAGAATGTATAGACTTTCTACGGCATCAAGGCAACCATGATGATGTGCAGACTCAGTGTTTGTGCAGCTAGCAAATGTATAGACATTGCGATGTGAAGCACACAGGCTGTACAGACTTGTGCTACTGCTGCAAGTGGACAATGTACAGACTTTAGACATGCGTGCATACTATGCGATGTACAGACTTGAATGCGTGCATGCAACACGATGTATAGACTTGCTCATGACTGTCTAGACTCTGCATGCGTGCTATAACAATGTGCAGACTTGCTGACAAAGCATTGTGCAGACTCTACGTGCCACAATGTGCAGACTTGCGAGTGTGTGACATGCACAAAGATGCTAAGTAAGACGGTCCAATGTATAAACTTCAAGTCCACTTGAGACGCAGAGTGAGACGGACCTCACAAGCTATACAGACTTGAATGCATGCTTACAACATGATGTATAGACATTGCCTGTGCGAGCAATGCAACAATCTATAGACTTTGCCATGCCCAAGGTGATGTATAGACATGCTGGCAATGAGTGTACAGACTATGTATGTGTGTGAGACAGCTTAATGCACTTGAGAGCAATGTACAGACTATGCTGAGACGCAACATGAGACGCTCAATGTACAGACTTTGCATATGCATATGCATGATGGCGAGTGTATAGACTTCATCTATTAAGGTTCAGACATGATGTCAAGGAATGTATAGACTTGATGCATAAACACATCTCTGCGATGTATAGACTTAATGGAGTGAACGATGCACAAATGCATGAGACACAGACTGTACAGACTTAGTGTTATGCAGCCAGACAAATGAATGCACAGATAATGTATAGACTTAGGAGTGCAACGTCGGTAAAGATACCAATGTATGGACTTCCTATTGCTATGTCAAATGCGATGTACAGACTTGCTAGATCTGCTACACATGCCATGTACAGACTTTGAGTGTGTAGACTTGTGTGTGTGTGTGCAATGTGTAGACCTGTGTGTGTGTGCATGACGATGTATAGACTCTGACTGCATGGAACACATAGACAATCTGTTAAAGACAGTTTCATCAAAACGTAAATAGTTGCCAATCAATCAAAACAAGCTATTGCCAATGAATTAAAGCTTATTGTCAACATCATCAACACAGAGGAGTCACAACAGGCAAAAGCAAGAGGGGGCCGGTGCCGGCGAAAACCCAAAAAAAGGGTGTTTGCATCGGTAATGTGGTTATATATATATATATATATATATATATATATATATACCACACATACATACACATGAAAACAAAGATTTTTTCTCCCAAGACATCCTTGTAAGCAGGATACCACTAGATGTCCCACCGAAAACACACCACCTATACGGCAAAATCCAATCGGAATAGGCCTTCCGCCTGTTTCAACTATTAAAACCATTTCTTGCTTCGACGTTTAACCCAATGTCGATGAATACATCTACCCTGATCGTCATCGGCATCAGTGACGTCAGTGATTGAAACCTTAGCTCGGACCTTCCGTCATTGTTAATGCTATAAAAATCATTTCTTGCTTCAACATTTAACCCAATGTCAATGAATACATCTACCCTAATCATCACCAGCATCGGTGACGTCAGTGATTGAAACCTTAACTATGACCTTCCATCCTTGTTAATGATATTAAAACCATTTCTTGCTTCGACATTTAACCCAATGTCGATAAATACATCCACCCTGATCATCATCAGCATCGGTGACATCAGTACTTGAAACCTTAGCTTGGACCTTTCATCCTCGTTAATGATATTAAAGTCCCTCTTTGCGTCGACATTCTGCCCAGTGTCGACGATGCCCTGATTTTCGTTAATATTGACAAAAATCAGTGAACAAGACTTTAACTTGGACCCTTCATCCCCGCTAATGAAGAATATACCTCTTGGCCACGATATTCGTTCAGCCAGTGAATATAATAATGCTCTGGCATTGGCCTAGAAGAATATTTTCCACTCAATCTTGCCTAACCTTAATTTTGGGGGACATAGCGTGGCTGTGGAGCGAACTCCTCACCCCTTCCCTGAAGGTGTAAGCGCTCTCCTGTCCTAGCAGCTAACACACCCCAAGATTGGTGAAGCTAGTCTTGTACCTCCACTCACATTAGGGAAGGAAGGAAAATAAATACACAGCTAAGGCTCGGCACAAGTATGTAAGGCAAGGCTGAAGAAAATAGCATTGCATGGAAGAGGTGCATGAATTTCCTGCACTGATACACACTATAAAAAAAGAGAGAAAAACAAAAAAAAATATACATCCTTGGACTGTATGGCGAGAGATATCATCAAGCGTCGGAAGTCTGACAGAAGGATGGGCAGCTAAATCCTGCAATCGGCGTTCCTCGGCTTCCAACCTCTGCAGCTCCTCCTGAAAAGAGACAACGCGCTTCTCCGCTAACTCGGCCTCATCCGAGCATCGCACCCCTAGTTGCTCGGTGCAAGCTAGGTCTTCTTCTGCCTGAGCCAGTTCAGCATGGGGTTCAAAAATTCGTTGCCGCAAGAAAGAAGCCTGTTCAGCAGCTCCCTCAACGATATTCCTATGTTAGCCAAGGAACTCTATGGAAGCCCGTATAGCGGTATGGCATTCTTGCCATTGAACCGCCAGGGCGGTCAGCTGGTCCCTCAAGCCGTGCTCAACAAATTCTCACCGATTTACATACTTAAGTAATAATGTTATTCGTGGCAGCCAGTTCTGCATGGGACAACCGAAGGCTATGAGGGTGTTTGATATGGACTCAGCCAGTCCCCTCAGCTGGGCGTAAGATAAGTCCCGACGAGCCATCATAGTTTGTTTGAGCGTCTCCAAGTTCTTCCACACCATCTTGTCTGAATACTGCAAGCCAAATGACGGTGCATTGGGGAGATGAAACTCTACTCTGCTATCAACTTCGGCCCAGAGGTCATCAATGGGCTCCGAAGAAGATGAAGGCAGTACCGGCAGGGAGACAAGGGGTGTCATACTCTCCTCTGTCTGTATGACGGAGTCGATAGCCATCGAGGTAGGCACTTCAAGTCCTCCATCCAACCAAGGGACAAGGTCTGTAGACTCGAAGCCCACACTTTCAGAAGCAAACTCCAGCTGCCCCGTCGGTTCTGACATTTCCTTCAATTCGGTCCCGGGGGTGATAGATAGAACGGTTGTTTCTCCCGGGAGCTCTATATTTTTCGGAGGAGGCTCTTCATGCCATTTAATACGGGCCGCCTGCTCCGACTCGGACTTTACTACAGATGACAGGATTATTGTCCCACTGCCCACTTCTTCAGGAATTCCTACACCTTCTGAGGAAGGCGGTTCGTGCTGTCCCACTGGGAATGGCCGCTCCAATTCAACGCTGGCTATGGTGGTCAAAGCAATGGCATCCTCGGCCATTTCCTCTGCAGGCTCCGCTCCTGATGCACCCTCGGTAATGGCCACATCAGCTGGTTCTGGCCCGGACTCCACTGACTAGAGCTGAAGTTGTTTTACCAAAGACTCATATGTGTCCAACACAGAGCCAGGCTCACCCGGGAATTTCAAAGCAATGGCCTTTAATATGGGCACCATGCCCACAATGGGAGTGAAGTCTGTCCATGTTGCTTGAAAAGGGGAGAAAGCGGTGGTAGCAGTCATTGCTGGAAAATTCAACCCCACTGAAATCATGGGCTCCTAAGTCTGGCTGCGTCAAGGCTGAGTAAATCTCCCGCCCAGGGCTTAGCGCGTTTTAGGGGCCCAATGCCAATTGGGGTGGGCTGAATGGAGCAAAGTCACTCCCATAGGATAGGGAAGGAGTGCTACCCTCCGACCCTACATCCTGCTCATCCTCATCACTGGAGGGTTCATAGTCTATAATTCCTCCAAAGAAGAACTTTCGGCTAGTTCTGCTACCGCCGTGCCAGGGCCCGTAAGGCGCACTGAACTGTCAAGCGACGCCCCTAAAGATACTTTCCGAAGGGCTAACACGGCCAGCCATTCGGAGCACCGTCGGGTTGGCTGGGAACTCTGGGCAGGAGATGTTGTAGGAGGAACTTCGGCAGGTTCCGAAGGGAGAATATCTGAATAATTAAACAGATAAGAATGATGAGTAAGGAGGAGAGCAGTAAAATGCTACAATAGAGGTCCCGTGGGCTATAATATTACCTCCATCGCCATGACTAGGCGTTGGAGAAGGAAGGTCCACGGTGATCGGAATGGTGGGTGTCTCTGCACCCCCAACTTCTTAGGCACCGCCACTAGTTATCGCTTCCTCGACAACTGAGATAGAAAAGTCATGGTGCTTAAATAAAAAAAATAAGAAGAATGAAAAGCAGGAATAGCAGAGCCTCGAGGTTATACCTCGGGAGGGAGTTTAGAGGAGATATACCTGCTGAAGGAATCGTTTGCTCCTGTGCTATCTTGAACTCCCGGAAGGTTGGAATAGTGGGCAATGAGATGGCGGGCTCTGTAGGCGCAGTCCTCTTTTCCACTGCAACTTTTGCCCGGGCCCTCTTAGCCCGAGAAACTGCCTCCTTGACCTTAGACCTCTCTCGCTTCCGAGAACCCCTGGTCGATAAAGGCGTGGTAGTCGGGGCAGCAGGCAGAGACTCGAAATAGCTTAGCTTCGAGGCCTTAGAAATTAAAGACCGATACTCTAAAGTTGTTTTGGAGGTCAGGAAGTCTACAGAGAAATAGTGCATCCACTGGGTGACTGTGTGAATAAGATGCATATATGGGTAAAGGAGCAAGCAAGAATTAAATGGCATGTACCTGGTGGGGCCGAATACAATGGAGAGAGAGTCCAATAATACAAGGAGGGCTCCTTGTTCTTGGAGGATCCCTCCCGAACCGGCCAGCAAATATCACCTATCTTGATGTAATGTTCAGCTAGGAGTGCCAAGTCTTCGTGGCCGCAGGCTGACAGGCAGTAATAGAGGCCAAGATGGTCCATACCCCATCCATCGGCATACCTAAAGGCGATGAAGAGAGGTCTCTCCAATATAGCCTCGGCCTTATCAATAATAGAAAGGCCGTGAATGTGCAACAGGACAAAGAGCCAAGAAGTTCGGCTATACAGGGTGGGACCCCGATCTTCTTTCCTCACAAAACTCCAATACGAACACAGGCGATCAGTCTCTGGATGCCATGAGGCCGGGGCTGTGATGGGCTCTTCCACTGGTAGCGGAAAACTGCTGAAGAGCAATCCTCTCGCTACTAACTTTACATAGGCCCTAAAGAGTCTCTGTGAAGCTGTCTTTATTAATCTCTGGAAGAACCGGCTGTGGCTTGGACTTCTTCTGTTTGACAGCTTTCCACGCCGCCAAATAAGCCTGCACCTCAGCATCTTTGTGAGACTTCAGTCTCCGCAGATGATAAGGATCAATTTCAAACACGGTGGAAGGTTGGGAGCTTAAGAACCGACGCTCGGCAATGTCCCAACAATTGTTCCGAGAAAGCGGATAGAAACCAGTACGAGCATTCCACCATTTAACATATTCTGGCGTCACCCGGGGAAAACGCCCAGGGACTGGCATCTGAAAAGAAGCAGCCTCATGGTGATGAAAATAATCTCACCACGTACGGGCTTCTTTGACAGCGGCTGATCCTCCTCTCGATCGACTCTCCAATGGGAACTGTGCTAAAGAGGAAGGAATCTGTTGATCATAACCAAAATTTCTACTAAACTTGAAGGGGTAATAGGGCTCTAAGTAAGTGTTGATGTCCTTTCTAAATACCCAAACACTGGGTCTAATGGACAAAGCCCAGTCTACCAACTCTGGCCCCAATAACGGCTTATCACTGAGCTGGCCTGAGATAGGGTGAACATATTGCTCAACTTCGCCAAATTTGCATTCTCTCAGCCGATTCGCCAACGGGCTTGAATGAGCAGCTAGACACCAGAAATGCAAGGCCCCAGGAGCATTCATTGGCACTTTTATCAATTGCCCCCTTATTGAGAAAAGTTGATCTGACACCTGCTGTGGCTCGGCATCGGCGAACTCTAACATTCTCGGGAACAAGTTTGGAGACTGCAGTGATCTAGGAGCAAACTCTGGAAATAGTGAACACACCCAGGCGTTGAAGAAATGAAGAGGGCCAACGGTCCGCAAGGTCCTTGGGAGGCGGCTACGGTGGATATCTCCCAACATCTTGTAAATGAAACATAATGCTGCAGGGTAGAGGGACAACTTCACACCCCATGCCATTAAACAGGCCAGATATATGGCTTCGGCGCGGATAAATGTTTCATCGCCTTGCAGCATAGGATATGTGCACAGCCAATATGTCAAGTAGGCTGCACAATGAGTAATGGGATCCAGTACCGCTGGGTTAGGGCCACTCTGGCGCCCTCTACGAAGAGAAGAAGATAAATGACTTCCGGCGAGACCGCGTCTTCAGTCTGTTCGGAGCCATTCCGACAGAAGGAAAGTCTTTGTACTTTGACTCACCTGCGAAGAAGTATTCCAGCCTGTGGATGTGAAAAAGAGAGAAGAAAAAGAATGTTACTGTGGCACGGGAGTCTCGACATCTCGAGAGCAAGTCAAAGACGGGAAGGCCGAATAAACTCCGCACCTCCTCCAAGCAGGATGAATATATCCCTGGTGCTCCGTCACCCAACAAGGAAGCCCCTCGGGCAGAAGAGACAGCCCCGTCTCCCCAGTTGGCGGTGCCGAAGGCCGAATCAAAAGAAACTCAAGAATTCGAACACATGTTCGGCATGCGCCAAAAATTACTCAAAGTCTTGAATCGGGGTTTGGAGGCTTCAAATCAAACACCTCGGAGGTGGTGCATTACAACTAAAGCAACACGAGAGGACAAGCATCCGTCCGAATAGCTGCGAAGCTGAGACAAAGTCTAAACCGGTGCGGCTCTGGCGCGCCCTTGCTTGGGCCTTAAACTGGCGGGCCCCTCCATCAAGCCTTAATCCGGCATGCCCCTCTTTCTTGGCTGCAAACCGGTGCGCCCCTTTGTATGTTGTTAATCCGGTGTGCACAACACCGCGTCGGTTTAACTTAAATGCCATCCCATCCATACTCTGATACTCTGTTCTCCTGTCGGCTTTAGATGCAGACTCGAAAGGGCGTAGCATTCAATGCTATCAAGCCATGTCTCCACCTCCGTTCGACAGTGTAGTGGCATCAACGGCGAAGGCATGGATCCACAGTGGAGAATCAGCAGAAGATCTCCCAGTAAACCCGTGAACGTCTCGTCCTCGGAAGAATGCCAGTGTACTGTGCAAATCAACGGACGACACCGCGGCATGTCAATCCCGTTCGTCTGGCAAACAAGAGTAAGTTGCGAGAGTTTCTTCCGTTCGAACAAAGAAAGGTCAGCCAGATATATATATGCTCTACCTGTTCAATAAAAAAAAAGAGAGAGGGAAGGAAGAGGCTGGCCATTGAAGAAAATGGGGGGGCGATTGAAGAAATAAGAAGAGAAGAGCAGGCCACCCGAAGAGAAGAAAAGCTTCGTCCCCGTGCCGGAGAGGTGAAGAGAAGAGAGGAGAGTGAGAGTGAGAGGTGAGCCCCAGGGGGGAAGAGCTCGTGCTTTGTTCCCCCTCTCCCATTGATGTATCTCCTCCTCTTGCCCCCTAAATGTATTTCCTTCTGCCCTAGGGTAGATCCCCCTTCTGTATTTCGATCTTCCCCTTCTTGTGGATGAATAAAAGGAAGTCTGTTCGCAAGCACGGTTCTTGGCTTTAGCCCCCGTCCCCATTTTTCTCCCTGTCTTCTACTCATCCATGGTGCTTCGAAGCCTGCTCCTCCATAGCATGGTCTTCGAAGGAACCGTCTGATGGATGAACATTCATAGCCTTTCGTGGCACACATTTGTCCCGCCTTGAGGAATCATTACCCGTGAGTCGTGAGAGCTCTTGAAGGCTAGTCCTCGAGCTTTTCCACACTCACATCTAGGTTATCGGACCGCCGTGAGGTCTGCATTTTGAGGTTCACCCCGGTGCAATCCGTTTGGTGTTCCTCTATTTTCTCTGGCAAACCTCAGCCCGGGGGAGGTGCTGCCCAATTTTCGCCAGGAAGAAACGAACCAAACTAAGCTCGCTAAGGGCAAGAACAGCACGTGCTTGAATCCTCTGAATCGAACTGAACTACCCTACAAAGTAAACCCTTCTAATAAAACGTTCAGATCTTCATGCTCATTCACCTTAACAAATGATCAAACACTTAAACTTCCTCTCTATCAACTTAATCCATCGATTGAATGAATAAACCAATCAACAAGTCAATCTGTAGGTTGAAGAAACAAGAGCAGAATGAAAGAAGATTGAAATAAACCCCACAGAAACCATCCCGGCGCGCCCTTAATCCGGCGCGGTACCCCCCCCCCCCCCGCGCCGGTTTAGGTTCACACTCAAAACTCCATGATTTTTCTCGGATTGAATAGTGCACCCCCTATTACTATTTGAGCCTTAATCCGGCGTGCCTTACTATTCATCCTGCAAAATCGGCGTGCCGCTCTTCTTGGCCTTATCCGACGCGCCCCTCTCTTGTGCAACCCATTAAATCGATGCGCCCCTCGCCCCCTCTTCTTGGCCTTATCCGACGCGCCCCTCTCTTGTGCAGCCCATTAAACCGGCGCGCCCCTATCCTCTCTTGGTATCCCCTTAACTGGCGCGCCCATTGTTGCATCCCTGTGGTTTTGATGATGTCCCACACTATAAATCAATCTTCTATCTCTAGATTAATGCTATTTCATCATGTGAGTGAGTACAGTTCAATGGCTGTCAGATATCATGCTTTACCTTAATTCTGCCTACACTCTGTCTGCACAGTTTTCACACCAGTGCGTCAACTCAGTGTGCTGATGCGTCGACCCTTCAGTCATTGTATGTCTCTGTTCTCACACCAGTGCGTGAACTCAGTGTGCTGATGCGTAGACTCTTCTGTTCAGGTTCTTCATTTGATTAAGTCTATACATCATCAGTTGAACGTAAAAGTAATACGTTGCAGCGTCAACTCATTGGGCTGCAGCGTCAACTCAGCATGTTTGCAATTCGCCTTCAGACTTTCAAGTCTATACACCCTATACTCAATCAAGTCTGTTCAGCCGTTTGCATCTCATAAAGTCTATACATTCGGTTCCTTGGGCAAAGTCTACACATCGCCTAGTCTGCACATTGCCTTCAGCCCAAGTGCTCAAAGCCAAGTCTATACAACGCCAACCCAACACATTGAACAGTTCCCCAAGTCTATACACTAGACTTCATTTCTCTAAGTCTATACATTGTCGTTTGCTCTGCAAAGTCCATACACTGGAAGCTCTTCGTTTGATATCAACAAGTCTGTACATTGGGTTCAACTCTCCAAGTCTGTACAGCCTGTTTGTCTTCTTGTGTGAAGTCTATACACATAACTAACTCTATACACTCGATTGTTAAATCTTCAACTATATACATTGGTTGAGTCTTTACACTGAGATCTCATGAAGAGTTGCAAGTCTATACACTCGTTGTTAGAGACCTAGACTGCTAAGTCTAAACACTCCCTCACTATGTACACACTTGCTATATTGATCTCTGAAGTCTATATAATGCTTCACGTTAACACTAAGTCTATACACTTCATTATTGTTGCTGAAGGGAACAGGGTCGACGCCTGAAGCTTAAAGCGTCCACGCATCAGTAGACGAAGCTTTCACGATTTCTTCTATTGCATCAACGCCACAAGCAAGCAGCGTCGACGTAGCAGTTAAAGTAGCAGAGACTCTTACAAGCGATGAAGCCTTCACGAAATCTTCCACTGCGTCAACGCCATCAACAAGCAGCGTCGACGCAGCGGCTTAAGAGATGCCAGTATAGAAATGTACACGTTCATGCGTCAACGCCACCAACTGGCAGCGTCGACGCAGCAGTCCAAGAAAGGGACGACTTATCTCTGGATGCCTTCAATACGTCAACGCAATATGCTGATAACGTCGACGCAGCTCGCCTATCTGTTAAAGACTTGAACACTGGACTGTCGATACCGTTGTGTCAACGCAATAGGCTGATGGAGTCGATGCAGTGGTTAAGAAGTTTGAAGATTTCTGATGACTGCATCAACTCTTTGGAGCAAGTGAGTTGATGCCATCTACCTCCAGTTGCTGAGCGTACTGGTGCTGGGCACGTGATCCGAGGATAAGGAAAATGCCCAGATGAGGACACGTGGTTTGACAGCCTGCTGGATGCTGCCACGTAGTCCGAACTCTTAGGGCGGGAACTGTGGAAGCCACACGCGCCCTGCTGCTGCTCCAGGTATAAAATGGAGCCTTCGTCTTAAGATGAAGGTTGATCGAAGAAGAAGCCTGGAGAGCATATACGTCCTTCGATCCAGAAAAGGAAAGAAAAGTGCAGAGAGAAAGAAAGAGAAAGGAAAAGAGCGGAGAGTTCAATATCTGAGAGGAGTTTGGTCGAGAGAGAGAGAGAGTGTGCTGATTGATGAATTGCTTCATTTGAAGCTACATTTGTATTGGGTTTCAGAACCGATTCCTTCTCATTGTTTTTTGTTTTCCACTTTGCTTTCGTTTATTTTTCGTCCTTCTATTCTGATCTGAATTGTTGTCCCTCCGGTGTGTGGAGGAAGGGAGTATTACTCCAGTTTCCCTCTGTGTTGCAGAGGAAGAGAGATCGGTGATCTCTGGTGGTGTTAGTGACTGGCTGTCATTAACAGTTTCCCTCCGGTGTGTGGAGGAAGGGAGAGGATTCTCCGGTTGTGTTCTAGCTGGGAGCTAGAACAGGTTTCAGGTTCTGTGGGTGGCAGAACTTGATTGAGGGATTTGTTTCCCTTGGTGTTCAAGCTGTGTGGCAGCACGTTGTTCGCAGACTGAGTCTGCATTGATCTAGCATCGTCTAGTGGAATCCTCACTCTAGTTGGAGTGAGGGGTGGATGTAGATTGCGGACTGCAATCGAACCACCTAAAAAACCGAGTGCCTCCTCTGTGGTTTGCTATTGTTCTCTACGCTCTTCATATGCTCGGCTCTTTGCTTCCATGTGATTTGCTATTCATTCTCATTTACATCCCTTTTGTGTACGGTTTAAGGAGGTGCGTTAACAGTAGAAAATATATTCTGCTTAAGTTTCTACAAATTGGGAGTGATCTATTCATCCCCCCCCCCCTTCTATATCACTCTTGTTGCGCTAACACTTGGTATCAGAGCAGGTTTACGCCATGTGGACGAACGGTCAAGGAAATGGTGGTGGTCCTAGAACCTTCATGGCCGAAGGTCAATCCATTAGTCGCCCTCCTTATTTCGATGGTAGTAACTATCTGTTTTGGAAGAACAGGATGGAAGTGTTCATCAGAGCTCAGAGTCATAAATTATGGAGAGTAATCACGGTGGGGCCATATGAGCTGCCACCAAATGAGGATGCTTGGACAGATGATCATGTGAAGCTCTCGTCACTCAACTGGACGGCGCTGAACATAATCCAGTGTGCTGTTCATCTAGAGGAATATGCTCGTATATCTTCATACAGAACTGCCAAGCGAATGTGGGATGAGCTGCAATTGATCTATGAAGGTACAGCTCAAGTGAAAGCCTCGAAGGTAAACCTCTACACTTCTAAGTATGAAATGTTTAAGATGAATGCAGATGAGAATATAACCGAAATGTATGCCAGGTTATCCTTGATCACTAACACTCTTAAAGGGCTAGGGAAGGATCTTGCTGAGGCAGATATAGTCAGGAAAATCCTTAGATCTTTATCCCCGGCATGGCACACTAAGGCCATTGTGATGGAGGAGTCAAAAGATTTGACTGTCTTAACTGTGAATGAACTCATAGGATCCCTGATGACCTATGAGATGAATTTCCAAGGAGGTGGAGAAGGAAGTGAGAGGAAGGGTAAAAATGTAGCTCTAAGAGCTTCCCGCAACAAGGGTAGTAATAGTGGGAGCAGCAGCAGTAGCCCCGAGTCTGAGTCCGAGCTTGAAGGTTTATCAAATCTCGACTAGGAGGAGCAGGCAATGCTCACTAGACAGTTCAAAAAAATTTTGAAGAAAAATGGAAAGACCTTTAGGAAGAAGAAGCCACAACCCTTTAACAAGAATGCTGAATTTACCAGTTAGAGGGATAGAAATTCTAAGAAACTGACTTGTTTTAATTGTAACAAATAGGGACACATGAGAGGCGAATGCCCAGACCTCCAGAAGAAGGGTCCCTATCTTCAGAAGAAAAACATAAAGGTGCAGAGGAAGAAGAAGCCACAGGCGATGGTCTGCACATGGAGCGAAGAAGAAGAAGACCCCGAAGATACTTCCTCAGAAGAATATGAAGATGCAATTTGCCTTATGGCAAACAGTGAAGAGGTGGTAATAAACGTCTTTGAAAATTTCTCAATTGATGACTGGGAGGATGCTTATGGTGATTTGCTAGATAAATTTAATTCTCTTAGTAAAGAGCACAGAGTTCTGAAAAGAAAATTTAACACAAATATTGAAGAACAAACTCTGGTCTATGAGGAAAATGAAAAGCTAAAAGAACAACTAGAAGAAATGACCTCACTAAGGGAAGAGAATGATAAGCTTAAGGGAGAAATTCAAGAAAGTCAAAAACAGCTCAATGAATTCAAAACTAAAATTGAAGAAAGCATGAATGAAATTAGAGTGAATTCAGAGAAATATGAAGCTGCGAAGAAAGTAAATGCTGAACTCCTAAAGAATTCTGAGTCTCTTCAAAAGGAGCTGGAAGACAAACAGAAAATCTTAGAAAAGTTTGTCCAAGGAAAGACTAGCCTAGATGCTATACTAGGGACTAGGGTCAATTTCAATAAGGAAGGTCTAGGCTATGACCCAACCAACAAGAGACCCTTGCAATTCAAGACAATCACCTTCTGTCTAGAGAAGGGAAAAGAAAAGCTGGACACACCATCCAGCTCAAACAGCTCTAAGGGAATTCAAAGTCCTAAAGAAAACACAAAAATCAGTACTGGACAACCATTTAAGATGGGAATGAATTTTATGAAGAATAACACTAAGCCCACTTACCAGAACACAAATGGTAGATGGACCAAGAAAGTAAATCAGAATAAGAGCTGGAATTACAACAATCAGATGGGTCCAAACAGGACCTACTAGAGAAATAACTTTCATGGTCAAAGATATGCTAATCAACAAGCCTACAAGAAATTTCCTAGGAATAGGAAGACTAATGAATGGAATAGAACTCGCTTCTCCAGTTCAGCTGGATTCAACTTTAATAAACCAGAACGGAAGGTGCCAGAGAAAACCATGCTGAAACAAATCTGGATACCTAAACACTTGATCAGAGATTTGAACAATGTCCTTGGACCCAACTCATCCTAGGTTCCAAATCAATCTGCTTGATATATTTGTGTAGGTTGGCCTGGCAGCTGAAGACAACAAGTGGTACCTCGACAGTGGCTGCTCCAGGCATATGACAGGAGACCGATCCAAGTTCAGCAAGATAGAGATGAAGCCAGGGGGTCTGGTCAAGTTTGGAGGAAAGAACAAAGGTAAAATAATTGGAGTTGGCACAGTAGGTAAGTCTTCCACAAACTCCATTGAAAAAGTATTACTTGTTGAAGGGCTTCAACACAACCTGATTAGCATTAGCCAATTATGTGACAGGGGTCACAAGGTTGTATTTGATGATAGTTCATGTAAAATCCTTGAAACAAATTCTAACATGGTTAAATTTGTAGCCAACAGGATTAATAATGTCTACATTGTAGACTTAGATTAGAATTCTGAATCTACTATTTGCTTATCTGCCAATTCTGAAAATGATGCCTTTGAATGGCATAGGCGTCTAGGTCATGCTAGTTTTTCAACTTTAAATAAATTGGTCAAGCATGATTTAGTTAGAGGAATGCCTAGAATTAAATTCAACTCAATATCAAAAGCATGTGATGCCTGTGCTCTAGGCAAACAGACCAGAAATTCTTTTAAATTAAGATCTGAGCCATTGTCTTCTAGACCAATGGAACTTCTTCATATGGACCTTTTCGGTCCAACTAGAACTCAGAGTCTTAATGGAAATAGGTTTGGCTATGTCATCATAGATGACTTCTCTAGATATTCATGGATATTTTTCTTAGCAAATAAGAGTGATGCATTTCAAAAGTTTAATCTGTTTTTCAATAAGGTCAAACAAGAAGGAAAGTACAAGGTTAGTTCTATTCAATCTGACCATGGAGGTGAGTTTGAAAACTCCATGTTTACTGAACTTTGTGACAAAGAAGGACTAACTCACAAGTTTTCTTCTCCCAGGACACCTGAACAAAATGGGATTGTGGAGAGAAGAAATAGAACAGTGGTGGAGATGGCCCGAACCATGTTGATTGAAAGCAAATTACCTAGAAGGTTTTGGGCAGAAGCGGCCAATACAGCAACCTACATAATCAACAGGGCCATGGTAAGACCCATACACAAGAAAACACCCTATGAGCTTCTAAAAGGTAAGAAACCAAACTTGTTTCATTTCAGAATTTTTGGAGCAAAATGTTTTATTCATAACAATGATAAGAAAGATTTAGACAAGTTTGAAGCCAAGAGTTCACCTGGAATATTCTTGGGTTACTCTGAAGTGTCAAGGGCATATAGGGTATTTAACATATCAGATCAGAAAGTGGAAGAATCTCCACACATCCTTTTTAGTGAAAAGAAAGATGTCTCTAATGTTAAAATCTTGACAGGGATTCCAATCATGGTGGAGACTTTCTAGAAGACCAACAGGAAGAAGAGAAGACTCAGCCAAATGGAGAAACAAATTCCCCCAATCAGGAAGGGCCAAGAGAAACAGGTGAGTCTTCAACAAATATCAGATTTCTTAAAGACCATCCTTTAGATAAAGTCATAGGCAATCCTGAAGATCCTCTTCGGACTAGGTCTCATTTTAGAAATGTGAATAATGATGACTTAATTGCTTTAGTCTCACAAATTGAACCCAAAACAGTAGAAGAGGCCTTAGCTGATCAAGCTTGGGTCAATGCTATGAGTGAGGAATTAGGTCAGTTTGAAAGGAATAATGTCTGGGAGCTTGTCCCAAGACCAGATGGTATTAATGTCATAGGAACCAAGTGGGTGTTCAAAAATAAGATGAATGAAGATGGAATTATCTCGAGGAATAAAGCCAGACTAGTAGCCAAAGGTTACTGTCAGGAATTCGGTGTAGACTTTGATGAATCCTATGCACCTGTTGCTAGGATGGAAGCTATAAGACTGTTGCTTGCCTTTGCATGCTCAAAGAACATAAAACTCCAACAAACGGATGTTAAAAGTGCCTTTTTAAATGGAGTTATTAAAGAAGAAGTTTTTGTTGAACAACCTCCTGGATTTCAATATTCTCCTCAACCTAACCAAGTTTTCAGGTTAAACAAAGCTTTGTATGGTCTAAAGCAGGCTCCAAGAGCTTGGTATGAAAGATTGTCTGAATTTCTGATCAGCAAGGGCTACAAAAGAGGTAAAGTTGATCAGACTTTATTTACCAAGGGCATGAATAAAGATCTCATCATAGTTCAGGTATATGTAGATGACATTGTATTTGGATCAACTAAGCATGAACTATGTGATGAATTTTCTACCATGATGTCTGCTGAATTTGAAATGAGCTTGGTTGGTGAACTAAAATATTTTCTTGGATTGCAGGTACAGCAGCTAGAAGATGGGTGCTTCATCAACCAAACCAAATACACAATGGAACTGTTCAAAAGGTTTGGCATGGAAAACTTAAAGCACATTACTACACCCATGGGCACCAATACTTCATTGGATGCAGATGAGACAGGTAAAGAAGTAAATGCCAAACTTTATAGAGGTATGATTGGATCACTACTTTACTTGACAGCCTCTAGACCTGATATACAATTCAGTGTAGGAATGTGTGCAAGGTATCAGTCTAGACCTACTGAACTACACTTAGCTGCAGTTAAAAGAATCTTCAGATATTTGTCAGCTAGTCACTCTCTTGGTTTATGGTTTCCTGCATCTCACACACTTAACCTAGTAGCATACACAGATGCTGACTATGCAGGCTGTAAACTAGACAGGAAAAGCACAAGTGGCCATTGTGAATTCTTGGGTGGGTGTTTAGTGTCTTGGGGCTCCAAGAAACAACATTCTGTGGCCCTCTCCACTGCAGAAGCTGAATATGTGGCTGCAGGGAGTTGTGGAACACAAGTCATATGGATTAAACACCAGCTTCAGGACTACCAAGTAGACCTGGGGTGCACACCTATTTACTGTGATAATACTAGTGCCATCAATCTTGCTAAAAATCCTATTTTACATTCACGAACCAAACACATAAAGATAAGACATCATTTTATAAGAGATGAGGTGTCTAAGAATAATTTTGAACTGATTCATGTAGGCACGGATAATCAGATTGCTGACATATTCACAAAACCTCTGGATAATGAAAAATTTTCCACATTGAGAAGAGAATTAGGCTTATACAAATTGTCTTAATTATGAAGCATGTTCTTGTTGTGAGGGGGAGTTGTGTCTGTCTGATGTTTAGCCTTCTTGCATGTTGGTTTAAGGGGGAGTTCAGAATGCTTACTGGTTAGCTGTCAGGAATGCTCTAAATAAAGGGGAAGCCTTGAGATTTTGTTGGAATATTTCATTGAGGAATGCTATGTCTTAGGGGGAGCTGAGTTGTGATGTGAGAAGAGAAGTTCTTTGACAGATTCAAAAGGGCTGTCCAAATGTGTACCTTTGCTGGTCTTGCATGACTGATTTAGTGTGGTTCTCTCAGAAAGTAGAGTGTCACTTATCTCTTAAGTCTATAAGTCAGTGACTCTAATCTCTAAATTAGAATCTTTCCTTTGGTGCTCCTTCAGAGATCTGGACTAATTGCATAAAGTATATCTTCCTACATTGTCATTGATTATGGTTCAGGCCAAAAACTTGTATGTCTTGATATCTGACCCAATCAACTTGAAATCTAGACTTCAAGACTCAATTCAAGAAAAGTTCTTTTTGGTATTGTCTTCAATCATTCTATCTTTTTAACTCAAGGGCTTAACTGAACAAACATGTTCTGTTTTGATCACTGAGAAACTGGGAGCTTCATCAATGAAATGAATATTTCTCCCAAGTCATGAGGTGTCAAATGCTTAAAATAAATGAAAAGTCATGACAGAGCAATGGTGGCTTGCTGGTGAGTAACTGGGGACTCTGGCCTCTAATCAAGGTGTTTCCTCATGTCAAAAGCCACAGTTACTAACTCTGTTCCTTAATATAAAAAAAAGGAAGGAAGTAATGAGGTACTCACTCTGAGTAACTGGGGATTCAGGCCTCTAATCAAGGTGTCTCCCTAATGTCAAAGGAAGTGAACTACCAACTTACTCATTGATCTTCTTGAAAATCATCTCCAACAAAAATTCCTTGTTGTTATGCAACTAATGGATTGCTTGTCTTCAATACCTTGAGAACACCTCTCTGATTTAGTCTCTTGCTGTCTTTTGGAATAGTTGAATGATCAGCTATATCTGGCCATACTTGTCAACTCCTACTCTCAATCATCCACTATGTATGCTGATAAACTTGTCTATCATTCTACTTCTCTATTGTGTACTGAAGTCTAAAGAATCCTCTCTTGAGATTAGAAACTCACTTATTCTCTTAAGACCTACTCGTGACTTTCTGCACTAAGTAGTAATTGCCCTTAGTCCTCATGTTTCCAGCACTGTCACACATTCTGTAGTTTTTTTTTGCTGATGTCAAAGGGGGAGAGAAGCTTGCAATGTCTGCAATTTCAGTGAGAAGTTTACAATATCAGTGAGTATTGGTTTCAGTGAGTATTGGTTTTGTCTTGAGCTTTGAGGGGAGTCATGTTGCTTCATGCTGATATGTTTATGAGTTGTGGGGGAGATGATAGTGTGCTGTAGGGAATGTTTAATTCATTTGCATGAGCATGTCTTGAATTTATTCTGCCTGTTGCAGCTGGTATTAAATTTCTTGTTGAATCTTGATATTGCTTGATTCATAGTGTTGTCATCATCAAAAAGGGGGAGATTGTTGCATCCCTATAGTTTTGATGATGTCCCACACCATAAATCAATCTTCTATCTCTAGATTAATGCTGTTTCATCATGTGAGTGAGTACAGTTCAATGGCTGTCAGATATCATGCTTTACCTTAATTCTGCCTACACTCTGTCTGCATAATTTTCACACCAGTGCGTCAACTCAGTGTGCTGATGCGTCGACCCTTCAGTCATTGTATGTCTCTGTTCTCACACCAGTGCGTCAACTCAGTGTGCTGATGCGTATACTCTTCTGTTCAGGTTCTTCATTTGATTAAGTCTATACATCATCAGTTGAACGTAAAAGTAATACGTTGCAGCGTCAACTCATTGGGCTGCAGCGTCAACTCAGCATGTTTGCAATTCGCCTTCAGACTTTCAAGTCTATACACCCTATACTCATTCAAGTCTGTTCAGCCGTTTGCATCTCATAAAGTCTATACATTTGGTTCCTTGGGCAAAGTCTACACATCGCCTAGTCTGCACATTGCCTTCAGCCCAAGTGCTCAAAGCCAAGTCTATACAACGCCAACCCAACACATTGAACAGTTCCCCAAGTCTATACACTAGACTTTATTTCTCTAAGTCTATACATTGTCGTTTGCTCTGCAAAGTCCATACACTGGAAGCTCTTCGTTTGATATCAACAAGTCTGTACATTGGGTTCAACTCTCCAAGTCTGTATAGCCTGTTTGTCTTCTTGTGTGAAGTCTATACACATAACTAACTCTATACACTCGATTGTTAAATCTTCAACTATATACATTGGTTGAGTCTTTACACTGAGATCTCATGAAGAGTTGCAAGTCTATACACTCGTTGTTAGAGACCTAGACTGCTAAGTCTAAACACTCCCTCACTATGTACAAACTTGCTATATTGATCTCTGAAGTCTATACAATGCTTCACGTTAACACTAAGTCTATACACTTCATTATTGTTGCTGAAGGGAACAGGGTCGACGCTTGAAGCTTAAAGCGTCCACGCATCAGTAGACGAAGCTTTTACGATTTCTTCTATTGCATCAACGCCACAAGCAAGCAGCGTCGACGCATCATTTAAAGTAGCAGAGACTCTTACAAGCGATGAAGCCTTCACGAAATCTTCCACTGCGTCAATGCCATCAACAAGCAGCGTCGATGCCGCGGCTTAAGAGATGCCAGTATAGAAATGTACACGTTCGTGCATCAACGCCACCAACTGGCAGCGTCGACGCAGCAGTCCAAGAAAGGGATGACTTATCTCTGGATGCCTTCAATACGTCAACGCAATATGCTGATAACGTCGACGCAGCTCGCCTATCTGTTGAAGACTTGAACACTGGACTGCCGATACCGTTGCGTCAACGCAATAGGTTGATGGAGTTGACGCAGCGGTTAAGAAGTTTGAAGATTTCTGATGACTGCGTCAACTCTTTGGAGCAAGTGAGTTGACGCCATCTACCTCCAGTTGCTGAGCGTACTGGTGCTGGGCACGTGATCTGAGGATAAGGAAAATGCCCAGATGAGGACACGTGGTCTGACAGCCTGTTGGATGCTGCCACGTAGTCCGAACTCTTAGGGCGGGAACTGTGGAAGCCACACGCGCCCTGCTGCTGCTCCAGGTATAAAATGGAGCCTTCGTCTTAAGATGAAGGTTGATCGAAGAAGAAGCCTGGAGAGCATATACGTCCTTCGATCCAGAAAAGGAAAGAAAAGTGCAGAGAGAAAGAAAGAGAAAGGAAAAGAGCAGAGAGTTCAATATCTGAGAGGAGTTTGGTCGAGAGAGAGAGAGAGTGTGTGCTGATTGATGAATTGCTTCATTTGAAGCTACATTTGTATTGGGTTTCAGAACCGATTCCTTCTCATTATTTTTCATTTTCCACTTTGCTTTCGTTTATTTTTCATCCTTCTATTCTGATCTGATTTGTTGTCCCTCCGGTCTGTGGAGGAAGGGAGTATTACTCCAGTTTCCCTCTGTGTTGCAGAGGAAGAGAGATCGGTGATCTCTTGTGGTGTTAGTGACTGGCTGTCATTAACAGTTTCCCTCCGGTGTGTGGAGGAAGGGAGAGGATTCTCCGGTTGTGTTCTAGCTGGGAGCTAGAACAGGTTTCAGGTTCTGTGGGTGGCAGAACTTGATTGAGGGATTTGTTTCCCTTGGTGTTCAAGCTGTGTGGCAGCACGTTGTTCGCAGACTGAGTCTGCATTGATCTAGCATCGTCTAGTGGAATCCTCACTCTAGTTGGAGTGAGGGGTGGATGTAGATTGCGGACTGCAATCGAACCACCTAAAAAACCGAGTGCCTCCTCTGTGGTTTGCTATTGTTCTCTACGCTCTTCATCTGCTCGGCTCTTTGCTTCCATGTGATTCGCTATTCATTCTCATTTACATCCCTCTGTGTACGATTTAAGGAGGTGCGTTAGCAGTAGAAAATATATTCTGCTTAAGTTTCTACAAATTGGGAGTGATCTATTCATCCCCCCCCCTTCTATATCACTCTTGCTGCGCTAACACCCATTTGTTTCTTTAAACCGGCGTGCCTCATAAAAAAAGAGCAAAAATTAGCTAAGTAGAAGAAAAGATAATCAATATCGCCCATGTCATAATCAAAATTTTCTTCCGCGTGCCCTCAGAAACCCCACGACCTGACCGCGCAGGTCGATCCACGTGCAAGGGCACACGTTGGCGAGTTCGGGCTCCACACTTAACAATTCGCTTCCCCGGACTGTGCGTGAAGAGAAAAGCAACGATGCCCCATGGTTTCAGATGTGGACCTCGGAATCCTTGACATGGCCATAGTCTGAAACTATCTCGGGCCAATAGTCCATCAACTTGACCCACTTCTATCGGAATCCAATATCGTAATCCCATTAAACTTGCCGTACTCGCGGCGGACATTCGTACGGTTTATCGTCCTCTTCGATGCTTCAAATGTGGACTCTCATCCGAATAATGAATGGTCTATTAGTGACCAACATATATATATCGGGATCTAACCCCAGTATTGAATTAAACTCATTGTACTAGCGGCAGACATTCGTACGGTTTTGTCATCATCTTCGATGCTTCAAATGCGGGCTCTCATCCGAACAATGAATGGTCCGTTAGTGACCGACATATATATACTGCGGTCTAATCCCGCACCCACATTAAACTTGCCGTACCTACAGCAGACATCCGTATGGCTTTGTCGTTGTCCTCGATGCTTCAAATGCGGACTCTCGTCCGAACGACGAATGGTCCGTCAGTGACCGACATATATACCGAGATCTAATATCGCGCTTACATTAAACTCGCCGTACTCACAGCAGACATTTGTACGAGTTTATTTCCATTTACGTCGTGCCTTCAATACAGATCTTTGTCCGAACATAAAGTGGTCTATGAATGACCAACAAAATTTGAATGGAACGAGACGGCTCTCGTCTTCCCCGAACCCTACGTGTGGGAATGATGTGACACAATGATGGATGATGATGTTCTGAAACCAAGTTGATGTAAAACTACCCCTTGGACCTAGAGTAGCAAGCAGCACAACAAGTTGGTAACGTCACATTGGCGGATTCACTCTCGTAAGCATACTCGGATCCGTAGAAGGACCGGCGATGGTGGAGAGGGTCCGAGGTTGGACCTCGGGGCTCCAAGGGTTTGGCCAGCTAGGATTAGATCCCAATCAGCCAAGGATGCCCAAAATAAAGGGCGACCGGCACGCCGAGGGCGAGGGTTGAAATGTCACGCTCACAACTCACCCGCGGTAATCACGCAACTAGAAGATAAATCGGGTTCGGGCACACTCTTACGCCGACGGTACTGAGGATGCAATACTAATTAAGCAAGAGAAAGCCGGCAAAGAGTAGTGTGAGTGGCTCACCTGATCGGCGTGAAGACACCGATCCCGGTCGGAGACGAGGGCGAGCGGGGAAGTGTGGGTTCCCCCGCACACTGCGCCGATGAAGCTTCAAAAAAAAACCTGCTCAAGAGTACTTGCACTACACCTCGCGCAGGAGGGTGATCTCGGGGGTGGGAATTAATTGATTACAAACAAACACTACCTCCCGCAGGGAGGGGCGGTAAGCCGGCCAGGCAAGAAGGGTAGATTGATCGAGAAACCCACGAGGAGGAGCCGCTACCGAACCAGACTGCTGGCTGTGGTTGGCGATAGACAGGCGGTGTAGTTGCTGTAGATCTCAGCCAGGAATTTTGCCGATGACGAGTCCAGAGGGGATATTCTCGTAACAAAAACCCAAACACTTCTGATTTATGTCAATTTATTCTGACATCGTCGATGGCTGCAGTGGAGGTCTGAGTAGAGCAACAGCTTCTGGGGCGGATGGCTCCCTGTTTCTGTCTGCAACTTGCAGAAGTTGCCCCGGTCGCTCCTGGATGCCGAATCATGAACCGTCAGAGTCGCTGGATCCGTGGACAAAGGCTCTACACAGAAAAACTGACGGCAACACCTTCTGAGGTCGGGGTGGACAGGGGGACGCCGATGAGTGGGAACTGCTCGCTGCAGACTGAAGGAGGCAGACCCGCGCGATCGAGGGAGAAAATTCAGAACTCTGGCTCCCGGTTACCGAAAGAGGTCCCGTTTCTTGTTCCTGATCGGGGACAGGGGGAGGAAGAACATTGATGAAGGAACTTCGGTCTGATTCCTTCACGGTTAGTCGTGGTGCGGCGACGAACTGGGTTGCAGGTCCTGGCCGCAGCGACTACCAGATAGGAACAGTGGATTGCAGAAGTTGTCCCGGCCGCTCCCAGATGCCGAATCTCGAACCGTCAGAATTTCTGGAACCGTGGACAATCCCTCTGTGCTGCAAAACTGATGGGGAAGCCGTCCGATGTCGGGGTGGACTGGGGGTTGCCGATGAGTGGAGGCAGGTCACTGCCACCTGTGGGAGACAGACCCGACCAGTCGTGGAAGAAAGACCAAAACTCTGACCTCCGGATGACGAATGCACTTCCGCTTCTTGATCCAGAAAGAGGACTGGTGGAGGAAGATATTTTCAGAAGAACTCGCGGCATGAATCTTCTACTGTCGGCCGTGGTGCAGCTTTGAACCGGGTTCAGGAGCTCTGCTGATGGAGCTCTGCGCAGTCGGGGGAGATTGGCTCTCCCGGACAGCCCCGAACTCGGAACGAGACGATTCCACCTCGCTTGCGAAGTAGACTTGCAGATATTTCCGTCGATGTAGGCCATGCCCTCAGCAGGACCAGGATGGAGTCGTGGACGGTGCTGCACCTGGGTGCGGATCTGCTGGTCTTCTCTGCACACAGGTTGGAGATTGAATGGTGGGGCAAGGTTGAGGGGGAGTGGAGTTTGGTAATGGAGGGGAGGGTGGAGGTGATTGCAGATGGGGGAGGGATGTGTGGGGGTGATGAGAGGGGAGGAGCCGGTGGTAGGGAGGTGCAGGAGGGTGGAGGGGAGTGGGGGCCGAAGCTTGGAGAGGGGAGGGTGGAGGGGTCGGCCAAGGTGGTGGGGTGGGTGTAGGTGGTGAGAGGGGGGGGCGCAACTCCTAGAGGGGGTGGCTGCTTGGGTCGCCCAAGGGACTTAATGGGGGTGTGGGGGAGTGGGAGGGTTGTCTTGGATGTGGGGAGATGTATGGGGAATAGGGAGGGTTGTCTAGGGAAGGTGAAAGGTTGCTTGGGATGTGGAAGGAATTGAAGGGAGTTATGGCCTTGGGAATATGAAAGGGTGGGGAGGGGAGGTGGAAGCTGAGGTGGCAGGGGAAGGGGGAGGTGAAAGGGTAGGTTCGCCCAAGGGAGAGAGAGAGAAGGGGGAGGAGAGAGAGAGGGGTTCGACCCCTAGAGAGAGAGAGAATGAGAGAGCTAGAGAGAGAGAGGGATGCACTTAGGCTCAAATTTGCTTAATACCTCATTAGCCTCAAAAGAGGGGGGTTGGGGTCCTATATATAGGAAATCCCCATTTTACAAAAAGTCCCTGTGAAAAAGGACTAATGACAGAAGACCAAGGGGTGGGGAGAGGGGCGCCCATGGGCCAAGCAAATGATATGGCCCAATAAGATATGATAACCCATTAACCCTCTTGGCCACTTAATGAAACCTTAGACTTAGGTAGATGACTTACTAACTTAGGTACTTGACTCAATAAAAGGAAAATTACATGATTTAAGACTCAAGTAAAAATGTAAAAATTACATAGCTAGACTCAGAAGCTTGAGATGAAAATAGTGACAAGCATCGGGACCCACGGGGAAATGGGAAGTGGTAAGTGATGTCCCCATCATACTCCCGGGGTGCGGAAAACTCGACTCCGTCGAGTAAAGGCTCACCGGGGGAGCAGCTCAGGGCGATCCTCTTCCTCCAAACTCAACCTGCACCTGCGACCAGGGGACGGCCCCTCATCCTCTCAAGGTGGCCCGGACACACCCTTATGCTGGCGATGGAACCCTGCTTGCATAGTATTGCCCCTCTGTGTACACGTCGGGCTATCAAGGCTATTTTGTGGAAGCTCTCCGGGGTGTCCCTCTTTAAAGGAAGGTATAGGCTCAAAGTACTCACGAGGATTCACCGCGGTGCCCAAATAGGGTGCCGGGTCAGTCGCTTGAGAATTGGGGTATATCCCATAGCCCATTAGTAAATTCAATCCATAAGCCAGTTTTGCCAAAGCCACTTTGGAACATGGAAGGTCCAAGTCCTCGTGCCCTCGATTTGAAGGTGGCCCTAAGGTAGAGCCATTCCAAAGCCACCATCGTGAGGTTGCCTTCTTGGAATTCAAGTGCCACTCGTGAATCTTTTGCCCGTTCATTATGATCGTCATCGCCCATTGCTAGATGCTTGCCTGAATGAGTATGCCTTGAGCTACGGTGCGGTGGGGGTGGGAAGTGTGTGGTATGCCATGGGGGACCAGGGCAACCAAAAGTAGACCTATCATGTAGTGATGTTATGATGTCTTTGAAGAATTTGGGAGGACCGGGGCATCCATAGATGTCCCCCTTGTGAGTGAGTGTGATGAATGATGGAGGACCCGGACAACCATGGATGCTCCTAACTTGCATAAGATGGATGATGAATAGGGGTGGACCTACATATCCAAATGTGAACCTGCCATGCACTGGACCTAGTGTGTATGTGACACAAATGAGATGACTAGCCCTACCGGATGGGGTAAAATGTTGTGGCACATGCATTCCTATCAAGATGGTCCCATCTTTTGGTGAGGGTTGGTTTGGGGGTCTCCACTCATGGGATTCGAAGGGGTCCCAAAAAGTGGACATCTTGGGATGGGTTGATTCCTCATTTCCTAGGTGGATGTCACCTTTGGTCATGGCTCTTATGGTGTGGGCTAAGTTTTGGAATGGATGGGTTAGATTTGACATGGTGTGTGAGGGTAGGAAAAGGTGGGTGGTGGGTAAGGCGACTAGGTCCCAAGGGTTCTTTGGCTTCCATTGGGAGGGATCAAAGGGGTCATGGAATGGGTCATCTAGGGGGAGGAACTCTTGGTCCTCATGGTCTTGGGAGAGGTAGTTTTGACTCATCATGGTAGGTTGTGGTAGGAAAATGTTGGTGTTGAGTAAGGTGGGTGGGTATAGGAAGGGATCGAATGGGTCATGGTATTGGTTACCTAGAAACTCTAGGTCCACATGTGGTGGGGAGTTATTCACCTCTATTGAGATTTTTGGGCAAAAGTTGTTGGTGGGTGGGTTAGCCTTGAGGGGACGGCTGGGTTTTCTTCCTGAAATGAGGAGCTCCAATTTAAGGATGGCCTCGGGCTCATCGGGTGTGGGAAGAAAGAGAAGGAGGTCGCTAATGTAGCAACCAACAGTGCAAACCGAAGTGATAGACCCGACACATGGGTGTAGAAGACCAAGGCTCCTAGGTTGGTCGACCATAGGGTTCAACATAGCCGTCAACTCCACTTGCCATGCTAGGCCTTGTAGGAGGTCTCCTAGAGTTTCCACTTGGTAAGAGGATTGGATGGTAGTGTGATAGGTGGAGAAGGGTACTATGGGGAGGTGTCGTTCCATGGGAGGGTTGACATGGGGCAAGATAGGGTGAACCGGATTTTCCTCTATCCATTTAGCCAGGGGCTCACTTATGAAAAGTTCACTCCTATTTAGAGAGGGTGGTGTAAAAGGTGAAGTTCTTTCCTTGGTTTGGGCAAGGGCTTCCTCCAAGGTGGGGAGTGGTTCTAGGGTGTCCACCACTATGATGTCGGGTGTGGGGGTCATGGGTTCCTCTACCAAGGACGTGAGATGGTCTTTTGAAGGTGGAGTGATGAGGGTAGGTGTATGGTACCCCCGGGGTGGAAGGTAAAGGGAAATTTGGTTCAGGATCGGTAGGGGAAGAAGTGGAGGCCTAGGTTGGGGTAGGGTTGTGGTTGACAGTGGAAGATGGGTTGGGTGGGGTGGCTTGGGTTGGCCAGTCATGGGTGGAGTGTCCCTTACAGGGGAAAGTTGAGGGGTAGTGATAGGGGCTAAGGGGCAGTGTGGTGTATGGGTTTCATGGGAAATTGTGGGTTGGGGTGGGGGTAGGTTGATGGGGTCAGGTTCCCCTCGACCCGACTCTTGGCATTGTGCCTCATATTCTTCTTCCCAATTTAGGGGTGCTTCATGGACTTCAATCCCGTTCCCAATCCTTTGGGGTGGTGGAGTTTGGGCCCTAAGGGAAGTGAAGATCTTCCTGATCTCAACCCTTATCTCTTCCAATGAATCTAGGGGTTCTTTGGGTGGTGGGGTTTGGGTCCTAATGGAGGCCTTGGGTTGACTGGGAGGAAAAGGGGGAGTGGGAGTGCTCCTCGGGTTTTGGTCCTTACGGTAGGAGTGGGACGGTCGGGGAGCGTAGATCTTCCTAAGCTCACTCTTCATTTCTTCCCATGAGTGAATGGGCTCTTGTCCCCAAACCCTTCTGAATCTCTCTTTGTGTTCCCACATTTTCTTAGCTAGACCCCGAAGTCGTGCCTTGGCCCTGCGGACTCTCTCGGACCCATATACCCAAGTACTTTCAAAGTCCCTTTCCATGGTATTCTCCCACCTAAGATAGGCATGAGGATTAATTCCATCAAAATGAAGGTCCTCATCTACAATGTAGTCCATGTGGAGGGGGTCAATCGGACCATGTGACCAACGAGGGGTATGCATGAGGATCGGGTGATGAATGCAAATGCCCTAGGACAAGACTTAGTAGAGACAAGTCTAGAACTTGCTCTGATACCAATTTGATGTGACACAATGATGGATGATGATGTTCTGAAACCAAGTTGATGTAAAACTACCCCTTGGACCTAGAGTAGCAAGCAGCACAACAAGTTGGTAACGTCACATTGGCGGATTCACTCGCGTAAGCATACTCGGATCCGTAGAAGGACCGGCGATGGTGGAGAGGGTCCGAGGTTGGACCTCGGGGCTCCAAGGGTTTGGCCAGCTAGGATTAGATCCCAATGAGCCAAGGATGCCCAAAATCAAGGGCGACCGGCACGCCGAGGGCGAGGGTTGAAATGTCACGCTCACAACTCACCCGCGGTAATCACGCAACTAGAAGATAAATCGGGTTCGGGCACTCTCTTACGCCGACGGTACTGAGGATGCAATACTAATTAAGCAAGAGAAAGCCGGCAAAGAGTAGTGTGAGTGGCTCACCTAATCGGCGTGAAGAGACCGATCCCGGTCGGAGACGAGGGCGAGCGGGGAAGTGTGGGTTCCCCCGCACACTGCGCCGATGAAGCTTCAAAAAAAAACCTGCTCAAGAGTACATGCACTACACCTCGCGCAGGAGGGTGATCTCGGGGGTGGGAATTAATTGATTAAAAACAAACACTACCTCCCGCAGGGAGGGGCGGTAAGCCGGCCAGGCAAGAAGGGTAGATTGATCGAGAAACCCACGAGGAGGAGCCGCTACCGAACCAGACTGCTGGCTGTGGTTGGCGATAGACAGGCGGTGTGGTTGCTATAGATCTCAGCCAGGAATTTTGCCGATGACGAGCCCAGAGGGGATCTTCTCGTAACAGGAACCCAAACACTTCTGATTTATGTCAATTTATTCTGACGTCGTTGATGGCTGCAGTGGAGGTCTGAGTAGAGCAACAGCTTCTGGGGCGGATGGCTCCCTGTTTCTATCTGCAACTTGCAGAAGTTGCCCCGGTCGCTCCTGGATGCCGAATCATGAACCGTCAGAGTTGCTGGATCCGTGGACAAAGCCTCTACACAGAAAAACTGACGGAAACACCTTCTGAGGTCGGGGTGGACACGGGGATGCCGACGAGTGGGAACTACTCGCTGCAGACTGCAGGAGGCAGACCCGCGCGATCGAGGGAGAAAATTCGGAACTCTGGCTCCCGGTTGCCGAAAGAGGTCCCGTTTCTTGCTCCTGATCGGGGACAGGGGGGGAAGAACTTTGATGAAGGACCTTCGGTCTGATTCCTTCACGGTTAGTCGTGGTGCGGCGACGAACTGGGTTGCAGGTTCTGGCCGCAGTGACTACCAGATAGGAACAGTGGATTGCAGAAGTTGTCCCGGCCGCTCCCGGATGCCGAATCTCGAACCGTCAGAGTTGCTGGAACCGTGGACAATCCCTATGTGCTGAAAAACTGACGGGGAGGCCGTCCGATGTCGGGGTGGACTGGGGGTTGCCGATGAGTGGAGGCAGGTCACTGCCACCTGTGGGAGACAGACCCGACCAGTCATGGAAGAAAGACCAAAACTCTGATTTCCGGATGACGAATGCACTTCCGCTTCTTGATCCAGAAAGAGGACTGGTGGAGGAAGATATTTTCAGAAGAACTCGTGGCGTGAATCTTCCACTGTCGGCCGTGGTACAGCTTTGAACCGGGTTCAGGAGCTCTGCTGACGGAGCTCTGCGCAGTCGGGGGAGATTGGCTCTCCCGGACAGCCCCGAACTCGGAACGGGACGATTCCACCTCGCTTGCGAAGTAGACTTGCAGATCTTTCTGTTGATGTAGGCCACGCCCTCAGCACGACCAGGATGGAGTCGTGGACGGTGCTGCACCTGGGTGCGGATCTGCTGGTCTTCTCTGCACACAGGTTGGAGATTGAATGGTGGGGCAAGGTTGAGGGGGAGTGGAGTTTGGTAATGGAGGCGAGGGTGGAGGTGATTGCAGATGGGGGAGGGATGTGTGGGGGTGATGAGATGGGAGGAGCAGGTGGTAGGGAGGTGCAGGAGGGTGGAGGGGAGTGGGGGCCGAAGCTTGGAGAGGGGAGGGTGGAGGGGTCGGCCAAGGTGGTGGGGTGGGTGTAGGTGGTGAGAGGGGGGGGCGCAACTCCTAGAGGGGGTGGCTGCTTGGGTCGCCCAAGGGACTTAATGGGGGTGTGGGGGAGTGGGAGGGTTGTCTTGGATGTGGGGAGATGTATGGGGAATAGGGAGGGTTGTCTAGGGAAGGTGAAAGGTTGCTTGGGATGTGGAAGGAATTGAAGGGAGTTATGGCCTTGGGAATATGAAAGGGTGGGGAGGGGAGGTGGCAGCTGAGGTGGCAGGGGAAGGGGGAGGTGAAAGGGCAGGTTCGCCCAAGGGAGAGAGAGAGAAGGGGGAGGAGAGAGAGAGGGGTTCGACCCCTAGAGAGAGAGAGAATGAGAGAGCTAGAGAGAGAGAGGGATGCACTTAGGCTCAAATTTGCTTAATACTTCATTAGCCTCAAAAGAGGGGGGTTGGGGTCCTATATATAGGAAATCCCCATTTTACAAAAAGTCCCTGTGAAAAAGGACTAATGACAGAAGACCAAGGGGTGGGGAGAGGGGCGCCCATGGGCCAAGCAAATGATATGGCCCAATAAGATATGATAACCCATTAACCCTCTTGGCCACTTAATGAAACCTTAGACTTAGGTAGATGACTTACTAACTTAGGTACTTGACTCAATAAAAAGAAAATTACATGATTTAAGACTCAAGTAAAAATGTAAAAATTACATAGCTAGACTCAGAAGCTTGAGATGAAAATAGTGACAAGCATCGGGACCCACGGGGAAATGGGAAGTGGTAAGTGATGTCCCCATCAGGGAATATCAATAAGACCTTCGTGAGTCACGTTTGGACCTCGGGTTCGCCCCAACCATGGTCATTACCTGACCCGCATCCTAGGCCTAGAGCCAGCTATCTCTGTATACGTCTTTGTTTTGGAATCTAGTCCCGGGACACTTTCTCGCTGCCCTTCGGCACCAAAAATATTAACGATACCCACGCAAGCCTCGTTTGGACCGCGGGAGGCGCCCCCGCAATGGTCCTGACTCGATCTCGCACCCGGCCAATAAACTCGCTGATTCCTGACCACTCCAACCAGGATTCAACCGAATGTCTCCTATCCCTTTGAACAATAAATTTTCCGTACCCCGGCATACATATGCTCTGATTTTCCCTGTGACGATCATGATTTTCTGAAGCCAGATGCTCGTCCGAATATCAAAATGGTCGCTTGAGTAACCGACATATTTCGAATGCTTGCTTCCCTAGACATCAGGATTTTCGACTGATTCGAGACCGCTATCAGCTTGTTTCTCTCGATATAGTTTCCTAGCCATGAGGCCCTGATTCCCGGCGATTAATCAAGGGTGTTCCCCTCTCCGAGGGGATGTAAATGACGCCGTGACCTTTACGGCACGGCGGGTTTTGGTCCCGACACGAACTACACAATCGTCTGATTAGTCAGATCGAGCGCACCATGGGCTTCCTTGAAGCCCGCGTAAATCGTCACTTTGTGACTGGCATGCCCATGCACTTAATAAACCCAATAAACAAGTAAACAACGATCTTAACAAAAACTGCATCCACACAGCCATAAGCCCAACCGCACCCGTTTCCACTCCTTGCGCGAACGGGATGAAGAAGACTATGCAGTACCCTGAATGGATAGCCACAGTGTACGGTACACCTTCATGAGGTACCGATAGGCAAATCCAATATAATAGTGGACCTCGCCGTCAGTGCGGTCTTTAATCCAGTCAGGCTAGCAGACCTCCTCATACGGCTCGCCATCAATTGGAAGACCAGAAAGTTGATGTAAACTCCATAAGTCTAAGGAAGTCTCCCCTTCCACAATATAGAAGGTGTTGTACTCGGGACAAAACGTCTCCATCATGCCGCAGCACAAGCCCTTCGAGATGGGATAACGAAAGCGGGATGCATATACACTCTGGTACACTTCGGCCTTCATCAGGATGGGACCATAATTCTGGAGCACGTACTTAGTAAATTCAACAGCCCCATCTCCGAAAGCATGAGCATCGGTGGCTTTACAATCAGCAAACCAGCCCACGGCAATCAGATGTATGAACCTGACTGCTAAACAATCTAGAAGAAACGGCTCTTCTCTGAACCCCCACTTCAACGGGGCTAGGAAAGGCCAAATATTGGCTTCTCCTTGTGAACAATGCCTGCTGATAGGTCCCACCTGGCTGGAGTAAATTCAGGGGTGCGAGTCTGCATGCCCTGTTCCGGACTCAATTCTAGCGTGCCAGTAACTGCGTCCCATTGCCTGGTGTCTCCTGGGAAATAAATCGGTTCACTTCTCACTACCGAACCGATCAGGCTGTCTCAGTTTGAGAGAATATTGTACACGACTGCTCGCACTGTAAGGATATCCCACTTTCCCATTAAGTTGAAAGTGTGGAGGAAAGCCATCAAGTGCTTGTCCTTCGGAAAATCAACACGGTAATTCTGACACCGGTCGAAAGAGAAGTTATTCCTATCAGAAATGGTCAGACGACCGGCGTCCATCGAATCGATCTCTGAATCTGATGATTCTGAAACAATGGCCAGGCGGTCCTGTCCTCGATCGAGTTCATTAATGTTATCCCATGTCACTCCTGGTCGACTCGTAAAGGAGCCGCTTGCCTCTTGCCTCTTGCCCGGCCATTAAAGAGGTTGACAAAGCCATTAGCTGCGATTGAGAAAGGGGAAAGTCAGGAAAGAAAATTAATATCGAAAGAAGTTCCTGAAGAAATTTTGGCTGAGTCACCCCTTAGTCGGGAGCGTCCGAGAACAAAGGAGAACACGTTCACTGGCTAAGCCAGGACAGTCCCTAAAAATATGGACATAGGTGATGAACACCTAGGCCGAATGGACGACGGGGATACTAGTTCTGAGGGCTAGCCTTCTAGGAACCTCTCGAAGCCATTTTATCAAATGAAGGAATGAACCCCTCGAAGTTTGACTGGACCGGGCTTCTTAGCCCAATATTGCATCCTGCCTTGGCGAGAGCCCAAACCCCATTAGCAGACGATGGCGGCGGCCTCCGTCTCGGCCCGCCGTTATCGCTGCTGACGGACAGGGATGAGGGGTGGCCTCGGGGGTAAGAAAGAAGAAGGAAGACGGCCATGGTTGATTGTCGGCCCTTCTGCGATGACTACCACAGGCAAAAGCGGTGGAGCGGAGCAACTCGCGGCCGAAATGCCCTCATGGTCCGTGGAAGAGAAGGAGGGAGATGGTGGGAGGCCCACCGCTTGTACCGACGAGCTTGTCGGAGTAGGAAAGGGTGAGGACGCCCTCCAGAAACCGCCGCGAGGTAGCTCGCCGATGATAATAAAAAGATGGGGAGAAAGGTGAAGAGGCCTCCGCTGCGGCGGCGAAGATGAGGATGAGGGGTGGGAAGGAAGAAGAAAGGGTTTTCAAAAACCCTGAAATGAAAAGGCTTTTAAAGAAAATGTGGGAGAGTTTGAGTCAGAGAGGTCACCACCGACTCAACCCAAAATCACCACCATCTCGGATACTCAAGGCGCCACCGACTCAACAAGCTGAAGTCGCCACCAACTCGACGAGCTGAAGAGCCACCGATTCGGCATGCTAGAGGCACTACCGAATCAAGGTCGCCACCGATTCAATATTTGGAGGCCACCGAATCGACTACAGTAGTCAGCCACCGACTCAGACTTCAAGTCACCACCGACTCACATCCCCGAGTCATGTCATCGACTCGGAACGAAGTGGGCCCCACGTGTCAAGCCCGATATAGCAAATACATCTGCAGAGCCCGCTCCGCTCATCTTTCTCACGCGAGGTCTGCCGCTGGGGGGCATTTTTTGACACATAAAATATGATTGGGCAGTAACCATGTGCCCGAAGGAGTTAACCAAAAGTCAAAGACAGATCCACCCAGACCGTTGAAGCCTTAGGCCACCTTACGGGAAGTGCCAGGGACTCAACATTCTGTCATCTCAGGTTTGGACACCCACCATAGCTCGCTTAAGGCCCATTGATGGTCTGAGCCTACGAGACCGGCATCGAGATGATCGTGCCAGATATACCTCTTACCCCGTCCGACCAGGATGAGAATGTAACAGAAAGAAGCCTCCCCGAGATGAAGAAATGTCCCTGGCCCATCGAAATAGAGAACCGAAGGCAATATCAACGAAAAACTCGAGTCACCCGACCAGAGCACCTAGGACTCCGAAGTGGTCCGTAAGCGACCGATGGATGACTCCGAAGGAGCAAGAACCCCCGGAGCGGTGGCTCATTCAATGAGAACGCATTTGCAAGCATTAGGCGGCCCTGGAGAACCAATATTCTGTGGTAATAGCGTCACTAGCGAAAAATCTGAGGTTTTCATAAGATACACGAGGAACACCGGAATGATCTGAAAGCAGTCTCGGAAGCATACGAGCCCAGCAGAAATTATCCCAGGGGTTACCACATCAGTGAGGAAGGTCCCCGTACTCTCCGAGACAAGGTGGTAACACAAACCGGTGTGCCGAAGGGCAAACTAGTGTAAATCCCTGGAAAACTGGTACGGGTTCTGCACGCCCCAAAAATCTGCGGAAGCCTTGAATCAACACTTCGAAACATATTCTAGGGCCACTACACTAACTCCAAAACTACTCCGGATGGCGAGCTCTCACCGCGTTAATTTCGAGAAAAAATGATAAAATTATGGAAATACCCTTACAAGTGAGTCGGTGGCGCCCTGATATTGAGTCGGCAGTGCTTAGAGCTTGAGCCGGTGGCGACTCTCGCGCTTGAGCCGGTGGCACTGGCGTTCGAGGCGGTGGCCCCCTTTCGCGACCGAGTCGGCGGCGTGTTGTGCGTGTTGAGTCGGTGGCTGCTCACCCATCCCGTCAGGGTTCCGATGCCCTGTTTCGTGGCATTCACCTATATAAAGGGCCCTTAGCCCTCAGAGAGAGGGATCAGAGGAATCGATCAGAATCGAAGGGGGAAGGAGAGGAGAAGGAAGGAGAAAGAAAAGGCCAGATAGAGGAGGAGAGAAAGGAGTCCGGAGATTGGAGAGAGGAGTCGTGAGGAAGAAGGTAGGGTGCAGATATCTAAGTTTTACCATTTTCCTCCCTCTGTATCTTCTATTCGAGAGTTCTTCCTTTCTATTTTCTTTATCTTTTCCCTTTCAACTCCCCGATTATTGTATCCTCCCCCATGTTCTTCTACGATTATAGAGGTAGATGAATGAAAGATAGCAGTGGGTTTCATGAAGCGTAAGTCTCATATTTAGATATGTTGTTTATGATGCTCCTGATACTGCCGTGATTCCCATCTACTCCGATTTCAAAGCTCTCAATCTCTTTCCCCCGAGTGTTAGGAGGTCCCCCTTTTCTCTAGGGGCTAAACCTCACATCAATCCCATGATCGCTCAGCAAGGGAGTAAGATTTGTGGAGTTCTTCGTTCCTCTCCGTGAAATGGTCTCTGGCCACGCCCTAACAGGGCGACATCAAATCTCTCCCCAAAGGCTGTTCTTTTACTGTTAGTGTGGTTTCATCCATGAATATGGGTTTCGCTTGAGTGGATGGTGAACAAGAGACTGCTGAGTGCCCTTTCACTCGTCTCTGTCAGTTGTAAGGGCGCCAGCGCACTTTGATAGTCGATGTAACAATAGTCCACTGCTTTCTTCCGGGACTATCATATACCCCCTCTCAGTGTTTGATGATTTATCCCTGAAGGTCTCGACTCCCCCCTGTTCATCTGATCTCTGGTGGCGATGAGCACGAGTTGCCTGTGGCAATCATGACCGCTCGTAGAACGGGGCTTGTCTCAGGGCGAAGCATAGTGATTTACTGTGTCCCTGAAATTGTTGCTAACCGACGAATGGTTTTCTCCGATTGTTTCTAATTGTCCATGACTGGGGAGGGGTACAGCTCTTTCGCTCGTCTGCTCAATTTCTTTGAACCAACGCCACTCTGGGTTACAAGGGGTATGTCGTCTTGTCACATGTTCCCCTAGAAGCCCTTTGGACTGAGTGAGCAAATGAAATCGCCATCTGTATGGCTACAATCAGAGGCCCGTTGCACCCCTGGATCATCACGAGTCTCTAGTAGGCTGGCCCTCGAGACTCTGTTAGTGATGACCTCAGGGATTGAGCCAGTCCACCTGGGCTCCTCAGTATTTACAGTTTGGCACCGTCTACCGTGTGCCATACCACTTGTCTAATTGAACATCTCCCTATGCTGGGGAGATGCTGCCCAAATTTCTTTAGACGAGACTGTGTTTTCACGATGATTTGCCTTTAATCTCTGACAGATCATGGGGCTAGTTTATATGATTGTGCATGGTACTCATAGGGCCTATACATTGACGGTTGCCCAGTGCTGGAGTATGAACCTCACATAAGCAAGCCAAGAAGGAGAAAAAATGAGCAAAGCCAGAAAAGAATATACATGTAGAAAGAACGACTGGCAGAATCTCTTCTAAATGCCCAAGCAGTCATGCCTTTGGGTTCTCAAGCCTCATAAGATACCCTCACTCAAATGAACCATTTGGTGCAAAACCAGGCTCAGACGGCGTAGACTTGTGACTCGGTGGTGTCGCCACCGAATTAACCCCCACGAGCTTCGATTCGGTGGCGACGCCACCGAATCACATTTTCTCTCTCTGCCCGTCACCAACTCCGCATATCACCTTCTTCTCCACTAACACCGACCCAGCTCGCACCCCTCTCCGCCACCAGCACCGACCCTCTCCACTAGCACTGACCCAGCCCTCACTCTTCTTCACCACTAGCACCGACCATCCTCTTCACTAGCACCGACCCGGCCAACATCCTTCGCCGCCACTAGCACCGACCCTCCTCTCTGCTAGCACCGACTTGGCCATCGCCTCTCCGCCACTTGCACCGACCCTGCATCACCTTCCTCAGCATTTGCACTGACCTCCCATGTGCACAACCAAAACATGCACTGACCTCCCATCTGCATAACCCAAACATGCACCGACCTCCTATCTACATAACCTAACATGCACCGACCCCCTCCCCTATGCTTCGACCTCAACCCAAACGTGCACAGGCCTTCCAAAACCTGCACCGATCCCAAAACCTGCACATCCCTCACCCTAGGCATTGCACCAACCTTTGTGGTGCCCGTTGCCGGCTCGGCTCCCCTTTGTGCCGTTCATGTTAAATACTCCAGAATAAATAACTGAATACATTATATGTATGTATATATATATATATGTATGTATATATGTGTAAATATACATATATGTCTATATAAACATGCTGATATCATGTGTTTTCCATGCTCCTGGTAAATGACTCTTCCTAATCACCCCATGTTAGGGTCACAATGCCCGCTTGTGTGTTTGGCCAAACTTTAGTATATAAAATGGCATCTAATAGAAGGCCAGGTCCCACCCGACTGGAAGTGTCGCTATACGTGATGGTGGTCTTCGGACCTAAGTTCCCCGCCTCGTACTGAAGCGTGAACATAATAAATCTTAATTCTTCTTGCATGAATAAAAGAAAGCATAGGGGCTCGCGTAGCTTTGTGTTTCCGTCACTCCATATACGTCGTCATCATTCGGCCCCAAGTGGCGCCTATCTTGGCAATTAATCAAGGGTTTTCCTCCCTCTCGGAGGATGTAATTAACGCTATAGCCTTTACGGTATAGCGGACTTCCGGTACTGGCCCGAACCTCACAATCGACTGACCAAGTCAGATCGAGCGCACGATAATTTGCCACCTATGTGACTGGCATGCCAAACGAAATTTAATAAATAAATAGATGTCACCAGCGCAAACATGCACAGACTTGATGCATTGCTAGAAGTGTATTCTTTGACCTTGTGTACAGGTTGGAAAATATGCATCGACCTTGATGTTTAACTATGTGAAGACCTACACCGACCTTACCTTGACCTAGCAAAATGTGCACCGACCTGCATCTTCCTAGACATGCAACATGCATCGATCTTGATAATGAAAACTGATACATGCACAAATTTTTACTTGACTAAATATGAATTCTGACTTAGAGAAAGACATCAAAGTGACATGTTGCCAAAGTCAAAATAAAGTTAACTAAACTGTTGCCAGTCAACAAAACATAGCATTATCAAATCCATAGGAGACACAACATTCTCCGCCTTTTTGATGATGGCAATTCAATTATATTTTGATGGTAACATTCATCACACTCTTAGTCAGAATATGCAAGAATGACAGTCAAGTTCAATGAAGTGGAAAGCATGCAAGTAGACAAAGATATACATATGCAAAATCTACTATATGCATGAATTCTGACACAGTATTTCCCAATCCAATACTTCATAGAGACTCTCTCCCACTAAGCTTTTTGCAATACCCTATCAAAAATAATCTCCCCCATCAAAAACAATACTTCTCCCCCTTTGCCATTAGCAAAGAAGAAAATGGTAGAGATAAGAAAGACAGGATAGCATCAAGAAGTCGGAAAGTACAAGAGAATTCTGATTGACATTCTGAGTGATTGTTCATTGAACTAAGCATACAGAGGTCAGATTCTTCTGATATAGGATTCTATGTACTGTATTCTTGATAGAATTCAGGTTTAATAGTAATAAAGATTAGAGTGTATTTACTGGACTCTTGAATGAGTTTGCAAAAACCTTTAATAGCAATAAACTAGAATCACATTGGACATGAAGGACTTGGCCTTAATGTATCTTACTAGCTCAGAAATCAGCGAATTTCTTTAGGAGTGTCAAGGATATGTATTGAGGTTAAACAAATTGACATTCCTTAATGTACTGTAATAGTAGTACATTATATTCCTTTTTGTTTCCAGACAGTTGAACAATGAAGTATCATTTATACCTTTTATCATAAGGGTACACGTTGATTAGACGCCAGTACCCCTAGTTACTCAGCAAAATATACTATCATGTTTCATATATCAAACATTGGAAATAGTTTTCACCTTTTTGCATAAGGGTACACGTTTATCAGACGCCAGTACCCCTAGTTACTCAATGAAACTATCCATACTGTTTTGACCTTTGAACAGAGATAACTTGAAGCACTTCATGACATGAGTTTTTCTCCATTTCACTGATGAAGTACCCAGTTTCTCAGTGCATTCAATCATTGCTCTGCCTTTGCAAATTTTTACTTGTTTATATGATCTAGCTGCCCTTTGTATTTAGAAAAGACTAGTTTAAAAACAATACTTATTCCAAGTATCTCAACCAAGAAATCATTAATCCAAGAACTTTCAGATATCTGAAGACTTTATCAGACATGTTATGAGAAAATTGGTTGAGAGCTATTGATTATCATAAACAACCCAGTTCAGTGAATTCAGTTTTTAGACTCTAAAAATTATTTAGTTTAAACCATCAGTTCATTCATGAAACAATAAAAGATTCTTATAATAGAATATTTCTGATTTTAGTAGTTTAGAATGATGAACTGATTATCAGATTGTCATTATTTCAGAGGTACTGAGTTTCAAGAAATTTTCAAAAATTTGATACCAAAGATGAGATAAAGACAGATAGATTCATGATTTGGCATAAAAAGTTCCCAAGGATGTCGACTCTGGGTGTCGACATTATTTAGAAGATGAGCAAGTAATCTGTTCTGATTCAAATTTTATTCTAAACTCTCCCTCTCAAAATGAATGAAACTCCCCCTTTCTATATGTATTAGACACAACATTGTAACATGTGGAGATAAGGACTCAGAAATGAATATGATGCAGGGTACTTGGCAGAGGACTGGCCTCTACACATAGTATGGATTTCCAGATAGAAATTCTGTCCTTCTACCATCATACCATTCGATATACCACTGACATCAGGATGACAAAATGCATTAGACAATCCGGCACATAGACATATGAAGATGAAGAGAAATTATTCAGAATAGACAAGAATGAACTATCAACCATCATGCTGAAATTTACACAAGCCTAGCTCCCTTATTAAATATTTAAATCTTTCATTCCCAAAGGGCTTGGTAAAAATGTCAGTAATTTATTTCTCTGACTCTATAAATTCTTATTCAATTTCCTTTTTGTTTACTTCATCTCTTAGAAAACGATGCTTAATTTCAATGTGCTTAGTCCGTGAATGGTGAACTGGATTTTTATTAAGAGAGATGGCACTAGTGTTATTACAAAGAATTGTAACACAACCAAGGTTAATGTGATAATCAATAAGTTGGTGCTTAATCCAGAGAACTTGTGCAGTATAGTTTCCTGCTGCCACATACTCTGCCTCAGCAGTGGATAAGGCAACAGTGTACTATTTCTTAGATGCACAAGATACTAGACAACCACCTAGGTATTGACAATATCCACTAGTACTTTTCCTATCTATCCTACACCCTACATAGTTTGCATCAGTGTAAGCTGTGAGGTCTAACTCACACCGAGTAGGATACCATAAACCTAAGTTCAGGTGCCAGACAGATATCTAAAAACCCTTTTCACAGCTGACATATGTGATTCCTTGGGACTAGCTTGAAAACACTCACAAAGACACACCGAAAATTGAATATCAGGATGAGATGTAGTAAGGTATAACAAGGATCCGATCATACCTCTGTAAACTTTGGTATCAACCATTTTACCTTCAGGATCAGCATCTAGGCTGGTTGATGTGCCCATTGGTGCAGTTATGGCTTTGAGGTTTTCCATCTTGAATTTCTTCAGTAGATCCTTGATATACTTCTCTTGAGTTATGAAAGTCCCTTCTTTAGTGTGACATACCTGCAATCCAAGAAAGAATTCTAATTCTCCCATTGATCTCATTTCAAATTTGTTAGTCATTAAGTCAGAAAACTCTTCACACATAGAAGGCTTGGTTGACCCAAACACTATATCATCTACATATATCTGAACAACTAGAATATCTTTATCACATACCTTTGTGAACAATGTCTGGTCAACCTTACCTCTTGAGAATCATTTGTCTGTGAGGAATTTTGTCAATCTGTCATACCAAGCTCGAGGAGCTTGCTTCAGTCCATAGACTGCCTTGTTAAGCTTATAAACATGGTTAGGAAAATCAAGACACTCAAAACCAGGGGGTTGTTTTACAAACACATCTTCTTTTATTTCACCATTTAAAAATATCGATTTAACATCCATTTGCTGTAGAGTTATTCCTAAACTACATGCAATTGCTAAAAGAATCCTAATGGATTCTAGCCTAGTTACAGGAGCAAATGATTCTTCAAAGTCAATACCAAATTCTTGATTGTACTCCTGAGCTACAAGCCTTGCCTTATTTCTGATTATATTACCCTACTCATTAGTTTTGTTTTGATAGACCCATTTAGTCCCTATTACATTGCCATGTGTGGGTTTAGGAACTAAGTGCCAAACCTTGTTCCTATCAAATTGATTAAGTTCATCATGCATGGCGTTAATCCAATGTTCACCCTATAGGGCACTTTCTATGTTTTTGGGTTCTATCTGAGAAACTAAGGCAAATGAGTTCAATTCATTTCAATTCTAAAATGAGCTCCAGTTCAAGGAGGTTCATTAATATTACCAATAATATTTTCTAATGGGTGATCTCTAAGATTTCTGATATTGATAAGATGATTACCTGAGACCCCATTTACCTCCCCATGAACTTCTGACTCCTCATTTTCATCTTCAGTCTCTTGTTCTTCTTCTTTGTTCTCTAAAATTTCTCCTTCATTCTTATCCTTGTAAAAATCATCTTCAGTTCTGTTAGATGCTTCATCACATATTACATGAGGTGTCTCTTCAACTGTTTAAGATTTATTATTGTAAACTCTGTAAGATCTTGACATTTCAGAATATCCTAGAAAAATTCTAGGTTCACTATTAGCCTCAAACTTATCAAGATCTCTCTTAGAGTTAACATGAATGAAACATTTTGATCCAAAAACCTTAAAGTGAGCCAGTGACAGTTTCTTACCTTTTAATAACTCATAAGGAGTCTTTTTACAGAAGGGTCTTACCAAAGCTCTATTGATGATATAACAACTTCAGCCCAAAATCTTCTAGGTAACCCACTCTTAACTAGCATAGTTCTTGCCATTTCTACCAAGGTTCGATTTTTCCTTTCAACTACTCCATTTTGTTCTGGAGTTCTTGGTGAAGAGAACCTATGTGTTATTCCATTTTTCCTGCAGAAGACATCACACTGTGAGTTTTCAAACTCACCACCATGGTTAAATAAGATATTAGATATAGAGAACTTACCATCCTGTTTTATTTTGTAGAAGAATTCCTAAAATTTATCAAATGCTTCATTTTTGTGAGTTATAAAGAAGACCCAAGTAAACCTAGAAAAATCATCTATAATGACAAAACCATATCTTCTACCAGTCAAGCTAACTATTCTAGTTGGTCCAAATAAATCCATGTGAATTAGTTCGAATGGTTTAGAAGACATGCTTTCAGTTCTGGACTTCAGAGATTTTCTAGTTTGTTTTCCTTGAGTGCAAGCTTCATAAATTTTATTCTTTTCTTTGAACGATATTTCAGGTAATCCTTTTACCATGCAGAATTTATTCAACTTATGTAAAATTCCATAGCTAGCATGTCCTAACCTACGATGCCAAAGAAATGCAATATCATCTTTATCTGTAGACAAACACGTGTTCATATGAACTTTATCATCCAAGTCAATCATATACATGGTATTGACTCTTTTCCAGTAAACTTCACAATTTCAGAATTAGGTTCAAGAATGGTGCAAACAAGTGAGTCAAAAACAACTTTATACCCCTTATCGCATAATTGACTGATGCTGAGCAGATTATATGCAAGTCCTTCTACTAATAATACATCATCAATACAACAGGAAGACCACTTACCTATCATACCTGATCCTATTATTCTGCCCTTGGAGTTTCCACCAAAAGTAACATGACCAACATTCTTTTCAGTAAGCATACAAAACTTCTCTTTGTCCCCGGTCATGTGCCTAGAACAACCACTATCAAGACACCATCTGTTATGGTGGGCTGCTAGGCATACCTGTAAAATCAATTAAGTGGGAGATTTTGGAATCCAAGAATATTTGGGCCCACGACAATAGTCAACTCATGCAAGCAAGATAGCAGATATTTTGGAATCCATATTTATTTTGTTGACCTAGTTGATTTTGTGGATTTTTTAACTTTCTGCTCATTATGCTTATTCGGAAAGTTATTTGAATTCTGAGCAGGTTTCTGAGTTTTGAAAACTTTTTAGTTTTTATGCCAGTAGTTGTTGATCTGAGAAGCCTTAGGATGTGTGTATTCATTATTGAACCTGAATTGAGTATTTCTGTGATAACCATAAAAATTTTGGTTTTTAGAAGACCAAGACCTAGGTTGCATTGATCCTCTCCAAGAATTGTGTTGATGCACCCAATGACTTGAGGTACCCCTTCTCTGACTTCTATGTTTGGAGGACTGAAACTCAGAATAAATGTGCATTGGTGCAGTGTGGTTAATGCCTCGACCTTTCTGTTGAGGCTGGATTTCCTTGGTCTTAATACCTCCTTGGACTTGAGCTCTAGTAGCTGAACTCTGACCCAGACTCTTGGGCTTAGGTGCAGTAAAGTGTGAGCTACTTTCTATGACATCATTCATTTTTCTTTTCCCTTTGTCCTTTGAACATGTTCTGTTTTGTTCAATGTTCATTTTTATTAAGGGATTGTATTTTTCTTTTTCCTTTTCAGCAGCAAATGAAATTATTTTGACTCCAAAACTTTTATTGCTAGATGGATTAAATCATAATCCTTCTTTTCTGTAATTTGCTGTTGTTCCAAGGATAGCATTCAGATTCTCAGTGCCCTATGTCATGGCCTCAAGAGATTTTTGTTTATCATTTATTTCCAGGTTCAGATTTTTGATAGTTTTCTTCAATTCGTCATTCACACATTTCACAGCTTCATATTTCTCATTAGCTATCTTTGTTTCCACTTCAAACATTTGCATTTTAACTTTCAATTCATCAATGACATTTTTCAAACTTTCATTTTAACTTCTAAGTTCTTTCAAAACATTTTTGTATTCATCATTTTCAGCAGGAGAATTTTACAATTTACAATTTTCTTTTTCTAAACATGCAATCCTATCATTTGATGAAGTGTCATTAACTAGAGAGTTGATTTTCTTTTTAAGATGTCTGTTCTCCCTACGCATATCATCATATTTATCTAGAATTTTAGCATATGTGTCTTCCCAATCACTATGAGTGAAATTTTCAAAGGGAGAACTCACCTCTTCGTATGTTATTTCTTCCTCCTCTCTTCTAGCCATCAGACATAGTTTGTCTCCATCATTGCTTTCAGAGGAGCTACTATTACTATCTTCTTCATCATCGCTCCAAGTACTCACCATAGCTTTTGCCCTCATATTTTTCAACTTGGGATGATTCTCTTTCTGCAGCTCTAGGCAATCTGCCTTTAAGTGCCCTGACTTTCTACAATTATAACAAACTATGCTGTCAGACTTTCTGATATTTTCAGATTTAAACTTAGAATGTCTTTTACCATAGGAGTATTTGCGTCTGAAATATTTACCTTCTTTCTTCAAAAACTTCTTAAACTTTCTGGTCAACATAGCGAACTCACCTGCATCTTCTTCAGAACTGGATGAACTGTGTTCACTAGAAGACTCCCTTCTGCTGGAGCTTACCTTAAGTGCCAGTGGCTTATTTTTCTTCTCAACATCATCTACCCTCTTGAGATTTAACTCGTATGTCATGAGGGATCCAATTAGCTCGTCTACACCAGTAGTTGCTAGGTTTCTAGATTCTTCAACTACGGTAGCCTTCGTATGCCAGACCAGTGTCAAAGACCGGAGAATCTTTCTGACAATCTCGTACTCACTATAAACTTTGCCTAAACTATTCAGACTGTTAGTGAGGAACATTAATCTAGCATACATCTCAGAAATTGTTTCATCTAGTTTCATTTTAAAGGCTTCGTATTCAGAAACTAGCATGTTGGCTTTAGTTTCTCTTACCTGAGAAGTACCTTCATAGATTACCTGAAGTTTGTCCCACATCTCCTTTGCTGTGGTACAGGAAGACACTCTGGAGAATTCAGTGGAATGTAGAGCGCATTGTATGGTTTTGATTGCACTCTGTTGGAACGGATGGACACTAAGATCTAGAAGGGGGGTGAATAGATCTACCCCTTAGAAATTCTACAGCAGTTAAAAAAACAATGCGGAATAAAAACAAACTACTGTAGCTCAATCCAGAGAAGTAAATTACAGCAATATTAGAAGAGATCAGATGACAGCACTGATAGTTATCCAAACATCCAGGTACAGTACAATGGCGGAGATTGATCCTCACACAAGATGTAGAATTCCATATAAGCTTTGCTTATCCTTTCAACCACACCTCTTGATATACCTACTGGATGAGAGGCTTTAGCAATAATCTCAGATAGCAGTTATAGCGATTAAGGACATGTATTACTTAAGCATTCATCCAAACGCCGAACAAACGTGAGCAATGAAGACTCAGACTCACAATCTAATCACACAGAACACCAAGAATTTTAGGTGGTTCGGTTTTCACCTACATCCACCCCACACTTAACCAAGTGTGGCTTACTGCTGATTCACAGCTTCAAGCCGCTGATCCACAGCTTCGGGTATTAGATCCCTACACACCGCTGATCCACAGCCTTGGGGAAATGATCCCAAACCGTTGAGCCTCACAGCTTGCTACTATTGAGCTTTACAGCTTCGCTGTCTGAGATCCCAACCTTGCTGTTGACACCCATTTTTCGCCGATAAGTTGAGTCATTTCTCTTACTATCATTTGTTGATGCCTCAAGTTATCCATTACTCATTGGGCTATTTTCAGGCATGACCTTGGGCCCATTTTATGGGTCCTTCTCTCCCTGGCTTAGTCTGCTTCAATTCAGGGCTTAATGGGCCTTGATTTTGCTTAATTTATCACATTTTATCAATTTCAAGCGTCCAGCCTTTGCACGGTCAATCGTCTGGCCATTCAGTCAATGAGCGGTTGATATGGAGCCGTTCATATATTTATCGGATATTTAGGTGATTTTCTGAATTTCCACTGACAAGCTGATGAACGGTCCACGTATAGCCGTCCGATTAATGGAACAATATGTACTTAACCATCCAATTCCCAGAGTCATAATCTCGTTGAATCTTTCAGATAATTATTTATTTATTTATTTATTTGGATTTATCACCGACAAGGCCTACACGGTTGGACCTAGGCCACCCCATTAATTGAGTGCTCTATCAGTAGACCGTACATTCCATAAGAGTCCAACGGTGAAATATTCGATCAGTTCGATGGATATTTAGATAATATTTCTTATTTATTGAATTTCCACCGATAGACTTAGACGGTCCTCCAATTGACCGCGCAATAGACTGGGCGGTCTATCACACGACCGTGCAATGGCCCGATTTCTGAAGAATTTAGGGTTTTTTCTCTCCATCCGTGGTTTTATCCTCAACTTATTCCACCCATTTCTCCGCGGATACTCCACCAAATGGGGTGCCGTTTGAACTGGTTGGAAGATAATTTATTTATCTACGGATTATCTTTTATTATCTCGGCCTAAAATTCACTGGAAACCCTAATTTTAGGGCTGGCTTTGTGGGCTCTATAAATAGACCCTAAGGACAGGCTTTGAAAGGGGGGAGATCTAAGATCGACGGCAAAGCCCTGCCGAACTTTCGAGCGACCTACAGTCAGGGAGGGAGGCTTTCTACGTCCACATATGCCTCCGGTTCAGGGAGTATTCATTGTTTTGAGTCATCGTTTTGATAGTCCCACCATCCTTTTCTTCATTGGATGCTTCATTTCTTTGCTCTTTTCCTACGTTTTCTCACTCTTGCACTTCATTACACACACCCTCCTATTATTTTCCATGCCCCTAGGGGTTTAAAAACTCCCAGGTATCCCCCATTCCAACTTATTATGTTTATTTATGTTTGTTCTTATAGTTACTACACTTCACAGTTCTGATCTTGGGTTTTCCTTTGTGTTTTCCATTTTGTTTTCCAGGTCAGCATCGTACTAGCACGAGGCCCACTCCTTCTGGCCGGCTGGAAGGGGTGGAGGTTTAGATCCTACAACTTAAAACCTGGTGGCATTGGGCGGTCGTCCTCCCGTCCGTTCGAGTACGAGAGCGGTCTTCACAGAGCCGTTCTTCATCCCTCTACAGCCTCCTCTGGATCGTTCTATTGTCAAGCCAGGCTTCATCCCGCGTTCCTTCAGCACTGGTGAGCGTTCTATCGAGCGACCGTGCAGTTCACAGAGCAGCTCTTCCAGAACCGTTCATCTCCGTAATGCTATTTTTGAGGCGAGTGTCTCCTTTTTTCCAAGGTACGGTGTATTTGTTTACATTCGGAGCCTTGGTGGTGATCACGATCACACACTCCTCTACCCTCTCTTTACATTCTTTCCTTTGCTCGGCTTGTCATTATACTTTATATTTTTGGAAAGGAAGGTAAGGGAAGGAAAAAGAGGTGGGAAAACATGTCAACATCCCATTTTTTGGCGATCACGGTGGGACTCCTAGTGCCCATCATGTTGGTGATATGCTGACCAGCTTCTTTATTTGCAAGGTTTGCCTTTTAAGTGATTTAAGGTCGTCATCTCGTCATATCTCGTTTCTGTCCACTGGAGTTTACACGGTTCGCCTATAGCCGTTCACGTAATTGCGCGGCCTGGATTCAGCCGTTATGTTCTCACTACCAGTCCTGATCATTCTGCGAACCTGTTGCCTTCAACGGTCTCACACAGGCCGTTCACTGTTTCCACGGTCTTCTGCAGGCCGTCTACTACCACTCGCCCAGGTACGCTTCTGCCTTGACACTGGTGATTTTTGTTGACATTCTGCAGTCTTTCCGGGTCCGTCCCAGAGTTCACACGGTCTTTCGACAGACCGCTCTTTCAGGTATGCTTCTATGCTGTTCTTTTTTATTACCCCTGCCATTGAACGGCCCTCACAAGACCATTGACCTCCCTACATGGTCTCCCACAGACCGTTTGTTACTGCTACAGTGCACCCAAGCCTTCATTTTGATTAATATTTCATATTATCTCATGCTAATTTGGTGCTGCTATTGATCTCCCCTTGCTGTCATCATACTTTTCCATGATTGTTTTCATTCTTTTCATATTTGTTGATCATTGATTGATAGATCTAGGCTAGATTCTTGCATGCACTTTGGTGCACATAGGATCATACTCACTTTTCGTAGTAGTTGCATTCCTACCTAGGTAGGGGATCCTCTCGTCTCCATACCCCTTGAAGCCGACAAGGTGACCTTACCCAGGACCTCCGTAAGCCCCCGTGGGCTGTGGATTCTCACACGGACGCCGGGCAGGTTGTACCGTATCACCCCAGTCTAGGGTTTTGCATCCATGAGAGAGAGAGAGGCTCCCTTAGAGTCAGCCAGTCTCCCATTCCTACCCCGGTTAGGTACCTTGTGAATGAGTGAATTATCATCTTAATTAATTCACTAAGGTCCTAGAGGGAAATCTATAAAACATTTCGTGCATCATTCTTTACTTTAGTGATTAACTTGTTGTCTCTCTTCTCATCTCTCCCCTCTCTTGTGTGCATTTTGTCGGTTGGATTGTTTGTTTTAGACCTTTGTTAGGGTTGATTGTTTTCCCCTCCCCAAGTGTCAGTGCATGTGGAGTTGCTTCTTCCCCATAGGATCGTCTCCTAGGGGCAACTCCCATTTCATCTCTTATTTCAATCCCCTGTTCGATTCCTCTCCAGTCATGTCATCTTACAACTTCTCTCACACCCATGAGGACTCCCTTCCTCAAGGGCTATTGGAGGACCCGCCTAGGGTCGTTCCTCTCCCGTCTGCCACTATTGAGGGTGCCCAACCCTCTCTCTCTGATTCATTCACTCACAACTTGGCCAGTCATGTTCTTCACATGATGGCCCAGTTGGACCCTACTCAGCTCCATCTCCTTAAACAAGCTTTGCAAGGGGTAGATGCCCCGCCTTCAGTGCTTTCTTCTGGCGTGTCTGCTGCCGCCACTTCTACATCTCTGATTGCTAGATTAGGGGCCACCTCTGCGGCCCCCATTGACCTTACTCCAATTTATCCTCTGATTCTCTGATTCCTCAACGTGGAAGCAGGCCAAGCTTCTACCTCGGCCCATCAGCCTCTTGACAAGGGGAAGACCCAGATCCCCATGCCCTCCTATTCTGATCCCTACACTACCATCTCCGTAGCATCGCAGGCCCTTGTGGCCCCGGCCGATTTTGTTCGCCTCCAGCCAGGGGCTGCCCAGCTTGCTTACTCGGATATGGGCCCTTCCCTGGCCCATTATCCTTCTTATGGGCTTCCCCCTCCATCGGTCTATCCATCCGCTCCATACACATGTTCTGCTCTTCCTGCTGTGTCTCCTCCTTCCCGAGAATGGGAACTTCTCGACAAATGGGCTGCCATGCAGCAGTAGATTGACCTCCTCCATAAGCGGGTCGGCCCGCAGTCTCTCGCCGATGTCCCCGTTCCAAATTTTCGGGACATTCGCTTCCCACCTCAGTCGGAGCTCCCTACATATCGTAAGTACGACGGGAATGGCAACCCGTTCATTCATATAAGGGAGTTTCTGTATGAATCAACACAGTTCCAACATGATGACCGCCTTATGGCTTATTTCTTTCGACAGTCATTGGATGGGGTGGCGCTTGAATGGTTTTATACATTGCCCTTGGAGGAGGCAGAAAGCTTCAAGATTGTCAAGGAGAAGTTCATAACAAGATTCCAAGACCGGGTGGGCCCGGAGTATTCCTTCAAGGACTTGGTAGCAGAGAAGATGAAAGCAGACGAAGACTTTGCTACTTATGCAGATAGATGGAGGCAGATGGCCTCACGTGTGCCCGGGCAGATCCTGGAAGAAGAAAAGGTTAAATTGTTAATTTTAAATGCTACACCGACATTCCGGAACATTCTGGCGATGAACGATATATCGAACATGCACCAGTTGTACAGTCGGGCCCGATTTATCCAGACCCAGTTCAAAGACTCCCCCATTCATTCCTTATTCGAGGCCCAGAAATCCAAAACCACCAGAAAGTCCCAGGGCCCAGTTACTGAGGGAGTTCAAATCAATGAGCAGGTCCAGGCTATTCAGTTCCCTAACTACTCCGCTCCACCCCGTTTCCTGCAACCTCCATGAAACTCCCAGTTCTCCACTCCACAAGCTCCCCGACCCCCCTTCCAAGCTCCTCAACACCCACAACAACCACCACCACCACCACCACAACAGCCTCAGCAACCACCCCAGTACCACAATGTTCCACCTCCTGCTAGTTATGGGCTTGCTCGACCGAGTCCAAAGAGAGCCCATTATCCCCCACTCCCTGAGACTTTGCCGGATATCTTCTCCACCCTAATGTACACTGGTGACATACAGTTGCCTCCGGAACGTCAGAACTGGAACCCGACAGTCGACCAGTCAAGGTATTGCATATACCATCGGCAACCCGGGCACACGATAGAGAGGTGTTATCAGTTCAGGGATCTAGTTTTTGATTTGCATGAGGGCCAGAGGATTGATTGGGCCCAAATACACAAGTTAATTAAGGATATAAAATAAAGGAGAAGACAAGAAAGGCCACAGCAGGAGGCACCTCAGCAGTAGTAGCTCCAGCAACCTCCCTAACAACAACCCCCACAGCAGCAGCAACAACAATAGCACGACCTTGGGATTCATCAGAATCCCATGTCAGAACATTTGCCCGCTCCTCAACAGCAACAGCAGCCGCCGGCACCGGCACCGGCACCAGCTCAAGTAAATGTTGTTCACCACCTAGCCCCTAATGCTGGGTGGTCCTTTGATGATGAGACCCCCGATCATGTTTTGGCCTTCCACCACGCATATGCCAACTTCCCCGCACCTTCTATTCCTTCCATCCTCCGGCCCACCTCCTTGACTACTGCTCCACCCACTATCCCCTGCCGATCACCTATTGCACCCGCCGCATTCCCCACCATCCCGCCAGTCCTTCCACCATCACCCGCCATACCCTCCACCACTATCCCTCCACTCAACCCTTCACTAATCACCATTCCACCAGGGCCCGCCAGACTAGCCTCCGCCATCCTCACCCCTATTTCTACCCCTTCCACTCATCCCACTGGGCCAATTGGGGGTCCATCTGAGGCCGTGCCGACACGACACTGCGCCCTCCGGAGCGGGTGTTTGTTCCATACAAGTTACCCCTCCACTGGTGCACCTGCACCCAACCCTCAAGTTCCTTCCTCAACAGTTAAAGCAGAAGAAGTTGACCCCGTGCCTGGCACGAAGTATGATCAGTTACAGCACTTGGACAGGATGCCGGCCAAGATTTCAGTCCTGGAGTTGATCAAGAGGTCCACGCTACACCAAGACGCCCTAAGGGCTTTCCTGCAGAAAGTTATGGTTAGCGAGGATGTGGCGGTCGACATCTTACCATCAGTGTTGGCCACTATCACAAGGGGGCCATCAATTTCATTTTCAGAGTCAGAGCTAGCACCCCCAGAGGCATGTCAGATGCCACTATGCATTACAATCTCTTTGAATAAGGTGGCTGTTGATGCGGCTCTAGTGGACACAGGAGCTTCTATTAATGTGTGTCCCTTGAGCACGTTGCATGCCTGCAACACATCTAAAGACATGCTATGCCCGACACCGGTAACCATTGCAGTATATGATAACTCCAGGAGGGCTTGTCACGGGGTCGGGACAGTTCAGGCTGAGCTAGGGCCTTTAAAAATGGACGTGGAATTCTACGTGTTGGACATAGACCCGATGTTTAAGGCTATTCTGGATCGTCCATGGATTTATAGTTTGAATGCAGTACCCTCGACTGCCCACCAATGCCTCAAGTTCCCATTTCAGGGGTGGGTAGTCAAGGTAAAGAGTGTTTCCACAGTCCAGACTGTTGATGCGATTGCCGATAAGATTCTTCCTACACTTTGGCCGAGTAATAAGTCAGTTTTGTCTGTTATGAACTTGAACTTTCCATGGGCATATGCGTCATGCAAGCCCGCCACTGCATCAACCAATGTTAAAATCAAGTCCAAGATTAGACACTCTAAGGGGTGGCAAATGATTTGAAGTTAGGCTATCACCCAGGCATGGGCCTCGGCGCGCAATCGCAGGGGCGGACTAATCCCGTCCCTAGGGGCAGAAAGATGAGCCGAAGAGGTCTTGGCTACCGAGAGTCAGCACTATCAATACTAGGAGACTATAGGCCACTGACATGGGATTACCGTCAACATTTTGTGAAAGGCCCTGTAGCACCCCGAAAATTTTAAAGGATACATATTAATATTGGTCATGAAATAAATATAGAAAATAAAATTTTGATAATGGAAATAGCCTAAATTAATAGTGGGCCTAAACATTAATTAGAAGGCTATGAATAAATCCTTCAAGAAGGATTAAAGCCCAACCATTAAGCTAAAACCCTAACGAGTCACAAATAGATAATTGAGTTAAAGATCATAGGATCGAACCCGACTCTGATAACCAAGATAACGATGGAAATTAAAAGGGTAAATAAATAACTAAAGTTATTGGAAATAGGGTCCATAATATATGTATAAAGTTCTACTAAGTAGTTTAGTTAAAAACCTATTGTAACTTTAAATAAAGGTTTAATGCTTAAACCTTGTAAATCCATAAGTAGTTAAAAGCCCAATCCAAGTAAAGCTATAACTTAATGGGCTTTAGTCCAAAACACATTGTACAAGTTTTAAAAACTACATACATAGATAGTATATTATGAATGCCAAGCCTTAAGCCACTGTGAAGAAAGTACCTATATATATATATATATGTGTATGTGCATATTTATAATATATATATATATCAACCCCATACATATATTACACCATGTATATTTTAACCCACACATATATATATTATAAAATATGTAAATATAAGCCCATAAAACCTTAGACTCATAAAGGCAACCTACGATTCAAAGGAAGCCTTAGCCACTGTGAAACCCATGTATTTAACGTGGAACAAAACCAACCCATGTTCACATATATAAAGCCTACGTAATATATATAGAGGCTCTAAAACCAAATACCCATTCACCCTATTACAGCCCAACACCTAACCCACACACACACACACACACACACACACACACACACACACACATATATATATATATATATATATATATATATATATAAGTATATATATGAAGAAGAACCCACATACGTAGGCCTTCATAGATGCATGAGCCAAAGCCCATGCGCCAACAACAAGCACAACCCAATATGGCCTTCGATGAGGCTTGAGGTAGCCTTTAGGGTTATCATATGAGAATAGAGAAGGCGGCTGTTTAACGGGAAATAAAGAGAGACTTGCGATTCTATTAGAATGCTTATAAGGGAATTAGAATCCCATTAGGAAGAAGAAACCTAAATCTCTATATATACCCCATCAAACACGTAAGGCTTGTTGATGCTGTTGCGAAGGAGAGTTCATGCCGTTGAAGAAGTCGTTCCACCTGCATCCTCCCTTCTTCCTGCAAGTGTAAGAAGGGTAGCAGGAAGCATCTTCCTTCTACATAGAGCTGCATCCTCTGCATCCATATCCCTTCTGCTGTGATTACATCGTGAAGCAGGCTTCGTCCACTGCTTCTTCTTCATCCCAGTACCTTGTTCTTCACATCCTAAGGTAGGCAATCTCCCAAGCCAAACTATTAAGTAGTTAAACCTTGCATGATCAAAACATTTCCTATATGATTTTACGTTGTTTTGGTTTAACACTGTAGCGGCCAGTTATAGACTTTTATTTTATTAATTATTTTCATGGGCACCAGAGTGTCCGTTGCTCATGAAAAATTATGGACGTACTAGTGGGGTGGAGACCGAGTTAGTGAGAGTGGTTGCACCATTTTTCATACCTCCTATCTCAAGATCTCCCATCTCTCAACGAAAAATTATTTTGAACGTCCGGTAAGGTAGAGTTTTTCGAGCCCTTCATTTTGATATATAGTTTGCGCAATTCTGACATGTGTACATCGAGAACGGGAGATTTAAAGAGTTGACATAATTTATTAATTAAATGACGACAACCTGATTGTCGTCAAACGTTAAATAATTTAATATATATATATATATATAATATATATATATATATATAACTTGTAACTATATCTTTGAAAATCCATATCTACCAAATTATGTAACATAAAATTTTAAAAAATATATATTTGGAATCCTCATATTTTTCTCCTAATTATCATATATTCTATTTCTCTAAATTCTTTTATATAAATAAATGTGTCTTTGAATGTATATATTTGAAATTATTCAATTAAATAGATATTGACGTGAATTCTTATTAAATAAATTAAGTTAAAAATCATAGAATTAACATCCCTACAAATGGATGCTAATTAATAAATGACGCCACCACAGACGTCAATTAATATAAATTTATTTAATTTTACGATCAGCGTCTCTCTTAATGGACGTAAATTCTATAAGTAACGCATTCATGTTCTCACCGTTTTCTTCCGATTTTGACCCACACCGCAGGTCTTCTGGCACTCTCATACGTCCGTAGATAGAGTCCCTATTTCATGATTGGTTCACGTTATACACCTCAACTCTCGGTGACATACGAGCCCTCCGTCGGATATTCCGTTCCTTCGGACTGGCAAGTTAGTCATTGGGAGCACCGTAAGTCTCCTCGTAGTCTTGGATTCCCTCAAGGCCGACTGAGCTGGTTGTACCTAATCACCTTGATTTCCAGAATGCCATGGTTTTCATATGGTTTAATGACATCTCATCCTTACTACAAGTTCTGTCCTTGAACTCTATGTTTCATGAAATCTATCTTAATGTTCTTACATGCTTGATCCTTGAAATTCTTGGCCATTAATATGAAATTAGTCTAGACTAAATGTCAGGGGCTATGGGTCCCAATAAAATGACATTTTAAATGCTACGGGTCCTGATCTGACCCTCATTGGGTGAGGCAAAGTCCAAACGTTACCGGTATACGATGATCGGGTGCTGGCATTCACCACCTATAGTCGTCTATAACTTATTTCCATGAGGGGTGGTCATATGGTCGTGATTTTCCCCTTAGTGCATTGGCCAATCTTATGTAGTGCTAGATGTGCAAACGCTCTCGTGATAGTAATGATCGGGAGTAATTGCCATCATAGTGCATCTTTCCACAACTTATTGTTCATCATGAAAAGATTTTGAATTGCCTTATTGGAGGGGTTGTCATATCGTCGTGATATTCCCTTAATGTCTTGGCAAATGCTATATAGTGCTTGTAGAAGTAATTGTTCTACTTTTATATCGATCATCATAAATGTTCTTGAATTATCCCATTGATAGTACTCGTTATCTTATCACGAAGATCCTTCATAAGACTGGATACATTGAAGCTCTCGTGATAGTGTTCGTCATAGAGAGATGAATGTTATATTTCCTCATGAATGCTCTTGACCTAGCTTGAGAAAGTACTTGTTAAGATCTTGCTATACTCTCTTGATTGTCATTGCCCTTACTCTTCATGAATGTATCTAGCATCTTGCTTACTCACTTTTATGGTTTTAATTTATCATCGCTTTATCACTCGTGTCATTATAGTTCCCATTTTGTCTTATATCTTGCATGACCTACATGAGCATGTTAAATGGTAATTTACTTAAAGCTAGCTTGGAGCATGAGATATTAAGTCCTACTGAGCGTTCGCTCACCCTGTGTTTTCCAATATTTTTCAGGTAATGACCTTAGTGATGGCGAGACCAAACATGATGGGCAAGGGAAAGAGTGAAGAGAACTCTTACATCTAGATGAACCATCTAGCCTGGTTATCTTGTGTTAAGTCTAGTCAGTTGTCTCATTGTAATTTTCCTTTATTGAGTTTTTCCTTTTATTGGGTCCAAATTGTAATGAATTTATATTTGAAATGAAATTTGTTATTTGTCCAAATTATGTTTTGTGGAAATGACTATGCTTTGACTGACATGACTGTTTAACTGCCACATTCCGAGCAAACGACACGTTCTGCTGCTATCGGTTCGGGGTGTGACAGGCCCGTTGCAGCCTAGTACTTTAAAGAAGCCACCGCCCTGTGTTGATAAGAAGACCGATGCCGCTTATGTTGTTGCTGACCCACCGCCGCCGCAGAAGGGGCTGGTGGGTGACGAATGATTTTTGTAGCTCTTTTGAAAAAATGTTCCGTGAAGAAGAGGTTTGTCCGAAGAAGGAGGAGATGCTGCTGGTGAAGCATTCTCCGATTGAACCAGTTCACCAGAGGCCGCAGGAAGTGGGGAGCTCCATCACTTCTTTTTCTCTGTCCCCATCCCGCCTTGCCTCCTTGTTTCAGCAATTGGGGTTTATTCCCCATTCCCCTCCTATTATGGTCGACCCGTACCTTACAAAAAGACCCTTTGAAATGCTATTTGTTCCATGTGCATGTGGGCACTGCCCACCCATTGATTTATCAACTCTATTTACTCCTCCCTCCCCCACTGCCGAACTCCACAAAATGTTGTTTTCATCTTCCGACCCCTTTTTCAATTCTCTTCCCCTCTCTGTTTCCCATGCAACTTCCTCCTCCTCCTTCCTCCTCTAGTCCCTCTTGCTTCATGATTTCCTCCGACCTCAAAAAAAAATGCCAATTTTAAAATGGAGGTTTCGCTGGAGGATTACGCCATGTTTTGTCCATCTTCCCAGGGGCATGAAACCCTTGCTTCTTTCCATGTAGATTTCTTATCTCCTAGGTTAGATGTACAGTGTGCAGAGTCCACTAGGTTGGTAGAGTCAGTTGGGGTAGAGGCTAGCTCTAGTGTTGTCAGCCCATCCATGTCTGCGGCGCCCCCAGTGGTGCGTCATTCTAAATCCATTCCAGATAGGTTTCTTCAAGATTTAACCCAAAGATGTCACGCCCTACTCAAATGTCTTGAGTTTATAGAGACCGCAATTGTTCTAGAGGATGATGAGGAAGTAGAAGGGGTGTGGAGCAATGACGGATTAGGTGTATATGAAATCATAGATGAGAAGGACCCAGCCGATGATGAGGAAAGCAATATGGATGACACTGCCGATCTGTACGCGTAAGGTTTAAAGAGATTTGATGAACCATCGACAGCAGTGGATGAACCCACAAAAGAAATCAATCTTGGAACTAAAGAGGACCCCAGGCCCATAATCATTTCCGCTAATATCCCTCCTTAGGTTGAAGAGGAGCTGATCCAAGTATTGAGGGAGTATAGCGATTCTTTTGCCTGGTCCTATAAGGACATGCCAGGTCTTGACCCCGCTCTGGTTGAACATCGACTTATTCTTAGACCAGGGGCAACACCCGTTAAACAAAGAGCGAGAAGGTTCCACCCTCAAATGGCCTTAAGGATAAAGGAGGAAGTTGACAAATTGCATAAGGTGAAATTTATTAGAGTCGTTTTATATCCACAATGGGTGGCAAATATAGTCTCGGTAATAAAAAAGGATGGGAAAATTTGAATTTGTATTGATTTCAGGGACCTAAATAAGGCATGTCCGAAAGATGATTTCTCGCTTCCTCACATTGATGTATTAGTAGATAACATGGCTGGGTATGAAGCCCTCTCATTCATGGATGGCTATTCAGGCTATAATCAAATCCGTCTTGCTCCCGAAGACCAAGAGAAGACCTCTTTTACCACGCCCTGGGACACGTACTGCTATGTTGTCATGCCATTCGGATTAAAGAACGTAGGTGCCACGTATCAGCGGGCGATGATGGCTATCTTCCACGACATGATGCACGTGTATATGGAAGCCTACGTGGATGATATTTTGGTGAAGTCAAGGTCCAAAGAAGAACACCCCGCCATTCTAGCTAAGGTGTTACAAAGGGCTAGGAAGTACAAATTAAAAATGAATCCCAAGAAATGTGTGTTCGGAGTTGCATCAAGGAAACTGCTAGGGTTCATAGTTAGTAAACGGGGGATTCAGATCGATCCGAATAAGGCAAAGGCCGTAATGGACATGCCCCCGCTGAAGAATATCACTGAACTGCGAGGTTTGATTGGGCGTTTACAATCCATCAGGAGATTCATATCTCAACATTCGCAAAGATGCCGCCCATGCTATGATTTGTTGAAAGCGGGGGCCAAATTTGAATGGAATGAACAGTGTCAAAAGGCCTACGAGGAGCTTAAGGTTTATTTATCTAATCCCCCAGTTCTGCAACCTCCCATCCCTAGTAAACCCCTGATCTTGTACATTTCTGTTATTGAGGACTCCCTAGGAGCTGTCCTGGCTCAAGTGGACGACGAAGGAAAAGAAAGGGCAGTGTACTACCTCTCTAGGTTGTTCAATCCTGCTGAATCTAGGTATACTGCCATGGAGAAGACATGCGCAACATTAGTATGGGTAGCTCAGAAACTCAAGCACTATTTTCTGGCCCATGAAGTTAAGCTGATCTCCAGAATGGACACAATTCGTTACCTCTTAGAGAAACATGTCCTTTCTAGCAGATTAGCTTGCTAGCAGAGCTTTCTTTCTCAATTCGATATCACCTTTGTTATCCAGAAAGTGATCAAGGGATACGCGATTGCTGAACATCTTGCTCATTCTCCTATCACTCGCACTGATTCAATCCAGGATGAGTTCCCTGATGAACATCTTGCTGTAATCACTCATCTCCCCATCTGGTCTTTGCACTTTGACGGTGCATTAAATTCTCAGGGCCGTGGGATCGGCACCGTTCTCCTTACTCCAGAGGGAGTAACCATCCCTATTGCTTATCAGCTCTCTTTCCCCACCACAAATAATATAGCTGAGTATGAGACTCTCCTAACCAGTCTGAAGCACGCCTACCTCTTAGGCGCGTGATGTCTCAATATTATAGGGGACTCTCAATTGGTGCTGCGTCAAGTTCTTTCCACGTGTCGCACCCGTGACCCTAAACTCAAGCCCTATCAAGATTTGGTCACACTCTTGGCTAGGCAATTCTGCAAGTTAATCTATATTCACACTCCTCGTTCTCAAAACATCCTGGCCGATGCACTTGCATCGCTTGCTTCTTCTCTTTTCTTCCCCCTCAGTCGCGCCACTGAGACCATTATGGTCCAGCGGTTAGACGCTCCTTCTCTTCAGGATCCCTGGTTTGACGACCTTAGGAAATCTGTGGAAAGGAAAGCTGCAAAGGAAGAATTGAAAGAAATATCATTGACTGAGCTCGAGGAAATCATAGAAGAGGAGGAATTGCCGTGGTATTATGAAATAGAGCAATATTGTAAGGATGGATCCTTCCCAGAGACGGCCAATGCCGAGCAGCGCAAGGCCATTAGAAGAGTCACCTCCAGATACACGATTGTCACAGGAGAATTGTATAGGCGGGCTCTTAATGGAGTTCTGATGAGGTGTTTGGATGACGATGAGACTTGGAAGGTAGTAGAAGCAGCTCATGCAAGTGAGTGCAGAGGGCACGTTAATGGACAGGCGTTGGCAAAGAAGATTCTTAGGCAGGGCTATTACTGGCCAACCCTAGAAGAGGATTGCTCCACCTATGTTCGTAGGTGTCTTCAAAGCCAGCTTCATGCTGATAAAATCCATGCTCTTGCTTCTTCTCTCCATCCTCTCTCTGCTCCTTGGCCATTCTCGATGGTCGTTGGATCACTTGGCGACCCTAATGCTCAGGTTAAACAAAAATCATTCATTCTGAATGCTATAGAGTACTTCACCAACTTATGTGGAAGTCAAAGCCACCACAGTATGCCGCTTCATCTTGAAGAATATCATTTCACGGTTTGGAGTGCCAAGTGATATCATCACCGACAACGGGCCTCAATTTGTGTCTCAAGAACTCCATGACCTCTATAAGAAGTTTAATATTTCACTGCATCATTCATCACCATATTACCCTTAAGGTAACGGCCAAGCCGAGGCCACGAACAAAACACTACTTAAAATCATTAAGAAAACATGCGAGTCACACAAATTTGCTAATTGGGCCGATAAATTGATAGAAGCTCTATGGGCTTATCACACCTCCATCTGCACTCCCACAGTGTAGACTCCTTTTGCCCTCACCTATGGGATGGAGGCGGTACTCCCGTACGAGATCTTGATCCCTTCCCTAAGAGTGCAGCTGGACAAGGAACTTAATCTCGACGAACGTCGAGAGGCATTGCTAGTCCAACTGGAACTCTTAGATGAGAAGAGGCTTCACGCGGCCAATCACGTCTCCGTTTATCAAAAATGTGTCTCGCGACATTTTTTAAAAGAAGGTTATCGAAAGGAAATTCCAAGTGGGTAACATGGTTTTGAAATACAAATTTATCAGATCAGCAGGTCCTAGGTCTAAGCTGTAACCCAATTGGGAAGGGCCGTTTGTAATTAAAGAAATCTATCCTAGGAACGCATATCGTCTTGTTAATGCAGAGGGTGAGGAATTGCCTAATCCGTGGAATGGGTTGTATTTAAAACGTTTGTATCCCTAGAGTCGAGCCAGCAACGGCCCGGTGGCGGGGTGTTCCTCCATTTGATCATGAAAGGGGATCCTCGGTTCAGCTTTCACATACTACACGACCCCAGGGTTAGGTTTTCTTTTCTTGCACAACAACGTTTCCCCCTTGGCCATGCCTAGGGTCAAGTGAAAATCCTTGTTTTTCCCCTCCTTTGGCCAAAAATAGGGGCAAGTGATAAATAAGGGGGCGAGAACTGATCTAGACACCCCGATAAAAAAGAGGTCTCAAATAGAAGCAATCCATTATGACCTGATTCCGCATTCACAAAAGTAAAAGAAAGAGAAAAAAATAAAAGAAAAAGGGGTAAAATCAAAGACAAAGCTGAAAGCTCATTCAAAAGCTCGAAGCTCAAAAGTCTAAATGCTCCCAAAAGAATGAAACTAGGCATGGCAAGAGTGGCAGCACAGTTTCCCCGCGGGACGTAATAAGCCCAGTCATATGCGTGCCTAGAGCGGATGTGGGTTCGATGATGGACACAAAGCCCCGGCGCAACAGACCGAATTCTTTGAAAAAGGGGTTGTCATGGGAAGAACTCAAGCCCTAAAAACCTCTATACCTATTGCTGGCTTTTCTATCAAATTCTCTTTTACTTTCCAAGGACTGGATCGTATCCCAGGTATCGCCTCGGTAGAAGCACCATTAAGCAAGGTTGGGCCCCGGCCTTGGGTGGTCACCCATAACGCACGTTGAACTCTAGAAACCCCTAATGAGATAGGAAGGTCCCCCGTCGTCAAGTTCGAGCTAGTTCCAAAACCTAAAAAAAATCAAATATTTCAAAACTCGAAAAAATCAAATATTTCAAAACCCAAAGAAATCAAATATTCCAAAACCCCAAAAAAATCAAATGTTCTAAAAGAAAAAAAAAATCAAATATTTCAAACCCAAAAATAAAATATTTTAAAATTTGAAAAAATCAAATATTTCAAAATCTGAAAAAAGTCAAATATTTCAAAATCCAAAAAAGTCAAATATTTCAAAATCCAAAAAAAATCAAATATTTCAAAATCCAAAAAAATAAAATATTTTCAAAAACCACAAAAATATTTTCATCCTCATGATTTGCATTCATGGTATGCATTGCATTCATTTCCTTCATGTTATTTGCCTATTTAATGAGGCTTACCCCCTCGACCAAAAATCAAGAACTGGTCAATTCCTAACTTGCTATAGGCAAGGGGTTAAGCCTAAAACAGATTTAATCTGTTTCTTTGTTTATGTGTGTGCAGGGGCATGTTGAAGACAAGGTTCAACATTTCTATCACTGAACGGTCCTATGGAGACCGTTTTATTCCTCCAACGGTCAAAGAGCAGACTGTTTCATCAATCACGCAGCCTTGTACCAATCGTTCCAAGCCCTAACACCTTCATGAATCAACGGTCCCTTGGAAACCGTGCTATTCATTCCAACGGTTAGCATAAGACCGTTCCATAACTCACACGGTCCTTCAATAGCCCGTTCAATGTTTCGAAGGTCTTTGTTTTTAACTCTGCCACGGCCCAGGTCTGGCCGTTCAAATACATGGAACGGTCAAGTTCTAACCGTTTATTTGATTGAGCGGTCTGGATACGGCCATGTTCATCCCGAGATCCTACCTCAAGCTCATTCAATCACATGGAAAGAGGGCCAAGCTCGAATCAATCCAATCGTGAATTTCATTCATTTATTCATATGCAATCATTCCAAGCATAAGTCTCTATATCAACATCATGAACAAAAAAGGAAAATCACTCGATCCTCTGACGGGCATCCCCGCGAGGACGTATCTCTCTCAGCTCTCTCACATAAGCCTGGCGCGTCTCTGAAGCCTCTGCAACCTCCACCGGTAGGGTGAGCACCCTACTAACCTCCCACATGATCAGGGCACTCCTGACCGCCTGCTCGTCCTCCTCTGTACCAATCCTCCTTGCCTATAGTGCGGAAAGGTGGGGTAGTGCTGGTAGTACGGTCCTGGGTAGTCGAACCTATAGGTAGCACTGGTGCGGGCTGTACATCGCCAGTGCAGTGTCGCTCACGAGCCTCAGATCCAAGCCTGGCCTCCTAGGAAGTCTGACTGCAGCGTCGTGAAGGAAGTCAGAATGCATCACGAACTGATCCAGGGGCAATGTGTTGATGTAGAGTCCCCACTCGTCCCTGGTCTTCTTCTCTACTGTCCTGCACTCTACCTGTGGGGAGAACCTGAAGGTGCCACCTATGAAGAACAGTGGATGGCTCCCGAAGATCTGACTGGCTGAGGTGATATCCTCCCTATGAGTGAATTTCATCCTGACACCCATCCAGCATTCTAGAAGTATCATGGAGACAAAGAGTGGACCTCCTAGGGCTGCAGAACTAAGGCCTTCATACAAGTAGTCAAGGACGGCCTGGGAGACAGATAAACCCCGCCACAAGCCACTAATGGTGCTAAGGATAGGAGTATCTAGGATGTGGTCGGCAGAAGGGAAGAGTATGGCCCTGCACAGACAAATAGACACGGCCTTAGCTATGGTCTCGTGCCATCCACATTTATTCTTACAATGAGCGACCACCCATAGGCTAAGAGGAAGAAGATGGATCTGATGTGGGCCTACGAAGGTGCGGATGTCCTTGCTATTTGGTATAAACTCTCCCAAAATAAGGCTAGGGTCTATAGGGGCAACGGTATGACACACTAAGTCCTCCTCACCCACCTTGGACCTGGGAAAGGATAAATAGGTCTCTACCTCCTCCAGTAGGACAGTGGCCTCGAAAGAAGGGAAGATCAACATATGGGTATGAGGATGCCAGATTTCTACTAAGGCTGACATGCTGTGCCAGTCTAAGGATAATTTGGGGTAATTTTTACCTAGCACTAAGAGTGGGTGTAGGTGCCAAGACTTTAAGATGGATACCACTACTAGGGGCAACTCACGGATCATGGGAGCCATCCACTTCAAGGTGGAGTAGCGCCTGGAGTCGGGGAGAAGCTGAACGAAAAAAAGGAAGAGAAGAGAGAGGAAGAGCATTTTAAGCTTTGAAGGAATGGATGTGAAATTGATTTGAATGAAATCGAACTGAACTTGAACTTACCTCTCTCAGTGGGCTGGAGCTCAGATGTCGTGGGATCGCGGTCAACCGTTGGAGTACTTCACGCTCCTTTTTGTCCAACCTGGGCCCTCCAAAGACTGCTCCCTCCATTGAGCTCCCTTCAAAAGCCCTTTTCATGATGGTTTGATGAAGAGTGACAAGAGTTTCAAGGTTTGGAAGAGGGTTGAGGTATGAGTCATGAATTTAGAGTTCTTTCCTACTTATAAAGCTTGGTCAGGAGCCTAAACCCACTAGAATTGAGTTAGGATAAGTTCTAGACCATGTTAGGATAGAGGTTGGGTTGGTTTGGGGTGTTTATCCTCAGGTTGGGACTCTCCAAGAGAGTCCCGATCGGACTCCCAGTGCGTGGAATTACGCGGTCTATCGATAGACCGCGCTGGTCATTGAGCGGTCGGATGTAGATCGCTCAGATATGTTCTACATAGTTCGCATCCTGGCATCTAAACGGTCTCATATAGGCCGCTCTCTTAACATACGGTCAAGGCCGAACCATCTTATCCTTTCAACGGATGATATTGGGCCGTTTAGTTGCTTCTATGGGTTCTGGCCGGATTATTTTCAACTGTCTAAACGGAGGCCGTGTAGGGTCTTTGGGCGATCCTGTGGAATACCGTTTATAGATCTGAAACCTTATCTTTTAATCCTTTTGCACAAATGACACCCAACCTGTGACCTCTTTCTCTCTCTCACTCAACTTGATTGGCATCTCTCTCTCACTCATTGTTTGGCGTCTCTCTCTCACTCAAATTGTTTGACGTCTTTCCCTCTCTCACTCATTTTTTGGCGTCTCTCTCACTCATTGGCATCTCTCTCTCACTCATTGTTTGGCATCTCTCTCTTACTCAAATTGTTCGTAGTCGTCTCTACCACCCACTCGTGTCGTGTCCGTCTCTCCCGACCACTCTCTCGCTCCTTCATGTCACCTCTCTCTCGCATGTGTCCATCCCACTCGTGTCGAGTTAGTAGTCGTGGTTAGTTAGTTAGTGTCAAGCATTCGCATGCATTCATACATTCATACATTTATCCACAAAATCAAACCAAAAACATATCATATCACTATCATGCCCATATGTACAAAGCCCTGTCGAAGTACAAAAGTCAAGCATGTCCCTCTCCCTCCGGTATGTCACTGTCACTGGCTCCCTCATGCCTCTTCGATGGTGGAGGCATCGCCGAGGTCACCTCCTCGCGGCGTCGTCGGCGCCGCTCCTCCTCCTCATTCCTCCGGTGGCTGGAGGAACCTGTGAAGTAACTCCTAACAGAGCCGTGCGTGCCGTGAGAGATACCACTCCGGGTCCCGCTACGCTCCGGCCTCCGGGTCATCTTCTAAAATGCCCAGACCTCGCCCCTCAGCTCGGCCTCCTCTAGCCGAGCCCGCTCCGCCTCGGCTCAGTAAAGCTCCGCCTCCGCCGCCCAGGCTCGTAGAAGCTCTGCCTTCACCATCCCAGCACGGGAGCGCTCCATCTCAGCATAGAGGCGGGAAGTCTCTACTGCGTCTGCACGTAGAGCGGCGGCATCAGTGCGGAACCGCTTCATGTCCTCTCGCAGTCGAGCAACCTCGCCCAGCGACGCGGTCAGCTCGGTCGTCTGCATATGCATACATCATGGTTAGTTAATCACATTTCATAATCATAAGCATTAAAGGAAAGCGTAGTGGTTGCTTACCTTCTCGGCGAGAGCCGCCTCGGCCGCTTCTGCCCGTGCTACAACCTGTGTGAAATCGGCATCCCGCTCAGCTCGGTCTGTAGGGGTCTGTGAGGAGGAAGACTGTGCGTCTGCCCCCTGGCGTTGGGCTCCCTCGGCTCGCTGCATCCAAAACACCAGGTCAGTCACATGCATAATCATAAGCATTTGCATGATTTAAGAGTTTAGGTTTAGGAAACTCACCAGAAGGCTCAGGGCCTGTCGTGCCTCATCCCGCTCCTGGATGGTCAAATGGAGAAGTCCCTGTAGCTCTGCAATCCTCCCCTCAGGGTCAAAATGCATTTAAGAAGATCAAGCATCAGTGCATAATCATATAGAAGCATGACAGAAGGTATTTAGGGTTTAGAAGTCGTACCGGTCGGCGGGCACCACGGAACACATGGTCCCTGTAGTGCCGTGCATAGGCCATGTAGTAGGCCTCCTCGCTGTCAGCCCGGGCAGTCACCACCCATCCTCGTGCTGCCCAGTATGCTATCTGATCTATTGTCCGCACTCTCCAATCCAGCTCTGTGGCTTACCCTCGGGGGTGTCATCCGACGTGCTCCTCCGGCTTTTCTAGTGCCGGGAACTCAACTGTTGGCTAATGGAAGGCGGTCATCCTCATCACCAGGCGGTAGTGGTGCGGCTCCGCTACGTTCATGCAGTGTAGCCACACGTCTCGTCCGAAGTAGGTAAGGGCCGTCGCTACCCATGGCTGACCCTCGTGCCCCTCGCTCGTGTACGGTGTCCACCGAACCTGTCCATCAAGTAGGAAAGTCGCATCAGTATCCTAAGCATATAGATTGCATTTAATTAGAAAGTTTAAGTTTAGAGTCATATCGAGGAGAAGGGTAGTGTGTCTAGGTCATCCTGGATTCCCCGGACTTGTCTCCGCAGGGATCCAGTCTCTCGGGGAGCCGTCCACCGCCTCACGATGGGCCGTCACTCCGGGTATGTCTCGTCGCCTCTCCCGAGCCCACGTAGGTACACGAAGGCCCACACCTACATTGCATTTCATCAAATGTCAGCATATAGTACTCATTAGAATCATATAGCATATTACACAAGAGTCAGAGTCGTACCTGGAGCAGAGGAGAGAAGCCCCCTAGCATCGTCCGTCGGCTAGTCGAGCTAAGGGTGTCGAACAAGAAGGCGAGGACTGCCGCTCCCCAAGCGTAGTCCCCGACGTGTCCTAGGTCCTCAAGCAACGGTAGGAAGTGGCAGCTGATCTCATTCGCTCTCGTCACAAATATAAGTCGACCAAAGAACAACATCAAGAAGGGTCTCAGCACTTTGTCTGCCTCTGGTCTTGCTACAGTCGCTACTCTCTATCGTGCCAACTCTATCAGCCTCTATAGATGCTGCTCGGGCAGCTCCCCGATCGCTATCCCTACTCGCCTCAATCCCAAGCTATCCTGAAGCCTCGCCCTCATCAACGTCGCCGACTGATGCTCCGGGTGCAGCAACTCCAAACCCAGTAGCTCCTGGGCCAGCTCTCGGTAGTCGGGGTAAGTCACCCCGCTAATCGGAGTCCCGTGCACGTGTAATCCGGTGATGCGCGCGACGTCCTCCAGTGTGGGGACCATATGGCCCCACGGGAAAAGGAACGTCCGACTCACTGGATCCTAGCAGTCGTGTAGAGTGTAGAGGAGCGGCGTGTCTAGCCTAGTCACCTCCACGCTCAGGAACTCGGAGAAGCCCATGCTCGTCAGCCTCTCCCGCTGAATGTTCGGCAGTGCAAGATACACCGCTCGGACCTGTAGCTAGGAGATCTGAGTCCTTCGCTTTCCCTGCATACATTTAAGAACATTGCATTTTATTTTAGGATCTTGCATTCTGATTGAATAATTCACTCTCTGCTCACTAAACGGCCTCATATGAGCCATTTTATCTCTCAAGCGGTTAGGTCCCAACCGTCCCCATAATCCCCCTCGGAAGTTCACGGTCACCCATAGGCCGTTCTACGCTGTCCACGGCCCTGCGAGGACCGTTCTACTGGCTGGCACCTACCCTGGAACGGACCACGTCCGGCCATCCTAAATTTCCACGGTCCCCATCTGACCGCGTCCGTCTCCCTCAAGCCCATAGTCGGTTAGGGTTGCACGGCCTATCGTACAACTGTATGATGATCAACGGTCTCGTGGAGGCCGTTCTATCCTCAAGCCTTCCATGTTTTGAACGGACCTAGATGGCATGTTCTACATTGTTCACGGTTTCTTGGAAACCGCTATGTCTTTAATGTTTTATGTTCTGAACGGACCAAAGTGGCCCGTCCTAAGTTTTTACGGCCTGGTGGAGACCGTTGTGTTTTGAGCATTTCATATTCTGAACGGACCAATGTGGGCCGTCCTAGGTTGACACGGTCCTCCTATGACCATGTTACAATGCCAGTTCAGCTTCTTTTGGACGGCCACTCGTGGACCGTCTGTTGGTTGAGCGGTTCTATGTGAACCGCGTTGTTTGGTTGAGCGGTCACTGTAAGACCGTCGTTTGGCCGTCACCCCCGACGGCGTTCAAGCCCAGCCCACCGGCGGCGAGGGCCCCTTGGGGCCTCCCAATCGGTCCTAAGGGGGTCATAAGCCCCTCATCTACCCTTCTAAGCTATTTGCGTGAATTTAAAAATGAAAATGGGAAGGTTTAGGCGACCTACCTCATCCGTCCTCGGTGGCCTCTCCACCGCCGCCGTGGGCACCTCCGATGGCTCCTCGACGTCTCCTTCTCGGACGACAACCACACCAGCCTCCTCCTCGACTGTGGGCGCGCCTCCTTCCGCCGCGGACGTCGCCGTCGGGGTGTCCTCCGCGGTGGTCACCGGTGGTGGCCCTCGGGTTCCCTCACCGGCCATGAGTCGAAGAAGCCGTTTCGTGGCTTGGTGCTTCGATCACATGAAGAGAGGGGAGACGAGGGGAATGCAGACGAGATTGAGACAATGAGAAGGGGGTGAGAGTGTGGAGAACATGGGTTTCCTCCGTCGGTTGCGGTATGGAGGGAGGAGGAGGAAGAAGAAGGGTCTTTTATTTTTTTGAAACCGCCAGTAATTACACGGTCTATCGATAGACCGTGTGGATACTGGGCGGTCTCCCATTTGAGGGGTTAAGGAGGGTTAGGTGGGAAGAGCCTATTGACACTTGGGAAGGTATGAAGAACCCACTTAGAAGCAAGTACCTACCCCTATCCTACCACCAAATGCTCTAAGACGAGTGGCAAAGTCTCACCCAAGAAGGGAAGACCGTGGTTGAATACATTGAGAAATTTGACTCCTATCTTTTGAAGTGTGGAGTTCATGAGGACCCGGCCGTCACCTTGTCCCGATTTAGGAATGGGCTCCAAAACTACATCAAGAGGAAACTTTTCATGAGAGATGTCGACAATCTTGAACAAGCCTACCAAATAGCACGGGATGTTGAACGATTCTCTAGAATCCCTAGGTTTGCACCTCCCCGACCGATCGATCCCAAAAGCATGGGGTTCTGAACCACCCCGCCCCCCCTATGAAGGCCCCTACCCCAAGTGGGAATGCCCCATTACGGCCTTACTATCCCTCCCACCATCACTCCAACCAAGGTCGCCCCTAGCCACCCTCCTCCATGGAGGGAAGAGAGTTCCAAGGGCCCAAATGTAGGAGGGACCACCCCGGGTAGTGGGCGCCAACAATGTTATAGATGTCAAGGATTTGGGCACTTCGCGGGGCAATGCCCATCCAAGGGGTTGTCTAGTTTGCTAGTGGAGGAAGAAGCTCCCCCACCTCAAGGAGAACTTGAGAGCACTATGGAGGTCCATGAAGCCTCACTAGATTGGGAAGAGGAGTACGAGGCCCAATACCATGAGTCAGGTCTAGACCACACCATGGCATCTACCGACTCCCATCTAGGAGTGATTAGGTGTACCCTTACCAAACCCCATGAGGAGGACTGGCATCGAAGCTCAATCTTTCACAACTTTGTTAAGGTAGGGGGTCATGTGAGAAAAGTGATCTTAGATAGCGGGAGTTGTGGCAATGCCATGTCTCCCGACACCGTTAAGCTCCTTGGGTTGACTATCACTCCCTACCCAAGTCTCTACCGGGTCTCATGGATCAACAACAACTCCATCCCGGTCAACACTCGCTGCCTAGTGCCCCTCACCTTCTCCTCCTACCATGGCCAAATATGGTGTGATGTTATCCCCATAGAAGTAGGAAGCATCCTACTAGGGAGACCTTGGCTTTATGATGTGGATGCCACTATTTTGGGTAGGACCAACACATGCACCTTTGAGCATGAGGGAAAGACTATCCGTCTTAATCTCTCCCCACCACGTCCCATGACCAAGAGGGACACACTCCCTCAAGGACATCACCCCATCACACCACAAGCCTCGGGGAACTCCACCCCTCCAACACAATCCCTTACCCAATATTCCAACCAAGGTGAGACATCACGGTTGACCAAGGGTCTTCATCTCATCACCAAGAGAGAGCTTGAGGAGGAAATAGCTCAAGGGGTACCTTTATGTGCGGTGGTCATTTGTCTAGGAGAGCCTACTCCCTCCAACCCCCATCCCATAGAAGTCCGACATCTCCTAGAAGAATTTCATGATGTGTTCCCCGAGGAACTCCCGGACCAACTCCCTCCCATGCGTGACGTGCAACACGTAATTGATCTAGTTCCAGGAGCCACCCTTCTCAACCTTCTTCATTATCGCCTTAATCCCACAGAACATGCCGAGCTTCGGAGGCAAATAGAGGAGCTCATTAGGAAGGGCTTCATCCGCATTAGCAAAAGTCCATGTGCCATACCGGCCCTTCTTACTCCTAAGAAGGATGGATCCTAGGGGATGTGTGTGGATAGTCGGGCCATTAATAAGATCACTGTCAAGTATAGGTTCCCCATCCCTAGGCTTGATGACATGCTTGACATACTAGCTGGAGCCACTATTTTCTCCAAGATTGACCTTAAGAGTGGCTATCACAAAGTTAGGATTAGGCCCGGAGATGAGTGGAAAACGGCCTTCAAAACCAAGGACGGCCTTTATGAGTGGTTAGTCTTACCATTTGGGCTTTCAAATGCCCCAAGTACTTTCATGCATCTTATGACAGAGGTCCTTAGGTCGTTCATTGGGGTCTTTCTAGTGGTCTATTTTGATGATATTCTCATCTATAGTCAGTCCCAAGAGGCCCATCTTGACCACCTTAGGCAAGTTTGCACCGTCCTTTGACATGAGAGCCTATTTTCCAACCTAGGGAAGTGTCACTTCATGACCACATCTATCACCTTCCTGGGATTTGTGGTGTCTACCAAGGGTGTCTCCATGAACCCCGAGAAGATCCAAGCTATTCTTGATTGGCCGGAACCCCACACCCTTCATGAGGTCTGAAGTTTCCATGGGTTGGCCACATTCTATAGGAGGTTTATTCGAGGATTTAGCACCATCACCGCCCCTATCACTGATTGTCTCAAAAAGGGGACTTTTGTGTGGACCAAATCGGCCTCCAAAGCCTTCCAAGAGCTTAAGGGGAAGAGGACCCAAGCCTCGGTCCTATGCCTACCCGATTTTTTCAAAGTCTTTGAAGTCACATGTGATGCATCCGAGATAGGAATAGGAGGGATCCTTAGTCAAGAGGGTCACCCAGTGGCCTTCTTCAGTGAGAAGCTCCGTGAAGCTAGGACACGGTACTCTACTTATGACAAAGAGTTCTATGCCGTGGTTCAATCTCTCCGACATTGGAGGCACTATTTGTTGCCCAAAGAATTTGTCATCTTCTCTGATCATGAGGCCCTCAAATACCGCAACTCTCAAAAAAAGTTGAATGTCCGGCATTCCCGTTGGGTTGAGTACATCCAATCCTACACCTTTGTCATCAAACACAAGGCGGGAAGTGAGAACCGAGCGGCGGATGCTCTTAGTAGGAGGGTCTCTTTGTTGTCCACTATCCAAGTGGAGGTTACTGGGTTTGAGAGGCTCAAGGATGAGTACTCTGGCTGCCCTGACTTTGGGCACATCTATACCATCTTGACCACCCATTCTAGTGGGTAACATGAGGGATTTATCTTGGAGGATGGGTTTCTCTTCAAGGGGCCAAATCTTTGCATACCACGGACCTCACTCCGTGATTTCTTGGTTTGGGAGTTACATGCAGGGGGACTAGCTGGTCATTTTGGGGTTCATAAAACCATCGCTCTAGTTGAGGGTCAATTCTTTTGGCCAAGTCTCAAGAGAGACGTAGCTAAGATAGTGGGCCAATGTCGTACATGTGCTTCATCCAAACAGGTGAAGCAAAACACTGGCCTTTATACCTCTCTCCCCATCCATGACCGTCCATGGCAAGACTTAAGCATGGACTTTGTGTTAGGCCTACCCAGGACTCAAAGAAAACATGATTCGATCTTTGTGGTAGTTGACCGATTCTCTAAGATAGCCCACTTCATACCATGCTCCAAAACCTCTGATGCCTCCCGTGTGGCCCGATTGTTCTTTGATGTGGTTGTTCGCCTCCATGGGTTACCCAAGACCATAGTCTCCAATAGGGATGTCAAGTTCACCAGCTACTTTTGGAAGACCCTTTGGCACTTGATGGGTACCCTCCTCAAATTCTCCATGGCCTACCACCCTCAAACTGATGGCCAAACTGAAGTTGTCAATCAGAGTCTAGAGAACCTCCTTAGGTGTCTTGTTGAGGATCATCTGGGGAATTGGGATCTCATTCTACCTCGGGCTGAATTTGCATACAACGACTCTGTTAACAAGTCCATAGGGATGAGTCCATTCGAGGCTGTACATGGGTACAAGCCAAGGAAACCCTCTGACCTCATTCCCCTTCCCCAGCATGCTAGAGTGTCTATTTTGGCTGAGTCATTTGCCCAACACATTAGGGAGTTGCATGAAGAAATTCGCAAGCACATCAGCAAGAAGAATGAGACTTATAAGAGGCAGGCTGACTCTCATCAGTGCCACCAAGAATTCCATGTGGGTGACTTTGTAATGGTGAGGACGGAGAGGCTCTCCTCGGGAGCCACCTCTAAATTGAGGCCTCGTGGGGCTGGACCCTTCAAGGTTCTGAGACGCATTGGCACTAATGCCTATGAGTTAGATCTTCCCGAGGAGTACGGAGTAAGCCCCACATTCAACGTGACCAACCTAGTGCCATATAAGGGTCCCACGGTGGTACCTAGTAAGGATATTGAGCCTACTCCCCCCATTGAGAGAGCACCCACCCGTGAGAATAGTCCACTAGCTCGGAGAGTCCAGCGTGAGCGAATTGAGCGAATATTGGATGAATAGGTCACTGCCAACAGGAGCAAGGTGTACGAGCGCTATCTCGTCAGGTGGAAGGATCGGCCTCCTTCGGAGGATTCATGTGTGAGTCGGGAAGATCTCCAGCGGCTGGATCCCGACCTTCTGGAGCAGTATCACAGCAGGATGGACCCCTACTCGACGGAGTCGAGCTCTTCGCAGCCTAGGGGATTTGATGGAGGCATCACCCACGACTCCCTCTGGCTCGGGTCGCCCACACACCTCGGAGTTGTTTGAACTCGGGCTTCACTCTATGTGGGCCCAATTACCCATTTTGAGCTTTCTATTTGAGTCATTTGATGTATTTTACCTTTTATTTGAGTCATTTCCCCAGGTCTTTGATTTATTTTCCTAAGTTTGAGTGTCATTAGGTTGATTAGATTAGCTATTGGGCCCAATTCAGTGGGCTAGGCCCAGGGGCGCCCCCCACCCCCTTGGTTATTTGTCATTGTACCAAAAGTCATGGGCTTATTGTAAAATATGGGTTGCCTATATATAGGACCCCATTCCCCCCCATTTTATGTCAATGAAAGTTGCCATTTTGTGAGTTCAAAATTTAAATTTCTTGTGGAGAGAATCCATTAGTGGGGTGAGAATCCCTAGGGAGAGAATCCCACCCACCCCTCTCTTTCTCTTTCCCCCCTTCCCCAAATTCAAATCCCACCTCTCTCCTCCACCTCATCCTCCACCCAAGCTTCCACCTCCACTACTTTTCCACTCCCCTAGGTGCCATCATTCCCCTCCCACCAAATCCCACCAAATATCTCCCCTCCCTAGGAGAATATTGTTCTTCCCAACACAATCCCACTCTCCCCAACACAATCCTCCCTCTTCCCCATGCAATCTTCCATCTCCCAAGAGAAGATTTGAATTATTTTCCCTCCACTCCCTCATCCTCCAAACCTTGGACCACCCCAAATAGGGAAATCACCATCCCTCTCCCTCTCCCTCCTAGTCCCAAATTCGTATATCTCTCTCTCACCACCTGCTAGACCACCTTCCTGCCCCCATTCTCCCCCTCACTCAGCTTGGTTTGCCCCCTCCAAGACCCCCTAACAGCCTAGGGTTGCCTCCACACCCATCCACCCTCTTTCCCCTCCCATTTACCTCATCTCCCACCTCCCATCTCCAACCAGCACTTCTCAGTTCGCAGGCAGCAACGTACCAGCATCTTGCAGATCCGGCCACAACATAATCCCAGCATTTTTGGAGGCCCAAGTTGTACCGTTAGAAGTGTCTCCCTATCTTCTTCACGACGGTGGTGGTCTCGTCCCGTTCTGAGTTCGTGGCTACCCGGAGGAGCCGATCTCCCCAGACTGCGCATCTGCTTCCTGCTAGTCAACCTGAAACGAGTTACAGAGCCTCACACGGCCAACCCCTTGAAGACCTGGAGGCGGCGCTTGGCTGAGATCATCTAAAACAAGTATACTTCCAGTATCAAGAAGCGGAACCCCGTTCGGCATCCGGAGCTGTGATTTCTCATTTTTCTTTCCCAGGTGTGCAGTTCTGTGCCCTCTGGGGCTGAACCGACCCCTATCTACTGTTCAGACTCTCCATTCCTGCTTCGACATCTTATGGCATTCCCATGGGTATCGTCTCGAAAAGGACTCGTCAACGATTCCAGCGACTCTGACCACACTTGATTCTGAGATCGAAAATGCTCGTGGCGGCCTCTTCTTTCAGCTGCTACGGTACCGTAGCTGTCCAGACCAGAACTCAGGGTCCCTGTTCACGGCCTTTCCCCAACCAGCGCCGTCAACTAGGAAATTCCATAAAAATTGGACATCAACCTGATCAAGCCCCGAAGATTTTTCCACTGGTCTCATCAAAAATAAAATTTCGGGAGTGGCTGCAGCAGCGTCAACTTCAACTGTCTGTCCCCTGTTCCAGAGAGCGAGCAGAACCGGCGTCGTCCTTCCGTTCGGCTTCTATTTCAGTTTCTTCCCCTCCCCGCCTGGCCGGCTTAAAGCCCCTCCCTGCGGGAGGTAGTGTTTGAATGTATGCTTGATTCCCCCTCCTCTTGTTCCACCCCCTTGCATGGGGAGTAGTGTTGTAAATCTTTAAAACACGTTCAAGCTACTCCGGCGCAGCGTGTGGGGAACCCACGCTTCCCCGCTCGCCCACGTCTCCGAGCGGGACCGGTTTCTTTAAACCGGTCGAGTAAGTGTTCTAACCTTGCTTCCCTTAGTGCTTGTCCTTTCAATATTAGTTCTTAAGCTCCGCTGGTCCGTGAGAGTGAGCGCCCGGTCCGCAAGCTTCCTTGCTTCGAGTGGCTACCGTGGAAGAGAGTGTGACCCGTGCCCTCGGCACCTGGGTCGGCCCCATTTAATCGGGCCTCCATACCCTTGGGAGAACCCTTGACCTTGCTGGCCCTCTACTAGCAAGGGCCCATCCCTCACAACCTCCACTCGGTATCACCGAGTTACCCTGGGACTTGGGTGAGTGTCGGGTGAGTGGCCGCCAATATCGATCCGTTTCGGTTGCTAATTGTGCTTGCTTGTTTAGGTCCAAGGGTGTGTCACATCAGACCCTCTGCCCCGGATACCACAATCGGCCAAGAACTGAGCCCACCTGGCCCTAGGTGCCCTCGGTCGAGACACCTTCGCTCCAGTCACGGTCGCCGATGCCCGTTCCAGGGGCTTCAGGGCCCCTCTGCTGCTTCGGCTCCCAGAAGCTGAACCCCGGCCACTCCGGGGCCACCGCGCTACAACTCGCTCTATCTCTTGGCAGATCCGAGCAACACGGGTCCTCAAGTACCCCTCATCCGGTGTAATATGGGGCAAATCCTCCCTCATCAAGCAACTCTCCTCCGCCTTCCTGATCGCAGAGGCCTTCTGTCGGTAGAGGTGACTGTGCTCGAACCACCACCGGGCGTAGTGCACATCAAATCATCCCCGACATCCCTATCCCGGCATCGGGAATCGCTCTGGCTCCCGACGGTAGTAAAAGTCCCACCAGGCTGTTGCAAGTAGGTGGGTATCCCTTCCCTTGTATTGTCTGCCCATCAGAGGGAACTCCCTATTCCGCGGAATCCCCTGGTCGTACCCGAAATTCCTGGCAAAGCGATGCGGGTAGTACGACTGCAAGGAACTCATCACCGACCGGTGCAACGTTAGCATGGAGGCTCGGGTGCTCAATATCCACTCAGTCCATGGTCCCGCATCGGTCGCCCCCTGACCGGGGTGGGCGCTGGTCGCCCCTCCACCTGAAGCCCCCAGAAAGAGGCCAGAGTCCCTCGCTGCGCTGTCGAAGGGCAGTTCCTCCTCGCCCCGGGTGGGCAAGTAACAAAGGGCCCTCCTAGCCTCTTCAAGCTACTTTTATGCATCCCTATCTGGCTGCCCAATGAAACCAAATAGGAGCGGTGCCATCGGGTTCACCACCGTACCTCGCATCACCAACCCTAGGAACAAAAACCCGGCCTACACGCTAAGATAGTGTGTCAGCAGGAGTATACTCCTCTCCCTCAGCGCTGAGTGTGCTGCCAGAACTCCAAGTCCCTGGTAAATGTTGGCCAGTGCAGCGGGAGCTAGAGCTAACTATCTCCCCTCGGCCATCAAGCAAGCCGGCCACAGTAACTCAGCTCTCAACAACCCATTCTCTCTATGGGGAACTACAAAAGTCACCAACCAATATGCCAGATACGCTGCAAGGTATGTCACATCTTGTAGACCATGGGGATTCCACCCCTCCTGCGGTGCATACACATATCTGGAGTATGTCCGGAAGCATAGCTCCACCTCAGTGTACTCCTCCCACGGAGTCTGGTCCCTGGTGAACTCCTGATAGAAGCAAAATGGCCCGTTGTAGAAATGACGGACCCATACATTCAGTGGTACCTGGGGAGTCTGTGCGGCTCTCTCTCTCCCTGCTAGAGCTAAATCTCTCTAGGTCTTCATGAGATACTGATAACTGTAAGGCACTCGGTATCTTCCCAGTCCGTCGGTATGACTGCGGTGGAGGTCATCCAGCACTACCTCCTCGTATCCTTCACCGATGATCGGCAACCCAGAAATTCGGAACAAAGACCACAAGTCCAGTGTGGTATCTCCCTCTGCTGTTGCCACCGTGTTCCAACGATGGTTGAAATGCTCTACCAAGCTCTGCAGCAGTCTGGTGTAGCACGGGTACGCGTACAAAGCGGCAGACACCACGTACCTGATCCCAGCTCGATCTAGTAACACCCAGTAGTGGTGGACGATCCCCATCAGCCACTCAGTGGCACCCTGGCAGTAGTAGTGTGACGAGATCACTGTCCAGTGACCGTCCCAGCGAGTGACGGTCTGTCGCAGGACTTCATCCAGCATGATGTGGTCATCATAGCCCTCTCCAGCATACTGTAAACCAGCAGGCTCCAATACCAACCCAGCGGTCCCCTCTGTCTCCATGCGATGGTGACCGTGCAAATCCCAACTAGCGGGGCCAATCGGCCCAACCCTGACTCCAGACTGCTCCGCCATGCTGAAGAACCCCAGGCAATCAACACTGGGAAAGTGACGCTGCCTCCAGTAGTCCTCCAAGAAGCTCGGATAGCTACAGAAGGCTGTACCCTGCAGGTTGTCCCTGCCAATCAAGATGCCCCTCTCAAGCCGGCAGCGGGCCCCTGGAATCTGCGAGTCGCCCTCCTCCATGCTAGGAGGGACATAGCTTCGGATGAACTCAAACATGTGACGATCTAGGGGGAACTCCAATGGATAGCCTCTGCTCTGGTCGTAACTGTACAAACCACCCACCTCCAGAATCCTGGCCACCTCCACAGCCCCTGCTCCAGCTGCTCTCTCACCAATCGGACCCTCAGCCACTGCCGTATGGCCCCGGTCCAGCTGCTCTATACCAGCCGTAGTGATCACTGGTGCACCTAGAGGGGGAATCTGTCGATCAGTCCGCCGCACCCAGTGATCCTCCTCCCGAGCCATCCGCCTCGGGACTCGCCCGTCTCTGCCAAAGCGTGCCATAGCTGCAAGACCGGGCACCCAAAAAGATAATCAGTATACCAGAAAATGAACACACACAACACAGCAAAATAAAGACATATGAAGTGTCAAAATACAACTACAACAACTTAGAACAAAGGTTTCACGGGCCGTACGCCCTCATCTCCGCCTCTAACACACGACCCGTGGGGGGCATTTGTTGTACCCGGACTATTTCCCAGCTAAAATAATGAGGAGTAAGGGTTCGGGCATTTCCCCGAACACCTTCAAGGCACGGGCTATCTAGCCCTTTCCACAACCCTGCGGGTCCCTACAGGGGTCCTGACCAACTTGCCGTGACACGCGGTGACACAAGTGATTGTCCGGGGTCAACCCCAGCCACTCACATACGGGCTTTGCCCGTATCGTACATGGCCACCCAGGACCACCCGGGGGCGCCCCCGACATTAAGCCACGCCACGTGGCACCCAGTGAAAGAGCCAAGGGCCCACTCCGAGACACTTCATTCAACCCTCCAAGGTCAAAGGGAGACCCGAGCAAGTCAACCACAGGCTTTGGAGGCCCGCAGCACGTGCATACGGTTCACACACGCGTGTTCGGCATATTTTTGAACACCATGTGGGCGCATATGTTCCAGACCTTCTATACAAAACCACGGGCCACCCCGTGGTTCCAGCACATTAATGGGGTCCTACAACGATCCCCCAGTAAGTCGAGGTCACCCCCGACCCTCGGATACATGGCAACGAGCCACTCAACATTAGCACTCGGGCTAACCCGAGGCTACCATATCAACCCGCTGTACAACATAGCACACAGCCCGAGACATTAGCCACATCTACAAAATGCCCCCTCTTAGCTCCCACGAGCTTCTATCCTAAATCCAAGGTCCGTCGTGCGGCCCCTCAGTCAGCTACCCAAGTCGTTTGGCAATCTGGGGTGTGTTGGGCATTTACCCGAACACCTTCCGGGCGACTACGACAACCTGAAGAACAACAGCCCACATGAGCCCATCCCAGCCTCCCGGAGCTCAGCGTCCATCAAAGGACAGCCCCAAACAACACAAGAAGACCCCCGGGGGCCGTCCCCCGGGGTTACGACCCGCCTGGGGCCAGCTCGCCCCGGGGCGTGGCCGCGCGCCCTAGGGAAGGCGAACTCCCTGGGGACCACACCTTCCCTCCAGCCTGGTGGTCCCACGACCCCACTCAGCCTCAGTTCATCTGGTTTGCGGTCCTACGACGCGGTTCGTGTGCCGTACCACTTCGACAAGCCGACACGTGGACGCAGGAGTGCAAAGCTACATCACGTGGGGATTCCGCAAGTCGACGCGTACACAAGCCTCTGCAAGCTCCACATATCCTTCCACCCAGTTGTCCTTTTCTTTCTTAGTCAATTTAGGAAGAAAAAAGACCAAAAAAATCAATTTTGTAGGGTGGGGATGCCCCCCCTCTCTCCTTGGCGCTAGTCCGCCTAAACCCCCCATGGGGGGGTGTTTACGCGGACCAGCTTACCCCCCTGGTTGGTCCTCGTAAACCCCCATTCAATTAAAAAAATTTAATTTTTTCAAAAAAAGAAAAAGAACCGGCCCGCCTTAACCCCCCCTAGGGTGGGGTTTAGAAGGACCAGCCTGGGGGTGCGGGAGGGGGTTTAGGCGGACCAGCCCAGCCCCCTGGGCTAGTCCGCGTAAACCCCATCCAATGGGGGTTTACGCGGACCAGCTCAGACCCCTGAGCTGGTCCGCGTAAACCCCTTCTCCCTCTCTCACCCCGTGTAACCCAAGCACCACTATTCACTTGGGTTTACGCGGACCAGCTCACCCCCCTTAGCTGGTCCGCGTAAACCCCCTGTGACCTTTCAACTTCCCCTATAAATACCCCTTAGGAGCTCAAGGGGTACATACACAGCTAGATACAGACATCTAGACTCGGACTACAAGAAGCCCCGGGACATCTAGCCTTCTTCGAGAGGCTCCGGACAACGAGCTAAGGAGAATTGTGTGTGGGTGACTTGTTCGCCGGCTTAGTACACCGGGGGTATGTCGTTTGCACTTCCCTCACGCCGTATTTAGCCGTAACGTATAAGTCAACACCCACCACATGCGAGATGTTATGACAAGGGTGAACGTCCCCTCATGCTGGGATTACCCCTCACGTGCCCGTCGGTTGCCACCACGCACGTACCATGACAGCACGCTCTCCCTCAGTCACGAGGCCACGTTCGACCGCTCTACTTGAGTCGTGACCGGCCCTCGCCCAGGCACCGGATCAATGCATCCCTCCAGTCGTTTAGTCATAGGCCCCCATCTGGCATCACGGCCCTGGCCCACGCCACGGGAGGAGCCCTCTGTAAAACGCATACGTGTTCATTCATCACGCGTCGACTCGGAGACCGACTAGCATGTCAGAGTTGTCCCGTGGCATGCGCCAGTTGTACCTTGGCCATTACGGCTTTCCTGTAAAGAAGTATACACCTCAGTATAACACCGCCAATTGGACGAATGCTCTCGCATCCACGTTCAGGCCCTCAGTTTTCGATCTACACCACTTGGCATCCGTGCCTAATACCCCAGCCCCAGTAAACAACCCTCAGTCAAAACTACACCCACAGCTACTGAATGCTCCGGCCCTTTACCCACGGCTTCAGACATATATACAAACTTTTCTTCAACTCAGAACGAAGGTATTCGGATTCAATCCGATGTAAATAAACACCGGTTGCTTGCGGCCGGTGGGGAAAGACGTCCAGTACATGATTCCTGCAACTGCCTACGCACTCGCACCCGTGGAACCCCTTTTCTCCACGTGTCACCCGATCACCCGAGCCCACGTGCCACGCCCTGGTGGCGCTTCCCCGGTCAACCCTTGGTTCCACAGGTGACTGTCGAAAAAATGACTGGCACGCCCGCACCCTGTCCGGTTAATCCGTACCCTGACATTTCTGTGCCATTCGACCCTTTTCGACTTTCCGTAAAAGGAGAGTGCCCGATACCGCCGTGAGAGGCATGCAACCATAAGGAGGATACCCGAGATACATCAACTCCCGTGTCTTCCTTCCTCGCTGTATCCCTTCCCTCACCCTGGTTAATTGGCATCCATAAAAACCCGCACGACAGTAGTACACGGCATGATGGGAATCGACACCGAGCCAGTACCTTTTCATATTGCATTTATGTCCTTTTAGTTTGTGTTTATATCCTTGGGAAAGTATAGGCGCAATTGTACGGCTTTATAAGCCAATGCGTCATTCCCACGGATTGTGTGGGTTTCTATGTAATTTGTCAGTAGGACCATCAAGGGGGCCCTCAGCCCTCTCCCATTGGTCCATGTCACCTTGTGGGGCTGGTCAACTATCCTAGGTGGACATCTAGAATGGTGGGCTGGTCATATGGACACATGGGGTTAAATGGGTCAAGATTCCATGGTTGGCCACCTACCCCCATTCAACCTTCTACTATATGGTCAAGGGGGCGCCCCTCTCCCCTTATTAGATTATTAATTTTTGTGTGTGATTCACACTTAATCCCAACCATTGATTCCCCTTCCCTAGATCCAAGGGTCCACATTGCATTTGATGTAAACCATATATAAGCTTATATTTTCATGTGAAATTCAATGAAAAAATCAGAAATTATGTGAAATCCAAGGAGCTTTTTGTGCCCCCAGCCCCTCTCCCTCTGGTTCCTCTCCTCCAACCTCAAGTTCTAGAGTGATTCTACCTTTTATCATCCCCTCTCAACCTCCGGTGATCGTCTGTGCCGCCGCCGCCGCCGTTCGTGCCGCCATCGAGCCGCCTCTGCAGTTCTATCTTCGTCCGACCACAGAACCTTCCACGAATTGTCTGTCTCTGTAGCAACCCGTATAAAATTAAAAGAAATAAATTTAGATAAAATGAAATAAACTAAAAGATTAAGTGAACAAATGAAAAAGGTTAAAACAAGAAGAACAAAGGCCTGATGAAATTAACGCCTTGGAGCAAGGCGCTACTTGACAAGAAACGCCCTCACCTAAGGCGTGTTTTTAGAAGGGACGCCCACATTTCAAGGCGTCAAATCTTAAACAACCAAAATTACATAAAAAGGCAAGTATTTGAAACGCCCTTTGCTTGGACGCATTTCCACAAGAAACGACGCATGCCAAGGCGTCAATTTAAAATTCGACGCCCTAGAATAAGGCGTTAATTCCATTCCAGTTTCGTTCGAACTGGGAACTTATCCAGGGTAAGTTGATAACTATGAGAAAGAGTTCGAATGTAGTAATTAATAACTCTATCTTGGAAGTGTTACTTCCAATCAAACACTAACCTTATTAGGATTTCCAGAATCCTATAAAAACCCTTAACTATCAAACCCTAAAGCTATTTGGTCGATCTGCTGCTGCTACGGTACGTAAAGAACAACAGTTCTTCTTATCTCTTTTTATCATTACTTTCGGTTGCATGAAGAATTAATGATTCTTCATCTCTCCTTACAGGTTAAGAAGCCCTGATGTTCTGAAGAACAAGAGTTCTTCATCCGGGTAAAGTTATTCTCTTTACCTTTAGTTCTGGATGTGTAAGGTGAAGAAACTAATATCAGTTTCTTTTTTTCTGTAGGACTTACAGCAAGTTGATCAGTGAAGAACAAGGATTCTTCATCAAACGATCTCTTCATCTGCATCATCTTTGCTTGGTGTTGCTGTTAAGTTCGTAGAGGTTCAGAACCCGTCACGTTCATCTTCAGATTATTATTATTAAGGTAGGTTTTCTCAAGCACTGTAGCCCAAATCACCATAATAACTATGTTAAACCATATATATTAGTTCATGCATATAGTTTTCGCGAGTTATAAATGTTTCTATTGTTGGAAAGAAACGCCATTTCCAAGGGCGATACTTTAATACGCGACCCAGACAAGGGCGCTACTTGAAAGAAACGACCATGACCAGGTCGTCAATTCCAGATTCGACGCCCTGTACACGGACGTCAATTTTTCTCAATTGTTAATTACCCATGTTAATTATCCAATATTCACTTAAACATGATTCTAAATTAGTGCACGATCATATTTACTTGAATCCCGATATTTTTCCTGTCATGACCATGTCTCTTGTTTCGGGAAATTATAATACTTGAAATCTAAAAAAATTCTTGAATTCACGACCCTGTATAGGTCGTCTCTAGCTTGACTAACGCCCCTGTTCAGGGCGTGAATTTAAAAGTAACGCCCCTGTATAGGGCGTGTTTTTGATAAATTTCTGAATATATATACTGCAAAAATAGAACTAAAGAATGAACGACCACTGTATACTTCGTCAACTTGTAAAGAAACGCCCCTCACTAGGGCGCGTTTTTGGGAAAATACTGAAATATTAAAATTTTGCAAAAAGGGAAAATAGATAAACGCCCTTACTGAAGGCGTTAATTATGTGATTAATGACTTAGTTAAAGTCGTTATTTTCTATAAAAACTATTTTTACCCTGTTTCTGTAACCGAGGGTTTTATTATATACATATACATATTATATTGGCACTATATTCCAATCCGTGAGTATAGTCCCACGTTTCATGATGTTTTATCGATCACCCTCAATTCTCATTGACATACAAGCTCTCCATTGGACATTCCGTTCCTTTGGACTAGCAAGTTAGTCAAAGAGACCTCCGTAAGACTCCTCGAGCCTTGGATTCCCTCAAGGCCGACTGAGCTGGTTGTACCTTAAAAACCCATTACACTAATGATTTCCATGTCACTCTAAAGAAACATGGGATACCGGCCCTTATGTTATACCAAGTGGATATCATAAGAATTTCCTAATGGGATGAGATTATCATGCCATTAAATGATGTTCTTGTAAAACCTCGATTCTATGATAAGAATGAGGGTATCTTACTTTGGATATACTGTTCATGTGGACCTCAATTCTATATAAAGAATGTCCATACTTGTCATGGTACCCGAGTTAAGGGAACCTAATTCCACCTAGTTTCATCGTTCATCGTGATTGTACCGTTGTTATCGCCTATCTATGTCCAATGTCGTATTTTTGGACTCCATTCTATCAAAGTTATCCTACGTGTCTACAAGCTTGATTATTGAAATTCCTCATTGGCTATATATACAAGAGTGGATGTCAAAATACATGATAAATGCCTGCGCATATAGGGCCCGATCTGGTCCTGGGAGGAGCACCCGAAAGTACTTGTGCCCATGGGAGTTGAATGATAAGGTATCTGGCATTATACCGAGTGCATGACTAGCTTGATTGGACATTCCACACAAATATTGTACTTGACTCGTGCTTGACATGACATGAATTGCGTGACCCGAGAAAGGGTAATTACTTGCTTACTTGAAACATGATAGCCAAATTCTTGACATGACTTGTTAAAAGTTCTTGCTTGAATATCTTGTTAGCTTTTCTTGAAAGTTCACGGCTTGTTCAAATTGCTATCTTATTGATATACTCTCTTTCTACCTTGTCGTTTTATACAAGCATGCATAGCTATAGTACATACATGAAAGATGTAATTATTTAAACCCCTTGCTAGCGCTTGAGATATAATTTTCAGCTGAGCGTTCGCTCACTCCGTGTTTGTCCCTTACTTTTCAGGTAAGTCCGACGAAGAAGGTCAAACTGATGGGGAAAGTCAAGAGTGAAAGAGCTAGAGCTTTTCCAAGTGTCATCTAGTCTTTTTCCTATTTTCTTGAGTCAACTATGTACTTTTCCTTTTTAATTGAATAGAGTATTGGATTTGTAATAGTCTATCCATTATGAAATAAAGGATTGGGTTATCTTTCTATTCTGCGCATCTCTATTTTGGTGTCGAATACACTACTACTCTGATTGACATGATTGATATAAACTCGTCGCGCATATCCGAGTATCTTCCGCGCTCAGGGCGTGACAGTTTTTGTGATATCAGAGCCTAGGGTATTCAATTCCTAGGAAAACCCAAGTCCAAGGATAAGTTTTAAACCTTTAACCAGTGAGATTGGGTAGAACCAAGGGTTGAGTTAATATAAAAACTTAAAAAGCCCTTAACGCGAGTATATACTAATATAGTTATTGTAATTGTAGGATAATAGCTGACGAACGAGCTCAATGGCGCAACATGCAGCATACACTGCAAGGCATGACTCAAGTGCTGCAACAAGTAACACAAGGAGGTGGACAACGAGCAGGAAGTCTCCACCAGACCTTCAAGAACATGAACCCGCCCAAGTTCACGGGTTTTACTGATCCGGACGATGCTGAACACAGGATCAGGGAAACGGAACGTATATTCTGTGTCATGCAATGCACGGATCAAGATAAAGTTTTATTAGCTACTTTTCAGTTAGAAAGGGATGCTAGATGCTGGTGGGAATCAATAGAGGCTACTGTAAATCAAGATCAGGTTACGTGGGAGGAATTCGTTGAACACTTCAACGCAAAATATTTCTCGGACCGAGTTCAGGAAAAGAAGGCTGTAGAATTTGCTGCATTAAAGCAACGATCTTTGTCAGTGGCCGAGTATGAGGCCCAATTCTCTAGATTATCTCGGTATGCTAAGCATCTAGTTAGCACCGAGAAAATGAAAGCTAGGAGGTTTCTTAATGGGCTCAGGCCCCAAGCTATTACTCAACTGGCACCGATGGACATTCAAGTCTACTCGGAGATAGTACGCTGAGCTCAACTATTAGAAGATGCCACGGAACTGTCTGATAGGATTCGTGGTAAGGATAAGAAGGAACAAGTTACAGGATCGGGTTCCTTTAAACCCAACTTCAAGAAGAGGCCTAGCAATGGAGGTATTTCCTCGCAAGAGCAAAAGTTCAAGAAGACCAAGCCCTTCTCTATCACCACTACCTCTCCAAATACAGTGTGCAAACATTGTGATAAAGCGGGTCATAGAGCAGAAGAATGCTGAAGGAAACTAGGAGCATGTCTCCGTTGTGGGAGTCGTGAGCATCGGATTCCCGATTGCCCATTACTTAACGATCAAGCTGATGTCGGGAAATGCCCAGTAATCAAGAATGCTCGTCTTCATGCAATCAAGGAGACCGAGCAAGAAGAAGAAGGCGGCTTAGTGGAAGGTACATTGAAAGTTTGTTCCAGGAATGCATATGTCTTAATTGATACTGGTGCATCGCATTCTATTATTTCTAAGAAGTTTGCTGACCCATTACCCCTAGAACCAGAATGGATAAAGTTAGTTTTGTCTACTCCTCTAGGTGATGAGACTGATATTACACATCATTACCAAAACTGCGAAGTATCGGTTCAGGGTAGAAATCTCCCTATTGATCTCATATGTTTAGATCTGAAAGAGTATGATGTTATACTAGGAGCAGATTGGTTATCCAAGTATCAGGCAACGGTTGATTGCCGCAAAGTAAGGTTACATTCAAGGAATTTCCAGAACTAATCTTGACTAGCCCTAAGAGTCGGAGCAAATCCCCTATTATTTCAGCTCTCCGAGCTAGCAAGCTCATCAGGAAAGGATGTGTATCTTTCCTTGCATTTGTCACAGTTAAAGAAGCTAAGGAAGCTAAGCTAGAAGACATTCCAGTGGTACAAGAATTTCCGAAAGATTTTCCGGGATTACCCCCGTAAAGAGAAGTGGCCTTCACCATTGACTTAGTCCCTGGTGCTGGTCCGATTTCAAAGGCACCTTATAGGATGTCACCTGCTGAACTCAAGGAGTTAAAGGAGCAATTGAGGGAACTCATTAAGAAAGGATTCATTAGACCAAGTACTTCCCCGTGGGGAGCGCCTGTATTATTTCTAAGGAAGAAAGACGGATCCATGAGGTTATGCATCGACTATCGACAGTTGAATCACCTCACTATCAAGAACAAGTATCCACTGCCGAGAATCGATGAATTGTTTGATCAAATTTCAGGATCCAAGTACTTTTCCAAAATTGATCTTAGGTCAGGATATCACCAACTAAGAATCAAGGATGAGGATATTCATAAAACCGCATTCAGAAGCAGGTATGGCCATTATGAATTTGTTGTTATGCCTTTCGGACTAACGAATGCCCCTGCTGCCTTTATGCAGTTAATGAATAGTATATTCAGGCCTTATTTAGATCAATTCGTGGTGGTCTTTATTGATGATATATTAATTTATTCCAAGACCAAGGAAGAGCATGAGGAACATTTGAGGATTGCATTACAAATATTAAGGACAAACCAATTATATGCAAAACTTAGCAAGTGTGAATTCTGGCTTGAAGAAGTGACTTTTCTCGGACATGTTATATCAAAGGATGGCTTGTCTGTAGACCCATCAAAGGTTGAAGCTGTAAGGAACTGGGAAAGACCGACCAATGCTAGCGAGATCCGAAGTTTCTTAGGTCTTGCCGGCTATTACAGGCGATTCATCAAGGATTTCTCTAAAATCGCCGTGCCACTTACGAGGTTAACTCGCAAGGAGATCCGTTATGAATGGGATGAGGAATGTGAAAGAAGCTTCCAAACTCTCAAGAATCATCTTACTACGGCTCCTATCTTAACATTGCCAATTGAAGGAGAAAAGTTCGAGGTATACACTGATGCTTCTGGCATTGGCCTCGGGTGTGTTCTAATACAACAAGGGAAGGTTATAGCCTACTCTTCTCGTCAATTAAAGAAGCATGAAGAAAACTACCCCGTCCATGACCTAGAATTGGCCGCGGTAGTATTTGCACTGAAGATATGGAGACATTATCTATATGGAGTGCAGTTTACTGTATACTCCGACCACAAGAGTCTCAAATATCTCTTTTCACAGAAGGAACTAAATATGAGGTAAAGACGATGGCTGGAATATCTCAAGGACTTCGACTTCAATATACAATATCATCCCGGAAAGGGTAATCATGTAGCAGATGCCCTTAGTCGAAAGCCGAGAGCACTGTTAGCCAATTGTATGATTCAAGAATGGAAGTTGCTGGAACAATTCTCTGAACTCAATATAAGCATGGACACGGACCCTAGATGTGTCACATTATCTCCTATAAGCATACAGTCAGATTTATTGTCTGAAATACAAGCACTTCAGAATGATGATCCTACATTAGTAAAAATCAAGGGCAGATTAGAAGGACAATCGGATTTCCAATTAGCTTCTGATGGAAGATTAATGTTCAAGAATAGAACTTGTATACCGGACTGCCTAGAATTGAAGAAGAAGGTCTTAGATGAAGCTCACAGATCAAGATATAATCTACCAAAATGTACCAAGATGTAAAAAGAAATTTTTGGTGGCCCAACATGAAAAGAGAAATAGCGGACTACGTATCACGCTGTCTCACGTGCCAACAAGTCCAGGCGGAACACCAAAAGCCTGCTGGAAAACTACATCCTCTAGATATCCCTAAATGGAAGTGGGAGGATATTGGTATGGATTTCATCATGGGTTTATCTAAATCAAAAAGAGGACATGATGGAATATGGGTTATCATTGACCGATTGACTAAATCCGCGCATTTCTTGCCAATCAAGAGTCGATGGTCAGTTGATGTCTTAGCTGCACTATACATCAAAGAAATAGTCAGATTACATGGTATTCCTGTTTCAATCGTGTCTGACAGAGATCCCCGTTTTACTTCTCATTTTTGGAAAGGACTACAACATTCGTTGGGAACGAGACTTAACTTTAGCACAGCCTTTCATCCTCAAACGGATGGTCAGACCGAGAGAACCAATCAAGTAGTCGAAGATATGCTAAGAGCATGCATTACTGATTTTGATGGAAACTGGCATGATCACTTGCCTCTGGTTGAATTTGCATACAATAATAGCTACTAGGAAAGTATACAACTGGCACCTTTTGAAGCCTTATACGGAAGGAGTTGTCGATCACCCTTATGCTGGGACGAAGTTGGAGAGAAACAACTGTTAGGTCCAGACATGGTAAGGGATACTACCGCGAAGATACAATTAATCAGAGAAAGACTGCAAGTTGCTCAGTCTAGACAAAAGGCTTATGCTGACACAAGAAGAAGAGATCTTGAATTCCAAGTTGGAGATCATGTATTTCTCAAGATATCGCCTGGACGTGGAATACGAAGATTTGGTGTTAAGGGCAAGCATACACCAAGATTTATCGGACCTTTTGAGATACTAGAAAGAGTTGGCGAGGTTGCTTATCGCATCGCATTGCCACCTCAACTGTCCGAAGTACATGATGTGTTCCACATATCTATGTTAAAGAAGTATGTGCATGATCCATCACATATTATTGAGCATGGAAATCTAGTAATCCAGAAAGATCTCACATACGAGCAGAAGCCCATACGAATACTAGATCGAGAAGTACGTACCCTAAGGAATAAGGTTATTCCCATGATAAAAGTACAATGGAATAAGAATTCAGAACATGAAGCTACATGGGAGACCGAGGAATCTATGAGGAAGCGATTTCCAGAGTTATTTTAGAAGGTATGAACTCTACACTCTCCATATGTAAATATATGCTATGAATTTGGGGACCAAATTCTTTTAAGTGGGGGAGGGTGTAGCAACCCGTATAAAATTAAAAGAAATAAATTTAGATAAAATAAAATAAACTAAAAGATTAAGTGAACAAATGAAAAAGGTTAAAACAAGAAGAACAAAGGCCTGATGAAATTAACGCCTTGGAGCAAGGCGCTACTTGACAAGAAACGCCCTCACCTAAGGCGTGTTTTTAGAAGGGACGCCCACATTTCAAGGCGTCAAATCTTAAACAACCAAAATTACATAAAAAGGCAAGTATTTGAAACGCCCTTTGCTTGGACGCATTTCCACAAGAAACGACGCATGCCAAGGCGTCAATTTAAAATTCGACGCCCTAGAATAAGGCGTTAATTCCATTCCAGTTTCGTTCGAACTGGGAACTTATCCAGGGTAAGTTGATAACTATGTGAAAGAGTTCGAATATAGTAATAACTCTATCTTGGAAGTGTTACTTCCAATCAAACACTAACCTTATTAGGATTTCCAGAATCCTATAAAAACCCTTGACTATCAAACCCTAAAGCTATTTGGTCGATCTGCTGCTGCTACGGTACGTAAAGAACAGCAGTTCTTCTTATCTCTTTTTATCATTACTTTCGGTTGCATGAAGAATTAATGATTCTTCATCTCTCCTTACAGGTTAAGAAGCCCTGATGTTCTGAAAAACAAGAGTTCTTCATCCGGGTAAAGTTATTCTCTTTACCTTTAGTTCTGGATGTGTAAGGTGAAGAAACTAATATCAGTTTCTTTTTTTCTGTAGGACTTACACCAAGTTGATCAGTGAAGAACAAGGATTCTTCATCAAACGATCTCTTCATCTGCATCATCTTTGCTTGGTGCTGCTGTTAAGTTCGTAGAGGTTCAGAACCCGTCACGTTCATCTTCAGATTATTATTATTAAGGTAGGTTTTCTCAAGCACTGTAGCCCAAATCACCATAATAACTATGTTAAACCATATATATTAGTTCATGCATATAATTTTCGCGAGTTTTAAATGTTTCTATTGTTGGAAAGAAACGCCCTTTCCAAGGGCGATACTTTAATACGCGACCCAGATAAGGGCGCTACTTGAAAGAAACGACCATGACCAGGTCGCCAATTCCAGATTCGACGCCCTCTACACGGACGTCAATTTTTCTCAATTGTTAATTACCCATGTTAATTATCCAATATTCACTTAAACATGATTCTAAATCAGTGCACGATCATATTTACTTGAATCCCGATATTTTTCCTGTCATGACCATGTCTCTTGTTTCGGGAAATTATAATACTTGAAATCTAAAAAAATTCTTGAATTCACGACCCTGTATAGGTCGTCTCTAGCTTGACTAACGCCCCTGTTCAGGGCGTGAATTTAAAAGTAACGCCCCTGTATAGGGCGTGTTTTTGATAAATTTCTGAATATATATATATACTGCAAAAATAGAACTAAAGAATGAACGACCACTGTATACGTCGTCAACTTGTAAAGAAACGCCCCTCACCAGGGCACGTTTTTGGTAAAATACTGAAATATTGAAATTTTGCAAAAAGGGAAAATAGATAAACGCCCTTACTGAAGGCGTTAATTATGTGATTAATGACTTAGTTAAAGTCGTTATTTTCTATAAAAACTGTTTTTACCCTATTTCTGTAACCGAGGGTTTTATTATATACATATACATATTATATTGGCACTATATTCCAATCCGTGAGTATAGTCCCACGTTTCATGATGTTTTATCGATCACCCTCAATTCTCATTGACATACAAGCTCTCCATTGGACATTCCGTTCCTTTGGACTAGCAAGTTAGTCAAAGAGACCTCCGTAAGACTCCTCGAGCCTTGGATTCCCTCAAGGCCGACTGAGCTGGTTGTACCTTAAAAACCCATTACACTAATGATTTTCATGTCACTCTAAAGAAACATGGGATACCGGCCCTTATGTTATACCAAGTGGATATCATAAGAATTTCCTAATGGGATGAGATTATCATGCCATTAAATGATGTTCTTGTAAAACCTCGATTCTATGATAAGAATGAGGGTATCTTACCTTTGATATACTGTTCATGTGGACCTCAATTCTATATAAAGAATGTCCATACTTGTCATGGTACCCGAGTTAAGGGAACCTAATTCCACCAAGTTTCATCGTTCATCGTGATTGTACCGTTGTTATCGCCTATCTATGTCCAATGTCGTATTTTTGGACTTCATTCTATCAAAGTTATCCTACGTGTCTACAAGCTTGATTATTGAAATTCCTCATTGGCTATATATACAAGAGTGGATGTCAAAATACATGATAAATGCCTGCGCATATAGGGCCCGATCTGGTCCTGGGAGGAGCACCCGAAAGTACTTGTGCCCATGGGAGTTGAATGATAAGGTATCTGGCATTATACCGAGTGCATGACTAGCTTGATTGGACATTCCACACAAATATTGTACTTGACTCGTGCTTGACATGACATGAATTACGTGACCCGAGAAAGGGTAATTACTTACTTGCTTGAAACATGATAGCCAAATTCTTGACATGACTTGTTAAAAGTTCTTGCATGAATATCTTGTTAGCTTTTCTTGAAAGTTCACGGCTTGTTCAAATTGCTATCTTATTGATATACTCTCTTTCTACCTTGTCGTTTTATACAAGCATGCATAGCTATAGTACATACATGAAAGATGTAATTATTTAAACCCCTTACTAGCGCTTGAGATATAATTTCCTACTGAGCGTTCGCTCACTCCGTGTTTGTCCCTTACTTTTCAGGTAAGTCCGACGAAGAAGGTCAAACTGATGGGGAAAGTCAAGAGTGAAAGAGTTAGAGCTTTTCCAAGTGTCATCTAGTTCTTTTTCCTATTTTCTTGAGTCAACTATGTACTTTTCCTTTTTAATTGAATAGAGTATTGGATTTGTAATAGTCTATCCATTATGAAATAAAGGATTGGGTTATCTTTCTATTTTGCGCATCTCTGTTTTGGTGTCGAATACACTACTACTCTGATTGACATGATTGATATAAACTCGTCGTGCATATCTGAGTATCTTCTGCGCTCGGGGCATGACAGTCTCAGCCACGAGCTTGGATTGATCTGAATTTTTTATGGTGTGTTCAGCCCTTGCATCCCAAGATTCACCTAAATTTTCACGTCAAAATTCCATCGTTTAGTATTTTTACATTTTCGTCCAACCTGTCATCCCAGATCTGCCAGGTTTCTGTCTACAGTGACAGAACCTCTGAGTTCTCCCCCTCCGACCATCTTTTTGATTTGTCCAAACCCTCCCATTTTACTGGGAGTTTTTTCCATCACCCCCTACCTCCACAAATTTTCTTAATTTTTTATCAGCCCTCTATCTATTTTTATAAATTCGTGTTCTTCCTCTGATACAGTGTTTTTAGTCAGATCCCAGATCCGACCACCCTCCACTTCCAAAATCAGAACAAATCACCACCACCTCTAAAGCCAGATCCAAAAATAGTTCTCGTTTCCTTGTTCGATTTCCTACAACCTTGCTGAAGAACACATCTTCAAATTCAGACATCTACTTCACGGTCAAAGGTAATCAACAGGAAAGTTTTCTACAGATCTGAGTCTTCGGTTACTGTACAACATCAGCATATAAAATTCGCCAACACAAAGTACAAATCTGGTGAATTTTTCTGAAGGGCACTAGATTGCATTACTTCGAAGCAGCTTTCCAACAGCTCTAATCTCGTTGCATTCCGACACCGGTGCTGATCGCAGAGTCCGTTCTCGCCGGAGCGCGCGCTGAAATACAGAACCGGTAGATTTCCGATCGGTTTTTCCGACTGGTGCCGAATGGAGCTGCCCGGCCTCCGGCCGACGAACCAGCGTGCCGCCAGCCCGGGGAGCGCTTCTCCAAGTGTCTCCACTACAGCGATACCACCAGGTCCCACACGGCCCCTCCGAACAGCACGTGGGCCCCACGGCCGTGAACACGCGTGTAGCCGAATCAACACACGAAGCTGCCCGTCAACCTGAATTCGGTCCTCCCGGGCCCATTTGTATAGCCCTTTACCTCCCTGCGTGGAGTGGGCATGTTCCCATTGCTGTAATTATTGTGTGTTAAGTTTCCCGAGAGTACGAGTTTCGGCCGGGTCCGTCGTCCCCACGCCGAGCGCATGGAGGTATCGTTTTCGCTCCCTTCTCGGCATTTTGCTTACTTCATATATATTTGTTTATGCCGCTACTAGAGAGCATGTGTAGGGATATCTAGCTCGCTTTATCTATTCATTACCGCTGCTGCGAGAGAGTGCGAGACCGTCCCGTGACCCGATCCGGGCACAAAAGAGAGCCGATCACCCTAGCTCATTGCCGATTTCTCAACCGCGCACATCCGACGCTTCCCTCGTTAAGGGGCAGTCACGAGCTTGTCGTGTCCGTGGTCTCGTCCCGCATCACAGCATCTTCATGGATTTGGACAGGATTACAACTGGGTGAAGAAAAGTATCTTCTGGGAATTGCCTTACTGGTTAGCCCTTTTGATACAGCACAACTTGGACATCAAGCATGCTGAGAAGAATGTCTTTGATAATGTGTTCAACACCATCATGAACATGAAAGCCAAAATAAAGAATAATGCCAAGGCGCGAGCGGACTTGAAGATATTTTACAAACGACCAGAGTTGGAATTGTGGCACGTACAGGGAAACGTTGTGCAACCTAAAGTGGCTTACGTGTTGAAAGACACACAGGAGAATGAAGACTAGAAATTGGGAATCTTTTTTTGGGAAAGGGTATTTACGTGGGAAACCTACCCTCAAAATTTGGGCTCCAGAAGATCTCGGAGTTAGGAGCTAAAATTCGACCAAGATGGTTCTGTCCTGATTTGGTCAGAACTTTCGGCGGCAAGGCGGTGGCGGTGCGATGGCGGCACGAACGGCGGTGGAGCTGAGCGTCGCACTCAGAGAGATGGCGGTGGAGATGCGTCACACATCTGAAGGAGAGCCTTCACAGCTCTAGAGAGGAGAGAGGGGCGCCCTTAGGCCATTGAGCACAAATGAATATTTTCTTCCATTAATGCTAAGTAAATCACAAAATACAAGGTATATATAGAAAGTGTAAAAAGACCTAAACTAACCTCAGATCTAAATTAGGGGAGGGGTAAAAGGGGGAGTTCATATTTAATTCCTCATGTGTTTTGACTCAATTAAAATAAAAATACAAAACATATTAAACAAATATAAATGGGGATGGCATCTTGGATTTTAAGGGTTGGAATATTGGACTTTTTAATCCAATTGTCCCCTTGAATGGTCAAGCCATCTAGAAGCCCACCTTGGACCTTTGACTGACCCCACATGGGCCCTAAGGCTTAGGTGGACCAATGGGGAAGGGGATGAGGGGCCCCCGCTGGACCTACAGGACTTTTACACAAAAACCCAAACATCCTTGGGGAATGACAAATTGGCTTATAAAGCCTTACAATTGCAAACCTACTTTCCATGGATATAAATACAAACTAAAAGGACACAAATACAAAAATAAAAGTTAGTGGTCTTGCTCTGATGTCCCCATCAAGTGGGGAGTGGTGGAATCTCCCTTGGGGCTGGGGTGGAGTTAAGGTGGGGTGGTGGGGAGTTGGGGATGAGTTATTGGAGGGGGGGAAGAGAGAGAAAGGTGGTTGGGAGGGGAGGAGAGAGAAAGGGGTGCACCCCTCTTTAGAGAGAGAAAGAAGAGAGAGAGAAGGGGAATCCATCCCAATAGAGAGAGAGAGAGAGAGAGAAGTGGAGAATCCTCTCTAATAATACACTAATTCACTCAATTTTTTTGATTGATCAAAGATTACAAATGAGTGGGTGAAGGGGTATATTTATAGGGACTAGACTTTTCACATGACCATACTGACCCTGACTAATGACTAAATGACCAGACAAGTCCAAGGGGGGGGGGTGCCCCTGGGCTTAGCCCACTAATTGGGCCCATTAGACTGCTTAACTAATCACATGACTCAAGACTTAGATAAATGACCCTTATACCTAGGTACCGGACTCAAATAAAGAGAAAACTACATAGTTTATGACTCAAATAAAATATGAAAATTACATAGATTGACTCAAAAAATGTGGAGAACACAATGGCGCAAACTGACGATCCATCAGAGCTTCGCAAAAAGTGGAGGGGTAAGTGATGTCCCCATCATACCCCCGGGGTGGGGAGAACTCGACCTCGTCGAGTATGGGTCCACCGGGGAAGTGGTACACCAAATGCAGCTCCGAGTGAGCCACGATCTCCAAACTCAACCCCGCGTCCATGGCCGGGGGATGGCGCTTCAGCTTCACAAAGTGGCACTGACACACCCTCATGCTGGCAATGATACCTTGCTTGCCTAGTATTGCCTCCGTGTGCACACGTCGGGCTCTCAGGCTAATTTGTGGTAGCTCTCCGGGGGTGTCCCTCTTAAAGGAATGTATAGGCTCAAAGCACTCACTAGGATCCACCGCGGTGCCCATATAGGGTGCCAGATCCGCCACGTGAGAAATGGGGTGAATCCCAAAACCCATCGGTAAGTCCAACCCGTAAGCTGGGTTGCCAAAGCCAATCGGAACTTGGCAAGGTCCAAGTCCTCGTGCCCTCAAATTGGAGGTGACCCTAGGGTAGAGCCACTCCAAAGTCATCATCACCAAGTTGCCAACTTGAAATTCCAAGTGGCGCTCGCGACCATTTGCCCGCTTCTTGTGATTCTCACCACTCGTTGCTTGTTGCTTGCTTACATACTCATGCCATGTACTACGATGCGGTGAGAGGGAAAAATGTATGGCATGCAAAGGTGGACCGGGGCAGCCAAATGTAGACCTATCATGCATTGATGTCATAGGTGGACCAGGACAACCATAGGTGGACCGGTCATGCCTTAATGTCACATGGACCTTGATGAACCTAGGTGGGCCGGGGCAGCCATAGGTGAACCTATCATGCAAAGGGGTGGCAAATGCCGGGGGTCTCGGGCATCTATGAATGCTCTCTTCATGCTCTGTCTTCACAATGACTTTTTTTGGGGGGCCGTGGCATCCAAACGTGGCCCTATCATGCATGGACTCCCTATCAAAGGTTAGAGGACCAGGGCATCAAAATGTGGTCTTAACATGCATGTGTTTCCTAACAATGTTGATTACCGAAGGGGGATCGGGACACCCAGAGATGAGCCTACCATGCAACTCTATCCTAATGCTAAGTTCTACCTTCCCGAGCGTAGGTGTAGGAAGGGAGGGGTTGGTGCAACAGATTTGACATGGGGTGAAGGGTAGGACTTGTTGGGGGACTCGGGATGAGGATGGTGGGTTTTGGGGGCCCCAAAGGAAGTGCTCAAATGGATCAAGGAAGGACGGATTCTTGGGGGAGTTGGCTTCTTCCCATACTTGGTGTGTAGATACCCAATCAACAAGCTATCCTAGGTATGTTGAGTCTTTGCTAGCTAGCGGAGCCATTACCATGGTGGGTCTATTGATTAGGGAGAAACATAGGGAGGCATACGGCTCATTCCCAAGGAGGAGTGTGGGGTCAAATGGACATATGGGTGTGGGTGTGTGAGGTGTTGGGTGGTTGATTGTATGGTAGGAGGAGAGGGAGTTAAGTTGGTGCCATGGCTCCCACCCGGTGGGATCAAAGGGATAAAAGAAAGTATGACCGGATACGGTGGCTTCTTCCTTTAGGTTGGCCAATGTGAGGTGTTCCCCAATGAGTAAGGGGCCTTCTTCCACCATAAGAGTAGATGGGATAATGATTGCCTTAGGATGGTTGGGCTCCTTTCGTGGGCTATCATTGGCTTGGGATGGGATAGAGATGCCCAATGTGAGAAGGAATATGAGGACCTCACTAGTGCATTGGCCCATGGTGAACACGGGAGTAATAGGGGAAGGTCGGACGGCCACAACTTGGGATGGATGACTCATGGTTTGGTGGTATGGACTTGACCTTGAGATTGGGCCTTTCTTTAGCCACTTGACTAGAGGTTCTCCTATGATCACTAGTCCATTGAAGGGGAGAGTTAATTCTAGGTGGGGTTTATGGTTGGGTGGGAAACTAGGGGTTTGTCTCTCCTTAGTTTGAGTGTGGGTGTCCTTCGGTGGATAGGTAATGTTGAAACAAACACCCTCATTCTTTGGGACTTCCATGGCCAAGCTTGTGTCTCTAGCATGGATGATTTTGGTAGGAGTTTGGGTTGGTGGAGCTGGAGGGTGTGATGACATGAGGTTAGGGGGGGTTGTTTGAGGGATCATTGGTAGAGTGTGGGGTTCCCGTGGAGGGGTGGAAGTGGCATGCTTGGTGGGGTAAGGGACGGAGGGTGACGGCCACACGCATGGGCCATATTTTTGGTAGAAGGCTGTGGGTGACTTGGCTCGCTCCTTCAACATCCCTATGACAAGCTTATCCCACGCATTCATCTTGGAAAGGGGGTAGTGGAGCGGGGAGGGGTGATCCTTCTAGACTCAATGACGATGCAATGCCCAAGGACTAGACTTAGTAGAGACAAGTCTAAAACCTGCTCTGGTACCACTTGATGTGACACCACCTTGGGGGTGATAGTCACAAATTCGAATACCCCTCGGACCTAGCAAGCATGCAATGCAATGGACCGGCAACTTCACTCGAGCGGACTCCCCCGCGTAGCGCGCACCCGGGTCTGTAGGTGGACCGGCGATGGGGATGAGGGTCCGAGGTTGGACCTTGAGATTCCAGGGGGTTGGCTAGCATAAGATTGAACCCCCAAGGGTCTCGGGATGCCCACTCTCGCAAGCGGCCAGCACGCCGAGGGTGTGCGATATAATGGCTCTCTCGCAACTCGCCTGCGGTAGTCACTCAATTATAAGCAAATTCGGGATCGGGCACTCTCTTACCGCCAACGACACTAAGATGCATTACTAATTAAGCAAATGAAACCAGCAAAGAGAAGTGTTCAGTAGCTCACTTGGTCGGAGTGAAGACGCCGACCCCAGCCAAAGACGAGGGCGAGCGGGGAGGCGTGGGTATGCACCGGCACATCACGTCGATGCCGCTTGACCTAAAAATTTATAGAGTACACCACTACTCCTCACGCAGGAGGGTTGGACAAGGGGTTGGGGATAATGTGATACAGTCAAACACTACCTCCATGCTGGGAGGGGTGGTAAGCCGGCCAGGCGGGAAGGGGAGAATCAATCTAGGAACTTAATGAAAGAAAAACAACAGTTCTATCTTCCCTCTGGAACAGGGGATAGGCGGTCGAAGTCAGCGCCGCTGCAGCCTCTCCCGAACTCCGTTGTCGACGAAACCAGTTGGATATCCTTCGTAGTTGACCCAGGAAGACATTTAATTTTTGGGGGAATTTTTGGAAGGCGGTGCTGGTTAGGGCAGATGCGCGAACAGGGGCTTTGCTTGCTGGTTCTGGTAGCTTCTACACCCCTACAGCTGGAAGACGAGGCTACCACGGATGCTCCTCAGTTCCGATTCAGGCTTGGCCAAAGTCGCTGGATTCGTTGTCGAGTCCTCTTTGAACGGAGACCCACGGGGGCACCGGAAGAAGTCGGAGTAGATAGAGACAGCCCGAACAGTGATCCGGTGTCTGCTTAGTCCCAAGAGGAATAGAACTGTGCACTCGGGGAAGAAAAATGAGAACTCTTAGCTCCGGATGCCGAACGGGGTTCCACTTCTTGATCCTGGAAGTAGACTTCTCGTAGAAGATCTTAGCCAAATGCCGCCTCCAGATCCTGAAGAGGATGGCAGTGGTTGAACTTGATCTGGAGCTTTGGTTCTCAGCTTGAGTGGTTCTGTGCAGTCAAGGAAGAATCACTCTCACGTGCAGCTCAGTGCTTGGACAAAGATGAAACTACCTCGGCTGCGAAGCTGACTGAATGACGATTTCAACGGTATATGGTACGCCTCTTGAAGCTTCATGATGACGCTGTGGCCGCTGCTGCAAGTTGCTGGTACACTGCTGCCTGCGAACAAGCCTGTGCAGAGTGGTGATAAGTGATGGGAAATGGGGGTAGATGGGAGGAGAAATGAGGTGGATGTGTATGGGGGCAACCCCTGGCTATGAGGGGGTCTGGGAGGGGGTGTTCCAAGGTGTGGGAGTGGCAGAATAGGGGCTGGAAGGAGGTCTAGCAGGTGGAGGGAGGGAGAGCTGCGAATTTGGTTGGAAGGGAGAGAGAGAAAGGGTATTTGAAAATGGGTTTAAGGGTGGGATTAATTTCTGGTCTTGGGGATGCGAAGGGGTGTGTGGGGAAGGTAAAGGGGGGGGGGGCTTGGGGAGTGGGGAATTCTCCCTTGGGAGATGAGAGGGTGCTTGGGGAAGGGGAGTGGGTGGTTGGTGGTTGGAGGGTGGAGTGGGGAGTGGTGGAATCTCCCTTGGGGCTGGGGTGGAGTTAAGGTGGGGTGGTGGGGAGTTGGGGATGAGTTATTGGAGGGGGTGAAGAGAGAGAAAGGTGGTTGGGAAGGGAGGAGAGAGAAAGGGGTGCACCTCTCTTTAGAGAGTGAAAGAAGAGAGAAGAGAGAGAATGGGAATCCACCCCAATAGAGAGAGAGAGAGAAGTGGAGAATCCTCTCCAATAATACACTAATTCACTCATTTTTTTTGATTGATCAAAGATTACAAATGAGGGGGTGAAGGGGGGTATTTATAGGGACTAGACTTTTCACATGACCATACTGACCCTAACTAATGACTAAATGACCAGACACGTCCAAGGGGGGGGGGGGGGCGCCCCTGGGCTTAGCCCACTAGTTGGGCCCATTAGACTGCTTAACTAATGACATGACTCAAGACTTAGGTAAATGATTCTTATACCTCGGTACCGGACTCAAATAAAGGGAAAATTACATAGTTTATGACTCAAATAAAATATGAAAATTACAGGGATTGACTCAAAAAAATGTGGAGAACACAATGACGCAAATCGACGATCCATCAGAGCTTCGTAAAAAGTGGAGGGGTAAGTGATGCCCCTATCAGGATGGGAGGAGGGCGTGCCCCCCAAGGGAGGGGTTCGCCCTCCCGGGGCACGGTCGCGCCCGGGGTGAACTCTCCTCGGGTGTGCCGTAGCCCCGAGGGGTGGCCCTCAGGGGTCTTCTTGCATCATTTGGGGGTGTCCTTTGAAGGACAAAGGGTTCTGGGATGCTGGGATTAGCCCATGGGGCTATTGTTGTGAAGTCGTAGTTGCCGCTCGCAAGGTGTTCGGGTAAATGCACGACACACCCCGGGTTGTCGCTGGCTGAGATGCCTTGGAATGGGCCTTGGGCTGAGAATATGAGCTCATGGGAGTTAAGATGAGGCACTTTACTAACTTGGGCCTGACCTCAAGGCGTGTGCCACGTTGCACGGCTAGTCTACAGGGTAGCCTCGGGTTGGCCCGAGAGCTAAAGATAGACACCTCGTCGCCATGTGTCTGGGGGTCGGGAGTGGCCCCGACTTACTGGAGGGTTGTTGTAGAACTCGACTGGTGTGCTGGAGCCGTGGGTTGGCCCATGGTTTGTTGTAGAAGGGCTGGGACATATGCGCCCACAAGGTATTTGGGGAAATGCCCGACACCCGTGCATGAGCCGTATACATGTGCTGTGGGCCTCCAAAGCCTGTGGTTGACTTAGATGAGTCTTCCTTTAACCTTGGAGGGCAAGGAGAAGGTGTCTCGGGGTAGGCCCTAGCCTTGTTTGCTGGGTGCCGCGTGACACGACTTATAGTCGGGGCACTCCCGGATTGGTCCGGGTGGCCGTGTAGAATGCGGGAGAAACCCGCCACCGAGTGATCGGGAATAATCCCAACCAATTGTCGATGTCGCCGTGTGTCACGGCTAGCTGGTCGGGACCCTTGGTCGGGCCGAGCAAGTTGTAGGAGGGGCCGGGTAGCCCATGCCTTAAAGGTGTTCGGGAAAATTCCTGAACCCTTATCCTTTAATATTTTATTGGGAAATTATCTGGGTACAACAAATGCCCCCCACAGGGTGTGTGTCGGAGGCGGAGACGAGGGCGTACGACCTGTGAACTCCTCATTTTGGGTTGTTGTAGTTGTATTTTGACACTTCATATGCCTTTATATTGTTGCATTGTGTATATTGGCTTTCTGGTGTGCTGACCCTTTTTGGCAGAGATGAGTGGGTCCCCAGACGTGTGGCCTGGGAGGAGGACCACTAGGTGAGGAGGACTGAGCGGCCCATGCCTCCCTTGGGCCCGCCAGTCATCACTGTCGCTGGCGTGGAGCAGCTTGATTCGGGGCACACAGTGATAGCCGAGGGCCCCGTTGGCAAGCGGACGAGCAGAGTCGGGGCCGTAGAGTTGGCCCAGATCTCAGAGACGGGAGGGATCTTCACCTACGACCGTAGTGGAGGCTACCCGGTGAAGTTTCCCCTGGACCGCTACTTGTTTGAGTTTATCAGGAGCTCCGTCCCACCAAGTATGGAGGAGGGGGACTCCCGAGTTGCTAGAGCACATCACCGATTGGAGCGGGCAATTTTAGTAGGCAGGGACAGCCTGCACGGGATCGTCCTCTGTGGCTTCCCGAGTTTTTCTGGGGACTACTGGAGACAATGTCAGTTTCCTAATGCTGAGTGTCTGGGCTTCTTCGGCAGGGTTCTGCGTTGGAGATATGGGTCCTGCCTCGTAGGATTCGCACGGACACCATAGGGCAGAGACAGAGGGCAGCACAAGGTTGGTGTTAGAGCCATCAGGGCTTCAGCATGCTGGGGAGGGCTACGACAACCACAGCCTCCTGTCTAGGGTTTTATGGTAGACTATTGTTAGCTGGTACGGCCGCTGGGCGGTGATTCCTTTGCACAGATACCGCCAGGGAGCTACCGAGTGGCTGATGAGGATTGTGCACCACTACCTGGTGTTACTGGACCGGGCCGATATCAGATATGCTGTGACCGCGGCTTTGTACGGGTACCCCTTCTACACGGGGCTTCTACAGGCATTGGTATAGCGCTTCAACCGCCGGTGGAACACAGTAGCAACAATTGAGGGGGAGACGTCGCTTGACTTATGGTCTTTGTTTCAGATTTATAGGCTATCGATCAGTGGCGAGGGATACGAGGAGGTCGTGCTGGATGACCTCCACCGCAGCCATACTGATGGGTTGGGATGATACCGAGTTCGTTACAGCTATTGGTATCTGCTGAAGACTTATAGGGATTTAGCCCTAGCTGGGAGAGAGAGAGATGCACAGACTCCCAGGGTGCCACTGAATGTGTGGGTCTGCCACGTCTACAATGGGCCCTTCTACTTTTACCAGGAGTTTGCGAGAGACCAGACTCCGTGGGAGAAGTACATAAAGGGGGATCTACGGTTTCGGACGTACACAAGGTACGTCTACGCACCGCGAGAGGGGTGGAACCCCCATGGGCTACTGGACATGACACATTTAGTAGCGTACTTGGCGTACTGGTTGGCGGCGTTTGTGGTCCCGCACGTAGAGGATAGTCTGCTGATGGTGGAGCTGCTGTGGCCTACGTGTCTGCTGGCGGAGGGACGACGGCTTGCTTTAGCTTCTGTGGCTTTAACCAACACATATCAGGGGCTGGGAGTGTTGGAGGCACATCCGGCACCATGTGAGAGGAGCCTGCTCTTGCCGACCCACTACCTCAGTGTGTGGGCTGGTTTGCTATTTCCGGGGTTGGTGACTCGAGGGTCGGTGGTGAACCGGGCGGCGCCCCTGCTGTTTAGCTTCACCAGACAGCCAGACAGAGACGCGGTTGCACAGCTGGAGGGGGCTAGGAGAGCCCTATCTTACCTGCCCGATAGGGGCGAGGAGGGGCTACCTTTTGACAGTGACGTGAGGGACTCCCATCTGATCTTGGTGCCTTCGAACGGAGGGGCGGCCTGTGCCCTCCCTTATCAGCAGGAGCCAGACGCAGCGTTGTATACAGAGTGGGTGATGAGCACCCAACCAGAAGTACTGGGGGTGCACCGATTTGTGACGAGCTTTCTGGAGCCGTACTATCTACACAGGTTCACCCGGAACCTTGGGTATGACAAAGGGATCCCACCGAACCAGGGGTTTCCCTTAGCGGGCCGACAGTACAAAGGCCAGGACACCCACTTGTTGGCTATAGCGTGGTGGGACTTCTACTGCTGCATGGAGCCAGAGTGGCTGCCGACACCTGGACCGGGGCACAGAGGATGATTCGATGTCCATTATGCCAAGTGGTGGTTTGAGCACAGCCACCTGTCCCGGCAGAAGGCCTCGGCGATCAAGAAGGCAGAGGAGGATCATCTTCTGAGGGAGGATTTGCCTCTTATTTCCTTGGATGATGAGCATCTGAGGAGTCGCTTCTCCCGGATTCACCGGGAGGTGAAGCGAATAGCACAATAGGTGCCCCGGGGCAGTCGGGGCTCGTTGTCCGTGGGACGAGGCAGTAGCGGGGCGTTGAAGCCCCTTAAGCAGGTGTGGTTAGTGCCTACGGAGGCTGGAGCTGAGGCGTCTCGACCGAGGGTGCTGAGGACTTGGTGGGCCCAATTCCTGGCCGATTGTGGCTTTGGGAAGAAGGGCTCACTAGACAGGGTGCTCCCTGAGGGGAGCTTTGCTGACACGGCGGTCGACGATTAGAGACGCCACATCACCCATGCGATAGGGTCGACCAGGCCCGTGGAGTTGGTGTCCCATGTCGAGTGTGCTTACACCCTGAGGGACGTTAGGGAGGCAGTCGCGAAGGCCCCGCGAGCTGTGGGTTTGAAGTCGGAGCAGCTGGTTCCCCTGCCGTTGACCCCATTCCTGGCCTCAGGTGGGGCACTTCCCTTAGTACGCTGTCTCATTTTTGTTATATTCTGGGATATGCAACAGAGACGTTATATGTGGCTGTGTTTGTTGATAGGCCCTGCGGAGGAGGGAGATCATCCTTCCACGGACACATCATCTGAGAGCAGAGACGAGAGTCTTTAGCCTAGGCGGAAGCACCCTCGGGTAGATGCCGGAGTAGTGGGAGCTGGCGAGTCCTCTCGAGGGCCCGAGGCTGGCGAGCACATCGAGGCAGAGCCAGCTTTGAGTAAGTGTCGTATTCGCCTCTCTTGTGCCTTGTTGGTTTAGCCATGAGGATTGACTAACCCTATATTGATGGATTTGTGTCTTGTAGCTCCGTTGGAGACCGGGGCGGACATGGCTTTCTCACCTCCCCAGGAGGCCGACCCCTTGCCTGATGACGGGGCTGAGTGTGGAATAGATATGGAGGGCTTCCTTCGCATGATGGACGAGGTTGCCCCCAACGTCGAGACTTTCCCTGACTTTGAGTCATGGAAGGCCTTGGAGGGCGCTGACTTCTGGGACTGGGATACTCTGGTTATGGCTGTATTTGGTTCTGAAGACTAACATAGTCGCTGGTATTATGTAGGAGTGGCTAAGATGTTAGAGCCCACGGCTCCTTCTTAGGCACAGGGTGAGGTGCCCCTGTCGGTTGGAGTGCAGGAGCCAGCAGTGACCCAGGATGGCCTGGGTAAGCATGGGATTGCGATGGAGAGGATTACCCTCCCATTGTTGCATAGTTGTTGGGCCGAAGTTGTTGACTGTGCTTGTGTTGTTATTTGACAGGTGAGGACCCGGCTGCTACTTTGGAGATGATCCAGGAGTTAGTCAGTATTGGTCCGTTGGTGGCCCTCCCCTCTTTCGAGGTAGAGCCAGGAGCGGTGGACGCCTCGATCCTGTCTGTTACCGGGGGTGTGCCTGGCTTGCTACCGCAGCTGCTGGCAGAGATGCCTCTCGCCCCTTTACCAGCCGTGGTGTCTGCTTGCACCATAGGGCTGGTTGCGTCTTCTAGCGTGGGACCCTCAGGTATGTGATTGGGAGCTTAGCCATTTGTGGTGGGCTTTTTATGTCGTCTATTGACACTAGGCTCCTTTTGGCATTGGTCACATGTACTTCTTCACCTTTGGAGGAGGGTGAGCTTCCCCTCAACATGACTGAGGCAGCAGGAGAAGGGCCCACTACAGCGGCTTCGACAGGAGGCGACGAGGAGATCATCGACATTGAGAGGCTCTCGGAGGTGAGTGCCTCGGCTGGTGAGTTTCTTGTTCGAAACCCTTAACTAGAGAGTTGTCTTTGTATGAGGTTGGGTCATGTAGTAACCCCGTTTGCTATGTTGACTTGCAGGGGCCTCTAAATCGGCCACCTCTGAGAGTTCATTGGAGGCTTCGTCGGGCTTTCCGGGTAATGGCAGCCTTCCCATGGAGTCAGAGGAGAGTTCGGGCTCGAGCTCTTCCTCTTCTGGGGCCTCTTCTACCGAGGAGGCCGAGATGGGGACTATTGTCGGAGGTATGTGGGGTTCTCCCACTCCCTATTCGCAATACATCCCTCAAAATTTCATGCTAGGAGATCAAGCACACAAGGAGATAGAAGCCTGCAAAGTTGCTGGTTCCACATTAGCGACCCAGAAAATTGTGTGAAAGTCTGGTGAAGATCAAGGAATTAGGAAACCAAATCAAGCTAATTAGCATTAGTACCTTTAGAACTTTTTATTCCCCTTAGTATCTACTTCTTACCCTCCAAATTTCACGTCATTAGGTCAAGTGGATCAAGAGATAGTAGGACGTGAAGTTTCTGAATTGTCATAAGAAGTGCAGAATTAGGGTTGACTTCCAACATCAAATTCCAAGCCTAAAAGCCTTAGCAGAGGTAGGTCATCTCATGAACGGCTAAATTATCATGTTAGGATTAAAAGCCCTCTTATTGCACTTGATTTCATGAATTGTGTACGGAGAATTTCATGTTTTAATAGGATCTATAAATCCATGCATCTTTCATAGCCCTAATGAACTAAGATAATTCTCTTTGTCATAATACATGAATCCCATGCATATTGTTAGCTTAACCTTTGTTCTATCATGATAGGGAAGTTTATACATGTTGATTTCCAGACATGATGTGTTTTAGACATAGTTCTTCTTATTTTAGTTTTACTGTCAGACGTTCTCTAGCGGTCTAGTCTTTGACCGTAAAACCTTGTGTAGCGACCCTACGATAAACTGCTAGACACTCTGTAAACGTGATTTTTATGAAATTTCTGATGGACCAGACATAGACTGTTAAAGTCCCTCTGGCGGCCTTACGATAAACTGCCAAGCTGTCTGTAACGGCTCTATATTAGACCGCCAATGTTCTATTTTCTGTCAACCTGAGATAGATTTAAGAACAACCCATTAACTTATAACTAAGCCTGGTTAACTATGTTCTAACCTATTTTAATGGTATTTCATTACTCTGAGTTTTAAATTACTGCTTTATGACAGTGATCGCATGTTCTTTATCATACTCTAGATTATGTTAAAACTTATGCTAATTTCATGCCAAAACTTTTACTCTGTATTAAATACATCTTTCAAGGGTGATAATAAACGTGGTTCACTGATTGGTTTATCACTATTACAAATTCTCTTCTTATCTTAGAGTCATTTCTAGAAGTACATGGCATATATTCCGGTATATGACCATTAGTTACACTTTTGCACTATAGGGACATAATCTTGAACTTGATAGCCTCTCCTTTGGATATTCCTTCCAATGGATTAGGAAATCTTTTTTCAAGGCCTCCGTAATTCTCCGCGAGCCTAGGATTCTCACTAGGACACCGAGTTGGTTGTACTATTAAAGCCCAAATTATCTAGAAAGCACTACCGATGTTTTCTAAATTTTGTCTTGTAACGGTTCAATACTCGACCGCTAAGTCCCATTAACGGTCCAGTATCTGACCGCCACGTTCTCTGAGTCCAATTGATTTCTTTCTGGATTCAGCCCACTCTAGCGGCCCAATATCAGACCGCCATATCAATATAGCGGCCCAGTTATAGACCGCTAAGTATTCTGAATAGTTGACCCAAGGTTTGACCCAAGGGTTAGTAGTCCTATAATCCTAGACTGACTAATGATAGTCCGGGACTTGTAACCATATTCAAAGACATCTAAGATAAAATATGAAAGATAAAGAATGTACCGTTATGCTATCGAATATTCTCCAAGGCATAACTTAGTTATTAATGCATTTCTTGAACTCATAAATCTATATTTGGTGCATTCTTATTATTGACATTGAGTCTTGAACACTTACTGAACTTATTACATGCGTGGCCAACTTTATTGCTATATACGTGGAAGTAGCTTGATTTATACTTGAAGATGCGGTTCGAGCACTGATTGTGTTCAAGGGCTCTATGCTAGTCCCCTCGGCTGATTGTCAGAAACATACTATTATAAACCATGGGGTATGATGCTACTGGCGTCGCATTGCACTGGGAGTACTTTCTCTATAAATAAGTGAAATTATCCATGGCTTGTGAAGTGAAAATATCCACAGAAATTCATAAAGTACTTGTTACTAAGTGAAGAGTACATTCTTGCTTGACTTGCTAGTACATTCTCGTTACATTCTTGTTCATGAAAGGCCATAATTACATTCTTGCTTGATCATGCTGTCTCAATCATATCTTAACTTGATCATGTCTTGTTACTTTGGTTTATTCACGTGATTTTTTGCATTCGCATGATTTTACTTTATTCTCTAGACCCAAAATGCTAATCACTTTAATATTACCTTCATGTTGATGCGAAGATACCTACTGGGCAAGTGTGCTCATTACCTATTTTCCAATCTTTCCAGGAGATGCAAGTAGTTCGGATTCAGATTTGAGTTATTCATGTAATGGGTCCGAGAGCGAATGAAGGTCACATAAGATTGAGAGAGGACTTAGGAAGTCAATGATGTCTAGATCAAGTTCATGTAATTTTCTCTTTATTGAGTCACGTAGTTGAATAATTGATGTACTTGAATCATTCTGATTATTAATAAAAGTGAAGGTTTGAATAAATTATTATGCAATTGCATCTTATGTGTGATTGTTATTGTGCTCTGATTATTCTTGCTTGCAAGAGGTTTACCATACATGCTGTTCACGTTTCCCGATATTATCTTCCGCTGTATTAAAGGCTCGGGGCGTGACACGTCTCTTCTCAGGTTTTTCACCTTATTTGTTGTAGGGAGCTTTGCATGTATTGCTTACTCCCTTTGGTGTTTGTTGATGTCGTTCAGGCTCCGATGGTGTGCTGGCTGAAAGGGATGGCCCTTCCCTGAGCTTGGGGATCGAGTGGCCTACGTCTGCCTCGCCGCTAGAGCCGTTGTTGGACGTGAGCATGGGAGCCGCCTTACTCCAACGAGCCCGTGGCTACCTGCAAGGTGACCCCCTTCCTTCTCCGGAGGGTCTGAGATAGTGACTAAGAGAGTGCACCCAGGGCTACCACGCACTCGGTTTTCCATGCGAGCTCTGGATGTCTGGGCTAGTTGGGATCCGGGCGGAGTACTTGCGACTCTGCGAGGCTCAGGAGCAGAGGGCTCGGAGGCTGGCACCCATCCGAGAGGCGTAGAAGTAGAAAGCCCAGCTTGGATTGGCCGTAGTGGAGCAGAGGGGCCATGCCAAGGCAACCACGTTGGTGTCTCAGGACCACGCAGCATAGTTGGGAGAGGCGGAGAGCCGGGTTGAGGCCTTGAGGAAGGCCTTAGAGGAGCAGCGATTGGTCGCCAAGCATGCTCGAGCTGAGTGGCAGACGGTCGAGGCTAGCGCTCAGCTTTTGTTGACCCTGGAGGCAGAGCTTGCAGCTGCTGACTCTCGCCTTGCGGCACTGGAGGGGAGTGATCCCGGAGTCTAATTGTATTTCTTTTCCTCTTTTTGTTTGTGTCATCCAGGCGTTGTGGATTTTGTCATCCCGAGGGCATGTCTTGGGCTCCTTTTACAGAGTATTAATGACAGACTTGTCGGATTTTTGGTTGTTTACTAGGTTGTTCCTCCTTTTCTCTGGTGGAACGATGTTGTATGTATGAACTGGCGACCACTTACTGCTAGTCGTGCTTTTTTTATTGTGTACTGGTATAAGTGGCAAGGGGACTCGGTGTACTCACTTTCAGGTGCAGGAGTACAGGGTGTGAGCTAGGAGAACAGTATAACCGGATGCTTGGTATTGGGTTCAAGGGACAAAGCGCTGGAGATTGGAGGCTGAGTATTGGGCAGTAAGGTAGAATGACTAGGTATTGATGCTAATTCTACTGGAGGACAAAAGCCTGTATAACACGAAGCCAACGTGGACCCAAGGGGTATGATGGTCTATGCATTTTAGGGCTATTGGGGTGATTCTAGGATGTATCGGTCACAGATCGAGTAATAGAATGTCGGCTAGCCTCATGCTATTAGCCGAAAATGTAGTTCTGACTAGCCCGGGGGACCGAGAAAGGCATTTTGGCCAAGAGATGGGGCTGGGATAGGGACTGGAGATCAAAATTGGGGTTGTTACTGGAGCTGGGGACTAGAGCTGGAGCTGGCTGGCTGGCCTGCGAAGGTGTTGTAACCTGAGACTGGAACTGGAGACTGGGCGGCTGGCCTGTGAAGGCATTGTAGCCTAAAACTGGAACTGGAAACTGGGCGGCTGGCCTGTGAAGGTCGATGTAGCCGAAAACTGGAACTAGAGACTGGGCAGCTGGCCTATGAAGGCATTGTAGCCGGAAACTGGAATTAGAGACTGGGCGGCTGGCTTGTGAAGGCATTGTAGCCAAAAACTGGAACTGGAGACTAGGCGGTTGGCCTGTGAAGGTGCTGTAGCCAAAAACTGGAACTGGAGACTGGGCGGCTGGCCTGTGAAGGTCGCTATAGCTGAAAACTGGAGCTGGAGACTGGGCGGCTGGCCTGTGAAGGCGCTGTAGCCGGAAATTGGAACTGGTGACCGGGCGGCTGGCTTGTGAAGGCGTTGCAGCCAAAAATTAGAACTAGAGACTGGGCGGCTGGCCTGTGAAGGCGTTGTAGCCGAAAACTGGAATTGGAGATTGGGGATGGCCTACCCTCGAGGGCGTGTTGGCGATTGTTGTTGCAAGGTGATATTTAGGTAGCCGTCAGCGCGATATTGCGGTCGACGGCTTTCATCAGTGAAGAATGGAGAGGGAGAGAGAGTTTTTTTTCTCTTTACCAGCTCTACCGCCCTTGCGGGTTTTCGCTAGAGCATGCCCCCTTTTACTTTTTCTGGTGCGCCCTTGCGGGTTTTCAGACCGAGGGGTTACCCAATTTTGCCTAAGGCATCTTTGTGGGTTTTCACCTTAGTTGGGTCATTGGCAATTTTTTGCCCCCAATCGTCTCTTCGTAATAAGGACAGCCGGGTCCGCCGGGGTATCTCTATTTTTAACCCCATTTTTTATTTTTTATTTTTTTAAGGAAATGTCATCCATAGCATACCGCTATCAAGGGACGTAGCCTGGAGCTGGAGGATGTGGGTAACTGGGTATTGCTTCACCCTTAACAAGGGTTCTCAATGGTTATCAAATTATGGTGCTGGGGGCCACTTCGTCGTGGCAGGATGTGACTGGGACCATATCTGGTGGCTCAGGGATTGTTGTGCCCCTGTGGTTTTGATGATAGCAAAAACTATGAGTCATTAGATGTCTACATGAAATAGGTGATTGATTGATATTGATTGATTGTGTATTTTGCATATCCACTATTCAGTCTGAATACATGTTAGGCCCGTGCAATTGTTCTATGTCAATGCATCTCAGTATAGTTTGTTGGCTACACTTTAGCTCATAAGCATTGTAGGGATCAAGGTCCGTGCAGACCTTCTCAATGTGCATTTCAAGGTCAATGCATTCACTTACGTTCAGCACATTATGTCGATGCATACTCATGGTTCAACAGGCTAAGTCAGTGGTCTTCGGTGTTTAAGCCTGTGCAGGGTCATTTGTCTAAAGCCAAAGTTTGTGCACATCTTAGTTTGACTGCACAGCAAAGTCAGTGCATGTGTCCGTCTCATTTTGCGTCTCATGCACACCCATGGTCCGTGTCATGCAGTACAAGGCTTGTGCTACTTAGTAGCAGGTCAATGCAATGTTTAGTCGGTGCAATCCTTCGTCTAGCATAAGCACGGTCGGTGCAACTCTTGCATCGGTGCAATTTTTGCCTCATCCTCGGTCTTGTGAGCATGAGGTTCTAAGTCGGTGCATTCGTTGCTTGTGGGGAGTCAGTGCAATAACCGTAGTCGCACGCATTCTAAGTCGGTGCAATATCTGCACCATGCACATAGAGTCTGTGCATTCCTTCTTGAGCTAGTCGGTGCTTTGGTTGCCGTTACACATAGCTAAGTCAGTGCAATGCCTCTCATGGCATGTCATCGAGTTGGTGCAATACTTGCACCGAGGACATTAAGTTTGTGCAACTCTTATCTTTGCACTGTCGTAGTCTAAGCAAGGCCACTCACGGGTTGATCAGGTCTGTGCAACACTTGCACATTGCATATACATAGTCAGTGCATCCGTAGGCCTTGTGTTGAAATCAAGTCTGTGCATATGCTTGTGCATAAATGTTAAGTCTGTGCATGTGTGTGTGAATGTCATATTGAATATGTGCAATTCAGTTCTGTCAGAATATTTACTCCGTGCAATCTCTTTATAACTCGTATAACTGTCTGAAGGTGACTTTATGTCTGATGCCTTGACAGATGCCTTTTCGTGAAGATTAAGAATGGCATGTGATCCAATATTGGAGGAGGTGGTAGGATCATGACACGTGTAAAGCAGTAATTTGGGATGCTGCCATGTGACCATGGTGTTTGGGCGGGAATCGTGGAGAGCACACGCCCTCCATCTCTACTGTTGCTATAAATAAGAAGCTTCTCCTTCAAGAGAAGACTGATCGTGCCAGAAGAGTATATTGAGATATTGAGGCAGAGAAAGCAAGAGGTGAAGAAAAGAGAACAGTAGAATTAGAGCGAGAGCAGCAGAGAAGAGAAGAGTGAGAAGACGCAGAAGAGAAGTGTGAGACGAACAGAGAAGAGAAGAATAGAATGCAGTAGTGTGAGAGTGCTGAGAAAGAGAGAGATCGAGAGATAAGAGAGATAGTGAAGCTGCTGAAGCAAATTGAAGATCTGCTATCTGTCGGATTTTGGATTAGATCCAGACCAATTTGCTCCTGCGAGAGCTACATTCTTATGCTTTATTTCCGGCTTTCTGTAGCTGAATTTTCTCATACTTGTTTTTCCTTTTCAACTGTGTTTTTTGATTCTCTGGTTTGAGGTCGGGGTTCCTCCTGTGGACTCAAGAGGAAGAGAGACTTGGGTCTCTGGTCGCTAGTGACTGGGTGTCGCTAGGTTCCCTCCGGTTTGGAGGAAGGGAGGATTGGTCCTCCGGTTTGCAAGTGACTCGGTGTCGCTTGTGGTTTCCCTCTGGTTTGGAGGAAGAGAGCCTTGGGTCTCTGGTCGCTAGTGACTGGGTGTCGCTAGGTTCCCTCCGGTTTGGAGGAAGGGAGGATTGGTCCTCCGGTTTGCAAGTGACTGGGTGTCGCTTGTGGTTTCCCTCTGGTTTGCAGGAAGAGAGACTTGGGTCTCTGGTTGCTAGTGACTGGGTGTCACTAGTGGTTCCTTCCGGGTTGGAAGAAGAGAGGAGTGTGTTCCTCTGGTTCAAGCTGTTAGGCAGCGTTTGTAGGCAAGCTGTGACGTCTAGCGGTTTCAAGCTATTTGGCAGTAGTAAGCCGCACTCTGGTTAGAGTGTGGGGTGGACGTAGGTCTGGAGGACCAAACCACCTAAAAATCCTGGTCCATTGTGGTTTGATTTACGCACATATTCCATATCTTCTTTCCCCACTTCTCAGCTTGCTTGGGCACTCTATATCAGTATATGTGATTTCTGCTTGGATTCGTTTTAACTGACAAGTGTATGACAGAACGTTTAGCAGAAGCATTTGCCTCTTAGTGTTTCTCATGGCAAGTGTTTTTGAGAGCTAAGCTATCGGATTTCTGAGTGAGAAAGCTTAGTAGTCCCCTGAGACTACATTGAATCGAGGCAAAAGTTTTATTGCACAATAGTTTTTGAACGAGGATTCATTCACCCCCCCCCTCTGAATTCGGGTCTTGCACCCCAACAAGTGGTATTAGAGCGGGTCTCTGATTCATCAGATCCAACGATCTGCAGAGGATCTTGCTACCTCCTGGTGCACTGCTAGCTCTAATTCTTTAGTCTGATTTGCTTTTATGGGTCATCCACCGATTTTCGATGGATCTAATTTTAGTAATTGGTTAGGCAGTCTGTGCGGCTGTATAAACTCTATAGATCCAAAATTGTGGAATCTCATTAAACTTGGTCCACATGTCTTACTTTGAGAGGAGAGTAAATGGTCCCAGAAGGACAAACAAAAGAATCTTGATAATATACAAGCTCTGAACATTATGCAGAAAGCAATAGATGCTAATGTCATATTCTCAATTCCTACCTCCAGGACTGTGAAGGAGATCTGGGATTCAGTCATCACATTTCATGAGAACTAAAAATGTATGATGACTGAAGGAAGCAATGAAGGTGAGGATGAAGAAGAGGTAAACAACCCTTTCGCCAACTTTACTTTAGATGATTGGGAAGATGCATATGCTAGTTTGCCAGAGTCCCATGAAAAATTGAGAAAACAGAGGAAATCCCTAAAAAAGAAGTTAAGCAAATTGGAGAATGCTGAATCTGTAGGTGAGGACATTGAAATTCTGCAAATAGAAAATGGTATATTTAGAAGACAACTGACAGATCTTGATACTCTTAGTACAGAACTTGATTTCTTAAAATCTAAGAACAAGAAACTCAAAAAGCAGGTTCAGGAATCTGAACATAGATATGAAAATCTTGAAAGTGAAAATAGATTGATCTCTGAAAAATTGGAGAATGTTAGATTAATAAATTTAGAGCTTCAGAAAAACTTTGACAAACTCCTATCAGAAAATCAACAAGAAGTGTTTAAAGAATGTCAGAATTCTCTAAGTGATTTGGTGTTTGATGATGTACTCCAAGAACAAAACAGTAAACTGGAAGATGAAATTGACAAGCTAGAACACCTAAACACAGCTCTATCTGAAAGACTCGTCACACTTGAGAAAGGTAAATGCGTGAGCATGGATAGCTCTGAAGAATTGCAAAAGGCTGAACATGAAATTGAAAGCTTAAAAACTATTAATAAAATGTTGAATGAAAAAGCTACATCCTATGAAGAGAAGTTAGCTGCATATGAGCTCCATGTCTCAGAACTTGAAACTAAAATTTTTGACTTAAACAAATCTCTGGAAAAATTTGTGAGTGGAAAAGATAATCTAGACAAGCTCCTTAGCTATAAGGTGAACTTCCAATGTGAAGGTCTGGGTTTTTGTTGTGCCTCTGTGATTTTGATGATAGCAACACTCTGAGTCACCATATGTTTCCCTTTGCATGAAAGATTGAATGATATGATTGCATGCTCAGTTGAATGATATGATTGCATGCTCTGTCCTTTATCTAGCACGTTGCATTGCATATCAAGATGTGTTTAAATGAATGTTCTACTTTGGGCATATGAATGTGTTGTCTGCATGTGCAAGTTAGTTCATACACCTCAGTGCGTCAACGCCATGTGATAGCAGCGTCGACGCATCAGTTCAAGAGGCTAAAACATACTCGGTGCAAAGATTGATTTATGATTCATGTACTCAGTATGAGTATGAATTATTTTGATGTCCATACACTAATGCACACTCATCTTATGATCCGTCTCACTTAGCGTCTCTGTACATCAGTGCCTTTTCAAGTCAGTGCTTGTTAAGATCCGTCTCACTTAGCGTCTCACTTAGCGTCTGTACATCAGTGCATTTTCAAGTCAGTGCTTGTTAAGATCCGTCTCACTTAGCGTCTCACTTAATTTTGTACATCAAAGTCTGTACATTCCTTGTGCATGCATCGTTTCCTAAAGTCTGTACAGCCCGTGATCGCAAGACCAAGTCTGTACATCGTCTTGAGCATGCATCGTTTCTAAAGTCTGTACAGCCAATGCATCCCTTGATTTAAAGTCTATACATTGTCTGCCCTGCACACATAAGTCCATACACTATGCATTTGGGCATTGTTCATTACAACAAGTCTATACATTCTTATCTTTACCTACGTTCACTCTTTTAGCATGCACGTAAAGTCTGCACATTCTCTGCTGATATGTTTGTGCATCATTTCACAAGTCTGTACATTGTCTAGTTGCACGCCACACGACTTAGCAAGTCTATGCATTCTTCAGATGGCATCAACTAAAGTCTGTACATTCTTTATTTTAAAGTCTGTACACGGTTGCCTTGATGACTTAGTAAGTCTATACATTCTGTGTGGCTGGTTCATGGATCATCTCATCAAGTCTATACATTGCTACATGAACACAAGTCTGTACAGTGATTGACTGCATGTCCGAGCATCCATGATTCAATGTGTAGACTTCCCTATCTGCATTTATGCAACCTCACAAATGAAGTCTATACACTCGTTATCATGCATTCAAGTCCATGCATTCATTTCATGTCTGTACATTCTTCATGTGCATAGTCCATGCATATCATTTCATGTCTGTACATTCCTCAAGGGCATAGTCCATGCATTCATCTCAAGTCTATACTTTACGTTATAGCATGCATGCACTCAAGTGTATACATTCCTCAATCGCATGCTCGTGCATCAAGTTTTAATGTACACACTTTGTTAAATGCAGTCTACATTACATCCCAAAAGTCTGAACACTCTTCGGTGAAGTCTGTACACACTTCAGGTGGAAAGTTTATCCTTCAAGAGGAAATTGAGAAGGGCACGTGATCCAAGGCTCAGGATCGTGACACGTGTCATCCTGTAGGCTGAAATGATGCCACGCAGCCAAGGTGTTGGGGCGGGAACTGTGGAGGACACACGCCCACCTTCCTGCTGCTGCTATATAAATGAAGCTTCTTCCTATGAAGATGATTTGATCGAAGCAGGGAAGCATATCAAAAAGAGCAGAAGCAGAGAGACAGAGCCTGCACGATCCAGTGTGAAGGAGAAGAAGAGTAGACAGTGAGAAGAAAAAGAAAGAGAAGCAGAGAGGCAGAGTGTGAAAGCAGAAGAAGAAAAAGAAACAGAGAAAGAGAGACAGAGAGCTCGTGAAGAAGAAGAGAAGCTTCATCAGAAAATTTGTCTTCACTGGACTTTGGATCAGATCCAATCCAGTCAGCTCCTGCGAGAGCCACATTCCTGTTGCATTTCATTTCCAGCTTTCTGATTGCTGTTGGTTGGTTTCAATAAAAAAAAAAAGCTTTCTGATTGCTGTATTTTTCGTTTCTTATTTTTTTTACTTTACACTTCCTTGGTTTTTGTTTTTCCGATACTCTGTAGTGAGGTCGGGGTTCCTCCTGTTGGTTCAGGAGAAGGGAGATTTTAATCTCCGGTTGCAAGTGCATGGGTGTCACTTGTGGGTTCCCTCTAGGTTTCAGAGGAAGGGAGACTTGGTGTCTCCGGTTGCAAGTGACTGGGTGTCACTTGTGGGTTCCCTCTGGGTTTAAGAGGAAGGGAGACTTGGTGTCTCCGGTTGCAAGTGAATGGGTGTCACTTGTGGGTTCCCTCCTGGTCTGGAGGAAGAGAGACATTTGTCTCTGGTTTCTAGTGATTGTGTGTCACTAGGGTTGCCCTCCGGGTTGGAGGAAGAGGGGAGGTTGTTCCCCTGGTCAAGCTGTTAGGTAGCACCTGTTTATAGACTGAGTCTGCGGTTCTAGGTTTTGCTAGTGGAAGCCTCACTCCGGTTTGGAGTGAGGGGTGGACGTAGGTCTGTGCACCGAACCACCTAAAAATCTATTATCTTCGTGGTTTGATCTTTTATCTGATTATCGTTAGATGCATGGCTAGGATCGCTTCAACAGAATACTCTGTCTGAATGCTTTGAGGCATACTCAGTTCTGATTTGATTCTATCTATGGCTTAGACTTGATCAGGTGCTCGTATTGTTAGCAGTTCAACTGTTTGATCAAGTGTTTTAGACTTGATCAGGTGCCAGCTTTGTTAGCAGTTCAACTGATTGAGCTAGTGTTTCCTTGAATCTCTTTTGGAAGCGATCAATTGATTTCCATTCCTTGACTCTGATTGTTTTTAAGTGGGGCAATTTTGAAGAGGGATACATTCACCCCCCTCTATATCCATCGCACCGAACCCATCAATTGGTATCAGAGCTAGGTTCTCTGACTCATCAGATCCAACGATCTGCAGAGGATCCTGCATCTGTGGTGCGGTTCTTGGTCCGTAGGTTATCGGTTTACATTATTATTTTTGAATTTGGTTTTATCTATTTCAATGGCTCATCCACCTGTCTTTGGTGGTTCTGATTTCAACCAGTGGTACAATACTTTCCGTGCTCATGTTAAATCTGTTGATCCAGACCTGTGGAAAGTGATTTCACATGGTCCACATAGACTACCAAAAGATCAGTCCAAATGGACTGATAAGCATCGATCTATGTGTGCAGAAAATCAGAAAGCGCTGGAGTTAATGAAGGCTGTCACGAATTGAGCTCTTCATTCATGTTTCCTTGGTTGCAAATCTGCAAGGGATATATTGAAGACGATAAAGAGAGCCGAGAAAGAAAATCAAACGAGCTGCATGATGGCTCGAGGAAGTGAACAAAGCAGCAATCATGAAGAAGAACATGATGATGGTGAGGTAAACATTTTTGATAATTATACCCTAGACGATTGGATTGCTGCTTATGATGAATTGCAAGAGTCTTATGATCAGTTAAGAAAACAATACAAAAAATTGAAGAAGAGTAGTAGGTCAGACAGTTTGAATTCTGATTGTAAAAATTGTGCTGAACTGAAAAATGTTCATGATGCTTATATGTCTGATATTCAAATGTTGAAAAAACAAATTTCGTTGCTGAAGATTAAGAATCAAGATCATGTAAAAGAAATCTCTGAACTTGAGAAGAAGCTTAGAGTAACTTGTTATGATTCTCTTCAGAGTAAGGATTTGCTGAAAATTTTTGAATGTGTTAACTCTGATTTAAACAAGCTGAAAAGTGAGAATGACTCTCTCAGAAAGTTCTCCAAAGAAAATGAAGAAAGTTTAGAGAAACTTAAAAAGGAGAACACGTTGCTGACCGAGAAATTTGAAGCCATCAAATCTGAGAATGTGGAATTACAGAAAAATATTGAAAAGCAAGAAAAGGATTTGAAAGAATTCGAGGTTGGAAGAAAACTTGGAATTAACTCTGACGATCAGATTTTGATAAACGAATTAATTCAGAATGGCAGACTAAAGGAAGAAATTGAGAAACTAAAATAGTTGAACACCATCATGTCAAAGAGATTGCTGACATTTGAAAAAGGTAAATGTGTGGTGTCCGATAATTCAGAATGAGTGGAAAAGCTCAAAGCTGAAATAGAAAATCTTAAAAATGTCAATGCCACTTTAAGTGAAACACTCAACAGGAGTGAGGAGGAAAATGCTAACTCTGAATTGCTCATCGTTACTCTTGAAAATGAAATCAAGGATCTGAAAGAATCCTTGTCAAAATTCGTAAGTTGGCAGAAAAACCAAGACAAGCTACTAGGTGTAAAAATTAACCCTAGGAAGGAAGGGCTGGGCTATAATAATATTAACAAGAAAGAGCTTCAGAGCAAGTTGATGACTTCATTTGTAAAAGCTTCAAGTGTAGCTACCGCATCACATAACAAGCAGCCCATTGTGCAAAAATCCCAGAAACAAATTAAGAAATCCAAAAGGGTTGAAAACATCAAGAAAAAGACTGATTTTAAGTATGTTGAGAAAGTACAATCTGTGCTTGACACGAATACACATAGACATGCACATAAAAACAAGAATTCATGTCATTACTGTGGTAGGGTTGGCCACATTATGAATAAATATTTTATTCTGAAACAAGACAACAGAAAGCATGCTAGGAAACCTATTTCTGCTCAGAACAAAAAGATTCAATGTTTTTATTGTGGAAAATTGGGCCATCTAGCTTCGAATTACTGGTTCAGGAAGGGATCTAGAGGTAGTCAGATTACATGTTTTCATTGTGGAAAGCATGGCCACACAGTCAAGGACTGTTGGCATGCTCAAGGGAAAAGTTTCATTTCTGAAGGGTTTAAATTCCCTGCAAATACAAATGCTCTCAGAAATAACAGAGTTATTTTTAAAAAGATAAACTTTGAATGTTTTGATTATGGAAAATAGTTTGGTCATGCAAATATTAGAAATTTCCATGCCAATGCACATAAAATTCATGTTCATAATGATGTGCATAAAAAGAACTTGAAATCTGCTGAATCATGCCATTACTGTGGTCAAATAGGTCATTCAATGAATAATTGCTATTTGATGAAATTTGATGATCATCTTGCTAAGAAATTATTTAGAACACCTGCCAAAGGTGTCACTGTTAATTCAGGACCCAAGACCTCTTGGGTACCTGTTTGTGCAAAGTAAACTTTGTTTTGCAGGCGTGCCTTGGATTGGAAAATAAGATGGGGAAATAAACCAATGCACTCAAAAGAAAACCCCTTCTGAACTTTTCAGGTAAATTCCTTGCACTTCCTGTTCTTAGAATTACTGCATAGCATGTTAAATCTGGTTTTGCATATTCATTCATCATCTGCATTGTCAAATTTGAATTCTCTGAACTCTCCTCATCTGAAGTTTATATTTTGCACTCAACTCTGTTGATGGACATTGCCTGATTAAGAATTCTCTGCAAACATCTGAATTTCACATGATTTACGTTTTAATGATAGTCTGAATTTGCATATGCAGCCATTGAAAAATCTGATGCACTTGGGACTGCATGTTGAATTATCATGCATGACCACTATGGTATATTAAATGGTAAGCTACCAAAAGGCAGGTGAAATCTGTCTGGAGGTTCTTACTATGTGTGAGATGGTCCTTTAGACCAAGTTCTTCGCCTAGTACCATGGGTCATATTGCTTAGTAGGGCAGTCTGAATGAGCATGAGTCACAAAATCATATGTTCAGTCTTCAGTGCAAACATTGCATGTATTCAGGGGGAGTTTGTTGAGTCTTTGAATGTCTTTGCATACATGTAGTTAATTGCATTGCATTCCATTATATTGAAAATGACAAAAAGATTGATTGAATGCATATTGTCAGGGGGAGTCAATGCATTGCATGCAGGTTGTCAAATGCATACACTTATGACAGAATTCATTGCATGTTAACCTTGAAAATCCTGAAGCATGCCTGACCTCCTAATATCTTGCTTGGTGTGCATATCCTTTTCTTCATTGATTTTAATTGACAAACCTTGATCATATCTGAAAACACTGGGCTTCAAAATAACTTATTCTTGCTAGATCTCTTCTATCAGTCATTCATGAAGATTTCAATGGGGCATGTCTCGATCATAAATCTAAAAACACTTGAACTAGGAATCTTCTATTATACGATTTTATGAATGTCTGAAATAACTCAGCTGGTTTAAGTTTAATGTATTCATTGAGTTTATCTTTAAATCTCTTAAAAATATCTGAATCATGTTTTAATAAACTTTAACCAACTGTTTCATGCTGTGTCTTGTAAGATCTTCTGAAATCTGTACTATTGAATAGATGACTTTATTTAGTTAAAGTACATGAAATTAGTATTGATTTAAAGCAAATGAGCTTTCTGAAATGTCTAAAGGGTAAATAATTGTCAGAGCAATGACTTTGGTCACTGAGAAACCATGTCCAAAGGACTGTGTCATGAGGTGCCATAGTTAACTCTGCTTAAGAATGATTGATAATCTGGCAGAGCAATGACATGCACACTGAGAAATACATCTCACTCATCAAAGAAATGAGTTGAGGTATGTCATGAGGTGTAAATGTTAACACTGTTAATATAAAGCATGATTGTTAGTCACACTATGTGTTTAGGGATATTGACGTTTGGTCAACGTATACCCTCTAGTTACAAGGTGTGCACTGAACTACAGTGCTCGTGAAATTTGTAGCATGAAAATTTGTTGAACAAATTGTAATATTTGAATATTGATGTAAAAATAAAATTGCTATAACCCTAGACAAAATCACATGACTTCATAATTGCTTGATCTTAATACTAGTGAATGTAATTCCGAAAGAAGTCAATAAATTTAATTGTGTAAGAGAAAGGGAGGTTATTCAAGATATAAATATGAGGGCTTGGTTCATTTTTATTAAACCGTGATTTTAGATATAAATATAGAATTTTATTGACAAACCTTGCATACATCATGATTAAACCATGCTGATCAATAAAGTTCATTCATAAGCCCTTATAATGGAAGGCTTTGAAAAATTCTGTTTTGGATTTATGAGATTGGTATCTCCTTGAAAACCTTGTTGAATTCATTATGTTTGGAGCTTATTTGAAATTCTTTTCCTCACTGTCCTTGATTCATCATGACCAGAACTTATCCTTGATTGCCAGTGTGGTCTCTTTCTCATCCATCTCATAAGACTCCATTTATTCAGGGGGAGCTTCCTTGTCACATGAATCATGATTGCATTCATATATTTAGGAGGAGATCTTGCATTTCTTGTTGCATCTGCATCTCTGCATTCATACCTCCCCATGGTTCATCTTGATAATAACAAGGGGGAGAAATTGGTTTGAGTCATACATATGGCTGTACTACTGTTTTTTTTTGAAGTCAAAGGGGGAGATTATTGCCAAAGGGGGAGACTTTCATTCAATCATTGCATGCAGGTTTCTTTTGCTCTCTCAAACTATTTTCTTTTTGATGAAGTCAAAGGGGGAGAATAGTTTGACATGAGTCAGTGTTGCCATCATCAAAAAGGGGGAGATTGTTGTGCCTCTATGATTTTGATGATAGCAACACTATGAGCCACCATATGTTTCCCTTTGCATGAAAGATTGAATGATATGATTGCATGCCCAGTTGAATGATATGATTGCATGCTCTGTCCTTTATCTAGCACGTTGCATTGCATATCAAGATGTGTTTAAATGAATGTTCTGCTTTGGGCATATGAATGCGTTGTCTGCATGTGCAAGTTAGTTCATACACCTTAGTGCTTCAACGCCATGGGATAGCAGCGTCGACGCATCAGTTCAAGAGGCTAAAACATACTCGGTGCAAAGCTTGATTTATGATTCATGTATTCAGTATGAGTATGAATTATTTTGATGTCTATACACTGATGCACACTCATATTATGATCCGTCTTACTTAGCGTCTCTATACATCAGTGCATTTTCAAGTCAGTGCTTGTTAAGATCCGTCTCACTTAGCATCTCACTTAGCGTCTGTACATCAGTGCATTTTCAAGTCAGTGCTTGTTAAGATCCATCTCACTTAGCGTCTCACTTAAGTCTGTACATCAAAGTCTGTACAGTCCTTGTGCATGCATCATTTCTCATAGTCTGTACAGCCCATGGTCGCAAGACCAAGTCTGTACATCGTCTTGTGCATGCATCATTTCTAAAGTCTGTACAGCCAGTGCATCCCTTGATTTAAAGTCTATACATTGTCTGCCCTGCACACATAAGTCCATACACTATGCGTTTGGGCATCGTTCATTACAGCAAGTCTATACATTCCTATCTTTACCTACGTTCACTCTTTTTGCATGCACGCAAAGTCTGCACATTCTCTGCTGATATGTTTGTGCATCATTTCACAAGTCTGCACATTGTCTAGTTGCACGCCACACGACTTAGCAAGTCTATACATTCTTCGGATGGCATAAACTAAAGTATGTACATTCTTTATTTTAAAGTCTGTACATGGTTACCTTGATGACTTAGTAAGTCTATACATTCTGTGTGGCTTGTTCATGCATCATCTCATCAAGTCTATACATTGCTGCATGAACACAAGTCTGTACAGTGGTTGACTACATGTCCGAGCATCCATGATTCAATGTGTAGACTTCCCTATTTGCATTTGTGCAACCTCATAAATGAAGTCTATACACTCGTTATCATGCATTCAAGTCCATGCATTCATTTCATGTCTGTACATTCTTCAAGGGGATAGTCCATGCATTCATCTCAAGTCTATACATTGCCTTATAGCATGCATGCACTCAAGTGTATACATTCCTCAATCGCATGCTCATGCATCCAGTTTTAATGTACACACTTTGTTAAATGTAGTCTACATTACATCCCAAAAGTCTGAATACTCTTTGGTGAAGTCTGTACACACTTCAGGTGGCAAGTATATCCTTCGAGAGGAAATTGAGAAGGGCATGTGATCCAAGGCTCAAGATCGTGACACGTGTCATCCTGCAGGTTGAAATGGTACCACGCAGCCAAGGTGTTAGGGCGGGAACTGTGGCGGACACACGCCCACCTTCCGGCTACTGCTATATATATGAAGCTTCTTCCTCTGAAGATGATTTGATCGAAGCAGGGAAGCATATCAAAAAGAGCAGAAGCAGAGAGACAGAGCCTGCACGATCCAGTGTGGAGAAGGAGAAGAAGAAGAAGAAGAGTAGAGAGAAGAGTAGACAGTGAGAAGAAACAGAAAGAGAAGTAGAGAGGTAGAGTGTGAAAGCAGAAGAAGAAAAATAAAAAGAGAGATAGAGAGCTCGTGAAGAAGAAGAGAAGCTTCATCAGAAAATTTATCTTCACTGGACTTTGGATCAGATCCAATCCAGTCAGCTCCTGCGAGAGCCACATTCCTGTTGCATTTCATTTCCAGCTTTCTGATTGCTGTATTTTTCGTTTCTTGTTTTTTTTACTTTACACTTCCTTGGTTTTTGTTTTTCCGATACTCTATAGTGAGGTCGGGGTTCCTCCTGTTGGTTCTGGAGAAGGGAGATTTTAATCTCCGGTTGCAAGTGCCTAGGTGTCACTTGTGGGTTCCCTCTGGGTTTCAGAGGAAGGGAGACTTGGTGTCTCCGGTTGTAAGTGGTTGGGTGTCACTTGTGGGTTCCCTCTGGGTTTCAGAGGAAGGGAGACTTGGTGTCTCCGGTTGCAAGTGGCTGGGTGTCACTTGTGGGTTCCCTCCTGGTCTGGAGGAAGAGAGACGTTTGTCTCTGGTTTCTAGTGATTGTGTGTCACTAGGGTTGCCCTCCGAGTTGGAGGAAGAGGGGAGGTTGTTCCCATGGTCAAGCTGTTAGGCAGCACCTGTTTGCAGACGGAGTCTGCTGTTATAGCTTTTGCTAGTGGAAGCCTCACTCCGGTTTGGAGTGAGAGGTGGACGTAGGTCTGTGGACCGAACGACCTAAAAATCTATTGTCTTCGTGGTTTGATATTTTAGCTGATTGTCGTTAGATGCATGACTAGGATCGCTTCAACTGAATACTCTATCTGCTTTGAGGCATACTCAGTTCTGATTTGATTCTGTCTACGGCTTAGACTTGATCAGGTGCCAGTATTGTTAGAAGTTCAACTATTTGATCAAGTGTTTTAGACTTGATCAGGTGCCAGCTTTGTTAGCAGTTCAACTGATTGATCTAGTGTTTCCTTGAATCTCTTTTGGAAGCGACCAGTTGATTTCCATTCCTTGACTCTGATTGTTTTTAAGTGGGGCAATTTTGAAGAGGGATACATTCACCCCCCCTCTGTATCCATCGCACCGAACCCATCAATTGGTATCAGAGCTCGGTTCTCTGACTCATCAGATCCAATGATCTACAGAGGATCCTGCATCTGTGCTGCGGTTCTTGGTCCGTAGGTTATCGGTTTACATTCATTGTTTTTGAATTTGGTTTTATCTGTTTCAATGGCTCATCCACCCGTCTTTGGTGGTTTTGATTTCAACCTGTGGCACAGTGCTTTCCGTGCTCATGTTAAATCTGTTGATCCAGACCTGTGGAAAGTGATTTCACATGGTCCATATAGACTACCAAAAAATCAATCCAAATGGACTGATAAGCATCGATCTATGTGTGCAGAAAATCAGAAAGCACTAGAGTTAATGAAGGCCGCGACGAATCGAGCTCTTCATTCATGTTTCCTTGGTTGCAGATCTGCAAGGGATATATTGAAGATGATAAAGAGAGCCGAGAAAGAAAATCAAACGAGCTGCATGATGGCTCGAGGAAGTGAACAAAGCAGCAATCAAGAAGAAGAACAGGATGATGGTGAGGTAAACATTTTTGATAATTATACCCTAGACGATTGGATTGCTGCTTATGATGAATTGCAAGAGTCTTATGATCAGTTAAGAAAATAATACAAAAAATTGAAGAAGAGTAGTAGGTCAGACAGTTTGAATTCTGATTGTAAAAATTGTGCTGAAATGAAAAATGTTCATGATGCTTGTATGTCTGATATTCAAATGTTGAAAAAACAAATTTCGTTGCTGAAGATTGAGAATCAAGATCATGTAAAAGAAATCTCTGAACTTGAGAAGAAGCTTAGCCTAACTTGTTATGATTCTGTTCAGAGTAAGGTTTTGTTGAAAAATTTTGAATGTGTTAAGTCTGATTTAAGCAAGCTGAAAAGTGAGAATGACTCTCTCAGAAAGTTCTCCAAAGAAAATGAAGAAAGTTTAGAGAAACTTAAAAAGGAGAACACGTTGCTGACCGAGAAATTTGAAGCCATCAAATCTGAGAATGTGGAATTACAGAAAAATATTGAAAAGCAGGAAGAGGATTTGAAGGAATTTGAGGTTGGAAGAAAACTTGGAATTAACCCTGACGATCAGATTTTGATAAACGAATTAATTCAGAATGACAGACTAAAGGAAGAAATTGGGAAACTAAAACAGTTGAACACCATCATGTCAAAGAGATTGCTGACATTTGAAAAAGGTAAATGTGTGGTGTCCGATAATTCAGAAGAAGTGGAAAAGCTCAAAGTTGAAATAGAAAATCTCAAAAATATCAATGCCACTTTAAGTGAAACACTCAACAGGAGTGAGGAGGAAAATGCTAACTCTGAATTGCTCATCGTTACTCTTGAAAATGAAATCAAGGATCTGAAAGATTCCTTGTCAAAATTCGTAAGTGGGCAGAAAAACCTAGACAAGCTACTAGGTGTAAAAATCAACCCTAGGAAGGAAGGGCTGGGCTACAATAATGTTAACAAGAAAGAGCTTCAGAGCAAGTTGATGACTTCATTTGTAAAAGCTTCAAGTGTAGCTACCACATCACAGAACAAGCAGCCCATTGTGCAGAAATCCCAGAAACAAATTAAGAAATCCAAAAGGGTTGAAACATCAAGAAAAAGACTGATTTTAAGTATGTTGAGAAAGTACAATCTGTGCTTGACACGAATACACATACACATGCACATAAAAATAAGAATTCATGTCATTACTGTGGTAGGGTTGGCCACATTATGAATAATTGTTTTATTCTGAAACAAGACAACAGAAAGCATGCTAGGAAACCTGTTTCTGCTCAGAACAAAAAGATTCAATGTTTTTATTGTGGGAAATTGGGCCATCTAGCTTCGAATTGCTGGTTCAGGAAGGGATCTAGAGGTAGTCAGATTACATGTTTTCATTGTGGAAAGCATGGCCACACAGTCAAGGACTGTTGGCATGCTCAAGGGAAAAGTTTCATTTTTGAAGGGTTTAAATTCCCTGCAAATACAAATGCTCTCAGAAAGAACAAAGTTGTTTTTAAAAAGAAAAACTTTGAATGTTTTGATTATGAAAAATAGTTTGATCATGCAAATAATAGAAATTTCCATGCCAATGCACATAAAATTCATATTCATAATGATGTGCATAAAAAGAACTTGAAATCTGTTGAATCATGCCATTACTGTGGTCAAATAGGTCATTCAATGAATAATTGCTATTTGATGAAATTTGATGATCATCTTGCTAAGAAATTGTTTAGAACACCTGCCAAAGGTGTCACTGTTAATTCAGGACCCAAGACCTCTTGGGTACCTATTTGTGCAAAGTAAACTTTATTTTGCAGGCGTGCCTTGGATTGGAAAATAAGCTGGGGAAATAAACCAAGGCACTCAAAAGAAAACCCCTTCTGAACTTTTCAGGTAAATTCCTTGCACTTCCTGTTCTTAGAATTACTGCATAGCATGTTAAATCTGTTTTTACATATTCATTCATCATCTGCATTGTCAAATTTGAATTCTCTGAACTCTCCTCATCTGAAGTTTATGTTTTGCACTCAACTCTGTTGATGGACATTGCCTGATTAAGAATTCCTTGTAAACATATGAATTTCACATGATTTGTGTTTTAATGATAGTCTGAATTTGCATATGCAGCCATTGAAAAATCTGATGCACTTGGGACTGCATGTTGAATTATCATGCATGACCACTATGGCATATTAAATGGTAAGTTACCAAAAGACAGGTGAAATCTATCTGGATGTTCTTACTATGTGTGAGATGGTCCTTTAGACCAAGTTCTTCGCCTAGTACCATGGGTCATGTTACTTAGTAGGGCAGTCTGAATGAGCATGAGTCACAAAATCATATGTTCAGTCTTCAGTGCAAACATTGCATGTATTCAGGGGGAGTTTGTTGAGTCTTTGTATGTCTTTGCATACATGTAGTTAATTGCATTGCATTTCATTACATTGAAAATGCCAAAAAGATTGATTGAATGCATATTGTCAAGGGGAGTCAATGCATTGCATGCATGTTGTCAAATGCATACACTTATGTCAGAATTCATTGCATGTTAACCTTGAAAATCCTGAAGCATGCCTGACCTCCTGATATCTTGCTTGGTGTGCATATCCTTTTCTTCATTGATTTTAATTGACAAACCTTGATCATATCTGAAAACACTGGGCTTCAAAATCACTTATTCTTGCTGGATCTATTCTATCAGTCATTCATGAAGATTTCAATGGGGCATGTCTCGATCATAAATCTGAAAACACTTGAACAAAGAATCTTCTATTATACGATTTTATGAATGTCTGAAATAACTCTGCTGGTTTAAGTTTAATGTATTCATTGAATTTATCTTTAAATCTCTTAAAAATATCTGAATCATGTTTTAATAATCTTTAACCAACTGTTTCATGCTGTGTCTTGTAAGATCTTCCGAAGTCTGCACTATTGAATACATGACTTTATTTAGTTAAAGTACTTGAAATTAGTATTGATTTAAAGCAAATGAGCTTTCTGAAATGTCTAAAGAGTAAATAATTATCAGAGCAATGACTTTGGTCACTGAGAAACCATGTCCAAAGGACTGTGTCATGAGGTGCCATAGTTAACTCTGCTTAAGAATGATTGATAATCGGGCAGAGCAATGGCATGCACACTGAGAAATACATCTCACTCATCAAAGAAATGAGTTGAGGTATGTCATGAGGTGTAAATGTTAACTCTGTTAATATAAAGCATGACTGTTAGTCACACTATGTGCTTAGGGATATTGCCGTCTGATCAACGTATATCCTCTAGTTACAAGGTGTGCACTGAACTAGAGTGCTCGTGAAATTTGTAGCATGAAAATTTGTTGAACAAATTACAGTATTTGAATATTGATGTAAAAATCAAATTGCTATAACCCTAGACAAAATCACATGACTTCATAATTGCTTGATCTCAATACTAGTGAATGTAATTTCGAAAGAAGTCAATAAATTTGATTGTGTAAGAGAAAGGGAGGTTATTCAAGATATAAATATGAGGGCTTGGCTCATTTTTATTAAACCGTGATTTTAGATATAAATATAGAATTTTATTGACAAACCTTGCATACATCATGATTAAACCACGCTGATCAATAAAGTTCATTCATAAGCCCTTATAATGGAAGACTTTGAAAAATTATGTTTTGGATTTATGAGATTGGTATCTCCTTGAAAACCTTGTTGAATTCCTTGTGTTTGGAGCTTATTTGAAATTATTTTCCTCACTGTCCTTGATTCATCATGACCAGAACTTATCCTTGATTGCCACTGTGGTCTCCTTCTCATCCATCTCATAAGACTCCATTTATTCAGGGGGAGCTTCCTTGTCATATGAATCATGATTGCTTTCATATATTTAGGGGGAGATCTTACATTTCTTGTTGCATCTGCATCTCTGCATTCATACCTCCCCATGGTTCATCTTGATAATAACAAGGGGGAGAAATTGGTTTGAGTCATACATATGGTTGTACTACTATTTTTTTTTTGAAGTCAAAGGGGGAGATTATTGCCAAAGGGGGAGACTTTCATTCAATCATTGCATGCATGTTTCTTTTGCTATCTCAAACTATTTTCTTTTTGATGAAGTCAAAGGGGGAGAATAGTTTGACATGAGTCAGTGTTTCCATCATCAAAAAGGGGGAGATTGTTGTGCCTATGTGATTTTGATGATAGCAACACTATGAGTCACCATATGTTTCCCTTTGCATGAAAGATTGAATGATATGATTGCATGCTCAGTTGAATGATATGATTGCATGCTCTGTCCTTCATCTAGCACGTTGCATTACATATCAAGATGTGTTTAAATGAATGTTCTGCTTTGGGCATATGAATACGTTGTCTGCATGTGCAAGTTAGTTCATACACCTCAGTGCGTCAACGCCATGGGATAGCAGCGTCGACGCATCAGTTCAAGAGGCTAAAACATACTCGGTGCAAAGCTTGATTTATGATTCATGTACTCAGTATGAGTATGAATTGTTTTGATGTCTATACACTGATGCACACTCATATTATGATCCGTCTCACTTAGCATCTCTGTACATCAGTGCATTTTCAAGTCAGTGCTTGTTAAGATCCGTCTCACTTAGCGTCTCACTTAGCATCTGTACATCAGTGCATTTTCAAGTCAGTGCTTGTTAAGATCCGTCTCACTTAGCGTCTCACTTAAGTCTGCACATCAAAGTCTGTACATTCCTTGTGCATGCATCGTTTCTCAAAGTCTGTACAGCCCGTGGTCGCAAGACCATGTCTGTACATCGTCTTGTGCATGCATCGTTTCTAACGTCTGTACAGCCAGTGCATCCCTTGATTTAAAGTCTATACATTGTCTGCCCTGCACACATAAGTCCATACACTATGCATTTGGGCATCGTTCATTACAGCAAGTCTATACATTCCTATCTTTACCTACGTTCACTCTTTTAGCATGCACGCAAAGTCTGCACATTCTCTGTTGATATGTTTGTGCATCATTTCACGAGTCTGTACATTATCTATTTGCACGCCACACGACTTAGTAAGTCTATACATTCTTCAGATGGCATCAACTAAAGTCTGTACATTCTTTATTTTAAAGTCTGTACACGATTGCCTTGATGACTTAATAATTCTATACATTCTGTGTGGCTTGTTCATGCATCATCTCATGAAGTCTATACATTACTGCATGAACACAAGTCTATATAGTGGTTGACTGCATGTCCGAGCATCCATGATTCAATGTGTAGACTTCCCTATCTGCATTTGTGCAACCTCACAAATGAAGTCTATACACTTGTTATCATGCACTCAAGTCCATGCATTCATTTCATGTTTGTACATTCTTCATGTGCATAGTTCATGCATTCATTTCATGTCTGTACATTCTTCAAGGGTATAGTCCATGCATTCATCTCAAGTCTATACTTTACCTTATAGCATGCATGCACTCAAGTGTATACATTCCTCAATCGCATGCTCGTGCATCAAGTTTTAATGTACACACTTTGTTAAATGTAGTCTACATTACATCCCAAAAGTCTGAACACTCTTCGGTGAAGTCTGTACACACTTCAGGTGGCAAGTATATCCTTCGAGAGGAAATTGAGAAGGGCACGTGATCCAAGGCTCAGGATCGTGACACGTGTCATCCTGCAGGCTGAAATGCTGCCACGCAGCCAAGGTGTTGGGGCGGGAACTGTGGAGGACACACGCCCACCTTCCTACTGCTGCTATATATATGAAGCTTCTTCCTATGAAGATGATTTGATCGAAGCAGGGAAGCATATCAAAAAGAGCAGAAGTAGAGAGACAGAGCCTGCACGATCCAGTGTGGAGAAGGAGAAGAAGAAGAAGAAGAAGAAGAGTAGACAATGAGAAGAAAAAGAAAGAGAAGCAGAGAGGCAGAGTGTGAAAGCAGAAGAAGAAAAAGAAAAAGAGAAAGAGAGATAGAGAGCTCGTGAAGAAGAAGAGAAGCTTCATCAAAAAATTTGTCTTCACTGGACTTTGGATCAGATCCAATCCAGTCAACTCCTGCGAGAGCCACATTCCTGTTGCATTTCATTTCCAGCTTTCTGATTGCTGTATTTTTCATTTCTTGTTTTTTTTACTTTACACTTCCTTGGTTTTTGTTTTTCTGATACTCTGCAGTGAGGTCGGGGTTCCTCTTGTTGGTTCAGAAGAAGGGAGATTTTAATCTCCGGTTGCAAGTGGCTGGGTGTCACTTGTGGGTTCCCTCTGGGTTTCAGAGGAAGGGGGACTTGGTGTCTTCGGTTGCAAGTGGTTGTGTGTCGCTTGTGGGTTCCCTCTGGGTTTCAGAGGAAGGGAGACTTGGTGTCTCCGGTTGCAAGTGACTGGGTATCACTTGTGGGTTCCCTCCTTGTCTGGAAGAAGAGAGACGTTTGTCTCTGGTTTATAGTGATTGTGTGTCACTAGGGTTGCCCTCCGGGTTGGAGGAAGAGGGGAGGTTGTTCCCCTGGTCAAGCTGTTAGGCAGCACCTGTTTACAGACTGAGTCTGCGGTTCTATCTTTTGCTAGTGGAAGCCTCACTCCGGTTTGGAGTGAGGGGTGGACGTAGGTCTGTGAACCGAACCACCTAAAAATCTATTGTCTTCGTGGTTTGATCTTTTATCTGATTGTCGTTAGATGCATGGCTAGGATCGCTTCAACTGAATACTCTATCTGAATGCTTTGAGGCATACTCAGTTCTGATTTGATTCTGTCTACGGCTTAGACTTGATCAAGTGCCAGTATTTTTAGCAGTTCAACTGTTTGATCAAGTGTTTTAGACATGATCAGGTGCCAGCTTTGTTAGCAGTTCAACTGATTGATCTAGTGTTTCCCTGAATCTCTTTTGGAAGCGATCAGTTGATTTCCATTCCTTGACTCTGATTATTTTTAAGTGGGGCAATTTTGAAGAGGGATACATTCACCCCCCTCTGTATCCATCGCACCGAACCCATCAATTTTAACCTAGCCAACAAAAAGGGCTTTGATAGTAAGCTTCACACTTCCTTTGTGTGTAGTTCTGAGCCAAATAGCACATCCAGTGCACCTCCCTTCCAATTCAGTGCTCAGAAAAACCAAAAATCCACTATTAGTCCCAAAACTGTAGAACAAACTCAAACAATGAAAAAGAATGAAAATCCACAGAAAAAGAACAAAAACACTCCTGCTGATAGAAAGAATGCTGCACACAAGTCACATGCGTCTCCACACATTCATGCAAAGAAAATTTCATGTCACTATTGTGGAAAAATTGGTCATGTGATGCACAACTGTTATATCCTGAAATTTGATGAATTGAATTTTTATAATGGGATGAAGAAAATAAAAAATTCAAGAAATACACATGTGAACATTACTAAAAAGTCATTCAAGAATCAATTTGCCAAGAAAAGGCAACTCAAATGTTTCAACTGTGGTAGATTTGGTCATGCAATGCATGACTGTTGGTCTGTGAAAGAGAATGAGTGTAAGGTTCTTAAGAGGAACATTGTCCCTAGAACTGCTCCAAGGAGACCTTATTGTATTGCATGTGGTAAGTCCAGCCATATAGTAGAGCACTGTTGGCATGCCCAAGGAAGAAATACACATCCCAGATTTGTTGGACTTCATGCTAAAGAGAGAGTAATTGGTGGAAATAATTCTATTGTTAAAGGAAAATCTTTTACATGTTTTAACTGTGGAAAGCCAGGCCACAGAGCTACTGACTGTTAGCTGGCTAGTAGTGAAAAGATAAATTTTCATGTTACTAATAGAAACAATCATGTTTACCCACACCAACTTCATGTGCATGCTAACACATATAAGAAGAACATGAAATCTATTATCTCTTGTTATTATTGTGGGCAAGTTGGCCATTCTATGAATAACTGCTCTTTGATGATATTTGATAATTCAAAAGCCCAAAGGTTGTGGAAAACACCCATCAGAGGTGCTACTAACCATGCAGGACCCAAGAATTCTTGGGTACCTAAATCTGTAAAATAGGAATATGTCTTGTAGGTGTGTCTTGGAAAGAAATAAATAAGGGGCTGAATAAGCCAAGGCACCCAAATCTGGTAAAACCCCATCTTTGTGCTTGTCAGGTTCGATTCTCAAACCTTAGATAACTTCCTTCAGTCAGTTGCATTTCATGCATACATACTCACATCTGAATTTTACTTGTTAATTACATTTCATGCATTTCATGATCTGTGCATACTTTGGGCTGAGAGTGAATTGAATGCCATTTTCTGATAATCTCAACCACATGTGACTGATATTTGATATGTCAATTGCTGTGATGAATAATTGTGTATGTCATGATGCATAAATTGTCAAACTCCCTGCATCCTGTCATTGCATATGTTGCATTTAGAATCTGCATACAATACATTTAGTCAGGAGGAGTAGATGCATAAACTGCCATGCACTTGTGGGATTTAGAGTCCTTGCATACAGTCAGGGGGAGGTTTTCTGTCCCTGTACTTTGTTCCTGCCACACATGTCCATGTTGTGCATTTAAGAAAGTCACCTCATATGCTAATATGTAGTGATTGCATTGCATTGCATTAAATTTAAAAAATCCAAAAAGGAGTGATTCACTGCATCTAGACAGGGGGAGCATTTTAGACTCAGTAATCTTTCACAATCTGAACCCTTCTTGTCTAGTCACTTAAATCATTCTCCTATTCTTGTGACTCACTTAATCATGTGTCCTCTGATTGACTGGCTTTTGATTCATCATCATCATCTGAACCTTCACTTGCCTTGAAGCTGAAAATTCAGTTTGTTACCCTATAATTTGTTGAAGGAGAGCTCTACTTAAATTCATCTTTGTTAAGTTGGTCAGATTGAATTCCAGACTCAGCTATTGGTGTCCAATCTGAAGTATTCGAGTGCATACCTCCTACTGCATGCTTGTAAATTCACTGCTTCCTGAAAGTCTGTCTGATGCATAAGCATGTGTCCCAATTCTTTCACCCTCTATGCATGCTTGTTAATGTTTTCTATTGCCCTCTATTCAAAAGCTTTGCTCCCTCTACTTGTTCTGAGTTCACTTGCATTGACACTCTACTTGAGACTGAAATTCCTTGCTTACTCCTCCCATTGTTGCTGGAAGGGAGCCTTACAGGAGAGTATCTTGTGCTACTGAATGCTGAAACACCTTGGTCAGACTTGACATTAAGCCTCCAGCTCTCTAAACAAAATATGTCTTGTTACTTTATTGATTGGCTGCTATTGAATGTGTTGATCTATCTAAACTTGAAGAGATTTCAATTTGTGTACCCTTTCATAAATCTGACATCATCTCTAGTAAAGAATCTTCTATTATACTGGTTTAAGAATGTCTAATGAATCAAATTGATTTAAGTCTAATGTATGCATTAAGTTTGTCGTAAAGGACTTGAAAATATCTGAATCATTATGTTTAATAAATCTTAACCAATTGTCTCATGTAACTTCATGCAAAACCTTCTGAAATCTAAAATTTTAAAAACATGGCTCTCTTTGGTTAAGATACATGTAGAAAGTATTGTTCTTGAGCATTTCAGTGTACTGAGCATTGTCTGAAAAATCTGAAAACATTTGAAAGAAAATAAAGTAAGAGCAATGACTTTGGTCGTAGAGAAACTGGGTTCTCTATCAAAGAAATAGAGTAAGCCCATGTCATGAAGTGCCACAGTTACCTCTCTTATAAAAATGGTTAAAAATGTGGCAGAGCAATGGCATGGTAGTGTCGAGTAACTGGGGATTCTGGCCTCTGATCAAGGTGTCTCCTCTTGTAAAAAGACACTCCAAATTGCTAACTATGTTTCTTAGTGAGAGGTAATATGGTTGTCACACTGAGTAACTGGGTCACTTCTCCTAAGACATGTTGTGCCTCACGTAAAAAGGTGTTGATTTAACCAAACTTGCTCAGGAAAAATAAATGCTGTTCAATAAAAAAATTCTGAAAAACAAGTGTAATCAAAGAAAATTTAGATACACTCATATTTGTTTAATCTCAATACTATCTTGTGTAACTTTCAAAGGAGTCATTGAATTTGAATGAGTAAGATAGAGGGAGGTTAAACATGAATATCATATGAGTTTTTTGGTTCATGTCTATTAAAAGGTGGTTCAGATATGAGTATTGTAGTTTCTTAACAAACTTTGTACATATCATTCTTAAATCATGCTGATAATTATAGACTTATTCATGATCTATTATAATAGAAGAGTCTAAAATTCATCTTTCTGGATTTATGAAGTTGGTATCCTAATGAAAATCTTTCTACCTTGACCACTCAATGGCAATTGAGTAAAATGTATGTGCTAGTTTCTCTCGCTCACTGTCTTTGAGATTCCATGCCGAGACTCCTTTGTTGATTGAAATTCAAGAATTCTTTGTAATCACTGATATTGATAATTACATGTTGCTCCTGTGATTTTGATGATATCAAGGTTCATCTCAATTGGTATCAGACTTTAGACAAGTTGACTTGTTTGAGTTCTAAGGTTAAGGGGGAGACTTGCTTTATTTGTTCCTTTTTGAACACTCCTTCTTGGCTGCCGGTCAGCACTCTACTTATCACTGTACTATCCCCACTTATCAATTGATTTCAGACAACATGACCATGTGGTATCATTCATTTTACAAAGGGGGAGATTGCATTTCAATCATTCCATGCTCACTAATCTTTACTCTCAAACTATTTTCTTTTTGATGAAGTCAAAAGGGGAGAATAGTTTGACATGTGCTGTGTTGATGTAACTCATGTCATAGTGTTGCCAACATCAAAAAGGGGGAGATTGTTGTGCGCCTATGGTTTTGATGATAGTAAACACTATGAGTCATTAGATGTCTGCATGAAATACATGATTGATTGATATTGATTGATTGTGTATTTTGCATATCCACTGTTCAGTCTGAATACATGTTAGGCCAGTGCAATTGTTCTGTGTCAATGCATCTCGGTATAGTTTGTTGGCTACACTTTATCTCGTAAGCATTGTAGGGATCAAGGTCCGTACAGACCTTCTCAATGTGCATTTCAAAGTCAATGCATTCACTTACATTCAGCACATTATGTCGATGGATACTCATAGTTTAGCAGGCTAAGTCAGTGTTCTTCGGTGTTTAAGCCTGTGCAGGGTCATTTGTCTAAAGCCAAAGTTCGTGAACATCTTAGTTTGACTGCACAACAAAGTCAGTGCATGTGTCCTTCTCATTTTGCGTCTCATGCACACCCATGGTCCATCTCATGCAGTACAAGGCCTGTGCTACTCAGTAGCAGGTCAATGCAATGTTTAGTCAGTGCAATCCTTCGTCTAGCATAAGCACGGTCGGTGCAACTCTTGCATCGGTACAATTTTTGCCTCATGCTCGGTCTTGTGCACATAAGGTTCTAAGTCGGTGCATTCGTTGCATGTGGGGAGTCAGTGCAATAATCGTAGTCGTACGCATTCTAAGTCGGTGCAATATCCGCACCATGCACATAGAGTATGTGCATTCCTTCTTGAGCTAGTCGGTTCATTAGTTGCCGTTAGACATAGCTAAGTCAGTGCAACGCCTCTCGTGGAATGTCATCGAGTAGGTGCAATACTTGCACCGAGCACATTAAGTCTGTGCAACTCTTATCTTTGCACTGTCGTAGTCTAAGCAAGGCCACTCACGGGTTGATCAGGTCTGTGCAACACTTGCACATTGCATATACATAGTCAGTGCATCTGTAGGCCTTGTGTTGAAATCAAGTCTGTGCATATGCTTGTGCATAAATGTTAAGTCTGTGCATGTGTGTGTGAATGTCATATTGAATATGTGCAATTCAGTTCTGTCAGAATATTTACTCCGTGCAATCTCTTTATAACTCATATAACTGTTTGAATGTGACTTTATATCTGATGCCTTGACAGATGCATTTTCGTGAAGATGAAGAAAAGCACGTGATCCAAGATTAGAGGAGGTGGCAGGATCGTGACACGTGTAAAGCAGTAAGTTGGGATGCTGCCACGTGACCAAGGTGTTTGAGCGGGAATCGTGGAGAGCACACACCCTACCTCTCTATTGTTGCTATAAATAAGATGCTTCTCCATCAACAGAAGACTGATCGTGCCAGAAGAGTATATTGAGATATTGAGGCAGAGAAAGCAAGAGGTGAAGAAAAGAGAACGGTAGAATTAGAGCGAGAGCAGCATAGAAGAGAAGAGTGAGAAGATGCAGAAGAGAAGTGTGAGACGAACAGAGAAGATAAGAATAGAATGCAATAGTGTGAGAGTGTTGAGAAAGGGAGAGTTCGAGAGAGAAGAGAGATAGTGAAGCTGCTGAAGCAAATTGAAGATCTGCTATCTATCGGCTTCTAGATTAGATCCAGACCAATTTGCTCCTGCGAGAGCTACATTCTTATGCTTTATTTCCAGCTTTCTGTAGCTGAATTTTATCATACTTGTTTTTCCTTTTCAACTGTATTTTCTGATTCTCTGGTTTGAGGTCGGGGTTCCTCCTGTGGACTCAGGAGGAAGAGAGACTTGGGTCTCTGGTCGCTAGTGACTGGGTGTCGCTTGGTTCCCTCCGATTTGGAGGAAGGGAGGATTGGTTCTCTGGTTTGGAAGTGACTGGGTGTCGCTTGTGGTTTCCCTCTGGTTTAGAGGAAGAGAGACTTGGATCTCTGGTCGCTAATGACTGGGTGTCGCTAGGTTCCCTCCGGTTTGGAGGAAGGGAGGATTGGTCCTCCAGTTTGCAAGTGACTGGGTGTCGCTTGTGGTTTCCCTCTGGTTTGGAGGAAGAGAGACTTGGGTCTCTGGTTGCTAGTGACTGGGTGTCACTAGTGGTTTCTTCCGGATTCGAAGAAGAGAGGACTGTGGTCCTCTGGTTCAAGCAGTTAGGTAGCGTTTGTAGGCAAGCTGTGACACCCAGCGGTTTCAAGCTGTTTGGCAATAGTAAGCCACACTCTGGTTAGAGTGTGGGGAGGACGTAGGTCTGGAGGATCGGACCACCTAAAAAACCTGGTCCATTGTGGTTTAATTTGCGCACATATTCCATATCTTCTTTCCCCACTTCTTAGGTTGCTTGGGCACTCAATATCAGTATATGTGATTTCCGCTTGGATTCGTTTTAACTGACAAGTGTATGACAGAACGTTTAGCAGAAGCATTTGGTTCTTAGTGTTTCTTGTGGCAAGTGTTTTTGAGAGCTAAGCTATCGTATTTCTGAGTGAGAAAGCTTAGTAGTCCTCTGAGACTACATTGAATCGAGGCAAAAGTTTTATTGTGCAATAGTTTTTGAACGAGGATTCATTCACCCCCCCTCTGAATCCAAGCCGTGCCCCCCAACAGGGATTACATGGAGAATTGGGGTCATGCTGAGGTTCGGGGAGTTCTAGATTTGCAGGAGATGTAGGGCGTAGTACTGTGGAGTGACACAAGTCTAGGAATAGGCTGAGGCTGGAGTTGACTGGAATGGTGACTAGGACATCACGTAGGCACTGAAACTTATCTGTCCGTCGCGACGGAGCAAGGGCCGAAACTAGAGTGGGTTAAGTAGGGTAATATAAGGCCGATTGGCAATCACAGGGTTAATGGTCTGGTACTGTGGGTTAACCGAAGGCCGGCATCTGGGGAGGTCCACGACCTATTGATAAATGGGCGGAAGGCCACCCTGACTCGTGGGGAGAGGAAGATTTTCTCATTATCGGCTCTACCGCCCTTTCGGGTTTTGCCAGAGCTGACCCCCTTTAGCTTTTTCTGATGCGCCCTTGCGGGTTTTCACGTCGAGGGGTTTCCTAATTTTGCCTGAGGCACCCTTCCGGGTTTCCGCCTCAACTGGGTTATTGGCCTTTTTGCCCCAGTCGCCCCCTTGGTATGAGGATGACTTGGTCTACCAGGGCATCTCTATTTTTAACCCCAATTTTTATTATTGGTTGTTTGTTTATTTTTTTGCTTACCTGGGAGCCTGATGGCTGGGTTGTTACTGGGGCAGAGGTGCCCTTGCTCTTGTCGTGGCAAGGACGAAGGCGGCGGCGGCGGGGGGGGGGGGGGGGGGGTTGACCCCCGAGAATGCCTAGCTGATGTGGGACGGGACGTAAACTTGGGACTCTAGCTCGCAGACGTCCCTAAGCGAGGGAAACGTGTGGATCTGCACGGTTGAGAAATTGGCAATGAGTCTCGGGTATCGGCTTTTTCGCGTGCTCGGATTGAGTCACGGGACGTGTTCCACTCACTCACTCTCGCAGCGGTGATAAAATTTTGACGAGCTAGTTATCCTATCGCTCATGCAGTGGCATACGAATATGTATGAGGAAAGCAAATGCTAAAATAGGAGCGGACACAATACCTCCACGCTCCGGGCGTGGGGAAGATGACGCCGGTCGAGACTCGTACTCCTGGTACAGTAATAACCAATAATTACAGAAATGAATTTATCGCCCACTCCACGTAGGGAGGTAAAGGGCTACACGTGGACCCGGGAGTAACAGGTTCAAGTTGACGGGCAACGATTTGGGCAGCTCCGACGGTGGCGCTTGCCGACAAATATGGGGCCCACGCCCTGGTCAGAGGGCCGATCGGGATGGGAGTGGTACCGCTGCGGTGTGGACTCCTGGAGGGACGATCCCTAGGAAGGGGACGCACTGTTTCGCCTTGTGGAAGGTGAGACGACCGACTGGGGAACGTTGTGGCTTGCTATCCACGGGCCTGTGTTATAGTTTCAGCACTGCGCGACCCGGCAAAAACACTTGTTGCGACCAACTCCGACGTCGGATCGATGCGAAACCAGCGCCGTTGCGAAGCTAGCTTAGAGATCTTCAACCAACTGTTATTACAGGAATTTTCCTGTCTCTATATACTCCGTGGCTGAATTTACAACAAGCTGGCTCACAGAACCAGATCAGATAGGGCAGAAAGTGGATCTGCCTGAGAACTCGGTTTGACTGGAGGGGAGATGATCTGAGTGATGGAAATTTTATGGGAGATGTAGGGGGAGTAAGGAACATGAGAATAATTTTTATGTATTTTTCTGAGGAGGTTTGACAGGGGAAATGGATTTTATGGTGGAGAGGGGTCGGATCTGGATTGCACAGGACAGAATAGAAACCAGTTTTCACAGAGTTTTTTATGAGGGGCAAATGAACTCCTAAAATAGTGGAAAAATTTGGGGAAAGGGGTTTAGGTGGACAGAAAACACAGTCCAAATTTCTGATCAATCTGAAATTGGAAAGGCAGTCAAAACGAATAAGAGTTGGGCTGCTAGAACACAACTCTGCACAGAGACATAATCTGTAGATCGGGGGGAATAAATGGTAAAGGAAGGTAAACAAGGGAGGAAAATGTGAATTTTTTTGTGGAGGCTAGGGGGAACGTGAGGAACTCACCCTCCAATTTTCAACACGATCCGATCTCCTGATGGGGAGCTAAAAATCGGGCTTTAGACCTCTGTCCAGCAATGGACAGATCTGCGACGGCGAGGCGGTGGTGGTGCGATGGCGGCTCGATGGCGGCGACGACGGAGCTTCTCACTCTGAGGGGAGATACAACTTGGAATCCACCAAGTTTTCTAGGGAATCCACCCTAAGAATACATCAATCCAGCTGCAAGGAGAGAGGAGAGAGGAGGGGTGCCCTTGGGCCTTCTCTTGGCAAAATGCAATAATCTTTCATTAATTCCCACAAAATGGAAAATACAAGGGTTATATAGAAATGTATAAAAGACCAAAACTAGCCGTAGATCTAGGGTTTGGGAGGGGAAAATGGAAAATGGGATAATTAATCCCCCATGTGGTCAAATGACCAAATTACATAAAATACAACATGAATAAAATAGTATAAAGGGGGGCGCCCCTTTGAAAATGGGGTAGAAAAATTTAATTTTTCTTCCACTTTGTCTCCTTGGTCCAAGTCTAATCTTGGACTTTGAACAAGTCCCACATTGCCCATGATCCTAGGTGAACCAATGGGAAAGAGGGTGGGGACCCTACTAGACACACTAGCATTTTACATAGAAACCCAAAGATTCCTAAAGACTAACAAATCAGCTTATAATATGTTACAATTGTAAACCCAATTAACCAAGGATATAAATGCAAATAAAAGGACACAAATGCAAAAATAAAATGTTAGTGCCCGGTGTTGATTCCTATCAATTCTCCCCGGGTGGGAAGAACTCGACCCCGTCGAGTAAGGGGTGCGGCTGCTCGTGTGGCTCCTACGGATCTGTCACCGTACCAGGTAGCTCGGAGTACGCTCTACTCCAAATAATCGTCACCTGCTCATCCCGTACATATTCCGTATGCACATGCTCGTGAACGTGTCACATAGACATTCAAAAAGAAGAAAGAGAAAAATGCTAAAAGCTAAGCATGATATGATGAAAATAAAGGGAAAGAAGATAAAAGGAGCATGAGATGCTCTAAAGGAGGGTGATCGCCAGAGGGGTTATCTCAAAAATATAAAGGATGATCGCATGTACCTTGTAAAGAAGCGGGTGAGATTGTGAGCTCTTCCTTCCTCCTTCTACTGGCCGATCGATGAAGGGGGTTTTTATGTTGATTACCCTTGCAAAACAAGCAAAAAAACAAGTAAATATGTGGATTAGCCAAAGTGTGTGTAGTATCAATGCTCTAATAAAGTATAACTATGCAAAGTGGGCATGAACACACCTTGTGTGTTTTTGTTTAAAACCCCTAAGAGGAGCAAAAGGGATGGAGATATATGCAATGATATGCAAATAAGATATATATGGCGCAGAGAAGATCTCTAGTAAATAACTAGAGAGAGGGATGCGTGTGTATGATGAATAATGATAAACTAAAAACTAAAGAGGAGGGGCACCCTTCTGCTCTGTGTATCAGCAGTAAAGGGAGAGGAAACAAAGAGCTTCAGTCGCAACGGGAAGAAGCACTGGTTATCAATAAAATTCCCCCTGGTTGTGATTTAGACTGTGGGTTCCGAATTGGATCCACATTCTAAATCACCACTAGGCAGGGCTTTCTATAAAAAAAAAAAAAAGAAGAAGCACCGGCTGAAGGAAGACTATCGCCCGTGAAGGAAGAAGACTACCGCAGGAGGGGGAACACTAAAAGAAGAACCTGTAAAGAAAGGAAATCTCTTCTCTCTTTGCTGGTTTGTGCAAACTCTCAGTGTGACTGTGTTCTCTCTTATTCTACCTCTCGCGTGCGAGGGACATCGTGGGGGTATTTATAGGGCTAAAATCCTTATTCTAATGGGATTAAAATAAGGAAGGCTATCCTTCAGCAAGGATCTCCCTTCCCCAATCGAATAGGGTGTTAAAATGAGGAAAAATGCTTCACGGGAAGGTAGCAGACGAGCAGGAGACGGAATTGAAATGACGACATGAAGAAGGTTACTATTTGACAATGACGATAGCCATGCAGTCGTTGATTCCTGGGTTTAATTATAGAAATAAATGACTTTCCATATTTAAAAAAATGGGAAATGATGCCTTAAAGAATGTCATTATTTTAATCAGCCCCTTATCAACTAACATCAATTCATTAAATTTTATTTTGATTGGGATTCGTAAAAACCAGAAAACACCAGGAACTGACGCCTGCGCATGCAGTCATTTAATTATGAAATCGCGACACACCTCAAGTCGTGAATTAAATGACGCCCTTCCTCGAGGTGCTAATTACAAATATGATAGGAAAAATACCAAATAAATTAGAAATGCTTCACATTAAGCTAGTATGACATGAAATTTACTCATCATAGCATCGATTTTGGCATGTCTACAACTGCCCCGCCTTGGCGACTGCTTTGCAAGGGAGTGGGACAGAATGAAGTGAAAGTGCAACAAGCGGAATGAAGTAGGAACGTACTGAAAAGTGGATGCTAAGGTGTGATGTGACACGCCTCCGACACTAAGCGATAGAAATCTTTTCACGATTCTGAATGAAACAACCTTGGATAATCACGAGAAAGCAACAATCGACTGGATGAAAAAACTAAGCTAATGAACAGAATGTGCACGCGGGCACGAAAGGAAAGACACCATTGGAGAGCGGTTACCAGCCAATGTGGACGTGCTATAACAAAGGTGAGTTTGCAGAAAAAGATAAAATGAAGTGAGACAGGAATCCGATGAATGAATGCGTTCAAGGAACCAGCCTAAGCGGCTTCAAGGAGAACATAGTACTCGATTTTGAATGGAATATCTCATGTCAACTCAAATCAGGAGCAAGCGGCCCTCATTATTGGCTTAATATGAAGAATTTCAATCATGAAAGCTCAAAGTCCTACATGATGCAAGCTGGGCTAAAAGAAAATTAAAATAAACTAAAAATAGAAAATAATCAAGGATAATATTGTTAAACCATCCAGACTTGGTCAGGAATCCAGATCCCTAAGCTGACACTAAGCCGAAGGCCATTTATCCACGCATCAACTCAGAAAGTGAAACCATCATCCAAAACCTTAGATGACCCAACGGTCTATCCGTGTGATCAAGACTCCCCTAGAACTATCACTATTTTTGATGAAGGGGAACTCAAATTCCAGGTTTATCAGAACCACAAGGTCCTTGATATGCTATAATAGAGTAGATACCATATAGTAAAAATCCGTACATGAGAGATATAAAGGAGGAATGGTGTTACCAAAGGTAGATCCAAGCATCTTGAAATCTGCACAACTTGTTCTTTTCTGTGCTCAAAGACCATTTGCTCCAACAAAATTTATTAACATAAAGTTCAATAGCTCAACAAAGATCATAATGCATCAAGATATAGAGTGCGTAAGTTCATAAATAATCATTAGCTCAACAGAATTCATGAACTCAACAAAGATCATTATGATAAGGCATCAAGATATAGAGTGGAAGTTCATCAAAATGACATAAAGCATTTTTCTCAAGAAATGACGACCTCGCGAAGGGGCGCTATAAACATAAATGATGACAGCCATAACGTCGCCAATTCCTTTCAATGTTTAACTTGGAATCGGACTGAAAATGATGCCTACATTGAGGGCGTTAGATAAATGATGACACCCACAATGCCGCTATTTAATGAAATGACGCCAGCAGCTATGTCGTCAATTGACTGTAAGTCCGGGCGCCCGTCTCCTGTTCGGAAATGAAACTCCAGAGGCTTATTCCCTCTCAAACTCAAATTACGCTATTCTGACAGCCAAAAGAGCTTTGAACGTTATAAAAAGGGTGGTCTTCTGCTGCTAAAACCCATTCAACTGACTGAGCACTGCAACTGAAGCAATAATCCGAAGAACAGATAATCAAGTTTCTTCATCAACCGGAAGAAGAAGATGGACAGAATGATGGTGCAAAGGCCTTCAAAGAAATCTAAGATTGAATTTCCCAGAATTTCAGAAATCGCGGGCCACATTAATGGTAGAATTGCCATGAATCAAGTAAGTATGAGAATTGACTTTTAGACTTCTATTCTACCCCTTTCTTCTCTAAAATCTAATCACAACATCCTCTTTCCTTTTCTTTTCATTTATATATTTCAGGACTACCCAAACATACCGAGGGCAAGGAGATACACCAAGAACAAGTGGCTTCCCCTCCTTCTCTCCAAGATCTCCTTAGACACGAGGGCTTACCTCTTTAAATGGCACCTCCTAGGATGAGTGACCCATGCAAGACACTATGACAATGTACACCTAGATTGGGCTGCCATAGGAGCTCTTATAGAAATTTGGCACCCTTCCACTCATACTTTCTTATTCTCTACCTTTGAAGCCACTATACTCCTAGAGGAAGTGGAGATGCTCCTAGGCTTAAAGAAGATGAAGCAAGGAGATGAAGGGAAGATGGCCACTATGAAAAGGAGCATGAGTGCTCATGAAGTGCTATCAAGCCTCATCCCAAGCTCCAACATGGTGAACCAAATCAAAGCTACCAAAGGCATCAACCTCATAAAGTTTGCGGTGTGGGTCTACAAAAGGATGGATCAAGCCAAGGAGGAAGAACTAGAGAAGGTATTGAAGGCATTTGTGATATGCTTAGTGGGAGCACTTCTTTTCCCCTGTTTAGATGATTTCTTAGAGGAAGCTCAATTGAGTGCTATTGCTAGCATTTTGGAGGGAGAGAGAATAGGACCGTCGGTGCTAGCTTATCTCTATAGTGGGCTCACCTCGGCGGCTATGGGGAGACCTCTATATGGATCGATGCTCTTGCTTTCTAGTTGGGTAGACCTCTACCTAAAGTTTGACCCATGTGAGGAAACTCAACAAGCCTCTAGGATTTTCTCTAAAAGCCCACTCCACTACATGACGGGTTCACTAGGATTGTGTGAGAGAGTGGTGAACCGGGTTCCAAAGGTGAAGAAGAGGGTGGAATGGAGAGAGAACCTAAAGGTGATGCCTAAGAACCTCTTCACATGCGCTCCGGAGTTTCTCAAGACACAGCACATCCGCACAAGATTCTCATCAGGAGTGGAGCTTTGGCTAGTGGGCGCCACCGATCTAGTCCTTTACAACGCTCACCGATGTCTTCCACAACTCGGCCTCCCACGCCATCACTTTGAAGAAGCATCCCACCTTCCACCTATCAAGAGGAGGGATCTTGGCTCTAATGAAGATGAAGAGGAGATCAAGACAATCCAAGCTTTATGGAAGATCAACAAGCTACATCAACCCATAGAGAGAGTTGAAGAAGATAAGGAACAATGGAAGTCTTATGTAATAGCTCTTAGGGGATTGAGACCCAAAGTGGCTCATTGATGTAATGATGCTTTTCTTTTAATGAAATAAAGAATTTTTCCTTAATTGAGCCAAAAGAAAACATTTTACATGATCAATTCTTTCAAATTACTTCAGTTTTTGTCTTTCTGTTCTGAGCCGCGATAGGCATCAAGCTGTCAATTCGTAAAACAATGCCTTCAACCGCGTCGTCAATCATTAATAATCAATCTCCATAAAATAAATAAAAACCATGATTGATGCCTTCTCACACTGGCGTTGATTAATTGACGCCCCCCAAATGGGCGTTAATTCCTTTAAATTTCTTCAATTTCTCCTTCGAAAATTCCCTTAATTTCTTCAAATGATGCCTCAACCTACGTCGTTCCTTAATCATCCGACGCCTCCTGCATTGTCGTCAATTCAAAACAATAATCATTACACTTATCACATCAATCAAATTCTCCATTAATGCTCTGACGACGGTGCAGATTCCCATGCAAATGTTAAATGACGACGATCATGATGTCGTCATATCGTTAAATGACGCCTTGATCCAAGCCGTTAATCATCAAAAGGATGACGCTCCTCATGGCGTCAATTCTTTTCAAACATAACCGTCTAACTTTCCCTCTTTTCTTCTCCTTCCTCCGTTTACACCCTTTCTTCTTCTTCCTCCTTCATTCTCTACTACGAACCCTAACCGAGCCCTGTAATCCATCTTCCATTCCCCCTCATCTCTCTCCATTCTAACCCTAACCCATGGCAGGCCCCGGAAAACGTCAAAGGGTCACGACCCCCGTCGTCGTCGACCTGGGCGACGATCAACCTGCCGGGGAGGAAGTTCCTCCCGCGACGGCTGGGGCAGCTCAACCGACGGAGCACGGTGGAGAAGAAGCAGAAGCAATAGTTGAAGAAGAAGGAGAAGCAGAAGACGACGGAGAGGACGATGGAGAAGATGAATATGGAGATGAAGAAGATGGCAGAGGGGAAGAAGAAGATGATGACGAGGGAGAGGACGATGATGAAGATGAAAATGAAGAGGAGGAGGAAGCACAAGCACCTGTAGAAGCTCCCCATCCTCGTCAGCCATTGCGAGGAGGTCTAATGGCGCTGAAGCGAAGCAAGGTAGGTCCCTCAACCCTAGCCCTTACATTATTTTCATTTTTTGTTAAATTACCATAGCCCTCGGTGAAGGGAAAATGATGAACCAGAAAACCAATGAAATGATGCCCCGGGGGGTGTCGTTAATTCAAAGAACGACCCAAGGTTGGTCGTCAATTCAATTTTATTTATTTTTCTAAAAATAGATAAATCATGAAATCACGCCCTGAGCCCTATCGTTAATTAAAAAACATTTTTATTTATCATTTGCTGTCATTTTCCTGTCATTTTTCATTTTATGTTTTATTTTAGGTTTAAAAACAACCCATGAAATAGCGCCCGCCATCGGGGCGTCAGTTCATAAACTGACGGCCACATGGTGGTCGTCAATTATTATTTTTATTACTAAGAAATTTAGAAAAATTAGAAACACTTAGAAATAGCGCCCCCCATCGGGGCGTCAATTCAAAAACTGACGACCACAGACTAGTCATCAATTCAGATAGTGAATCAAATTAACAGCAAATAAATTTCCATTAGCACAAATGAATGTATTTATGTTCTCGTATTTGGCACGGACTGATGCGGACTTGGATCTCATGGGTCCAAGTTCGGGCAGCTTACTACGGGCTACCAGATTTTCAGAGGGCTAGAGTAGAGGCCATGGGGTTTGGCCCTTTCCTTAGTATAGAGCCCGTCCACCCCGACCTACCCTTGATCCAGGTCCTTAGAGAGAGATGGGATAGGGCTAGCCGGGCATTTCTGATGCCGCGGGGACACATGGTACCGAGCCTGGAGGACATCACCTGGATTACGGGGCTGAGAGTAGATGGGGCGGCAGTTAGCGGAGTGACCCTTCCCGATTATGGTGAGTTCGCCCGGAGACAGTTAGGGCTAGAGACAATAGTAGAGACACCGAGGGAGTGTAGGACCATCTACCGCACTGACCTGACCATAGCCATGGGGTTAGGGGATTCCAGGCAGAGACCGAGGGAGTCCCTGGAGCAGTTTTCTCAGAGATTGATTGGGAGAGCCCGGACTGCCTATTGCCAGGACCCGGCTCAGAGGGAGCGGGTTGATCGAGACTTGCGGAGGTTTCTATTCTTGATGCTGGGGAGGCTGTTACTGAGCACGAAGGGAGACATCATCAACTGCAGATTTTTGGGCATCCTCGAGGACCTAGAGAGTGTTGGCGGATACGCGTGGGGAGCCGCCCTGCTGGCGCACCTGATGGCTGATCTATCTACGGGGACAGGTCAAGAGACTACTGTCAGTGGCTTTTCACCTTTTCTTCAGGCATGCATGTCCCTTTTCTAAATGCTTATGAATATATGATTATGCATATGAATGTTCACTAATGCAATTGATGGATGCAGTTGTGGAGCCACCTATATATGCCGATGGACCGTGTTGACCCCCGACCCGGAGATGAGGGGACGTTCCCACTAGCGCGGCGTTGGTTGCCACTTGTGACCGGAGCGCCACACGCCTACGAGTTGCGTGTTCTTCGGCGAGAGTTCCGCGACTACCCTGCCTCACTAGTACGTATATTAAATATGATGCAATTTCCTTTTATTTCATACTTTATGAAATATGATGATATGAATGCATATGATGTTATGAATGTTGTGAATGCAGGTGATTTGGAGGCCCTACCAGGGTATGACCGAGGAGGGCCATCCCTGGGTCGTAGCGGGCCGACCTCGCTTTGGGCATGAGCTTTGGGTTCATTGCCTGAACGAGATAGAGCCCCTACGGCTCAGACTGGTGATGAGGACCCTTGGCCTACACCAGGAGTGGGTCGAGGTTGGCGAGCCCCGCGGGATCGGGAAGAAGACCCGAGGGCGCACGAAGGTGACCGATTGGAGGATCCGGTTCTGGGATCCGTACATCGACTGGTTGTGCGGTGGGGCACGAGTCACCTCACAGGCGGTAGATAGCTCCGAGTACCTCTGGCGTTACTGGGAGGTCTACGCCGGCCGACCCCAGATGAGGGTCAGAGGGGTATGTATGAATGCATTTTTTATATTTTTGTGCAAATGATATATGTTTATTATGTCACTAATATGTAATGAATGCATGATGCATGAGATGTGGTGGTGATGGACATGCAAGTCCATCTCCACAGCTTGGAGGCCCAACTCGCAGCCATGCGAGCGGACTTGGAGACTCTGGTGAGTGCAATTTTCTATATGCAAAATGATTCTTAAATTATTAATGATTAGCCACTAACAATCTTAATGGATGCAGCGTGCCCAGCAGGGAGCGGCGGTAGGAGGCGCAGGAGGGGCTTCCAGCTCGAGGGGGCCGAGTGCAGAGGCGACTACACTAGAGGAGCAGCTTGCGGGAGTGGTTGCTCGGGCAGAGGCAGCGGAGCGTGACCTCGCAGCACGGGTAAGCTCAAAAACCGAACTCGTAAATGCATTTAATTATATATCATTATGTGCTTATGTTTCCCTCTCTTTCTTTTTAGTTTACAGACTATAGAGCTCCGAGCAACGATTACTTGCATCGAGGCAGGACAGCGTGACCTGGCTGCACGGGTTAGTTCACAAAATAATATTCATGTACATTATTTACTTTCATAAATTCAATGATGTTAATATGATGTGATGCATGCATGTCATAGAGCTAGCAGAAGCGAGGAGGCAGATAGCGATGGCGTACACCGAGGTCACCATCCGTGATCAGCGGGTTGCTGAGCTGGAGCAGGCGCAGGGGCAGCGAGAGGAGTTGCCCAGAGAGACGACCGAGCTGAGAGTCCTGCTCGAGATGGAGCGGAAGGAGCGTACCCGAGAGAGGGAGGAGCAGATAGCACGCGAGCGCGAGCTTGCGGACCTGAGGATGCAGCTGGGCGTCGTACAGGAGCGACTCCTAGTGAGAGAGGAGCGCGTCCAGAGGGACAGAGAGTGAGCGCAGGCTGCAGGACACTCCAGCGCGTTCGCCAGCATGACTTACATAGCTAGTTCCTCAACGCATCAGAGGAACGAGGTAGAGGAGCAGGCTCGAGCTCCAGCGTCTTCCCGGGGGTCCATGCCCCCTCCACGGATTCGTCAGCAAGACAAGGGCGAGGTAGAGAGTAGGAGAGAGGAGGGTGGAGGCGAGAGCTAGAGAGAGACTTGTTGTACTCCTCCACCTGCATATATTATACTCATATATATATATATATATATATATATATATATATATATATATATGAGATTTTTGAGTTACCTGAGCCTTGAGTTGAGCACTTGTGTACTTGTGTTGCTTTTTCCATTCTTTCCTTTCTCCCTTGCCCTGTGCCTGTAGTTCACACTTAAACAAACAGATTAATTCATATGTTCGGCTTAGCCCCTTGCTCAATAAGCAAGAGATTGTCATTACTTTGACCTTGATGACAGGTCAAGGGGCCAAGCCTTTAATTAATTAAGGCAAATATTAAAGATATAGGAGAAATGCAACATGCAAATAAGTAATTCAAACTTAAAATAAAAGATGCCCACATAATAATGCAGCCAAACATATGATATGGGAAAGCAGCAGGCTTAATTTTTATCTTTGTTTATATATATATATATATATATATAAGACGACCCACCACAAAGTCGTTGATTCTGGAATTGACGTCCACTCTCACGGGCGTTGATTGAAAACCCAAATTTTTTATTTTCTTTATTAAAAATGACGACATATGTAACGTCGCGAATCAAGTGAACGACGCCCCCTCTCGCGGGCGTGAATTAAAAAAACATTTTTTCATTTTTTTTTAAAAAAAAGACGACAGAGAGACTGCCGCTGATCATTAAAATGACGCCCCCGCATGGAGGTGTTAATTAGAGAAGACCCCCCCCCCTTTTTTTTCAAATCAGGCTGAGCATAGTACACGGGTCTTAAACCTTACACAATCACCATCTTAAATTCATTAATCTTTCTTAAATGATTTAACAATGGGTCAACGTGCTTAATGACTTGTGCTTTTACTCACATCCTCTCACAACCCATCCTTCTTAGTCGGTCTTTGTCATCCCTTGAGCTTATAACCTACTGTAGAGGGAGAAGTGAAGAATAGGTCGATGAAGCTCACTAGAGGCTTCGGAGAACCGGGAAACTTCCCTCCCCTACCCTAATGCCTGTTGGGGTTCGGTCTTTGGCTTAGGAAAATTTTGTTGCTCTTTTGCCCTTATTCATGCATGCTTACGACCAGGTTTTTCCCTGCGGGGACTTTGCCCTCTTGACATGCTTTTCTTTTGTGACCTTCACACTTCTTTCTTGCTTGTTTTCTTTTCTTTTAAACAAATAAAAGCTAATTGTACTGGGGCTTTTATAGCATTTTGTTCCCTTTTGGGCCCTGACTTCCACCTACTAGGGTGGCGGGTAGACTTGGTTAGCATTCCCTGACTCGTATTCCCTCTCGTGAGCCGAAGAGAAGAGAATAGGTGAGATTTTTACACTCTTAGTTTGGTTCTGACTTTTCTCGAATTTTGAGCCGCTCGAGTTTAAAAGTAAAGCGTGTAGTGTGTGTAGGTATTGACCCCTAAGTTAAACCATCAAGACTGAAGAATGAATTGAGGATTTTGATTTTTCGGGTCCCGTGGCCTATGCACCATGCCAGCTTGCAATTTTTCTTTCTTTTCTTTCTTTTTTTTTTTCAAAGACTCAAGGGTAATACTTTTTTCACATATAGACTATTCCAAGGGTGAGCCAGTTCTTCCCCTTCAGCGTTAACAAGTTTGTAAGCGTTGCCAGGATAAACGTCTTTTATTACGTAGGGCCCTTCCCAATTCGGTTGGAGTTTTGAACGAGGTCCTCCCGATTTTACAAAAATTCTTTTAATTACCATCTCACTGACTTTAAATTTTCTTTCAATTACTTTCTTTTGATAAAAACGTGAAAGCCTGTTTTGGTAAACACGTGCATACTCGGCGGCGGCCAAACGCTTCTCATCTAAGAGTTCCAACTGGACAAGGAGAGATTCACGGCGTTCATAAATAGAGAACTCCTTGTCCAGTTGTACCCTAAGAGAAGGAACAAGAATCTCATAAGGGACTATCGCCTCCATTCCATAAGTGAGGGCGAAAGGGGTTTGCGCAGTAGGAGTACGAATGGAAGTGCGGTAGGCCCAAAGAGCTTCTACCAGCTTTTCTGGCCAATCCACGAATTTATTAGCCTCACACGTTTTCTTAATGATTTTGATTAGAGTTTTGTTTGTTGCCTCTGCTTGGCCATTGCCCTGCGGATAATAAGGAGATGAATGATGCAATGCAATGTTATACCTTCTGTAGAGGTCATGAAGCTCTTGAGAGATAAATTACGGTCCATTGTTGGTGACGATGGTACTCGAGATGTCGAACCTTGCGATGATATTCTTCATTATGAACTTGTAGACGGTTGACGCTTTGATCTCCGCGTACGTTTCCGCTTCTGCCCACTTGGTGAAGTACTCCGTGGCCGTGAGTATAAATAATTTTGGTTTTGTGAGGAGGTTTGAATCACCAAGAGGTCCAATTATATCAAAACCCCACATGGAGAAAGGCCATGGGAAAGACATAGGATGGAGTGAAGAAGCAGGAGAGTGAATTTTATCGACGTGCAATTGGCACTTAACACACCTTCAAACATAGATAGAGCGGCCCTCTTCTAGTGTGGGCCAATAGAAATCTAATCTAAGGGTTTTCTTAGCTAGCATCTGGCTATTGACATGACCCCCACACACTCCCGAATGTGCCTCTTTCACGACCTTCCAAGATTCATCATCATCGAGGCATCTAAGCAAAATTCCAGTGAGACCTCTTCTATAGAGCATACCTCCAACCAAGGTGTATCTCTGAGCAACTCTTCTAATGGCTTTCTTTTCTTCAACCGTGGCCTTCGCAGGATAAGATTGATCCTGGCAATACTTAGCAATCTCATAATACCACGGCTTCTCTTCATCGTCCAACTCTTCCTCTAGATCTAATAACATGATCTCCTTGTTCTCAATAATTCCACCTTCCTTAACTTTCTTGAGCACCTCCTCCTTAATACTAAGGAATGCTAGATCTTTAACAGCGGGAGTGAGACGCCTTTGAACAATGATTGAGTGGAAATCTCTTTCAGGAAGGAAAACCAAGGAAGAAGCTAGGGAAGCGAGGGCATCGGCCAAAATATTCTGATTACGAGGAATATGGATGAAGATTAGTTTGGTGAAAAGCTTGGCATAGGCAGAAGCCAATTCCTGATAGGGTTTGAGTTTAGGATCGAGCGTGTGACACTTGGTAAGCACTTGGCGAAGAATAAGCTGACTATCACTGACAATTCGTAATTAGGTAACACCGAATTGATGAGCGACCTCCAGTCCGGCCAGAAGAGCCTCAAACTCGGCTATATTATTTGTAACTGTAAATGCAAGCTGAGAGGCGAGTGGAATAGTGATACCCTCAGGTGATAGAAGAACAATGTCAATCCCCTTCCCTTTTGAATTCAAAGCTCCATCAAAATGTAAGGTCCACATCGAATCTGACTGATTGACGGATATTAGTTCCTCATCTGGAAACTCTGAGCGAACAGGGTCGAATCTGGGGAGAGGGTGATGAGCGAGATGTTCTGCTATGGCATAGCCTTTAATCACTTTTTATTGAATGTAGATGATATCAAACTGAGAAAGGAAGCTTTGCCATCGCGCTAATCGGTCAGTGAGAACAAATTTTTCAAGGAGAAACTTGATAGGATTCATGCGAGCAATAAGATGAACCTCGTGAGCTAAGAAATAATGCTTCAACTTCTGCACTACCCAGACTAAGGCAACACAAGTCTTCTCCATAGCTGAGTACTTCTGCTCACAGGGGTTAAGAAGCTTAGATAAGTAGTAGGCTGTCCACTCCTTTCCTTCTTCATCAACTTGCGCTAGGACAGCACCTACAGAGTCATCCAGGATAGAAACATAAAGAACAAGCAGTTTGCCTGGAACTGGCGGCCTCAGGACAGGAGGATTAGCCAAATAATCCATAGTCCGTCAAAAGCTGCCTGGCACTTGTAATCCCAATTAAATTTGACTCCCGATTTAGTAAGCTCGTAAAATAGTCTACATCTTTGTGAGTGATGGGAGACAAATCGGTGACTAAACTGCAACCTCCCAATCAATCCTCGAACTTCTTTCAAATTCCTGGGAGAAGGCATATCCCTTATTGCCCTTGCCTTATTGGGATCAATCTCAATACCCCTTTTACTGACTATGAATCCAAGCAATTTCCCTGACGAAACACCAAACACGCACTTCTTGGGATTCATCTTCAACTGATACTCCCGTGCTATTTGCAAGACCTTGGCCAGAACCCCGAGATGCTCAATCCTCATTCTTGATTTCACTACCAAATCATCACCATACACCTCTATAAAAATGTTGATCATATCATGAAAGATAGCCATCATGGCCCTTTGGTAGGTGGCTTCGGCATTATTGAGCCCAAACGGCATGATCACATAACAATAAGTTCCCCAAGGTGTAGTGAATGAGGTTTTATCCTGATCCTCTTCAACCAAGCGAATCTGATTATAACCAGAGAAGCCATCCATAAAAGAAAGAGTCTCATAACCTACCGTATTATCAATTATCACATCTATGTGAGGGAGAGAGAAATCATCTTTAGGACACGCGCAGTTAAGGTCCCGGAAGTCTATGCAATTTCTGACTCTTCCGTCCTTCGTCATAACCGGGACGATGTTAGCCACCCAATTGGGATAAAGGATGACTCTGATAAATCTGGCCTTATGAAGCTTGTCGACCTCTTCTTTCATCTTTAAAGCCATGTGAGGGTGGAAACATCTTAACCGCTGCTTGACCGGGACAGATCCTGGCTTATGGGTGAGACGGTGTTCAATAAGCACAGGGTTCAGACCCGACATATCTTCATAGCTCCATGCAAACGTGTCCTTGTAATCTTGAAGAGCTTGAATGAGCGCCTCTTCTTCGAAGAGTGACAAATTTTTACTGATGAGGACAATCCTAGGGTTTTCCTCGGTACCCAGATTAATCTCTTTGGTGAGTTCTTCTACTGAGGCTGATGGTTCGTTAAATCTCCTCATGCCACTAGCAAAAGCACCAGCCTCATCCTCATATTCTTTGTATTCTTCATCCTCCTCTTTAATAGGGTCTTCATCATTCAAAATCTCATAGACTCCAAACCCTTCATCAGTAAAGCCTACATCCTCACATTCTAAATCCGACAGGTGCACTGGATCCTCTAGAAACTCGGGAAGAGCTAAACATGCTCAGCATCTTATAGCTAGATCTAGCAAGAACCTACGGGGAATCTGCCTACCCTTGGCTTTCTTATGAGCATCTACCCCAAGACTCTTAGAAGAGGAGGGAGAGGAACAAGATGACAAACTAGACGAACTACCCTGACCTAAGGGAGGAGGAGAAGAGGAAGACGCAATGGATACAGGAGGAGCCTCCTCATCAGAGGAGAAAAGAAGGTCCACTAACGAACCTTGAAAGAGCGGCCCTTGGATCGGGGCACACTCTTGAGCAAGATAGGAGGTCTCTTCAACAGAGATGGGAGATTGGAAAGTTTGAATTTTGGAGTTTTTTTTTCATTTTCAAGAATAAAGCAATGGGAGGAAGGAATAGAAGGTGGTGTTGAGATTGAAAGATCAGAGAAGGATTGAATGAGAGACTGCCCACGCGGGGGCGCAATGGAGAGTTGGGAAAACTGCTCGAGGAGCAAAGGAGGAATTGGAGAAATTTGGAGTAAATCTGGAGAAAGTGTTATCAGGACCGCGGGCGGTCTGGGAATATCAGAGAAAACTAGTTTGGAACACCAAATGGTGATAAGTGATGGGTGTATGGAATTTAGAGAGAAAAGGCTGGCCCACAGCCTATCCACGGTGAAGCCTTCTTCATACGGCACATCCGGCTCCCCAGTGTCTGTATAGTTGCTCAAGAGCTGCCTCTTGTCTGTAATCACTACCGATTTTTCAATCAGCTCATGTATAAGTGGCGTCCATTCCAGATTAGTCGGCATGAATAGATGACTTAGAGTGATGGTAATGTCATTCATGTCAAACCATCTATAGCAGTCACATTCCGGGTCGTCCATTTTTCTTCGTTTGTCTAGCCTCAAAGACTCCAGAGCTTTATATGTAGCCAGCGGGGCTATGTGGCGAGCAAACTACCGTGCATGCACATCTTGATGATCCAACATGGAGGTAACTAATGTGGTCTGCTCATCATATTGAGTGCCCCCTTTTATAAAGTGTGTTTGCAGGGTCCATGTGAGAGGATGCCGATCTGTCTTGAGAGTGGAGGTCATAACAGCCCATGGTTCTTTTTCATCTTTGCTTGGCCCTCTGTACCCCAGGCTGCCTCGGGGAATCAGTTTCGGGTGCTTAATGGGCTTGACTCTCCCCTGGAGGTTAGCACCTAAGCCTTTGCTAGTTATGTACCCCATTTTCATTAAAATATTCCACCCTGGGGTATTCATCATATTCTTCTTCTTCTTACCTTTAGAAGGTAGGGGTGACATTAAAGCTGATGCCGGCTTAATGACTGAAGGCCTTAACAAATCCTGCCGCGAATCGACCAATTCTAATACTGACAATAAAGGCCTATTAGCTGGGCAAATGGAGGGCACCGACGTTGCTGAGTGTATATATTCTGGTGGTAAAATGGGCATACTGGTAACTTTGATGATGCACCCTTTGTGTGGAAATTTTATGCATTGATGATTGGTAGAGGGCACAACATCAAGCTCTTGGATGTAAGGACGGCCCAAAATGCCATTGAATGTCGTGTCCATATCTAGAATATTAAAGTCTACCATAATCGAGACTGGACCCAGCACCACTTTCAAGGTAATCATGCCCAGAGGAGGTTTCTTGGTATTATCATAGGCTGTTACTGTAATAGTGAATGGCCGAATTTGACTGTCCAGAATACCACACATTCTCAAAGTGCTCGGAGGCAACACATTAATGGACGCCCCAATGTCCACTAGGCATTGCTTGACTGCCACTTTATTAATATCAACTGTGATGCACAAGGCATACTTCCTTGCCGGCTTCGGAGCGAACTCATGCTCATGGAAAACAATAGTCGGCTGGTGACTTGCTGGAGTCAAAACTGATGTGATTTGTTCAGCCGACAAATCCTCGTTGAGCATCACCTTCTGTAGATACTCTTTTAAAGCTTGCTGATGAATGCTGGATCTCTTTATCAGTTCTAAAATTGAAATTCTTACCGAGGTCTTATCCAAGTGCTTTAGCAAGTCATATTGTGTGCCTGGTATAGATTCCTGTTCTGGCTCTTGCTCCTCTTGCCTCTGTGCGGGCTCTAGTTCCTTTTAGGGAAATACACGATGGAACATCTGTCCACTACAGAGCACCGTGATTTGCGAAGATTGCACCTTTGTCGGGTTGTGGGTAGGTGGAGGGTTGGTGGAAGAAGATGGGATATTACCATTGACAGATGTTGGAAGGGGGACCCTTATGAGGGGCCTCGTTGGTTGGGGGATGGTGGTGACTGGTGAAGTAATGGTAGGAGGGGTAGAAGGCGCCTGAGCGGCTGGAGGAGGTGTAGGCCGAATGAGGAGAGGCCTCGGCAAAAATGAAGGATTAGTGGGTTGAGATGAGGGGGGCCAAACCGGTGAAGGGTTGGCGGTAATGGCGAGGAGAATAGGTGCTGATGGGGGGCGGGTGAGAAGTGGCCTAGGTGGCAACGGGTTCGTGGGGGGAAGAGCCTGTTGTGGTGCGGAAGGTGGCGGTGATCGGATGAGGAGAGGCCTAGCTGGGGAGGGGTTAATAGTGGTGGTAGTGGAGGGCATTTGGCTAGTGGTGCGCAAGAGGGGGCGAGATGGTTGGGGGGAAGGCATTGAATAAAGCCTCCTTAACAGACGTGGTGGTTGAATTTGATCTTGGTTTAGGGCCCCGACAGAGGCACTCTCTTGGTGCCACCCTTGTCCCCTCTCCACTTCATGGAAGGAGGTGACAGGGTTCACTTGTTGATTTGGAGGGTGCCCCAGCAGTGGATTGTGGACAATCCCCATGTCTATCCGGTTGTGGTGCGGGAACTTGCTGCTGCTGAGGAGGAGGTACTGCTTGTTACTGAGAAGGCTGCTGAGCCTGTTGTTGCCAAGGAGACCTTCATGCTTTTAGAGTGGCAATGAATCACCTCATCTCATCCCAATCAATACCACCCTGGTCATTCATGTCATATATGTAATCTTTACAGTGAAAATAGTGATCAATGTTGTGCCCCGACTGCCAATGAAAGACGTAATACCGAGAAGTGTCTACATTTTACGGCCATACCGTTCTTTCTTTAGGCAAAGTGAGCGCATTTGTTGACACCCATTTTTTGCCGATAAGTTGAGTCGTTCTTCTTACTCCCATTTGTTGATGCCTCGAGTTGTCCATCACTCGTTGGGGATGTTTTCAGGCATGTTTTGGGCAAGTTTTATGGGTAGCCTCCCTCCCTGGTTAGGTCCAAGTTGATTCAGGGCTTAACGGGCCTTGGTTTTGGTTGATTGGGCTTTTCTATGGGTTTCAACACCCATGTGCATGTACGGTTCATCCTTGGCCGCCCAATCAATGTGCGGTTGCCCGTGGACCGTCCATCTATTTTAGAATATTTTGGTTGATTTTCTGAATTTCCACCGACAAGCATTTATGCGGTCCTCCTCTAGCCGTTCAACATGATGGACAGACGGATGGTGGCCGCTCATCTCTCAGAGTCCTACGCTTGGTGGTTTTCTCAGATAATTATCCAATTAATCTATTTATCACTGACAAGGCTAGAACGGTTTGTCTTTGGCCGCTTAACTGTTGAACAGTCTCATCTGAGCCGTTCATGTGTGAGAGTCCAACGTCGAGGATTTCGATCAGTTCGATGGATAATTTGGATTATTTATGATTTATTTTGAATTTCCACTGACGGGGTTGGACGGCCAGGACATGGCTGCACATCCCGTTGTGCGGTCTATCGTAAGACCGTTCATCCGTTCGATTCCTGAATTTTAACAGATTTTCTCTCTCTCTCCGTGGTTTTATCCCTAACTTCTCCCGTCATTTTCTCAGTGGATAATGAACCATTTTGAGTGCCATTTCGACTGGATGAGAGGTAATTTGATTATCTACGATTTTCCTTTGATTATATCGACCTGAAAATACTTATAAACCCTAGTTTCGGGGCTGGCTTTCTAGGCTCTATAAATAGACCCTAAAGGCCGGGTTTGAAAAAGGGGGAGATTTTCGGTCAACAGTGAAGCCCTGCCACATTCTTGAGCGACCTAGCACCAAGGAGGGAGGCTTTCCACGTCCATATAAGCCTCCGGTTCAGGAAGTAGTGTAGTTTTCAAGTCTTGCGTGTTTGATACGTTTTGTCCATTTTTTTATTGCATGCATCAGTCTTCTCACTTTTTTCCCCACATTTTTCTTCACCTTCATTGCCATGCACACACCTACCCACATTTATGATACCCTAGGGGTTTAAAATCCCCTAGGTATCCCCCTTTCCACTTATTCATGTTCATTTCTTATTATTTTGGCATCTACTACACTTTTCAGTTCTAATCTTGGGTTTCTTCTATCTTCTTCAGGTCATTTTTACAGGTCAGCAATCCCTAGCACGAGGCCCATCCCCTCTGGCCGGCCGGAGAGGGTGGAGGTTGGACCCTTTGTGACTTCTGGCATGGTGGTCTTGCGTGGTTCACTACCATCCGTTCAAGGAGACATGCGGTGCTACCTGGACCGTCCTTCTTCTTCCTACGGTCGTGATAGAGCCGTTCAACAGCCAGGAGTGCTTCATCCCGCATCCTCTGCAGCGTTCTTAAGCGATCTATCGTGAGACTATGCAACTTATAGGTGGTTCTTCCTGAGCCGTATATCTCTCCAGCGCTGTTGGTCAGGCGAGTACCTCTCCCTCTTTCCAAGGTATGGCGTGTTCATCACGTTCGGCGCCTTGGTGGCGATCACAGGTTTTTCGTTCCTCCCTCTCCCTCTGTCTTCATTCATTTCCCGTGTTGGATATGGTAGGATAGACATTGGGAAGGCATTATAAGAACGGACGGGAGAAGAAATATATCTACACCCTTCTTTTGTGGCGATCACGGTGGGACGCCTAGTGCCCATCGTGTTAGTGATTTGATGATCCCTTCTTCCGTTGTGTTAGTCCTCTTCTTGAAGTGATTGCAGGTTGGGTTGCATTTTCTGCCTTCTGGAACGTGAACGGTCCTCCCAGAGCCGTTCATCCCTTGTGCGGCTGCACGTCCACCGTCCCTCTCTGCAAACAGTTCCAGTTCTCCTGTAAGCGTCCTGTCATAGACAGCCTCCTATCGACCGTCCAAACTACCGAATGGCCAGTTCTTGGCCGTCCATCTTTCTGGCACAGGTACACTTCTGGTTGGTCTGGTTGTAGGTACACGGTTGCTGGGGATCTGTTCCAGAGCTTACGCGACTGTCCACAGACCACTCTTCTTGGTACGTTTCTCATCTCTGCCGTCCTTCATTTCCAGTATTCTATGATTTTCTTTTGCAGTTATTCTGCTGTTACTCCCTGGCTTATACGGTTCTGTACAGACCGTCTGTCCCTTTGAGCGGTCTCATATAGACCGTCTTTGTGCTGCTACAGTGCACCCGTAATTCATCTTGATTGCCATGTTCCATGATATTCATGATCTTTGGTGCTAGTTATTGGTCTCCCCCTGCTCCCATATCATTGTTGCATGATTGTTTTCATTGCTTATATATTTGATTGGCCATTGGTTGATAGTTGCTAGGCTAGATTTTGCATGCACTCCAGTGCACATAGGAGCATCCATCTCTTTCATAGTAGTTGCATTCCTACCGTGGTAGGGTTTCCTCTCATCTCCATACTCCTTGGAGCTGACTAGGGGACCTTGCTGAGGACCTCCGTAAGCCCCTGTGAGCCGTGGACTCCCACACAGATGCCGGGCAGGTTGTACCGTATCCAACCCCAGTCTAGGGTTTGCATCTGCGAGCGAGAGATCCCCATAAAGTCACCTAGTTCCTCATTTCCCATCTGGTTAGGTACCTTGTGGTTCAACGAATTCATATATTAATTAATCCACTAAGGTCCTACAAGAGGAATTTAAAAATTATCGTGCATCATTTTGACAACTTGATTGCTTAAGTGCTTGATTCTCCTCTCATCTCTCCTCTCCATTAAATGCTTGGTTGTTTGAGGTTTTGCTTTGGTTAGGATTGTTTGCTCTAGTCTTGAGGGGTTTAGTGTATGTGGGGTTGTCTTTTTCCCTCAGGATCATCACCTAGGGTCAGTTCTCATTTCCATTCTTACTTTAATCCTTTGTTTGATTCATCATCTCCCATGTCGTCATACGACTTCTCCCAGTCCCACGAGGACTCTCTTCCTCACGGCCTTCTTGAGGACCCATCTAGGGTCACCCATATGCAGGGAGGAGAGGGGACTGCCCCTCCACTCCCGACCATTCTTGGCGAGGGTTCCCAACCCTCTCTTTTCGATCCATCCATTCAGAATCCGGCCAATCAAATTCTCAACATGATGGCCCAGCTGGACCCTACCCAGCTCCATCTCATCTGTCAAGCCTTGCAGGGGGCCTATGCCCCGACTTCAGCTCCTTCTCATGGCATGACTGATGTTGCCACTACATCTTCTGTTTCTGGGACCACCTCTGTGGCCCCCATTGACCTTACTCCCACCTGTCCTCAGATCCTTTGGTACTCCAGCATGGAAACGGGCCAGGCTTCTACCTCAGCCCATCAGCCGCTCGATAAGGGGAAGTCTCAAATCCCCTCTATTCCTTACCTTGATCCCTATGTCACTATTTCTCCATCGCCGCAGGCCCTTGTAGCCCCGGCAGACTTTACTCGGTTGCAACCAGGGGCCGCCCAGTTGGCTCATGTAGATGTGGGCCCTTCCTTGGCCCATTATCCATCTTACGGGCTACCCCCTAAGTCGGCTTTTCCTTTGGCTCCGTATCCAGGTACTGCTCCTCCTGCTCCTTCTCCATCCCGGGAACGGGAAATTCTTGACAAATGGGCTGCTATGCATCAACAAATTGACCTCCTCCACAAGCGGGTTGGCCCGCAGTCTTTGACTGATGTCCCTATTCCTAACTTCAGGGACATTCATTTTCCTCCTCAGTCCGAGCTCCCCGTGTATCGAAAATATGATGGAAACGGCAACCCGTTCATTCATGTTCAGGAGTTTCTTTATGAGTCAGCACTGTTCCAGCATGATGATCGCCTGATGGCTTACCTATTCCGCCGATCATTGGAGGGGGTCGCCCTGGAGTGGTTCTATACCTTGCCTATGGAGGAGGCCAAAAATTTCAAGATAGTCAAGGAGAAGTTCATTCAGAGGTTCCAAGATCGGGTCGGTCCCGAGTATTCCTTCACCGACCTGGTAGTGGAAAAGATGAAGCCGGAGGAGGATTTTGTAACCTATGCAGATCGATGGAGGCAGATGGCCTCACGTGTGCCCAGGAAAATCCCGGAAGAAGAGAACGTTAAGTTGTTGATTTCCAACGCCACCCCAACATTCAAAAATATTTTGGCAATGAATGACATTTCGAATATGCACCAGTTATATAGTAGAGTTCGGTTCATACAGACACAGTTTAAAGACTCCCCTATTCATTCAATGTTTGAGGCCCAGAAACCCAAAATCGCCAGAAAATCCCAGGGCCCCGTCACTGAGGGAGTGCAGATCAACGAGCAGGTCCAGGCTGTTCAGTTTCCCCACCAAGCCGCTCCACCTCGCTTCCCGCAGCCTCCACGCAACCCCCAGTTCGCCGCTCCACAAGTTCCCCAACCCACTTTCCCGGTTCCTCAACACCCGCAACAACCACTACCACCACCCCAACAGCCTCAGCAGCCGCCGCAATATCATAATGTCCCTCCACCTGCCGCTTACGGACCTGCCCGACCGAGCCCAAAGAGGACCCATTACCCTCCTCTTCTTGAGACATTGCTTGATATTTTCTCTGCTTTGATGTATACTGGTGATATTCAATTACCTCCGGAGCGCCAGAATTGGAATCCGGCCGCCGATCAGTCTCGATATTGCATATATCATCGGTAGCCCGGGCACACAATAGAGCGGTGCTATCAGTTTAGAGATCTGGTGTATGATTTACATGAGGGCCAGAGGATTGATTGGGCCCAGATGCACCAGCTGATCGAGGACATCAAGCAGAGGCAGAGACAAGCCAGGCCGCAGCAGGCGGCGCCCCAACAACAGCAATAATAGCAACCCCAACAGCAACAACAACCCCAGCAACAGAAGCAGCAGCAACAAGACCTTGGGATCCATCAGAATCCCATGCCCGTACACCAGCCTGCTCCTCAGCAACAACAACAGCCGCCGGCGTCGGCACCGGCCCAAGTAAACATTGTTCAGAACCCAGCCCCCAACGCTGGGTGGACTTATGATGATGAAACCCCCGCACACCTCTTGGCCTTCCACCATAACCATTCCCCCGCACTTGCTATCCCCTCCATTCTTAGGCCCGCCGTTCTGACCACCTCTTCACCCATTATTCCCTCTGCATCACCCATCAGGTCCACCGCATTCCCCTCCATACCGTCAGTCCTTTCGCCATCACCCACCATACCCTCCATCATCACCCCTACACTTAACCCCTCGCCCATTTCCCCTTCACCTGGGCCCATCAGGCCAACTTCCACCATCCTCACCCCCATTTCTACCCCTTCCACCTACCCCACCGGGCCAAGCGGGGGTCCATCTCAGGCCGTGCCGGCACCACATTGCGCCCTTCGGAGCGGGAATCTATTCCACAAAGTTTACCCTAATTCTCGTGCACCCGCACATACCCCTCATCCTTCTTCCTCAACAACTGAAGATGCAGACCCCGTGCCAGGCACGAAGTACGACTTGTTACAACACTTGGACCGGATGCCGGCCAAGATTTCAGTTTTGGAATTGATCAAAAGGTCGCCGCTACATCAGGATGCTTTGAAGACTTTTTTGCAAAAAGTGATGGTAAATGAAGATGTGACGGTGGATAGTTTACCAACGGTGTTGGCAACCATCACAAGGGGGCCCTCTATTTCATTTTCTGAGTCAGAACTAGCTCCCCCAGAGGCATGGCAGATGCCACTCTGTATTACCATTTCTTTGAATAAAGTGGCTGTTGAGTCTACCCTTGTGGATACAGGAGCATCGATAAACTTGTGTCCATTGAGTACCCTCCGTGCCTGTAACATTTCAGAGGATATGCTTAAGCCAACACCCACCACAATAGCAGCATATGACAATTCCAGGCGTGCTTGTCACGGGGTTGTGACTGTACAGGCCGAGCTAGGGCCGTTGGTTATGGACGTGGAGTTTTATGTGTTGGACATAGACCCAATGTTCAAAGCTATTCTGGGTCATCCATGGAAAAATAGTTTAAATGTCGTACCTTCAACCACCCACCAATGCCTGAAATTCCCATTCCAGGGCCGGGTGGTTAAAGTGAAAAGCATCTCCACCGTCCAGTCTGTTAAAGCCATTTAAGATAAGATTCTCCCTACATTGTGGCCAAGCAATAGGCCAGTTTTGTTAGTAATGGACTTGAATTATCCATGGGCATATGCGTCACGCAAGCCCGCCACTGCACCAACAAATGTCAAGATCAAGTCCAAGATTAGAGATTCCAAAGGATGGCACATGATTCTGAGATTGGGTTATCAGTCGGGCCTGGGTCTTGGCGCACAATTATAGGGGCGGACCAAACCCGTCCCTAAAGGCAGGAAGATGGGCCGCCGAGGCCTTGGCTACCGTGATTCAACAATGTCAATACTTGGAGACTCTGAGCCGTTAACGTGGGACTATCGACAACATTTTGTGAAAGGCCTGCTGCAGCCCAGCACTTTGAAGCCACCACCGCCACGTGCTGAGGTGAAGGTTGATGCCGCCTATGATGATTCTGACCCACCACCGCCGCTGAAGGGGTTGGTGGGTGGTATGGAAGATTTTGCTAGTTGTTTTGAAAAGTTGTTCAGTAAAAGAGCAGACTGTCCGAGGGAGAAGGAGATGTAGCTCGTGAAGCATTCTCCAACTCAGCTGGTCCGTCGGGGGCCATGGGAAGTGGGGAGCTCTATCATTACCTTTTCTCTATCCCCATCCCGTCTTGCCTCTTTGTTCCAACAATTGGGGTTTGTCCCCCGTTCCCCTCCAATTCTGGTCGACCCGTACTTCACGGAGAGACCGCCTAAAATTTTATTTGTTCCACGTGCTTGCGGGCGCTACCCACCTATTGATCTTTCAACCTTATTTACTACTCCTCTCCCCAATGCCCAACTCCATGAGATGTGGTTTCGATCCTCTGATCCATTCTTCGATTGTATCTTCCCCGATTTGTTCCCCATGCAACTACCTCCTCCTCCGTCCTCTTCCTCATGTTGCGTGATCTCCTCTGGCCTCCAAAAAAAATGCCAATTTTAAAACGGAGGTTTCAATGGAAGATTACGCTGTGTTTTGCTCAGCTTCCCAGGGGCATGAGACCCATGTTCCTTTTCTGGTAGATTTCCTATCTCCTAGGTTAGATGTACAGTGTGCAGAGTCTCCTAGGTCAGTAGAGTCAGTTGGGGTAGAGTCTAGTTCGAGTCTAGTTAGCCCATCCTCGTCTGCGGCGCACCCTGTGATGCGTCATCCTAAATCCATCCCTGATAGGTTTTTGCAAGATTTGGCCGAGAGATGCCATGCCCTCCTTAGGTGCCCAGAGTTTGTAGAGACCGCAATTATTTTAGAAGAAGATAAGGAATTGGTTGGGGAGTGGAGCAATGACGGATTAGGGGTATATGAAATTGTGAATGAGAAGGACCCAGCTGATGATGAGGAAAGCGATGTGGATGACACTGCTGATCTGTACGCACAAGGTTTGAAAAGGTTTGACGAACCATCCTCGGCAGTGGATGAACCCACTAAGGAGATTAATCTTGGAATGGAAGAGGACCCCAGGCCCATACTTATTTCTGCTAATCTCCCTCCTCAGGTTGAAGAGGAGCTCATCGAGGTTTTGAGGGAGTACAACGATTCGTTTGCCAGGTCATAGAGGACATGCCGGGGCTTGACCCCACATTGGTTGAACATCGATTGATTCTTAAACCAGGGGCAACACCCGTTAAACTAAAAGCGAGAAGATTCCACCCACAGATGGCCTTAAGAATTAAGGAAGAAGTCGACAAATTACATAATGCCAGGTTTATTAGAGTTGTTTTGTATCCACAATGGGTGGCAAACATAGCCCCGTAATGAAAAAGGATTGTAAAATTTGGATTTGTATCGATTTCAGGGACTTAAATAAGGTGTGTCCGAAAGATGATTTCCCGCTTCCTCACATTGATGTATTAGTTGATAACACTGCTGGGTATGAGGCCCTCTCATTCATGGATGGTTATTCCGGATATAACCAAATCCGTCTGGCTCCTGAGGATCAAGAGAAGACCTCGTTCACCATGCCCTGGGGCACATACTGCTATGTTGTCATGCCATTTGGATTAAAGAATGCAAGTGCTACTTATCAGAGGGCAATGATGGCTATCTTCCATGACATGATGCATGTCTACTTAGAAGCTTACGTGGATGATATTTTGGTAAAGTCGAGGTCTCAAGAGGAACACCCCACCATTCTAGCAAAAATGTTGCAAAGGGCTAGGGAGTATAAGTTAAAGATGAATCCAAAGAAATGCGTGTTTGGAGTTACATCAGGGAAGTTACTTGGGTTTATAGTTAGTAAACGGGGGATTCAGATCAATCCAAAGAAAGCAAAGGACATTATGGAGATGCCGCCGCCTAAGAACATCACCGAGCTCAGAGGTTTGATTGGGCATTTACAATTCATTAGGAGATTTATATCTCAACACTCGCAAAGATGCCGCCCATTCTATGAGTTATTAAAGGCGGGAGCAAAGCTCGAATGGAATGAACAATGCCAAAAGGCCTATGAAGAGCTTAAGGTCTATCTTTCTAATCCCTCGGTTCTGCAACCACCCGTCTCTGGGAAACCCCTGATCCTATACATTTCTGTGATTGAGGACTCCATAGGAGCTGTCCTGGCTCAGGTAGATGATGAAGGAAGGGAAAGGGCAGCATACTACCTTTCGAGGTTGTTTAATCCCGCTGAACCCAAGTATACTGCCATGGAGAAGACCTGTGCGGCACTAGTATGGGTAGCTCAGATGCTCAAACACTATTTTCTTGCCCATGAGGTCAAGCTGATCTCTAGGATGGATCACATTTGTTATCTTTTAGAAAAACCTGTCATTTCTAGCCGATTAGCTCGTGGGTAGAGCTTTCTTTCCTAATTCGACATCACCTTCATCGTCCAGAAAGCAATCAAGGGGTATGCCATTGCTGAGCACCTTGCTCATTCTCCTATCCCTCACACGGATTCAATCCAGGATGAGTTCCCTGATGAACACTTGGCAGTAATCACTCATCTTCATTTTTGGTCTCTCCATTTCGATGGTGCTATCAATTCCCAGGGCAGTGGAATTGGCGCTGTTCTCCTCACTCTGGAAGGGGTAACCATCCCTATCGCTTATCAACTCTCATTTCCTGCCACGAATAATATAGCCGAGTATGAGGCTCTCGTTGCTGGTCTGAAGCACGCCTACCTCATGGGCGCACGATACCTTAACATCATAGGAGACTCTCAATTGGTGCTGCGTCAAGTTCTATCAACTTACCGCACCCGTGACCCTAAGCTTAAGCCCTATCAAGATCTGGTCACGCTCTTGGCTAGGTAATTCCAAAAGCTTATCTATATTCACACTCCTCGTTCTCAGAACATTTTGGCTGATGCCCTTGCATCACTAGCTTCTTCTCTTTCATTTCCCCTCAGTCGTGCCACTGAGACCATTGTGGTCCAACGGTTAGACGCTCCTTCTCTTCAGGATCCCTGGTTTGACAACATTAGGAAATCTGTAGAAAGGAAGATAGAAAGGGAAGAGGTGAAAGAAGTTTCGTTAACTGAGCTTGAGGAGATCATAGAAGAAGAAGAGTTGCCATGGTATTATGAGATTGAGCAGTATTGTAGGGATGGTTCATTTCCAGAGATGGCAAACGCCGAGCAACGGAAGGCCATTAGAAGAGTCGCCGCAAGATACATGATTGTTGCTGGAGAATTTTATAGGCGAGCTCTCAATGGAGTTCTAATGAGGTGTCTAGATGACGATGAGGCTTGGAAGGTAGTAGAAGCAACTCACTCTAGTGAGTGTGGAGGGCACGTAAATGGGAAGGTGTTGGCGAAGAAGATTCTTAGGCATGGCTATTACTGGCCAACCCTAGAAGGAGATTGCTCCACCTATGTCCATAGGTGTCTTCAATGCCAGCTCCATGCTGACAAGATCCATGCTCCGGCTTCTTCTCTCCATCCTCTCTCTGCTCCATGGCCATTTTCCATGTGGGCCTTTGATATCATCGGACCTCTCGGTGACCTGAATTCCATAGTCAAGCAGAAGTCCTTCATCCTGACGGCTACAGAATACTTCACCAAGTGGGCAGAAGCTGAAGCCTATGCAGAAATCAAAGCCACCATAGTATGCCGCTTCATCCTGAAGAATATCATCTCACGGTTTGGAGTGCCAAGTGATATCGTCACTGGCAACGGACCTCAATTCGTTTCTCAAGAACTCCGAGACCTCTGTAAAAAGTTTAATATATCACTGCATCATTCATTACCATACTACCCCCAAGGTAATGGCCAGGCTGAGGCCACGAACAAAACCCTTCTAAAAATCATCAAGAAAATATGCGAGTCACACAAATTTGCTGATTGGGCCGATAAACTGGTAGAAGCTCTATGGGCTTATCGCACCTCTGTCCGTACTCCCACGGGGCAAACTCCTTTTGCTCTCACCTATGGGATGGAGGTGGTACTCCCATACGAGATCCTGATCCCTTCCCTAAGGGTGCAGCTGGACAAAGAACTTAATCTCGACGAGCGTCGAGAGGCGTTGCTAATCCAACTGGGACTCTTGGACGAGAAGAGGCTTAACGTGGCCAATCATGTCTCGGTTTATCAAAAGCGTGTCTCGCGGTATTTTCAAAAGAAGGTCATCGAACGAAAATTCTAAGTGGGTAACATGGTTTTGAAACGCAAATTTATCAGATCAGCATGTCCTCGATCTAAGCTGCAACCCAACTGGGAAGGGCCATTTGTAATTAAGGAAGTATATCCGTGTAATGCGTATCGTTTAATCAACGCGGAGGGTGAAGAGATACCAAATCCGTGGAATGGGCTATATTTAAAATGCTTTTATCCATAAAGTCAAACCAGCAACGACTTGGTGGCAGGGTGCGCCTTCACTTGATCATGAAAGGAAATCCCCGGTTCAACATTTCACACACTACACGTGCGATCGTCGTCTTTTACGCAACGCCGTCTCTCCCTTGGCCATACTTAGGGGAGGATGAAGATCCTTGTTTTTCCTTCTCTCTCGGCTGAAAATAGGGGCAAAGGGTGAATAAGGGGGCGAGAACTGATCTAGACCCCCCAATAAAAGAGGTCTCAAATAGGGGCAGTCCATTATGACCTTATTCCGCAAAAGAATAAGGAAGAAAAGAAAGAAAGGAATGGAAAGGAAAAAGGGGGTAGAAATCAAAGCTAAAAGCTCACCCAAGGCTCGAAGCTCTCAAAAGTTTGATAGTCCCCAAATAATAAAACTAGGCACGACAAGAGTGGCAGTATAGTCTCCCCGCGGGACGTTATGAGCCCGGTCGTATGCGTGCCTAGAGCGGAAGTAGGTTCGATGATGAACACAAAGTCCCGATGCAACAGACCAAATTCTTTAAAAAGGGGGTGTTGTGAGAAGAGCTCAAGCCCTAAAAACCTCTATACATATCGCCGACTTTTCTATTAAAATCTGTTTTATTTTCCAAGGAATGGATCCTACCCCGGGTATGGCCTCAGTAGAGGCACCATTAAAGCAAGGTTAGCACCGGCCACGGGCGGTCCTTTATATTGCACATTGAGCCCGGGAGGCCCCTGGTGAGATAGGAGGTTCCCTATCGTCAGGTCTAAGTTGGTTTCAAAATCTAAAAAAATCCAATATTTCAAAATCCAAAAAATCAAATATTTCAAAATCTAAAAAAAACAAATATTTCAAAATTCAAAAAAATCAAATATTTCAAAATCCAAAAAATCAATAATTCAAAATCAAAAAAATCAATATGTTCAAAATCCAAAAAATCAAATATTTCAAAATAAAAAAAATTGAATATTTCAAAATCCACAAAAAATCAAATATGTTCAAAACCCAAAACAAGATCAAATATTTTGAAATCTAAAAAAAAAATCAGATATTTTCAAATTTTCAAAAAAAAAGATTTTCTTGATTGGCATTCATAGCATTCATTACATTCATTTGACATTTGTTATTTACCTATTTAATAAGGCTTACCCCCTTGACCAAAAATCAAGAATTGGTAATTTCCTAACTTGTTATAGGCAAGGGGTTACGCCTAAAACAGATTTAATCTGTTTTCTGTATTTGTATGTGTGCAGGGGCAGGTTGAAGCTGAAAAGTACAGTTGGCTCGTGACCGTGTGAATGTTAAAGTCTTATCCCAACCTACGCAATCACATCAAGATAAGCCCAAAGCTCAAACTCAATCCAATCGTCAATTTTATTCATTCCATATATCAAACTTTCTAAGCACAAGTCATATCCAACATCATCATGAAAACAAAAGAAAATCACTCAGTCCTCCGCTGGGCATCCCCGCGGGGACGTATCTCTCTCAACTCTCTAACATAGGCCTGGCGCGTCGCCGGGATCTCTGCAACTTCTGCTGGTAGGGTAAGCACCCTACTCATCTCCCACATGATCAGGGCACTCATGACCGCCTGCTCGTCCTCCTCCGTGCCAATCCTCCTCGCCTGTAGCGCAGGAAGGTGGGGTAGTGCTGGTAGAACAGCCTGGGGTAGTCCAACCTGTAGGTAGCACCGGTGCGGGCTGTACATCGCCAGCGCGGTGTCGCTCACGAGCCTCAAGTCCAAGCCCGACCTCCTGGGAACTCTGATAGTGGTATCACGGAGGAAGTCCGGGCGCATCACGAACCAATCCAGGGGCAGCCTGTTGATGTCCAGTCGCCACTAATCCCTGGTCTTTTTTTCTGCTGTCCTGCACTCTACCTGCAGAGAGAATCCGAACGCGCCACCGATGAAGAAGAGGGGGTGGCTCCTAAAGATCCTACTAGCTGAAGTGACATCCTCTTTGTAGATAAATTTCATCCTAACACCCATCCAACACTCTAGAAGGATCATAGAACCAAACAGGGGGCCCCCTAAGGCTGCTGAGGTGAGGCCCTCGTACAAGTAGGCAAGGATCACCTGGGAGATGGAAAGACCCTGCCATAGGCCGCTAATGGTACTAAGAAAAGGAATCTCTAGCACATGGTCAACTGAAGGAAACAAGATGGCCCCGCACAAGCAAATGGACGTAGCCTTAGCTATGGCTTCATCCCACCCACACCTGTTTTTGCAATGGTCCACTACCCACTGGCTAAGAGGAAGAAGGTGAATCTGATGTGTTGTGCCCCTGTAGTTTTGATGATTGGTTTTGATGTGAGTCAAACACTGTGAGTCACCATGCGATGTTCAGTCATTCTGTCACATCATAAAGCATTCATATATATACACCTGTAAGGTTTATGCATTTTCCTATCATACTATGAGTCATGGTTTAAGGTCTATGCATTTCCCTATTTATGGAACTCCTGCACATTGCATCGGTTCAATATCTGCCATATGCATACACTGCATCAGTGCATTCATCAGTTGCATGCCATATAGTCGATGCTTGATTCACTGCATATGATGTCTATACACTGTTGCATGCTCATTGCATATGAGGTCCTGTCTGCACGTTATTAAGTCTGTATACAGCCCATGCTCAGGTTATGTCTGTACATCGTCTTGTACATTGCAACACAAGTCTGTACAGTGGTTGACTGCATGTCTGAGCATCCATGATTCAATATGTAGACTTCCCTATCTGCATTTGTGCAACCTCACAAATGAAGTCTATACACTCGTTATCATGCATTCAAAGTCCATACATTCGCCGCATGTCTATCAAGTCTACACATCTGTCAAAGTCTGAACATTGTCTTTGCACAAGTCCATACACTAGCAAGTCTATACATTGGTTGTTGCATGCTCATCGAGTCTGCACACTAATGGCATGTCAGTGATACACAAAGTCTGTATAGCCATGCACTGCTTCGCTTGCATAAATGGAGTCTGAGCAGGGTTCATTGCAGTCTGTGCATTGCTACAACACAAAGTCCATTGCATCGGTCAAGTCTGCACATCACTTCATGCTTCATATACTCAAGACAAAGTCTGTACATTCCTTGTGCATGCATCATTTCTCAAAGTCTGTACAGCCCGTGGTCGCAAGACCAAGTCTGTACATCGTCTTGTGCATGCATCGTTTCTCAAGCCTATACATCGTCTTGTTGACGGCATGTGTGTGCATCTCGCTGCTAAGTATGTACATTGGCCAAGTCTATACATCGCCACTTGTTCATGCATATGTGCAACTCTATACATTCCTATCTTTACCTACGTTCACTGTTTTAGCACACACACGAAGTAAGTACAGCCTTTGCATTGCACATAAAGTCTATACATTGCCTTGCTGCATTGCACGCGTTCAAAGTCTATACATTGCTGTCGCATGCACTCAAAGTCCACACATGCACACACTTAGCTTGTGCATTGTGCATCCATGCTTAAACTCTAGGCACAGCAAGTCTTTACATTGTTTTCTCATGCACGTAAACGTCAAGTCTGTACATCGTTCTCGCGTGCACACTAAGCCTATACACTCCCTTATGACATGTCACGCCCCGAGCGCGGAAGATACCCGGATATGCGCGACGAGTTTATATCAATCATGCCAATCAGAGTAGTAGTGTATTCGACACAAAGACAGAGATGCACAAATAGAAAGATAACCCAATCCTTATTATTAATAGGCTATTACAAATCCAATACTCTGTTTAATAAAAAGAAAAGTACATAGTTGACTCAAGAAAATAGGAAAAAGACTAGATGACACTTGGAGAAGTTCTATCTCTTTCACTCTTGACTATCCCCTTCAGAATGAGTTCCCTCATCATCGGACTTACCTGAAAAAGTAAAAGGGACACACGGAGTGAGCGAACGCTCAGTAGGAAATTATATCTCAAGCACTAGCAAGGGGTTTAAGTAATTACATCTTTCATGAATGTACTATAGCTATGCATGCTCGCATGAAACGACAAGATAGAGAGAATATCAATAAGGTAACAAGTTGAACTAGTCATGAACTCTCTAGAAAGGATAACAAGATATTCAAGCAAGTACTTTTATCATGTCAAGAACTTTGGCTATCATGTATCAAGCAAGCAAGTAATTACCCTTTTTCGGGTCACGCAAGTCATGTCAAGTCAAGTACGATTCAAGTACAAGATTTTGTGTGGAATGTCCAATCAAGCTAGTCATGCACTCGGTATAATGCCAGATACCTTATCATTAAAACTCCCATGGGCACAAGTACTTTCGGGTGCTCCTCCCAGGACCAGATCGGGCCCTATATGCGCAGGCATTTATCATGTATTTCGACATCCACTCTTGTATATATATAGCCAATATGGAATTTCAATAATCAAGCTCCTGTAGGATAACTTTGAGAGAATAGATTCCAAAAATATGACATTGGACATAGCTAGGTGATAATCATGGTAGAATCACGACGATCGATAAACTAGGTGGAATTAGGTTCCCTTACTCGGGTACCATGACAAGTATGGACTATCCTTCTTTATATAGAATTGTGGTCCACATGAATAGCACATCAAAGGCAAGATACCCTCATTCTTATCATAGAATTGAGGTCCGCAAGAACATCAGAATATGGCATGATATCATCATCCCATTGGGAAATTCCCATGATATACACTTTGTATAATCATAAGGGCCGGTATACCATGTTTCTTTAGAGTGACATGGTAAAAATTGTGTAACGGATTTTTAGGGTACAACTAGCTCAGTCGACCTTGAGGGAATCCAAGGTACGAGGAGTCTTACGGAGGTCTCTATGACTAACTCGCTAGTTCAAAGGAACGGAATGTCCAATGGAGAGCTTGTATGTCAATGAGAGTTGAGGGTGATCGATAGAACAACATGAAAACGTGGGACTATACTCACGGAGTGGAGATATAGTGCCGATATACATATATATAAATATAATGAAAACCCTCGGTTAGCAGTAACAGGTAAAAATATTTTTACAGAAAATAACGACTTTGATTAAGTCACTACTTAATTAAATAACGCCTTAAATAAGGGCGTTTACATGCATTTCCAATTTTGCAGAAATTTCCATAATTCTGTGTTTTATCAAAAACACGCCCTGGACAGGGGCGTTTTATATAAATTTGACGACATATACAGTGGTCGTCTATTTCTTAATTTTCATTTTTGCAAGATATCAATTTCTGTAGTTTAACATGAACGCGCCCTAGGAAGGGTCGTAATTTTTTAAAATCACGCCCTACACAGGGGCGTTATCACCGTGAGAGACGGCCTAGTCCAGGTCGTGAATTCAAGGAATTTACAATATTTCAGGAAATAAAATTTCAAGAGACAGGAGACATGGTCATGACAGGAAAATTAGCAGGAATTCACAGGTAGAGTCATGCCAGATATTAGAATCGATATTTCATATTTATTGAATTTTAAACATGATCAATTATTAATTACATGCGATTTTCATGAAATTAACGCCTATAGGGCAGGGCGTCAAATCTTAAATTGACGACCTAGTGCAGGTCGTTTCTAAAAGTAGCGCCCTAGACACGGGTGTCTCTTTCAAAAAATATTACAGAAAACATATTAAAGCCAGCAGAAAACTATACTACATGCATGTAATGCTGGTATATATATTAAATCACTTGTTTGGGCTACGTTGCTTGAGAAAACCTACCTTTAGTTGATCTGCTAGTTTTTAATTGAAGACTTTCTGAAGAATCGGACAGCAGCTCTAGTATATATATATATATGTTCCTCCCATGAACCGACTTGCACCAGAAGCAGAGATGTCAAAGTGAAGGACTCAAAGGAAGAGTTGAACTGAAGAAGATCCACGTTCTTCACTTGTCAACCTGCCGTAGGACCCTATAGAATATACGGAAGATATTAGCACCTTTGCAATGATCATCTAGAGGCAAAGGAAGAAGAACTTACACCCGGATGAAGAACCTATGTTCTTCAATTGACCTGCAGGTTTCCTACAAAAAGAAGAATCATTTAAAATTCTTCATATTGAGAGGAAAGCAGGAGGAAGAATCACGGTTTATTACTTACCGTAGCAGAGGGGATCGATCAAATGGATTTAGGGTTTGGTAATCAAAGGTATTTATAGGATTTTGGGGGTCCTATTAGGGTTAGAGTTCTAGTGGAAGTAATGCTTCCAATATAGAGTCCTTACCCTAGTAGATACTTACTAGATTAGCTTAATCCTTCCCAGGACAAGCTCTTGGTTCGAACGGAACCGGAATGTAATTAACGACCTAGGTCAGGGCGTCGCATTTTAAATTGACGCCTTGTCATAGGGCGTTGCTTAAAAGGCACCTTGTATAAGGGCGTTTCGTGTTTAAAAACACGCCCATGAAAGGGGCGTTTCTTTTACTTGCCCAATTTGGTCGCGTGAGAATTGACGACCGCTCGTGTGGGCGTCCTTTCTTTAGGCACGCCTTATATAAAGGCGTTTGTTTTAAAATTAACGCCCTACTGAGAGGCGTTATTTGGTTTTGGGTTTTAATTTATCCGTTTAAGCTTCTTCCCATTATATTTACTAATTCTTTGATTCATTTAGGGAAATTTTAATTTATTTTAACCCTTTATTTATCAGGGTTGCTACATGACATGTCTATACATCGGTCGTTTTATACATACATAAAGTCAGTACATATTTTTTTATCTCTGCTTGATCGACTGAAGTAACTCTGTCATTAAACTGGCAGATGCCTGGCACGTGATCCGAGGCTGGAAGGGCTGACATGATGATGACACGTGGAAGAACCTTCTGGACGTGAAGGCGTGGGAATCACACGCCCAGTGTTGCTCCTGCTAGTGCTACTATAAAATGAAGACTTCTCCATCAGGAGAAGGAGATCGTGTCAGAAAGAGCAGAAGCAGAGAGAGAGAGAGCCTGCACGATCCAGAAGAAAAAGAAAAAGAGTGAAGAAGAGAAACAGAGAAGAAGACGAGAAAGAAAGAGGAAGAGAAGCAGAGAGGAGAAGAAAGAAGTTGCAGAAGAAAAGGAGAGAGAGAGAGAGAGCTTGTGAGGATCGAGAGAAAAAGAGAGAGAAGAGTAGAGAACTGAAGCCTTCATTGAAGATTTGTTCTTCTGGTATTTGGATCAAATCCATGCCAGATTGCTCCTTGACAAGCTACACTTTGTAGATTTCATTTCCAACTTTCTGATTGTTGTATTTTCGTTTCTTGTTTTTACTTTACACTTTCTTGGCTTGCTTTTTTCCGATACTCTATAGTGAGGTCGGGGTTCCTCCTGTGGTCTCAGGAGAAGGGAGATCTGTTCTCCGGTTTGCTAGTGACTGTGTGTCACTAGTGGTTCCCTCTGGGTTTCAGAGGAAGGGAGTCTCTGACTCCAGGTTTGCAGGTAGTGGTTGCTACCTGTGGGTTCCCTCCTAGTCTAGAGGAAGAGATATGTTTGTCTCTGGTCTCTAGTGATTGTGTGTCACTAGGGTTTCCCTCCTGGTCTGGAGGAAGAGAGACGTTTGTATCTGGTTTCTAGTGATTGTGTGTCACTAGGGTTTTTCTCCTGGTTTAGAGGAAGAGAGACATTTGTCTCTGGTTTCTAGTGATTGTGTGTCACTAGGGTTGCCCTCCAGGTTGGAGGAAGAGGGGAGGTTGTTCCCCTGGTCAAGCTGTTAGGCAACACCTGTTTGCAGACTGAGTCTGCAGTTCTAGCTTTTGCTAGTGGAAGCCTCACTCCGGTTTGGAGTGCGGGGTGGACGTAGGTCTGTGGACCGAACCACCTAAAAATCCTGGTGTTCTATGGTTTACTTTTGCGTTATACTCCATATCACCTACCTCCCATTCGCAGGTTATGCATGCGTAATTATTTGTGTTATCCTGGGGAGTTAACTTGATTGTGAAGTGCTTGTTCATACGCTCAGTAGAACTTCTTCTGTTGTGTGAGTCTGGTTTCTCAGTTCATGAAAAGAGAGAAGCTCCGTTGTTTCATTAGCTTATATTGAGTTCAGTTAAAAGTCTATTCTGTGTGACAGCTTATTGTTGAGTGCTTAATTGATTAAGCCATCTGAGATTTTAAGTCCGCAATATTTTTTATCGGGGATTCATTCACCCCCCCCTCTGAATCCGGGTCTTGCACCCCGACAATTGGTATCAGAGCAGGTCTCTGATTCATCAGATCCAACGATCTGTAGAGGATCCTGCTATTATATTTTTAGGTGCTGTTCTATTTGGGCTTGTCTATTGCTTGATTCACGTTTGAACCGATTTCCATGCCTATCCACCGGTTTTCAATGGTACTGATTTCAGGTTGTGGCTTAATAGTTTACATACCTATGTTAAACAAAGTGATCCGGATATGTGGAAATTAATTTCATAAGGTCCTCACAAATTACCAAAGAAAAAGTCCAAATGGACTGACAATCACAGATTGAAGCATGCAGAAAATTAGAAAGCCTTGGAAACAATGAAAGCAACCACTCACAGGGCTTTCCACTCTTCGTTTAATGACTGCAGGTCTGCTAAAGACATCCTGGATAAGCTGAAGCTAGCTCACAAGAGAAATGAGGAAAGCTGCATGATGGCTAATGGTAGAGATCAAGGCAGCAATCAGAATGAAGATGATAATGATGAAGAGGTAAATCCCTTCGAGAATTTTTCTTTAGATGATTGGGAGAATGCATATGCTGAGTTGCTTGAATCTCATGAACATTTAAGAAAATAATACAAGAACTTGAAAAAGAAAAGTGATCGGGGTAGTTCAAGTTCTCCATGTGAAAATTGTTCAAATATGAAGCAATCTCATGATGTTTGTTTGTCTGATATCCATATGCATAAAAATCAGAATGAAAAATTGATGAATGAACTTGAATGTGTTCGCTCTGAACTAAGTAGACTAAAATCTGAAAATGACTCTCTTAGAAAATCTGTTAAAGAAAATGAAGAAAAATTTGGGAAACTTGAGCAAGAGAAAAAATTTTTTGCTAAAAAATTTAATGCCATAAAATCTGTAAATATGGAATTACAAAAAGATCTTGAAAAACAGCAAAAAGAATTGAAATAGTTTGAAGCTGGGAGAGAAAGCAAGGTAAACTCAGAAGATCAGATTCTAATAAATGAGTTAATTCAAAATAATAAGCTTAAGGAAGAAAATGAGAAGTTAAAACAGTTGAACTCTTCGATATCTGAAAGGCTTCTTACATTGGAGAAAGGGAAAATCATCTGTACGAACGAAACTGAAAAAGTAGATGATCTGAGAAAGGAGATCAAAGAATACAAAAATGCCAACAAAGTGCTGAATGAGGCTGTTAATTGCAGTGATCAAGAGATTGCTAGTTATGAAATACACATTGCATCTCTTGAAAATAAAATTCAGGATTTGAACAGAGTTTTGTCTAAATTTGTTGATGGACAAGAAAATCTGGACAGGTTGCTAGGAGTTAAGGTGAATACTCAAAAGGAAGGGTTAGGCTACAACAATGTCAATAAAAAGGTTTTCAAAAACAAGCTAATGACATCGTTTGTCACTTCATCAAATGTAGCCACCACCTCAAAAGATAAACAGCCCATTGTTCAGAAAATGCAGAAACAAACTGACATTCAGAAACGAAATGAAAAAGTGAAAAAATATGTTCATGTGAAGAATAAGCAAAGAAACAATCATGTTGATACTGTGCATGTGACACATGACTTAAACACACACACACATGCACACAAAAAGAAAATGTCATCCCACTATTGTCATAAATTTGGTCATCTGATGCATGAGTGTAAATTGATGGAGAAGGATGATATGAGCGCCGTCATAATGAATGCTAGGAAATTTCATGATAAAAATTCTTCATCTCAGGAAAAGAAAATTGAATGTTTTCACTGTGGCAAATTAGGACACACGATTACACAATGCTGGTTTACAAGTGGTAAGAAAACATCTCATTCATATCATGCTAAATTCCCTGCAAGCCAACATGGTTTTAATAAGAATAAATTTGTTTCAATGAACCAGCACATCACTTGTTTTAACTGTAACAAGACTGGTCACAAGGCCACTGAATGCTGGTCAGGCTCGTTCAGAAGAAATTCTCTCAAATGTTCTCACTATGGAAAGCATGGCCATACAGTCAAGGACTGTTGGCATATCCAGGGTAGGAGTGTGAATTTCAAATATGCTAGATACCCTGCTAGGAAGAATGTGCTTGAAAGAAATAAAAGGAAAAATTTCCATGATAATGCTAATGTGCAGAAAAAAAATTTAAAACATGTTGTCTCATGTCATTACCGTGGTAAGTCTGGGCATCCCATGTCCAATTGCAAGTTGATGGGCTATGATGACAGTGTTGTTTGCAAAAGGTCAAGAACACATGTTGAGGGCAATACAGGACCCAAGGTTGCTTGGGTTCCTACTGGATCAAAATAACCCATTGTTTTGCAGGTGTGCCTTGGAAGCTATGAATAAAGGGGTTAATAATCCAAGGCACTCAAGAATGAAACCCTCAGGAGAGCACTATTAATGTCAGCTCCGAAAACTTGCATTAAATTCTGCTATCTGAAATTGTTTGCTTTAGATGATTACATATCATATTAATCTGTTTGTGCTTAATTAAAATGTTTTGAAATTTTGATTGACTTCGCATGATGTCTTGCTGCTCATATAAAGTATGATGCATTGCATATCATTTAAATTGAAAAATCCAAAAAGGGATAAATCATTGCATCTGCTAAAAGGAGTCAGTGTTTTTTCATACTTGTGTTGATCACATTTGAATCATTTTGAAAACTCCAAAAGGATGATTCAGTAGATTTAGGCAGGGGGAGTGTGTTGCCTCTGCACCATAATTGTGTCCATGCATTGTGCTTTAGAAGTGGTCACTGCATATGCATGCATATAGTTAACTGCACTGGATTTATTTTGGAAATTTCAAAAATAAGTGATTTTCTGTGCTATAGACAGGGGGAGCAAAATGCCTTTGTGATTCCAAATCTGTCTAGTCAACCGAAGCTCTCAAATTTAGATTGTCGTGTCTAGACATCAATGCATTTAGTTAGGGGGAGTTAATGCATTGCATAGAGGTTTTCAAATGCATACACTTATGTCAGAATTCATTGCATATTAACCTTGAAGATCCTGAAGCATGCCTGACCTCCTGATATCTTGCTTGGTGTGCATATCCTTTTTATTGATTCTATTGATAAACCTTGATCATATCTGAAAACACTGGGCTTCAAAATCACTTATTCCTGCTGGATCTCTTCTATCAGCCATTCATGAAGATTTCAATGGGGCATGTCTCGATCATAAATCTGAAAACACTTGAACTAGGAATCTTCTATTATACGATTGTATGAATGTCTGAAATAACTCAGCTGGTTTAAGTTTAATGTATCCATTGAGTTTGTCTTTAAATCTCTTAAAAATATATGAATCATGTTTTAATAAACTTTAACCAACTGTTTCATGCTGTGTCTTGTAAAAACTTCTGAAATTTGCACTATTGAATACATGACTTTATTTAGTTAAAGTACATGTAATTAGTATTGATGTGAAGCAAGTGAGCTTTCTGAAATGTCGAAAGGGTAAATAGTTGTCAGAGCAATGACTTTGGTTACTGAGAAACCATGTCCAAAGGACTGTGTCATGAGGTGCCATAGTTAACTCTGCTTAAGAATGATTGATAATCTGGCAGAGCAATGGCATGCACACTGAGAAATACATCTCACTCATCAAAGAAATGAGTTGAGGTATGTCATGAGGTGTAAATGTTAACTATGTTAATATAAAGCATGACTGTTAGTCACACTATGTGCTTAGAGATATTGGCGTCTGATCAACGTATATCCTCTAGTTACAAGGTGTGCACTGAACTAGAGTGCTCGTGAAATTTGTAGCATGAAAATTTGTTGAACAAATTGTAATATTTGAATATTGATGCAAAAATCAAATTGCTATAACCCTAGACAAAATCACATGACTTCATAATTGCTTGATCTCAATACTAGTGAATGTAATTTCGAAAGAAGTCAATAAATTTGATTATGTAAGAGAAAGGGAGGTTAATCAAGATATAAATATGAGGGCTTGGTTCATTTTTTATTAAACCGTGATTTTAGATATAAATACAGAATTTTATTGACAAACTTTACATACATCATGTTTAAACCCTGTTGATCAATAAAGTTCATTCATAAGCCCTTATAATGGAAGACTTTAAAAAATTATGTTTTGGATTTATGAGATTGGGATCTCCTTGAAAACCTTGGTGAATTCCTTGTGTTTGGAGCTTATTTGAAATTATTTTCCTCACTGTCCTTGATTCATCATGACCAGAACTTATCCTTGATTGTCACTGTGGTCTCCTTCTCATCCATCTCATAAGACTCCATTTATTCAGGGGGAGCTTCCTTGTCATATGAATCATGCTTGCATTCATATATTTAGGGGGAGATCTTGCATTTCTGGTTGCATCTGCATCTCTGCATTCATACCTCCCCATTGGTTTGAGTCATACATATGGTTGTACTAATGTTTTTTTCTGAAGTCAAAGGGGGAGATTATTGCCAAAGGGGGAGACTTTCATTCAATCATTGCATTCAGGTTTCTTTTGCTATCTCAAACTATTTTCTTTTTGATGAAGTCAAAAGGGGAGAATAGTTTGAGCCATCAGAATGACTCATAGTGTTGCCATCATCAAAAAGGGGGAGATTGTTGTGCCCCTGTGGTTTTGATGATTGGTTTTGATGTGAGTCAAACACTGTGAGTCACCATGCGATGTTCAGTCATTCTGTCACATCATAAATCATTCATATATATACATCTGTAAGGTTTATGCATTTTCCTGTCATACTATGAGTCATGGTTTAAGGTCTATGCATTTCCCTGTTTGTGGAAGTCCTGCACATTGCATCGGTTCAATATCTGCCATATGCATACACGGCATCAGTGCATTCATCAGTTGCATGCCATATAGTCAATGCTTGATTCACTACATATGATGTCTATACACTGTTGCATGCTCATTGCATATGAGGTCCTATCTGCACGTTATTAAGTCTGTACAGAGTCTTGTTGCATCGTGTGTTTCATGCATTTAAAGTCTGTACAGCCCATGCTCAGGTTATGTCTGTACATAATCTTGTACATTGCAACACAAGTCTGTACAGTGGTTGACTGCATGTCCGAGCATCCATGATTCAATGTGTAGACTTCCCTATCTGCATTTGTGCAACCTCACAAATGAAGTCTATACACTCGTTATCATGCATTCAAAGTCCATACATTCGCCGCATGTCTATCAAGTCTACACATCTGTCAAAGTCTGTACATTGTCTTTGCACAAGTCCATACACTAGCAAGTCTATACATCGGTTGCTGCATGCTCATCGAGTCTGCACACTAATGGCATGTCAGTGATACACAAAGTCTGTACAGCCATGCACTGCTTCGCTTGCATAAATAGAGTCCGAGCAGGGTTCATTACAGTCTGTGCATTGCTGCAACACAAAGTCCATTGCATCGGTCAAGTCTGCACATCACTTCATGCTTCATATACTCAAGACAAAGTCTGTACATTCCTTGTGCATGCATCATTTCTCAAAGTCTGTACAGCCCGTGGTTGCAAGACCAAGTCTGTACATCATCTTGTGCATGCATCGTTTCTCAAGCCTGTACATCGTCTTGTTGACGGCATGTGTGTGCATCTCGCTGCTAAGTATGTACATTGGCCAAGTCAAAACATCGCCACTTATTCATGCATATGTGCAAGTCTATACATTCCTATCTTTACCTACGTTCACTATTTTAGCACACACACGAAGTCAATACAGCCTTTGCATTGCACATAAAGTCTATACATTGCCTTGTTGCATTGTACGCATTCAAAGTCTATACATTGTTGTCACATGCACTCAAAGTCCACACATGGACACACTTAGCTTGTGTATTGTGCATCCATGCTTAAACTCTAGGCACAACAAGTCTGTACATTATTTTCTCATGCACGTAAGCGTCAAGTCTGTACATCATTCTCGCGTGCACATTAAGCCTATACACTCCCTTGTGACATGTCTATACATCGGTCGTTTTATACATACATAAAGTCAGTACATAATGTTTTATCTCTGCTTGATCGACTGAAGTAACTCTGTCATTAAACTGGCAGATGCCTGTCACGTGATCCGAGGATGGAAGGGCTGACAGGATGATGACACGTGGAGGAACCTTCTGGACGTGAAGGCGTGGGAATCACACGCCCAGTGTTGCTCCTGCTGGTGCTGCTATAAAATGAAGACTTCTCCATCAGGAGAAGGAGATCGTGATAGAAAGAGCAGAAGCAAAGAGAGAGAGCCTGCACGATCCAGAAGAAAAAGAAAAAGAGTGAAGAAGAGAAACATAGAAAAAGAAGAAAAAGAAAGAAGAAGAGAAGCAGAGAGGAGAAGAAAGAAGTTGCAGAAGAAAAGGAGAGAGAGAGAGAGAGAGCTTGTGAGGATCGAGAGAAAAAGAGAGAGAGAAGGGTAGAGAACTGAAGCCTTCATTGAAGATTTGTTCTTCTGGTATTGAGATCAAATCCATGCCAGATTGCTCCTTGACGAGCTACACTTTGTGGATTTCATTTCCAGCTTTCTGATTGCTATATTTTCATTTCTTGTTTTTACTTTACACTTCCTTGGCTTGCTTTTTTCCGATACTCTATAGTGAGGTCGGGGTTCCTCCTGTGGTCTCAGGAGAAGGGAGATCTGTTCTCCAATTTGCTAGTGACTGTGTGTCACTAGTGGTTCCCTCTGGGTTTCAGAGGAAGGGAGTCTCTGACTCTGGGTTTGTAGGTAGTGGTTGCTTCCTATGGGTTCCCTCCTAGTCTGTAGGAAGAGAGACGTTTGTCTCTAGTTTCTAGTGATTGTGTGTCACTAGGGTTTCCCTCCTGGTCTGGAGGAAGAGAGACATTTGTCTCTAGTTTCTAGTGATTATGTGTCACTAGGGTTTCCCTCCTGGTCTGGAGGAAGAGAGACGTTTGTCTCTGGTTTCTAGTGATTGTGTGTCACTAGGGTTGCCCACCGGGTAGAGGGGAGTTGTTCCCTTGGTCAAGCTGTTAGGCAGCACCTGTTTGCAGACTAAGTCTGCGGTTCTAGTTTTTGCTAGTGGAAGCCTCACTCCTGTTTGGAGTGAGGGGTGGACGTAGGTCTGTGGACCGAACCACCTAAAAATCTTGGTGTTTTATGGTTTGCTTTTGCGTTATACTCCATATCATCTACCTCCCATTCATAGGTTATGCATGCGTCATTATTTGTGTTATCCTGGGGAGTTAACTTGATTGTGAAGTGCTTGTTCATACGCTCAGTAGAACTTCTTCTCTTGTGTGAGTCTGGTTTCTCAGTTCATGAAAAGAGAGAAGCTCCGTTGTTTCATTAGTTTATATTCAGTTCAGTTAAAAGTCTATTCTGTGTGACAGCTTATTGTTGAGTGCTCAATTGATTAAGCCATCTGAGATTTTAAGTCCGCAATATTTTTTATCGGGGATTCATTCACCCCCCCCCTCTAAATCCAGGCCTTGCACCCCAACATGACGTGGGCCTACGAAAGTATGGACATCCCTACTGTCTGGTATGAACCATCCCAAGATAAGCCTAGGATCTATAGGGGCAACAATATGACACACTTAGTCTTCCCCTCCCACCTGGGACCTGGGTAAAGAGAAGTAGGTCTCTACCTCCTCCAGTAAGATAGTGGCCTCGAATGATGGGAAAATGAATGTATGAGTTTGAGGATGCCAAATTTCAACTAAGGCCGAGATGCTGTGCCAATCAAGAGAAAGCTTTGGGTAGTTCTGACCTAACACTAGGAGAGGTTGTAAGTGCCAAGATCTTAGGATAGATGTCACTCCTAGGGGCAAGGCGCGGACCATGGGAGCCAACCAATTCAAGGTGGAATACCGCCTGGGGCCAGGGAGAAGCTGAGGCGGGAAGAAAGAAGATGGAAAAAAAGAGAGAGGAAGGAAAAGCATGTAAGTAAATGAAAGAAGTGAATTGAATGAAATCACGATTAACTTACCTCTCTCAAAGGGCTCAAGCTGAGATGTCGCGGGATCGCGGTCAGTCGTTGGAGCACTTCCCGCTCCTTCCTGGTCGGCTTTGGCCCTTCAAAAGATGCTCCCTCCATGGAACTCCCTTCTAGGGCCCTCTTCATGATGATTTGGTGATGGATAGCAAAGGTTTCAAGGGTTAGAAGGAGGAGGTGTGTGAATCACGAATTTAGGCTCCCCCTTCTACTTATAGGGCTTGTTAGGAAGCCTAGGTCTCTTGAGATCGGGATTGGATAAGTCTAGGGCAGGCTAAGATGAGGTTTGGATGGGTTTAAAGTAGTTTGCCCTCGGGTTAAGGACTCTCCAGGAGAGCCCCATTCAAGTTTGCAGGATGCCCCATTGGACGGTCTTACGATAGACCGCCTATGTCATTACGCGGCGCATGACAGACCGTTTATCATTTTCCAAAGAATTTGAGGGCAGGAGTTTAAGTGGCCTGATTTAGACCATTCATCTTCTTATACGGCCTATGGTAAACCGTTCAACATTCAGAACGGTTAATATGAGACCGTTCAATTCTCCTTGGAACGGTCTATTAAGGACCGCGTATCACTTTCAACGGCCCACTGAGAACCGTTCTTCTGATCTGAAGCCCTTGTCCAACAAGTTGTGCACCTGTCCAACTAGTAGTCGTGCTGTCTCTCGTCTCACTCATTTGGCATCCCTCATCTTACTCATTTGGCTATCTCTCATCTCACTCATTTGGCGTCTCTCATCCCACTCATTTGGCGTCTTTCATCTCACTTATTTGGCGCCCTCATCTCACTCATTTGATGTCAATCATCTCACTCATTTTGTGTCACGCTCTCTCTCTCCCACTCAGAGTCGGCGTCCCCCTGTCTCACTCGTGGTCGTGTCGCGTCACACCCATAGTCGTGTCTCACCCGTAGTCGTCGTCTCTCACTCACACACTCGTGTCGAGTCAGTAGTCGCATTCATCCATCCATCCATCCATCCATTCATAGAAATATACAAAAAAAAACTATCACTATCATATCATATCATGTACAAAAGTCAGGCCCCAAGTACAAGAGTCAAGCCTGACCCTCTCCCTCCTTATGGTCGCTATCGTCTCCTCCCTCCAACCTCTTCGATGGTGGGGCCATCGGAGAAGTCACCTCGTCTCGGCGGCACCGTAGTCTCTCTTCCTCCTCATTCCTCCGCTGGCCAGAGGAACCCGCCAAGTAAGTCCTGAAAGAACCATGGGTCCTACTCGGAGCACCGCTCCTCGACCTTTGGCTCATCTCCCGGAGGATCTCCACCTGGCCCTCCAGCCTCGAGACCTGACGTTGGGCCTGCTCAGCCTCGGTCCTGTAGCGCTCCGCCTCAGTAGCACTGGCTCGAAGACGCTCAACCTCAGCTCGTAGGAGCGCCATCTTAACGGTATCGTCTGGTCTACCCTGTGCAAGCTCCTCTCGCAGTCGGGCGATCTCCTCCCTCAAATGCGCTGCCTCCTCCCGAGCCGCTACCCGGCTCTGCTCCAGCTCCGCCCTCAGCAAGGTCAGCTCGGACGTCTGCATGCACATCTCATAGTCAGTCAATTGCATTTCATACATTTCATAAGCATAAGTAACAAAAGGGGAAGTGTAGTGATTTACTTACCCTCTCGGTGAGTGCCACCTCGGCCGCTTTGGCCCACGCTACCATCCTAGTGAAGTCGGCCTCCTGCTCAGCCCGATCTGTAGGAGTCTGGGTAGAAGAAGAAGAAGGAGCATCGGCCCCCTGTCGCTGGGCACCCTCGGCACGCTGCATCCAAAACTCCAGGTCAGTCACATGCACAATCATAATCATAAGCATTTGCATAGTTTAAAGAGTTTAGAGTTTAGAAAACTCACCAGTAAGGCCAGGGCCTGCCGGGCCTCGTCCCGCTCCCTGATGGTGGAGTGCAGGAGCCCCTGCAGCTCCACTAGTCGTCCCTCAGGGTCAATCTACATTTAGAAGTCCATGTGTCAGTGCATCATCATATAGGAATCATAAGCATAATAAACAGAGTTTGGGTTTAGAAGTCGTATCGGTCAGTGGGCACCCCGGAACACCTGGTCCCGGTAGTGTCTGGCGTACGCAGTGTAGTACGCTGAGTCGCTCTCCGCTCAGACGGTCACCACCCGCCCGAGAGCTGTCCAGTCAGCCACCTGCGCAGCGTTACTCGTAGACCAATCAAATGCTACCGCTAGGCCCCGGGTAGTCTTCGTTACTCGCTCCCCCGCCTTCTCAGGCGCCGAGAACTCTACAGCGGGATGATGGACCCCGATGGTCCTCATCACCAATCTATAGTGCAGTGGCTCCACCATATTCACGCAGTGAAGCCACACATCTCGTCCGGTAAAAGCGAGGGCGCCAACCACCCAAGGCTGACCCTCCTGGCCCTCCTCTGTGTAAGGTGTCCACCGTACCTGCAAAGAAATAGAAAGTCGCATCAGCATCATCATTATATAAGAATTGTATTTAATTAAAGAGTCTAAGTTTAGAAGCATACCGAGGCAAACGGTAGAGCGTCGAGGTCGTCCTGCAGCTCTCGGATCTGTCGTCTCAGGGCTGCAGTCTCCCGAGGTGCTGTCCACCTCTGGGCGATCGACAGAAGCCCAGGACGGGTCTCCTAGCCTCTGCCCAACCTGCGTAGGTGTACGTAGGCCCACACCTACATCACAGCATCGTGTCAGCATTTAGGAAACATATAGAGTTGCATAATTAAGTCTAGGGTAAGAGTCGTACCTGGAGTAAGGGGGAGAATCCCCCGAGCATCGTCCGACGGGCCGTCGAACTCAGCGTGTCAAACAAGAACGCAAGGACTACTGCTCCCCACCTGTAGTCGCCCACGTGGCTCAGCTCCTCGAGGAAAGGAAGGAAGTGGCAGCTCAGCACATCCGCTCTTGTGGAGAAGAGGAGTCGCCTGAACATCAGCATCATGAATCGTCGTAGCACTCTGTCCGCCTCTGCTCCCGGCCCCGCAGCTACCCTCGGCTGCGCCAGCTCCACCAGCCGCTGTAGGTGCTCCTCCGGCTGCTCACCAACTGCAACTCCCGCCCGTCGTAATCCCAGGCTATCCTGGAGACTAGCCCGGGGTAGGAGTGTCGACTGCCTCTCGGGATGCCGCAGTTCTAAGCCTAGCAATCCCCGAGCCATCGCCCGGTAGTCGGGAAAAGTGGTCCCGCTAACCGGTGCCCCGTGCACTCGAAGGCCAGTGAGCCTGGCCACGTCCTCCAGCGTGGGGACCATATGGCCCCACCGGAAGAGGAACATCTGACTCACTGGGTCCCAGCAGTCGTGCATGGCGTAGAGCAGAGCTGCGTCGAACCGACACACCTCAATGCTCAGGAATGGGGCGAACCCCATGGCAGCCAACCGCTCCCTCTGAAAGTTCGGCAGTGCTAAATACACTGCGCGGACCTGCATCCATGGGGTGTGGGTCCTGCGCTTTCCCTGCATTCATTCATTCATTTTAGATGCATTTTAGTAATTTTTTTAAGCATTTTATTTCATATATAAATAAAATCATCAAGGTTTAACTCTCTGTTGGAAAAGCGGTCTCCCACAAGCCGCTCATCCCTTTGAACGGTCCCATGTGCACCGTTCTAATCCCTAGGTTCTGTGTTTCAAATGGGCTAGCATTGGCCGTTCTTATCTTGAACGAGTGAGCATGCACCGTTCTTCCCTCAGGTTTCTTAGTTTCAAATGGCCACTCCTGGGCCGTAGGAAGGTTGGGGGGTCCTATAGGGACCGCGTTGTTCTTTGTTGATAGGGTGTTGAACGGACCAATGCGGTCCGTTTGTCGTTTGTACGGTGAGCCTCTCACCATCCTTACTTGGTTCGGTTCTAATACTATGTGAATTTGAACAGCTACCCCTGAGCCGTGTGGGTTTTGGGCGGCTCTATGTGAGCCGTCTGTTTTCGTTTGTGCGGTTTTGTCTAAACCGCCCTACTGTCGTCTTCCCCGACGACGGTGAGGGCTTCCCCACCGGCGGGGAGGCCACCATGGCGCCCCAAACCAGTCCTTAGCCTCCCGAATCTCCCCGAAATCCCCTTAATCTAACATGCATGGTGTAAACATGGAAAAGAAAAGAGGTTTCGGTGCACCTACCTCGGTCAGACGGGGTCCCTTGGCCGGCCTCTCCGCCGGAGCAACCTCCCCGGCGTCTCCATCTCCGGGCGCGGCGGCTTCGGTCCTTTCCTCGGCCTCGAAGGCCGGCGGGAGAGTACCTCCCTCGGCAGGTGGCGTTGCCGGTGTTTCCTCCGCCGGTGTCTCCTCCACCGCGGCGGCGGTCGTCGGCGGTGGTGCGTCCATGTTCGTCGTCGAAGGGCATCTCGCTTGGTGTTTTGAGCGCATATGAGATGAGGGAGTGAGAGGGGTTGAGAAGGGAGGGAGCTTAGGGGTGAGAGAGATGGAGAGAGCGGAAGATGGGGCTCGGTGTGCCCTTCGTTCTCTCTCCTACCGTCGATTATGGTGGAGGGAGACGAAGGGTTTTAGCATTTCAAGGTTGCAGAGGTTATGCGGTCTATCGTTAGACTGTCCTTCGTTTGAACGGTTGTTAGGTGACCGTTCATCTTCAACGGTATGCTTTTTAAGTCGGTTCAAATTCCATCATATATACGGCTCACATATAACTGTTCTTCTTTGGGCGGTTGGTATGTAACCGTTCATGTTTGAAATTGTCCCACCCCCATTTCTGCACTTAGTGTTCAAATTGATGAATTTTGATATAATTACAAATCTTGTTAACAATTTTATGTGCAGCATCAAACTCTCACTTGCCGTTTCACCTGTACAGGTAAGTCAAGTATGGCCTTCTAACCTTATCACCCTTATTGCATTATTATATGGTACTATAATATATTATCTCGAGAACCAGTTGGTTATCTACGTGTTCCAGGATCTGATGTTCCCCTTCAACAAAAACGATGATGATCCAGGTTCACGCGTTTGACCTTCGGATAGGCCATTAAGTTGGGAGATCCCGAGGAGGATAGTTCTATCCTACACACTGTGGTTGCGGATGGTATCTTGACTCTGATTTTCTCAGCTTAGTAATATTATTCTCGAGTATTTTATATTTTAATCTTTCTTCGCATTTGTTTTAACGATTTCTTTTATTTTAGCCCAACATGCATCATACACATCCTTTTGAGCATTCATGACCCATGGTTTGCCTGCAAAATGTCCCACTGGTGATGGTTAACTATGCGTTCAGTGTTTGAGTAAGAGTAACTAATTCCACTCTGAGTTGGAAGGTTCTCTTTGGTCATTTCACTTGGTTTGGTTGATTAAGAGGTCCCCTTCTGGAGCTTTAGCCTGTTTCCTTTACTTTTGCTGCCTGCTTTTGGCCTCCTCATTGGACCGCGGGATTGTGTCCCCCACGAGGTTGGTCTTGTCAATTTGTTTCATTTCGTTTAGTTTAGTTCCTCTAGACTGGTGTCACCTTTTGTTTTAATCATTCCTTGCGTATAGTTCAGAGTTTTCCGGAAGATTCCTGTCGCTTGTTGGTAAAAAATGGGTGTCGTTGTACCTTAACGCCCGCTTTCCGGTCCACTCCGCAGCATTTTCGCTCCATCTCCATGTTCCATGTCACTTTCGCTTCACCTCCGTTCGCTCCCCTGCAAAGAGGACGTTTAGGAGGGGCATCTGTTGACACCTATTTTTTGCCGATAAGTTGAGTCGTTCCTCTTACTCCCATTTGTTGATGCCTCGAGTTGTCCATCACTCGTTGGGGCTATTTTCAGGCATACTTTGGGCCAGTTTTATGGGTAGCCTCCCTCCCTGGTTAGGTCCAAGTTGATTCATTGCTTAACGGGCCTTGGTTTTGGTTGATTGAGCTTTTCTATGGGTTTGAACACCCATGTGCATGTACGGTTCATCCCTGGCCGCCCAATCAATGTGCGGTTGCCTGTGGACCATCCATCTATTTTGGAATATTTTGGTTAATTTTTTGAATTTCCACCGACAAGCATTTATGCGGTCCTCTTCTAGCCGTTCAACATGATGGACGGACGGATGGTGGCCGCTCATCTCTCAGAGTCCTGCGCTTAGTGGTTTTCTCATATAATTATCCAATTAATCTATTTATCACCGACAAGGCTAGAATGGTTTGTCTTTGGCCGCTCAACTGTTGAACGGTCTCATCTGAGCCGTTCATGTGTGAGAGTTCAACGCCGAGGATTTCGGTCAGTTCAATGGATAATTTGGATTATTTATGATTTATTTTAAATTTCCACCGACGGGGTTGGACGGCCAGGACATGGCCGCACATCCCGTTGAGCGGTCTATCGTAAGACCGTTCATCCGTTCGATTCCTGAATTTCAACAGATTTTCTCTCTCTCTACGTGATTTTATCCTTAACTTCTCCCGTCATTTTCTCCGCGGATAATGAACCATTTTGAGTGCCGTTTCGACTGGATGAGAGGTAATTTGATTATCTACGATTTTCCTTTGATTATCTCGACCTGAAAATGCTTCTAAACCCTATTTTTGGGGCTGGCTTTCTAGGCTCTATAAATATACCCTAAAGGCCGGGTTTGAAAAAGGGGGAGATTTTCGGTCGATGGCGAAGCCCTGCCGCATTCTTGAGCGACCTAGCACCAAGGAGGGAGGCTTTCCACGTCCATATAAGCCTCCAGTTCAGGGAGTAGTCTAGTTTTCTAGTCTTGCATGTTTGATACGTTTTGTCCATTTTTTTATTGCATGCATCACTCTTCTCACTTTTTCCCTCACATTTTTCTTCACCTTCATTGCCATGCACACACCCACCCACGTTTATGACACCCTAAGGGTTTAAAATTCCCCAGGTATCCCTCTTTCCACTTATTCATGTTCATTTCTTATTATTTTGGCATCTACTACACTTTTCAGTTCTAATCTTGGGTTTCTTCTGTCTTCTTCACGTCATTTTTGCAGGTCAGCAATCCCTAGCACGAGGCCCGTCCCCTCTGGCCGACCGGAGAGGGTGGAGGTTGGATCCTTTGTGACTTCTGGCGTGGTGGTCTTGCGCGGTTCACTACCATCCGTTCAAGGAGACGTGCGGTGCTACCTGGACCGTCCTTCTTCTTCTTGCGGTCGTGATAGAGCCGTTCAACTGCCAGGAGTGCTTCATCCTGCATCCTCTGCAGCGTTCTTAAGCGGTCTATCGTGAGACCGTGCAACTTATAGGCGGTTCTTCCTGAGCCGTATATCTCTCCAGCACTGCAGGTCAGGCGAGTACCTCTCCCTCTTTCCAAGGTACGGCGTGTTCATCACGTTCGGTGCCTTGGTGGCGATCACATGTTTTTCGTTCCTCCCTCTCCCTCTGTCTTCATTCATTTCCCGTGTTGGATATGGTAGGATAGACATTGGGAAGGAATTAGAAGAACGGATGGGAGGAGAAATATATCTACAGCATTGGCGGCCATGAGGGCGTTGAAGATATCGGGTATACTCTCGGGCAATGGAGGGTATTGGGCCCTTTTGGGACCCAGTGGTCTTCTCGGCTGTTGCGGCTGTTGTTGTGCATAGTTTGTTGGCGGGGGCACTTGGTGGTATTGTGGAGGTTGATTTTGTGGTGCTAAATGAGGTTGTTGTTGTTGTTGAGGTGGAAGAGGCCGGAATGTCTGAGGAGGATTATCACTTGGTTGGTGGACTTGATTTTGGAAGGCAAGTTGTTGTGGTGGCGGCCTTTGGTTTGGAGGATGGCAGAAGGGTGTGGAATTACCAAATGCGCTCACCTGCTCGTTGGTGACGGTGCCCTCGATGGTTCCACCACTATTGCCAGCATTAACATTCTTCCTCATCATTTTCGGTCTTTGTTCAAACATACCCATGATGGGCGAGTCTTTCATTTGAGTCTGTATGTATCTTGCTCTCTCATAGAGCTCTTCCATTGTGCTTAGGTTATTCATAGCCAAAATGTGATGGAACTGTGGAGTGGAGTTTGATATGATCATCTTCACCTGCTCCATTTCTAACAATGTGTCTTTCAATCTTTCAGCCATGGCCCTCCATCTATCGGCAAACAAAATGAAGTCCTCCTTGGGCTTCATCTTCTCGGCAACTAAATCTGTAACTAACAAAGATGGACCCACACGGTCCTTGTACTTATATAAGAATTTCCGCTGAACCACATCAAAATCGCCGGCTTCAGCTGGCTCTAAAGAATAGAACCACTCAAGTGCTGGACCATCTAAAGACCGCCTAAAGAGATAAGCTAAGGAAGTCTTGTTGTCCTGCCAGAACGACGCCTCGTACATGAAGTCTTTTAAGTGAATGAACGGATTGCCCATTCCATTATATCACCAAAAATTGGGCATCTCAGACGGAGGCAGATGAAAAACTGGCAGGGTAGGAAGAGTAACTTCTGGAGCGGTCTTCGGTGCCGTGACCTTTTTCAGCTGCTCCTCCATGCTAGCAATTTTCTGGAGGAGTATGGTGTTGGTATCAGAGTCGGCTGGGGCTAGATTAGAAGAGTATGGATTTGGCATAGGCCTCCTTAAGAACTGAGGAACTGGAGGTTGTTGGGGCCTAGCATATGAGTGACTTGCCTGTTGAGCCGGCGTAGACGTAATGGGAGTTGGTGGGCGCGAAGGCACCCTATGTGCGACCGCCTTGTCATTGGGGGTATTAAAGGAATGGCCACCCGCGGCCTGAGGTGGATTCGAGGATGACGGGACATACTTCCCTTTTAAAGCGGCGTGGACCGCCTGATGTTAAGAATCGTCTAACTGAGATAGAGCTGTGAGGAAATCATTGAAATTGAAGGAAGGGGAGACATCCCCGGAGATATTTTGGGTGGTAGGTTGAGTTTGGAAAGAAGGTTCAACCTCCTGAGAAGTGGTGTCAACGATGTGAACTTGAGGATAATGAGTAGGAGAGGGAGCATGGTTCCCCTCATAATAAATAGGATCCTGAGGGGGAACCTCATAAGATGGGTCAAATTGACCCTCCTCATAACCATCATAGGAGTAACCGTAGTTGGCCATGTTGATGATTTTACCTGAACGGAGTTGCATGTCTAAGGAGAGGAATGTATTTCCAATCAGCAAGTATAAGCAGGAAATAACCACCCAATCAAGGAAGTTGTACACACAAGTTGTAATGGACCCAAGATTTTAAGATTTTTCTTGAGGTTAAAATGGATTTTAAAGGTATGATCAATTCTCTCCCTTCAATGTGGGTCCTAGTTGAGAGTTTGGGTGTAATCTTCGGGTTGACTAAGTTCTTTCTCTCTCCTCACCAATGTATGGGTTAACTAAACTCCGGGTGCTTCAAATGGTACAACCGGCCCGGCGTCCGTGAGGGAATCCACGGGTGCGGGGACTTACGGAGGCCTTGGAAAAGGAATTTCCAGTCCAAAGAGATGAAATGCTCAATGGAGGGTCGTTCCAATTCTAAGAAAAGGTGTGGGATCCTAGGAATGTAGAGAGAGGAGGTCTCTCAACCAAATGCCCTAGAATGCACACTAATGCAGGCAGAATCAAGCAATAATAATCAGATAAGCAATAAATGCAACCAACAGATGAAGGTAACAGCCGTAACCAAGGTTCTGTGAAAACATAACAAAATGATGACCTGATCGAAGTCGCGGCCTCAACAAACAGCGACTGGGTGTCAGTCTCTAATCACTGTAAACAGTGCGATCAGAGAACAATCAAAGTAAAATAGCGCCTTGGTGTGAGGCGCTGAATGTGCAAATAACGCCTCTGTGGAAAGGCGTCAGATATCAGTGAACAACATCAATGAGGAAATGACGCCTTGGTGTGAGGCATTAGATGAAGGTATGACGCCTCTATCGAGGGGCGTCAAAACTCAGTAAACAGTAATCAGGAATAATCAAGAGGATCAATAGCAATCACAGTTGTGACGCCTTGGTGTGAGGCATTAAATGAAGAAATGTCGCCTCTGTGGAGGGGCGTCGATTATGAAAATAAGGAAAATACTGAAAAATAAATAGAAACAGCGCCTCTGCGGGAGGTCGCTGAATGTAAAAATGGCGGCTGCAAGGCAGGCGCTAATCAGTTCCAAAGAACAAAAATGAATAAAAACTAATGAAAATTAGATTTCTTTTCTTAAAAATGTTATGGACAACTCAAAAATTGGCTAATCTAGTGGGAGGTGTGCACGTGGTGCACAAGGGGAGTGTGCTACGTGGAGCACTAAGGAGGGGCACACGTGGGTGTCGAAGGAGGGGCACGCGAGGGTGCCCAGGGGAGGGGCACACGTGGGTGCCAATGGAGAGGTAATCAAAATAAAAACAACAAGAGTCCCACCGTGATCGCCAATTTGTGAACGTGTCACATAGACATTCAAAAAAGAAGAAAGAGAAAAATGAAAATGCTAAAAGCTAAGCATGATATGATGAAAATAAAGGGAAAGAAGATAAAAGGAGCATGAGATGCTCTAAAGGAGGGTGATCGCCAGAGGGGTTACCTCAAAAATATAAAGGATGATCGCATGTACCTTGTAAAGAAGCGGGTGAGATTGTGAGCTCTTCCTTCCTCCTTGTACCGGCCGGCCGATGAAGGGGGTTTGTATGTTGATTACCCTTGCAAAACAAGCAAAAAAATAAGCAAATATGTGGATTAGCCAAAGTGTGTGTAATATCAATGCTCTAATAAAATGTAACTATGCAAAGTGGGCATGAACACACCTTGTGTGTTTTTGTTTAAAACCCCTAAGAGGAGCAAAAGGGATGGAGATATATGCTATGATATGCAAATAAGATATATATGGCGCAGAGAAGATCTCTGGTAAATAACTAGAGAGAGGGATGTGTGTGTATGATGAATAATGATAAACTAAAAACTAAAGAGGAGGGGCGCCCTTCTGCTGTGTGTATCAACAGAAAAGGGAGAGGAAACGAAGAGCTTCAGCTGCAACGAGAAGAAGCACCGGCTGAAGGAAGACTACCGCCCGTGGAGGAAGAAGACCACCGCCGGAGGGGGAACACTAAAAGAAGAACATGTAGAGAAAGGAAATCTCTTCTCTCTTTGTTGGTTTGTGCAAACTCTCAGTGCGACTATGTTCTCTCTTATTCTACCTGTTGCGCGCGAGGGACATCGTGGGGGTATTTATAGCGCTAAAATCCTTATTCTAATGGGATTAAAACAAGGAAGGCTATCCTCCAGCAAGGATCTCCCTTCCCCAATCGAATAGGGTGTTAAAATGAGGAAAGATGCTTCACGGGAAGGTAGCAGACGAATAGGAGATGGAACTGAAATGACGACATGAAGAAGGTCGCTATTTGAAAATGACGACAGCCATGCAGTCGTTGATTCTTGGGTTTAATTATAGAAATAAATGACTTTCCACATTTTAAAAAATAGGAAATGATGCCTTAAAGAATGTCGTTATTTTAATCATTACCTTATCAACTGACGTCAATTCATTGAATTTTTGTTTGATTGGGATTCGTAAAAACCAAAAAACACCAAGAACTGACGCCTGCGCACGCAGTCGTTTAATTATAAAACCGCGACACACCTCAAGTCGTCAATTAAATAACGCCCTTCCTCCAGGCGCTAATTACAAATATGATAGGAAAAATACCAAATAAATTAAAAAAGCTTCATATTAAGCCAGTATTGAAGTCCACTATGGGGCAGCACGTGGTGACATGAAATTTACTCATCATAGCATCGATTTTGGCGTGTCTACAATGCTGCTGTGGGAATAAGGCTAATGGTGGACACTCCAGGGTGGGGTCACTCTCAAAGGGAGGAGACAGCTCAACGACTCACTAGGAATCACCGCTGGGTCCCTGTATGTGACTAGATTCGAGACATAGAATGGTAGAGCCGATCCCAAATTCTGGCAAGTCTACAACGTACGCATTAGACCCGACTTGCCTCACACTCCAAAGGGACTTACATCATGAGCTGACTTTAGACTGACTCGTATGCAGACTCTCACAGACTGTACGAAACAAACACTCACACATGACCCTAGACAAACCTAGACACTCACAGTAATACTATGACTGATGACAAAGAGATACAAACACAAGGGATGACTCGGTGAGAATGACGGACACCGTCTACATACACTAAGTGTAAAGAAAGACTGACCCACAACTTGATGCCGTGAGTCTCATCCCTCGTCAACCGTCTCCGGTTCGAGAAGACTCGCCCGTGGGTATGGAAGTGTGGGAGGATGAGGGGGCGGGTGACGGGAATGTAATCCGGACGTCTGGTGTGGAGCATGGAAAATGGGAAGTCCGGATACTATCTCTCATACGCGTGGCAGAAATCAGACCATACCGTGTCAACATAGGGTGTCGACAATGGTACGGTAGTCACTAGTGGCTTCGCTACCGTAGGAGAGACAGGTAAGAGCGGGATGGCTGACTGTATAGGGTCAGTGGCTGGCATATCCACCGAGGGCAAAGTGGGTGGGATAGACAGCTCCGGGATGACCTGTGGGGTTAGGGTAGCTAACAGACCCTGGCCCTCTCTTGGATCACTTTTTATCCCCCGAACATCAGCGCGATACTCCTCGGCCAACTCTTGGTCGGCCTCATAACTCACTAGAATAAGCCCTGGTGAGGCATCCTCTGAATGGTTGTCCTCTAAGGTAGGGGAATGTGAAGGACGCTGGTCAGAGAAATGGCTAATCCCACTATAGGGGGCCACATGGGTGGGTTCTGGGAGAGGTGGTGGGCGTGAATCCGGAGGCGAAACGGGCCGCTGGCGGTGGGTGGTTGGTGACACGGAGGTGGTTGGCTGAATGCCATCGTGGAATACGAACTCGCCGGGTAGGTAAGGTGGGTGTAAGGTGCAGGTCCTCATATCCCGATCAAAGGTCGCTCGCCTCTCTTCCAACCAATTTTGACCTAAAATGATTCATGGATCAGCAAGTGTGTCGACCTTGCACCATGCTCCATCGTCATAAAGAACGGGGCCGAACTTCCATTGGAACTCTACGAATGCTAAGCCACCATTGAGAATAATTTCCCTGGTCTTAGAGAGAGACTCAACTATGGCTTGTGAGACACAGTTAGATGACACCCTACTGATGAAGTCGATTTCCGTATGCAACCCATTAGGTAGGATGGCAATGGACACTATAGGGCACTGGAACGACTCAGTTGTGGGCTTAGGGGTCGGGTCAACCGGTGGTGCAATGATAGGGGCAAGACTCGGGGGTTGAGCCATGAAAGCCTTGAATTGAGCCACCAAGGATGACCAATCGGACGCACGGTCTTAGGGAACGGCCATGGGGCTGGTGGGTAGTGGTCATGCAGACACATGATGACAAGACCGGCTGACTCTTTATTGGACTAGACACGACCCTACAACAACAATGTAAAGTTGGAATGCAGACTCGACTACAAACCTAGACTCAACCCATATACGATACGTGGCGGAGTTTTGATCCTAAGATCGCACTCATGCAAGTGTGCTACCATCCCGATAGGCATAACCTATCATTCCGGGAACACCTTTTGATATACCGGGTATCATAATGCAATGTGACACCTTGGACCAACTACCCTAGACTCGACTTAGCTCTGATACCAATTTGATGCGGGATGGGATGCGAACCTGGGACTCTAGCTCGTGGACGTCCCTAAGCAAGGGAAATGCGTGGATCTGTGCGGTTGAGAAATTGACAATGTGTCTCAGGTATCGGCTTTTCTGCATGCTCGGATTGCGTCACGTGACTGGTTCCACTCACTCACTCTCACAGCGGTGATAAACTTTTGACGAGCTAGTTATCCTATCGCTCATGCAGCGGCATACGAATATGTACGAGGAAAGCAAATGCTAAAGTGGGAGCGGACACGATACCTCCATGCTCCGGGCGTGGGGAAGACGACCCCGGCCGAGAATCGTACTCCCGGTACAGTAATAACCAATAATTACAGAAATGAAATTATCGCCCACTCCACGTAGGGAGGTAAAGGACTACACGTGGACCCGGGAGTAACGGGTTCGGGTTGACGGGCAGTGATTTGGGCAGCTCCGACGGTGGCGCGTGTCGACAAACGTCGTGCCCACGCCCTGGTCGGAGGGCCGATTGGGCTGGGAGTGGTACCGTTGCGGTGTGGACTCCTGGAGGGACGATCCCTAGGAAGGGGAGGCGCTGATTCGCCTTGTGGAAGGCGAGGCGGCCGACTGGGGAACATTGTGGCCTGCTGTCCACGGGCCTGTATTGCTGTTTCGGCACTGCGCGACCCGGCGAAAACACTTGTTGTGACCAACTCCGACGTCGGATCGACGCGAAACCAGTACCGCTGCGAAGCTAGCTTAGAGATCTTCAACCACCTATTATTACAATAATTTTCCTATCTCTGTATACTCCGTGGCTGAATTTACAATAGGCTGGCTCACAGAACCAGATCAGACAGAGCAGAAAGTGGATCTGCCTGAGAACTCGATTTGATTAGAGGGGAGACGATAGATCTGGGTGATGGAAATTTTATGGGAGATGTAGGGGGAAGTAAGGAACATGAGAGTAATTTTTATGTATTTTTCTGAGGAGGTTTGATAGGGGAAATGGATTTTATGGTGGAGAGGGGTCGGATCTGGACTGCACAGGACAGAATAGAAATCGGTTTTCACAGAGATTTTTATGATGGGTAAATGAACTCCTAAAATTGTGAAAAAATTTGGGGAAAGGGGTTTTGGTGGACAGAAAACACAGTCCAAATTTTAGATCAATCTGAAATTGGAAAGGCAGTCAGAACGAATAAGAGTTGGGCTGCTAGAACACAACTCTGCATAGAGACATAATCTGTAGATCGGGGGGAATAAATGGTAAAGGAAGATAAACAAGGGAGGAAAAATGTGAATTTTTTTGTGGACGCTGGGGGGAACGTGGGGAACTCACCCTCCACTTTTCAGTACGATTTGATCTCCTGATGGGGAGCCAAAAATTGGGCTTTAGACCTCTGTCCATCAATGGACAGATCTGCGACAGTGAGGCGGTGGTGGTGAGATGGCGGCTCGATGGCGGCGGCGGCGGAGCTTCACACTCCGAGGGGAGATACAATTTGGAATCCACCAAGTTTTCTAGGGAATCCACCCTAAGAATACATCAATCCAGCTGCAAGGAGAGAGGAGAGAGGAGGGGCGCCCTTGGGCCTTCTCTTGGCAAAATGCAATAATCTTTCATTAATTCCCACAAAATGGAAAATACAAGGGTTATATAGAAATGTATAAAAGACCAAAACTAGCCCTAGATCTAGGGTTTGGGAGGGGCAAATGGGGAATGAGATAATTAATCTCCCATGTGGTCAAATGACCAAATTACATAAAATACAACATGAATAAAATAGTATAAAGGGGGGGGCGCCCCTTTGAAAATGGGGTAGAAAAAATTGATTTTTCTTCCACTTTGTCTCCTTGGTCCAAGTCCAATCTTGGACTTTGAACCAGTCCCACATGGCCCATGATCCTAGGTGGACCAATGGGAAAGAGGGTGGGGGACCCTACTGGACCCACTGGCATTTTACATGGAAACCCAAAGATTCCTTAAGACTAACAAATCGGCTTATAATGCGTTACAATTGCAAACCCAATTAACCAAGGATATAAATGTAAACAAAATGACATAAATGTAAAAATAAAATGTTAGTGCCCGATGTTGATTCCCATCACTAGCAATGGTTCTGAGAGGGCTTGGCTGGGAATCGGAGACTGAAAGGAATGACCGGTTGTACCCGCAGCAGGGAAAGGCCAGCTTTACTGGTAGTAGCTGGGATATACGCCTTAGCCTGGCTGACGCCCGAACTCGTGCTCAGGTGTATAGTATAGCTTCATGTGTTTGCCATTAAGAGGTGGGAAGGGCTTGTGACCCTAGTGGTCGACGACTGTGTAGGCCCCGCCCTCGTAGACATTGTGAATGATGTATGGACCTCGCCAATTCAGCTGTAGTTTTTTACTGGAGTGCCTTGCCATGACTTCCTTTTCCTAGATCATGACGAGGTCACCTTGCTTGAAGGCACGCTGCCTGACGAGCTTATCATAGGCTCGCGTCATATGGGCCTGGTATACTTGTAGATATTTGTAGGCTTCGAGCCACTTGCCTTCTAGATTGGCCAGCTCCTCTAGCCTTCTCTGGTATTCATCTTCGTCAGGGCCGGCACGGCCGGTGTGGATCGCCAGTCGGTAAGAGGCCAACTAGACTTCGATGGGAACAATGGTTTCTACCCCGTAAGTGAGGGAGAACGACGAACATCCCGTAGGGGTTTTGTAGATCGTCCGGTAGGCCCATAATGCCTCGAAGACCTTTTCACCCCAATCACGTTTCCGATGGTTAACCATTTTAGCCAGGAGCATGCATAGGGTTTTGTTGAAGGCTTCCACCAAGCCGTTGGCCTGGGGGTTATAGACCGAAGAGGTTCTCCAATCGATGTGAAACTTGGCCGCTAACTGGTATACAGCCCTATTCTTGAATGGCGTGCCATTGTCTGACACTATGCGACTGGGAGTACCGAATTGGTAGATGATGTTGTGTCAGACAAATCTGGTGACCACTTCGCCGGTGACCTCCTACAAGGGGAGGGCTTCTGCCCAGCGAGAGAAGTAGTCGGTGGCGGCCAAGATGTATTTATGGCCCTTGGAAGATGGCGGGAAAGGCCCGACGATGTCCATGCCCCATTCTGCAAATCGCCAAGTAGGGGCTGTGGGATGCAGTGGATTGGGAGGTTTTCTAGGTACCGGGCCAAAGGCTTGGCATTGATGGCATGTACGGGCGTACTGGATGCAATCCGCGTACATGGTTGGCCAATAGAAGCCATTGAGTTTAATGTTATGCTTCATATGACCTCCAACCTGGTGCACGCCGCACAATCCGGTGTGAACTTCCTGCATAATGGCTCGAGCCTCGGCTGGAGAGACGCATCTCAGAAGAATCGACTTGTCCTTCTCGTGGACTAGTCGGTACATGAAGTTGCCAATCAACTCGTAAGAGGTTGCCCGGTGGAGTAGCTGGACCCTTCGAACTGAGTCAGGAGGGAGCTACCCTTTCTTGAACTTTATGATTGGTGCACGCCAATCTTCTTCTTCCGGAGGAGTGTTCCAGTCAAGGTCGTGGACCTCATAGATAGTGAGACCGACGTTTCCCTCGAGTGCGCTCGACATCACTCTTTTGTGCTGATAATGATGTCGACCTCACCCTTGGGCGGGAGCTTGATAGCCGCAGCCAATTTTGCCAGGGCATCTACATGGGCATTGCTGCTTCTAGGAATGTGATCTATTTAAAAGAAATAGAACTTCTGAGCTAATCTGGTGACGGCGGCGTGGTATGGGACCAACTCTAGCTTCCGCACGTCATAGATGCCGAGGACTTGCTGAACTATTAGCTGAGAGTCCCCATAGGCTTGGAGGCATTTGATGCCCATGTCGAGAGCCATCTGGAGCCCAATGAGTAGAGCTTCATATTTGGCCTCATTATTGGTCAGGGACCTCATGAGGGCGCAAGAGTTATACAAAACTCCGCTCAGAGGAGTCAGGAAGACAATGCTGGCACCTGCCATGGTGGCTGGATCTTGGTTGCTCTGGGTAATCCCTTGGGGAGCACCATCGAAGTAGAGCTCTCAATGGGGTATGTTGGCTGTGAGAGCGCTCTGATGCCAGTAATGCAAGACATCTCCACTCTGTTTAATCGGTCGTTGTGATTGGACAACAAGGGACTCCTCGTCAGGGAGGTCCGTGTTGATAAGTGAGTCATCTGGTACTTGATGGGCTGCCAAGAATTCAGCCATGCCCTGTCCCTTGATTGCCTTTCTTGGGACATAAGTGATGTCGTACTCCATCAACAGGAGGGCCCACCTTCCCAGTCGGCCTGAGAGGATGGGCTGTCTAAAGAGGTACTTCAGGGGGTCATGCTTGGATAAGAGCTCGACTCGATGGGACCGGAGGTAATTCCGCAGCTTCTTGACGATGAATACCAATGCCAAGCAAACTTTCTCCATGGAGGAGTAGCGATACTCGACACCGATCAATTTTTGACTGAGGTAGTAGAGCAGCTGCTCTTTACCTTCTTCGTTGACTTGCACCAGCAGAGCTCCTAGCGAAGCATCCATGGCGGTGATGTAGAGTATAAGGGGTTTGCCCTTGGCTGGTGCTCCCAGGACTGGGGGAGTGAGGAGATACTCCTTGATTTGCTCGAAAGCAGCATGGCATTCTGAGTCCCACAAGAATGGGGCGTCTTTCTTCATCAGCTTGCTGAAAGGCACGCATCGACCTGAGAGGTTGGAGATGAATCTCCGAATGTAGGTCAGTCTTCCTTGGAAGGACCAAAGTTTGGTGAGGTTTCTTGGTGGTGGAAGCTCCCGGATCGCGTTGATCTTGCTGGGGTCCACCTCAATTCCTCGATATCGGATGACGAAGCCAAGAATCTTGCCACTGGATACGCCAAAGGCGCATTTCATGGGGTTCATCTTGAGCCCGTATTGCCTGAGACGATCGAAGACTTGATGTAAATCACTCAAGTGGTCTTCCCATATTTTAGTCTTGACGACGAGGTCGTCAACGTAACATTCGACGATATTGTGTAGCATCTCGTCGAATATTTTGGTCATGGCCCTTTGGTAAGTAGCGCCGGCATTCTTCAAACCGAAGGGCATGCGCTTGTAATTAAAAATCCCTTTGGGGGATCTAAAAGATGTGTGGTTCTTGTCTTTGAGGGACATCTGGATTTGATTATAATCGGACGACCCGTCCATGAAAGACAAGGCTTCATGTCTGGTGGTCATGTTGACCATTCTTTCTGTGATTGGAACTGGGAAGTCATCCTTCGGACAGGCTTTGTTGAGGTCCCGGAAGTCGACATAAATGCGGACCTGACCGCTTTTCTTCTTAACTGGGACTATGTTAGCGAGCGAGATCGGATAGATACACGGCTCGATGAATTCGACCTCCGCCATTTTATTAACTTCGGTCGAGACCTGGAGTTCCAACTCATGGCGCATGCGCTGCTGTGGCTGTTTGACTGGAGCGATTGAGGGAGAAATAGCTAGCTCATGCTCCGCTATGGAGGGATCTAGCCCTAGCATCTCCTTGTATGTCAAGGTGAAGCAGTCTTTGTACTCGAGCAGGAGTTGCTTGTAATCCCACCTTTCTGCCTCGGTAAGGAGAGCACTAACGAACGTGGGCTGGGGGGCTTCATCTTCTCCCAAGTTGATTTCAACGAGTTCATCAACGGTTGCCTAGCCGCCATCCTCTAGCTCGGGAGGAGCGGGTTGGAAGTCGATGAAATCCTCATCATCGGTGTCGGCTTCATGCATTTCTTGATTCTCGAAGCCACTGGTTGACGCCGATGGCGCTGAAAAATTATTGTTGCTGGAATCCATCAAGGATTGATCTGGGCCGCCAACTTATAGCCAAAAGTTGTTAACCGGGGCTACTGAGGTTTCCCTAAAGTTGCCTGCTAAAGCCGGCAATCATTCACAGCTAGTATTCTGGATCCACCCGTCATCAGGAGAGTTTGTTGAACTGAATCCTTTGACCGGCTGGATGGCAGGAGGAGCTTCTTTGGCCCCGAGGTCTTCGCAGGAAGGCGAGGAAGGTTCCTCAACTGTTTGGACTAGAGTGTCGACTTTGACGGGGATCAAGATTAGGATCTCCTCTCCTCGTCCCCGGAGCTATCAAATTTGGCCCCGACTTGAGCCCGGTCGTCGATCGGCTGTGTCAAGCCTGTGACATTGATTGCGTAGTACACGCGGAAGTCTGGGTCTTGGTCGTAACCAAGCCCCCTGGTATCCTTATGAAAGGATGGGGGTTGCCCCCGGACCTGGGAAGGGGTCCATAGTTGGTGAAAATATTCGCGTTGGACGAAACCTTGCCATTGGGGGATGTGTTGCTTCAGACACATTTCCCGAATGTGCGGCGACAGGTCGTCCAGCACTTGAACTACTTCAGGAGTATCATTGGCTCGTTTGGACCAGCCGAAGTCGTCATCTGGCGATGCTTGAGGGACCATGTCTCCCTTATAGAAGACAATGGGTTTGTCCCTATTAGCCTTCTTCTTGTTTCTGAGTTGTCGCTTGAAGGTGACAATGAATGTCGCTAGCGAATCCACGATGTGCTCTTTGGATGCACATGGAAACTGGATGCAGTCTGGTGGTAGGCATATACTATTGCCAATAGCTTGACTAATGAGGTTGGCCTCAAGGTCGATCTTGCTCCTTTCGGGGCGATCTGGGGTTGATTTGGAGCTGAGGCGTAGCCGATGAAGCTTGGCCTTCTCCTCGTCAACAGAGAAGAGATCATCATCATCTTCCTCTGAGAGCCAGCCATTGCTTTTGCTCTTGATCACAGGGTATGGACTAATCCCCTTGAAGTAGAGCGCAGCGTCGGCCAGATTGCATTCCGCTGGAGTGAATGGTGACAGGTATGCGAAGACCGTATGTTGCTCCCCGCCCTTGGCATACTTGATGCATTGGTGGAGAGTTGATGGGACGACACAATTTTCATGGAGCCAGGGTCTGCCCAGTAGCACCTTATATGATGTCTTGGCATCGATGATGTAGAATGTCACCTTAGAGGTGAAATCATCAAGTACAAGGTTGACATCCACACGGCCGAGGACGTCCTCGGTGTCTTGGTTAAAACCGGATAACTTGACCGCTTGAACCTTCCGGAGGTATGGGGTCAGATATAAAGTCTTGAAGGTTTTAAGCGGCATGATGTTAACAGTGGCACCAGAATCCACCAGGATCTGGTTCACATCATGCCCGTTGACCTTCCCCTTCATGTAGAGAGGACGGTTATGGCACGGAGGGGATAGTAGCATGTCCTTCTCCGTGAAGGAGACAGTGGCTGTGAAGGCTTCATAGGTAGCCGCCTTCATTTCTGCGGCATGTGCTTCATAAGCTTCTGGCTCTTGAAGTATCTTGATAAGAGTTTCTCTTAACTCTTTACTCCAAGCGATGGCTTCCCAGATTGTGATACTGGTGGGAAAGCACTTCATCTGGTGGGGGACCTTTCGGTCCACTCGGGCTCGAGCATCCTCCAAGGAGGGTAATATGTCAAGCTGAGCATTCTGCGAGCTGTCGCGCTGCTCCCCGTCAAGGATTTGCACTGCCTTGTCTTTACCACTGGGATCGGGCTGACTCTGATCACCCGCGGACTCCTGGAATAGGGGTGCCAATGATGACTCTTCTGGGAGTGGCTGGCGGGCTAGCTCGTCCTTGCCGAATGGTCCTGCTTGTTCTACAGAAGAAGCCGGAACTGGTGCAGGGACTAGGGTGCTGGCTGGATTCTCTTCAATGCCGGAAGGGTCGAAGATGCCGGGTCCCATCTGAATTTCTACCTCAGGAATGGGGGCATGTTCCTCTCCTTGAAAGATGATGATTCGCTCCGGGTCGAAGGTGGACGGGTGAAGGGGGAGCTCGAGAATTCTCCTGCGGCCTCTGCCACATCCCCGACCAGAACCTCGGCCGCCGCCTGAGTGTTTTGGAGCTGGCTGTTACCCAATCGGGGTGATGGTTCTTTGTTTGGTTCGAGAGGCAACTGGCTCACCTCGTCGAGAAGCGTTGATGTTATTGGGAGGCAGAATGGCCACCATGTTACAGGTGCAGCTCCGAAGCATTTCTTCCAGCTGCTCTGTCGTGATCTCCTTGTCTTTATTGGACAAGGAAAGCTCGTCTGGGATCAGTAGTCTTTCGCCATTCTTGAGCTTTTGGATCATTTCTTGGACCCAGTCTCTGAGGCGAGCTCGTTTCTGCATTTCCTCCCATGGGATATAACTGTCGAGTGGGAGAGCACTGGTACGACGAGGAGGAACGTATTTCTCGAGGTCATCAATGAGTCGCTGGAGCCTCTGGAGAGGCGTTGGCTTGGCTGGTGATTGTAGGGCGGCCGGTTGTTCAGCTTGTTTCTTGAGTCACGTTCTGAGGTTCTTCCTCCTATTTTTATCATGTTTCTTGGCGATGGCCATCTCCAAGGGAGTAGGAGGGAGAGGTGCTAGGGCCGGTGTCACTCCCCGAACCGATAGCAGCGGGAAGCAGTGCTCGGAACGTGACAGCGAAACAGTCATGATAATTAGAGCAGAAAATAAATAAACATAATAAATAATATTCAAACACATGGAGGCCATTAATTTGAGAAAAATATAATCTTTATTGATATTTGGAAATTGAATTATAATTTTGACTCAATTTTACAATAAAAACTCAATAAAAGAAATAAAGAAGGGAAAATAGCAAGACCCACTATACAAACTATACTCAAGAAAATAAAAAGACTCAGGTCTCTAAGTTCTAGGTTAACTCGATCCTGCAGACCCATTTCCAGTTCAAGCGTCCATCTACCGCGTTACCTGAAAAGGATGGAAAAGGGGGGTGAGCGATATGCTAATTAGGAATTACACTCTATCATCAGGTAAAATTTAAGTAATTAATCATTTTCAGGAATGTATAAATAATGCGAGAAACTCAAATAAAGCAAACTAGTAACCAAAAAGATCAGAAGATAATCAATAGATAAATGGAAAGGAATATTTCAAGTCGAGATATTAAGCACCATTAACAAGAACTTTCCAATGAATGGCCATGTATCAAGTCAAGTCAAGTCGAGTCATGTCATGCAAGCAAGTACTTCACGTTTCAAGCATGAATAGAAAGTTTCACGAGAATGTGGAATGTCGTAGACTCACACGCTAGATAGTACTCGGTGACAATGTCGCACCTAGTCATTACACCTCCCCGAGGTACAAGTATATTTCGGGTGCTCCTCCCTAGACCAGACTGGGCCCTTAAATATGATTGCCTTGGCATTGATTTATTTGGATCATAGATCCCACGAAATCTAGACATCCACGAATAATGATGGCCAAGACTTCCAAGATCAAGCTCATGTAATCAAGGTAAGAGGCGTCAAAATATTGATTCTTCTTGAGTTCCAAACAATAAGCTCATTAATCGAGAGGAATTATCATTTAAAGAAATGACTTTAGGAAGGATAAATGTCATCAATAGACCTCACAAAAGTTCAAAACTCGAGGTACAATAGCCTAGTTAGGCTAGAGTAGCTCACACATATCAAAATAATGAAAACATCAATTTCTGGAAGGCTTGAATGTGAAACGGTTTGCAATGGACCGCCACGCTACAAATAGTTATAGCCAAGGCCGCTATCTTAACAAAACGGTTCCACAAGGGCCGCCAACCAAACCAAACGGTCTCAGGAAGTCCAGAAAATGGTCTGAACATGGGCGCAGCCCTTACAGAGCAAGGTCAGACCCAAAAATCACAATTTCGGTCAATTAGGAGGGTTCAAGACATAAGGTACAACCCGCCCGGCGTCCTAGTGGGAATCCCAGGCTCGCGGGGGCTTACGGAGGCCTCGAAACATGAACACCTAGTCCGGCGGAAGGAATATCCAACGGAGAGGTAACTCGATGCCCAAGAATTCAATATCTCACAATCAACGGAAAACTAAATATTCGGTCCAGTCGCCACCACTGGAGTGGCACGACCTTAAAAAAATTCTGAACTATGAATAACGAGTATGAAGTTTCAACTTAACCTATAAATGGAGCAAAAATCTACCTTTTTCTCAATTGTTTCTAAATGTGTGAAAGAGGGTCATGAATAGAGCAGTTGTAAAGAAAAGAGTTACTTAGTTGACATATTCCATAAGCCTTAGTTTTAGTGCATTTATCCATGTAATTAACCTGATCAACGAGTGTGCTAACATGACATAACTTGACAGAACGCATCAATACATGTCACTGGAACAGGGTAGAAAACAGTCATGGGCAGATCGCCTGATGACCAGAAACGGTTGAGAGGAAGGCCACCAAGCTTCGGTGTAAACCCTAGTTTTATAAACGCCACGCTGCCAAAAACGGTCTGTCACCCGGCCGCCTAAAGATGTAAACGGTCTATCGCGAGACCACTTTAAACCTAGCGGTCCCTGGTATGACGGTTTCACCAAACCCGAGCCCAAAAACGGAGAACTTGACATATGTTTGATAAAAGCACAGTTCAGACCTAAATACGGCATGAAAATTGGGCAATCAACTATCAATAGATAGAGGATGTAAAAATGCAAGACATGGCATGATCAATTTCAAGATTAGACTTCGATTGGCCTACACAAATCAAACGGAAAAGGAAGGTAGAAAACCCTAATCACATGCTTTCAATGAAATAATAAATACGCATGCTATAGATGACAAAAATTGGCTAAAATAGATTCAAAAGAAAGCTAAGGACAAGATCTATCTATCCATGTTATTTAATTTAATTGGGCCTGAGAGAAACCTACCTCATGTGAAGAAGAAAGGGGATGACGCGAAAACCCTAATCCGCGAACACGTCGTCGATCCTCGCCCTAATTCACCCTCGATCGGCCACCACAGGTCACGCTGCCAATTGGAAAACCAAATAGGGGCCTAGGGCTGTCGAAGCCCTCTAATTATAGGGTGTATGGATGGTTCTTGCGATCGAATTGGATTTGAGAGTCCAACGGGGGAAAAGCGCCGAGAATCTCGCACATTGACCAAATCCACACCGCCGCCGTCGAGAGAAGCATCTAGAGGCTAGGGTTTCGAAGGGAAAACGAGCTCCTAGGGTTAACCTTTCGATTGGGCCTGGTTTGGGCTCGATAGATTAAGAATTGGGCTCCAATTTGGTCGCTTATGGTTGATCTATTAAAACAACGAATTTGGCCATTAAGTCCTTAATTCAGTCTAATCAAATTTTTATTAGGGGTCGGCCTAGTTGACATTATTGCTTATCATTTCATTCTCTATAAGAATATAATTTTTTCATATTTTTATAAATTAGTCAAAACTTTGGCCTACGGGTGAAAGTCAATTAATTTAATCTATATACATATTAAATTCGGAATATCATGAAAAATTCAATTACATCTTGAAATATGACATTCCTTTTGTTGTAATTTGTAGAAAATAATTATTCCTTCTTATTTATATAATTTGGCCACTTGCAAAATAAATAATATTCTTTAACTAAGAAAATTATTGAGGTCATTAAGTTAATTAACTTTAATCCATTTTAATATATCTTACGTTGAATTAGTAATTCGATTAGTCATTCTATTTTTACAAAAATTAGATTCCCTTTTCCTTTCTTTTATCTATTTCTTCACATGAGATTTAATAATTTAAGCGATAATCAACCGCATGTTTTTCATTTAACACATTTTATTCCAATACATATTTCAAAATTTTAATTGTATATTTTATTATTTAATCGGGGTGTTACATCCTCCCCCACTTCAATGAATTTGGTCCCCAAATTCGTCGATCGCCATTAGCTATTCAAATAGTTAAACTAAGATGATCTTTATCTTTTCAAAATAACATGTTAATCGTACAACTAATGGAATGCAAAAGAATTTAACTATAGTTAAGGATGAGGAAGAACAATACCTTATATGATTCCTCATTTGATAGAAATCGGTTCCAATTCTCCTTGTGTTTTTGCTTATCGAAGTAGCTTTGGACAATTAGCCATTATATGATCTTTATTTTCACAACGAAGACATGCTCCGCTCCTTCGCCAGCACTCCTTGATTAGATAACCAAATTTGTGACAGTGAAAATATTTCATTTGTGAAAGGTTATTCTTTTTCTTCTTATTACTTTGAATTTCTTTATGACGGACTCGCCACCTTTTAACGAAACCGGACCTTAGCTCACTTGTGAACCCTCTCGCTTTCATGTCAAAAGGAGCTTAAATACCTGCAAAATAATTATAAGGTTAAAATTTTTATTATCCTTACGTGTCGTGCTACGCAGTCTTATACATATTTTATTACTTAACCTGAGGCACTACCCAATCTCACCAGGTGACATGAATGGATGCCACCGGTCGCACGACCTATTACTTAGGGTAACCTATACTTATGGACAAGAACCTAGGACTCAAATAACCTGGCTCTGATACCACTTCCCTCACTCCCCGAACCGATAGCAGCGGGAAGCAGTGCTCGGAACGTGGCAGCGAAACAGTCATGATAATTAGAGCAGAAAATAAATAAACATAATAAATAATATTCAAAAACATGGAGGCCATTAATTTGAGAAAAATATAATCTTTATTGATATTTGGAAATTGAATTACAAATTTGACTCAATTTTACAATAAAAACTCAATAAAAGAAATAAAGAAGAGAAAATAGCAAGACCCACTATACTAACTAGACTCAAGAAAATAAAAAGACTCAGGTCTCTAAGTTCCAGGTTCAGTCGATCCTGCAGACCCATTCCCAGTTCAAGAGTCCATCTACTGTGTTACCTGAAAAAGATAGAAAAGGGGGGAGAGCGAGATGCTCAGTAGGAATTACACTCTATCATCAAGCAAAATTCAAGTAATTAATCATTTTCAGGAATGTATAAATAATGCGAGAAACTCAAATAAAGCAAACTAGTAACCAACAAGATCAAAAGATAATCGTTAGATAAATAGAAAGGGATATTTCAAGTCGAGATATCAAGCACCATTAACAAGAACTTTCCAATGAATGGCCATGTATCAAGTCAAGTCAAGTCGAGTCATGTCACGCAAGCAAGTACTTCACGCTTCAAGTATGAATAGCAAGTTTCATGAGAATGTGGAATGTCGTAGACTCACACGCTAGATAGTACTCGGTGACAGTGCCGCACCAAGTCATTACACCTCCCCGAGGTACAAGTACATTTCGGGTGCTCCTCCCAGGACCAGACTGGGCCCTTAAATATGATTGCCTTGGCATTGATTTGTTTGGATCATAGATCCCATGAAATCTAGACATCCACGAATAATGATGGCCAAGACTTCCAAGATCAAGCTCATGTAATCAAAGTAAGAGGCGTCAAAATATTGATTCTTCTTGAGTTTCAAATAATAAGCTCATTAATCGAGAGGAATAGTCATCGAATGAAATGACTTTAGGAAGGATAAATGTCATCAATAGACCTAATAATAGGTCAAAACTCGAGGTACAATAGCCTAGTTAGGCTAGAGTAGCTCACACATATCAAAACCATGAAAACATCAATTTCCAGAAGGCTTGAATGTGAAACGGCCAGCAAAGGACAGCCACGCTACAAGAAGGTCTAGCCAAGGCTGCTATCATAATAAAACGGTTCCAGAAGGGCCGCCAACTGAACCAAACGGTCTCAGGAGGACCGCTAAGTCCAGAAAATGGTCTTAACATGGCCGCAACCCTTATAGAGCAGGGGCTGACACAAAAATCATAATTTCGGTCAATTAGGAGGGTTCAAGACTTAAGGTACAACCCGCCCGGCATCCTAGTGGGAATCCGAGGCTTGCGGTGGCTTACGGAGGCCTCGGAACATGAACACCTAGTCCGGCGGAAGGAATATCCGACGGAGAGGTAATTCAATGCCTAGGAATTCAATAGCTCACAATCAACAGAAAATGAGATATTCGGTCCAGTCACCACCACTGGAGTGGCACGACCTTAAAAAAATTCTGAACTATGAATAACGAGTATGAAGTTTCAACTTAACCCATTAATGGAGCAAAAATCTACCTTTATCTCAATTGTTTCTAAATATGTGAAAGAGGGTCATGAATAGAGCAGTTGTAAAGAAAAGAGTTACTTAGTTCATATATTCCATAAGCCCTAGGTTTAGTGCGTTTATCCATGTTATTAACCTGATCAACAAGTGTGCTAACATGACAAAACTTGACATAATGCATCAATACATGTCACTGGAACAAGGTAGAAAATGGTCATGGGTAGACTGCCTGATGACCAGAAACGGTCGAGAGGAAGGCCGCCAAGCTTCGGTGTAAACCCTATTTTTATTAATGCCACGCTCCCAAACACGATCTGTTGCCCGGTCGCCTAAAGATGGTAAACGGTCTATCGTGAGACCGCTTTAAACCTATCGGTCCCTGGTACGACCGTTTCACCAAACCCGAGCCCAAAAATGGCGAACTTGACATATGTTTGATAAAAGCACGGTTGAGACCTAAATACGGCATGAAAATTGGGCAATCAACTATCAATAGATAGAAGACATAAAAACGCAAGACATGGCATGATCAATTTCAAGATTGGACTTTGATTGGCCTACACAAATCAAATAGAAAAGGAAGGTGGAAAACCCTAATCACATGCTTTCAATGAAATAATAAATACGCATGGTATAGATGACAAAAATTGGGTAAAATAGATTCAAAAGAAAGCTAAGGACAAGATCTATCTATCTATGTTATTTAATTAGATTGGGCCTGAGAGAAACCTACCTCAATTGAAGAAGAAAGGGGATGACGCGAAAACCATAATCCGCGAACACGTCGTCGATCCTCGCCCTAATTCGCCCTCGATCGGCCACCACAGGTCACGCCGCCAGTTGGAAAACCAATTAGGGGCCTAGGGCTGTCGAAGCCCTCTAATTATAGGGTGTATGGAGGGTTCTAGCGATCGAATTGGACTCGAGAGTACAACGGGGGAAAAGCGTTGAGAATCTCGTACATTGACCAAATCAACGCCGTCACTGTCGAGAGAAGCATCTAGAGGCTTGGGTTTCGAAGGGAAAACGAGCTCCTAGGGTTAACCTTTCGATTAGACCTAGTTTGGGCTTGATTGATTAAGAATTGGACTCCAATTTGGTCGCTTAAATTTGATCTATTAAAACAACGAATTTGGCCATTAATTCCTTAATTCAGTCTAATCAAATTTTTATTAGGGGTCGGCCCAGTTGACATTATTATTTAACATTTCATTCTCTATAAGAATATATATTTTCCATATTTTTATAGATTAGTCAAAACTTTGGCCTACGGGTAAAATTCAATTAATTTAATCTAAATACATATTAAATTCGGAATATCATGAAAAATTCAATTACATCTTGAAATATGAAATTCCTTTTATGGTAATTTGTAGAAAATAATTATTCCTTCTTATTTATATAATTTGGCCACTTGAAAAATAAATAATATTCCTTAACTAAGAAAATTATTGAGTTCATTAAGTTAATTTACTTTAATCCATTTTAATATATCTTACGTTGAATTAATAATTCGATTAGTCATTCTATTTTTACAAAAAATAGATTCCCTTTTCTTTTCTTTTATCTATTTCTTCACATGAGATTTAATAATTTAAGCGATAATCAACCGCATGTTTTTCATTTAACATATTTTATTCCAATACATATTTCAAAATTTTAATTATATATTTTATTATTTAACCGGGGTGTTACAGCCGGAGTTGATGAATTCCCCTGAGGGTATCTTCGAGCTGGTGCTTTGGCAGGGCGAGGTCGACGACCTTTCTTCGCCCGGATTTCGATCCAGGCTCCTTCCGCTTGTTGTCTCTGGAAGGTGGCGTTGATTGCCAGCTCGATTACCTCAAGTGGCAACTCTTGATATACTGAGAAACTGGGACCGGCGTCTGAAGACATGTACGTGTTTTGATGCCTTAACCGCGGTGGCGATAGGAGTCTACCAGGAACGGGTAGGCTGGTGCTGGCATCCGAGGACATATCCGCGGTTTGATGCCTTAACCACAGTGGTGCCATTTTTCGCTGAGGAGCAGACTGGAAGACATGCTTGTTGTCTTGCTCCTTAGTCTTGCCTTCGGGACTATGCCAAGAGCAAGGTCCGACAGCAGCCGAAGGTGCTGCGGGATGTTGCTAGTCTGGGTAGTTACCTCGACTCTGCACATTAACTAGGCCTTGTGGCGATGGGCCCGTCGCACGAGCCGAAGTTGCTGAAGACTCCGAAGACGTCTTCTTTGCGGTCTGGATTGTGTTAGAGGATAAGCGGGGAGGACCCGATGGCTCACCGGCCAAGAGAGCCTGACACGGCTGGGCCGGGACCTCACCCTACTTTTGCTTCCCCTTCCTATCCCCGGGTGTCGGAGACGGAGGTAGGACAGAGGGAGAGCAAGAGGGACCTGAGGAGCCCATCGTCGTCTCTCCCACCAGAACGTTCTCTCAGCCAAGAAGAACTAGGAGAAGCCTGGCGGTATCTTCTTCGGAGAAAGGGAGAGATTCCTGCTCCCACCAGGGCCGCCATTGCACGACCGAAGCAACAGGGGCCGACTGGTTGGCTGGTGGTGTTTGCGAGCTTGGAGGGGCCGGAGGAATAGAGGGATGGATGACGTTGACCGAGAAGTGGCTCGGCTCCGTCTCTTGACTGGCCTCCTGCTACTTGTGCCTTCACAGTCACTCGAGAGCTTCCCGATTAACGGTTCGAAACTCGAGCCATTCTGGAGTGTGCTGGTAAGGCAGCCCGTGCCCATTTTCTTGAGGGGGATCTGGCCGCTTTGACGCATCCCTGGCAATGCTCAGGGTTTCTTCGATCGGTTGTCGAAGTCTTACGAGCGCCATGGAATTTCCCTCCGCATCGATCTACTCCCACTAGATCTGTTCCTGGATGAGGTATTGAACTTCTTCACAGGACTCGATCGCGTGGCAGATTCTGGCGTGGAAAGGGCAGTACTAGGGGTGAATAAAGTCCCAGTGAGTGTAGTCTGTCGGCGGGTCACGGGGCATAATTTTCCTCCTCTCGACGAGGATATCGAAGAGTCGTCGGGTTCTCTCCTTGGGGAAGGAGAGAGATACGTGATCATGCCAGGGTCTCCACCCCGGATACCAGAGCGAACGCTCTCCCTGATTGGTGCTGGGCTCCTCTGCTTTGACGTCGGAGAGGGAGAATGCGGCCATCATATGGATCATGCTGACCGAGTAGTGGACCACATGCGCTGCTTTAGCGGGCCTAGACCACGTGTATGGTTGCGGAGGATCGACGAGACCACTGTTCATTTTAACTAGGCCGTCTCGGATCAACTTCTGTGCCTGAGTCTTGAAGACATAGCAATCTTCAATTGGGTGACCCAGCATGCGATGATACGGGCAATAGCCAGGGTCATCTGTCTTCAGAGCCTCGTCCGATTTATGGTCTTCTGGCAGCTCGACAATCTTCTGGGCCATGCAGAGGTCAAAGAGCATCTTTATGTGTTCCTTCTTAAAGGAGAAGGGTGTCTTCATACGCTCCGAGAAGGAAGGAGCGGTCAGCTTATCTCTTGGCTTCTCGTCAGAGCCGCTTGGCTCGGCCTTCTTATTGGCTTTGACGGCGGGGGTGAACTCAATGATGTTCACCTCCTTACCGGACTGGCGTTCTCGCGTTTGTTTACCCTTCGTTGAAGTATAGCTTGGGTTATCGGTGAAGAACATCTCGATTTCGGCAACTGCCGAGTTGAGCTGGTCGAAGCCTTTGATATTTGTGCCGAGGATCTTTTCGCTAACATCGGATGCCAAGCCTCAACGGCATATGGTAATGGCATCTTCCTGGACTGGCGGGTTGACGCACCTCATGCTGAGGTCTCGCCATTTCTTAATGAAGTCAAGGGCGCTCTCGCCCTTCTTCTGCCAGAGAGAGCAGAGCTCGGTCAGGGAGATCTTTCGCTCGGCCGTTTGGAAGCGGTCGAGGAACTTCTTCTGGAGATCTACCCAGTCGATGATTGAGTTGGGATTCAGACGGGAATACTATTGGAAGGCCGTATCCGTAAGTGAAGTGGCGAAGTAACGGAGGAGATATGACTCATCCAGCGCTAACTCGCCCATGGCCGTAACATAGTAGGCCAGGTGCTCGTGTGGAGACCCTTGCTCGTCGAACTTCTATAGCTTCGGGGGCTTGCCGTACTCCGGAGGAAGCTTCTTCAACTGGTGGTGGAGCGGGTAGGGCACACTATAGAGATCTATAGTGGTAACCCCTTCACCATACTGGGCGAGCTTTGTCTCGACAATCTGCTCGATCATCTGGCACTGTGCCACGAGGCTTTCTGGCACTGGCGTGTTGGAGGCTCGTGGTTGAGCTTCGACTGGGGGCGTGCCGAACCCGGCTGCTATTGGGGTTCGGGGAATTGGCGCTAAGGTGTTGGCACCATCGCGCCCAGCTGGTGGCACCAATGCTTCGGCCGGAGGCCTAACAGGTCGCTGGGGGTGAAGGTCTCGTTCCTGAAGGAGATCTTGTAGGAGGGCCTTCAAATTCTGGTTCTCTTTCATGAGAGTCTCGAGGGTGACTTCTTGAACCTCGTTTGCGAGAGGGTCATTGTTGACCGGCTCCATATTAATAGGTGGGTCACGGTACTCAGCTGGGACTTCTTCTGCATGTTCCGATGCGTGTGGTCCAACAGAAGTGCCAATGTGACTTGTTGGGGCAGGTTGCTGGGCCAGATGACGCGACCTCCTGTAATGGGACAGGGGCTGGTTCAGATCGTCGGACTGGGTGTCGGGTTGATGTCCCGTGGTATAGCACGCGAACACCCGAACCGCGTCGTTGATGAACCAGGTCATCTGCTTTCTCTGAGGGTCTCCCTCAGGGCGGACGGGTGCCCCCAGGGTTGTAGAGTAGCCTCCCTCCCGGTGTCTGCCTGAGGGGAGCTCAGGACGGATTGCTTACAGGTCCGAGAACGAGCCCTTCCTTGCCCTCGTTTGCCCGAGCGGGGGACATTAGATGACTGGGCATCTTCGGACGGCACAGTTGTGAGATCGGCCACGTCTTGCCTGTTACCTTGTCTGAGTGCTCGCAGGGGGTTTCTAATACGTGCCCTCCGAATGGCTTGAGCTTCTTCCGAGGTGACCCAGATTCTTCTCAAGTCAAGTTGTCGGCCTCCCTTTTCGCTGTCTCTCCGAAAGGCTAACTTGGAAGCCCGTGAATCGGGCTGGTGTGGCTGCCCCTGGGCTGCTACCGGGACGCCCGCTACTTTGAACTTCGCCTTGTCCTCTCGCGTTTGCCGTAGGACGTCAAAACGGTTAGAGGTAGGAACCGTAGGAACGGTCCGTTCCTGAGGTACGATTGGTTTGCCTCCATTGAGGTGAACCTGCAAGTCCCCGACAAGAATGGTGTCACGTCCCGGGAGCGGAAGATACCCGAGTGCCTCTAGAGTGCGCATAGTACTCGGTAATTTTATCGTTAACTTAAATTTGAACATAATACCATAGTCCAAGATGACAATTATCTACTTAACCAAATGACAATATCCCAGAATCATTCATAAGGCTACAAGTTTAATAAGTTCCATCTAACTAGATCATAACTGACCCAATTAAATTATACAAGCCTTTAACAATAATTGGAAATACAACAATAACTAGAAATACAATGTAGGACCTAGGAATAAAAAGACACATCTAACTGATGGTACACCAAATCTAGCACTCATCACTCGGTATCGGTCCCATCTGGGTGGTGGTCGCTATCCATGTTTCCTGAAAAATGTTAGAATTGTAACTTTATGAGCGAATCGCTCAGTAGGAATTATATCTCAAGTTCTAACAATCTTTAAGTTAATTGCATGTTCAGTGCAGGTATAATGATGCATGTTGGAACAAGCAAGAATATCAAGAATTGTATCAAGAGAGTGTCACATGAATTTTAATAAGATGTATCAACAAGGGACTAGCAAGTAATTTACAAGTAATCGCACAAGTATTTCCAAGAAATCAGTATTTAAGCAAGTATTTCCAAGAATTTAACATTCGAGCAAGTCCTTCCAAGAAGGGGATAGTCAGTATTCAAGCAATTATTTCCAAGAATTTAACATTCGAGCAAGTCCTTCCAAGAAGGGGATAGTTAGTATTTAAGCAAGTGATCTTAAGCTCGTGTAATAACAAGTAGTGTAATTGAATTGGCTATTTCATTCAAGCAAGTAATTTATCTTTTTTCGGGCCAAACCATTCATGTCAAGCAAATCAAGCATGTCACGAGAGAGTGAGTTGGAATGTCTCAAGTCAAGTCAAGCAAGCAAGTACTTCGGTGCAATGCAAAGACCATGGTCAATAAACTCCCATGGGCACAAGTACCTTCGGGTGCTCCTCCCAAGACCAGACCGGGCCCTATATGCACAGCATTGTTTCATGTATATCTTTAGACATCCACTCTCATTTTTATAGCCAATATAGAATTTCAAGAAAAGTATACATTGTAGGAACATCATGTAGATCTTTCAGGAATAGAGTTCAAGGACATATCCAATGTAAATGATGATTTATTACCAAGCTACCTAAAATGTATGACACATAGGCCAATCAGGGTTAAAGAGATGACCAGGGATCATTGGGCAAGGGCCGGATAGAAGCCCAAAAATTTCAGGTTACAGGGAAATGGCGCCCTTGCAGAGGGTCTCTATTTCAGTAAATAGAGTCTTCTCAGAGAGTCTCTATTTCAATGCTGAAATAGAGTCTTCCTAGAGGGTCTCTATTTCAGAAAGTAGGGACTTCTCAGGGAGACTCTATTTCAGAATGCTAACAATAACTATGTATTTAACAAGATAACAGGTTTACACGTTGTGTAACCAGGTTTAACAGGCTCTATGATTAATAGACTATAGAATTAACAAGCTTAACGACGGCTATGTGATTAACAAAGTTTGATAGGATATGTAATTACCAGGCTCTGTAATTAACAGGTTTAACAGCCTATATGATTTTTACAGGCTTAACAAGGTATGTAATTTACAGGTTAACTGGTAACAGGTTTAACAGGCTAATCAGCGGGGTTTAACAGGCTAAACACAGGACCAGTGGGGGTTTAACACACAGATGGAAATGGTGCCCTGGCCAGGGGCGCCCCATTGAATGGCACCCTGGTCAAGGGCGCCCTTCCCTTAGGTGCCCCATTAGACTCAAAACACTATTCATCAGGCAAATTTTCATGAAATCCAGAAATGAAGAGATGGTTAAATAGAGAAAAATCTCAAGATTTCAAAGTCATGATCATGCAGGAGTTTCATGATTTGGTTTAATATATATAATTTTCTGAACATGGTGGCTACTGATCACGTAACCTTACTATTCATGATTTATAACATGTTCACAGAATCAGGAAGTGGACACATAGATAGACATGGAAAAATAGCAAGATTGCAAGATCATGCTCATGCAATGATTTCTAAGTTTAATTTCATAGATATTAATTTTTAAACATGGATCAATTTACAAGAAATTAGGACATATTATGAGTAATGACTATACAATCAGCATGTACATGGGGTACTTGATGGAGGTAAGATCATAGATCTACTCACGCAAGAGTTAATGTTTCAAATAGGCGTAGCCTAACCTTCCCACTTAGCCTTTTGATATACCCCTTACTCAGGTGACCAGATTGTGGCTATGAAAGGTTTAACTAGCATGCATGTTAACCTATATTAACTACTAGTTAGGCCAGATCTTGGGAACACCTACCCTTTTGACGTGAATATCGAGATACGTAGAAGAGATGATAAGAAAAACAAGCCCTTTCTGCAAGGCTCCAGCAGTAGGGAGAAGAACGTAGGAAGAAGGTACCCCTTACGTTCCTGAAAATAATAAAGAAAGGGGAAAGAAAGGGGTGTTTCTCTTCTGCAGGTGGAGACGAACTAGAATGTAGGCAATCACCATCTAACATTAGATGGATGGGGGATAATTATAGGGAAAGAAAACATGAGGGTCCATTGCCAGGGAACAAGAAGCAATTAGTGCTTCAATCCATTGTCGGGTAAAGAGTACGTTGCCAATGAAGAGGAGTTGTACAGGTTTACTTCAGGAAGGATGATAGATCTGAGGGAAATGGTGCCCTTGAGGGTGCCATGATTTAGGTGAATAGCGCCCATGTACATGGGTGCTATATCATCTGACTTTAATTTTTTTTTTGATAATGTAATGTGAATGGCGCCTTGAGCATGGGTGCCCTTTAGTGAATAGCGCCCTGGTCAGGGGCGCTATTTACCTCTGTGCTGGTTTGTGTTTAAGTCAGATGTATATATATATACATATATGTAATTGGTTAGTTGGTGGGGTCTTAGGAGAGGTATATCTAAGATATATCTATGTATACAGTGGAGTGTTCGGTTGTCCTGTGGACTTGTGTTTGGAATAGGAAACCCTAATACGTGTGATGACTTTTATTGTTGTATATTTATCTAGTGGCCGTCATAAGGTATGGTTCTTTATATAAGACCTTCATGTAGGATTTTTTATTTAAGAAGTTCAACCTCTCTATTATTTTATCGGGGTGCTACACCCTCCCCCACTTAAGAGAATTTGGTCCCCAAATTCAACTATATATATGGAGATAGGAAGGGTGCGGAGAACTTACATACTATAATAGCTCCGGAAATCTTCTTTTCATAGACTCCTCAGTTTCCCATGTAGCTTCTTGTTCTAAACATCGATTCCATTGGATTTTTACCATAGGGATCGTCTTGTTCCTCAAAACTCAAACTTCTCGGTCGAGGATCTTCATTGGCTTTTGCTCGTAGGTAAGGTCCTTCTGTATCACTAAGTCATTATGGTCAATGACATGGGAAGAATCGTGCACGTATTTCTTCAGCATAGAAACATGGAATACGTTGTACACTTCCGATAGTTGTGGAGGCAAGGCAATATAGTAAGCCACCTCGCCTACTCTTTCCAACACTTCGAATGGACCGATAAACCTCGGTGTAAGTTTGCCCTTAACACCGAATCTTCTAATGCCTCAGCCGAGAGATACCTTGAGAAAAACATGGTTGTAGATGTGAAAAATATGTATGTGTATAAGCATGCCGACCCCACAAATCACATGAATAAGCATGACGGCATATGTCCACCAATCAAGTGAATAGCATGAATATGTGACTATGTGAACATGGTAGCATGATCATACAATAAAGAAAAGGTAACAAAAGATATAGAAGAAATACCATGATCGCGACCAAGGAATGACAACGCCAAAGAATGTGAAAGGGGAAACTAAGTGCGTGTTGTGTACCTTGGAAAAGAGGATGACCGCGCTAAATATAAGGATGCGGGAACCAATGTAGATTACCTCTCCTCACCTTCCAACTGGCTAGAAGGTAAGGGCCTCACTTTCCACGCTTTCCTACGAAACAAACACAATACAAGAGGAAAAATCTATTAGAAAATACTAAGTGTAGAAATCTGCCCAAGTGCATAAAGTAGCATGAAAGATTGAGGGCAAACTTACCGGGGGAGGGTTTTGAACCCCTATGGAAGGGTGCAAACAATAGGTGTGTATATTGTGATGATATTAACATGAAGATTTTGATTTAATGTGCTATGATGAACATAGATAAACAAGGTGCAAAAGTGTAAGTCACAAGAAAAACTGTGCAAACAGTACAAATTAGGTGCAAAGACTGATGCAAATAGTAGGGCAAACGATGTCCAAATAGGGTGAAAATTGGTATGACAGAAGACGTGAGTGTTGTGAAGAAGTAGGAATAAGAATCACTCAAAAAGGAGGTTGGGACAGAAAGTTATGATGCCGGAGATTTAGGAAAAAAATATAGACTGTGCAGAAAATGCAGAACAGTGCACAAAATGGACTCAAAGAATGATGAATATCTCACAAGATAGAACACCAAAAAAGGAAAGAGAGGATGCTATGGAAAGGTGGGAATATTGTGGTGAAACTATGGCAAAAAAGAGGGTTTAAAACGGGGAAGACAACAGTGAAAAACGGGGCGGAAAACATAAGAAAATAATGGGGTGCAGAACATGACAGAAAAATGACTGTAAAAATAGAATGAAAGTGCAAAACTCATGGACAAAAATATGTATGAAGATGACAAGATAATGAGCCCAAAACCAAGGAAAACAAAGACTATACTTCCCTCTATAGCCTAGAGTTGAAAGGACAGATCAAGAGTGCCTCATGGCCTCGCTTCGGCGACGCAAACATGCCCCTGTCGCAAGAAATCTTAGCTTCAGAAAAGTGTAGAACAGAGTGGTGAAACCTCAAAAGTTGGGGCTTGTAAGAAGGGGAAAAGATAGGAGAAATAAGGCACACATATAATGAAAATGAAGCTAATACTCCCCTCTTTAAGATGGAGTCAAAGGAGGACGAAAAGGATGAAGCATGACTCCACCCCGGCTTGATGAACAGGCCCCCGTCGCAGACTTGTAGCAGAAAAATAGTAAACTATGATGATTTGCCAAAAGTAGGGGCGAAGTTGAGTGGGCAAATGTTGATGAAATTGAGCAAATAAGGAACCAAAACGAAGTTAATACTTCCCTCTTCAGGCTATGGTCGAAGGAGGAAGAAGACAGTGCGGCATGGCTTCACCGTCGCCTTGGAAACACATCCCCATCGCGAGGTTCGCATACGGCACTTTATATAGAGAACTGCCTAAATCCCCAACTTTCCTCTACGAGTTTAAGAGATAGAGTCCACCAAATCTCGAGATCTATGGATCTAGAAGATATGGCTTCTGAAAGGGAACCCCAGAGCTTAATCTGCAGAGTTCGTGTTGAACTCTGACGCATAAACTCCCAACTTTCATCCATGTTTCTTAGCAAGATAGCCAATGAAAATCTGAGATATATGGATCAAATTCAAGATAATATAAAGGAGAAGCCATAGGAACAAGCGGCGCTCAATGCAGAGTAGAATTCAAGAAGTTATGGGTTCTGCAAGGGGGCCACGGCGCACAGAAATGGAGTAGAGTCCAGCGTAGGTTGGACTCTCAGTTTGCTTAGCGGTCTATGGTAAGACCGCTAAGGAACCGTTTGCAATAAGAAATGGTCGTTTGCACGACCGTTTGGGCAGACTTCGCGCGACTTCAGAAATTGGATCATATCTCGAAAATGGTGCAGAATTAGCGAAAGTGGTAGAAGAAGAAATTGTAGATAACTAAAAGATGAACAACGTTTATGAGGAGAGCAAGATGAAAAGACGATCAGAAGATTGAGAAAATAGGGCTAGAATATAGAGAAAGAATTCGGGGACACAGGTGAATAGCACGTCGAAAAAATGCAAAAAGGTGGAAATCGGTGCAGAACTGGCTAATGGCGTAGATGAAGAAATTGTAGAGCTTTGAAAGATGAATGACTTTTGTGAAGAGAAAATTTTTGAATACAGGAAGAGAATGGGATGAAAAAGGACCGTTTTCAAGACTATACAGCGAAAGAGAGCCGAATGCTTGATGGAAATGGGCCTAAATGGGCCGCAAGTCAACTTGGAAGATCGGAAGTTGATAAGATAAGCTCCAGGGTTTTAAGAAATCATGATCTCCAAAGTTCAAAGACTAGGGAATAATGGAATGGGCTCAAAATCCGTCCAAGGAAGGCTCCAAAATAATGGGTAATTTGTGACATCAGAATGACTAATAAAGAGAAATAACGCGACTTGCGGGTCAAAAACGGGTATCAACAGATGCCCCTCCTTGATGTTCGCTTTGCAAGGGAGTGAGCGAAAGCGACGCGGAGGCGGAATGGAAAGGAGATGGAGCAAAAGCGATAGGGATGGGAAATGGAGATGACGCGGAGATGAAGCGGAGAGAACTGATAAGCGGGCATCGAGGTAAAAGACACCCGTCACAACCAACAAGTGACAGGAATTCTCCAGAAAATGCCAAACTAACCACCTGGAATGGATGACGCGAATGAGAGATGTCTGGAGAACTAAACTAAGGGAAAGGAAAGATGACCAGCCTCATTGGGGACACAATCCATGGACAATGAGTGGGATCGAAAGGAAACACAGCATAAGAGCTGGAAAAGGAGAAATAAAACTGAGATAAAATCCAGACAGGAATTACGCTAGCCAACCAGACCGAGCAGGCAGATCAGAGAAAACGTTCAAATTTAGAGTGGAATGAGGAATCTCTTATCCAAGAGAGTTGAAGTGCAAATAACCATTGCTGAGGAAAAACCATTAAAATGACATGATGCATGCTAGGCTAAAATAAAGAAATCATTAAAATGAATGCAAAGAAAACATAAAATAGAAAGTACTCAAGGACACTATTGCTAGATCGAGCCAGATAGGGTCAAGAGTGTTCTTGCAACCACGGCGTGCGAGACAGAGTCCATCATCCCCCACCCGACTCAACCGAGCGGCCTATCTAATGATTAACCATATGCTCCTAGATCATCATCATTTTTGTTAAAGGGGAACATCAGATCTCGGAACACACGGACAACCAGCCGGTCCCTGAGAGGCTATAATACTGTAGATACCATATAGTAATGCAACAATGTGGAGGGATAGAGAGCCATGCCTGACTTACCTGTGCAGGCGAAACGACATTTTTTTTGGATTTTCTGATTTTTTGATTTTTATGGGATTTCATGTATAAGATAAACATGAACATAACAAGCATGAACATAACAAAGATAACATAACGATCACCTGAACCACTGACAACACCACATAACATAACAATCAAACGAATAAAAAATAATGCAACATAACATAACAAAGACAAACAAGCACATATGCAATGACATGAACAAACAACATGCATGCACGAACATGGTGAGACAAGATAACAACGCGGTGGGACAACACATGGTTGGGACAAGAATATGAGAGATGACCACACGGTTGGGACAACACACGAGACATAGAGGGACGACTAAAAATATATGCAAGACAACTAACAACACGTGGTGATGGAGAAAATAACATGCGTGGGACGACACAGAGGGACATAAACACGTGACAAGGATATGGCGAGATAAAAGACATGACGAATACGTCCTTCAATTAAAACCCAAGATCAGAATGAAGCAGAACCGCTAGATTCATAATCGTGAGGCAAAGCCCTCCCATAAAGATATGATGAACCGAAGCGAGAGCTGAGAAGGACATAAGCTTCAGAATAGATCAAGAGATAAGATTGCAGAAGAGAGAGAACAGATCAGAAGCACGTGAACAAGGGACATAGCAAAAGATATAGCAAAGAAGCTTGAACACTTACAACCTGCACACTTAACAAACAGATCATATCCGTCCTCAAAATAAATAGTTAGAAAGGAACAAAAAGACAAATATTTCTGGATTTTTCAATTTTCTTGATTTTTTTGAATTTTAAACAATTTTTGAAATTTCTTTTGGTTTTTGAATTTTTTGATATTGTTGGACTTTTGATAATATCTGTTTTTCTTAGATTTTGACAATATTTAATTTTTTTGAAATTTTTTTTTGAAATAGCAATCTGCACCACCCAAAGACGGGCTCGAACTACAGGCTAGGGATCATCGTTCCTACCCCTCTCATTAAAGGCTTCCCTTAAGCATGGTGTGCTTGTGAGAGTGGCTCGCCACAACCAACCGCCTCTAAAGAACGGTGCCCCTACTAAGGCCATACCCGGGATTCACCCCAGCCTAAGAAGGAGAAGCAGAAGAAAAATTGGAGACAAGCTTTATACAGGATGGGAGACATCAGGACTTGAATTCCTTCTAGGGCACTACCCCTCAAAGATACAGTCTGTTGCGTCAGGGCTTTGTGTCCTTGATTTTGAGACCCATATTTACTAGGCATGCATGCGACCGGGCTCATGACGTCTCGCGGGGAATTGTACTGCCACTCTTGCAATGCCTTTGATTCACAATTTTGCATATTCATTCTTATTGAATTTGATAGCCCTTATTGGCTCGATATTGCATGAAAGCTCATTTTTTAGGGTCAAGACTGCCCCTATTTGAGACCTCTCTCGTATTAGGGAGCGCCTAGGTTGGTCATCTCATCCATCCATCTCTTGCCCCTGTACATGGCCGAGCAGAGAAAAGAAAAGACCCTTATTCATACCCAAAGTATGGCCAAAGCAGCAACGATGTGCCTCAGAGGATAATCAACTATGGCTCGCCGTGTAATGTGTGGAAAATCCATGCTAAAAGGTCACCCTCAACAATCGGGGAAAGAAACTAGACTCCCAACGTGGAGCTATCACCAGTCTAAGAATGCTGTAGAAGCGAACTCTTCTTGACTAAGATAAGCAAACTTCTTAAAGCCACTCAAACATGTTGAGGAACCAACATTATCTTAACAGTGCGTATGAAGTAATAATGGAAATGATAGCATATTCTTGCATAAAATAAAGATACCTTGCAAATCCATAGTGTGGAAGTAGCATCCTGAAGCGATCTTGACCATCAAGTTTCGTACAACACGAGCTTCATATTCCTTGCTTGACAGGACAAAAGGGAGAGGATAGCAAAGGATCAAAGATTCCTCTACACGGAGGAGCGGCGGACATCATACTGGACGAAGAGGAATAAAAGGAAGAGAGACGAGGGCTAGAACACCCTCGTTAAGGTTTAGAGACCCTGATAATAAGGAACCAGATACAGAAGAAGCGGAGATTAACTGAGATCAAGGCGGGCTAAAGCCTCGAAAATAGCAAGAAAAAGGGTGATGACCCCGAAAGGGTGAAGAGGAGGGAATAGACAAATCATGAGAAGATTGTGGCAAAGATAAGGGGGAAGAGGAGTGATCATCCGACATGGTCGAAGAAAAGGAATTAGAATCACCCGACAGGGTCAAGGAAGGAGAAGCATAAACACCCGACAAGGTCGGGGAAGAAGAACAAGAACCCGGAGATACCGGAGGAGAAGGATCGGAAGAAGAAATCCCTAGATCGGGATGAAATGATGACGTGGGCCAAGGCATAAGACAGTAAGAATAAGGAGAATCTAGAGAAACCAGATGAGAAGAGTGGGGATTTGCGGACCCGGGAAGAGAGGAGAATATCATGGACGTGGGATTAGAATAAGGAAGGTACACCACCCAAGGGTGGGACCTGAGCAGAAGGAAAGATGAATGAACAGATGGGGAAGAGGGAGTGGACCCCCGAGTGCACAATCGACGGCCCTTGAACTAGCGTCGCCGTCTCTTCTTAGCTGAAATTGGCTTGAAATGGACCTGCTTGGCGCGGGCTTGGACCTTCAGGCCTTATATTTTACAGTGTCTCCTTAAATAACGGGCCCATCTGGCAGAGGACCTGACCCGACTATGAATATGCAGCTTCATCGGGGTGGTTGCCCCTAGACACCCGGTGCCAACAACAGTAGATGGACATTCTTGAACAACTAAATCCTCATAATGCTGAATATCATAGAACCATGGAGTCTTGTTACTTGGCACAAGTAGCATGAGATTTGGCAGCTCCACTCGACAATCAGACTTGAAGCGTAACTCCCTTGCTAGTAGAGAAGGATGAAACTGAGGGAGAGCAATACACGACGTTGACGTGGCCGGCGTACTGACAAACTGAGAGAGGTTGCATATAATGTGCAAAATGTCCTTCGAAAGCGTATAAAATACGGCCAACTGCCCCTTGAACATGGAATTCACCAATCCATTGGCAGCTGTATGAGTTAGCAAAATACGGGTGGAGAACCCTTCGTGGCTAGTGAACTGAACAACAATGGAGCGAGAAGTAACAACATCATCAATGGTGAACTTTCCGGTGAGCAATGAGATTGCCACCGGTCTCGCTCTTGAAGACATTGGCATCAGTGCAAGGGAACTCTTTTTAGCAACTGTCATCAGGAGTGTAGGAACATCATCCCCAAAATGGCTAGGGCCCAGGATGCGAATCGGCATCCGACAGATAAAATCCTGAATCTTGAAATGCAGAATCGATAATGCATCATCGTGATTCGGCTCATCGTCTCAATGGGGTCCAGACCCAAGAGGCATCAGAGATAATGCACACCCGCTCCGTGGGGTGTAAGTGAATGGAGAGGTGGATGTGGTAGGCTTGGAAGGTGTGGGTAAAGGCTCGGAAGGCGTAAGTGGGGGTAAAGGCAAAGGTGGAGGCATAAGTGAGGGTAAAGACGAAGGTGGAGGTGTGGGTATAGGTATGGCCTGCTCAAGCTCGGGCAACAATGGCGAAGGGGAGGGTAAAGGCGGTGGAGATGGTGGAAGTGATGGCAGAGGGGTCACTAGGAGAGGAAGCGGTGAAGACGATGGTGATAGGTTAGGCAATGGTGAGGATGGTGGAGATGGAGAGGGTGAAGAGGAGGGTCACGGCACCCTCCATCGACGTATCGACACGACGCGTCGAGCGACGTTAAGAGTGGAAATGGTGGTAATAGAAATGGAGGAGGAAAGGGTGGCACTTGCCTGAGCAGAGGCTTGGATTGGTAGAGGTTGTGGAGGTTGAGTAGGAGATGGTGAAGGTGAGGGGGTAGGTGGAGATGAAGAGGGTGGTGAGGTAGGCAACGAGATAGGCAAAAGCATAGGTGAGGGAACATGTGATGGGGTAGGTGACGGAGCGGGTGCAATGCCCGATAAAGAATCACAGGGGTGCCCTAGTCTTGTAGTGGAGACGGCTGCCTGGGCGGCGACTGTTGCTGCTGCTTATTGCGGAGATTTAAAATAGCTTCATGCATGGCGGCCCAATCGATCATCTTCTTAACTTCTAGATCATAAACATAGTCCCAGAACTCGGGGCAATCCTCGACCAGATGCCCCTACTGACGATGAAAATCGCAAAATTGGAGCAAATCCCCGACCACGGGTTAGCAAGGCACAGCTGGAGAGAGCGGCATTGCGTGAGTGGCCATCAAAGCCCCAAAAATGTCGAGAAAGCACTCCGGCAACGGAGGACAAGGAGCCCGCTTCGGGCAAGGCCGATGCTGAGGGGTATGAGGTGGTGGAAATAGAAGTGGAGGTTGTGTAGGCAAGAGTGCATGGCTAGTGGTGGAGGGCTTCGGTGATGGCATATGTGGAGCGAGAAGAGGGGGTATATAGACGGCATCTACTTGCTCGGGGTGTGATGTTCCCTTGACCGAAGGTGGAAACGGAGCCGGGTATGTGGGTGCGGGAGGCTGACTCGTGGAGGGTTGATATGTGGGAGTATACGGATATGTAGAGGCGGGAGGTTGGCTCATGGAAGGATATGCGGCAGAAGGCTGACTCATGGCGGGCTGACTCATGGGAGCATAGGGTTGGCTTGTGGAGGGCGAGGTGTAGGTGGATGGGGATGGTGGTGACTCGAGGTCAAGGGAACCTTGAAGTTGTTGGCGAACGAAGCGGGCTCGGATAGAAAGTTGTTTCCAGGAGGTGATGTCGTTGAGGGCTAAGATAAATCGATACTCGGGCGTTGCATTAGATATGAACATCTTGATTTGTTCCCCCCCTGGAATGTGCCCCGGGACTTGCGCAGCGAGGCAATGCTAGCGATCGGCAAAGGTACTGAAATCCTCATCGGGCTTCTTCTTCTCGTGGGCCAGATCCACGACAGAGAACTTGGGCCCAACCTGGTCTTGATACTGCTGAATAAACTTTTCATGAACGGCTTGAAAACTCACAACTTGCGCTTGCGGAAGAGAGAAGAACCAATCCCGAGTCGGGCCTTCTAATGGCAGACCAAATAGATAGGCCATCAAGCGTTGGTCATGTCAAAACTGGGCCGACTCATAAACGAACTCCTTCAGGTACACATATAGGTCACCGACTTCACCATAACGATGATATGCAGGAATTTGTGAAGATGGCGGAAGCCGAAGACCTTGAAATGCGAATGGAACATTTAAGGAGGACTTAGGATCAATTCGGCGTTGGAGTTCATCAAGTTGACGCTGGGTTTGAGCAATCGTCTCCTGGCTAGGGAGATATCGAGAGTAATGCGTGCCAATTTGAGCAAGAGGTTGTGAATTCGGACCAGGATGATAATGGGCCGGATAAGAGGATCCGGGCTAAGAAGAAGAAGGGCCCATTCCAGGAATGGAAGGATATGCGGGCCTGGTGGAAACATTGGCATATGGACTGAATGGGCCAGCAACAACATGGGCGGAAGAATGAGGCCCCTTAAGAGAATAAGGCCCATTAGAAATTGGGCCAGTGGCATATGAAGGAGAAGAAAGAGACCCATGAAGGGTAGAGGACCTATTATGAGAAGAAGGCCCATTAAGATGAAATGAAATGAGACGTTGGGCTTGGGCCTGGTCCATTTGGTGAACATGGCTTGATAAGTGGGCCATGAGATTAGCATGTTCCTCGGATGGATCAGAAGGACCATGAGAAGATGGGCCTGCACGGGAAGAGGATTTCACGTGGGAATAGGCGGAATATTGATAAAAAGAATGATACAAGGGGTTGGAATGATGCTCTATGAGGGCAAATGGAGACTTAATATAAGAATATCTAGGAGAATACAAGTGGGGAAGCAATGACTTAATGGGCTTGAAGACAAGATGTAAGACCCCAAATTCTTTAGAAATTTATTTAGTAAGTTATTTGTAATTATTCAAAATTTATTTGAAGTTATTCGAATTAATGAGAATTATCCAAATTAATTAGATTAATTAATTAATTAATAGAATAAGTCATTTTTCAACTATTTTCTAAAAATCCCCAAAAATCACATCTTGTAGAATTAATTTTGTTTAGCAACTTTGTCTTCTACATTTAAGCCTAAGAAAATCATTTATTATGCCGAATTAGTGAACTTAGTTTTCCGAACTTAACATTTAACTATTTACGGAATAGTATAAGTAATAATCCGACTACCTTAGAAAAATCTGTAAAAATAGTAAACAGATTAAGGTCGAGGTAGATAACAACTTTTCCTTCTGGCATTAAGCCATTGTAAATCCGTGGTAAGATCTATTTAGAGTTTAAACCCAAAAGTGCACACTTTTGACCCATACCTAACCCTTAGATTAAAACACAAAATTCGACCTCAATTCTCAACCAAATGATCTGAAATCAGTGGCAAATGGAAGGCCACAATGTAAGGAACATTTACCCTCAATCAATTTAAGGTAAACTTAGCCCCAAAACGTGCTGCCGACATAGTTTGGTCAAGTCAAGGATTTCGGCGCCGTTTCTAAACATGTAGCTTACAGCAGCGAATACTCCCAATTCCGAAGGCTCCAGAAGCTCTATGAGCTATCAAAATGAATCCCTACGAGTCTTCTTTCATTTGGCTGCAGTGGGGTTCGCTGAAGTTTCAGATCTGGAGAGATCTAGTTCGAATTGTGGAGGTGGGTCAGCAGGCCGTTGGCTTCCCTTCATCCTTCTTTGATCCATTGATTGAGGTAGGATTTCTCAACCAAATTTTGATCTTGAGTATAGAAAATTGTTCCTCTCATCGAGCTCTATCCATTGGTGGCAAAAGCCCCAATTTTCATTAGGTATCCGTGGAGAAATCGAGCTTTTTGTGAGGTGCTGTCCAAGTGTTCTTCATCCTAGGGTTTGAGTTTTCTCTCTCCGATTTGAGGTAGGATCTAACAACCAAACTCTAATTAACTTACATGAAGTAATCAGCATGTTATTATCTTTCATTTAACGTAGAAAGCCCCAAATTCCATTGAGCATGCATCGTGAATTTCGATTTTTGTAGAAGCATGTCTAGAACATGATTCATATAGTGTTCCTTAAGTCAGAGCTTGATTACGGGCTTATTTTGAGTCATGTAACTTGATCTTCATGTAGCATATCATATATGTTTGGATTCATGATCGTGTTAGCTTTCTTTTGACACCAAAATCCCCACATTTGGTTTTGTATATCGAGAGAATTCGACGATTTAGTGGAAGTATGTCCTGAACTAGGTCTCCTTGTGTTCTTCATAGAATAGGTTGTGATTCTTGTGAATTCTGATGAAATTCGTGTTTCCAAACTGTAGTTTTATGACCCTAATATGTCTAGCAAGATTTCTATGGCATGTGGCTTTGATTTCAACTCAATTGGACCTCAATTGGGTGAGATTTCTCATTTTCCAGAAGCCCCAGCTGCTGCTGTTCTTGCAGGGGTCGACCCCAGGGGTCGACCCATCACCTGGCAGCCCAGGCCAGCCCGAGGGTCGACCCCAGGGGTCGACCCATGCGGCCCAGCCCGAGGGTCGACCCCAGGGGTCGACCCATCCTGCTCCCAGACCCCAGTTTTTCAGGGGTCGACCCCAAGGGTCGACCCGTACACCAGAAACCCGATTTTCTTCATTTTTCGAACCAAAGATGGATCTGAATCAGTGGGGAATCAACCCATTTAACTTAGACCCATTGAAATTATATTTTTGAAGAACTTTTGCCCTATTCATGTACCCCCCTTGATTTCAATTTGCATTGGTCCTTTCTCACAAACATAGTACAAAACACGATGTTTACTATCTCCATTACAACACCTACATTGGTTAAATAGAAACTCACTTAATTAATGATTAATGGTGTAATTAAAGCCCTTGATAATGCATTCTATTTCACCGCTGTGAGAGCTTGTTCTTTACCTTGACAACTTGTTCTAGCTTGTTGGCTCTTTGGCTAATACAAATGATAATGGTTAATCATGATATCTTAACTTGGTGATTAGGATTAATATGTTGATTAGCTTGTTTGATTGCTGCTGTTTTACAGCAGCGCAGCACGATTTACTCTTGTTGTGACTTGGTTTCGATCTCCTTGATGATTATACTTACCTTGAAATTCTGGAAATGAATCTCTTTCCTACTTGAAGTTGTTATTGCTACTTAGTTTAAACCTTGGAATTCTGGCCATAAACTGTGGAAGTCTAGATTCATGGGATCTTTGATCCAAAGAAATCAATGCCTGGCAAACAATTAAGGACTCGGTCTAGTCCTGGGAAGAGCGCCCGAACACTACGTGTACCCCCGGGGAGGTGAATGACTAGGTGTGGCATTTGGCACCAGTACTTGACATGTGTTAAATCTAGGACTGTCCACTACTCTCTCCACTACTCTCTACATTACTTTCTACTACTTTCCACTCTTCACTGTTCTATACTCTACTTGTGGTTACTTTACTTGCTTATTACTTGGACGTGGAAATGAAATTACATACGTGCTTGACATGACTTGAATTGTCTTGATATGGCCAACTACTTTTTTATCGTTATCTCCTGTAGTAAATTCTTGTCTTACCATTCTATTCATTATATTTCTTGACCTTGCAAGATCTTTGAATTTCGTTTCGTGATATCATCGTTATCTTTTTATTGTTTTATCATTTGTAGCATGACATTTTAAAATGTAATTAAATGGTTAATCACTTATACCTGTCTGTTATTTCCTACTGAGCGTCAGCTCATAGTTGTGTTTTACCCCTTTTCCAGGCTGTTCAGGTGACGCACTTACCGATGGGGAAGGGCAGGAGTGATGTCTTGAGTGTATCAGTTCTAGTGTGCTAGTAGTGTGTTATCTTTCTTTAGTTGTGTTTTGGAGAGCTTTTAGTCTCAGTCTTGTTATTGAGTTTTAGTGGTTGATTATTCCAGTTGTATTAAGTTGAACTTGAGGTTATTGTATCAGTTGTGGTTTGTTAATGATCATTTAGTATTTCCATCTTGTAGCACTTGTGTATTATTTTAGATTAGTTCTCTCTCTTGCCAGCGTGTCCCTAACTGTACGTCCCGATATTTCCGCCTTGTTCGGGGCGTCACAGTTTAGTTGGTATCAGAGCCTAGGTTTCACATTCCTAGGTTTCCTAAGTTTTAGGTTTTCTTGCATTGCATCCCAATAACCGGTATATCAAAAGATGTTGTCCGAACGTTAGGCTACGCCTATCGGAAAGGTCACACACTTGCGCGAGTGGTCTTCGAACCGATTACCTCCGCCAGGTACCGAGTTTTTGGTCGTGTCTAGGTGCATTAGATCCCTAACCTTGTAAAAGTCTAGGACCTGACCTGGTGAGAATGGGTAGAAACTTAGGTTAAGATCGTTCTTAATCGTGTAATTATTTATCTTGATTAAACCTAAGTAATCTATTTCTCGTGTAGATGGCAGCTGATCGTGCTGAATAGAGGAACCTACAGCGTACGGTTCAAGGCCTTACTCAGGCCCTTCAGCAAGTAGCTCAGGCAGGAGCGGCACAGCATGGCACCGGTGATCTATACCGGAACTTCCGCGGAATGAATCCGCCTAGATTCGCTGGTTCGACTGACCCCGACCAAGCCGAGCACTGGCTAGATGAGATGGGGAGGATCTTTGAAGTTATGCAATGCACCAACCAGGAGCGTGCCCTTTTGTCCACATTTCAACTGGAACATGATGCACGTACTTGGTGGGATTCTATCAAGGCAACTCTCGGTGATCGGCAAGTTATGTGGGAAGAGTTCGAAGAATTCTTCAACAGCAAGTATTTTTCTGATAGAGTGCAAGAGAAGAAAGCGGCAGAGTTCGCGGCCTTGAAACAGCGAGGTTTGTCCGTGGCAGAGTATGAGGCTCAATTTGCACGGCTTTCTCGATATGCTACACATCTCATTTCCACCGAGAAGATGAAGGCGAAGCGCTTTCTCAATGGATTGAAGCTTCATTATATCAACCAATTGGCACCGATGGAGATTTCCACGTATTCTGAGATGGTAAGGAAAGCACAAGTTCTAGAGTCTTGAGATGACGGAGAGAATCCGTGGTAAAGGCACCAAGAAAGAATTACCTACGGGTTCCGGGAGTGTCAAACCCGGGTATACCAAGAAGAGGCCTGTTAGTGGACCTGGTTCGTGGAGCGGGTCCGGATCGTGGAAGGGCAAGATGCCGAGGCATGAAGACAAGAAGCCTGGCCCTATTGTTCCATTCAAGGGCGTGTGCAACTATTGTGATCGTCCGGGTCACAAGATAGAGGAGTGCTGGCGCAAGCAAGGCGCCTGTTTGTGATGTGGAAGCAAGGAGCACCGTATCCCCAATTATCCTCTCATATCGGAACAAGCTACACCGGCAAAACCTCTAGTCTTGAAGAAACCACAAGGCAAGCTTCAAGCTTTACATGAAGTTGAAACTGGGATTTCTGATGATGGCGGACTCGTCGAAGGTACCCTTACTATAATCGATAAGCCCGCATTTGCTCTCTTTGATACTGGTGCAACACATTTATTTATTTCTCGGAGATTTGCTAAGTCATTAGTTGTGGAACCTGTTTTGATGAATACTCCGTTAGAGATTTCAACCCCTATTGGCACTAGATCAATAATCCAGTATTTCTATCCTTCTAGTAAGGTTATGATTGGTGAACAGAACTTTCTAGCAGATTTGGTCTGCATGGATATGAAGGATTATGATGTAATCCTAGGAGCAGATTGGTTGGCCAAGTATGAGGCCAATGTTCACTGTAGTTCTAGCTCAGTGATTTTTACTGGACATTCTGGTTTATCTTTTACGGGAGTCAAGCACCATAACTCCGTACCGCTCATTTCGGTTCTCCGAGCTGATAAGCTTTTGAGGCATGGGTGTGAGGCTTTTCTAGCCTTTATCTGTACAACTCCTGAGCAGCAGATGGAGATTAAGGACATTCCTGTTGTCCGAGATTTTCCTGATGTCTTTCCAGAAGAACTACCAGGACTTCCGCCTGAGCGGGAAGTTATCTTTTCTATTGATCTTATTCCTGGCACAGCTCCTATTTCTAAGGCTCCTTATCGTATGTCTCCTGCGGAACTGCGGGAATTGAAGCAGCAACTGATGGAATTGCTCGAGAAGGGTTTTATACGTCCTAGTACTTCTCCTTGGGGAGCCCCTGTACTATTTGTCAGGAAGAAAGATGGTTTGATGAGGCTGTGTATTGATTATCGGCAATTGAACCAGCAGACTGTCAAGAATAAATATCCCTTGCCGAGGATTGACAAACTATTTGACCAGATAGCAGGAGCTCAATATTTTTCTAAGATCGATCTTCGATCTGGATATCACCAGTTGCGGATTAAGGAAGAGGATATTTATAAAACGGCTTTTCGCAGCAGGTATGGTCATTTTGAGTTTGTCGTTATGCCTTTTGGTCTAACAAATGCACCAGCGGCTTTCATGCAGTTGATGAACGATGTATTTCGGCCCTATCTTGATCAGTGGGTCGTGGTATTTATTGATGACATCTTGATCTATTCCAAGAGTGAATTGGAGCATGCTGAACACCTGAGGATGGCATTGCAATTGTTGAGAGATCATCAACTTTATGCTAAGTTCAGTAAGTGTGAATTCTGGCTGCAAGAAGTGTCCTTTCTCGGACATATTATCACCAAGGAAGGTATTTCAGTTGATCCTTCAAAGATTGAGGCAGTGAAGAATTGGGAGCAGCCTACTAGTGCAACTGAAATTAGAAGTTTCCTAGGCCTGGAAGGCTATTACCGAAGATTTATTCAAGATTTCTCCAAGATTGTAGTACCTATGACAAGATTAACCCGCAAGGAGAATAAGTTTGATTGGTCAGATGATTGTCAGCGAAGCTTTCAGACACTGAAGGAGTGTTTGACTACTACACCTGTTTTAGCTTTACCTTCTGGTGAAGGAGGATTTGTTGTTTATACTGATGCTTCAGGTATTGGCTTAGGCTGTGTACTCATGCAGCATGGGAAGGTGATTGCCTATTCCTCTAAGCAGTTGAGGAAGCACGAAGATAACTATCCTGTTCATGATTTAGAACTTGCTGCAGTCGTGTTTGCTTTGAAGATATGGAGGCATTACTTGTATGGAGAAACCTTCACAGTGTTTTCAGATCATAAGAGTTTGAAGTATTTATTTTCTCAAAAGGAACTCAACATGAGGCAGCGGAGATGGTTGGAGTACTTGAAAGACTTTGACTTCTCGATTGAGTATCATCCTGGCAAAGGTAATGTTGTGGCAGATGCTTTAAGCCGAAAGCCGGTAGCTAGATTGTCAAGTCTCATGTTACAAGAATGGAGGTTGTTGGAACAATTATCTAGTCTGGATCTTAATATTGACAATGATCGGATCTTGATTGCTCATATTCAACTTAAACCTGAATTATTGATAGAGATCAAGTCCTTACAAGATAATGACCCCGAGTTGGTAGAGATCAAGGGAAGCTTGAGCTGCAGACCTGACTTCATGTTGGCCGATGATGGTAGATTATTATTTAAAGGCAGAACTTGTGTTCCGGATGAGGCTACAATAAAGAACAAAATTCTTGAGGAAGCTCATAGATCCAGATATACCATTCATCCTGGAGGCACTAAGATGTACAGAGATTTGAAAAGGTCCTTTTGGTGGCTGAATATGAAAAGAGAAGTTGCAGATTTTGTGAGCAGATGTTTGGTATGTCAGCAAGTTAAGGCCGAACATTCCAGACCGGCAGGGAAATTGAAACCACTCGACATACCCCAATGGAAGTGGGAAAGCATTGGCATGGATTTCATTATGGGTCTACCTAGGACTCGTGGTGGATTTGATGCGATATGGGTGATTGTCGATCGATTGACAAAGTCGGCTCATTTCTTACCAATTAAGTCTAAGTGGACGATTGATGTATTGGCTGCCTTGTATATAAAGGAAGTGGTGAGATTGCATGGTATCCCAGTGAATATAGTATCTGATCGAGACCCCAGATTTACTTCACATTTCTGGAAGGGACTGCAAGAGTCTTTGGGTACTCGTCTGAATTTCAGTACTGCTTTTCATCCACAGACAGATGGACGGACTGAAAGAACCAATCAGATAGTGGAAGATATGCTGCGAGCTTGCATGATTGATTTTGGTGGTAATTGGAGTGAGCATTTGGCATTAATTGAATTCGCTTACAATAACAGCTATTAGTCTAGCATTCAGATGGCTCCTTTTGAAGCACTATATGGTAGAAGTTGTCGTTCCCTGTTGTGTTGGGACGAGGTAGGTGAGAAACAGTGGCTTGGACCAGATCTTGTTACGGAATCATCACAGAACATCCGTGTTATCCGAGACCGGTTACAAGTAGCCCAGTCAAGACAGAAGAGTTATGCCGACAACAGAAGGAGAGCATTGGAATTTCAGGTTGGCGATCATGTGTTCTTAAAGGTCTCTCCGACGAGAGGGATCCGAAGATTTGGCATTCATGGCAAGCTGAGTCCGAGGTACATTGGTCCATTCGAGATTCTAGATAGAGTGGGAGAGGTGGCATACAAACTGGCTTTATCACCGTAATTGTCTGGCGTACACAACGTTTTCCATGTGTCTATGTTGCGGAAATATGTGTACGATCCCACTCATATCATTCAGCAGGTGGATTTTGAATTGAAGGAAGATTTGACCTATGAGGAAAGACCTGTCAAGATTCTAGACCGGAAGCAACATCAACTCCGGAATCGTTCGATACCGATGGTCAAGATTCAATGGTGTCGGCGTGGGACCGAAGAAGCTACATGGGAGTCTGAAGAGACTATGCGAAAGCGGTATCCCGATCTATTCTAGGTGAGCGATCTTTTTCTACTCTCAATTTTAGTGCAGTGAATTTGGAGGACCAAATTCCTTTAAGTAGGGGAGGGTGTAAGACCCCAAATTCTTTAGAAATTTATTTAGTAAGTTATTTGTAATTATTCGGAATTTATTTGAAGTTATTCGAATTAATGAGAATTATCCAAATTAATTAGATTAATTAATTAATTAATAGAATAAGTCATTTTTCAACTATTTTTTAAAAATCCCCAAAAATCACATCTTATAGAATTAATTTTGTTTAGCAACTTTGTCTTCTACATTTAAGCCTAAGAAAATCATTTATTATGCCGAATTAGTGAATTTAGTTTTCCGAACTTAACATTTAACTATTTACGGAATAGTATAAGTAATAATCCGACTACCTTAGAAAAATCTGTAAAAATAGTAAACAGATTAAGGTCGAGGTAGATAACAACTTTTCCTTCTGGCATTAAGCAATTGTAAATCCGTGGTAAGATCTATTTAGAGTTTAAACCCAAAAGTGCACACTTTTAACCCACACCTAACCCTTAGATTAAAACACGAAATTCGACCTCAATTCTCAACCAACTGATCTGAAATCAGTGGCAAATGGAAGGCCACAATGTAAGGAACATTTACCCTCAATCAATTTGAGGTAAACTTAGCCCCAAAACGTGCTGCCGACATAGTTTGGTCAAGTCAAGGATTTCAGCGCCGTTTCTAAACACGTAGCTTACAGCAGCGAATACTCCCAATTCCGAAGGCTCCAGAAGCTCTATGAGCTATAAAAATGAAGCCCTACGAGTCTTCTTTCATTTGGCTGCTGTGGGGTTCGCTGAAGTTTCAGATCTGGAGAGATCTAGTTCGAATTGTGGAGGTGGGTCAGCAGGCCGTTGGCTTCCCTTCATCCTTCTTTGATCCATCGATTGAGGTAGGATTTCTCAACCAAATTTTGATCTTGAGTATAGCAAATTGTTCCTCTCATCGAGCTCTATCCATTGGTGGCAAAATCCCCAATTTGCATTAGGTATCCGTGGAGAAATCGAGCTTTTTGTGAGGTGCTGTCCAAGTGTTCTTCATCCTAGGGTTTGAGTTTTCTCTCTCCGATTTGAGGTAGGATCTAACAACCAAACTCTAATTAACTTACATGAAGTAATCAGCATGTTATTATCTTTCATTTAACGTAGAAAGCCCCAAATTCCATTGAGCATGCATCGTGAATTTCGATTTTTGTAGAAGCATGTCTAGAACATGATTCATATAGTGTTCCTTAAGTCAGAGCTTGATTACGGGCTTATTTTGAGTCATGTAACTTGATCTTCATGTAGCATATCATATGTGTTTGGATTCATGATCGTGTTAGCTTTCTTTTGACACCAAAATCCCCACATTTGGTTTTGTATATCGAGAGAATTCGACGATTTAGTGGAAGTATGTCCTGAACTAGGTCTCCTTGTGTTCTTCATAGAATAGGTTGTGATTCTTGTGAATTCTGATGAAATTCGTGTTTCCAAACTGTAGTTTTATGACCCTAATATGTCTAGCAAGATTTCTATGGCATGTGGCTTTGATTTCAACTCAATTGGACCTCAATTGGGTGAGATTTCTCATTTTCCGGAAGCCCCAGCTGCTGCTGTTCTTGCAGGGGTCGACCCCAGGGGTCGACCCATCACCTGGCAGCCCAGGCCAGCCCGAGGGTCGACCCCAGGGGTCGACCCATGCGGCCCAGCCCGAGGGTCGACCCCAGGGGTCGACCCATCCTGCTCCCAGACCCCAGTTTTTCAGGGGTCGACCCCAAGGGTAGACCCGTACACCAGAAACCCGATTTTCTTCATTTTTCGAACCAAAGATGGATCTGAATCAGTGGGGAATCAACCCATTTAACTTAGACCCATTGAAATTATATTTTTGAAGAACTTTTGACCTATTCATGTACCCCCCTTGATTTCAATTTGCATTGGTCCTTTCTCACAAACATAGTACAAAACACGATGTTTACTATCTCCATTACAACACCTACATTGGTTAAATAGAAACTCACTTAATTAATGATTAATGGTGTAATTAAAGCCCCTGATAATGCATTCTATTTCACCGCTGTGAGAGCTTGTTCTTTACCTTGACAACTTGTTCTAGCTTGTTGGCTCTTTGGCTAATACAAATGATAATGGTTAATCATGATATCTTAACTTGGTGATTAGGATTAATATGTTGATTAGCTTGTTTGATTGCTGCTGTTTTACAGCAGCGCAGCACGATTTACTCTTGTTGTGACTTGGTTTCGATCTCCTTGATGATTATACTTACCTTGAAATTCTGGAAATGAATCTCTTTCCTACTTGAAGTTGTTATTGCTACTTAGTTTAAACCTTGGAATTCTGGCCATAAACTGTGGAAGTCTAGATTCATGGGATCTTTGATCCAAAGAAATCAATGCCTGGCAAACAATTAAGGACTCGGTCTAGTCCTGGGAAGAGCGCCCGAACACTACGTGTACCCCCGGGGAGGTGAATGACTAGGTGTGGCATTTGGCACCAGTACTTGACATGTGTTAAATCTAGGACTGTCCACTACTCTCTCCACTACTCTCTACATTACTTTCTACTACTTTCCACTCTTCACTGTTCTATACTCTACTTGTGGTTACTTTACTTGCTTATTACTTGGACATGGAAATGAAATTACATACGTGCTTGACATGACTTGAATTGTCTTGATATGGCCAACTACTTTTTTATCGTTATCTCCTGTAGTAAATTCTTGTCTTACCATTCTATTCATTATATTTCTTGACCTTGCAAGATCTTTGAATTTCGTTTCGTGATATCATCGTTATCTTTTTATTGTTTTATCATTTGTAGCATGACATTTTAAAATGTAATTAAATAGTTAATCACTTATACCTGTCTGTTATTTCCTACTGAGCGTCAGCTCATAGTTGTGTTTTACCCCTTTTCCAGGCTGTCCAGGTGACGCACTTACCGATGGGGAAGGGCAGGAGTGATGTCTTGAGTGTATCAGTTCTAGTGTGTTAGTAGTGTGTTATCTTTCTTTAGTTGTGTTTTGGAGAGCTTTTAGTCTCAGTCTTGTTATTGAGTTTTAGTGGTTGATTATTCCAGTTGTATTAAGTTGAACTTGAGGTTATTGTATCAGTTGTGGTTTGTTAATGATCATTTAGTATTTCCATCTTGTAGCACTTGTGTATTATTTTAGATTAGTTCTCTCTCTTGCCAGCGTGTCCCTAACTGTACGTCCCGATATTTCCGCCTTGTTCGGGGCGTGACACAAGAGGGGACTGACCAACTAATGGAAAGATGAATGGAGAACAGAACTGGATAATGGACCAGACAATGAACACACGAAATAGTCTTACTTAAGTGGGCCTAACAATAACAAAACATATGGATGATGAAAGAATGCAACACAAACACCACTAATGGGCCTGGACAAGTCCAAACAACACAGACAATGCAATGTGCGAGTTTTCACCAAAGTCACACAAGTTGATATGATGGGAAATATTTTAGAAGTTTTAATAAATCTTTTAATGATTTGAATTAAATACAATTCCCTCAAAATAGGAATCCTATGGGAATAAAGTCCAAACTTTGGGTTGACTAAGGTTAACTCCCTCACAAGTATGCAAATGCAAGTCTAAGGGGTGGAAAAGGTACAACCGGCCCGGCGTCCGTGTAGGAATCCACGGCTCGCGGGGACTTACGGAGATCCCGGATAAGATCACCTAGTCAACCCCAAGGAATATGGAGGCGAGATGATCACTTACCAAGGTAGGAATTGTAACTATGATATGCAATGTAAGACCCTATGTGCACCGGAGTGCATGCAATTTCTAGCATAAATATAACAAATCAAGATATGATGAACATATGCAAGCATAACAATATGGATGCAAACAAGGTGAATAATATGAACATGAAATGCTATCTAAACATAGATATACACACCAAAATCACAGCAAAGCATAAACAAAGTGATGGGCACTAGAGGTCCCACCGTGATCGCCAAAAAAGGGGTGTGGATGTGAAAAATATGTATGTGTATAAGCGTGCCGACCCCACAAATCACATGAATAAGCATGAAGGCATATGTCCACCAATCAAGTGAATAGCATGAAGATGTGACTATGTGAACATGGTAGCATGATCATACAATAAAGAAAAGGTGACAAAAGATATAGAAGAAATATCGTGATCCCCACCAAGGAATGACAACGCCAAAGAATGTGAAAGTGGAAACTAAGTGCGCGTTGTGTACCTTGGAAAAGAGGATGATCGCGCTAAATATAAGGATGCGGGAACCAATGTAGATTACCTCTCCTCACCTTCTAGCTGGATAGTAGGTAAGGGCCTCACTTTCCATGCTTTCCTGCGAAACAAACATAAAATAAGAGGAAAAACTCATTAGAAAATGCCAACTGTAGAAATCTGCCCAAGTGCATAAAGTAGCATGAAAGATTGAGGGCAAACTTACCGGGGGAGGGTTTTTAACCCCTATGGAAGGGTGCAAATAATAGGTGTGTATATTGTGATGAGATTAACATGAAGAGATTGATTTAATATGCCATGATGAACATAGATAAACAAGGTGCAAAAGTGCAAGTCATAAGAAAAACTATGCAAACAATGTAAATTGGGTGTAAACACTGATGCGAACAGTAGGGCAAACGATGTCCAAATAGGGTGAAAATTGGTATGACAGAAGACTTGAGTGTTGTGAAGAAGTAGGAATAAGAATCACTCAAAAAAGAGGGCGGGACAGAAAGTTATGATGCCGGAGATTTGGGGAAAAACATAGACTGTTCAGAAAATACAGAACAGTGCACAAAATGGTCTCAAAGAATGATGAATATCTCACAAGATAGAACACCAAAAAAGGAAAGAGAGGAAGCTATGGAAAGGTGAGAATATTGTGGTGAAATTAGGGCAAAAAAGAGGGTTTAAAACGGGGAAGACAATTGTGAAAAATGGATTGGAAAACACAAGAAAATAATGGGGTGCAGAACATGATAGAAAAATGACTGTAAAAATAGAATGAAAGTGCAAAACTCATGGAAAAAAATATGTATTAAGATGACGATATAATGAGCCCAAAACTAAAGAAAACAAAGATTATACTTCTCTCTAGAGTCTAGAGTTGGAAGGACAGATCAAGAGAGCCCCATGTCCTCGCTCCGGCCACACAAACATGTCCCTATCGCAAGAAATCAGAGCTTCAAAAAAGTGCAGAATAGAGTGGTGAAACCTCAAACGTTGGGGCTTGGAAGAAGGGGAAAAGATTGGAGAAATAAGACATACATATAATGAAAACGAAGCTAATACTCTCCTCTTCAAGACGGAGTCAAAGGAGGACGAAAAGGATGAAGCATGACTCCAGCCCGGCTTGATGAACAGGCCCCAGTCGCAAACTTGTAGTAGAAAAATAGCAAACTGTGATGATTTGCCAAAAGTAGGGGCGAAGTTGAGTGGGCAAACGTTGATGAAATTAAGCAAATAAGGAACTAAAATGAAGTTAATACTTTCCTCTTCAGGCTATGGTCGAAGGAGGATGAAGATGCACGCATGGCTTCGCCGTTGCCTTGGAAACGCGCCCCCGTCGCGAGGTTTGCATCGGGCACTTTATATAAAAACTGCTTAAATCCCCAACTTTCCTCTACGAGTTTAAGAGATAGAGTCCACCAAATCTTGAGATCTATGGATCAATCTCGAGATAATAGTCAAAATAAGATGTAGGAGAAAATGGGACTCTATTTGGATGAAGGATCTAGAAGATATGGCTTCTGAAAGGGAGCCACAAAGCTTAATCTGCAGAGTTTGTGTTGAACTAGGACGCATAAACCCCTATGTTTCATCCACGTTTCTGAGCAAGATATCCAATGAAAATCTGAGATCTATGGATCAAATTCAAGATAATATAAAGGAGAAGTCATAGGAACAAACGGCGCTCAATTCGGAGTAGAAATCAAGAAGTTATGGGCTCTACAAGGGGGCCACGGCGCACTGAAACGGAGCAGAGTCCAGCGCAGGTTGGACTCTCGATTTTCTTAGCGGTCTATCGTAAGACCGCTAAGGAACCATTTGCAATAAGAAACGGTCGTTTGCACGACCATTTGGGTTAACTTCCCGCGACTTTAGAAATTGGATCATATCTCGAAAATAAGGTAGAATTAGTGAAAGTGGTAGAAGATAAAATTGTAGAAAACTGAAAGATGCACAACTTTCATGAAGAGAGCAAGATGAAAATATGATCAAAGATTGAAAAAATGGGGCTAGAACAGAGAGAAAGAATTCTGGGACATAGGTGAATAGCCTGTCGGAAAAATGCAAATAGATTGAAATTGGTGCAGAAATGGATGATAGATTAGAAAAAGAAATTGTAGATCTTTGAAAGATGAACAACTTTGGTGAAGGGCACTTTTTGAATAGAGAAGAGAATGGGATGAAAAAGGACCATTTTCAAGACTGCATAGCGAAAGAGAGCCGAATGCTTGATGGAAATGGGCCTAAATGGGCCGCAAGTCAACTTGGAAGATCAGAAGTTGATAAGATAAGCTCCAGGGCTTTAAGAAATCACGATCTCCAAAGCTCAAAGGTTAGGGAATAATGAAATGGGCTCGAAATCCGTCCAAGGAAGGCTCTAAAATAAGGGGTAATTCGAGACATTAAAAATGACGAATAAAGAGAAAAAATGCGACTTGCGGGTCAAAAATGGGTGTCAACAGATGCCCCTCTTTGATGTCCGCTTTGCAAGGGAGTGAGCGAAAGTGACATAGAGGTGGAATGGAAAGGAGATGGAGCAAAAGCGACAGGGACGGGAAATAGAGATGACACGAAGATGAAGCGGAGAGAACAGATAAGCCTGCATCAAGGTAAAAGACACCTGTCACAACCAACAAGTGACAGAAATTCTCCTGAAAATGCCGAACTAACCACCTGGAATGGATGATGCAAATGAGACATGTCTGGAGAACTAAACTAAGTGAAAGGAAAGACGACCAGCCTCACTGAGGACACAATCCATGGACAATGAGTGGGATCGGAAGGAAACACAGCATAAGAGCTGGAAAAAGAGAAATAAAACTGAGATAAAATCCAGACAAGAATTACGCTAGCCAACCAGACCGAGCGGGCAGATCAGAAAAAATATTCAAATTTAGAGTGGAATGAGGAATCTCTTATCCAAGAGAGTTGAAGTGCAAATAACCATTGCTAAGAAAAAACCTTGAGAGGATTGTGAGACGTGAGTGCTCAAAAAATGACATGATGCGTGCTGGGCTTAAATAAAGAAATCATTAAAATGAATGCAAAGAAAACATAAAATAGAAAGTACTCAAGGATACTATTGCTAGACCGAGCCAGATGGGGTCAAGAGTCTTCTTGCAACCACGGCGTGCGAGACAGTGTCCATCGTCCCCCACCCGACTCAACCGAGCTGCCTATCCAATGATTAACCGTATGCTCCTAGATCATCAACGTTTTTGTTAAAGGATAATATCAGATCCCAGAACACACGGACAACCAGCCGGTCCTTGAGAGGCTATAATACTATAGATACCATATAGTAATGCAACAATGTAGAGGGATAGAGAGCCATACCTGACTTACCTGTGCAGGCGAAACGGCATTTTTTTGGATTTTCTGATTTTTTGATTTTTATGGGATTTCATGTATAAGACAAGCATGAACATAACAAAGATAACATAACGATCAACTGAACCACTAACAACACCACATAACATAACAATCAAACAAATGAAAAATAATGCAACATAACATAACAAAGACAAACAAGCACATATGCAATGACATGAACAAACAACATGCATGCACGAACATGGTGGGACAAGACAATAACGCGGTGGGACAACACGGTTGGGATAAGAATATGAGGGATGACCACACGGTTGGGACAACACACGAGACATAGAGGGACGACTAACAACATATGCAAGACAACTAACAACATGCGGTGAGGGATAAAACAACATGCGTGGGACGACACAGAGGGACATAAACACGTGACAAGGATATGGCGGGACAAAAGACATGACGAATACGCCCTACATTCAAAACCCAAGATCAGAATGAAGCAGAACCGCCAGGTTCATAATCGTGAGGCAAAACCCTCTCAAAAAGATATGATGAAGCGAAGCGAGAGCTGAGAAGGACATAAGCTTCAGAACAGATCGAGAGATAAGATTGAAGAAGAGAGAGAATAGATCAGAAGCACTTGAACAAGGGACAGAGCAAAAGATATAGTAAAGAAGCTTGAACACTTGCAACCTGCACACTTTACAAACAGATCATATCCGTCCTCAAAATAAATAGATAGAAAGTAACAAAAAGATAAATATTTCTAGATTTTTTAATATTTCTGATTTATTTGGATTTTAAACAATATTTGAATTTTATTTTGGTTTTTGAATTTTTTGATTTTTTTTGGACTTTTGATAATATCTGATTTTTTTAGATTTTGACAATATTTCATTTTTTTGATTTTTTTTTGAAATAGTAATGTGCAGCACCCAAAGACGGGCTCGAACTACAGGCCAAGGATCGTCGTTCCTACCCCTCTCATTAAAGGCTGCCCTTAAGCAAGGTGTGCATGTGAGAGTGGATCGCCACAACCAACCGCCTCTAAAGAACGGGCCCCTACTAAGGCCATACCCTGGATTCACCCCAGCCTAAGAGGGAGAAGCAGAAGAAAAATTAGAGACAAGCTTTATGCAGGATGAGAGACATCAGGACTTGAATTCCTTCCAGGGCACTACCTCTCAAAGATACAGTCTGTTGTGCCGGGGCTTTGTGTCCTTGATTTTGAGACCCATATTTACTAGGCATGCATGCGACCGGGCTCATGACGTCTCGCGGGGAATTGTATTCCCACTCTTGCTATTCCCTTGATTTACAATTTTCCATATTCATTCTTATTGAATTTGATAGCCCTTATTGGTTAGATATCACATGAAAGCTCATTTTGAAGTGTCAAGACTGCCCCTATTTGAGACCTCTCTCGTATTAGGGAGCGTCTAGGTTGGTCGTCTCATCCATCCATCTCTTGCCCCTGCACTTGGCCGAGCAGAGAAAAGAAAAGGCCTTTGTGCATACCCTAAGTATGGCCAAAGCAACAACGGTGTGTCTGAGAGGATAATCAACTATGGCTCGCCGTGTAGTGTGGGGAAAACCCATGCTAAAAGGTCACCCTCAACAATCGGGGAAAGAAACTAGACTCCTAGCGTGGAGCTATCACCAGTCTAAGAATGCTGCAGAAGCGAACACTTCTTGACTAAGATAAGCAAACTTCCTAAAGCCACTCAAACATGTTGAGGAACTAGCATTATCTTAAAAGTCCGTATGAATTAATAATGGAAATGATAGCATATTCTTGCACAAAATAAAGATACCTTGCAAATCTATAGTGTAGAAGTAGCATCCTGAAGCGATCTTGACCATCGAGCTTCGTACAGCACGAGCTTCGTATTCCTTACTTGACAGGATGAAAGGTTGAGGATAGCAAAGGATCAAAGATTCCTCTACACGGAGGAGCGACAAACATCATACTGGACGAAGAGGAATAAAAGGAAGAGAGACGAGGGTAAGAACTCCCTCATTAAGGTGCAGAGACCCTGATAACAAGGAACCAAATACAGAAGAAGCAGAGATTAACTGAGATCAAGGCAGGCTAAAACCTCGAAAATAGCAAGAAAAATGGTGATGACCCCGAAAGGGTGAAGAGGAGGGAATAGACAAATCATGAGAAGATTGTGGCAAAGATAAGGGGGGAGAGGAGTGATCATCCGACATGGTCGGAGAAAAAGAATTAGAATCACCAGACAGGGTCAGGGAAAGAGAAGCATAAACACCCGACAAGGTCGGGGAAGAAGAACGAGAACCCGGAGATACAGGAGGAGAAGGATCAGAAGAAGAAATTCCTAGATCGGGATGAAAGGATGACGTGGGCCGAGGACTAAGACAGTAAGAATAAGGAGAATCCATAGAAACCAGATGAGTAGAGTGGGGGTTTGTGGACCCAAGAAGAGAGGAGATGATCATAGACGTGGGATTAGAACAAGGAAGGTACACCACCCAAGGGTGGGAGCTGAGCAGAAGGAAAGATGAATGAACAGACGGGGAAGAGGGAGTGGACCCCTGAGTGCACAATCGACGGCCCTTGAACTTGCATCGCCGTCTCTTCTTAGCTAAAATTGGCTGGAAATGGACCTGCTTGGCGCGGGCTTGGACCTTCAGGCCTCTTATTTTGCAGTGTCTTCTTAAATAACGGGCCCATCTAGTAGAGGACTAGACCCGGCTATGAATATGCAGCTTCATTGGGGTGGTTGCCCCTAGACACTCGACGCTAACAACAGTAGATGGACATTCTTGAACAACTAACTTTTCATAATGCTGAATATCATAGAACCATGGAGTCTTGTTACTTGGCACAAGTATCATGAGATTTGGCAGCTCCACTTGACAATCAGACTTGAAGCGTAACTCCCTTGCTAGTAGAGAAGGACGAAACTGAGGGAGAGCAATACACGACGTTGACATGGCCGTCATACTAACAAACTGAGAGAGGTTGCATATAATGTGCAAAATGTCCTTCGAAAGTGCATAAAATATGGCCAACTACCCCTTGAACATGGAATTCACCAATCCTTTGGCAGCCGTATGAGTTAGCAAAATACGGGTGGAGAACCCTTCTTGGCTAGTGAACTGAACAGCAATGGAGCGAGAAGTAACAACAACATCAATGGTGAACTTTCCGGTGAGCAATGAGATTGCCACCGGTCTTGCTCTTGAAGTCATTGGCATCAGTGCAAGGGAACGCTTTTTAGCAACCGTCATCAGGAGTGCAGGCACATCATCCACAAAATGGCCAGAGCCTAAGATGCGGATCGGCATCCGACAGATAAAATTCTGAATCTTGAAATGCAGAATCGGTAATGCATCATCCTGATTCGGCTCATCGTCTGCATGGGGAGCAGACCCAGAAGGCATCGGGGATAATGCACACCCGCTCCGTGGGGTGTAAGTGGATGGAGAGGTGGAGGTGGTAGACTTCGAAGGAGTGGGTAAAGGCTCGGAAGGCGTAAGTGGGGGTAAAGGCAAAGGTGGAGGTGTAAGTGAGGGTAAAGGCGAAGGTGGAGGTGTGGTAAAGGTATGGCCTGCTCAGGCTCGGGCAACAATGGCGAAGGGGAGGGTAAAGGCGGTGGAGATGGTGGAAGTGATGGCAGAGGGGTCACTGGGAGAGGAAGCGGTGAAGACGACGGTGATGGGTTAGGTAATGGTGAGGATGGTGGAGATGGAGAGGGTGAAGAGGAGGGTCGTGATGCCCGCTGTCGATGTATCGACACGACGTGTCGAGTGACATTAGGAGTAGAAATGGTGGTAATGGAAATGGAGGAGGAAAGGGTGGCACTTGCCTGAGCAGAGGCTTGGATTGGTGGGGGTTGTGGAGGTTGAGTAGGAGATGGTGAAGGTGAGGGGGTAGGTGGAGATGAAGAGGGTGGTGAGGTAGGCAATGAGGTAGGTAAAAGCATAGGTGAGGGAACATGTGATGGGGTAGGTGACGGAGCGGGTGCAATGCCAGATAAAGAATCACAGGGGTGCCCTTGGTCTTGTAGTGGAGATGGCTGCCTGGGCGGCGACTGCTGCTGCTGCTTATTGCGGAGATTTAAAATAGCTTCGTGCATGGCGGCCGAATCGATCATCTTCTTAACTTCTAGATCATAAACATAATCCTAGAACTAAGGGCAATCCTCGACCAGATGCCCCTGCTGACGATGAAAATCGCAAAATTGGAGAAAATCCCCGACTGCGGGTCGACAAGGCACAGTTAGAGAGAGCAGCAACGCGTGAGTGGCCATCAAAGCCGCAAAAATGTCGGTAAAGCACTCCGCCAACAGAGGACAAGGAGCCCGCTTCGGGCAAGGCGGATGCTGAGGGGTATGAGGTGGTGGAGACGGAAGTGGAGGTTGCGTAGGCAAGAGTACGTGGCTAGTGGTGGAGGGCTTCAGTGATGGCATATGTGGAGCGGGAAGAGGGGGTATATAGACGGCATCTACTTGCTCGGGGTGTGATGTTCCCTTGACCGGAGGTGGAAACGGAGCCAGGTATGTGGGTGCGGGAGGCTGACTCGTGGAGGGTTGATATGTGGGAGTATACGGATATGTAGAGGCGGGAGGTTGGCTCATGGAAGGATATGCGGCGGAAGGCTGACTCATGGAGGCCTGACTCATGGGAGCATAGGGTTGGCTTGTGTAGGGCGAGGTGTGGGTGGATGGAGATGGTGGTGACTCGAGGTCAAGGGAACCTTGAAGTTGTTGGCGAATGAAGCGGGCTCAGATAGAAAGTTGTTGCCAGGAGGTGATGTCGTTGAGGGCTAAGATAAACCGATACTCGGGCGTTGTATTGGATATACGCATCTTGATTTGTTCTCCCTCCGGAATGTCCCCCAGTACTTGCGCGGCGAGGTGATGCCTGCGATCGGCAAAGGTGCAGAAATCCTCATCGGGATTCATCTTCTTGTGGGCCAGATCCACAACAGAGAACTTGAGCCCAACCTGGTCTTGATACTGCTGAATAAACTTTTCTTGAATAGCTTGAAAACTCACAACTTGCTCTTACAGAAGAGAGAAGAACCAATCCCGAGCCGGGCCTTCTAATGACAGACCAAATAGATAGGCCATCAAGCGTTGGTCATGTCGAAACTTGGCCGACTCATAAACAAACTCCTTTAAGTGCACATATGGGTCACCGACTCCACCATAACGATGATATGCGGGAATTTGTGAAGATGGTGGAAGCCGAAGACCTTGAAATGCGAATGGAATATTTAAGGAGGACTTAGGATCAATTCGGCGTTGGAGTTCATCAAGTTGACGTTGGGTTTGAGCAATCATCTCCTGGGTAGGGAGAGATTGAGAGTAATGCGGGCCAACTTGAGCAAGAGGTTGTGAATTCGGACCAGGATGATAATGGGCCAGATAAGAGGATTCGGGTTGAGAAGAAGAAGGGCCCATTAAGAATGGATGGATATGCGGGCTTGGAGGAAACATTGGCATATGGACTGAATGGGCCAACAGCAACATGGGAGAAAGAATGAGGCCCCTTAAGAAAATAAGGCCTATTAGAAATTGGGCCAGCGACATATGAAGGAGAAGAAAGAGGCCCACGAAGGGTAGAGGGCCCATTATGAGAAGAAGGCCCATTAAGATGAAATGAAATGAGACATTTGGCCTGGGCCGGGTCCATTTGGCGAACAAGGATTGATAAGTGGGCCATGAGATTAGCCTGTTCTTCGGATGGATCAGAAGGACCACGGGAAGATGGGCTTGCGTGGGAAGAGGATTCCACACGGGAATAGGAGGAATATTGAGAAAAAGAATGATACAAGGGGTTGGAATGATACTCCATGAGAAAAAATAGAGACTTAATACAAGAATATCATGGAGAATACAAGTGGGGAAGCAATGACTTAATGGGCTTGAGGACAAGAGGGGACTGACCCACTAATGCAAAGTCGAATGGAGAATGGAACGAAATGGACTGACTTAAGTTGGCCTAACAACAACAAAATATGTGGATGATGAAAGAATGCAACACAAACACCACTAATGGGCCTGGACAAGCCCAAACAACATAAACAATGCAATGTGAGAGTTTTCACCCAAGTCACACAAGTTGATATGATGGGAAATATTTTAGAAGTTTTAATAAACCTTTTAATAATTTGAATTAAACACAATTCCCTCAAGATAGGATTCCTATGGGAATAAGGTCCAAACTTTGGGTTGACTAAGGTTAACTCCCTCACACATATGCAAATGTAAGCCTAAGGGGTGGAAAAGGTACAACCGGCCCGGCGTCCATGTGGGAATCCACGGCTCCCGGGGACTTACCGAGGTTCAGATAAGATTACCTAGTCGACCGCATGCAATATGGAGGTGAGAGCATCACTTACCAAGGTAGGAAATACAACTATGATATGCAATGTATGTCCCTATGTGCACCGGAGTGTATGTAATTTCTAGCCTAAATCTAACAAATCAAGATATGATGAACATATGCAAACATAACAATATGGATGCAAACAAGGTGAACAATATGAACATGAAGTGCTATCTAAACACGGATATACACACCAAAATCATAGCAAAGCATAAACAAAGTGATGGGCACTAGAGGTCCCACCGTGATCGCCAAAAAAGAGGTGTAGATGTGAAAAATATGTATGTGTATAAGCGTGCCGACCCCACAAATCACATGAATAAGCATGAAGGCATATGTCCACCAATCATGTGAATAGCATGAATATGTGACTATGTGAACATGGTAGCATGATCATACAATAAAGAAAAGGTGACAAAAGATATAGAAGAAATACCGTGATCGCCACCAAGGAATGACAACGCCAAAGAATGTGAAAGGGGAAACTAAGTGCGCGTTGTGTACCTTGGAAAAGTGGATGACCGCGCTAAATATAAGGATGCGGGAACCAATGTAGATTACCTCTCCTCACCTTCCCGCCAGCTAGAAGGTAAGGGCCTCACTTTCCATGCTTTCCTGCGAAACAAACACAAAACAAGAGGAAAAACCCATTAGAAAATGCTAAGTGTAGAAATCTGCCCAAGTGTTTAAAGTAGCATGAAAGATTGAGGGCAAACATACCGGGAGAGAGTTTTTAACCCCTATGGAAGGGTGCAAACAATAGGTGTGTATATTGTGATGAGATTAACATGAAGAGATTGATTTAATATGCCATGATGAACATAGATAAACAAGGTGCAAAAGTGAAAGTCATAAGAAAAACTGTGCAAACCGTGTAAATTGGGTGCAAAGACTGATGCAAATAGTAGGGAAAACGATGTCCAAATAGGGTGAAATTGGTATGACAGAAGACTTGAGTGTTGTGAACAAGTAGGAATAAGAATCACTGAAAAAGGAGGTCGGGATAGAAAGTTATGATGCCGGAGATTTGGGGAAAAACATAGACTGTGCAGAAAATGCAGAACAGTGCACAAAATGGACTCAAAGAATGATGAATATCTCACAAGATAGAACACCAAAAAAGGAAAGAGAGGATGCTATGGAAAGGTGAGAATATTGTGGTGAAACTAGGGCAAAAAGGATGGTTTAAAACGGGGAGGACAATAGTGAAAAATGGAGTGGAAAACACAAGAAAATAATGGGATGCAGAACAGGACAGAAAAATGACTATGCAAAAACAGAATAAAAGTGCAAAACTCATGGACAAAAATATGTATGAAGATGACAAGATAATGAGCCCCAAACCAAGGAAAACAAAGATTATACTTCCCTCTAGAGCCAGGAGTTGAAAGGATGGATCAAGATGCCCCATGGCCTCGCTCTGGCAACGCAAACATGCCCCCGTCGCAAGAAATCTGAGCTTCAGAAAAGTGCAGAACAGAGTGGTGAAACCTCAAAAGTTGGGGCTTGGAAGAAGGGGAAAAGATAGGAGAAATAAGGCACACATATAATGAAAATGAAGCTAATACTCCCCTCTTCAAGATAGAGTCAAAGGAGGATGAAAAGGATGAAGCATGACTCCACCCCGGCATGATGAACAGGCCCTTGTCGCGGACTTGCAGCAAAAAAATAGCAAACTGTGATGATTTGCCAAAAGTAGGAGTGAAGTTGAGTGGGCAAATGTTAATGAAATTGGGCAAATAAAGATCCAAAATGAAGTTAATACTTCCCTTTTTAGGCTATGGTTGAAGGAGGATGAAGACAGTGCGGCATGGCTTCGCCGTCGCCTTGGAAACGCGCCACCGTCACGTGGTTCACATAGGGCACTTTATATAGAAAATTGCTTAAATCCCCAACTTTCCTCTACGAGTTTAAGAGATAGAGTCTACCAAATCTCGAGATCTATGGATCAATCTCGAGATAATAGTCAAGATAAGATGTAGGAGAAAATATGACTCTATTTGGATGAAGGATCTAGAAGATATGGCTTCTAGAAGGGAGCCTCGGAGCTTAATCTACAGAGTTTGTGTCGAACTAGGATGCATAAACCCCCAACTTTTGTCCACGTTTCTGAGCAAGATAGCCAATGAAAATCTGAGATCTATGGATCAAATTCAATATAATATAAAGGAGAAGCCATAGGAACAAACGGCGCTCAATTCGGAGTAGAATTCAAGAAGTTATGGGCTCTGCAAGGGGGCCACGGCGCACAGAAACGGAGCAGAGTCCAGCGCAGGTTGGACTCTCGGTTTGCTTAGCGGTCTATCGTAAGACTGCTATGGAACTGTTTACAATAAGAAACGGTCATTTGGACGATCATTTGGGTAGACTTCGCGTGACTTTAGAAGTTGGATCATATCTTAAAAACGGGGCAGAATTAGCGAAAGTGATAGAAGAAGAAATTGTGGATAACTGAAAGATGCTCAACTTTTATGTAGAGAGCAAGATGAAAAGATGACCAGAAGATGGAGAAAATGGGGGTAGAACAGAGAGAAGAATTCTGGGACACAAGTGAACAGCCCACCGGAAAAATGTGAATATATTGAAATCGGTGAAGAAATGTCTAATGGCATAGAATAAGAAATTGTAGAGCTTTAAAAGATGAACAACTTTTGTGAAGGCCACTTTTTGAATAGAGGAAGAGAATGGGATGAAAAATGACCATTTTCAAGACTGCGCAGCAAAAGAGAGCCGAATGCTTGGTGGAAATAAGCCTAAATGGGCCGCAAGTCAACTTGGAAGACCAAAAGTTGATAAGATAAGCTCCAGAGCTTTAAGAAAGCATGATCTCCAAAGTTCAAAGGCTAGGGAATGATGAAATGGGCTCGAAATCCGTCCAAGTAAGGCTCCAAAATAATGGGTAATTCGATACATCAAAAATGATGAATAAAGAGAAATAATGCGACTTACGGGTCAAAAACGGGTGTCAACAGTGGTCACCAACTTGTAATTCCAGATCTCTTCCTCTATTATCAGCATATGACTTCTGCCTAGACTGTGCTACCTTTAGCCTTTGCCGAATGAGATGTATCTTCTTAGTTGAATCTCTCACCATATCTGGGCCTAGAATTCGCTTTTCACCGACTTCATCCCAGCATATTGGAGATCGACAACTTCTGCCATAGAGTGCCTCGAAAGGTGCCAATTGGATACTGGCTTGATAGCTATTATTATATGTAAATTCGACCAAGGGTAAGTGGTCATGCCAACTACCACCGAAATCTATAATGCAGGCCCTTAACATGTCTTCAACAACTTGATTTGTCATTTCTGTCTATCCATCTGTCTGGGGATGGAAAGCGGTGCTGAAGTTGAGTTTCGTCCCCAGAGAGTGTTGCAGACTCTTCCAAAAATGAGAGGTGAAGCGTGGGTCTCGGTCGGATACGATCGACACGGGAACTCCATGCAATCTAACCATCTCCTTGATATACAAGGCAGTAAGGACATCAACTGACCATCGGCTTTTGATAAGCAAGAGATGAGCCAATTTAGTTAGGCGGTCGATAATTACCCAAATTCCATCATGTCCACCTCTAGTCTTGGGCAAGCCCATAATAAAATCCATGCCAATGTCTTCCCACTTTCACTTGAGAATATCTAGTGGATGCAACTTTTCGACGGGTTTCTGATGTTCTGCCTTCACTTGTTGACATGTCAGGCAGCGAGATACGAAGTCCGCTATCTCCCTTTTCATATTAGGCCACAAGAAGGTCCTTTTCAAGTCTTGGTACATCTTGGTGGCTCTAGGGTGGATCGTGTACCCCGATCGATGAGCTTCTTCAAGAACTGTTGTGAATGTGATTTTGATGATTACAAAATGCCTTTGTTGCTTGGCCTTGTGCGTGAATGGTTATTCATGTCTTCTTTTGTATGAAGTTTGAAATGGTTGTGGAAATGGCTGTGGAAATGATCACAAACTAAATGGTTGGGGAAATGCTCACAAACTACTTTTATTGGGATATCATGTCGATTCATTTGTGACTCTATAAGGCTCATATGTGCTTTGATGCTAGCACATTGCATTGTGGAAAACATGCTTGGATAAATGTCATATTGAGCCTCATGTCATGCATGGTAATGCTAAATGATTGATTGAGATGCAAATACCATTGCTAGCCCCCAAGGTAATGATGTGTGGATTGATGAGAGTTTGGATGATGATCAAATTGAATGTGACTCAATATTATTTTATGTGACTTAGCTCCTTACTCTTTGAATTCCAAATTTATACTATCATGCAATAATGAATGATATTTGGAATTTCATGACTCTATGTATAAATGATTCAACCAATCAACAAGAAATGTTAACTCAGGTAAAACAATGAAGTGTTGCTATATGGAGTTAAATGGATATCTCGTTCCTCCTTCACTCTTGGAATAGGTTCAATGATGTATTTTATTATGAACATGATCATAGTGTTAATGCTTGATGTAAAGATCTTGATTTTTAACTAACCTTTTGCTTTATCATATTTTTCAGGATGAAAAATCATGGTTGATCTTCATGGGATTATGGTAATATTTAATCAATTGTTTCCCATTGATTTGATGGTGTTTTTAGTTGTTTTTCAGGCCCAAACAAGAAGGGGTCGACCCATGGGGTCGACCCTCTCAGGTTCTGTTCAAAACAAAACCAATCTTTTGAAACCTGCCTGAAAGGATCGACCCCTGGGGTCGACCCATGGAAGGGTCGACCCCTGTAACCCAGAACCAAATGTTAGTTCTGTTTGACTTCTGTTTGCCCGAGGGTCAACCCTTTCTGGTTCGACCTCCAGCCGTGATTTTTGACCGCCGTTTTCTTGCACCAAAAGTCCTCCCAATCCGGTCCAAAGCCCCAAATCACTCCAGGATTTGTGGATCTAGTCCCCAAGCTGTCTCTTGACCGACCTAAACACATATATACATCTTATTAGGTTGTAAACCCTAAGAAGAAACAGGTTGCTAGATCTGAAATTTGGGTGTGTTTTCTAACCCTTGTGAGTGCAGGTCAAAGGTAGAAGCTCCATGGCTTCTTCCACGCTGTTGTGAGCTTGGATGTGAAGGGAAGAAGGTGTTTTCAAGTCTCCAATCAATCCTCTACTGGAAGCTACGTGGGAAATCAAGTTACAACTTCATTTTTGCAAGAATCGTTCATCTTCTTTCAAGAACGGTCTCTCATCCTACAGAAGCTATTCATTGAAACTCTGAGGGAGTTATCTTGATCTTTCACCTCTGTGTTTTTGTTTGAGATTGCTTAAGGTTTTGAATGGGTATATAAGATGTGTAATAATCATTTACATGTTCTTTGTTCACTCTCTCTTGCATATATATATGAGTTGCAATTTTTGTGATACAACATTTCTAATGCTCATATATTCTTTTGTATAGGTGAAGAAGAGGGGGATCTCTAAACCAATCATTTTCACATTCTTGTTAGAGATTAGCTTTAAGGTTGGGCTTATTATTCCGTTTATCTATTCTTTCAGGTGAAGAAGAAAATGGAAGAAAGAAAAGAGGAGTGCCGTGAGGAGAGGAAGAAGATGATGTCATGATTATGATCATCCGTCAACGAGCAAGGAGAATCAGATTTTGCTGAAGAAGGGGGAGCCTTATACTTGATGCATCTGTCTAGTTTTCATCTCTATAATTTTTTTGGAGGGTCATAGCATTTGTGTTTTTGGTTCATATACATTTGAGATAATGCTTTGTGTGGGTGTTCGGAGAAAGGGGTCTCCGAGTGTGTGTGTTGATTTATGTGTGTCGATTTGTACAGAGTATATCCACGTGTGTGGTTAGGGGTTTAATCCTGTGTGGGTGTGTAGGCATTGTCCTACGTGTGTGTGGACGGAGTTGTGACTCCGTGTGAGGAATTTGTTCGGGGTGTGTTCCCCAGTGGTGTGTGTGTGTGTGTGTGTGTGTGTGTGTGTGTGTGTGTGTGTTGCTGTGGCAGTAATTTGAGGCAAGGCCTCGTGTGTGGTTTGCTGCGAAAGCAGCGTGTGTGTGTTGGGGTTCGTCCCTGTGTTGCTACATTTTGTAGCGTGTAGTGAAGCCTCACCGATTTGGTGAGGGGTGGACGTAGGGAGCCCGTCGTGGTCCCGAACCACCTTAAAAATCCCCGTGTCTTGTGGTTTGATTCTTGTGATTGTGTGTTCTCTATCCTATCTGTTTGTGCAATCGTGTGAGCTCGGTGAGATTGAGTGAATCTAGTTTAAACATATTTTGATTAAATTACTCTATCTTGTATATTCCGTTGTGTACTAGTTGTGTTTTTAATTGGACATAGTTTTTAGTAGTAGGATCTATTCACCCTCCCTCTAGATCCGTGTTCCTGCACTACGGGACCCAACAATTGGTATCAGAGCGATGCTTTGTTGTCCCTGGATCTTGCGATCTACAAAGTGATCCTAGTGCATTCTACAATCATGAATTTTTCTGAACATATCTCAATGAATCGTCTGCCAATCTTCACTTGTTGGGATTTCAATTCATGGCTAGGCAAACTGTGTGTGGTGATTAATTCTATTAATCCTAGTCTTTGAAAATTGATTTCTCGTGGTCCTCACATATTACCTCTAGATGAGACCAAGTGGTCTAATCAGGATAAAATGATTCATCATGATAATGTTACTTCTTTGAGTCTATTGAAAGCTTCTGTAAGTACTAACAAGTATCCTTTCGTGTCTTCTTGTAGGATAGCAAAGGAGCTTATGGACCGGTTGATCAAAGCTCAAGAGAAGGAAAGGCAAAAATGTCTCATGGCCGATGATGCTGATCAACAAAGTGACAAAAATGCAGAAGAGGTAAATTCAGATTTTGAAGAATTTACTCTTGATGATCTTGTTGATGCCTATGATGAGTTGGAAAAGTAATATAAGAAAATCAAGTCAGAAAATAGAAAATTGAAAAAGAAATCTGAAAACATGCTTCAAGAAAATAGATCTTGTAATAAGTGTTCCGAGCTTGATAACTTGAATGAAATTTTAAAGCATGATGTTGAATGTCACAAAGAAACCATTGCTTATTTAAGAAATGAAAATGTTACCCTCAAGAACAAAATCGATCAATTGGAGAAAACTGAAAAAGATCTAAGAAATAAAATGGAATCAAACTCTATTGATCATGATATTTGCAATGAATTGATTATGAATGATAAACTTGCAAATAAAAATGAAGAACTCAAAAAGGAGAATAGTGCGATGCTAATTCAAATCTCCCTGCTTGAAAGTAGATTGAAAAATCTTGAAAATTTTAAAAAAGGGAAATCTGTGATAGTTGATGAATCTGATAAGGTGCATGTGCTTGAATAAGAAATAGGTAACTATGAATTGCACATTGCATCCCTTGAATTTGAAATTGGTGACTTGAATGCTTCCTTGTCTAAGTTTGTGAATGGGGAAGAAAATCTGAATAAGATATTGGGGACTAGGGTGAATTTCCAAAGAGAGGGGATGGGCTATAATCCTGTGAACAAAAAGAATTTTGAAAATAAAGTCTATAGATTATTTGTCCATACAAACATAGCAAGCACATCAAATGGGTCTCCAAATCAATCTGTTCCTCAAACAACAAAGAGATCAAATGAAAGTCTGAAAAAGAAACAAAACTTGCATCAAAAGGCTAAAAATGTTGTTGGTGTCACGATGAATGCCATGAAAAATCATGTTGCACACACACATACATCCAAAAAGAAAATCTCATATTTTTATTGTGGTGAACTTGGTCATATGATGCATGATTACTTTTTGATGAAATCTGAAGATCTGGAAGCATGCAAGAAAATGAATGGCTTCAGAAAGCCAAGAAAGTTTTTGAACATAAAAAGAACTTTTGATAACTCTTATGTTCATGCAAGAAGACCATTTGAAAGATTTGCTCCATTGAACTATTTTTATTGTGAAAGCTTCGGTCACAGGATGAACATTTGCTCGAGTTTGAAAAATGAGAACATCTCTTCAAACTCACAAAAATTTCATGCTCATTCTTACAAGAAAAATCTGAAGTTTTTTGGTTGTTGTCATTATTGTGGTGAGTTTGGGCATACCATGTATGATTGCTCCTTAATGCATTTTGATGATATGCATGTCCAAAAACTGTGGAAGGCACCCTCTAGAGGTGCAACCAACCATCTGTGACCCAAGAATATTTGGGTACCAAAAACAACCAAATGAGAACTTTATTGCAGGATTACCTTGAGGCCAAGAGGAAGGCCTTAAGTCGACTTGGCCAGTTCTGGTGTAATGCCTTGGTTAACATGGGCTTATTCTTAAATTGACACTGATTTGTAAGTTGGTTGTTCATGTTTGTGCACATTGATTGTGTGAATTCTAAGTTCATGCTGCGGGAATTTAAGTCTCTAACATGCAGGTTTGAAGAGCCTGTCTTGTGTGTTTTGTGTGCATCAACCTTGTCTACACTTGTGCTTAGACTTGGTTCTTCATATGCATTGACCTGTACTGCACATGAACAGACTTGGGTTCTTCATGTGTTTAGTGTTGACTCTTTACACTATTGGGCTACACTTGAAATTTCTGAATTGAACTTTGAACTCATGTCAGCTTGAGTGAATAACTTGTATTGAACTAAGATTGATATGAAATTGAGTTTCTGATACTGCAGGTTGAGAGAGAGAGAGTCATATGTGATGAAAAACCCTGAAGATAGTTTCTTCAATATGCATTGGCTTAATATTGACATGAATTGAGCTCTTTATAGTGCAGGTTTGATTATGACCATCAACCCTTGAAATCATGTTGGTGTCGAAATGCCCATCTTGAGGACCGATTGGGTTGAACTTTTACCCCATTACCCTTAGAGTTTCTCTTCTTATCTTAGAGGAGTTTTAAAAGGGTTTTGGCATGGGGTTCTTGGTATTTTCATATCCTTACACGCTGCTATCTATAAGATGCGAATTTGGGGTGTCAATGGAACTCCTTTGGCTAATATCATTATATTTCTTACAGGAAAGAAAGAAAGGAGCTTGTTGATGAAGATGACAACAAGCGAAATAAAGCGAAGAGTTTGAGAATGTTAATAAAGGTAACTGATGGGGACATCGCTTACTCCTTCACATATCTCCGAGGGTCCTGCTACTCGCCATTTTGCTCGCCATGATTTTTGGAGTCTAGCTATATAATTTCCACAATTTTCTTGAGTCATTATCATGTAATTTTACCTTTTATTGAGTCTATTACCTAAGTTAGTTAGTCATTTACCTAAGTCCAAGTTTCATTAACTAGCTTAGTAGGCTATTGGGCCTGGTCCATGGGCGCCCCCTTCCCCAACCTTTGGTCTTCTGTCAGTTGTCCACAATGTGAGGACTTATTGTAAATTGTGGGTTTCCTATATAAGGACCCCAATCCCCCACTTGAAGAGGGTAATTGATGAATGGGATGAAAATTGAACCCACTTGAATCCCCTTGAGTCTTCTCTCTCTCTCCCTCTAGTTCTCTCTCTCTCTCTCTAGTTCTCTCCCTCTCTCCTAGGGGCGAAACCCCTCTCTCTCCTCCCTCCTTCTCTCTCTAAAATTCAAAATTCCCCTCTTTCCTCACCCCTTGCCACCTCACTTGCCACCTAGGCAAGTCTCTTCACCTCCCAAGACCCCCATTACTTCACCATTAATCACTCCACCTCCCCAAGCACCCTTTCACCTTCCCAAGGCATCCATCCCTCTCCCCCAAGCAACCCCTCCACTTCCCCACATATCCTTTCATATCCCCAAGCAATCAAACCCCCCCCCACTTCAAACTTGCGCACCCCTCTCCACCCACTCACCTCCCCACTTGCCTTGGCCGACCCCCTCATTCCCCTCTCACCTAGCCGCGGCCTCCTCTCCCCTCCCCCTCTTGGACCTCCATCTCCCCAGCTCCATTACTCTCCACACCCCTACACTCCCTCTCCCATCGACCCTCCACCCCACCATCTCCAATATTGCCAATCCCCATCCCTACCCCTAGTTCCACCACCATCCCTTCTCTTCATCTTGATCAGTCTGCAGGTGGCAGAAAAGGGTTGCAACTAGAAGAAGTGTCCCCGGAGTCATAAAGCTACATCCAGAGGCGTGGCTACATCGACGGAAAGGTCTGCGAGTCCCCTTCGCAAGCGAGGTGGAATCATCCCGTTCCGAGTTCGTGGCCAACCGGGAGAGCTGTTCTACCACGACTGCGCCAGACATCCTCTGCAGAGAGCCTGAGCCCAATTGGAAGCAGATTCACGACCAACAGAGAAGGAACCCGACAGAAAGTTCTTCAACAAAGTTCTTCCTTCCCCTGTCCCCGATCAGGAGCAAGAAACGGGACCTCGTTCGGCATCCAAGAACCAGAGTTCCGAATTTTCTCCCTCAGTCACGCGGGTCTGCCTCCTACTGTCTGCAGCGACCAGTGACTGATCGTCGACGTCCCCCAGTCCACCCCGACTTCAGAAAGAGTTTCCGTCAGTTTTTCTGTGTAGAGGCTTCTTCCATGATTCCGGAAACTCCGATGGTTCATAATTCAGCATCCGGGAGCGTCTGTGGCAACCTCTGCATCCTACTGCCTCAGACCTGAAGCCGTCAGCATCAGAATCCCTCGTCCTGTTCGAGCCACCGCCGCGGCCAGCGACGATGCCAGAAGAATTCGCTAAAATTCAGAGGTGTCCCCGTCCCTGTTACGAAGAATTCCCCCTTGGTCTCGTCACCGGAAAAATTCCTGAACACGAACTACGACTGCGGCAGTGGCGACCTGTTCCCTCTCACAGCAAGTGAACAGAACCTTCGACGGCTTCCACTCCTTCATCGTTGGCAAGTTTTCCCCTTCCGCCTGGCCGGCTTAGTGCCCCTCCCTACGTGGAGGTAGTGTTTGATGTAAGTTTGATTTCCCCACCCCTAATCCAACCCTCCTGCGTGAGGAGTAGTTCATGTACTAAGCAGCTCAAGTGACATCGGCGCAGTGTGCGGGATCCACACTTCCCCGCTCGCCCTCGTCTCCGAACGGGGTTGGTTTCTTCAAACCAACCAGGTGAGCTCTAAACTTTGCTCCATTATTCTTAGTGCCTGTTCGTTTAATATCCGTAGACATAGCCCCGTTGTGCATGCGAGCGAGTGTCCGATCCCGGTTCCACCTTCATAGTGTGGTCACCGTGGTTAAAGTAAGCGAGTGGGACCTAGTGCCCCAATTGGCACAGGCCAGCCCCATAAGCGTGGGCTACGTACCCTCGGGAGGGCAACCCTAGGCCTGCTGGCACTCTACCAGCAAGGGTCTTGATCCTTCACCTCCCCTTAGCATCCTATAGTCACCCCGGGCTCACGTGTGTGCGACGGCGTTTTGGTCCGGATTTATCAACTTAATTATTATGTGATTGTGAATGCGGAATAGGTCCTAAGTTTACTTTTGGCTTGCTGCATACCCCGTAGTGGTGTCACATCAAATTGGTATCAGAGCAAGTTCTAGACTTGTCTCTACTAAGTCTTGTCCTAGGGCAGTTACATTCATCACCCGATCATCATGCATACCCCTCGTTGGCCAAATGGTCCGATTGACCCCCTCCACATGGACTACATTGTAGATGAGGACCTTCATTTTGATGGAGATCCTCATGCCTATCTTAGGTGGGAGAATACCATGGAAAGGGACTTTGAAAGAACTTGGGTATATGGTTCCGAGAGAGTCCGCAGGGCCAAGGCACGACTTCGGGGTCTAGCTAAGAAAATGTGGGAACACAAAGAGAGATTCAGAAGGGTTTGGGGGCAAGAGCCCATTCACTCATGGGAAGAGATGAAGAGTGAGCTTAGAAAGATCTACGCTCCCCGACCGTCCCACTTCTACCGTGAGGACCATAACCCGAGGAGCACTCCCACTCCCCCTTTTCCTCCCAGTCAACCCAAGGCCTCCACTAGGACCCAAACCCCACCACCCAAAAGACCCCAAGACTCATTATAAGAACTAAGGATTGAGATTAAGAATATCTTCACCTCCCTTAGGGTCCAAACTCCACCACCCCAAATAATTCCAACTTGCACCACCCCATCGCCAAAAGGCCTTCCCACTCCCCTGGAGAGCAAGACCCCCACACCACAAAGGAATGAGATTAAAGTTGAGGAATATGAGGCCTCCCCCGAATGGGAAGAGGAGTATGAATCACAATATCATGGGTTAGGCCAAGAAGTTCCCATCCCAAGTGGAGGAAGCATCATGGCTCACTCCACCCTCACCATTCCAACCCGTATGGACCCCATGTCCACTCCACCTAGGCCCATGATGGCCACCACCACCCCACCCAAAACTCTCCCACAAACCCACACTCCACAAACTTCCTTGGTCCCCAAAACCACCCCTCCATCTTCCCCTAAAAAAGACACACCCCCTAAAACCAACCAACCCAATCCTCCTCAACCCATCCATCTTCCACTACCAACCCCTATCCAACCCCAACCTAGGCCTCCACTTCTCCCCTTACCGATCCCAAACCAAGTGCCCCTTTACCTCCCGCCCCGGGGGTACCACACACCTACCCTCACCACCCCACCCTCAAGGAACCATCTCACCTCCTTGATAGAGGAACCCATGATTCCCATACCCGACCCCATAGAGGTGAACACACCAACCCCCGCCATAGAGATCACCCATGTCCAAGAAGAAGAAGGAACTTCACATGGTGGTCTTCACCTTACACCACCCTCCTTAATAGGGACCGAGCTTATCTTAGGAGAACCCCTTTCACGTTGGCTAAAGGAGAACCCATTTGGAGATCTCATGGTCCATGCTTACCCACCCATGGAGCAAAACCTTCCTATAGTACCCTTATCCACCTATCACACCACAATCCAATCATCCTATCAGGTGGAAGCATTAGGGGATTTTCTTGAGGGTCTAACTTGGCAAATGAAGCTAACTGGCATGTTGACCACTGTAGCCGACCAACCTAGGAGTCTTAACCTCCTACATCTATGTGTCGGGTCCATCTCTTCCATTTACACTGTGGGTTGCTACACTAGCGACCTTCTTTTATCCCTCCCCATTCCCGAAGAGCCCGATGCTATCCGCGAATTGGAGTTACTTATTTCGGGTAGGATACCAAGCCCTCCAATCATGACCAACCAACCCTCCTCGAACTTCGGTTCAATTACTACATTTAAGGAGGAGGACTCACCATCATTTGGAGACCTTGAGGTGAAAGAACACCTCACCCTTGGTAACACATTCCATGACCCCTTTGATCCCACCCTATGGAAGACAATGAACCCATGGGACCTGACCGCCCTACCCACCACCCACTCCCTCCTACCCTCACCCACCATGCTAGAACCAACACACCTCGTCCTAGACCCAGCCCACACCAAGGGAACCATGACCATGGGCAGTATACACCTAGGGAACAAGGTAGTGCCCCACCCCATGATGCATACCTACTATGATCCCTTCGACCCTTACAAATGGGAGCTTAAAGGCCACCCCATACCCACACACATGGTCATCATCTCTAGGAGAAGAAAGCACCCATCTTGGCATGTCACATCATTCGACAAGGGTCATGAGTCCAGCCCTCCCATGCATGTCACGCACAGTTTAGGCTCAATGCATAACTGGCCTACATTTGGTTGTGCTGGTCCACCCACATTCTTCATAGCCCTTACACTTGAATGGAGCACACGTGGATGTTCGGGTCCCCCGGTAACTCTCACAGCCATACACAATAGATCCGCCTATGGTTTCCCAGGCCCCCCTGAGTCCACAAGATGCCTCATCACATCCATGAATGATAGGTCTATGTATGGTTGCCCCGGTCCCCCTTTGCATACCACATACTTCCCACCCCCACCGCACCATCACTCAAAGCATACTCATTCAAGCAAGCATCCAAATATGGGTAGTGACGATCATAATGAGCGGGCTATAACTCACGGGTGGCACTTTGAAATCGAAGGAGGAAACCTCGCGATGGTGGCATTGGAACGACTCTATCTTAGGGCCACCTCCAAATCAAGGGCACGAGGACTTGGACCTTTCATGTTCCGAGTGGCTTTGGCAAACTTGGCTTATGGATTAGATTTACTAATGGGCTATGGGATATACCGCAATTATCATGCGGCTGATCCGGCACCTTACATGGGCACCGCGGTGAATCCCAGTGAGTACTTTGAGCCTATAACTTCCTTTAAGAGGGACACCCCGGAGTGCTTCCACAAAACAGCCTTGAGAGCCCGACGTGTACACAGAGGGGCAATACTATGCCAGCAGGGTTCCATCGCCAGCATGAGGGTGTGTCCGGGCCGCCTTGAGAGGATGAAGAGCCGTCCCCTGGTCGCAGGTGCAGGTTGGTTTTGGAGATTGCAAGACGCCCTGAGCTGCTCCCCCGGTGGGCCCTTACTCGACGGAGTCGAGTTCTCCGCACCCCGGGAGTATGATGGGGACATCACTTACTCCTTCACATACCTCCGAGGGTCCTGCTACTCGCCATTTTGCTCGCCATGATTTTTGGAGTCTAGCTATATAATTTCCATAATTTTCTTGAGTCATTATCATGTAATTTTGCCTTTTATTGAGTCTATTACCTAAGTTAGTTAGTCATTTACCTAAGTCCAAGTTTCATTAACTAGCTTAGTAGGCTATTGGGCCTGACCCATGGGCGCCCCCTTCCCCAACCTTTGGTCTTCTGTCAGTTGTCCACAATGTGAGGACTTATTGTAAATTGTGGGTTTCCTATATAAGAACCCCAATCCCCCACTTGAAGAGGGTAATTGATGAATGAATGAAACTTGAACCCACTTGAATCCCCTTGAGTCTTCTCTATCTCTCCCTCTAGTTCTCTCTCTCTCTCTCTAGTTCTCTCCCTCTCTCCTAGGGGCGAAACCCCTCTCTCTCCTCCCTCCTTCTCTCTCTAAAATTCGAAATGCCCCTCTTTCCTCACCCCTTGCCACCTCACTTGCCACCTAGGCAAGTCTCTTCACCTCCCAAGACCCCCATTACTTCACCATTAATCACTCCACCTCCCCAAGCACCCTTTCACCTTCCCAAGGCATCCATCCCTCTCCCCCAAGCAACCCCTCCACTTCCCCACATATCCTTTCATATCCCCAAGCAATCAAACCCCCCCCCACTTCAAACTTGCGCACCCCTCTCCACCCACTCACCTCCCCACTTGCCTTGGCCGACCCCCTCATTCCCCTCTCACCTAGCCGCGGCATCCTCTCCCCTCCCCCTCTTGGATCTCCATCTCCCCAGCTCCATTCCTCTCCACACCCCTACACTCCCTCTCCCATCGACCCTCCACCCCACCATCTCCAATATTGCCAATCCCCATCCCTACCCCTAGTTCCACCACCATCCCTTCTCTTCATCTTGATCAGTCTGCAGCTGGCAGAAAAGGGTTGCAACTAGCAGAAGTGTCACCGGAGTCATAAAGCTACATCCAGAGGCGTGGCCTACATCGACGGAAAGGTCTGCGAGTCCCCTTCGCAAGTGAGGTGGAATCATCCCATTCCGAGTTCGTGGCCAACCGGGAGAGCTATTCTACCACGACTGCGCTAGACATCCTCTGCAGAGAGCCTGAGCCCGATTGGAAGCAGATTCACGACCAACAGAGAAGGAACCCAACAGAAAGTTCTTCAACAAAGTTCTTCCTTCCCCTGTCCCCGATCAGGAGCAAGAAACGGGACCTCGTTCAGCATCCAGGAACCAGAGTTCCGAATTTTCTCCCTCAGTCACGCGGGTCTGCCTCCTGCTGTCTGCAGCGACCAGTGACTGATCGTTGACATCCCCCAGTCCACCCCGACTTCAGAAAGAGTTGCCGTCAGTTTCTCTGTGCAGAGGCTTCTTCCACGATTCCGGAAACTCCGACGGTTCGTAATTCAGCTTCCGGGAGCGTCTGTGGCAACCTCTGCATCCTACTGCCTCAGACTTGAAGCCGTCAGCATCAGAATCCCTCGTCCTGTTCGAGCCACCGCCGCGGCCAGCGACGACGCCAGAAGAATTCGCTAAAATTCAGAGGTGTCCCCGTCCCTGTTACGAAGAATTCCCCCTTGGTATCGTCACCTGAAAAATTCCGGAGGATGAACTACGACTACGGCAGTGGCGACCTGTTCCCTCTCACAGCAAGTGAACAGAACCTTCGACGGCTTCCACTCCTTCATCGTTGGCAAGTTTTCCCCTTCCGCCTGGCCGGCTTAGCGCCCCTCCCTGCGTGGAGGTAGTGTTTGATGTAAGTTTGATTTCCCCACCCCTAATCCAACCCTCCTGCGTGAGGAGTAGTTCATGTACTAAGCAGCTCAAGCGACATCGGCGCAGTGTGCGGGATCCACACTTCCCCGCTCGCCCTCGTCTCCGAACGGGGTTGGTTTCTTCAAACCAACCAGGTGAGCTCTAAACTTTCTCCATTATTCTTAGTGCCTGTTCGTTTAATATCCGTAGACATAGCCCCGTTGTGCATGCGAGCGAGTGTCCGATCCCGGTTCCACCTTCATAGTGTGGTCACCGTGGTTAAAGTAAGCGAGTGGGACCTAGTGCCCCAATTGGCACAGGCCAGCCCCATAAGCGTGGGCTACGTACCCTCGGGAGGGTAACCCTAGCCCTGCTGGCACTCTACCAGCAAGGGTCTTGATCCTTCACCTCCCCTTAGCATCCTATAGTCACCCCGGGCTCACGTGTGTGCGACGGCGTTTTGGTCCGGATTTATCAACTTAATTGTTATGTGATTGTGAATGCGGAATAGGTCCTAAGTTTACTTTTGGCTTGCTGCATACCCCGTAGTGGTGTCACATCAGTAACTCAAGACAAAGGTGAGAAAATAAAGTGTTTGTTTGAAGCTCTTGGGTCTTGATGTTAATGCCATATCTTGACAGATAGTGATTTTGAAGTTTTGAATACCCTTTGGTTGCTTTTAAAAATGTGGATGATGAATGCTTGGCTGAATGGTATTGAAACATTTGAGTAGTATGTATGAGAGTGTAGCCATTGAATGCCTTTTGCTAAACCCCCGATGTCAAATGAGAATACTTTTGCTTCTGATCATCATTTCAGTGATTACATGGTATATAAAATGGTGACATGTGGAAGGGCTGGTCAAGCTTGTCTGAAAGCTATCACCATGCGTGAGAATGTGCCTCCGTCTAGTACCATGAATCATATATGCATATGGCATCAAACATAAATGAATTTTCTGAAATCATGCATTGATTATGGGGGATTCTTGCAAGCTGAAAATTGTGAGATTGATGTTTTCCATTCTCTCAGCATGATGATGTTGTTCTGTGGCTGAACATTTTGAGGACTGAATTTGATCAATGTTCCATGGTCTTTACCAATGTGGCACTCATCTTTTTGGATAAAAGCACAACTATTTTCAAGAAAAGTTCACATGTGATAATTTTGATGATTTGCATGAATTTTTTGAATTCTCTTTTCAAAATAAAATTGTGTCCTCACATTTTAACAATTGGTAATACATGTCATGCATCAGTTGCATTAGGTGCATATAGAGTGTCATGTGAAATCTGAAATCTTGCATCACATTACATATTTGCATATCACTTTCTGCATATCATCCACATGGTGCTTTTGGAAGATGAAGCTCATCGTGTGTTTTGTTGCATAGTTGGCATTTTCAGCATACATATAGTGCATATTTTGAAATGCATCATTTTGAACATTTCATGTTACATAAATGTCAAAATGAATACTTCCAATAATTGGTCTCATATCTTTGGGGCCAACAATTCAAGAACTGAAATTGCATATCTTTTCATTTTGCATTGCATATGCATATCTCCATTGTATGCTTGCATGTTATTATATGCTATTCAACCCCTTCCTTTGAATCTTCTAAGACCAAACACTCCATTGTTAAATAATGTTGCATCTGAGTCTTAACAAGTGTGCTTCATATCAAACTCCCAAGAGGAGCATTTCATGCTTATTGTATTGACATAGGGGGAGCTACACTATCCTGTTCTAAGTTAAATTTTATCCATACATGTTAAATCAAATTCGTACACTTCATTCACTTTAATATGAAATTGAGTGTTATTCATAAGGATATAGGAATTTTATTCCAACACTCTAAAGTAACTCAACTTGTTGCATGGATGATAAGAGACAGTTGAGGAAAAAGTTGTCTGCCTCCACATACAAAAAAAATGGTTGAAATGAAAGGCAGAGCAATGCTAACTCTCACTGAGTAAACTGGGCACATGTCACCTGAGACGTGATGTGGTTCATTTCTGAAAAGTGTTGACTAAAGTATCTCTGTTCAAATGAGGTGACAAGGTTCAGTATTCTGAGTAACCGGGGATTCTGGCATGAGCTCCATGTGTCTCCTCACGTAAAAAGGAATTATTTGAACCTGATCCTTCTTAGAAAAATTCAGATTATCAGTGTGAAAATTACTGATGATAATTTGATGAGGAAGAGCGAAGCCTCCAATACGCTATTCTCTAGATTCAAATACAGTCTGTGCCGTTACTATTGTGTTTAATTGAAAATCTGGTTATCCATATGGCTAAACTTCATTCTCATGTTACTCACTTGCACATGGTAATTTGATTTGATATGTATTTTAAAAATTTGATTAATTGCTTGACCTGTTGTACGTCTTCTCCTATTTATCTACACAATCCTCTAGGTGTAATCATGAGCATTCTGAACCTAATGACTCACTTGCACTTTTCCTACACCTATCCCCTCACTGTAAATCAATTGGTAGCACTTCTTGTGAAGGAGTTATGTTGCATGTATCTATAGATATCTGCTTGATTACATTGCATGCACTTCATGTCTCATCATTTTCATACATCATGTTTCATGCATTTCACAAGAAAACTAAAAATCTAAAAATTTGAAAATCAAATCCAATCATCTAATGTGTCATTGTCTAAGGGAGAGCTTTGCATGTAATCTTATCTGCTTAACTCATCATGACTTGCATGAGTCAATACCTTTCTATGGATGTTTGAGTGTTTGTTTGCTTGCTCATTATTGTCATGCCATACACCATTTTCAATTGCTGCAACTCGTGAGCATTTGCATATCGTTTTGTCATCTTGCATTCTACATGATCATATTGTCCACATTTGCATTTCCAATTTCAATAATTGGTATGAAACAGTTTTGCAATTAGTTCATGCATATTGTACATATTGGTTCTCTTCATAATCCCAGTGTCCATAGGTTCTTGCCATTCTGGATTCCCTGTCCTGCTCCCCATTTTTGATTATGTCAAAGGGGGAGAGAGCATTATAGCATAATATTTTGTCATCATCAAAATGGGGGAGATTGTTGTGCATGTGATTTTGATGATTACAAAATACCTTTGTTGCTTGGCCTTGTGCGTGAATGGTTATTCATGTCTTCCTGTGTATGAAGTTTGAAATGGTTGTGGAAATGGCTGTGGAAATGATCACAAACTAAATGGTTGTGGAAATGCTCACAAACTACTTTTATTGGGATATCATGTCGATGCATTTGTGACACTATAAGGCTCATATGTGCTTTGATGCTAGCACATTGCATTGTGAAAAATATGCTTGGATAAATGTCATATTGAGCCTCATGTCATGCATGGTAATGCTAAATGATTGATTGAGAGGCAAATACCATTGCTAGCCCCCCAGGTAATGATGTGTGGATTGATGAGAGTTTGGATGATGATCCAATTGAATGTGACTCAATATTATTTTATGTGGCTTGGCTCCTTACTCTTTGAATTCTAAATTTATACTATCATGCAGTGGTGAATGATATTTGGAATTTCATGACTCTGTGTATGAATGATTCAACCAATCAACAAGAAATGTTAACTCAGGTAAAACAATGAAGTAAGTGTTGCTATATGGAGTTAAATGGATATCTCGTTCCTCCTTCACTCTTGGAATAGGTTCAATGATGTATTTTATTGTGAACATGATCATAGTGTTAATGTTTGATGTAAAGATCTTGATTTTCAACTAACCTCTTGCTTTATCTTTTTTTTCAGGATGAAAAACCATGGTTGATCTTCATGGGATTATGGTAATATTTAATCAATTGTTTCCCATTGATTTGATGATGTTTTTAGTTGTTTTTCATGCCCAAATAAGAAGGGGTCGACCCACTCAGGTTCTGTTCAAAATAGAACCAATCTTTTGAAACCTGCCTGAAAGGGTCGACCCCTGGGGTTGACCCATGGAAGGGTCGACCCCAAGGGTCGACCCCTGTAACCCAGAACCAAAAGTGGTTCTGTTTGGGTTCTAGAAACACGAGGGTCGACCCTAGGGTAGACCCTGGGGTCGACCCCTGTAACCCAGAACTAAATGTTGGTTTTTTTTGGCTTTTGTTTGCCCGAGGGTCGACCCTGGGGTCGACCCTTTCCGGTTCGACCTCCAGCCGTGATTTTTGACCACCGTTTTCTTGCACCAAAAGTCCTCCCAATCCGGTCCAAAGCCCCAAATCACTCCAGGATTTGTGGATCTACTCCCCAAGCTCTCTCTTGACCGACCTAAACACATATATACATCTTTTTGGGTTGTAAACCCTAAGAAGAAACAGGTTGCTAGATCTGAAATTTAGGTGTGTTTTCTAACCCTTGTGAGTGCAGGTTTAAGGTAGCTGCTCCATGGCTTCTTCCACGTTGTTGTGAGCTTGGATGTGAAGGGAAGAAGGTGTTTTCAAGTCTCCAATCAATCCTCTACTGGAAGCTACGTGGGAAATCAAGTTACAACTTCATTTTTGCAATAATCGTTCATCTTCTTTCAAGAACGGTCTCTCATCCTATAGAAGCTATTCATTGAAACTCTGAGGGAGTTATCTTGATCTTTCACCTCTGTGTTTTTGTTTGAGATTGCTTAAGGTTTTGAATGGGTATCTAAGATGTGTAATAATCATTTACATGTTCTTTGTTCACTCTCTCTTGCATATATATATGAGCTGCAATTTTTGTGATACAACATTTCTAATGCTCATATATTCTTTTGTATAGGTGAAGAAGAGGGGTATCTCTAAACCATTCATTTTCACATTCTTGTTAGAGATTAGCTTAATGGTTGGGCTTATTATTCTGTTTATCTATTCTTTTAGGTGAAGAAGAAAATGGAAGAAAGAAAAGAGGAGTGCCGTGAGGAGAGGAAGAAGATGATGTCAAGATTATGATCATCCGTCAACGAGCAAGGAGAATGAGATTTTGCTAAAGAAGGGGGAGCCTTATACTTGATGCATCTGTCTAGATTTCATCTCTCTAATTTGTTTGGAGGGTCATAGCATATATGTGTTTTTGGTTCATATACATTTGAGATAATACTTTGTGTGGGTGTTCGGAGAAAGGGGTCTCCGAGTGTGTGTGTTGATTTATGTGTGTCGATTTGTACGGAGTATATTCGCGTGTGGTTAGGAGTTTAATCCCGTGTGGGTGTGTAGGCATTGTCCTACGTGTGTGTGGACGGAGTTGTGACTCCGTGTGAGGAATTTGTTCGGGGTGTGTTCCCCAGTGGTGTGTGTGTGTGTGTTGCTGTGGCAGTAATTTGAGGCAATGCCTCGTGTGTGGTTTGCTGCGAAAGCAGCGTGTGTGTGTTGGGGTTCGTCCCCGTGTTGCTACATTTTGTAGCGTGTAGTGAAGCCTCACCGGTTTGGTGAGGGGTGGACTTAGGGAGCCCGTCGTGGTCCCGAACCACCTTAAAAATTCCCGTGTCTTGTGGTTTGATTCTTGTGATTGTGTGTTCTCTATCCTATCTGCTTGTGCAATCGTGTGAGCTCGGTGAGATTGAGTGAATCTAGTTTAAACCTGTTTAGATTAAATTACTTTATCTTGTATATTCCGTTGTGTGCTAGTTGTGTTTTTAATTGGACATAGTTTTTAGTAGTAGGATCTATTCACCCCCCCTCTAGATCCGTGTTCCTGCACTACCAGACCCAACAAGAACCTTCTTCTTCAACTCGGGACAGTCGGGTACACATGTCTGTTCATGGAATAATAGTCTTCCATCGGGTGCCAGCTTGAAATCAAGTCTCTCGTCTAGCTTGCCCCATATCTCCACTAGTGTAGGATCTGCTTCTTGTAGCTTCTGAATTTCTGGTAGCAAATCCGGATGTAGACTCATATGGGCTAGAGTAACACACCCATATTGCTCGTAAGTGCTAATATTGAGTTTAGTGAATTCCTCTAATAGCTTCCATTCTTGAATCATGCAACTGGCCAATATTACTATCGGCTTTCGACTGAGGGCATCGGCTACTAAATTACCCTTACCGGGATGATACTGTATAGTGAAATTGAAATCCTTGAGATACTCGAGCCAACACCTTTGCTGCATGTTTAGTTCCTTCTGAGAAAATAGATATGCGAGGCTTTTGTGATCAGAGTACATAATGAATTGTTCTCCGTAGAGATAGTGTCTCCAGATCTTTAAGGCAAAAACCACTGCAGCTAGCTCTAAATCATGAACCGGGTAGTTCTCTTAATGCTTCTTCAGTTGTCGGGAAGAGTATGCAATGACTCTCCCATTTTGCATTAATACACACCCGAGGCCAATACCAGAAGCATCGATATATACCTCATACTTCTCTCTTTCAATTGACAATGATAAGACTGGAGCAGTGGTGAAGAGATCTTTCAAAGCTTGGAAACTCTTCTCACAGTCTTCCTTCCACTCATAAGGTATTTCCTTGCGAGTCAATCGGGTGAGAGGAACAGCAATCCTTGAGAAGTCCTTGATGAAATGCCGGTAATAACCAGCTAGCCCCAAGAAACTTCGAATCTCCGTTGCATTTTTTGGTCGCTCCCAATTCTTCACGGCCTCGATCTTTGATGGGTCCACGAAAATTCCGTTCTTCAAAATTATATGGCCCAAGAAGGATACTTCCTCGAGCCAGAACTTGCACTTGTTGAATTTGGCATATAATTTGTGTTCCCTCAATATCTACAATGCCTGCTTAAGGTGTTCTTCATGGTCTTTTTCAGACTTTGAATAAATCAAAATATCATCGATGAAGACTACAATGAACTGGTCCAAGTGAGGCCTGAATATGTTATTCATTAACTCCATGAAAGCTGCGGGGGCATTTATTTGTTCGAAAGGCATAACAGTAAATTCGTAATACCCATACTTGCTTCGGAATATAGTTTTATGAATGTCTTCTTCTTTGATCTTCAGTTGGTGATAACCAGATCGAAGATCAATCTTGGAGAAATATTTAGCTCCAGATATTTGGTCGAACAATTCATCAATCCTTGGCAGTGGGTACATGTTCTTGATTGTAAGGTGATTTAGCTACCGATAATCAATGCATAGTCTCATCGATCCTTCCTTCTTTTTGACGAATAGCACAGGTGCTCTCCATGGGGAAGTACTTGGCCGGATGAAACCCCTGTTTAATAGCTCCATTAGTTGTTCCTTTAGCTCTTTCAGCTCAGCAGGAGACATTATGTAAGGTGCCTTGGAAATAGGTCCAGCATCAGGGACAATGTCGATGGTGAACGACACCTCCCTTCCCGGGGGTAAGCTGGGTAATTCTTCTAGAAAAACGTCAGAAAAATCCCGAACCACATGGATGTCTTCAAGCTTAGACTCTTCGATGTCCGTGGTAGTTACAAATGCAATGAAAGCCATACATCCTTTGCTTATAAGCTTACTAGCTCGGAGGGCTGATATAAGAGGTCATCTAACTCGAGGGCTAATGTATACCAGTTCTAGGTAATCCACAAAAGTTATCTTCCCATTTTGGCAATCTACAGTTGCTTGGTATGTGGATAACCAATCAACACCTAGTATGACATCATACACTTCCATATCTAGGCAAATTAGGTCGGCAGGTAGATTATTTCCTTTAACCATAATCTCACAGTTTGGGTAATGATGTGTGAGGTCGGCCTTGTTCCCGATAGGTGTAGATATGACTAAGTCTAACCATTTAGGCTCCTTAGTAAAAGCAGCAGCAAATTTCGTGGAAATAAATGAATGTGTTGATCCAGTATCAAATAAAACTTTAGCAATCTTAGAGCAAACGATTAGTGTACCTTCCACGATTCCTCCTTCCATTGGTTCTGTCTCTTGGAGAGCTTACTGATGGCCTTGCTTCTTTGCCGGGAGCTTCTCATCTTTAATGGCTTGCTCATTCATCAGTGGGCAATTAGGGATCCGATGTTCTTGGCTTCCACATCGAAGACAGGCTCCTAGCTCCCTCCAGCATTCCTCGGTCCTATGACCAGCTTTGTCACAGTACTTACAAACTTCCTTGGAAGGTGTGGCGGTGGAGAATGGCTTGACATTCTTTTGGAATTGCTTTCCTTTGGAGGACTCCCCTCCACTGTAGTACCGCTTCTTATTGAATGGTGCTTTAAAATTTCCCGGGCTTGTGACAAGTTCCTTCTTGTCCCTTCCTCGGATCCTCTCTGATAATTCGGTGGCGTCTTCGAGCAACTGCATACGCCGAACCATTTTCAAATAGACTTGGATGTCCATCGGTGCAAGTTGTGTAATATAATGGGGCCCAAGCCTGTTGAGGAACCTTTTAGCCTTCATCTTCTCTGTATACACCATGTGGGGTGCATACCTAGCCAGTCTTGAAAACTGGGCCTCATACTCGGCTACTTTGAAGGTCCGTTGTTTCAATGCAGCAAATTCCGCGGCCTTCTTTTCCTGGATATGGTCGGAGAAGTACTTGTTGTTGAAATGCTCAGCAAATTCATCCCATGTGACGTGGTGAACGAGCAATGTTACTTCCACGGATTCCCACCAACATCGAGCGTCCCGCTCCAGTTGGAATATAGCCAGTAGAACCTTCTCCCCGTCCGTTCATTGCATCACACGAAAATTCGTTCCATTTCCTTTAACCAATTTTCGGCATCCTCGGGGTCAGACGAACCCGTGAACCTTGGTGGGTTCATGTTACGGAAACTCCTGTGCAGATCATCGGCTCCACGGTTGGCACCGCCTCACACCACTTGCTGTAGAGACTGTGTAAGGACTTGCACGGTGCGTTGAATCTCGCGCCATTGTGCTCTTTCAGCAGCCATGATCCTACAAAAGGGTTTAAGCATAATAAAGATCGGGTTTAATTATAGGGTCAAATGTCAATATAGAACTTAACCCATGGCTCTACCCAAGTCACCGGGTAAGGTGTAAATTTATCCTTGGACTTAGGTTTTACCTAGGAAATTGAAATCCTAGGCTCTGATACCACGAAGACTGTCACGTCCCGAGATCGGAAGATACTCGGGTGCACGACGCATCTATATCGATTGTGTCATTCATGTAAAGATAGAGTGCGCATAGTACTCGGTAATTTTATCGCTAACCTAAATTTGAACAAAATACCATGGTCCAAGATGACAATTATCTACTTAACCAAATGACAATATCCCAGAATCATTCATAAGGCTACAAGTTTAATAAGTTCCATCTAACTAGATCATAACTGACCCAATTAAATTATACAAGCCTTTAACAATAACTGGAAATACACCAATAACTGGAAATACAATGTAGGACCTAGGAATAAAAAGACAAGTCTAACTGACCGGACACCAAATCTCGCACTCATCACTCGGTATCGGTCCCATCCGTGTGGTGGTCGCTATCCAAGTTTCCTGAAAAATGTTAGATTTTCAACTTTATGAGCGAATCGCTCGGTAGGAATTATATCTCAAGTTCTAAGAATCTTAAAGTTAATTACATGTTCAGTGCATGTATAATGATTCATGTTGGAACAAGCAAGAATATCAAGAATTGTATCAAGAGAGTGTCACATGAATTTCAACAAGATGTATCAACAAGGGACTAGCAAGTAATTTGCAAGTAATCACACAAGTATTTCCAAGAAATCAGTATTTAAGCAAGTATTTCCAAGAATTTAACATTCGAGCAAGTCCTTCCAAGAAGGGGATAGTCAGTATTCAAGCAAGTATTTCCAAGAATTTAACATTCGAGCAAGTCATTCCAAGAAGGGGATAGTCAGTATTCAAGTAAGTGATCTCAAGCTCGTGTAATAACAAGTAGTGTAATGGAATTGGCTATTTCATTCATTTCATTCAAGCAAGTAATTTACCCTTTTTCCGGCCAAACCATTCTTGTCAAGCAAATCAAGCATGTCACGAGAGAGTGAGTGAGAATGTCTCAAGTCAAGTCAAGTAAGCAAGTACTTCGGTGCAATGCAAATACTGTGGTCAATAAACTCCCATGGGCACAAGTACCTTCGGGTGCTCCTCCCAGGACCAGACCGGGCCCTATATGCACAATATTATTTCATGTATATCTTTAGACATCCACTCTCATTTTTATAGTCAATATAGAATTTCAAGAAAAGTATACATTATAGGAACATCAGGTAGATCTTTCAGGAATAGAGTTCAAGGACATATAACATGTAAATGATGATTTATGACCAAGCTACTTAAAATGCATGACACATAGGCCAATCAGGGTTAATGTGATGGCCAAGTATCATTGGGTAAGGGCCGAACAGAAGCCCAAAAATTCCAGGTTACAGGGAAATGGCGCCCTTGCCAAGGGTCTCTATTTCAGTAAATCGAGTCTTCTTCGAGAGTCTCTATTTCAGTAAATAGAGTCTTCTTCGAGAGTCTTCCCAGAGGGTCTCTATTTCAGAAAATAGAGACTTCTCAGGGAGTCTCTATTTCAGAATGCTAACAATAACTGTGTATTTAACAGGATAATAGGTTTACACGTTGTGTAACCAAGTTTAACAGGCTATGTGATTAACAGACTATAGAATTAACAAGCTTAACGACGGCTATTTGATTAACAAAGTTTGACAGGATATGTAATTACCAGGCTCTGTAATTAACAGGTTTAACAGGTTGTATGATTTTTACGGGCTTTACAAGGTATGTAATTTACAGGTTAACAGGTAACAAGTTTAACAGGCTAATCAGCGGGGTTTAACAGGCTAATCAGCGGGGTTTAACAGGCTAAACACAGGATCAGTGGGGTTTTAACACAGATGGAAATGGTGCCCTGGCCAGGGTGCCCCATAGTGAAATGGCGCCATGGCCAGGGGCGCCCCATTGAATGGCGCCCTGGTCAAGGGCGCCCTTCCCTTGGGTGCCCTATTAGACTCAAAACACTATTCATAAGGCAAATTTTCATGAAATCCGAAAATGAAGACATGGTTAAATAGAGAAAAATCTCAGGATTTCAAAGTCATGCTCATGCAGGAGTTTCATGATTTCGTTCAATAGATATAATTTTTTGAACATGGTGGCTACTAATCACGTAACCTTACTATTCATGATTTATAACATGTTCACAGAATCAGGAAGTAGACACATAGATAGACATGGAAAAATAGCAAGATTGCACGATCATGCTCATGCAGTGATTTCTAAGTTTAATTTCATAGATATTAAATTTTAAACATGGATCAATTTATAAGAAATTGGGACAGATTATGAGTAATGACTATACAGTCATCATGTACATGGGGTACTTGACGGAGGTAAGGTCATAGATCTACTCACGCAAGAGTTTGTGTTTCAGAGAGGCGTAGCCTAACCTTCCCACTAAGCCTTTTGATATACCCTTGACTCAGGTGACCAGATTGTTGATGTGAAAGGTTTAACTAGCATGCATGTTAACCTATATTAACTACTGGTTAGGCCAGATCTTGAGAACACCTACCTTTTGACGTGAATATCGAGATACGACGAAGAGATGATAAGAAAAACAAGCCCTTTCTGCAAGGCTCCAGCAGTAGGAGGAAGAACGTAGGAAGATGGTGCCCCTCACGTTCCTGAAAATAATAAAAGAAAGGGGAAAGAAAGGGGTGTTTCTCTTCTACAGGTGGAGATGAACCAGAATGTAGGCAATCACCATCTAACATTAGATGGATGGGGAATAATTATAGGGAAAGAAAATATGAGGGTCCATTGCCAGGGAACAAGAAGCAATTAGTGCTTCAATCCATTGTCGGGTAATGGGTACGTTGCAATTTAAGAGGAGCTGTACATGTTTACTTCTGGAAGGATGATAGATCTGAGGGAAATGGCACCCTTGAGGGTGCCATGATTTAGGTGAATAGCGCCCCTGTACATGGGCGCTATATCATCTGACTTTTAAATTATTATTTTTGATAATGTAATGTGAATGGCGCCTTGAGCATGGGCACCCTTTAGTGAATAGCGCCCTGGTCAAGGGCGCTATTTACCTTTGTGCTGGTTTGTGTTTAAGTCAGATGTATATATATATACATATATATAGTTGGTTAGTTGGTGGGGTCTTAGGAGAGGTATATCTAAGATATATCCATGTATACAGTGGGGTGTTCGGTGGTCCTGTGGACTTGTGTTTGGAATAGGAAACCCCAATACGTGTGATGACTTTCATTGTTGTATATTTATCTAGTGACCCTCATAAGGTATGGTTCTTTTTATAATGCCTTCGTGTAGGATTCTTTATTTAGGAAGTTCAACTTCTCTATTGTTTTATTGTGGTGCTACAAATGGTCTTGCTTGAGTTGCTGGTTGCGCTTGTGAGTCGACTGCCTTTACGGCCGTGGTGATGTTTCTTCTGAGGAGCCGAGGAAGACCCTGCCCCTAGGTTATAGACCGAGAAAACCTGATCTATCGGTGCTGACCTCGTGGGATTTCCGAGCATAGGTGCTGGGATCGACCTTCAAGGTGCGGAGCCCATACCGGGAGTCAATGGCTGAGTGACACGAGAGTAAGCTTTCACCCGCACTGATAGGGGTGTCGTTGATACACGCGGCGGAACTCTTGCACCAGGAACTGCTATTGTGGAAACTATTAGAGTGCTAACAACCCGAGGTCGTGAGCCTGTATCAGGTGTTGGGATAGCCGAAGCGTGAGGTTAAAGGCCCATAGCGGGCGCTAAGGTTGCCGTGTCCCATAGGGGAAGACATGTGCTGGGAGTTGGCATTGCTGGATTGTAGGCGGAAAGACCCCGTGGTAGGGCTGGAAGGATAGGGACCCGGTGTGGAGAACCCGCGTTGGGTGCTGGCCTTGACAAGGCCCGGCATTGCATGCCCAGGCTGAATGCTGGGGAGCCTTGAACTCAGGGTTGCGAACCCATGCTGAGTGTCAGCTTGGTCTGGGCTCGGGTCGAACGGCCCAAGTAACATGCTGGAGGGCCTTGAACCTAGGCTCGGAGATCCGTATCGAAAATAGGCTTGTCCGAGACTCAAGATCGAAAACCCAAGCGAAGTGCTGAGGGGCCGAGAATCTGGGGCAGAGAGCCCGTATCGGATACCGGCTTGACTGGGACTCGGGGCGGAAGTCCCGAGGAAGATGCTGAAGAACCTCGTCCCCTAGGTGGAAGACCAGTGGGAAGGGCATGTTCGGCCGTGACTCGGAATCGGGAGCCCGAGTAAGATACTGAGGATCCTCGAACCCGGGGCTGGGAGCCCGTGTCAGGTGCCGGCTTTGCCGGGGCTCGGGGTGGAAGTCCCGAGCGGAGTGCTGGAGTAGCGACTGAAGTCTGAGGTGCGGAGTCCGTGCGAGGGGTCGATCAGAGCTGGGCCCGAGAGCTGATGCCTGTCCGGGCTGGAGATGGCTGGGGACCCCTAGGGGGGCCGACGGTGGCGATCCCGAACCTGGTGCTCGGGTGGGCCACCGGTGCTGGTGATGTACGTGGCATATTGGCCACAGGAGCCAATAGAGGAACTGGGATCGGCTGCAAAGCAGCCACAGGGATCACGCCCAAAAATTAAGGCGATCCAATAACAGGGGCGAAGCTACCAAAAGCAATTGGTGTCGCCAAATAACCCACCCGCGCATGGGTGGCAATGACAATGGGGCCATAAGTGACGGCTGCCATGGTCGCTGAGATACTGGAACACTGGTGACTGGGGAAGCGATGGTTGCTAACAATCGCCGGGTGCGGTCCGGCAGTCGGAATGCTAACTAAGAGCTGCTGGAAAATGCGCACGAGTACCCTCCTCTGCATCTCCTGCAAGGATAGGAAAAGGGCACCAGGACTTCAGGGCAGGCACAGACTTTTCTTCAGCAAATAGAAGGAAGGCGGGAGATGTCCCACCGGGCATGCGATCCTCTTTGTTGCGGGGGTTTTTATGCCGATGACCGGGACGAAGGAAGGAATACAACGGGGAAAGAAAATACGGGAGTGTAGACACCCAATTTTGGCCGATAAATTGAGCATTTTCTTTATTCTCCTAGCTAATGCCCCAATTGATCCTTAGTTGGTTGATTTTCTGGGATTTCTCCCCATTCTTGGCCCAACATTTCAATTCCATACCTTGGATCTCATCTCGAGTTTGGCATCCCCGCGCTATCCGCTCTTATCGCTTTCTTGTTCATAGCGCGTTGTGGATCTAATTGGAGTTATCATTTGAACAGTTGTTATTTTCTTGACATCTGATCATTATAGCATCCACTTTGGATGTTATTCTCACTTAACATTTGATTAAATGGCTGCCCAAAGGATATTTCTCCTTTTTTAAATCATTTCATGGGCCTTTAATTATCGCGCTATATCGTCATAGCGCGTTCTTCATGAACGCGCTATGGAATTATAGCGCGTTATCAGGCAGAACCCAGTCCGACCCGGACTCCCTTCTTTCGACTCAGAGTCCTTATTTGGTATGTTTCCAATCGTTTTCCTTCCAAAGGAAGGTTCCAAACCCTAATAGGAGTCTTTCCCCCTCATTAATCGGCAGGATTACCTCAATTTGAGCCGCCAAATCATCGCATTGAATTGAACTCCGACCTAGGGTTGCTTCTTGATCTTTTTCCTATAAATTGCACCCTTTGGCCGTCATTCTGGGGGGATGCCACTCGAGATGTTGATAAGGAGGAGGAAGTTCTTCGTGCCAAGTCAAAAAATCCTCGCTCCTCGCACATCCAAGGGAGTATTTAGGGGCCCTTTTCGTGTTATTCCTTTTTCTTCTTTCTCTTTCCCCAATTTACGAATTTTAATCTTTGCATAGCATTGCATATTGATTTCAAAACACTCCTTTTACGAAATACATGCATACACACACACCACACCTATCTTTTGCCCTTCCATAGGGGTTTAAAAACCACCAAACCCCCAGGTAATCGAGCCCCCCCCCGTTTGCATGCTTTTGATTACGAATAGGGGTAGATTCTACTAAAACCTCGATCTAATGGGCCTTTTGTTTGTTGTTTATGATTGTTTGCAGGCACTAGAAGACTAATACATGGAGCCCTTGCACCTTGGCCGGCCTTGGAGCAAGGAAGGAACGAATCCAAAAAAGCCCGCTTCCTATCTGATATCGCGCTATATGTTCCTAGCGCGACCTGAAGAACGTGCTAGGACGATATAGCGCGTTCATATCCCGGCCTACAGTTGGCCCCTTATGAATTTCTGAGGTATGTAACATGCCCCCCATCTTAATATTTTATTATTTGGCATGTTTCTGGCCTCAGTGGCGATCACGGATCTTATTAATGCATGTTTCACCCCCTCTTTTATCATCGACTTTAGCGCTATTATCTTGCTATTTTATCTTGCTAAATACAAAATCATCAATTTTGGGGGTGATCATAAATTCACGATCTACAAATTGGCGATCACGGTGGGACGCTTTGTGCTACCACGATCGTGCTTCTAGTTGCCTACTTGTCCTTACATCAGTGTGTGTGTTTATTTGATTTTTGGGCTTTTCCCCACTATCGTCGATCGCGCTATGTGTCCATAGCGCTTTCTATAGATCGTGCTGGGGACATATAGCGCGTTCATCACCTGAGGCTATTCTCAGGAACACCTTCTGTTGGGGTTCATCTCTGGTGGCATCTCGTATATTTCTTGCTGTGTACTTACATATTTTTGTTTTATTTGTCAGTTCTAGTGTAGATGTTCTTGCATAGCATGGCATTCATCTTTGCATTTGGATTGAGAGACCTCCTCTCTCTACACTAGGATTCCACACACCTTTCTTGGAATTGGGACAACCCTCCATTGAGCATTCCGTCTCTTTGGACCGAAAATTCTTTTTCCAAGACCTCCGTAAGTCCCCGCACCCGTGGATTCCCTCACGGACGCCGGGCAGGTTGTACCTTTGAAGTCCCGGGTTTAGTTTGCCTATACATGGTGAGAGAGTGTTCCTAGTTGGCACCGGAGAAAATCACATTTGAAACTAGGTTCGTCACTTGAGTGATCACATCAATTTGTTAAAAATCATTAATTCACCAAGGTTCAAATAAACAAAATCGGCGGTAATCATTCCAACTTGTGTGCTTCTTTGCAAATTGTTTTGTTTGAACTTTGATTGCATAATGGCTTACCTTGATAGACAAAATAACATGTTTAATCTTAATGAGGATGCACAACCTAGCACATCCTATACTCCTTAATCTCAACATCATAATTCTCATCATATTTTCAAGGGACCACGCCCTCATTCTTATGGCGTTGCCCGACCCATGGGCAATGTCCAATTTCATGGCCCCCCGATTCAATCGCGAGCCACTACTCCTACGGGACCATCTCTTCCCGATGATGAGAAGGTCTCCCAGATCTTGCATGCATTAGATCATCTCACCCCTCAACAAATCCAACCCCTTAAGGCCGTTGTTGAGGGTGCATCTCATTCCTCTCATCCTCCTTCCAATCCTATGCGGGTGGCTCATCACCCACTTCCCTCTTCTATTCACAATCCTATGCGGGTGGCCCATCACCCATCTCCTCCTATTCACACTTCTTCTCGGGTGGTCCAATACCCGCCTCCTTCTATTCCTCCTCCACCACGGCCCCAAGGCCCATTTATTCCTTGCAACCCGGCCCATCCGGGTCCTTCTTTGGGTCGGCCCATTAATCCCCTTCCACGGCCCTTTTATACGGCCCCTCCTTCAAGGCCCTACCGACCCTCTGTTGCTCAAGTCACACCCCTCCAACAAACTCTTCTCGACAAAGTCACTTTGTTGGAGGAACAATTAAAGAGGGTTACGAGCCCACGGCCCGCTCCTCCTACTCCAGTTAATCCCCTTTATGCGGCTCTAAATGACATTACAAAGATGGAGAAAGATTGGAAGGATAGAAGAGACGACTACGGCGTCGACAGTTCAAGCAAGCAAGAGCCAGCAGATTTCAACGTTCAAGCGGACGCTGTCCATCCTCCACCCATTCACCCCGTTCATTCATATGGCCCTCCGCCTCCGCCTACGCATTCACACTTGCATTCACCACATCATCTGCAATACCATTACATTCCACCACCTACTAATACATCTCCACCATGGCATCCACTTGAACTCGATAATGAAGAACCGACAATTGAAGAATTCAAGACGGCACATGACGACGAAGCTCCTCAAGAAGCACCCCTTCCGAGTTTTCTTCGCTTCCCTCTCCCTCCACTACCACTTGATGAACCCCTTGCTCAGGACGAAGCCACAATACCCAATCCAACCCCCGTTTATGAGACTAATTGGTGTTACGATGATGAGCCGATACTCCAATCACCCACGCCGGCACATCTTGAGTCTCCTTATATCCCTAACACCGCTCGCCCCGTTCGGCATTTTCTCTGCACCAAACCTCCACTAATTACACCTCCACCAGCTACGCCATTAACCTTCACAACGCCAGCCTCCCCCGAGTCTTCTACTAAACCTCCATCCATTGAGCCATTAGTTTCCACACCATCGGCCTCCATCGAGCCCACCATCGAACCTTCCCCAATTAACCTACCATTACTGCCACCTCGGCCCTCCATTATCCCTTTAACCCCAAAACCCACTTTGCCTATTCTTTCATCTACCCTATCACCCTTACCAGTGGCTGATCCTGAGCAAGGTCCACCCCTTTGTGCACTCGAGCCAACCCTGACTACTTCTGAGCAAAGGGGGAAGCTTGACGTGTTCGAACCTCCACATCCACTCATCCTTTCTCCAACACCTTCCATTACACCTCTACCATCCACTGAGCCTTCCGCCTCTGCTTCACCTTCCTCTACTACTCGGAATGGGGGGCTTTCTTCAAGCACTTATGCCGAAGATGATCAAGAGCCGGGCAAGAAGGATTTGGCTATGGCCATGCTATTCAAGATGCAAGGGTTTGTTTGCCGGATGCCAATCCGGGTTGTTATGCCAAGCATGGTCGAAGAGGCCAAGTCCCCGCCACTGCTCGCCAAGAGAGAATGTCAAACCTTGATGCTATGTAAGGGCCGGGCAGGGCACCCCTTGTTCCAACTTTCAAATCATGAACCCATTCTTCCTTACAAGGGGCAAATGACCATTTTGTTCAACACTCCCTATACGCCACAACCCCTGGGCAGCACGATGCTTCTTTTTCCAATTCTTCAACTCCTTCGCACTATTGCTTTTCACTCTTCCAGGGAGTTGCCATTGACCATTGAAGCTTCATCATGGGCTTTTGCTTTATCTACTGGGCCAATTGGCTATATACGTTCACTACCATGGAAGGGCGGTTATCTTGGTGCCAAAGGGCTTTCCACTATTTCATCCACTTTCCATTCAACGCCGTCCACACTCTTGTCTATCACATTTTCTTCATGGGCCACTCCAAGGGTAAGGAGGAGGATCTCATCCTCTCGCCCTTCATGTTCTTCATATTCTTTGCATCTCATGCATTCTGTTGCATCCATGCATTCATCGCATCTGTTGCATTGCATTCGCATACATTTGCACTTCTTCTTTCCCAGGTTTCCGGACCCGTATCTTCTCCGCCTTCCGGAACCTCCGGATCTTCCGCATTTCCCATCTTCATCCTCTTCTAATCCACTCTCCCTGGGGCATCGCGTCCCCTTTCCTGCTATTTCCCTGGAACCTCCAGGTGTTTTATCCCTCCTATCTTTATCCCTTGGGCATCGCGCCCCTTTCCGTCTTCTTCCTCCGAAACCTCCGGATTCTCCATCTTGTTCTTTCTATCTTCTTTCGGGGCATCCCGATCCTTCTAATTCCATCCCTCCGGAACCTCCGGATTCTCCATCTTGTTCTTTCTATCTTCTTTCGGGGCATCCCGACCCTTCTAATTCCATTCCTCTGGAACCTCCGGATTCTCCATCTTGTTCTTTCTATCTTCTTTCGGGGCATCCCGACCCTTCTAATTCCATTCCACCGAAACCTCTGGACCCTCCATCTTTCATCCGTCTCATCTTCTTGCTCCTCCAAGATATCACATCCTTTGTCCTCCTCTTCCTTTTTCGTCATCTTTTTGCATATTTCTTCCTAGGGCATCGCGTCCCTCGAGATTCTTCTCCTCCGGATCATCCGGATTCCTCCTATCAGGATTCTCCTCCACAACCTCCGGACCCTCCGGATCCGCCTCTTTCCATCTACCAATTTCTTCTTCTAATTCCTCCTGATCATGGGTCCGACCCAACTTCTTCCGCATTCACTGCTTTGGGCATCTGCCCTTTCTCCTACTGCTTCCAGGGCTTTAGTCCTCACTCCTCTTCTTAATTTTCTGCTTCTTCTGTAGACTGTTCTATGTAATCAGGGTCTCTGCACCTTAGTGAGGGAGTTCTAGCCCTTATCTCTCTTCCTTTTCTCCTTATTCGCCTGAGTATGGTCTGAGCACCACTCCTTCTTGTTAAGCCACTTTAAATCCTTTAAGAGGACAAATCCCACAATGATCAACATCGCATCTGGCAGCTGTTTTCAATAAAAGTTGCAAGGTAACATATTGGCGTAAGTACGCATTTTAATGATATCATTATCTCAATGCTTCACGCCTGATTTTCAAAATAAAGTGCTTCTTAACAAGATCAAAAGTGGTGTTTTAAACCTTTATCTTAATTAAATCATTCTCAAAAAAAGTCTTTAGGCTTGCTTCTGCAGCACCTTTGGTTAATAAAAACCCCGCGCTGGGAATTCAACATTCTCTCCCTGCTTGTTAAGAGCAACCCTTAGCTGGGTACCGCACACACTTCACGGCGTCCTTAGCCGGCTCCTTTGGTTAAACACCGTCCCTACTTTGGCCATGCTATGAGTATATCTGAAAGTCTTTTCTCTTCTTTACTCGGCTGAGTGCAGGGGCAAGAGGTTAACGGATGAGATGACCAACCTAGGTAATCCCCAATACGAGAGGAGTCTCAAATAGAGGCAGTCTTGACCCAAAATCAATATGAGTTTTCAATATGAGTTTTCATAATATACATCCGGCCAAAAGGGCTATTATGAAAATCAAATCAGATTTTGACAGAAGCAAAATTATGAATTATGGCATGTCAAGAGTGGCAAAGTCCCCGCAGGGAAAACCCTGGTCGTATGCATGTCAAGGGTCTAAAAATCAAAGGCACAAAGCTCCGGCACAACAGACTACCTCTTTGAGGGGAAATACCTTGGAAGAAATTCAAGTCCTGACATCTCCCATCTTGCATGAAGCTTATCTCCAATTATTCTTCTCTTCTCCCTTTAAGACCGAATGTTTCTCGGGTATGGCCTTGGTTGGGGCACCGTTAATCAAGGGCAGTCAGTTATAGGGCGCCACCTCCAATGCACACCCAACTTTCGGCAGTTTTTAGGCAAAAGGGGAAGGAACAAGGACCCCTAGCCAGTGGTTTAAAACATCCATTGATGCTGCATTAGCAAGGAATATTGCCAAAAACTCCATAAAAATTTGAATATTGCCAAAAACTCCATAAAAATTTGAATATTGCCAAAAATTCCACATAAAAATTTGAATATTGCTAAAATTCTAAAAAAAATTGAATATTGTCAAAAATTCCAAAAAAAATTTCATATATTTCCAAAACAAAAAATTCAAATATTCTTTTCAAAAACTTATAAAAATTTACATATTTTCAAAAATCAAAAAAAAATCGAATTACATTTCTGATGGCATCCTTTTGTAGAGGTACGCAAAATAAAGAACAAATCACAAGGAGTGCAACAAGTATCAAAGACTGTCTCATTCCACTATAACATGTCAAAAGAGTACAAAATGAGAGTGGATACAGCCATCTCTCTAGCTCTCCCCTCGACCCTCCTGGTGGTCTCCCCCTCTACGAGAGCTCTCAGCCTCCTCCTGTCCTCCCCGGGAAGACCTAGGAGGAGCCATCTGCACCCGGGAAGCTGAAACCCTGTCACCATGTGCTCCCCTCTCAGCATCTTCCCTCCTCTGGTGCTCAGAGGAGGTAACTAAATAATCAGTGCTCGAGTAGGCTCGGGAGTATCCCTCGCGCTGGGCCCGCTCACGCCCTCACCGATAACGATCCTCTGCATCCTTCGCACGCTGCTTGACCATTCCCAATCTAGTGATCAACTGCACTCTCTCCAGCTCACGCTCCACTCTCTCTCTGTCTCGCTCCTCCCTCTGCCGCTTGCTTCTCTCCATGCCAAGAAGGGTGCGCAGCTCTACCACATCTCGGGGAAGCTCCTCCGCATCGCGCCGCCTCAGCTCTGCTTCCGCCACACGTAGCTCCTACTCCTGCATTCGAAATCTTGGTCAATAACTGATAATAATAAAATTTTTCAAAACCAAGATTAAAAGAACAGATTGCTTACTCTCTCCTGAAGGGAGGCCTCGGCTGCCTCTGCCCGAGCCACCGCACTAGCGAGCTGGCTCTCTAGCTCAGTGTGGTCGCTGACGGGCTGAGTAGAGGATGAAGCGCCGTGCGAGGATCGGACTGCCTCCAGCTCCTCGCGCTGAAAAGAAAGCATTACCATTAATTGAAATTCAAATCCGAATCATTCTAAATTACAAGTTCTTACCAACTCATTAACGGTATGCTAGAGATCCTCACGCTGCCGGATTGTGGAGTCGAGGAGTCCCTGTACCATGGCCAGTCTCCCCTCTGTGTCAAACTGCAATAACACATGTTGGTCACATATTGAACAACCAGCTTTTATAAATGGAAGTGCAAGTAAATTAAAAGCATTCCTGTCCGCGAGCGCTCTGATAGACTCGGCTGCCGTATGCCTGGGAGTAGGCCTGGAGATAGGCATCATCTGAATCCGCTCCCGCAGGGACTGCTCGGCCGCGCCTCTTCCAATCTACCAACTGCTCTCGAGCTCGTTGCCGCCAGTCATCTGTCCCCTGGAGGCCTCAAAAACGTCACCCAGGTCGTGGGTCCGTCGCCTGGGTCAGGAACTCTACTACCGCCTGGTGGAGCCCTAGTGTCCTCATGATCAGTCTATGATATAGGGGCTCGACCAGGTTGAGGACATGTAACCAGATCTCTCTCCCAAAGTATGGGATGGCCGCCTCCACCCAAGGCATCACCGCGATGTCCCTCTGATAGGGAGTCCAGACCACCTGCAGAATTCCATTTGTCATCGCCCTTGATCTTATATAAATAATTCAATTTCACAATTAAATCTTACCTCTATATGGGGCATCATGTCTAGCGTCTCCTGAATATGGGTGATCTGGTCCTTCAGAGATCGGCCATCTCGTGTAGGGGTCCATCGTCTGGCCAAGGGCAGTAGATCTCCCCGATCCTCCCAAGCGTGCCTGAGGGTAGGAAGATATAGATAACTCCAAACCTAAAATGAAGCTCATGTGAGCAATATAAGAGGAGTGCATAACTTAATCATTGGAGTTTAATGTTTAGAGAGATACCTGAAGTAGAGGGTAGAACCCCCCGAGTGAAGACTGGAGTGAAGAGATGCCGAAGCTATCAAACAAGTGGGCAAGGACTGTCGCACCCCAAGCATACCGTCCGACTCTGTCCAGATCCTCCAGTAGGGGTAGAAAACGGCAGCTCACTGCATCACCCTGGGTCGCTAGAAGCAGCTTGCCAATCAGCAGAATAAGGAACCTCCTCAGCTCCATGTCTGCCTGTGGGCCTGCCTCAGTCGTGAAACTCTCTCTGGCTCCAGCCTCTAACCTCTTCTCATGAGTCGTCAAGGTCTCCCCCACCTCCCTATGTGTGTGGAACAGGCCGAGACTCTCCTGCAAGACGATCGTCGACACTAGCGAGGTCTGGCCAGTCCCCTCCAATTCCAAACCTAGCAGTCTACGCGCCATCTCTGGGTAGTCGGGGTAAGTGCAGCCCGTCACTGCTGATCCATGCACCCGCAGCCCAGTAATGCGGGTGACATCCTCTAGAGTCAGGATCATATGACCCCAGGGGAAGAGGAAGGCCTTGCACCCTGTGTCCCATCTGGCTTTCACAGCCCTTATCAGTCCCACGTCAACTCTCAGCACCTCGATCTCTAGGAACTCCCCGAAGCCCATTCGGCGGAGGCGGGCCCGTTGAAACTCCGGTAGTGCGGAGTAGGCGGCCCGAACCAATGTCCATGAAATCTGGGCACGGACTGCACCCTCCACATCCTGCACACAACATAAAACCAAGAAGGCATCAATTTGTTTTCATCAAACAAAAGAAAAAAATCAGAAACTAAAAAAACTGGCATGCTGTTCTTTGTCGCGCTATATCGACATAGCGCATTCTTCAAGAACGCGCTATGAAGATATAGCGCGTTCATCCTCCGCAGGTAGGGGGCGACCCCTCATTCCCCAATTTCAATCCATGGGCATTCTGCCCTACATTTTGATTTAAGAGGGCATCCCCCCTTCCGTTTTTATCACATCTGAAAGAAAAAACAAGAAAAAATCAAAAGAAAACAAGATTAGGGCGGTTTTCTTACCACTCGGCGTTTTCGGGCCGCCACGCCGCCAACGGGCTCGGTCGCTGCTTCCTCGGCCGCCGGGGCGCCTTCAACCTCTTCCGCCTCGTGCGGGGGGATCTCCATTTCATCCCCTTCAAGCCGGGCCGAGACGGTCACCTCCGAGTCGACGTTCTCTTCCACGGGAGGGGGCATTCGCTCTTCCTCCGGGTGTGATCTTTGACGGCCGTGGGTGGCACGCCGTTTGGAGCGTCGAGGGGCCTCTCCCTCCATCAGATCCGGGCGATAGGTTGCAGGGCTGGTGAGAGGGCGAGAGAGGGAGTCGAGGGAGGGAAAGAATAGGTTTGAATGAATGAAATGGGGGGGGGGCGGTTTTTGAAAACCTACGGTTAATGAACGCGCTACACTTTCATAGCGCGACAATGTCACGCTATGTATATATAGCGCGATAATCAAAGTAAAAGAAGAAAAATGAAAATAGAGAAGGGGGAAGAAAATAAAAGAAAATACAGCTTGTGGATGAATAAAAATTTGCATTCTCCTGCTTACACGTACTTGAAGTTGTTCTACTTGTGCTTAACATTGTATTTCAGGAAAAGAAAAGAAGAAAAATGAAGTGGCACGCCATCAGGTAAGTATTTCTTTATCCCTTCCTTTATTGCATTACTATATGATATTTACATTATTATATTATCTCAAGGACCGGCTGGTTTTCTGTATGTTTCGGGATTTGAGTTCCCCTCTATCAAAAACAGTGATGATCTAGAAACATGCAGTTAATCGTCGGATAGGCCATTAGGTTAGACAAATTTGGGGACGATGGACTTCATCTCGCACATCGTGGTTGCAGATAACTCTTGACCCAAGTCTGTTTGATTTAATAATATTATCCTTGAGTATCTTATATTTTATTCTTTCTTTGCATTTGTTTTAACAATTTCTTTTATTTTAGCCCTGCACGCATCATGCCTTTTGCATTCATAAATGCCCAACTCTTCTTCCTAATTAAGGATCAATAATGCTTGTTCTTGAACAAAGAAATTCAATTCCATTTCGAATTTGAAAGATTACTCCTAGCTGGACACTGGATCTCGCTGGTCGATGTGACCCTTGCCTAGAATTTGCTTATCCCCTTTCAATCCAATTCAACTTATCCTCCTTCTTTTGGCCCACTCATTACCTGTGAACCGCACGATGGCGTCGATGGATCCGCCGGGCTCGCGTCTATTCAACTAATTGAGTGAAATTCGTAGTTGCTACACGCTGCGGGTGCCTCTTTTGTGCAAGAGGTTGATCAGCTCCCTTTCCTTTGTTCCGTGCCTGTCATTTTAGGCAGGAGTCACCAATGCTAGCTTGACCTTGCGGTTAGCTCGGAGTTTTCTGGATTATTCCTATCATCTGTCGGTTGTGATGGGTGTCTTTTTTTCCTTGATATCCACTTATCAGTCCGCTCCACTACGTTTCCACTTTGTCTCCCCGTCACTATCACTCTGTGTCGTCTCCGTTTTGCCTCCGTTTCACCTCCGTTTCGCTCCCCTGCAAAGCGGATATCAAGGAGGGGCATCTGTAGACACCCAATTTTGGCCTATAAATTGAGCATTTTCTTTGTTCTCCTAGTTAATGCCCCAATTGATCCTTAGTTGGTTGATTTTCTGGGATTTCTCCCCATTCTTGGCCCAACATTTCAATTCCATACCTTGGATCTCATCTCGAGTTTGGCATCCCCGCACTATCCGCTCTTATCGCTTTCTTGTTCATAACGCGTTGTGGATCTAATTGGAGTTATCATTTGAACAGTTGTTATTTTCTTGACATCTGATCATTATAGCATCCACTTTGGATGTTATTCTCACTTAACATTTGATTAAATGGCTGCCCAAAGGATATTTCTCCTTTTTTAAATCATTTCATGGGCCTTTAATTATCGCGCTATATCGTCATAGCGCGTTCTTCATGAACGCGCTATGGACTTATAGCGCGTTATCAGGTAGAACCCAGTCCGACCCGGACTCCCTTCTTTCGACTCAGAGTCCTTATTTGATATGTTTCCAATCATTTTCCCTCCAAAGGAAGGTTCCAAACCCTAATAGGAGTCTTTCCCCCTCATTAATCGGCAGGATTACCTCAATTTGAGCCGCCAAATCATTGCATTGAATTGAACTCCGACCTAGGGTTGCTTCTTGATCTTTTTCCTATAAATTGCACCCTTTGGCCGTCGTTCTGGGGGGATGCCACTCGAGATGTTGATGAGGAGGAGGAAGTTCTTCGTGCCAAGTCAATAAATCCTCGCTCCTCGCACATCCAAGGGAGTATTTAGGGGCCCTTTTCGTGTTATTCCTTTTTCTTCTTTCTCTTTCCCCAATTTACGAATTTTAATCTTTGCATAGCATTGCATATTGATTTCAAAACACTCCTTTTACGAAATACATGCATACACACACACCACACCTATCTTTTGCCCTTCCATAGGGGTTTAAAAACCACCAAACCCCCAGGTAATCGAGCCCCCCCGTTTGCATGCTTTTGATTACGAATAGGGGTAGATTCTACTAAAACCTCGATCTAATGGGCCTTTTGTTTGTTGTTTATGATTGTTTGCAGGCACTAGAAGACTAATACGTGGAGCCCTTGCACCTTGGCCGGCCTTGGAGCAAGGAAGGAACGAATCCAAAAAAGCCCGCTTCCTGTCTGATATCGCGCTATATGTTCCTAGCGCGACCTGAAGAACGCGCTAGGATGATATAGCGCGTTCATATCCCGGCCTACAGTTGGCCCCTTATGAATTTCTGAGGTATGTAACATGCCCCCCATCTTAATATTTTATTATTTGGCATGTTTCTGGCCTCAGTGGCGATCACGGATCTTATTAATGCATGTTTCACCCCCTCTTTTATCATCGACTTTAGCGCTATTATCTTGCTAAATTATCTTGCTAAATACAAAATCATCAATTTTGGGGGTGATCATGAATTCACGATTTACAGGGAGTTTGATGTATCTCGGGTATCTTTCTTTACGGTTGTATGCCCCTCACGGCGGTATCGGGGACTCTCCTTTTACGGAAAGTCGAAAAAAGTCGAATGGCACGAAAATGTCGTGGTGTAGGTTAGGTGGATAGGGTGCGGGCGTGCCAGTCAATTTCTCGACAATCACCCATGGAGCCAAGGGTTGACCGGGGAAGCGTTGCCAGGACGCGGCACGTGGGCTCGAGAGGTCAGGCGACACGTGGATAAAAGGGTTGGTTCCACAGGTGCGAGTACGCAGGCGATTGCGGGAATCGTGTACTGGACGTCTTTCTCCACCGACCGCAAGCAATCGATGTTTACTTACATTGGATTGAATCCGAACACCTTCATTCTATGCTGAAGAGAAGTCTGCATATTCTTGAAGCCAAGGGTAGAGGGTAGGGAGCATTCCGTAGCCGTGGGTGCGCTTTCGACTGGGGGTGTTTATTGGGGTCAAGGGTATTAGGCACGCGTTCCGAGTGGTATAGGTAGAGAACTGGGGACCACATATGGGCGCTTGTATTCAATTGGTTTTATGTTGTATGAGAGCCACACGGGCTTTATAAATGGCCCGAAGAAGGCCAAAGTACAACTAGCGCAAGTCGCGGGACAATTCCGACGCGTGGGTCAGTCCCCGGGTCAGTGCGTAATAAAGTGGATGTCTGCATGTTTTACAGAGGCTCTCCATGAGAAGATCGAGACAAGCCCAACTGCCTAGGTGGCCGGGGCAGTCGTGGGCTAGTGCCTGGAGGAGGTTGGACGCGGCTCAAGATGAGCGGTCGGGTCCGGGCCTCGGAAGGAGAATGTCATCACGCTGGGGAGTCGAGGCCGGCCCCGAGAATATAACTCTCGGGCCAGGGTCCGGATAGCTTCAGTCATCAGTCAAAGCGGTCGATGATTAGCTCAGAGCGAGCAGTAGGCACATGGTTCTGTGTCAAAAATAGGTGCGGCATCATGGCGTGTGCATAGCCACCGTAGGTTGTTACACGCAGGCGGACCCGAGATGCGGGTGTATTTTCCGTTGTCATAGCGCCTTACGTGCGACGAGAGTGGATGGCTATGCGATGGCTAGACACCGCGTGAGGGGAGTATGTGTGGCATACCCTCGGCGTGTACAAGCCGATCAACAAGCCAACCACGCACGCACTTAGCTCCTCGCGTCCTCGACCCTTGCTGGATGCCTGCGGAGGAACTCCGAGGGTGCAGCAGTTAGGTCGTAGGTTCTCTTGTTGCTGTCTGTATGCATGTCCTTACCCTTTGAGCTTCTAAGGGGTGGAATTTATAGGAAGTTGAAGGGGCAGGGGAAGGGTTTAGGCGGACCAAGTAAAGGGTTGAACTTGGTCCGGCTACTCCCTAAAAAAAGGTTTTTTTTTCTATGAGTGGGAAGGAAGGGTTTAGGGGGACCGGCCCAAGGGGCTGGTCTGGTCCACCTAAACCCCTCCCCAAGGGGGGTTTAGGCAGACCAGCCCAAGGGGCTGGTCTGGTCCACCTAAACCCACCACGGAGGGTTTTTTTTTTGGTTAAAAAAAATCTTTTTTTGTTGTTTTGGAATGGGTTTGGGCGGACTAGCCTGAGGGGGCAGGATGGTAGAGAGAGGGGGGGGAGGTCCCCACCCCCTATAAAATTGGATTTTTACCCCTATTTTTGTCCTAAATTGATCAAGTGGAAGAGGACAAAGGATAATGGAAGGATATTGGCCGCTGGAGGATACTGGTTGACCGGTCGCGTACGTGCGAGGAACCCAAGTCTTGACGTAAGACTTGCGCGATCTCGAGCTAGCTGTTGGCGCATTCTTCATCGTCGGATCCTTCCCCGCACGGGTACGGTGGATCTCGCATGAAACTGGGAGTGATCGGGAACGGGAAATGGCTGGGAGGCCACTGGGATGGGAGGAGGGTGCGCCCCCCAAGGGAGGGGTTCACCCTTCAAGGGCACGGCCGCGCCCGGGGTGAACTCTCCCCAGGTGAGCCGTAGCCCCTAGGGGTGGCCCTCGGGGATCTTCTTGCGTCATCTGGGGGTGTCCTTTGAAGGACAAAGAGTTCTGGGATGCTGGGATTAGCCCATAGGGGCTGTTGTTGTGTAGTCGTAGTTGCTGCTCGCAAGGTGTTCGGGTAAATGCCCGACACACCCTGGGTTGTCAAAAGGCCTGGATAGCTGGCTGAGAGGCCTTGGAATGGGCCTTGGGCTGAGAATATGAGCTCGTGGGTGCTGAGAGGTGGCACTTTAGGAACTTGGGCCCGGCCTCAAGGCATGTGCCATGTTGCACGGCTAGTCGGTAGGGTAGCCTCGGGTTGGCCCGAGAGCAAAAGATAGACAGCTCGTCGCCGTGTGTCTGGGGGTCAGGAGCGGCCGTGACTTACTGGATGGTTGTTGTAGAACCCGGCTGGTGTGCTGGAGCCGTGGGTCGGCCAACGATTTGTTGAAGAAGGGCTGGGACATATGCGCCCACAAGGTGTTCGGGGAAATGCCCGACACCTGTGCGTGAGCCGTATACACGTGCTGTGGGCCTCCAAACCCTGTGGTTGACTTAGATGAGTCTTCCTTTCACCTTGGAGGGCTGGGAGAAGGTGTCTCAGGGTAGGCCCCGGCCTTATTTGCTGGGTGCCATGTGACACGACTTGTAGTCGGGGTGCCCCCGGATTGGTCCGGGTGGCCGTGTAGAATGCGGGAGAAACCCGCCACTGAGTGATCGGGAGTAGTCCCAACCAATTGTTGATGTCGCCGTGTGTCGTGGCTAGTTGGTCGAGACCCTTGGTTGGGCCGAGCATGTTGTAGGAGGGGCCAGGTAGCCCGTGCCTTAAAGGTGTTCGAGGAAATTCCCGAACCCTTATCCTTTAATATTTTACTGGGAAATTATCTGGGTACAATAGTGACCTTTCCCACATTTGCTAACTGCCATATCCTTTGACCAAAAAGCTATTTTGGTAACCTTATGATGACAAGGACAGTTATCTATCCTAGGAGCCTTTTCCAGACCTCAAAAATCATGTTTTTGGGGGTTTACGTCGCTTCTCTTTGGTCTCTGTACGGTCTTGAAGTGTAGCAGATTTGACAGAATTAGTCTGAGGAAGCTACAAGTGTGTCGACGCAGCAAGGACATTGCGTCGACGCAGCCGTTGAGGGTGAGCTTTAAATGGCTTATGGGAAGCTCATTACGTGGATGCCCTGACTCTATGGAGTCGACGCTGCCTTGAGATTTGGGTGAGCTATTCTAGCTTTAGCTTAGAGGAGTCGACGCCGTGAAGGTCTGGGGTCGACGCAGCCAGTTTTTCGCTTGAACCGTTTGCACGTTGACCTTGATAGAGTCGATGCTACTGAAGGAGTGCGCCGATGCATCCTTTGAGAGGTGTGTTTAGAATGCTCTCTGGGAGAGCCTTGTGTCAACACCCTGAGATGGTGCGGTCGACGCAGCTTTGATGGCCGCCTGACTTCTGCTTCTGGAGAGTGTCTGGAGTCGATGCCCTGAGTTGATGGGGTCAACACAGCGTGCCGTGACAGAACATCATCAAGGAGGAGTTGACACTGAGGGTCGACTCTCTTGTTTCCCACGCCGGTTGCGTCGACGCAACTGAGGCGATGAGGTTGACGTAGCCTAGACCCGTTTGGACTTTTTCTTCCTCTTGTGCTCAAATGAGTTGATGCATCCAATGGTGACACAGCCTCTGAGCTTTTTTAAGCTTCTTCACACCTAGCCAAATAAAGGATGTTTCATGATTTTCCAAATCAATAGGCCAATGACTTATAGTGAGACATCATCAAAACCCAATTTACACAACACTCGGAGTTTATGCGCCGGATGTTCTTAGCCTTTGGGGTTGAATATCTATAAATGCAATTAAAGTTGATGACGGCATCGCGCGATTCTTCATTTGCTGATGCCGTCATCTGCAGCTGCATCAATACACATTAGCCAAGTTCATGCAGAAATAACAATCTTAGAAAGTAGCATATCAAATATAATTGTCAATTCAAACTTTGTACCACATTAAGCATAGTCCCTAACAAGTTGGGGAAGGCGGCCTGGGTAGCTACTGTCTTCAATTGGTAGGCGGCTAGGCTACTAGCCGCTTACCCTACCCAAGGAGGCCAGCGACTTGGCCGCCTACTTGTTCAAGTTTCTAAAGTGTAGGGTGATAGGGTGCAAGGCCCGGATTCAGAGGGGGGTGAATGAATCCCCGTTAAAAAATATTACGGAAATAAAAAAAAAACCAACTAAGCAACACTCAGTGACCAACCTGGTCAACCACTCAACCTTAACTCAAGGAAGAATATGATAACAGCAAATAAGAGCGAAGGCACGCAATCTCACTGAACAACCCAAATAACACTGTAGGCTAACAAACGAGTCAAGTGAGACAACCATCAACCATATAGTGCTCATGAAGCATCCTACGAAGGGTGATAGAAGATATGGAGTAGAATGCAAAATCAAACAATAGAACACCAGGATTTTTAGGTGGTTCGGTCCACAGACCTACGTCCACCCCTCACTCCAAACCGGAGTGAGGCTTCCACTAGCAAAAGCTAGAACCGCAGACTCAGTCTGTAAACAGGTGCTGCCTAACAGCTTGACCAGGGGAACAACCTCCCATCTTCCTCTAGACCAGAGGGAAACCACTAGTGACACACAGTCACTAGCAACCAGAGACCGAAGTCTCTCTTCCTCTGAAACCCAGAGGGAACCCACAAGCGACACCAGCCACTTGCAACCGGAGACACAAGTCTCCCTTCCTCTGAAACCCAGAGGGAACCACGAGTGACACCTAGTCACTTGCAAACCAGAGGTCATGGACCTCTCTTCCTCCACACCAGAGGGAACCACTGATGACACACAATCACCAGCAAACCGGAGAACTAATCTCCCTTCTCTTGAGACCACAGGAGGAAACCGACCTCAAACCAGAGAATCGGAAGAACAAACGTGATCAGTTAAAAAGAAAAACAATAAATGATAAAAACACAGCGACTGAAAGCTGGAAAATGAAATGCACAATGTAGCTCTCGCAGGAGCAAACTGGATTAGATCTGATCCAAAGTCCAGTGATGACAATGAAGCTTCTCTTCTTCTTCACGAGTTCTCTATCTCTCTTTCTCTTTTTCTTCTTCTGCTCTCTCACTCTGGCTCTCAGCTTCTCTTTCTTTTTCTCTCGTTCTTCTTGACACTTGATCGTCCAGGCTCTCTCTGTCTCTTCTTTTCTCTTCTTCTTCTTTTCCTTCTTCTGCTGCTCTCTGCCTCTCTGCTTCAGCTCTCCTATATCGATCACTCTCTATCTTCTCCAGATGGAGAAGTCCTCATATTTATAGCAGCATCAGCTAGGGCGTTGTTGGCACTCAAAACATGATCCTTCGGCAACCAAGCCGCAAAGACGAATGATACGGCCCACTGAAGCATAGAAGCCGATGAAGACCCCCTTATCAAAGACCCTTCAAGCTGACGGGGCCCCAAGTCGCCTTGAAATGAGCACCGGGGATTTTACCTCAAGAGAGTCAAAATGAACCCACAACTAACCGGCAGTGCGATCAAGCCTGCCCAATGATCCGGCATTGACCTCGTCATGCCGCTACCCCACATCCGTCGCCCGACCAAGGACGACGGTCTACCCAATGTCTCTCCTAAGGAGGGAAAACGTCCTCGGCCGTCCACAATAAGGGGCCGAGGGCTCTATCAGCAGAGGGTCCCGATTACCCGACATGGGTTCGGCTCCTCATCATAATGGGCCCTTTAGTGGCCAATTGATCGCCGTTCAAGGCGGAATTATCCAGGATGCAACACCAACCTGCAAAGAAGCTTTGAGCATGAATCCGTCTCAACCAGGAGCACAAATAGCAGTGCCGAAGGCCGTACCACCAAGACATCCGAGTGCTCGGACCAGACACACACGGAAGTCTGATCAAGGCCGCTCGTCGTGTCAAGAGCTTCCTCGACTCCACGTCAAGGGTTTTCAAGGACCAGGGCGAGAGGAATAGTCAACGGGAGCTTCCGGAATCATCTCCGGACCCACCGGACCGGCACGCCGAGTAAACAAGTTAAAACGGCGCCGTCAAATCGGCGCGCCAATTACCATAGGGGATGCGCTCCCCGGCGCCGTCAAACCGGCGCGCCAATTACAATAGGGGATGCATTCCCCGGCGCCGTCGAATCGGCGCGCAAAAAGCCAACAGGGACGTGTTCCCGACGCCACCAAATCCGGCACGCCCCCTTCCCGGGGTGCCGAATTAACGAAAGGGTTATATATATAGCCTGCCTTCGCCAGAAAAGTGGGGGGATCCGAGAAGAGGAGAAGAAAGAGGCGGAATCAAAAAAAAAAGAGAATTAGAAAGAAAGGGGAGAGGTCTAGGGAGAAGGGGTCGAGGGTTCTTCAATATGAGGAAACCTCCGTTCGAGCCTCTCGGCGGCCGCCACCACGCTCCACTCGAGCCTCCCGGAATCGGAGAAGGAGACCGTCTGTTTCTTATCGATTTAGGTGGGTCTCCGCATTTCATCCGGTGAATCCCTCTGTTCTTCATTTGGTTTTCTTCCTCTGGCACAATGTAAGTGAAGGAGGGAAGGGGCGATGATATGAGCCTGACCTCCCCTCCTCTCTCCATTTTCCTTTACCCTTTTCACTTTGTCTGTAATCCTTTCTTCATTGGTAAACGACGGCCAATCGACAACGACGGTGCCAGAATCTATCTGCTCTGTATATATTTACCTGTGCTGTTCACGGGATGAATGAAAAGCCTTTGTGGTTGTTGTTGTATCTCTCCCTCTCTCTCTCTCTCACCCTCCTTCGAGCGTGCATTTAATGGTTTCCCCAATATATATATACTCTCGCATAGCCGGTTTCTCCGACATTGGGTATGCCTTCGGGCTATATGAATTACTCAGTCCCCCCTCCCCGGGGTTTTCTCTTGCTTTCGAGTCTGATGCAACGGCCGGGCTTGGCACTGAACACTCCACGGGTTCTGCGAGCAGAGATGCACTTGTGTGCACGTCTTCGTCTGTCTCCGCCCAGGGATGAAGACCCTTCACCGTCTCCTGTGTGCCCTGTTTCATAGGCCAGAGGGGCGGGGAAGAGCTCTTAGATTGTCCCCAGTTATTCAACGGCGAGCCTCATGTCTGCTTGCTCCCGAATATCATATATATATGCACATTAATTCCGTACCCCAGGCTACGTGTTAATCACATATCGTGCTCATGTTAGCCTGCTTCGCCCATGGGGCTTCATTGTTTTAACATGTTTATAATCAACTCCCTTGCTCGTCTGCCGTCGTGAAGCGATGTTTCACACTGCTTCCTTTCGTATAGCTTACACCTTAACGGGAGTATGCTCTGTAGCATCATCCCGGTATCCGGGGAGGGGGATATTCCCCAAGTCTTCTGCCTCAGTCACCTGGCCGACAATGGGTTCGTTCATTGATGACGAATGTCCCTGCAGACCATCGGGTGCACAGCAACGGGGCTAAGCCCTGCAATCAAAATCCACAGTCCTTAATGGACTTTGTGGTGGCCGTGGGTTGTGTTCCCCTCGTAGGCTAGCCCTCGGGGATTGCTTCCTTATGTTGGTCGTCCCGACTTGGAGTGTTGTGGTGACTCGGGTTGCGTGCCCCCCGTAGGCTAGCCCTCAGGGACTTCGTTCCCGTATTGAGTTGCTTCATTTGCTCGCTGTTACCCACGGATTTGGTGCCCCTAGCAGGTTTGACCTCGGGGTTTTCCTCTCCGTTCGGGTTTTCGCCGGCCACCGTTATGCCACCCGGCTCTTAGGGGTTGCTCCACTACGTGAGTACTCCCTGCGTCTCCCTGATAAATCCTCCAGGATGGGGAGATGCTGCCGAAATTTTGGCTAGATCGAGTATAACTCGGAATGATCGCCGCGCTCGAGTACGAACCTCGCGCGGGCCCTGACTCGGCTCCCGGATGCCCCGGGGTCGACCCTGTGAAATAATAGCTCAAATAATTCCCCAAAGTTTTTTTAAAGTATTTCAATAAACCCAAGAAAAAAAATAATGAACAAATTCCCGGTTTTAAGTTAAACTGGCGCCATTCGTTTACGGCGCGGCCTAAGCGGCGCGCTCTAAAACGGCGCGCTCTCCCCGGTGCGCTCCCCCCGGCGCGCTTTCCACGGCGCGCTCCTCCCCGGTGCGCTCTCCCCGGCGCGCCTCTCCCCGGCGCGCCCCAATCAGGGCCACGCCGTTTTAAACCCCTCTTATTTACCTACGGTTTTGACGCCGTTTTAAGTCCTAGACCTACGCTTTCAGGCGCCGTTTCTAATCGCTGTACTCTTTAATCCCAGGCTCGCCCCGAGTGACCCCCCCCTTCCCGAGGGCAAAGTCAACCAACCCTAATTAGGGATAAATTGAACAAGGAGAGGGCCTTTCGAGTCGAAACCTTCTTGCTATCATGTTTTCACCATCATGTCTGTCCTCACTCTACCCTTATCATCATGCTTGTGCCATCCTTTCCCTCGTTGGTGGGGCTTAATAAATATGTGACTGAATCATATTCATCTTCATAATTCTGTCATCTTACTTACCATCATCATCACACACTCATGTTGCATTAAGGCATGCTCAAGCGGGTGCACCCTTGGTATATCAAATAACATTGCCAGAAGGTCAGGTTACGTCTGATTGGAGGCCTTGTTACGAGTGAAGGTCGCCTTCGAGCCTAAGTCCTCCGCCATGTACCAAGGTCCACCCTAATAAATCGTGTGTAGTCAATCATAGCATCTTGCATGATCACTCGCATGCTCTGTATCCTTTATTCTGGCTTTGACAGCCCGCTATCTCAGCAATTAATCAAAGGTGTTCCCTCCTCGTGGGGGATGTAATTAACACCATAACCTTTATGGTATGGCGGACTGCTGGTCCCGACCGAACCTCACATTCGCCCGACATGGGTCAGAATGAGCGCACAATAAGATCGTCACTCACATGACTGGCACGCCCGCGTCATCAATCAGTCAGTTAATTACCAGTAAATTAATTGGTTGGTCGATACGTGAAATAAGATGCGTATATATGTACATATACACATATATACACGAAATAAGATAAGAACGACAAGACGGTCGGATGAAAAGAACCGTCGCAAATAGTCTGGCACGCCCGGTGGGACTGGTGTCACCTTTCATCTCTTTGCCGAGATATTCGGGCTTCGAAACCCTCTCAAAGGCTACTGATTATTTCCCTATTTGTCTTTGCAGGCAGATCAATGATGATCCACGGGATAACTGGCGTCGATTTCGATCATTCGATCGTTGCTGGACACGCGCAAGGGTACCTTGCGGTACCCATGGAATTCGGCAGCTTCCCTGCCGCTGTGGGCTTCCCCAACTTTTTGGGGTTAGCCTTCGTCGATATCCTGGAGGTCGAAGCCCCAGTGCCTGCCAAGGAAGTCACAGAGAAAATGGAGCCTCTGAAGGTTCCCTGCTGCGAAGACTTGCCTGAAAGTCCGACCCCGGCCGCTAGCTGCTTGGTGCACCACGTCATACGTGGGACCCACCCCAGTGTCATCAACGAACACCCTGGAGGACGCCAGCGTCGCCAGGTCCGCCAGAATGCTGCTGCAATTACCGGAACCCTATCGCAGTCCGGGAAATCTATGCTTGTTGGAGGCATGCGCGTCTTCCTCGACGGACGCACGGCCCGGGTGACCCCAGACCGAGTCATCTCCAACATTCCTGTCCACAATACCTATCAAGCTCTCGCTGGAAGGAGGGCAGAAAGAGAAGAAACCGGCCCCTATGGCCAAGGTAGCTCGGCACTCAGGCCGAAGAAGTTCAAATAGGTGTGGGTTCCCAAGCGGACCTGACCTACCCACCATCTAACACCCATCCGCCGCCGTCCTATGAACGACGAGGCAGGAGTGAGAAGAGAAAGGGGCTTGCCCCTAAAGAAAGAAGAAGAGGTGGTTGCGGATCCTCCGCGCCGCAGAAGTTTTTGGGCTGCTGCCCGCCTAGCCAACGTCCCAGTCACGGGATGAAGATTCCAACATCCGACCGACAGAGCTCGGCTGGCCTATATCCCTCCTGCTGGAGATCGACAACTATCCCCCGTACTCTATCAAGAGCGGGGTCAAGAGGAAGTAACCTGTCTGATCAGGAACTACTTTCGAGGGCTGGGCAACCCCTCGCTGGGTCAGCAGCGACTAATGCAGACAATCGCCACTGACGAAGGCTACTTCCCATCAGTGGCGGATGAAGAAGATATGGAAGATAGAATGATGGTGTCGTCAGTCGACGACAATGGGTATGATGACAGTTTCAAGATCGAAGCCGATGAAGCCTTCCCCGAGCAGGAAGAAAAAGGAAGAGTTTCTGTGTTTGAGAGGCTGACCTTTCCGCAACAAGCCAGACGGAGGGTCCATCGACAGAGAAGAAGGATGCAGGTCTTTACTTGCAACACGGCTGGTATATCCAGCCGATATGGGGAGCTTCCTGAAGACTCCCAAGAACTGGTTCAATTGGCCGTACGGCACGGGCCAACTACCCGCAGAACAGAAGCGGCAAGAGAGCTTCTGACGATCATGAGAGGGAAACAACCCCAGGTCTATCCCCGCTGGGATGATAAGGCCCCCGTCTTGACCGCTAATGTGGTGACGACGGAAGAAGAAGACGACGTCCTCCTCGACATCCTGCCTGAGGGTACATCTGGGGAAATGACAGAGGGTATCCCCACCACTATAGATCCATAAGTTCTGATGCTGCTGCAAAAATATCAACGGGAGATAGACTCTCTGAAGAAGCAGCTGATGGAAAAGACTGAGCATTCATCGGCTTCTAAACCACCCGAAGTCCAGGGTGAATCATCCCGGGGATCGGTTCGTCATGACGACCCTCCACCACTCTATACACTGTCCCAGCCGTCAGAGCCAAGCATGGCGACAACAGAACAGCGGCCGCCACAGCCTCAGCCGCTGCTACCTCCGGTGCTCCCCCAGGTGCATCCGACACCCCCGCTGCTGCGTCCTCCATAGGCGACCACCCTGGTCACCCCGTACCTACAGCCAGCGCACTTCTATCCGGAGCCATTCGACCCCACGGTCGTGAATCGGATGATGGTGGAAAGGATGATCGAGCTGAAGCTCACGGAGAAAAGTGAAGGCGACTACGTCGCATTCGATGCCTACCGGGTGCCCTACCCGCAACACCATGCGGCTAAACGACTTCCCCTAGGGGTCAACAAGCCGCCCAAATTCGACAAATTCAACGGGAAGGGGTCCCCTAAAGAGCATATTGCATATTATATGACCGTTATGGGCGATCTGGCCATCGACGAGTCATATCTGCTGAAGTTCTTCGGGTCCTCGCTGACGGGGCTCGCATTTGAATGGTACTCTAGCCTCTCGACTGGGTCAATCAGTGATTGGTCGGATATGCAGAGAAAATTCAGAGAAAGATTCCATGTCACAGAGAGGGAGGTCACAGTGGCCGAACTCTACTCAACAAAACAAAGGGCAGATGAGACAGCCCTTGATTACATCAAGAGGTGGAGGAACCTCGGAATGAGGTGCAAGCGGCCCCTGCATCAGGAGGATGCTGTGCAAATATGCAAACAAAATCTCAGAAGGGAGGTCCTGGAAAAGATGATTGGTATGGAAATACGGTCGTTCGATCGGCTGAATAATGTGGTGGCCGAGGTGGAGGCTTTTCTAGCCAAGCCTGTCCCGGCGTCAACTGCCAGCGCAGCCCAGAAAGGCAAGGCTGCGGAACGGCACCCCACACCTAAAGAAGGGAATGCGCTTGATATCAAGGCTTTCGAACAACAGAAGGAGAAAGGCAAGAAAGCGGCTCCCCCGCAACCTGCAAAAGCTCTAGATGATAAGGAGGGTCCTTCGCTGAGGGACAAAATGAAGAAAGCTTATTCCTTTCCAAAAGACAAGACCCGAGTCCTGTTCGACTGGGTAGCAGAATACAGCATGGTCACTCTGCCCGAGCCAAGGAGGCCGGAGGACCTGAAAAGAAAAGACAGTCCAAGATTCTGCCCCTACCACCAGATGTTGGGACATCCAATCGAAGACTGTTATGTTTTTAAAGACGTCATCGAAGGGATGGTGAAGAAGAATGAGATAGAGCTGGAAGAATACAAAGTGGACCCTCCTCAGCCACATGAAGCCCCTTTCAGGAAGGCAGCAGTCAACATGATCTCCCTCTACCAGGCATTACCTGAGGAGATCTCTGAAGCAAGCACACGAAGCACCTACGAAATCCATTTCCTGGAGCCCGTGAAAGAACAACAGGGGTGGCAGCAGATCCCTGTAAAGCACAAGAAGAATAGGGCACCCCGCCCGAAAGGGGGGGCACATGTCTGTGGCATTACACCCCGGCCTGCTCAGCCAGTGGTAGCACCCGTGTGGGTCACTCCACCTACGACTGTCAGAATACATGCACCTAACAGAAGGAGACAAACTTCGCTGTCAGTAATCAAGGAAACCAATCTTGGAGTCCTTCGACTGCAGCACCTGATTGAAGGGCTAGATGAATATGTGCAGCCCGAATTGAAACCTTTGCTGGTACGGGACCACGTCCCGTGGCAAGAACTAGAACAACTCTCACTCAAACAGGTGGAGGAAGCTCAAGCAGCACCCCCTAAAGAGGGCAGCCTGTTCTGGGGGCAGGCACCCGCAGAAACCAAAAAGAAGTGAAAGCAAAAGAAGAAGAAAAGAAAGGCCGCTGGGGCCAATAAAACACAGGTTGTCTCCTGCAATACCCTATAAGCACTCTTCAACCTACCCGGAGGAGAGGAAGAAGAAGAAATTTGCTTCACACCCCATGCTGGGGGAGGCAAAGCCGAGGCCGCAACTGCTGCGCATGCCACTCGGTTGGGCCGAAAATGGGGGCGTCAGCCACCACCCAATCACAACATCATGTTCAGAGGGGAGCAACCCTACAAGACACCTCCGCCGGAAGTTAAGGGAGTTCAAATCCCACCTCCGTCAGGCCTATACAACAAGAGTGGGGGCAAGACAGCCCCTTCATTCCTTGAATTTATGAAGATGTCAAAAGGGAAGCAGCCCTGTCAAGAGGCTAGCCCTACACCCGGGGCCATTCACCCGCAGCCAGCGCAATCTACTGAGGATGCGAATGCAGCTGGAGCTTGCCCTACGGCAACTAATAAAGAAGACCTGACAGCCGGGCGCCAGCCAAGAGGATGCCGAGTCTGAGGAAGATAAAGCGGGTCCGTCTGGGCCCACAAATCAAAACCTCCCCAAGCCCAGATGGGCTGAAGAAATGAAGCTCTCCAATGTCCAGGCTGGGAGTCGAATAATGAAGCTGCTCAAAAAGCTCCCCGCTCGATTTACGATCTGGGAAATTCTCTCTTTGAGTGAAGAAACTCGACAGGCGATCATCACTGCTCTGCAGACGCCTACTCATTTTGAGGCCTGCATAGCTGAGGCTATACCAGAAGCCAGTATGACCTTCTCTCCAGAAGACATGCTACTACCTACTGCCAGCCACAACAGGCCGCTATATATGAAAGGGCACCTGAATGGGAGAGAACTGAACCGGATCCTGGTCGATCCTGGTGCAGCAGTCAACATCCTGCCATATAGAATATACGAGAGGTACAACTTTAATGTGTATCTCGAGAAAGTCGGGGATATGCGTATCGCTGGCTTCAACCAAAAATGTGAAGTATCTATGGGGGTGGCAGAGTTCACACTGACCCTGGCAGATTTCACTACAACAGTGCAGTTTCATGTCATTGACTCTCGCACCTCTTACAAAGCACTGCTCGGCCGCCCATGGCTGCATGAAAATATGGTGGTGCCCTCCACGCTCCACCAGTGCATCAAATATAGCCTCCAGGGGAAGGAAGAGAGGATATTTGCTGATATCCACCCATTCGAGATGTTTGAATGTCAATTGGCGGACGCCAACCTATATACGGGGTCTCCCCGGAAGGTTTCTGAAGCTGAAGCCCCCGTAGGGGCCTCGAAGAATAAATCGGGTGACGGTTGGTATCCACCACCGCCGCGCGGATATGTCAAGCCGAAGGTGGTCTCCCACATCACAGCTTCTGGAGATGTCGGCAGGGTAACACCCCCAGCATTATACCCCAAAGCTAAGAAAGTGCAGGTCGATCGACAGCACGACCGCATCGGAGTCCCGGCCGGCCTCACCAAGCCAGTCTCCGGCCTCAACGACCCCACTGTCGAACCTTTCAAAGCTTGGGAGGTGACACAGGAAGATGGGCCCAGTAGCTTGTTCTATACAGCTAAGGAGCATCCCACTCAGGAAGACACAGACTGCAGCCTCCCTGAAGATCTAGCCAACCCGCGGGTTCCTGTTCAGGGCCTGGCATTTACGAGTGATCGAGCAGCCAGGATGTTTCAAAAGCAATATATCCCTCCCGATCAGTCTCAAAAACATAAGGAAGCTTTCCAAAAGATGTGGTATCCTGCAAATCTGGATAAGGAAATGAGACGTGTCTCTCAACATCCAGGGTTGGGCTTCACCCTGGAAGAATATTATTATAGTGGGCGGTACGAGGTGGATACTATCTCCACCTTCTGTCCCACTGAAGATAGCCCTCTGGGGGCAACCTTTGATGAGTATCCGACGGAAGCCGAATATCTTGAACTGGCTCGGTCCGGGAATCAAGAAGCAGAAACCTCGGCCCCTTGCCGATGCTGGGAGCAGGTTCATCCTGAAGAAGCGGCCCTTCAAGCCGAATTTGATACGGCTAGCAGCAGCGAAGCCAAAGAAAGTCAAGAAGCAGGAGTCTCTCCCTCCATAGAGGTCCTACTGATGACAACTTCAACACCCTTTCTGCTCATCAGGGAAGCCTTGGTCAACTCCAATCAAGGGGAGCCAGCTACCAGGGAAGAAAAAGCCACTTCTGCGGAAGATACAACTATCCCAGAAGGCGAAACTTCCTCAACTTCTGCTGCAAAATCGGCATGCTGTTCGGGCCTGGCAGTGAACATTTACCAGCCCGTCATGGCTGTAATCTCATCTGCAAACACCAAGGCTGCTCTCTCATCCTTAGAAGCTGCGACGGCAATGGATCTGCTAATAGAACAATCCACTCAGCCGCTGGCACAAGAGATCAAGAAACCTCAGGAAGCTCTGGCGGTGTCTGACGAGGAAGTCGAAGTACTCAACCCTCAAGATGTTATTCCAGACTTCGTCGACCTCCAACCGGCACCTCCGAAAATAGAAGACGGAGGCCAAGCCACAGTCGATGAACTGATAGAAGTCAACTTGGGAAATGAGAAGGACCCTAGGCCTACCTTCCTCAATGCCCAACTATCCCCAGCAGAGCGGGAGCTATACATTCAACTACTGCTAAAATAACGGGATTGCTTCGCCTGGACTTACAAAGAGATGCCAGGTCTAAGCCCCGCTGTCTCACAACATGAGCTGGCAATCAACCCTGAAGCCGAGACAGTGAAGCAACCACCGCGGCGCATGAGGCCAGAGCTCATCACCCAAATTTGTGCTGAAGTCGACAAGCTCATTGACGTGGGATTTGTTGAAGAAAACCAGTACACCACATGGCTGGTGAATATCGTCCCCGTGAAAAAGAAGAATGGACAGATCGGGATATGTGTCGACTTCCGAGATCTAAATAAAGCCTGCCCCAAAGATGACTTCCCGGTGCCAATAACCGAAGTCATGATTGATGCTACAACTGGCCATGAAGCCCTGTCATTCATGGATGGGTCTTCCGGCTACAATCAAATTTGGATTGCGGAGCATGACCGAGTCCATACTGCTTTCCCAACTCCTAAAGGCATTTATCATTACAAGAGAATGCCGTTCGGACTAAAGAATGTCGGCGCAACCTATCAGCGCGCAATGACCAAAATCTTTGATGAACTGCTCTACCACAAGGTCGAGTGCTACATAGATGACATGGTGGTTAAAACCAGAAGAAAAGAAGATCATCTGCAAGACCTCCGGATTATTTTTCAGAGGCTGAGGCAGCACGAGCTAAAAATGAATCCTATGAAATGTGCGTTCGGAGTGTCGAGCGGAAAATTCTTGGGCTTCATCGTCCGATATCGGGGAATCAAGATAGACCCCGCAAAGATCAAGGTGATTCAGGGGTTACCTCCGCCAAGGAACATCTCCGAGCTGAGATCACTACAGGGCCGTTTGGCTTATATCCGGCGTTTCATTTCCAATTTGTCAGGGCGGTGCCAGCCTTTTCACAAGTTGATGATGAAAGATGTCCCCTTTTATTGGGATGAAGATTGCCAGGCAGCCTTCGACAAGCTAAAAGACTACCTGAAAACTCCTCCAGTGTTGGGCGCACCGGTGAAAGGATGACCATTGATACTGTATATAGCAGCTACACATAATTCTCTGGGGGCAATGCTGGCCCAGAATAATGAAGAAGGGAAAGAACAAGCCCTCTATTACCTCAGTCGGAGACTGGTCAGAACTGAAGAGAAATATACTTATATTGAGAAGATCTGTCTGGCGCTGGTCTTCGCAGTTAAAAAGCTCTGACATTATATGTTGTCGCATGAAATCAGCTTGGTATCCAAAGAGGATCCCCTGAAGTACATTATGTCTCAACCGGCACTCAAAGGCCGCCTGGGCAAATGGGCGGTAATCCTTATGGAGTTTGATATCTCCTACGTGCCGCGCAAGGCCGTCAAGGGCCAAGCTATTGTAGACTTCTTCGCTGAGCACCTAGTGCCCGGGGATTGCCCGTTGGAGCTGGAACTTCCTGAAGATGAAACCCTGGAAGCCGTGCAAGTACAGCCCTCCTTATGGCAACTATACTTTGATGGCGCTTCCAGAATTGACACCTCTGCCACCGGGTCAGCCAGGGTCAGAGCAGGAGCAGGCATAGTCCTGAAATCCCCAAAAGGAGAAGTGGTGCATACATCATGTTCCATAAACAAGCAATGCACAAACAATGAAGCAGAATATGAAGCCCTGATAATCGGGTTGCAAATTGCTCTGTCCATGGGAATTCAGATGCTGGAAGCATTCGGGGACTCCATGCTAGTTATAAAACAGCTGGAAGGAGAGTTCGAGGTGCGAAAGCAAGAGCTCCTCCCCTATCACCAGTTGGCAACTCGCCTGATGTCAAGATTTTACTTCATCAGCATCAAGCACATCAACCGAGGCCGGAATGCTCAGGCGGATGCCCTCGCTAAGCTGGCCAGTTCATTGGCAGTCCCGCCAGACACAAGCCTGAATATAACAGTGATCAACCGCTGACAGGTCCCCAGCGTGACAGAGGTCCTGACCGACGAACAAGAAATGGAAGTAGCAGTCATCGAAGGGGTTCAGCAGCCCAAAAGAAAAGGAACAGAGGATGAAGCTCCTAAGGATCAAGGATTCTTACGAGATGAGAAGCGGGACCCTGTTCCGAATTATGGCAGATGTCCGAAGGAAAGTCCTACTCCGTTGCTTGTCTTCAGCAGAAGCAGGATAGGTGATGCAGGAAGTCCACGCAGGATCAGCTGGAGCACACCAGGCTGGCCCAAAAATGAAAATTGAGATAAAGAAGTTGGGTTACTATTGGCCCACTATATTTGATGATTGCTGCAAGTTTGCCAAAGCTTGTCAGAAATGTCAAGAACATGCTAATGTGGCAAGGAGACCTCCAGTGCCACTGCATCCCACCCTACCGAGCTAGCCATTTGCTCAGTGGGGCACGGACGTGGTAGGGCCGCTGCCAACATCTTCATCAGGGTGCAGATACATCTTAGCAGCTATAGACTACTTCTCCAGATGGGCGGAAGCAGTAACACTAAGAGATGTGACGGGAGAACTAGTTGCAAGATTCTTCCGGTAGAATGTAATATTTCGGTTCGGGATCCCCAGCCGAATCATCTCTGATAATGGCAGCCATTTTAGAAATCAGAAGATTTATCGGCTGGCCGATAAATACAAAATCGACTGGAGGACATCCTCCCCCTACAACCCTCAAGCCAATGGACTTGCAGAAGCCTTTAACAAAACTCTATGCACATTGCTGGCAAAGACTGTCAAGTCTAATAAAAAAGATTGGGAAGAAAGGATGTACGAAGCACTTTGGGCCTATCGTACTGTCTACAAGACCCCAACCGGTTGTTCCCCCTTCTCCCTTGTCTACGGGTCAGAAGCTGTGGTGCCAGTCGAACTTGAAGTTCCTTCATTGCGAGTTGCCATCTAGCACGGACTAGTCAATGGTGAGTAGGCCAATGCAGAATAAAGATTGGAAGAGCTCATTGAGCTCGAAGGAAAACGCCTCTGGGCGCAGCAAAACATCCAGCTCTACCAAGCTCGCATGGCCCGTGCTTTTGACAAGCTAGTCAAGGGTCGAGAATTCAAGAAAGGAGACATGGTAATGGTCAAAAGAAAAGAAGTGATGGCCTCCAACCCCAAAGGGAAGCTGGTCGAAAACTGGGTCGGGCCGTATATCGTCCGCCGAGTATATGAAGGGGGTGCCTACGTCCTGGTAGACCACAAAGGGGTTATCCAGTTCTCTCCCCTCAACGGAAAGCATATTAAGCTGTATCATGCAGCACAGCCAGCATTCCCCGAGTGATCGGTCGGAATACCTTTCCCTTGGTTTAGTGGCACTTCACCCTAACCGAGCTACCTTCTCCTTGGTTTAGTGGCACTCTGCCCTAACCGAGCTACCCTTTTCTTGGTTTAGTGGCACTCCGCCCTAATCAAGCTACCTTCTCCTTGGTTTAGTGGCACCCCGCCCTAACCGAGCTACATTTCCCTTGGTTTAGTGGCACTCCGCCCTAACCAAGCTACCTTTTCTTGGTTTAGTGGCACTCCGCCCTAATCAAGCTATCTTTTCTTGGTTTAGTGGCACTCCGCCCTAACCGAGCTACCTTCTCCTTGGTTTAGTGGCACTCCTCCCTAACCGAGCTACATTTCCCTTGGTTTAGTGGCACTCCGTCCTAACCGAGCTGCCTTCTCCTTGGTTTAGTGGCACTCCGCCCTAACCGAGCTATCATTCCCTTGGTTTAGTGGCACTCCGCCCTAACCGAGCTACCTTTTTCTTGGTTTAGTGGCACTCCGCCCTAACCGATCTACCTTTTTCTTGGTTTAGTGGCACTCCGCCCTAACCGAGCTACCTTTTTCTAGATTTAGTGGCACTCTTCCCTAACTGAGCTATCATTTCCTTGGTTTAGTGGCACTCCCCCTAACCGAGCTACCTTTTTCTTGATTAATGGCATCCTGCCTTAACCGAACTACTCTGTCCTCGGTCTAGTGGCATTCTGCCCTGGCCAAGCTCCCGAAAGAATACAGCACGTTGTTGCCATTACCGGCCTTACGCCCGAATCGGCGAGAGATCACTCCTTTGCGTTAGCATTCAGCCCTTGCTAACAAATGAACTGTTCTGCCGGGTGCAAGGTCTGATGCTCCGGCCGACAGCCATCTACTATCAACCAAGGGTCGAACGTCGCACTTCGACCTGCCACCCTGTACATATCAAAAAAAAAAGAAGAAAGAAAAGAAAATGGGGTTAAAAATAGAGATACCCCGCCAGACTTGCTCCTATATTAGGGCAAGTGCAAAAATGGCTATAACCCAGCTATGACGAAAACCCGAAAGGGCGTCACAGGTAAAATCGGGTACCCCGCCGCGTGAAAATCCGAAAGGGCGCGCGGGCAAAAGCAAGAGGGGGCTGGCTTCGGCAAAAACTCGAAAGGGCGCTTGGGTCAGTAATATGAATAAAAAACAATGATCATGAATGATGAATAGTGATGAACCATCCGCCGTCCAGAAGGCCATTTACGAGGTCGGGGCAAGGGTCTTCATCCAATATCCCACTTATACACGTCCAGTGTCTACCCTTTCGACCCTTGTCACCATCGGCAAGATCGGTCGCTACCCCTCCCGATTTTTATCACCATCGGCAAGACCGTCTACCCTTTCGACCCTTGTCACCATCGGCAAGATTGGTCGCTACCCCTCCCGATTTTTGTCACCATCGGCAAGACCGTCTACCCCTTTCGACCCTTGTCACCATCGGCAAGATCGGTCGCTACCCTTACCCGATTTTTGTCATCATCGGCAAGACTATCTACCTTTTCGACCCTTGTCACCATCGGCAAGATCGGTCGCTACCCTTACCCGGTTTTTGTCATCATCGGCAAGACCGTCTACCTTTTCGACCCTTGTCACCATCGGCAAGATCGGTCGCTACCCTTACCCGGTTTTTGTCACCATCGGCAAGACCGTCTACCTTTTCGACCCTTGTCACCATCGGCAAGGTCGGTCGCTACCCTACCCAGTTTTTGTCACCATCGGCAAGACCGTCTACCTTTTCGACCCTTGTCACCATCGGCAAGGTCGGTCGCTACCCTACCTGGTTTTTGTCACCATCGGCAAGACCGTCTACCTTTTCGACCCTTGTCACCATCGGCAAGGTCGGTCGCTACCCTACCCGGTTTTTGTCACCATCGGCAAGACCGTCTACCTAGATTGGTCGCTACCCTACCCAGTTTTTGTCACCATCGGCAAGACCGTCTACCTTTTCGACCCTTGTCAGCATCGATAAGCCCGGTCGCTACCCTATACGGTTTTTGTCACCATCGGCAAGACCGTCTACCTTTTCAACCCTTGTCACTATCGATAAGCCCGGTCGACTACCCTCTAACCTGGGCCTCCCGCCCTCATTGATCAACAAAGCATAATTGCGTCTGCATTTGACCCACGTCGATGGTTACAACACGCCTCTCATCACCAGCGGCAAGGTTCGCTAGGTGCATCTGTCTACGCTACCTATGTCCCACCTTGGCAAAGGCCCTATTCCGGGAACGGCTGCGTCGCGGTGGAGCGAACACCTCACCCCTTCCCTGAAGGCGTGAGCGCTCTCCTGCGCCATCAGCAAGTATCCCCAGGTTCGGGTGATCAGCCAGAAGAAATAAAAGAAGGGAAGAAAAGAAGTCGTGATCGAGACGATGAAAAGAGATATTTTCATTTAATAAGAGTTGGCGAAACACATTTCTTTGGCCCGGGACATCCCCCGGGGGTACATAAGCTCCGAAGATAAAAAGGAGCGAGATTGGATGCAAAAAAAAGAAGAAGAAAGCAAGGTTACGGCAAAGGACGTCGGAAGATATCTGCCAACTCCAAGAGGCCCAGTGAGGAGTATCGGGTCAATTCTTGCAACCGTGCCTCAGTAGCTGTCAGCTGCGATAACCTCTCATCCAATGAGGCAAGTTGTCCTTCGGCCAGATCAGCTTCCTCTCTTGACTGGGTTTCGAGGCGCTTGCCTTCCTGCAGTTTGGCTTCGACCTCGGCAAGCTCAGCACGCAACTCCGCCTCCCGTGCCCTGAGGAGCAGCTGGCGTTCTGAGATATTGCCGGCAACATTTCTCAGCTGTTCCACGGTCACCCTCAAAGAAGAAGCAGCAGTGCGGCAATCTGCCCTCTCCAGCTTCACAGCCGCCAGCTGATCGGAAACCTCTCGGCTCAGGAACTCCCGCCTGTTGGCGTGCTTTAACAGCATTACAACTCGCGGGGTCCAATCATCCATTGGGCAGCCGAATGCTAAAAGCGATCGGGAGAGATGATCTATCAAGCTTCTCAGCTGCATATAAGTCAGGCCCGGAGAGGCTAACATGGCCCGCTGGAGATTATCCAGAGACTGCCATACCATGTCACCGGAGAATTGTAGGCCCAATGGCGAAGTCTCGGGGAGCTGAAAGTCTACCCTGCTATCTACCTCGGCCCAAATGTCATCGGCCACCCCGAGGGACGTCGACGGCATAGTCTGCACGACGCCTACACCCGGCCCGATTATTGCAGCTGCAGCAGCTAAAGGGGCCTCCATGGTGACAACTTCTTTGCCTGCCCTTTGGGGTGAGGCTACAACAGCCGTATCGGCAATGAAAGGCGCTTGTTCCTCTTGAGCAGTCTCACTGGCCGCTAAAGGAGGAGAGCCCTCTATGACCGACAAAGCTTTAATGATATCGGCCTCGTCTGCAATAATTTCTCCTGCTTCTATGTCCGGAGGACCACTTGGCGACGGCAGTGATTCTGCGCCAGCCACCAAGGCTTGAGCCCTTGCAACCCCGGTCGAAACGCCAACTTCGGCCATCACGCCAGGCTCCCCTGAGGTCACTGCAGCAGCATAGGTCCGTGGAAGCCGCAGGGCAATGGGCCGCACAACTGGTGGGAAGGCCGACTGACCCATATCCACGTCTGGAAGGGGTATGCGGATCATTATAGCTGGCGGTACCACCTCAGCCTGCATTCCATATATGTACATCAGCCAGCTGGCTTGAAAATTAAAAGAAGTGCTGCAAGCAGGAATCAGAATACTTCCTACCTCAACCGGCACTATATTTAGGCCTCCAAAAGTGGCCTCTGAAGATTCTGGCCCTTCCCCTGCAGCCGGGTACGATGGCCCGTACTCGGCTCCCAATATCCTCGGAGGGCTAAACGTTGGCAGATCGCTCTCGTAAGCTGAAGAAGCCCCAGCGTCCTCAGCCTCGGTGTCGACCATGGGGAATCCCTCGTCATCGCCGGAGCCGCCACCATAATCAACTTGTTCAGAGGAGGATGATTCTTCTGCTTGTTCTCGGACCTCCGATACCTGAGCGGGAGCCGTGCTGCTAGGAGGAAGCCCTCTATCCAGAATCTCCTCAGTGGTCTCCGCCTCGGGAGCATCCGTCGGTGGAATATCCAGGGGCTGGTCCCTTGGAAGCCCTTGCTCTCCGATGGCAACCCCTGCCGTGGCACCAACCTCAGGGAGCACCGTGGGTCGAACATCGACTGGAATTGAAAGACAATAAATGGTCAAGACCCGACTGAAACCACAATATGCCACCAAGCTCTATCGGCATGCTGCAAATTACCTTCTATTTCTCGATGGGGTGTCGGTGAAGGCAAGCCACCCTCAGCGGAGGCCGAGGGGGCTTCCTCCTCTCTCTCCCCAACAGCAGCTCCGGTTGCCGCCTCCAACCCAACAACGGCGGAGGTAGTGCCAGCAGCTACTGAAAGGAAGGATGATCAACCAGGGCGGAGGAAATAAACAAACAAGCCATGCATGAATAAGATGTCACCTTCGCCCTCAAGCCCTTGCGTCCAGGCGGCCTCAAATTCGGAGAATGACAGAACCCGAGGAAGGGGAACCGTGGGCTCCTCTTCAGCAGCCTTCCTCCGACGTGCCCGAGTAGCGCGGGACTCTGCCCTCTTGCCTTTCTTGGCCCTACTGATGGCCTCCCTGACCTGGGACCTGGTTCGCTTTCGTGAATCCCCAGGGGGTAATGGTGTCGTGGTCGGAGCTGGCTCTGGAATATTAAAATATGAAGGCTTCTACGCCTTGGATATCAACTCCCTACAGTGTCGGGTCGCCTCCATAGAAAGGTGAGCTGCAAAAGCACATAAGTGAGAAGATGCACACTGAATATAGAAGAAGCAGCTTCAGGGCTGAAGAAGAAAACAAGCATTACCTGGCAGCCCTGTATATCGGGGACTAAGCAGCTAGTAAAGCAATGCTGGCACCTTGTCCCGGGAAGCCGCCTCGCGGATGAGCCAGCACACATCACCAATTGTTTCGCTTTTCTCCGTCAGTTGAGCCAAGTCCTCATGGCCACGGGATGACAAGTGATGATATAAGCTCAAGTGGTCGAATCCCCAGCCATCGACATACTTGAAAGATATCAGAAGCGGATGGTCTCGGATGGCTTCTAACGGACTGGAAATTGAAAGCCCATGAGAATGAAGCAGGGCGAATATCCAGGGGGTGTTGGAATATAAGTCAGCCCGCCTGTCTTCCCTCCTGATAAAGGTCCGGTAGGGATGAAAACGGTCGAGTTCTGGGCGCCAGCTCGCCACAGTAGGAAGAGGCTCTTCCACCGGAAGGGGGATTGTCTGAAGAGCAATCCGGTCACTGCTGACCCGGCACAGCCCCCAGAGGGTCTTCACGTAGTCATCCTTCTGGATCTCTGGCATCTTCGGGTCGGCCTTGGATGACCTACCCTTCACAGCTTTCCTGGCCTCTATATATGCCATCACCTCGGTGTTAGACCAGGACTTCAGCTTCTTCAAATAGGAGGGATCAACATCCAAAACAGGCTCCCGCTGCGAATCTAGGAAACGACGCTCGGCACTATGCCAGCAGTCTTTCGGAAGTTCCGATAGAAGCCCGTTCGCGCATTCCACCACTTGATAAAGTCTGGAGTCACTCGGGGCAGACGGGCCGGGGTTGGCACCCTGAATGACACGTCCTCCCGACGATGGAAGTAGTCCCACCATCCACGGGCCTCATCCGTAGTCGTCTGACCAGCCCGATGTCTATTCGGCAGATTGAATCGGGCTGAAGAAGAAGGAATTTGCTGGTCGTACCCAAAATTCCGGCCAAAACGAAAGGGATAATACGGCTCCAGCCACAGTAAGCCGCTCTTCCTGAAGACAAGAACACTGGGACGAATAGACAACGCCCACTCAACCAGTTCCGGCTCCAAGATGGGCCTTGTGCTCTTCGACCCGGTCAGCTGATGAATAAATTCCTCTGTCTCAAATAATCGGCATTGCCGCATCCTGTTGACAAGAGGGCTAGAGCTGGCAGCCAAGCTCCAAAAGTGCAGAACGCCAGGGGAATCTGTTGGAACTGTAGTCAACTTCCCCCGAATGGCGAAAAGCTGATCCGCCAGTGAGGACGGTTCGGCACTGGCAAATTCGATCATCCGCGGCAAAGGACGATCCAACTGCATTGACCGGGGAGCTGCTTCAGGAAATAGGGTGCAGACCCAGGCATTAAAAAAGTGGATGGGACCAACTGTCCGTGAATTTCTGGGGATGCGCGACTTGTGCAAATCCCCCAACATTTTATATATGAGGCACAGAGCCACGGGGCACAAGGACAGCTTCGTCCCCCATGCCATTAATCAGGCTGGGTAAATAGCCTCCGGTCTGATTACTATCTCGTCCCCTTGAGGGAGGGCAAACAAACAAAGCCAATAAGTCAGATACGCAGCACAATGTGTAACTGCGTCAACTCTTGTGGGATTCGGGCCGACCTGCCGCCCTCTCCCTGAGGCAGCGGGATATGTCGCTTGGCGTCGAGCCCTTTTCTTCCGCGCCACCGCCGTCAGAACCACCGTGGGGAAGTCCTCGTACTGTCGCTCCCCACCGAAGAAATACTGGAGCCACGTGCCCATCCGCACGCGTCTCTTTTCGCCAGGCTTCCGCGCCTCTCGCGAATCAAGCGTCAGGCGCAGCAGGGTGCGATATGCCTTCATCAGATAACGGTAGGCGAAGCCCGTGAAATATCTACCTTCCCCATCCGTCTGGTCTTTCAGCCAGTCTGGAAAACAAACTTCTTCATACGGCTCCCCGTCTATGGGCAAGCCGCTCAGCTGGGAAAGACTCCAGAGGTCCAGTGAAGTCTCACCCTCTGCAGTGTAAAAAGTGTTGTATTCTGGGCAGAAGACTTCGATCATCCCGCAGCACAGACCTCGGGAGATCGGGTACCTATACCGTGAAGCATATACACTCTGGTATACACCCGCATGCACCAGGATGGGGGCGTACTGCCGCAACACGAAGTCTGTGAATTCAACTGCCCCCGGTCTGAAGGCATGAGCGTCGGTGGCTTTGAGCTCTCCAAATCACCGCACTGAAATCTGATGTTTGAACCGGACCGCCAAGCAGTCTAAAAGAAAAGGCTCGTCTCGGTATCCCCAATGAAGCGGGGTGAGGAATAAACCATATACGGGCTTCTCCCTGTCAACACGCCCGGCAGTTTCATTCCAGCGAGCTGGGGTATACTGCGGCGCTCTCGTCAGCATTCCAGCCTCGGGGGATAACTCCTGCACCCCGAGCACGGCTCCCCACTTTCTGGACTCCCCCGGGATATATATAGGCATGCCCTGAGTGACTGACTCGGCCAAACTGTCTCTCTCCGCCAATAGGGCTCCCTCGGCTCAACGGACGAGAATTAAATCGCGCTTCCCTCCAAGGTTGAAGCGCTCAAGGAACGCCATCAGATGCTTGTCCTTAGGATGGTCGAGTCTGACGCCATCCCTTCGATCATACTGGAAGTGGTTGCCGTCAAGAATCAATAAGCGGCCGGTGTCGACGGTGTCGGTCTCTGAGTCCGAAGACTCAGCAACCACAGCTATCTGTCGAGGCCCCCGATCAAGGGAATGGACATTCCCCCATGTCACGGCGACCCGGGATGCAGAGGAAGAAGAGCCGGAGGCCATGTTATCTGCAAAACAACGCCCAGAAAAGAACAAAAAAAAGTCAGAAATCAGTTGATCGAAGCAATATTTCAGACAAAATTTCAGCAGCATCTCCCCAGCTCGGGGGTTTGCCAAAAGAGAAGTGGAAGCCGTCCACAAAGGGAGCGGCCCCTAAAAGTAGCCATAGCCATTAGGCCTAGGCCAAATGGGACACCCGAGGGATCTAGCTCCGAGGACAAGTCCTACAAGGAGCCTCCCGGGGCCCGAAGAATGGGTTCGGAACCCGAACGGAATGACACTCAACTCACCCGCTCACAGGCGAAATCGCCCGAACCCAAGAGCCACTCGGCGCCGCAGGAAGAGGAGAAAGGGAGATGAAGAGAGAGAAGAAAATTTCACAAATGAACAGCTCTAAGGAAAAAATGAAGAAGAAGCCAATATATAGGGGGCTCCACCCCTGTTAAAACGGCGCGCCCCGGGGCGCACCGTTTTAAGACATTTGTGCGCCGTAAAGGCGGCGCCGTTTTAACCATAGAAGCTTAGGGCGCACCGTAAAGGTGGCGCCATTTTAACCAATGAAGCAATGGCCGCGCCGTTTTAAGTGATGCCGTCAAGCTTCCTGCCTCGCCAGATTAACGTCCGACCCGGAATTAAGTGCCGTTCGAGCTTCTGTCAACCAAACGAAGCTCATCCGTAGGCCTTGCCGCATTCCTGCCTCACTTGCACCGCCTATGTCTGGGGGCATTTGTTGGCACTCAAAATATGATCCTTCGGCAACCAAGCCGCAAAGACGAATGATACGGCCCACTGAAGCATAGAATCCGATGAAGACGACCTTATCAAAGACCCTTCAAGCTGACGGGGCCCCAAGTCGCCTTGAAATGAGCACCGGGGATTTTACCTCAGGAGAGTCGAAATGAACCCACAACTAACCGGCAGCGCGATCAAGCCTGCCCAATGATCCGGCATTGACCTCGTCATGCCGCTACCCCACATCCGTCGCCCGACCGAGGACGACGGTCTACCCAATGTCTCTCCTAAGGAGGGAAAACATCCTCGGCCGTCCACAACAAGGGGCCGAGGGCTCTGTCAGCAGAGGGTCCCGATTACCCGACATGGGTTCGGCTCCTCGTCATAATGGGCCCTTTAGTGGCCAATTGATCGCCGTTCAAGGCGGAATTATCCAGGATGCAACACCATCCTGCAAAGAAGCTTTGAGCATGAATCCGTCTCAACCAGGAGCACAAATCGCAGTGCCGAAGGCCGTACCACCAGGACATCCGTGTGCTCGGACCAGACACACGCGGAAGTCTGATCAAGGCCGCTCGTCGTGTCAAGAGCTTCCTCGACTCCACGTCAAGGGTTTTCAAGGACCAGGGCGAGAGGAATAGTCAACGGGAGCTTCCGGAATCATCTACGGACCCACCGGACCGGCACGCCGAGTAAACAAGTTAAAACGGCGCCGTCAAACTGACGCGCCAATTACCATAGGGGATGCGTTCCCCGGCGCCGTCAAACCGGCGCGCCAATTACAATAGGGGATGCATTCCCCGGCGCCGTTGAACCGGAGCGCAAAAAGCCAACAGGGACGTGTTCCCGGTGCCACCAAATCCGGTGCGCCCCCTTCCCGGGGCGCCGAATTAACGAAAGGGTTATATATATAGCCTGCCTTCGCCAGAAAAGTGGGGGATCCGAGAAGAGGAGAAGAAAGAGGCGGAATCAAAAAAAAAAGAAAAGAGAATTAGAAAGAAAGGGGAGAGGTCCAGGGAGAAGGGGTCGAGGGTTCTTCAATCTGAGGAAACCTCCGTTCGAGCCTCTCGGCGGCCGCCACCACACTCCACTCGAGCCTCCCGGAATCGGAGAAGGAGACCGTCTGTTTCTTATCGATTTAGGTGGGTCTCCGCGTTTCATCCGGTGAATCCCTCTGTTCTTCGTTTGGTTTTCTTCCTCTGGCACAATGTAAGTGAAGGAGGGGAGGGGCGATGATATGAGCCTGACCTCCCCTCCTCTCACCATTTTCCTTTACCCTTTTCACTTTGTCTGTAATCCTTTCTTCATTGGTAAACGACGGCCGATCGACAACGACGGCGCCGGAATCTATCTGCTCTGTATATATTTACCTGTGCTGTTCACGGGATGAATGAAAAGCCTTTGTGGTTGTTGTTGTATCTCTCCCTCTCTCTCTCTCACCCTCCTTCGAGCGTGCATTTAATGGTTTCCCCAATATATATATACTCTCGCGTAGCCGGTTTCTCCGACATTGGGTATGCCTTCGGGCTATATGAATTACTCAGTCCCCCTCCCCGGGGTTTTCTCTTGCTTTCGAGTCTGATGCAACGGCCGGGCTTGGCACTGAACACTCCACGGGTTCTGCGAGCAGAGATGCACTTGTGTGCACGTCTTCGTCTGTCTCCGCCCAGGGATGAAGACCCTTCACCGTCTCCTGTGTGCCCTGTTTCATAGGCCAGAGGGGCGGGGAAGAGCTCTTAGATTGTCCCCAGTTATTCAACGGCGAGCCTCATGTCTGCTTGCTCCCGAATATCATATATATATGCACATTAATTCCGTACCCCGGGCTACGTGTTAATCACATATCGTGCTCATGTTAGCCTGCTTCGCCCATGGGGCTTCATTGTTTTAACATGTTTATAATCAACTCCCTTGCCCGTCTGCCGTCGTCAAGCGATGTCTCACACTGCTTCCTTTCGTATAGCTTACACCTTAACGGGAGTATGCTCTGTAGCATCATCCCGGTATCCGGGGAGGGGGATATTCCCCAAGTCTTCTGCCTCAGTCACCTGGCCGACAGTGGGTTCGTTCATTGATGACGAATGTCCCTGCAGACCATCGGGTGCACAGCAACGGGGCTAAGCCCTGCAATCAAAATCCATGGTCCTTAATGGACTTTGTGGTGGCCGTGGGTTGTGTTCCCCTCGTAGGCTAGCCCTCGGGGATTCCTTCCTTATGTTGGTCGTCCCGACTTGGAGTGTTGTGGTGACTCGGGTTGCGTGCCCCTCGTAGGCTAGCCCTCGGGGTCTTCGCTCCCGTATTGAGTTGCTTCATTTGCTCGCTGTTACCCATGGATTTGGTGCCCCTAGCAGGTTTGACCTCAGGGTTTTCCTCTCCGTTCGGGTTTTCACCGGCCGCCGTTGTGCCACCCGGCTCTTACGGGTTGCTCCACTACGTGAGTGCTCCCCGCGTCTCCCCGATAAATCCTCCGGGATGGGGAGATGCTGCCGAAATTTCGGCTCGAACGAGTATAACTTGGAATGATCGCCGCGCTCGAGTACGAACCTCGCGCGGGCCCTGACTCGGCTCCCGGATGCCCCGGGGTCGACCCTGTGAAATAATAGCTCAAATAAATCCCCAAAGTTTTTTTAAAGTATTTCAATAAACCCAAGAAAAAAAAATGATGAACAAATTCTCGGTTTTAAGTTAAACTGGAGCCATTCGTTTACGGCGCGGTCTAAGCGGCGCGCTCTAAAACGGCGCGCTCTCCCCGGCGCGCTCCCCCCGATGCACTTTCCACGGCGCGCTCCTCCCTGGCGCGCTCTCCCCGACGTGCCTCTCCCCGGCGCGCCCCAATCAGGGCCGCGTCGTTTAAATCCCCTCTTATTTACCTACGGTTTCGACGCCGTTTTAAGTCCTACACCTACGCTTTCAGGCGCCGTTTCTAATCGTTGTACTCTTTAATCCCGGGCTCGCCCCGAGTGACCCCCGCCTTCCCGAGGGCGAAGTCAACCAACCCTAATTAGGGATAAATTGAACAAGGAGAGGGCCTTTCGAGTCGAAACCTTATTGCTATCATGTTTTCACCATCATGTCTGTCCTCACTCTACCCTTATCATCATGCTTGTGCCATCCTTTCCCTCGTTGGTGGGGCTTAATAAATATGTGACTGAATCATATTCATCTTCATAATTTTGTCATCTTCCTTATCATCATCATCACACACTCATGTTGCATTAAGGCATGCTCAAGCGGGTGCACCCTTGGTATATCAAATAACATTGCCAGAAGGTCAGGTTACGTCTGATTGGAGGCCTTGTTACACGTGAAGGTGGCCTTCGAGCCTAAGTCCTCCGCCATGTACCAAGGTCCACCCTAATAAATCGTGTGTAGTCAATCATAGCATCTTGCATGATCACTCGCATGCTATGTATCCTTTATTCTGGCATTGACAGCCCGCTATCTCGGGAATTAATCAAAGGTGTTCTCTCCTCGTGGGGGATGTAATTAACGCCATAACCTTTATGGTATGGCAGACTGCTGGTCCCGACCGAACCTCACATTCGCCCGACATGGGTCAGAATGAGCGCACAATAAGATCGTCACTCACATGACTGGCACGCCCGTGTCATCAATCAGTCAGTTAATTACCAGTTAATTACTTGGTTGGTCGATACGTGAAATAAGACGCGTATACATGCACATATACACATATATACACGAAATAAGATAAGAACGATAAGACGGTCGGATGAAAAGAACCATCGCAAATAGGCGTGTGCAGGGCTTGTGCCCCCTTTATCCAGAGAACACCTCGAATGACGTGCCAGGTGCCAACCTCGGATCACATGCCGAAACATCTGTCAGTTTAATGACAGAGTAACTTCAGTCGATCAACAGAACATGGGTTGTACATACTTCATATCAAGCAGCAATGTTCCGACTTGCAATGTATAGACTTTGCATGCAGACGACCAGACGATGTATAGACTTGCTATGCCTACAACAAGACTATGTACAGATTTGTTAAAGTGATGCACGAGCATAACATCAAAGAATGCATAGACTATGAGTGCATGGTAAAGAGTGTACAGACTTGCTGTGGAGGAGTGTGTAGACTTTGTGTGCATGGTATGCAACAGAATGTATAGACTTTGTTTGTGCTATGCAAACGATGTGCAGACTTGCTGTGGGGGAATGTGTAGACTTTGTGTGCATGCTACCAGACGATGTATAAACTTTGAAGATGATGCATGAACAAGCCACCAATCGATGTACAGACTTGGTGTTCAGACTTTGTGTGTGTGTGAGAGACAATGTATAGACTTTGGTTTGTACAACACACAGGCTGTACTGACTTTGAACGCATGCATGCTATGCGATGTATAGACTTTGAACGCGTGCATGCTATGCGATGTATAGACTTGCCAACAACGAGTGTATGGACTTAACAGCTAGGAATGTGCAGACTTTGTGTGCATGCATGCTGGAAGGCAATGTATAGACTTGGTGTATGCAGTCTAGGCTAAACTCTGTACAGACTTTATCTTGAAGGATGCATATGCATATAGGAATGTATGGACTTTGAATATGAATGCTTGGACATGCCTTCAACGAGTGTGCAGACTCTGGGTGTACTGTGCAAACGATGCACAGATATGCTCTGAGGGATGTGCAGAGGTTGAATGAGTGACATGCAGTTTGCAACAGGAAAGTATGTACATTGAAAATGAGTGCAAGACTATGCTCATGAATGTATAGACTTAGTGTGCAATATGCAAACGAAGCATAGCCATAGCTCATGAATGTATACACTTGAGTGCGTGCATGCTATAGGGAAATGTATGGACTTTGTATATGCTCTGAACACGGGCTGTACATACTTGAAGTAATGCATGCAGCAGAGGATGTACAGACTTGGTCTTGCGACCGCGGGCTGTACAGTCTTTAAGAAATGATGCATGCACAATGAATGTGCAGACTTGGTCTTGCGACCATGGGCTGTACAGACTTTGAGAGACGATGCATGCAAAAGGAGAGACGATGCATGCACAAGGAATGTACAGACTTAACATGAGACGCTAAGTGAGACGATGATGTATGATCAATGATGCATGCACAAAGACGATGTATAGACTACCCACTGAAGTGTTTACAGACTTTTGGGGTGCTTGCGCTAAGATAATGTATGGACTTTGAAATGATGCACATATGCACTGAGTATGTCACGAGCAGCAACACACGTTGTACATACTTTGGAAATGCTTAGCACACGATGTAACAAGGCTCTGTACAGACTTAAGGCTCTGTACAGACTTAACCTGAGCATAGTTATGAAATGCATGAGTGTAGACATCCATTGACTGATGGCCACCATGAAACATAGTTATGAAATGCACCGAATATGCACAAAGCCTGTTCGATGGAATGACACTCAAAAGATGCTCAAACAAACATTGATATGCAGACACGAACAAATGATGACTTATAGTGTTTGCTATCATCAAAACCACATGGACACAACAATCTCCCCATTTTTTATGATGGCAACACTATGAGTCATACTAACTCAAATTATTCTCCTCCTTTGACTTCAGCAAAAAGACATTAGTTTGAGAAGGAAGTATAAGAATGCATAAGGTGATTGAATAAAAAAAAAACTCCCCCTTTGACGAAGCCATGAAAGGCTTTCTCCCCCTTTAATCAACAACAGTGAAAGGGACATGAAGGATGTTGACAAGATCTCCCCCTTTATGAATTACAATGTAGCATGACGGGAAAGCTCCCCCTGATTAGATGGAGTCTTATGAGATGGATGAGAAAGTGACCACAGATAGTCAGATGAACCACAGTCAAACACTGAGATCAATTTAGCAAGAGTAGTGAAAGTTAAACACATTTAGCAAGATTTTCAAAGAGTATACCAATTCATAAATCCAACGAATTTTCCAGCGAGTCTCCCATTATAAAGATTTATGAACAAACTTTATTGAACTCCATGGTTTAAAGATGATGTATATTAGGTTCGATAAAAGTTCTGTACTCATATCTGAAATCAAGATTTAATAACAAATGAACCAAAACTCATATGTACATCTTGATTATTCTCCCTCCATCTTACTCAATCAATTTCAAGGACTTCTTTAAGAAATACACTCATAAGTATTGAGTTTAAACATGCATGAAACCATGTGATCATATCAAGGGTTATAGCAGATTATCCTTTGCATTCTTTTTCAAATTTTCATTCTATCAAATGGATATCTTTGCCAACATAATTTTACGAGCACTCTATTTTAGTACACACTTTGTAGCTAAAGAATATATGTTGTTTAGACACCAATATCCCAAAGTACTTGGTGTGACTAACAGTCATGCTTTAAAAATAAACAGAGTTGACTGTTCACCTCATGACATGTCTTTTCTCATTTCTTTGACGAGTGAAATATGTTTCTCAGTGTGTCAGTCATTGCTCTGCCTGATTTTCAATTAATTTTAGGCAGAGTTAACTAAGACACCTCATGACACAGTCCTTTGGACATGTGTTTCTCAGTGATCAAAGTCATTGCTCATGCAAGATTCATCAGATTTGACCCTTAGATATTTTCTGGGAGTTCAGATATTTAAAAATAATACAGATTTCATGTATTTCATCCAAATAAAGTCATGATTTCTATATTTTTCAGATTATAGAAGATTTAACAAGACTTAACATGAATCAGTTGGTTAAGGTTTATTAAAGTTGATTCAGATATTTTTCAGGACATTTATAGCCAACCTAACCGAATACATTAAATGTAAACCATTTTGATCTTTCTGATATTCATAAATTTGTATAATAGAAGATTCCTTATTGAAGTGATTATTCAGATTTATGTGCAAGGTATACAATTTGAGAACTTCTCAATTACAGCTATTTCAAGAAAGCTTTCAGAAGCAGCCAGAGTATCAATGATACCAATTGATGGTATATGATTCAGGAAAAGCATAGGCTGACGAATGAGTGAAAGTATGATTGTTCAGGAGGAATAATAGCCAATCAATCAGAATTTATCAGGGCACAAGAAGCCAAACATGCATGAAACACTCCCCCTATTTAGATGCCATGATTTAGATGTAAAAATGTATACGTGAAACTATGACTCATCAGATCAAACATAAAGTTCTTTTGAACAGATGTGAAGAATTTACCTGAATGGGGCTTTATCAACTTGGGTGCCTTGGTTTAATTTACCCCTCTTTATTCCTCAATCCAAGGCACACCTGCAAAGTTTTTGATCATTTTGATCATGCAGGGACCCAAGCAGCTTTGGGTCCTGCGTTAGCCCTGACAGGTGTTCTAAATAATTTCTTAGCAACATGGTCATCATGATCCATCAGGTAGCAATTGTCCATAGAATGTCCAAATTTTTCACAATATCTACATGAAATGACTGGTTTCTGGTTCTTATGATGCATAGTAACAGCAGTATGAGGTTTATAAATATGATCATAAGATTTTCTGTTGTATGCATGAACAGTTTGATTCTTATTCTTAATCAGCCAACATTCAGCAGATTTGTGACCTTGCTTACCACAGTTATAGCATGAAAATTTCACAAATGGTTTTGCAGGGAATTTGACAACATTGGGGTGAACAGAATTCTTCTGAACATGCCAATAGTCCTTGACTGTATGGCCATTTTTCCCACACTCGAAGCATCTGATATGCTTACTTTTAAAGACATTTTTACCCCAAGTGGATCCAAATCAGCACTCAGCAGCCTTGTGCCCAAGCTTATTGCAGTTAAAGCACACAATGTGCTGATTAGACTTGTGTTTAGTTCCATGTGGACCATGAAGATGTATGGAAGACCTGGCATGCAATTTATTGTCTTCTTTCATGATAAAGCATTCATTCATGAGATGACCATGCTTCCCACAATAGTAACATGAAGTATCAGGCTTTCTAGTAGCATGGTTTCTATCAAAAGAATTTCTAGAATGTGATGTTTCACTAGCATGCTCATCCTTTAACAACAATCTACAATCTTCCATTACATGACCTACCTTCCCACAATAATAACATGACCCCTTTTTAGTATGAGTGTGTGAGAGATCATGTGACTTGTGTGCAGCATTCTTCGTACCAACAGGAGTGTCTTTGTCCTTTTTCTGTAGATATTCATTCTTTTTCAATTTTTGAGTTTGTTCTACAGTTTTGGGACTGACAGTGGATTTTTGTGCAGTAAATTGAAAAATAGAAGAACCAGAGGTTTTATTTTGATCAGAAGCTTTCACAAACACAGTGGAAGTTTTATTCCCATTGATCCTTTTATTTGTCGGACTGTAACCCAGTCCCTCTCTCTGAAAATTATCACTCTTTCCAAGAAGCTTATTCAGATTGTCCTTTCCTTTGACAAATTTTGATAAGGAACTTTTCAAATCTTGAATCTCATAATTTAAGACATCAATATTAGCTTCATATCTGGACAGATCTGTTTCACACGAAATGACTTGTTGATGCAAGGCATCATTCAGACTTTTAAGTTTTTCAACTTCCTGTTTTAATTTTATTTCATTGTCAGCTTCAGACAGGGACTTGTAAAGATCATCAACTTCTTGTTGAAGGGATGTGATTGTAAGCTCATATCCAGCTATCTTCTGTTCACAGCAAGTGACATTTCCACTCAACATTTGGTTGATGGTTTTTAGACTCTCAATTTCTTGTTCTGCATCCACCAACCTATCAGAATTATCCATGCTCACACACTTGCCTTTTTCAATTGTCAATAGCCTATTTGACAGTTGGGTGTTTAGATGTTTCAGCTTGTTGATTTCCTCTTTGAATTTCCTGTTTTTCTCTCGGAGATCATCATCAAACATCCAATCATCTAAGGAAGACTGACATTCATAAAACTTTTCTTGTTGTTTCTCAGATTGAAGTTTGTTGAGATTTTTCTGAATCTCTAAATTTATTACTCTATCAGCCTCCAATTTTTCAGAGATCAATCTGTTTTCTTTTTCAAGACTCATTGATTTGTGTTCAAATTCCTTGGACTGGTTTTTGAATTTTTCATTTTTAGATTTCATATTTTCCAATTCAGAACTGACAAGCTCTAAAATTCTCACCAGTTTTTCATTACTTTCTTCAACCTCAATTTTCTTTTCCAACAATAATTTATTTTCCTCTTTCAGGGATTTGATTAATTCCTTTTGCAAATTATCATCATGATTTATATCATTAACCAAATCTCTGAGAACAGCACATTCATTGCAAGAATCATTTTCTTTGATGAGTCTATTCCTTAAACTCTCATTCTCAGATTTCAAGTGTTTCATTTCATTTTCTTTTCTATTCATATCTGACTTTAGATTTTCATTTTCCACTTTCATACTTCTGATTTCATACAACATTTCTTTTCTCAATTTTCTCTTCTCAGATTTCAGTTTATCATATTTGTTCAATAAATGCTCATTCAACGCAATCATACTTTCCAGAGAAAAATTATCATTGTCAGAGTTTACCTGTGACGAAGTATCCTCCACATAATCTTCATCTTCTTCTTCATTTTCTTCTTGCTGTCCATCATCGTCAACCATCAGACATGTGTTGCCATTCCTGGTGAGCTTTAGTTCCTCCAAAATCTCCTTGGCAGACCTGCAAGAAGAAACACATGAAATTAGTGCTCTGTCAAGTGATGCTTTTATTAAATCTTATACTCTCGAGTTGACAGAGTCTTTCAGTCTATCCTTATCAGTCCATCTAGATTTATCTTTTGATAATTTGTGTGGACCGTGGACCATTACTTTCCAAAGTTCAGGATCAGTCGATCTAACATACCGATGTAAGTTCTCCAACCATAGATCAAGATCATTGCCTTTGAAAATTGGCGGATTAGCCATTACAACAGATAATAAACAACAGCGCACAAGACAATCGACAAGAATGCACCGCAACCAGATGAGCAAAGCAAGGCACTAAGTTAGTGAAGCAAAACGCCAAGCACCAGAAACCCACTCTGAAATGCACCACGAATGATGCAGGATCTGCTGTGGATCGATGGATCCAATGCACAGCAACCCGCTCTGATACCAATTGATAGGGTGCAAGGCCCGGATTCAGAGGGGGGTGAATGAATCCCCGTTAAAAAATATTACAGAAATAAAAACAAAACCAACTAAGCAACACTCAGTGACCAACCTGGTCAACCACTCAACCTTAACTCAAGGAAGAAGATGATAACAGCAAATAAGAGTAAAGGCACGCAATCTCACTGAACAACCCAAATAACGCTGTAGGCTAACAAACGAGTCAAGTGAGACAACCATCAACCATATAGCGCTCATGAAGCATCCTGCGAAGGGTGATAGAAGATATGGAGTAGAACACAAAATCAAACCATATAACACCAGGATTTTTAGGTGGTTCGGTCCACAGACCTACGTCCACCCCTCACTCCAAACCGGAGTGAGGCTTCAACTAGCAAAAGCTAGAACCGCAGACTCAGTCTGCAAATAGGTGCTGCCTAACAGCTTGACCAGGGGAACAACCTCCCCTCTTCCTCCAGACCGGAGGGAAACCACTAGTGACACACAGTCACTAGCAACCAGAGACCGAAGTCTCTCTTCCTCTAAAACCCAGAGGGAACCTACAAGCGACACCAACCACTTGCAACCGGAGACCCAAGCTTCCTTTTTTCTTAAACCCAGAGGGAACCATAAGTGACACCTAGTCACTTGCAAACCAGAGGTCACGGACCTCTCTTCTGTTGTGCCCCTGTGGTTTTGATGATGGTTTTGATTATTGGTTTTGATGTGAGTTAATCACTGTGAGTCATCTTGCTGTGTGAGTTATCATGTTGTTATTTAGTCATTTTCTGATCATAATGCAATCTTTCAAATGTTCAGTCATCTTACTGCTCAGATTAGTTTAACAGATCTAAAGCATTGCATATTTGATGTTCAGTCATGTTATCTGATGCATAAAGCACTCATTACTTTACTCTGCTTGTGGATGTCTGCTTGTGGAAGTCTGCACAATTGCATTGAGCATACTGTCAGCACACTCGTTAAGCCATAAAGTCCATACATTTGTCTTCTCTTCAAAGTCAGTACAATGGCGTTGGGCATCCAAGTCTATACATCGCTTTCTGCAAGCTTTACTTCAAGTCTGTACAGCCTACTATCTTAATTTACGTCTCATGCATCGTCTCTCAAGCATTCAAAGCCTATGCATTGAAGTCGAAGTCTGTACAACCATGCGTCTCAAGTTGCATCTCATTCAGCGTCTCTGTTTGTGTCTCACAAAGCGCTAAAGTCTATACACTGGACCGTCTTCATCAGCGTCTCATGCTGTGTCTTAACGCAACCAGCAAGTCTATACATTCGACTGCTCAGCCTGTGATCAAGGGTAAAGTCTATACATCCTCTGCCAAAGCCTTTAAAGTCTGTACAGCCATTCCTTGAAGATCAAGTCCATACAATGGCACTGTAGCTTGCTCAACTGAAGTCTATACATCCTTCAAGGTGCCAAGTCTACACATCGCCTCATTTCTTCAGAGTCTATACATCCTTCAAGGAACCCCAAGTCTGTACAACGCTTCCATCTTCAAAGTCCAGATAGAGTCTTCTGTTGAATTTGAAGTCTATACATCATGTGAACCTTCAAGTCTATACATCAGCCTTTGCCAATCGGTTTCCAAGTCTGCACATCGACTTCAAGCCTTCCGAGTATGTACAACCCAAGTCTATACATCGGACTTTCACTTAAAGTCTGTACATTGGATAACTTTCCAAGTCTTTACAATGATTCAGTGTTCGAGCTTTTCCAAGTCTATACATTGGCAGCTGAACTGTAAAGTCTGCACATTGTGCTTTGAAGCATTACAAGTCTGTACATTGGGCCTTCAAGTTTTTTGAAGTCTATACAATGGCTTACTCTTCTAAGTCTACACAACCTACTTGGTCGTTCAAGTCCAAAGTCTATACATCCGTTTGTGCCTTGTCCTGGCCATCGTCTCTCAACCATCAAAGTCTGTACAGCATGCTTCGTTGTTCAAGCTTTCAAAACTCTATACATCGCTCTTGAGCTAAAGTCTGTACAGCCATTTCTTTGGCAAGTCTACACATCGTGAAGTCTACACACTCGATTGCCTTGCTTTGCTTCAAGTATGTACAGTCTCTCCCTCAGCAAGTCTATACACTGGGGTCGTCAGCTGAAGCGACAGCATGTCTGTACATTGGGTTCTCATGCATGTTAATAGCAAGTCTAGACATTGTCTGTCATGCACGCAGTCAAGTGTATACACTCTTCACACTTGGTTAACTGATGCTTTAAGTCCATACACTCATTCCCTTGGTATGTTAATGCATTTAACTGAAAGTCCATACACTGAGCTCGCATGAAGAACTTCAACTCTATACACTCTCTCAGTGTACATACTTATTCATTTGCTGCTTATAAAGTCTATACAGCATGTGCTTTGCTGATCGACTGAACTCCTCATTAATCTTGCAGGTGTCTGGCACGTGATCCAAGGAGCTGAGATGCTGACACGTGGTAGAGTCACTTGGGCGGGAGCTGTGGAGACACACGCCCTAAGATGTTGTGATATATATAGAAGCCTTCGTCCATTTTAGAAGGTAGATGAAAACAGAAGAGGGCTGATCGAGACTGAGAGTGAAGAAGAAGAGAGGCAGAGAAGTAGAAGGAAGAGAGCCACGATCAAAAGAGTAGAAGAAGAAGAGAAAAGAAGACATGGGGAGAGCCTGCGAAAGAGAAGAAGATAGAGAGTGAGAGCAGCAAAAGAAAAAGAGAAAGAGAGAGCTCGTGAAGAAGAGCAGAGAGAAGCTTCGTTATTTTCACTGGACTTTGGATCAAATCCAATCTAGTTGCTCCTGTGAGAGCTGCAGTTTATATTTCGTTTTCCAGCTTTCTGGTTGCTGAAGTTATTTTCATTTTGTGTTTCTTATTTTTCTTTTATTTTTATGATTACCTTTGTTCTTCTGATCCTCTGGACTGAGGTCGGGTTCCTCCTGTTGGTTCAGGAGAAGGGAGATCTGATCTCCGGGTTGCAAGTGACAGGTTGTCACTTGTGGGTTCCCTCTGGTTAGAGGAAGGGAGGCTCATCCTCTGGTTTTGGGCTTTTGGGTTGCAAGTCCAGGGGTCCCTCCTGATCTGGAGGAAGAGAGGTCTTCAACCTCTGGTTTCCAAGTGGCTGGGAGTTACTTGGGGTGTCCCTCCGGTTGGGAGGAAGAGGGGAGGCTATTCCCCTGGTCAAGCTGTGTGGCAACAAGTGTTCGCAGACTGAGTCTGCTTATTTCTAGCGTTGGCTAGTGAAGCCTCACTCCGGTTGGGAGTGAGGGGTGGATGTAGGTCTGGAGGACCGAACCACCTAAAAAATCTACTGTGCAGTGGTTTGTTTTGTGCGTTTGCTCCTTGCCTCCTACCTCCCATTCACAGGTTATGCATGCATGGTTAGTTGTGTTATCTTGGATTGTTTGTATTGTTCCTATCTGCAGTAACCTTGAGCATTATATTTTGCTAGGTGTGTTTGGGTTGCATAGTTCTGTCTGCATTTCTGGTTTGATCAGGTGGCTGCATTGTTGCAGTCCAACTGTTTGATCATGTGTTATCTTATCATCTCATCTTGCAGAGCTCATTATTTTTTATTCCGCATATCTGAGCTTTAGAGTTTTAATTTGAGCATTATTTCTGAAGGGGATACATTCACCCCCCTCTGTATCCGGACTTAGCACCCTAACATCTTCCTCCACACCAGAGGGAACCACTAATGACACACAGTCACCAGCAAATCAGAGAACTAATCTCCCTTCTCCTGAGACCATAGGAGGAACCCGACCTCAAACCAGAGAATCGGAAGAACAAACGTGATCAGTTAAAAAGAAAAATAATAAATGATAAAAACACAGCGACTGAAAGCTGGAAAATGAAATGCACAATGTAGCTCTCGTAGGAGCAAACTGGATTGGATCTGATCCAAAGTCCAGTGATGACAATGAAGCTTCTCTTCTTCTTCACGAGCTCTCTATCTCTCTTTCTCTTTTTCTTTTTCTTCTTCTGCTCTCTCACTTTGGCTCTCAGCTTCTCTTTCTTTTTCTCTCGTTCTTCTTGACACTTGATCGTCCAGGCTCTCTCTGTCTCTTCTTTTCTCTTCTTCTTCTTTTCCTTCTTCTACAGCTCTCTGCCTCTCTGCTTCAGCTCTCCTATATCGATCACTCTCTATCTTCTCCAGATGGAGAAGTCCTCATATTTATAGCAACAGCAGCTAGGGCGTGTGCAGGGCTTGTGCCGCCTTTATCCAGAGAACACCTCGGATCACGTGCCAGGTGCCAACCTTGGATCACGTGCCTAAACATCTGCTAGTTTAATGACAGAGTAACTTCACTCGATCAACAGAACACGGGCTGTACATACTTCATATCAAGCAGCAATGTTCCGCCTTGCAATGTACAGACTTTGCGTGCAGATGACTAGATGATGTATAGACTTGCTGTGCCTACAACAAGACAATGTACATATTTGTTAAAGTGATGCACGAGCATAACATCAAAGAATGTATAGACTATGAGTGCATGGTAAAGAGTGTACAGACTTGCTGTGGAGGAGTGTGTAGACTTTGTGTGCATGGTATGCAACAGAATGTATAGACTTTGTTTGTGCTGTGCAAACGATGTGCAGACTTGCTGTGGGGGAATGTGTAGACTTTGTATGCATGCTACCAGACGATGTATAACCTTTGAAGATGATGCATGAACAAGCCACCAATCGATGTACAGACTTGGTGTTCAGACTTTGTGTGTGTGTGCGAGACAATGTATAGACTTTGGTTCGTGCAACACATAGGCTGTACAGACTTTGAACGCGTGCATGCTATGCGATGTACAGACTTTGAACACGTGCATGCTATGTGATGTATAGACTTGCCAACAACGAGTGTATGGACTTAACAGCTAGGAATGTGCAGACTTTGTGTGCGTGCATGCTGCAAGGCAATGTATAGACTTGGTGTATGCAGTCTAGGCTAAACTCTGTACAGACTTTATCTTGAAGGATGCATATGCATATAGGAATGTATGGACTTTGAATATGAATGCTTGGACATGCCTTCAACGAGTGTGCAGACTCTGGGTGTACTGTGCAAACGATGCACAGATATGCTCTGAGGGATGTGCAGAGGTTGAATGAGTGACATGCAGTTTGCAACATGAAAGTATGTACATTGAAAATGAGTGCAAGACTATGCTCATGAATGTATAGACTTAGTGTGCAATATGCAAACGAAGCATAGCCATAGCTCATGAATGTATACACTTGAGTGCGTGCATGCTACAGGGCAATGTATGGACTTTGTATATGCTCTGAACACGGGCTGTACAGACTTGAAGTAATGCATGCCGCAGACGATGTACTGACTTGGTCTTGCGACCACGGGCTGTACAGTCTTTAAGAAATGATGCATGCACAATGAATGTACAGACTAGGTCTTGCGACCACGGGTTGTACAGACTTTGAGAGACGATGCATGCAAAAGGAGAGACGATGCATGCACAAGGAATGTACAGACTTAACATGAGACGCTAAGTGAGACGATGATGTATGATCAATGATGCATGCACAAAGACGATGTATAGACTACCCACTGAAGTGTTTACAGACTTTTGGGGTGCTTGCGCTAAGACAATGTATGGACTTTTTAATGATGCACATATGCACTGAGTAAGTCACGAGCAGCAACACACGTTGTACAGACTTTGGAAATGCTTAGCACACGATGTAACAAGGCTCTGTACAGACTTAAGGCTCTGTACAGACTTAACCTGAGCATAGTTATGAAATGCATGAGTGTAGACATCCATTGACTGATGGCCACCATGAAACATAGTTATGAAATGCACCGAATATGCACACAGCCTGTTCGATGGAATGACACTCAAAAGATGCTCAATCAAACATTCATATGTAGACACAAACAAATGATGACTTATAGTGTTTGCTATCATCAAAACCACAGGGACACAACATAGGGACCTAAACAGAGTAGGACTCTTTGGTTTATAGGCTAAAGGGGGATCGGTGCCCTTTGCACAAAGCTAAAGGTTTCGAAGGAAACGGCGGCTACCAGGAAGGAGAGAACTTAAGATGGCCTTCTCTTCTTCCTCTCAACCTTCATGAAGTGCCAGACACAAGCCCGACGTGCTCTCCGACATGGGGGGGCATCTTAGTCAACTTGTGAAGGATGGCTAGGTAAGAGGGACAACTCATGTGTCACGACCCAAGATCTGGATACCGGGTCAAACCTGATATCACTCGGATCCTACGCCGCTACCCACGAGCTAGGAAGCTCGGAAAGGTTAAAAGGTGTGACGGGAGTGTACAGAAATGTAGAATAAAAGTGGGAGTTAAAGTGCTGAAATTAAAATTTACATTTATATAAATAGATTTACAAGTTTTATGCAATTACCAGTCTAGATATACACAAGTCCTAAAGGTACAGTGCAATGAAAGAAAGGTACATAGCCTTTGGGGCATAAACCGGCTAACACCAGCTGGCAACGCTTGGACTCTAAACGCTGCTCAAGGCCTCCGAACAACGAGGAGGCACGCCGACCTGAAAAGAAAAGGGGTGAGCCTCATCTAATTGGCTTAGTAGGGGTCCCGGGGATCCTCACCACAACAAACAAATAAATAGAGCAACAAGTAAATAAATATAAAGACAGTAAAGCAGGTAAAGCAGTAAGGAAGTAAACCAGTAAAGAACGGCACTGCCACAAGAAATGCGCTAAGCGACTAACTACTAAAAACCTGCACATCGTCGGGATACCTCGCGAAATGAACACACAACTCACGCCGAAGCAGAATCTCGAACCTGGGCCACAAATCGCTGGGCCACGATGAGCTGTCTCAGAACACCTCTCCTAGGACACACGCTAGGATCTAGGCTACTAGGTAGACCCTCGATCGGTCCACCAAGAAACACGGCTACGCAGTCGGACAGGACTCACGAAGATAGCGAGGAACCACACCTCGAACACGAGTAACCAAGACACCGAGCCGCCAAACCATTGAAACTCGGTAGGAGGAAACCTAAGTCGAAACTTGTAGCACCCCTAAAAATCATCCTTGAATTTTTATGGGATTTTCTGGAATTAAATAGAGTTATTAAGCCTATTATTAGATTTAATGGGCTATTTTGGCTTATTAATAATAATTTAAAAAACCAAACAATAATTAAAGTCTAAGCACACCTAAATAGGCCCAAAAGACCAAATTCTAAGTCTTTTAGGCCCAAGCCCACCTAAAGAGATGTAATTAGGGCTAATGTCAGATTTAAAATGGGTAAATATGACAAATAGGGAATAAATAAGAGACAAATTGAAAAATCTAAAAATTTCAGGAAAATTACTAGAACGTGGTCTATCCCGCAACCACGTCCTAATGAAGGCGGTCCCAGACTGACTGCGTTCATCCTTTGTAAACGGGGTTGATAAAACCTAGAGAATTTAGGTTTTTATCCCATCCAATTGCTAGGGTTCGATGCTATCTGGCATGGCAACCTAGTCTAGGACTCTTGGAGATCGATTTTACTCCAAATTAGGACTCTAATTCGATCTAATCTAGCCGCCCTAGGCTAAACCCTATAAATAGGCCAGAACTTCGACCTACGCAAACCCTAGTTTTGGAGCGTGTATTTCGAAGCTAAGGAATCGTCTTGCCAGGTTTGCCCTTTAGAAGATTTTGTTCCTTTTGGTTTTGTCTAATCCCCCTCTAAACTCCATGCCAAGAGATCAAGACCTTGAGAAGTTAGAAGCCTCGGAAGTCATTGGTTCTCTGTAGACCGCACAGGAACGTGTAAGTTTCTCCGAGAAAGATCAGAGATATAGGGACCCTAACCGAGGTAATTTCAAGTCTGGTCTTTAGAATTCATTGTTCCTCTTTATGTCTTCTTACTACCCTCCAAATCTCATGCTAGGAAACCAAGAGGTCAAGGAGATAGAGCCGTTGGAAGTTGTGGGTTCCACGCAGGATGCGCAGGAACGAGGACCTTCTTCCAACAACAAATTCGAAGTCTAGGGAACAAATCAAAGGTAGGTTATCTCATGATGGCTTGAACTACGTGTTAGGAGTAAAAGCCCTCTCTTTCCCCGAAGTTTCATGCACCGTATGTAGAGAAATTCATGTTTTATCATGACTGCGCATCTAGATTCTTACTGCATGCATAACCCTGCACCCTTAATTAAAAAATAGGAACTTTGACATTAAATAATGTAAATACATGAGTCCCTATGTCCCAATCATGTTCTAGCATGCTTTATCTTTTAGTTACAATGTTTTCCATGCATTAGTTGTCCTATAATAGGCCTTCCACGCATTATTTTTACCTTATGTTTGAAAGACAGAAGGCGGTCCATTAGAGACCGCATCTTCCAAGAGGCGGTCCCAGATAGACCGCGGTTTCCAATAGGCAGTTCTCCCAAGACCGCATTATGTTTTCTGTTAACCCTAAATAGGATGCAGATCAACCCTTATAAATATATGCTAAGCATGAGTAATTCTGCCCTATTCCTAGCTATATTATTATCTTCACGATTTTGGTTATATCATGCATCAATCATGTTGGATTTCATGCCCTATATGCTTTTGGAACTTATTTTAACCTTATGATAATTTCATGCCAAAAATCACATAGTCTTGTATTAAAGTTGTTTTCATATGGTTTGTGGAACTTGTTACATTGGTGTTTTAATCGCTATTTTTATACGTGTCCACTCTTATCTTTAGAATTTTTGAAAGTACATAGCGCGTATTCCGATACATGGCTATTAGTTACACTTTGCACTTATAGGCATACCTTCTTGGACATGTGATCCTCTCCATCAGATATCCCTTCTGCCAGACTAGGTGATCATGTTTTAAGGCCTCCGTAAGTCTCCACGAGCCTGGGATTCTCACTAGGACGCCGAGCTGGTTGTACCCTAAATACACAATGGATTAGAAAGCACTTGAGTTTCTCACATTTTCTTGCACTTTGGACTAGTCGCGGCCCTCAGGCGACCGCCTACCTCTAGTAGCGGTCGGCCTATGACCGCGTTCTCCTATAGTGCTACTGCATCGACCCCTTTTCCTTTCTGGAGTCGACTATATCTAAAGGTGGTCTTGACTCGACCGCAGTTTCAAGAAACGGTCCTCACTTGACCGCATTCTCCCATATTGTGTCTAACATGTGGTCTGACCAAAGGGTTAACATTACTCCATTATCAGATGGTCTTATAATTATCGAGAACCCCACACCTTGATAAATAACTCATTGATGCATTATAGAACTATAAAGATGTATCGTTATGCTGCCGAAATTCCTCCATGGCATAATGTTCAATTAATTCATCCTTGAACTCTCATGAATCATTTTTGGTACGTTCTTACCTTGATGTTGTTATCATAAACCTATTGTTTGAACTTGACATTATTGGCCTATATTTATTTTTTTCGTGGAAGTAGGTTGATTTATAACTTGAAGATGCAAGAGCGGGCACGGATAGTGTCCAAGGGCTCCACGCTAGCCCCCTCGACAGATGGCCGAAAACATACTGTAAACCAAGGGGTATGATGAACACTGGCGTCGCATTGCGCTGGGAGTAATTTTTTTATAAACGGGTGAAATCCACGAGGCTCATGATGAAATTATACATGCTTGCTTGCTACATGACTTTCTAGTGCATAGCCTTATCAAGGTTATGAAAGTACATTCTTGTTACATGCTAGTACAATCTCATTAATGAAAGGCCACGTTATTCTTGCGTCATCATGCTCACAATCTTCATGTCTCTTTAGTCCATGTCTTGTTGTTGCTTTGGATTTAGTCGTGTGTTTTATCGTATTTTCTTTATCTCACCTTCTAGAGATAAGATGTTAATTACTTAAATTATGCCTTCATGTTGATACGAAGATACCTACTGGGCAAGTGTGCCCATTCCCTACTTTCCAATCTTTTTCAGAAAATTCTAGTGGATCGGATTTGGATTTCTCGAATGATGGATTCGAGGTAGAGAGCGATTGAAGAACAAGAGAAGCCCTAGGATGCTAGTGTCAAGAGTCAACTATGCAATTTTCGTTTTATTGAGTCTAGTGAATTGAAATGTCCAAGAGTCGAATATAAGTGTAGCTTGATTATTATTCAATAAAAGTTGGATTTTGAGTATATGACCTTGTGCATTCCTCTTCTTATGTGTGAATGATTAGCGCTCTGATTATATTGCTAGCTTGAGACATATTGCCGACTATCCATGCTCCCGACTTAATTCCGATGTATATCTCGGGACGTGAAAAAACCTCTCAGGTGACAGGAGTACTACCCACTAGAAGCAAGGCCAGATGCGTCCATTGACATCTTAATCTGTGCCCCTGGTGTCTCCCTACATGCCCTAGGTGGAAACTGAGACAGTCTAACCACGGAGCCACAGAACAAGGACTAGCTAGGGTCACACTCGTCAGTACATGTCCGACACCCCCAACCACGTGTACACACACAGACCACACGCTCTAGGTCAAATCCTCTAGCTAGTTTTCCCCCTAGCCCGAACATAGGCTGCAAAGATGAGGGGCCCCATGGTAACCAACCTAAAACCCATCGCACCAGGAAAGCCGCTCTACCACTCCCGGGTAGGTCAGCACACGCGTGCCGTAAGAAGGCTACGACTAGTGGGAAGGTCACCAAAAGGTGAGAACTCGCTAAGAAGTGGAAAGCCACCGGAACACCCTCGGTCCGTACGTAACTCATCATACACATGTCACACGACACGAGGTGGCTATGGATAGAATACTATACCATAGAACCTCTGACTGGGTGACTACTCTGTGGGTTACCGGCATAGACAGGACTACCAACACGTGGAACATGAGAACTCTAGAACACAGGCTGACAGGGGTTGGGCGGCCAAATCCTTGGCCTCCCACAGCTCTGGGCGGCCACAGCAGTGGCCGCCACCCCTGTGGCCTAGGCTACCACCTTCCTGGTCGCCCACAGGCCTAGGCGGCCAGGAGGCTGGCCGCCCAACCCTAGGACTGACTGGCCTAGGCGGCCAACCTTGTGACTGCCCATAGGCCTGGCCGCCGATCCCCTTGGCCTGGGCGGCCACCACCCTGGCCGCCCAGACACCTGGGCGGCTAGACCTTTGGCCGCCTAGAGGGGCATGGGTCCTGGGTGGCCACCACCCTGGCCGCCCAGCTCCCTGGGTGGCTAGAAGGTTGGCCGCCCAACTGGGCTCTTCCCAATGGCAGGGTCCCCTCCGGGAACCACCCCGGAGGCTCATTCCCTCGCTTGTAAGGCCCACATTGGGCATCGAAACCACCGGCATGCATGAAAAATCACCCCCGAAATCAATGCCACACACGAAACTTGATTTCGTCAATCCGATCACACACCCGTGAACATGGAATTTCCCAAAAATACGATAAACCCCACTCTCTCGCTCAAAACTCAACCGCATGCATGGGAAAAACACGGGAAGGTAGTTTGGGTTCATCCCCCTACCTCTTACGAAGAACCTGTCGTGAAAACCCACCGTGAAATGGCCTTGATCACGCCGTTCAAACCCCGTTCCCGTGAGTCACGCCACCGCCTCCGGCCCGTCATGCACGCCCCCGCCGCTCCCCCGCCGTGTCGTCACCCGGCCCCGCCCACAGTCGCCGTCCGTCGGCCGCTAGAGAGGTGGTGGGAGAGAAACGTGAGAGGGGGAGGGAGAGTGAGATGCGAAAGTGAGGGAGAGAATGGAGGGGGGTGAGGGGTTAAAAAGGGTTTTAATATTTAATTTTGTTATTGATAAGTGTGTATTTTCACGTTTTAATTCATGAATATCTACATTTTTATGAGCTTAAAATATGATAAATATACACTTCTCACACTTACTATTGATTTTGTATCAAATATTTAATTTTCTGAAATTAAATAAATTTTTATGATAATTTTTATGTATTTATGCAGGTACGCAGTTCGAGGAAAGCTCCAAGAAAAATAAAAAAAAGAATAATAATATATATGTTCAACTGGGCCAAAAGCCCCGAAACTTGTTTAAAAAGATAAGAAAAAATTAGAAAAAAAAAAACAAAATTATTTGATATTTTTTTAGAATTTTCTAACTCTATACTAGATATATATATAGATATATATATATATATTATATATAATAAATAAAACAAAAAAAATAAAAAAATAAAAAATTCAAACCCGCCCCGCCCCCTTCCCGCCTTCGCCGCCCGGCACGGGCGACGAGGTCGGCGAAGAGGGCGAGGGGGGGGGGTGCGTGGCAACCTGCAGGCAAAGGCGGGCGGGGCCGGGCTCACACGCGGCGCGAAGGCGGGGCCGGGACACGCGGCGGGCGGTCGCGGGGCACGCGGGCGCAGCGTGCGCCACGCGCACACGCGGCAGGCGCAGAGGCGGGACGGCGCACGGGGGTCCACCGGGTAGGCCGCCTAACCCGCGGCGGCGGTCGGCGCAACGTGCCGACAGAGAAGAAAAGAGAGAGAATGAGAGAAAAGAGAGAGGAAAAGGGCTATAAAAATTCCAAAAAAATCCGAAAAAAATCAGAACAAATGACAAAAGGTTCAGCACACTCCAGCCTACCAAGTTGGGTAAAAATTAGGTGCATTTGAGTGTTTTATATGAGCAAGAAGAGATTGTAAACCCTATATAAAGGGGGTATCACTTGTAATGCAAGTGAGTTGGTTGTTAGAGTTAGAACTAGATGGCAAGGTTGCAAGGGAGAGAGAGCTAGCTTTAAGCATTTGTAATGTAAGTTCTTTCCATTTCTGAAGTTTTTGATTGTTGAAGTTGTGTGTTTCCAAGCTTTTGAAGGCAAATTTGTAAGTTGAATTTATTGCAATACAAGTTTCATTTTGGAATTCAGTCTTTTCACAGCCTTATTTCTCATTATTGTGTTCCTCATTTCAAATTATTGTCTTCATAAAAGTTGTTCCTTTTTAAGTTTTCTTCAACTTCTATGTTCATCATTTCTTCCAATTCATCCAAATTCATAGAGTTAATACCCATTTTCTTAAGTGCTATCCTGTGCATTCACTGTTCATCCGTGATGATACCTTCTTCCATTCATTCATTTTGAAGTCTTTCTAGTCCTCAAATAACTCTGAGTTCTTCATAAGAGTTGTTCCTCTCTTGTATATCTAAGTTTTATTCTTCTTGCACTTTGTCAAATTCCTCTTCTTTTGAGCTTTAGAATTAAGTTTTCAAGGTGCTAGTTTTCTGTCAATTACTGTTCATCCGAACCAATAGGTCATAGTTTTTCAAGTTTTTCCTTATCTTCCTTTCATTTTCTGTTTCTGTGTTCTTCATAAAAGTTCTTCCTTTTCCAATTCTCTACAACTTTCATGTTTTACACTTCTTCTAATTCTGTCTATATTTAAAGTTATGCGTTTTCTTCCAACCCCTATTTTCACTTGAATTCTTTTATGTTTTCCAACTTAAGTTTTCATAATCGCACTCCAAAATTCAAAAATTGGTTTTCCAAATATAAAGATATGTCCAACTTGAACTAAAATCACATATTCTCTCCCCATGGGATCGACCCGTATTCACCACTGTACTCGTATTTTCAAAATCATTCGAGTGAGTGAGTGCGGTTATAAATTTTGAAATTTGTGTGGCACGGCATTTTTAAACGACGACTGTCGAGCAGCATCAGTTATTTCTTTTTTTTAAAAAACACACATTAACTCCAAAAATTCCTGAAAAATATCATCTGGCTCAGAAAAATTTTGGGAAAAAGTAAGGCGGCTCAACTCACCGCCACGGAACTGAAATGACCCACAAAAGCACCATCTTAGGGTCCAAAAATCCAAAATTAAAGTCCGAAACCCACTCGGACACGATCCGCAACCCATAGAAAAATATATGAAAAACCCGGGGCGTGACATCATGTGCATTGTGATACAGGGGATATGGCTGACAACTAATCTCCTCTTCTTTCCTTTATTCAGCCCACTCCGATTTTCCTGGGGGGTAGGTACACTCGGCGGTATGGGTGGGTCTACGATCTAATGGCGGAAATTACGCCCGACATGAGAGTCTTCATGCACCAGTGGCATCTGACGCGTCTGATCGTCATGGCAAAGAGATTCATCAGCATGAGGTGGAACTGTGAGGTGTTAGGTGCATTGTTGAAGCTGTGGCATTCGGGGACCCACACTTTCATGTTCCTTGAGTTCGAAGCCTCAGTGCTAGTGTAGGAGATTGATTTTCTCTTCCAATGGGGCAACTTAGACACTGGAGACCTGTTAGACCTCCCTCAATGGGAGGAAGTTTTGGTCGAGATTGTTCATGACAAGTGAGTGGTTTGGTGGATGACAGACCAGTGAGGGGTCTTGACCGATGGCATTGCTAGGTGGCTATTGGGCAAGATTAAAGACAAGTCAGCTAATGCAGATAGACTAATGCGGGGATTGACGCTATGTCTCAGTGGGGCATTGCTCTTCCCGACGTCAGAGGACGTATTGACACGAGAGAATATCGGGCTACTCACTCTCTTGTGGGAAGGGTGCTCCTTATCCTAGGCCGTGCTTGCTCATTTACTATGGGTTAACACAGAGGAGCGTGGGTAGAAGCGCGATGGGAAGCCTGTACCTGTTGCAAGTGAGGATGGAGATCCACGTGTGCTTCGATTTAGACGACACGGTGACAACTACTTCTCGGATCTTCGAGAAGAGTGCCCTCTATCCAGGTAAGGCCATATTTGGTCCTGAAGATTAAGTGATGTGCAAGACTGCGCACTTGAAGACCAAAGACGACTCGCGTGACTATTTGAATTTCCTACCTGAGGATCAATTCATTTTTGTACCGATGATGCACTGGTGCTCAGAATTTCGAGTCTGCGACTCACCGGATCGGGAGCTTTGGTTAGTCGGGGCTTGAGATTTAGTGTTGTACTGGCCCATCGTTGTCGCCACCAGGTGGTCTTGCCCAGGCGGTTTCCAAGGGTCACCTTGAGTGGAGCTTTGATCACGCGGTGCCCCTTGGGAATAGAGGATGATAGGAGGCAACGTCGAAAGATCCGGTGAGTGTGGAGAAGCTATGCCGCCACATTAAAGGCACAGATCGATGTAGTGGAAGATAAAGACGAGCTGAAAGCTTATGTGGCTTATCCATGATGTGTCCGGCCAGTTGTTAATGAAAATTTTATGAGGCGTCGGACTTGATGGCATGAATAGCTTGTACTTGTTCAAAGTTCTTTATGGAAAGAAAAGGGAAAAATTTTATTTGTTGTTGTTGTTGTTTGTTTTTTGGATTTTTTGTATTGAATGATTGAGGGAAATAAAAAGAAAAGCTCTTTGGTTTTTGGAAATTTTTTGTGGTGCATATATATATATATATATATATATATATATATATATATATATATATATATATATATACATACATACACACACACACACACACACACACACACACACACACATATATATATATATATATATATAGTTTTTTGAACAGGGTGATGAACCCACAGGAAATAGTGGTGCAAGGTGGTGAAGGCGGCCAGGGTAGTGGCTGCCTCCCACTCAAGATGGCAGCCACTACCTTGGCCGCCTCTGTAATGCCCGAGAATTTTTTAGGAATTTTTTAGGATTAAAATATAATTATTGGGCATTTTTAAAGGTTTAATAGATAATTAAGGATTTATTTAATCCATTTAAAGGCCCTAAATTTATCAAGGACTAAGCCCAACTTAAATAAGGCCCAAAGAGCCAATTTCAAGTCTTTTGACCCAAGCCCAATAATAGAAACGTAACTTAGGTAAATTACGGATTCAAAATGGGATATATACATCAATTAGGGGGTAAATGTGAGATAATACAAAAATCTAAAAATTTTGGATTTAATGAAGCCTGGTGGTCTATCGCGCGATCGCCAGACCCACCCTAGCGGTCCTATTATGACCGCTAAGCAACCATAGTTCTGTGAATGGAAGAAAACGTGAAAAGCTTAGATCTTTGACGACCTAATCACCTTGGATCGAAGCTACCTGGCATAGAAGACTCTCTAGAACTCTCTAGGTATTAACTCTACTCCAATTTAGGACTCTAGGTTTGATCTAATTCCTTAAACCCTAGGTGAATCCTCTAAATTGAACCTAACTTCGACTCATGCGAACCCTAATGTTGGCTCGCGTATTTTGAAGGTAAGGAAACTCTATCTCAGGTTGGTTATTTAGATCTTTATGTTCTTCTTTGTTTTATCTAACTACCCTCAAATTTTCATGCTAGAAGCCCTAGCCGTTGGAGAGTTAGAGCCACTACAAGTTGCTGGTTCGCTGCAGTCTGCATAGGAACCAGAGCGTCGGTCCAGTGAAGATCAGGAAAATAGAAGCCATAATCGAGATATTTAGCAATTAGTCCTTTAGAACTTTATGTTCCCCTTCGTACCTTCTATTCACCCTCCAATTTTCATGGATTTAGGTCAAGAGGATCGAGAGATAGAGGGATGGGAAGTTGCTGTTTTAGCACAGAATGTGCAGAACTAGGGTCTAGTTCCAGTCAGAAATTCGAAGTCTAGGAGCACTACCAGAGGTAGGTTATCTCATGGATGGCTAGAACAATGAGTTAGGAGAAAAAGCCCTGTTGTTTCATGAGTTTTCATGCATTGTACATGTTGTATTTAATATTTTGTGTTCACTGCGCATGTAGGGTTAACATAGCATGCATGAACCTTGCCCTTAATAACAAAAATGATAATTCTTGTTTAAATCATGACTACCCATGCATCTCTATGTTTTAATATGGTTTTATCAGGCCATGTTTACCTATTTGCATGTTTTATCATACATCTATCTATCTTAATTAGCATGAAGTTTGATTTTATTGCTGTTTATAGTAGACAGGAATAAACTGTCTTCCTGAGACCGCCAGAGTCTCCCTAGCGGCCCTACGATAGACCGCTAAGGCCCATAAAATGGTCCTCCCGAGACCACTTTAGTTTTTGAGTTTTGTATTATTGTTAACCCGAAACATAATGCATAGTAGTCCTATTTATCTTATGATAAGCCTACCTAATTAGGTCTTACCCCAGTTTTAAGTACTGTATTCTTATACTTGGATATGTTAATCAATCATCCTAGTTGATTTCATGTTCTTTGTACACTTTGGACTTATTTTAAAATTATGTTAATTTCATGCCAAAACCATATAGTTTTGTATTTATCTTAAATTCCATATGGTTCATGGACTTGTCTAGTTTGGATTTGATCGATATTTTATCATGATCTCACTCTCATCATGAGTCTTTTCTTAAGTACATGGCACGTATTCTAGTACGATGTCATTAGATACACTTTGCACATTAAGCACACAATCTTGGACTTGTGATCCTCTCAGTTGGATATTCCTTCCACCGGACTAGGTGATCTTGTTTCAAGGCCTCCATAAGAGTCTGCGAGCCTAGGATTCCCACTAGGTCGCCGAGCTGGTTGTACCATCAAAACTCAAATTTTCTAGAAAGCACTTACACTATCAGTGTTTTTCTGAGTTCTGGTTCTAAAACGGTCCTCAGACGACTGCTAAGCTTTGTCTAGCGGTTGGCCCGAGACCGCTTTTGTCCACAAACGGTCCGTCTATGACCGCATGTGTTCTTGAGTCAAGCCTTTTTAATTCTGGCTTCGACCCAACGTAAACGGTCCTTACCTGACCGCATGGATCTCCATAACGGTCCGGATCTGACCGCAAGAGTTCTCAAACGGTCAAGTAAATGACCGCTTTGTCCTTGACCATGTCTAACCTGAGGTTTGACATTTGGGTTGGGTTTTATAAGTTCCTAGATGGTCTGATGATTGCTTGGAACTTAACACCTATCAAATAAGATATTAATAACTTATGGAAAGTAAAGAATATGTCGTTATGCTATTGAATTTTCTTCATAGCATAACCTTGTTCTAAATCAATCTTTGAACTCTCATATTCTTAATTGAAATATTCTTACCTTGATATTTGTTATCATGGAACCATAGTTTGAACTTCGTATATTATTGGCCATATTTATATTCTCGTGGAAGTAGCTTGATTTATAACTTGAAGATACAAGAGCGGGCACGGATAGTGTCCAAGGGCTCCACTCTAGTCTTCTCGGTAGAGGTTTGAGCATATTATTTATTTGGGTTTATTTCGTTTATTTATGTGTCGATCAACCAATTAATTAACCAGTAATTAACTGACTGATTGACTGCGCGGGGGTGCCAGTCACGTACGTGACGAGTTTATTATGCGCTCATTCTGACCCGTGTCGGGCGAGAGTGAGATTCGGTCGGGACCAGCAGTCCGCCATGCCATAAAGGCTATGGCGTTAATTACATCCCCCACGAGGAGGGAAAACCTTTGATTAATTACCGAGATAATGGGCTGTTGAGGCCGGGATAGAGAATGCAAAGGATGCGAATGATCATGCAAGATATTCTAATCTACCATGCATGGTTTATTGGGGCGGAACCCTCAGTACGTGGCGGGGGACTTAAGTCCGAAGACCACCATCACGCATAGCAAGAGCTTCTCGTAGGGCATGACCCGGCTTTCCACTAAAGCCATTTGATATACCAAGGGCCCGTGCAGTCAAGCATGCATTAATGCGACATGAATGCTTAGACTAAAACATGATGACGAAGCTATGTAATTAGCTAATTCAGGTTTAGACAAACCAATTCATTCAGTTTACTGATTACAGGGTTTATTTAATTCTATTATTAGCATTAGAAATCACCTCGGAGGTGAAGAGAGGGTTGAAACAGCCCAACGACGCGATTCAGAATGAAACCGACGCAGTATGCGTAAGTATAGGGTTTAAAACGGTGCAGCAAGCGTGGGTAAAGGCCTAAAATGGCGCCGCCTAGCGTAGGTATAGTGGATGGCCTTAAAATGACGCGCCGTCTTGCTGGCGCGCCAGAATAGGGCACACTGTTTTAGGGCGCACCGTATTAGGGCGCGTCGGGTGCCGACGGTGCCGGTTTAGCTCTGTTTCATAAAAACTGAGGTTTTATTGGTTTATTTTTTGGTTTATTGAAACGTTTTGGAAGATTTTGGAAGTTTGTTGAGTCAGTCATTCATCGGATCGATCCCGGGCCGTCCGGAAGTCAAGTCATAGGCTCGCGTGAGGTTCATACTCGAGCGTTGTCACGCCCCGAACAAGGCGGAAATATCGGGACGTACAGTTAGAGACACGCTGGCAAGAGAGAGAACTAATCTAAAATAATACACAAGTGCTACAAGATGGAAATACTAAATGATCATTAACAAATCACAACTGATACAATAACCTCATGTTCAACTTAATACAACTGGAATAATCAATGACTAAAGCTCAATAACATGACTGAGACTAAATACTCACCAAAACACAACTAAAAGTAAGATAACACACTACTAACACACTAGAACTGATACACTCAAGACATCACTCCTGCCCTTCCCCATCGGTAAGTGCGTCACCTGAACAGCCTGGAAAAGGGGGAAAACATAACTATGAGCTGACGCTCAGTAGGAAATAACAGACATGTATAAGTGATTAACCGTTTAATTACATTTTAAAATGTCATGCTACAAATGATAAAACAATAAAAAGATAACGATGATATCACGAAACAAAATTCAAAGATCTTGCAAGGTCAAGAAATATAATGAATAGAATGGTAAGACAAGAATTTACTACAGGAGATAATGATAAAAAGTTGGCCATATCAAGAAAATTCAAGTCATGTCAAGCACGTATGTAATTTCATTTCCACGTCCAAGTAATCAGCAAGTAAAGTAACAACAAGTAGAGTATAGAACAGTGAAGAGTGGAAAGTGAAAAGTAGTAGAAAGTAATGTAGAGAGTAGTGGACAGTCCTAGATTTAACACATGTCAAGTACTGGTGCCAAATGCCACACCTAGTCATTCACCTCCCCGGGGGTACACGTAGTGTTCGGGCGCTCTTCCCAGGACTAGACCGAGCCCTTAATTGTTTGCCAGGCATTGATTTCTTTGGATCAAAGATCCCACAAATCTAGACTTCCACAGTTTATGGCCAGAATTCCAAGGTTTAAACTAAGTAGCAATAACAACTTCAAGTAGGAAAGAGATTCATTTCCAGAATTTCAAGGTAAGTATAATCATCAAGGAGATCGAAACTAAGTCACAAGAAGAGTTAATCGTGCTGCGCTACTGTAAAACAGCAGCAATCAAACAAGCTAATCAACATATTAATCCTAATCACCAAGTTAAGATATCATGATTAACCATTATCATTTGTATTAGCCAAAGTGCCAACAAGCTAGAACAAGTTGTCGAGGTAAAGAACAAGCTCTCACAGCGGTGAAATAGAATGCATTATCAGGGGTTTTAGTTACACCATTAATCATTAAGTATGTGAGTTTCTATTTAACCAATGTAAGTGTTGTAATGGAGATGGTAAACATCGTGTTTTGTACTATGTTTGCAAGAAAGGACCATTGCAAATTTGAAATCAAGGGGGGTACATGAATAGGTCAATTATTCTTCAAAAATATAATTTCAGTGGGTCTAAGTTAAATGGGTTGATTCCCCACTGATTCGGTTCCATCTTCGGGTCGAAAAATGATGAAAATCGGGTTTCTGGTGTACGGGTCGACCCCTGGGGTCGACCCCTAAAAACTGGGGTCTGGAAGCTGAATGGGTCGACCCCTGGGGTCGACCCCAGCAATTTCCTTCAGATGGGTCGACCCCTGGGGTCGACCCCTACATTCCTGTGCAATGGGTCGACCCCTGGGGTCGACCCCCATGCAGGGAGCTGGATGGATCGACCCTTGGGGTCGACCCCCATGCAGGAACAGGAGGGGACGACCCCTGGGGTTGACCCTCGGGCCTGCAGGGTTGCCCAGAAAACGGGTCGACCCCTGGGGTCGACCCCTGCAAGAACAGCAGCGGTCTGCACTTCCGGAAAACGTGAAATCTCACCCAATTGAGGTCCAATTGAGTTGAAATCAAAACCACATGATCTAGGAATATTAATAGACAATGTAGGGTCATAAAACTACAATTTTGAAACACGAATTGTTACAGAAATTGATTGAATCTCAACTTATATATGGTGATTTCATGAAAACCCTAGTTCCTGACCCACTTCTACTAAATCATGCAATTCTCTTAACATACACAACAAAATTTAGGGATTTTGGTGTCAAAAGAAAGCTGACTCGATTATGAATCCAACCATGTATGGTATGCTACATGAAGATCAAGTTACAGGGCTCAAAATTAGCCCGAAATCAAGCTCTGACTTAAAGGAACACTATATGAAACATGTTCTAGATATGCTCTTACAAAAATTTGAAATTCACGAGGCATGCTCAATGGAATTTGGGGCTTTCTACGTTAAATGAAAGATAATAACATGCTGATTATATCATGTAAGTTAATTAGAGTTTGGTTGTTATATTCTACCTCAAATCGGAGAGAGAAAACTCAAACCCTAGGATGAAGAACACTTGGACAGCACCTTAGAAAACCCGTGATAACTCACTCCACACCTGATGAAAATTGGGGCTTTCAGTCCCAATGGATAGATCTCGACGAGATGAACAACTTGCTATACTCATGATCAAAATTTGGTTGAGAATTCCTACCTCAATCGATGGATCAAAGAAGGATGAAGGGAAGCCAACGGCCTGCTGACCCACCTCCACAAATCGAGCTAGATCTCCCCAGATCTGAAACTTCAGCGAACCCCACAGCAGCCAAATAAAAGAAGACTCGTAGGGCTTCATTTTGATAGCTCATAGAGCTTCTGAAGCCTTTGGAGTTGGGAGTATTCGCTGCTGCAAGCTACGTATTTAGAAACGGCGCCGAAATCCTTGACTTGACCAAACTATGTCGACAGCACGTTTTGGGGCTAGGTTTACCTCAAATTGATTGAGGGTAAATGTTCCTTACATTGTGGCCTTCCATTTGCCACTGATTTCAGATCATTTGGTTGAGTATTGAGGTCGAATTTCGCGTTTTAATCTAAGGGTTAGGTATGGGTCAAAAGTGTGCACTTTTGGGTTTAAACTCTAAATAGATCTTACCACGGATTTACAATGGCCTAATGCCAGAAGGAAAAGTTGTTATCTACATCGACCTTAATCTGTTTACTATTTTTTTGGATTTTTATAAGGTAGTCGAATTTTCACTCATACTATTTCTAACGAATTAAATATTAATAAATCCGAAATTCAATTATTAATTCAATAAAATTCTATTCTCAATTAATAAAAGCTAAATAAGAAATATTGGGCTCAATTAAATAATTTGGGGTCTTACAAGCGCGGCGATTGTTCCGAATCAAGCCGGTTTATTAAGTTTAGGATTATTAAATGGTTTATTAACTTATTCACGCTAAAAATCCGGCAGCATCTCCCCATCTCGGAGGATTGTCAAGGAGAAGCGGGGAAGTACTCACGTGGTGGAGTAAACCCCTAAGGGCCGGGTGGCACAATGGCGGCCGGCAAACCCGAACGGATAGGAAAACCCCGAGGGCTAGCCTACTAGGGGCACCAAGTCTGTGGGTGGAGAGTAGATGGGTAGCGCGACTCATAGCGAGAGCGAAGACCCCGAGGGCTAGCCTACGAGGGGCACGCGACCCGAGTCATAACCACGTCGAAGTCAAGATGACCGATAGAGAGGGAAAACCCCGGGGGCTAGCCTACGAGGGGCACCCATTTCACGGCCACCACGAAGCCCATCAAGAACCGTGGATTTCAATCCGTTGGAGTTAATCCATGTTACTGTTCACTCATGAGTCTTCAGGAGACTCATCATCAATAGGTGAGCTCCTGTGGACAGGGAAATTAGAATGAGATATTGGGGATGTTTCCCATTTCCCCGGGCACTGGGACGCGATCAATGTCCGTGGTCGAGTCCCCGAATGTCGATTTGTGAACAGAAAGGATGAAACTCATGAGGTGGGCTCATGTACTCTTGAAGCGACCACCACCATTCCCTCTTAAACAATCGAATAGTGTGAAGAGAGGAATGGAGCATGGACTTCGGATAGAGATGATCAAGGGTATGCACACAAGTGCGCCCCCAATCACCAAGCCCACAGAATAGAAGAAGAGGATAGCATGGCGTATATCATTAAAAGGGGAACCCTGGGGAAGAAGGGGTAATTGATGTAGCCCATGACGTAGCGGGGCATGCCGGCATCGGAGGAGACAAACGATGAAAATCGTTCGTGCGGCGTAAGCACACAAATAAAGGTGAGATGGATCAATGGGGGAGATGAATACGACGCCATGCTCAAACACACTTCATTCATCACCCTGAGTAGGGTGGATAGGGATGCACGTGCGCATAACATCCTACCACGGCGCCGGCACTGTTGCACGGCGCCGTCTCACCGACCATAAGGATAAAACACAATGGGGAGAAAAGAGGACGATATAGAGGAAGGATAAGAACATTAAACCCCTCAGCTCGTTGATATATCCATTCATTCCGTGAACGAGAGAAAAGAAGATGTACAGATTATCATTTCGGTGCTGGCGTTGTCGCGCGGTCACCGTTTCCATTAATAAAGAGGAAAGAAGTTACAGAGGGAGAGATAGAGGATCACAGAGATGGTGAGGGGGGGGGAATGGCTCATATCATCGCCCTCCCCCCTTCTCACTTACATTGTATCGGAGAAGAAACCAAAATGGAGGGGGATTGACGGAGAAATCACGATGACCCACCTAAATAAACAACAGCTAAACCGGCGCACAAAAGGTCACCGGTGCCCCGTAACCTGGCGCCACTGAACCCGGCGCGCCAAAATGCTTTGGGGACACTTGTCCCTGGTGCCACTAAATTTGGCGCGCCCTCCATGGCGCCGGATCAACTTGGTGTTATAAAAACACCGCTTGTTCGACCAACTAAAGGGAGAGAAAAAACAAGAAGAGGACAGAGAGAGAGATCGAGCCGAAGAGCCTCCACCAATCAGAGCTTCGAAGGGGAGGGTTTCTTGAGAGAAAAGCTTCCTCTGAGGGTTCTCTTGCCGCGGCCATCCTCCGCTTTGCACGAACCTCCCGGTGCCGGAGAAGAAGATTGTCTGCTTCTGTTCGCTCGACGCAGGCTAGCCGATGGGTCCGAGGATGGTTCCGGAAGCTCCCGTTGACTCTCCCTCTCGCCACGGTCCTTGGAAAACCTTGACGGGGCGTTGACGAAGCTCTCGGCATGATGGATGGCCTTAATCAGAACTTCGTATGTGTTCGGCTTGAGCACACGGGTTTTCCGCTGACACGGCCTTCGGCACTACGACCCGTGCTTCCGGATTGGCCTGGCTGGTGCTCGAAGCTCCCTTGCAGGGTGGTACGACACTCGGGATGATTTCACCTTGACTGGGCGATCATTCGGTCGCTAACGGACCCAATATAGCGAGAAGCCGAACCCGTGTGGGGTGATCGGGACCTTCTGCTGCTAGAGCCTCTGGTTCCTTGTTATGAAGGGCCGATGGCATTCTTCCTTCTTAGGAGAGTCTTCATTCAGGTGGCGAGCCACTGGGTAGACCGTCATCCTTGCTGGGGCGACGGGTGTAGGGTAGCGGCACGACGTAGTCGATGCCGGATCATTAGGCAGGCTTGGTCGCACTACCGGTTGGTTGTGGATTCGTCTCGACTCTCCCAAGGTGAAGTCCTCGATGTTCATTCCAGGAGACTCGAGGCTCTGGCAGCTTGGGAAGTCATCAGCAGGTTGTTCTTCATCGGCTTCTGTGCTTCAGTGGGCCGTATCATTCGTCTTTGCGGCTCGATCACCATTCATTACATTTTGAGTGCGAACAGCAGATAGCCAGAAACATACTATAAACCATGGGGTATGATCAATACTTGCGTCGCATTGTGTCGGGAGTACTTTTTTATAAACTATTGAAATCCACGAATTCTCACGAGGTAATCTTGTGAAATTACATGCGTGCTAGTACATTCTCGTTACATGACTTTCTAGTGCATAGCCTTTATGGTTATGAAAAGTACATTCTTGTTCACGAAAGGCCCAACTTATATTCTTGTTATATATCTCTTCAATCATGCTCTCATATCTCAATCTTGATCATGTTTGTGTCAGTTAGCACGGTAGTTCATCTCTTCCTAACTAGGGTTCTAAGAGATGAGCACCTGCTTTCTGTTTAGGGTTCCTGCTGCCCTTGGGGTGGCGGCCATGGCAGCAACCGATGGTGGCCTTTCGCCGGTGGTAGGGGGCCCTAGTGGTGGGCCTGGTGGTCCGGTTCCTGCGCGTGGATGATCTTTTGCGCAAGTGCTTGATGCTTCCTTAGAGACCCCGCAAGTGGATATTGTAGTGCATCAACCCTCCTTCACGGATCGAGGGGAACCGGCTTGTTTCTTCACCAAGGAGGAGATTGATGCTTCTCTGTAACCCTTTAGTTTTTTGGTGGTGGCAAAAACGGCTTATGGGCGTCCTGCTTTTCCAGAGATCAGATCGCACTTGTCTTCTAGATGTGGACTAAAGGACTCTTTTGTGATTAGTGCCTTGGATAACTTGCATCTGTTGCTGCGTTTCAAGACCAATGATGATTATCTGCGAGTTCTCCTGCGAGATTCTATTTATTTGCAAGGTAAGCTTTTTAGATTCTTTAAGTGGACCCCGTTGTTTAGACCTGAAGAGGAGCCGACTATTTGCCCGATCTGGATTGAGTTCCTAGGTCTGCCAGTTAATCTTTACTAGAAAAATTTTCTAATGTCAATTGTTGCTAATGTTGGAGCGGTCCTGCAAGTTACGCACGACGCTGAATTTCTCATCAATACCAAGGTGTCTAGGATTTGTGTGGAGGTGGATCTACTTAAAAACATGCCGGATAGGATCTGGATTGGCATGGGCTCTGACCTTGGTGGGTTCTGGCAAGATGTGGTTTATTTTAATATGCCGAAGTATTGCATCTCTTGTAAGCGGCTGGGTCATCACAAGGACTCTTGCAAATCTAAGGTGACAAAGGCATATTTAAGACCTAATCCTCACACAACTGGGAAAACTTCGATGGAAAAGAAATCCAAAGGCACATGGATTCCTATTAACATAGGAAAGGAAGTAATGTAAGGCAAAGGTTTTAGAGTTATCGAAGGAGAAGCGGCTTGCATGGAAGTCTATCATCCGGCTGAGCCTGCCAAGATGTTGGCTACGGGGGCATCCCCTGGCGACGCTGGGGGCCCCAATGTTTATGAAGATGGTCGAGCTCTATTATTTACGATGGCACATCAAGAGGGAGGAGAGACTGGCGGGATGATGATGACCACGGACTTGGGCGGTCTTGAGGGTTCAACGGACTTTGCTCAAGATCGATTGGATGCGATTGCTCTAGCTGTTAAGGACAACGTTTTTATTCCCTTCATAATCTGAAACTGGTTGAATCTGGAAAAGTTGGTGTAGGTGGTGTGATTACGAGAGCGCGTGCTCGATTGGTGGATAGCCATGATCCTCCAAGTTTAACATGAATTCTGCTCTCATCTGGAATATTCATGGTGTAGGTAATGGGGCATCTAGGAGGAGCCTGAAGAGTCTAGTCCTGAAGAATCGACCAGCTATTATGGCTCTTTGTGAGCCTAAGGTATCATTCTCCACAGCTTCCTCTCTTGCTAGGCTTATCAACATGGACATGGTTGTTGGGAACAATGGTCTTAGTTCCAAGATTTGGGTTCTTTGGCAGTCTAATCTTCCTTTTTCGGTGGTGGCATCATCTGAGCAGTTTATTACTCTGGGTTATTTGATGGGGACTTCTAATCCCTTGTATTTCACATGTGTGTATGCCTCTTGTGATCGCACTGTTAGGTGGGAGATATTTGCACAAATACTCTCTTTTTTTGCTACTATGCATGTGCTGTGGATTATTGGAGGAGATTTTAATTGTATTACTCAACCTTCTGAAAAAGATTGGTGGGTTACTGCCTAATATGGATGCTATGCTTGATTTCAATACCTTTATCTCTAGTGCTGGGCAGTTTGATGCTGGCTTTGTGGGATCTGCATTTACCTGGACTAATAATCGTGCTGGTATGGCAAATATTCGAGCAAGGATAGATAGAGTCTTAATTAATAGACAATGCTAGGCTAAATTTCCTAACATTCAGGTGAATCTTTTGAGGCGGGGCCCATCTGATCACTCCCCTATGGCTTTATTGTTTACTGATTATAATGGTGGGCCTAGCAGATTTGTGTTTCAAGAGATGTGGACTACACATGACACCTTTCTTCAGGAGGTCAAGGATGTCTGGGATAATGTGGCAGTTTATCATCCTCATGCTTTCATTAGGTTGCAAGTTAAACTCAAAGAAACTAAGGTAAGGCTCAAAACATGGAATAAGAATGTTTTTGGCAATGTTTTGCAGAATGTTCGGACTGCAGAAGGCAATGTTGACCGATGTCAATTTAATTTTGATGGACATGCCTCTGAAGCTAATAGAGCAGTCCTTAATGCTGCGAATCCCATGCTACAGCAAGCATTGCGCAGGGAGGAGATTTCCTGACAGCAGAAATCATGATGGGAATCAACACCGGGCACTAACATTTTTATTTTACATTTGTGTCCTTTTATTTGTATTTATACCCTTGACTAATTGGGTATGCAATTGTGAGGCATTATAAGCCAAAGGGTTAGTCTTTAAAGTCTTTGGGTTTCCATGTAAAATGCCAGTGGATCCAGCAGGGTCCCCCACCCTCTTTCCCATTGGTCCACCTAGGTTCTAGGGCCCATGTGGGGCTAGTTCAAAGTCCAAGATTGGACTTGGACCAAGGGGGGACAAGAATGAAAAAAATTCAAATTTGATGCCCCTAAGTCAAGGGGGCGCCCCCCTTATATATTAGTTTATTGTTGTTGTTTTTTTTTATATTTTGGTCTTTTGACCATATGGGGGTTAATTATCATATCCCTAGTTTACCCCTCCATAACCCTAGATCTAAGGGTAGTTTAGGTCATTTGTACATTTCTATATAACCCATGTATTTTCCATTTTGTGAGATTAATGAAGAGAAAATTTCAGAAATTGTCCAAGAGCCTAGGGCGCAGCCCCCTCTCTCTCTCCCACTCCCTTGCAGATTGATTTCTACGAAATTCTTGAGGTGTGAAGCCTCCCCACCTCCCCCTCTCTATGTGAGAAGCTCAGCACCACCACCGTCGCCGCTATCGAGCCGCCGTCGCACCACCACCGCCACCGCATCGGAGTTCTATCTACATCAAGACAGAAGGTTGAAGCCCAAATTTTATCTCTACATCAGGAAATCTGATTGAGCTACAATTTTTAGTGTTTGTTTTTCTTGTTATCCCCAATCTCCATTTTAAATTTCATGTCATTCCGACATCGTTTGGTATTTTTCCCCGATTTTTAGTTCCACCCCTGACAGTCTGCCAGTTTATAGATCTGCAGGATAGGAGTATGTTCTTCTATTTTTCCCGCCCCCTTATATATCTCCAAAAAAATCCCAAAATTCCTGCGTGATCCCCACATACCCCCTTCCACCCATAATTTTTTTGGAGTCTGGATCTATTGTTTTCCTGTCGGTCAAAATTCATTTTCAGGCAGATCTCAGTATGCCCTGTGTGTCTGTAATTATGAGTCAGAAGCAACAGCAAACCACAGAGGTTTTCATTTCTAATCCGTCTACTGGATGGATATGAAATAATTATATGTTATAGCCCTTTGAGTCCTCTATCCATCTGTACTAATTTCGCGTCGATCCGACACCAGATCTCGGCGCAGAAATTCTTTTTGTGAAGGCGCATAGTTTAGGTCCGAGAATAGGCCAGCAAAGCGGTCCACCGGTAAATGCCGGTAAAATATGCCGGGATAACTTCGGCGACAGCCGCTCCCGGAGATCGCTCGGCAACTCATCAGCAGTGTCCCAGCAAGCCGCCGTAGCAAGGAGACGCCAGGGCACCACCGTCCCAGCAGCCGGACCCGCCTGCTATCTCACGGGGCCCACAGAACCGAGCCAAACCCGCAGTTCCCGCGGGACCCGCAGAACCGAGCTGAACCCGGAGTTCATCTCCGGCCCGGGAGCGTTCCAAATTGCTGCCCGTCAACCCAAGCTTGGTATTCCCGGGTTATTTTTGTCTCCCTTTACCTCCCTGCGTGGAGTGGGCCATAAAATTACTACTGTAATAATTTGATTAATGTGTACTGGGAGTACGAGTCTTGGCCGAGATCGCCTTCCCCACGCCCAGAGCGTGAAGGTACACTCACCACCCTCCTACTTTGGCATTTAGCTCAATTCATATATTTTCATATGCCACTGCTAGAGTGATAGGAGAGTAGCTCGTTATATTTTTATCACCGCTGGAAGAGAGAGAGCGAGACCGTCCCGTGACCCGATCCAGGCACGAAAGTTTGAGTTGACCACCCTAGCTCTTTGTCGGTTTCTCAAACGCGCACGTCCTTACGCTTCCCTCGTTAGGGACGATCGTGAGTTTGCCTAGAGTCCAAGGATTGCATATCAACTGACGTCGAGTGGCGTTCCGTCCCGCATCAAATCTAGAGTTAAATGGCTTAATAGTGGTGATAGAAATACTTCTTTTTATCATGCTATTGTGCAATCTAACAGGAGGAAATCTTTCATTTACAGATTGAAGATTGACGACACGGAGAATTGGTGCTCTAATCAGGATGCCTTGCAAAGAAAAGCAGTTGAATTCTTTCAACAATTGCTTACTTCTGAGTGTCATGAGATTGATGAGGAGTTGCTTCAATGTATTCCAACTATTATTTCTGATGATCAGAATTTGGCTTTATGTGCAGTCCCTACAGTGCATGAGGTTAAGGATGCGGGTTGGTCTTGAAGAGGCTCTAGTGCTCCAGGACCGGATGGGTTTACTGGAGTTTTCTTCACGTCATGTTGGGATATTATTAGTCCAGATGCGGTCACAGCAGTGCAAGGTTTCTTCATGGGGTTCCCCCTACCTAGAGGTATTGCTTCCTCCCTTATCACTTTGGTGCCCAAAATTCAAGAGTCTGTCTCCTTTGGTGATTTCCGACCAATTAGCTTATGTAATTTTGCATACAAAATTATGTCTCGTGTTATTTGTGGCCGCCTTACACCAATTTTGCCTAGTATTGTGTTGGAAGAACAATGTGCTTTGTGAAGGGCAGATTTATTCTGGATAATGTGTCTCTCTCCCGTCAACTCCTACTTGATATTAATAGGAAAGTTTGGGGTCATAACGCCTTGTTCAAATTGGACATGGCTAAAGCTTATGATAGGATGGAATGGGATTTCATATTTGTAGTCATGCGAAAGTTTGGGTTTAATAATAGGTTTATTTCCTATATTGGTATGCTCATCTCTAACTGCTGGTTCTCTATTGCTTTTAATGGGAGACCCACAGGTTACTTTAAATCTACAAGAGGACTTCGTCAGGGGAATCCTCTCGCTCCACTACTATTTATCATTGGATCGGAGGTTTTAAGTAGAGGATTGAGATGCTTGTACTTGCAGGGCAACATAAAACACTTTCATAGTCTAAGAGGATGTATTAATGTCTCTCACCTACTCTATGCAGATGACACCATCATATTTACTAATGCAGAGATTAGGAATGTTAGGAAGTTTCTCAACTTCTTGTAGGTTTATGAGAGATGCTCAGGTCAAAAAATTAATGCTGGGAAGAGTTGTTTCATGTTATCCTCCAAAGCTCCAAGGAACACTGTGCAGAGAATTCATCAAATGACGGGTTACAAGCAACATGTTGGAAGTTTACGATATCTTGGCGTTACACTTAAGGCCAGGAGGCTGACTTCCTCTGAATTTCGCCCTCTCATCGACAAGGTGAATGGGAGGCTTGCAGGGTGGCATGCTCAGTTGTTATCACAAGCAGGTCGAGCAGTGCTTATTAGATCGGTCTTACAACGCCTCCCGATGTATCTTGCCTCATCCTCTACTATTCCCAAGGTGGTTTGTAAGCATGTCGATCGGCTTTGTGCTAATTTTTTTGGGGGTGGGTCTGAGGAGATGAAAATGAGACACTAGGTTGCCTGGTCAGATCTTCAGAAGCCACTGGAGGAAGGGGGTTTGGGGTTCCGTAGCCTGGATCATATATAGACTACCCTCACTGCCAAACAGTTATGGAATATTTTGCATGGTGATTCTTTGTGGTCCCACTACGCTAATCAGAGGTTCTTGAAGACTCACCTTAGGGATATTAATAATCCTTTCCCAGCTTGTGTCTCTAAGGGCGTTTTCCATAAGCAAAGGAGGCAGTCTTACTTCATTCACGGTGGATAGTTGGTGATAAGAAGGATATTGATTTCTTACGTGATACCTGGATTGGGGACAGGCCGCTTATACAACACATGACTTTTATGCCCGGTGATGAGCAATGCCAGCGGGTTAGTGTTGACACCTAAAATATGTCAGAAGAGACCGAAGCAGACTCAGGGCTCTGAAGGTCGATCAAAGGTGCGGCTCCTGTACCATCCCTGGAAGTTCTGAGAATCAGAATAGAAGAGATCCACTACCCCTAACACTCTGTCCGGCTAAAGCCATCTCCGGCTAGGCCACTGTCCAGCACTGCTGTCATTTAGATAGTCGTGCTGATAAAATTATAACAACATTCAGGCAACCATCTGCCAGCTGAAGAGGATCTTCAGACAATTCTGATTCTCATGAAAAGGGGATTCACACTGCCTCACACATGGGTGTGAACGCAAGGTGTTAAATAAGTCTCAAGAGAAATATACCAAGAAGCCCACCAGAGCAATGAAAAGAAGCCCATTAGATGAGCCTCTTCCGGTGCCGGGTTCTGAACAGATGGGCCAAGCCCAATACGAAGCCAGGCGCGTCGAGATGATGCGTGCTGAGGCGTGCCGGGAATAGAAGGCCACCCTTCTATAAAGGCTGCTGCCTTCGAACAAAACAAAGAAAAAACAACAACAACAACAACAACAACAACAACAGAAGAGAGAGGACAGAAAGAGAGAACAGAAGATAGAAGAAAAAGAAGAGGCAATAGAGGGAACAGGGAGCAGTAACCACCGAAAGGAAAGGGAGCTCGAGAGCCCTCTGAGGAAGCTGAGGAGAAGAGAGAGTTGCAGAGATTCGAAGGAAGAGTCAAGGTGGGATCGATTTCAAGATGCCCTGAGGGGCTACAGTTTCCCTTTCCCCATGTCTTTTATTTGAATATCCCTTTCTTCTTTTGTGTCTGTTTTTGAGCATCCTCGCTCCAGTACGTAGCATCGAATGCTAATGTAGCCCCGTTATCAGGGATAGAGTCTATGTATGATTTTTCTTAGTTGGATTTTCTTCTGAGATAGATGCGTGTATGCTGTTTGGATGAATAGTTAATAAAAGAGGGCTGAAGCTCGCCCTTTCCTTTTTCTTTTTCCTCTGCATCTGAGGTTCAATGTATTCAATAGCTACTGCAAGCGTATCCCATCTGCACGAGCGTGTTTTGCCATAGTCCTTCCCAACCTCACCTCCACATCGAGAGACGGAGACAGTCTATCCCCTGGCTTCTCGATTGTGAAACTAGGAGGAATAGACTCAAACTGGAATAAACGAGGATCAGTCTGTAATCAGGCTCCCTGTGAGGTCCCTGAGGAAAGGCCATCTTCTCCCTGGATTGCTTTCTCTAGAGCCATCTCCAGTGTTCGCCATAAATCCTTGAATAAACCCCCATTAGAAACCCCAAAAGCCCTCTGAAGTCCTCATCTCAGAAACCCCTTCAAACCATACTAAAACCCTTGTTTCAAAAATCCTCCCAACCTCCCGGTGCGACCCTCTCTCGGTGCGAGTCTCGCGCCGAGTGCTACCCATGCCGGTTGCTCTCGTCTCATCGCGCCGAGACCTCTTGGGCTATTGGTCGCGCCGAGGCCTCAATCCCCCCTTTGTGCCAAAGCCGGCCATGCCAATAGCTTCGTGCCAACACCCTTCTGAGCCATGCCATCCTTGGTCATAATACCATGTCCTTCTGGGGAGAAACATTATCCTTCTCTCAACACCCATGGGAGCTATATCAACGGGGTTAATCCCCCCACATTCCGCCTCCCCATCAAGTCATGGAGTTCTGCCGCTGTATGTTCTCCATTGGCTATACAGGGGATATCAATAAATCCCACAATAAGTGGATAACGTCCCATAAGATTGAGATCCTTTTTGGATCTAGGGCTACGCCCGCTGCTCTTTTGGCTTCCACCCCGGCATTCCATGGGTGGATGGCCTATGCTCCCCTTTTGGCATAGACCAAAATGAGGGGAGATGCCGCCAAAATTCGTCCGTGAGCTTTACTTTGTCGTGTAGTGGGACACTTTCACTGAGATTATGAATCTAACCCCAGCTGTGTGGCAGAGATTTGAGCTACACCATCTCATGATCCTCTGCTCACCACCGTCAGAGGGGAATATGACCATCATAGTCACGTGGTCTCCTTAGAATTTCTATGGATGAGCCTACCCTCACTCTCTATCCCACTCAAATACAACCATGGACAAACTCATGAAACCCCTATTGAACACAAAGGACCCCTTTGAATTCATAAACCCCTCATAATACTTGAAAACTCAGAAACACCCTTTTATCGGCGCCACACAACTCCCGGCGTAGCCTCCTCTCGGTGCCAATTTCACGCCAGGTGATGGGCGCGCCGGGGAGCTTGTCGCGCCGACCCCCTTCATTCCCAGCCGCGTCGGTTCACCTTCGTGCCGAAACCCCAGTCGCGCCGGTTCACTCTAATATCAGCCATCACTCGAACATCTAACTTCTCAGCAACTTTACTGAGCCTGGAACCAATCTAGACTTGGTACCCTAGCCTCCATGGACCATCATATTAGTCCCTATCATATCTTGAGGGTTTCATGGTTCTTCATCCATGTCTAAACGGAGCTATATTAACGGGGTCTTACCCTGATATTCCACGCCATTAACCATCGGGTTTTTCTTCCAACCCTGTCGACCTTGGGAGTCTTGCCATTGCAAGCCCTCCAGTGGTCTCTAAAGGGGAACATCAACAAACACCGTGGTAACGGACACTGTCCCGTCACACTCAAATCCTTCTGGATCTCGGGCTATGCCTGGCTCTCCTTTCGGCTTCCACCCCGGCATCCCATGGGTGGATGACCTATATTCACTCTTTGGCATAGTCCAAAACAAGGGGATATGCTGCCGGATTTGCACCATAACACTGTTATCATGTCTCGCGTAGCATGGTTTTCTATGCATGTTTCGCATCCCGTTGGCGGAGATAGCGTAATAGTCTTATCTTGTTTTACCCCCGAGGCATCCTTTCTTGGCAACTAATCAAGGATTGTCCTTCTTTGGAAGGACGTAATTAACGTCATAGCCTTTATGGTATGACGGACTCCGAGACCTGACACGAATATCACAATCGACTGACAGAGTCAGATCGAGCGCAAAATAAACTATCACGCCAGTGACTGGCACGCCTAATTAATAGACCAAAGAAATCAATAACAAAATATCCTAATAAAATCCCATCCCCACAGCTCTGGCACGCCCGGTGGGACTTGAGTCTCCCTTCATCTCTTTGCCAAGAGAGGATACCTTCGGGGGCTTCCCCCAAGAATACTGATTGTTTGTCTGTTTGTCTCAGGCAAACGATGACGTCATACGGACTCACCGGTGTTGGCTTCGGCCCCGCAATCGTCGCCGACCATGCGGAACACAGGTACCTGGCGGTGCCCATGGTTTTCGGCTCCTTCCCACCAGCTGTAGGCTTCCCCAACTTCTTGGGGCTGGCCTTTGCCGACATGCTACAGACGGAGTCCTCAAGGCCCGCAGAAGAGAATGCTGCAGAGAGGGTCGAGTCCTCGAAGGCTCAATACTGTGCTGGGTCACATACCAGCCCGATTCAAGTCGCCAGCTGCATGGTGCATCATATTGCTCACGGGGCCCGCCCCGTCCCTGCTAAGAACTTCGGGAGGCGCCGACACCAGAACCCCCGAAGGAAGGTTGATGTTGCTGTGACCGGACGTCCCTCCGCATCTGACAAGTCTATGCTGGTCGGTGGCCTCCGCGTCTTTCTAGATGGACATAAGGCTCTAGTGAGCCCGGACCGGGTGATCCCTACGGTGCCAGTCCACAACTCCTATCAGGCTCTTGCTGGAAGAAGAGCCGAAGAAGAAGAAGCCGGCCGCCATGGCCAGAGAAGGTTGGCTCCCAAGCCAAGAAGATTCAAACAGGTTTGGGTCCCCAAAAAGGTCCAGCCTGTCCAGCAAGAAGCTCCAGTGCAGTACCACCCCAAGTTCACCTGAGTAGAAGAGAGCAAGAAGAGGGACCCTGTCCCGAGGAAGGAAGAGACAATCGTGGATCTGCCACGCCAAGAAAGCTTTAGGGCCTGCGCCCGACAAGCCAACATCCCCATTGTGGGAAGAAGATTATAGCAGACTACCGAGAGGGCTCAGTTTGCTTACAATCCTCCGATGGGAGGTCGACAACTGTGCCCGACCCTACACCCGGGCCGAGGGCAAGAAGAAATGACCAATATGGTCAGAAGTTATTTTAGGGGGTTAGGCAACCCCTCTTTGGGCCAACAACGGCTGTTGCAGGCAGCCGCAGCTGAAGAAGATCGCTGCCCATTAATGGCAGTGGGAGAAGAAGAAGATAGGAGGATGACGTCATCGGTTGATGACAATGGATATGAAGACGGCTCTGATGTTCAAGCCGATGAAATTGCTCCCCGCCAAGGGGAAAAGAGAAGGATCTCTGTGTTTGAAAGGCTTACCTTCCCGGGGAATGTCAAGAGGAGGGTTCACAGACAGAAGTGAAAGATGCAGATTTTCACATGCAATATGGCCGGGATAGATGGCCATTATGGAAAATTTCCCGAGGAGCCGCAAGAGTTGGCCTGGCGAGCCGGAAGATCGGGGCCGAGCACTCGAAGAGTGGAGGCCGCAAAAGAGAAGCTGGTGGCGACCGAAGGTAAGCAAGCCCTGCCTCGCCTCTAACAGCATGACAAGGCCGTTATTCTCACAGCGAATGTGATAACGGCAGGTGAAGAAGAAGATGTCTTGCTTGACATCCTACCTGAGGGTGCATCTGGCGAGATGACAGAGGCCATCCCCAGCACAGCAGCTATGGACCCGGCCATACTTATGATGCTCCAAAGGTACCGCTAGGAGATAGAATAGCTGACGAAGTAATTGACGGAAAGGACAGAGCAGTCCTCTGCTTCCAAGCAGCCGGATGTGCAGGCCGAATCATCAAGGGGAGCCGTAAGCAAGAACGACTTCCCACCACTCTATACCCCGCCTCTGCAGGCGGAACCAAACTTGGCGACAACTCAACAGCGTCCATCACAACCGCTGTGATGGGGACACCAAAGTGGGTACTTAGTGGACCGGCCCCGTCGGTAGAGAGGTCGCTCCCATTCCATGGCCCATTAGGCCAAGCCCATCTAAATTTTGGGTTTTCCCTTTTAATTATGATGTAATTTCTTTTTATTAGCATTTAGTTCTTAGTGGGTCAGTTAATTGGGCCTAAAAGGCCAAGTTAGCTAGTGGGTGTAGTTAAGAGTTATAGGTTGCTTATTGTAACCCCCAGGATAGCGGGGTCTTTTCTCATTTGTTAGGGGTAATTAATGTCCTTTGTAACCCCTACCTTCTCCTATAAATAAGGGACCAAGGGCTCTCATTTGAAGTTAGAAAATGAAGAATGAAAATTTGAATTGAGTTGAGCACAAATTGTGTGTGATCCCCTCTCTCTCTCTCTCTCTCTCTTGCGAAATCTCTCTCTCTCTTTCTCCCCCTTGCGACCTGATCTCTCTCTCTCCTTGGGAATTCGAAACTCCCTTCTCTCTCCTCCCTCCTTGGGCCATGAGCCACCTTCTCCCCTTCCCTCTCCACCTTGCCACATCAGCCTTATCCCCCTTGATTCCCTCCTCCTTTCCCTCATCTAGTTTCCTATTTTCCTCCTACCTCTCTTATCACCTTCCTAATCCCTTTCAAATTAAATCCCAGCCCTCCAATTATTTCCTAATCCCTCTCCAATATTCCCTCCCTCCTAATTATCCTCCATCCGTTTAAAAAAAATACCCAAAATCCAAATTTTCTTCCCTCCGTCCCAACTAGCAGCCGCACCTCCCTCTCCCACCTTCCCAAGTGCGCACCCCACCCCCACCCTAACCCTAGTTCGCACCCCCAAGCCTCTCACGCCCCAGCCACCTCTAGCCACCCCTCCTCTCTTCAACCCATGCCCCATCCCCTTCCAGGTGCGTCCACGGCGGCCCCGGCATCTCCTGGCATCATCCTTGTCGTCGACGTTGAAGATCTCCTTGTTCTGCTGCTCACAGACTTGTAGCAGAAACCTTGGACGAGCTAGCAGCGTCCACACCGTCATCCACAGTTCAAACCAGTCCGAGCTTCCTTCAAAGAAATCGTGTACCTACAAGTCCTCTTCGCGTGCGAGGTGGAATCAATCCGTTTCTACATCGCCACTGGTTGTGGCACTCATTCTCCCACGACTGCGCAGATCAGGAGCAACCCAGTCTGCCCAGACTGTGTACTCTCCTTGAAGAGCGTGCCACGCCCAACCTGTTCGTTATCGGTCCAATGTGACTTCATCAAAGTTGTGCCCCTTGACAACAAGAAACCAACCCAGGTAGTTTCACCTCGTTCCGACGTCCGAGTAGAAGGTTCCACCACGACCATCGTACCTCTATCTGGCTATTTGCCCAGAAATCAGAGGTTCACCACAACTGTGACCACGCCAGGCTCGGTGATCCAATCGCCGCCATCTCTTGAGGGTATGTAGACCTCCCAGTCTTCTATCCAACCGTGCTGGTCTCGCATCAATCGGATTTCGGTGGAGAGCGTGCCACCCTTCGTACGCTGACTGCACAGATCTGTCCAGCAGGACAGATTCCTGCAGGACCTCTTCTTTGGCCGGCCACGCCCTCCAGAGACCTTAGAACAACACCAAAATTTCAGGAGCGCCTCTGGACTTCTCCAGCAACGTTTTGGTGCCAGCGGTGTCGCATTCGGAGTCCCGTGCGTGGCGTACCTTTCAGAGCTTCGTAGTTCTGTCCTATAGGACCGCGTGTGGTAATTGCTTGAGTACTCCCTCCCCCGTGCTCCCCCCTCCTGCGTGAGGGTAGTTTTGTGTTATTCATTCCCATGCCCGTGATCCCCTCCCTACGTGGAGAGTAGTGCCTTAAGGCTGTACCGCAGGTTTGCTCCAGCCGCCGCCGTCGACGTTCTCATGCGCGCGCTCGTCCCGCATCAGATTTGGTATCAGAGCAAGTTCACTGACTTGTTCTAGCCAAGTCGGGTCCTCCGCCATGTGCGACTATGCCCTCAATGCTGGATGGATCCCGCCACATTTGCCATTGTCATGGCCAAGATCGGGGAGATGTCAGCAACATTGGACTCCATCGAGGCCCGCATAGATCGAAGAATAGCCCGCGTCGACCGGCTATTTTCTCACCGGCAACATGTTTACCCCAGCCGGTCTCTCCAAGCGGAGATCCACAATGACCCACCTTATGCTACCTTTCAGCCTCCCCGGCTGGCATGTGTTCCCCTTCCACCCATAACTCCCCCTCCAATGGAGTTAGGAGTCGCGGTGATTGAGTCACCGCTGGAACCGGAGCCTATTCCGGAGGAGATCTACAAGCCGGACCCAGAGTTGATAGCTCGGTATGAAGATCAAGAATGTGAGTGGGCATTGCTACAAGGTGCCACGGATCTCACCCCGATCCACACCGAGCTAGAGCCGGCTATCACCATGCAAAAACCGGCCACTCAAGAGGACGATGGCCCCAATGCCGACTTCGTTGCTATGGTAGTTCCAACGGTCCATCTCGACACTCCTCACCCACCGTCGGATCAGCCCCATAGTGACTTCGTGTGGCACATGTTTTGCATGGCCTATGAGAAGCGACACCCCGGCATCCATCACATGATCCTTTGCCCCGAGCCATGGTCATACCCTCCGGCGATTATCATGCTTGTACTTCCCCACTTTTGGATTCGGGGTCGAATCTTTTCCAACCGGGGGGGTATGATGGGGACATCAAAGTGGGCACTTAGTGGACCGGCCCCGTCGTTAGAGAGGTCGCTCCCATTCCATGGCCCATTAGGCCAAGCCTGTCTAAATTTTGGGTTTTCCCTTTTAATTATGATGTAATTTATTTTTATTAGCATTTAGTTCTTAGTGGGTCAGTTAATTGGGCCCAAAAGGCCAAGTTAGCTAGTGGGTCTAGTTAAGAGTTATAGGTTGCTTATTGTTACCCCGGGGATAGCGGGGTCTTTTCTCATTTGTTAGAGGTAATTAATGTCCTTTGTAACCCCTGGCTTCTCCTATAAATAGGGGACCAAGGGCTCTCATTTGAAGTTAGAAAATGAATAATGAAAATTTGAATTGAGTTGAGCACAAATTATGTGTGATCCCCCCTCTCTCTCTCTTGTGAAATCTCTCTCTCTTTCTCCCCCTTGCGACCTGATCTCTCCCTCTCCTTGGGAATTCAAAATTCCCTTCTCTCTCCTTCCTCCTTGGGCCGTGAGCCAGCTTCCCCCCTTCCCTCTCCACCTTGCCACATCAGCCTTATCCCCCTTGATTCCCTCCTCCTTTCCCTCATCTAGTTTCCTATTTCCCTCCTACCTCTCTTATCACCTTCCTAATCCCTTTCAAATTAAATCCCAGCCCTCCAATTCTTTCCTAATCCCTCTCCAATATTCCCTCCCTCCTAATTAACCTCCATCCGTTCAAAAAAATTACCCAAAATCCAAATTTTCTACCCTCCTTCCGAACTAGCAGCCGCACCTCTCTCTCCCACCTTCCCAAGTGCGCACCCTACCCCCACCCTAACCCTAGTTCGCACCCCCAAGCCTCTCACGCCCCAGCCACCTCTAGCCACCCCTCCTCTCTGCAACCCATGCCCCATCCCCTTCCAGGTGCGTCCACGGCGGCCTCGGCATCTCCCGGCATCATCCTTGTCGTCGACGTTGAAGATCTCCTTGTTCTGCTGCTCACAGACTTGTAGGAGAAACCTTGGACGAGTTAGCAGCGTCCACACCGTCATCCACAGTGCAAACCAGTCCTAGATTGCTTCAAAGAAATCATGCACCTCGAAGTCCTCTTCGCGTGTGAGGTGGAATCACTCCGTTTCGACGTCGGCACTAGTGGTGGCGCTCATTCTCCCACGACTGCGCAGATCAAGAGCAACCCAGTCTGCCCAGACTGTATGCTCTCCTTGCAGAGCGTGCCACGCCCAACCTATTCGTCATCGATCCAAGGCGTCTTCATCAAAGTTGTGCCCCTTGACAACACGAAACCAACCCAGGTGGTTTTACCTCGTTCCGACGTTCGAGCAGAAGATTCCATCATGACCATCGTACCTCTGTCCAGCTGTTTGCCCAGAAATCAGAGGTTCACCACAACTGCGACCACGCCCGGCTCGGTGATCCAATCACCACTATCTCTTGAGGTACGTAGACCTCCCAGTCTGCTATCCAACCGTGCTTGTCTCGCATCAATCAGAGTTTGGTGGAGAGTGTGCCACCCTTCGCACGCCGACTGCGCAGATCTGTCCAACAGGATAGATTCGTGCAGGACCTCTTCTTTAGCCGGCCACGCCCTCCAGCGACCTTAGAACAACGCCAAAATTTCAGGAGCGCCTCTGGACTTCTCCAGCAATGTTTTGGTGCCAGCGGTGTCGCATTCGAAGTCCCGTGCGTGGCGTACCTTTCAGAGCTTCGCAGTTCTGTCCTATAGGACAGCGTGTGGTAATTGCTTGAGTACTCCCTCCCCCGTGCTCCCCCCTCCTGCGTGAGGGTAGTTTTGTGTTATTCATTCCCATCCCCGTGATCCCCTCCCTGCGTGGGGAGTAGTGCCTTAAGGCTGTACCGCAGGTTCGCTCCAGCCGCCGCCGTCGACGTTCTCATGCGCGTGCTCATCCCGCATCACGCTGGCTCCACCAGTGCTGCCACAGGTGCACCAGACGCCTCCACTGCTGTGTCCTCCTCCACAGGCGACCACCCTGGTGACCCCCTACTTGTAGCCGACGCACTTATACCTAGAACCGGTCGACCCGACCATCATGAGCAAAATGATGGTAGAAAGGATGATCGAGATGAAGCTCGCTGAAAGGGCTGAAGGTGACTGTGTTGTATTCGATGCATATAGGGTTCCATACCCACCGCATCATGCTGCCAAGCGGCTCCCTCCCGGGATTAGCAAGCCTCCAAAGTTTGACAAGTTCAACGGGAAGGGATCCTCGAAGGAACATGTTGCCTACTACATGACCGTCATGGGTGACTTGGCCACCGACGAGTCATATTTATTGAAGTTCTTCGGGTCCTCACTCACAGGGCTCGCCTTTGAATGGTACTCCAGCCTCCCGACCGGGTCGATCAGCGACTGGTCGGACATGTAGAGGAAGTTCAGAGAAAGATTCCACGTCACAGAGAGGGAAGTCACAGTGGCTGAACTCTATTCAACAAGACAGAGGGCAGATGAGACCGCTCTCGACTACATCAAGAGGTGGAGGAACCTCGGGATGAGATGCAAGCGGCCCCCGCACCAGGAGGACGCTGTACAGATCTATAAATAGAACCTCAGGAGAGAGGTGCTGGAGAAGATGATTGGCATGGAAATCCGGTCGTTCGATCGTCTGAACAATATTGTGGCCGAAGTGGAGGCTTTCTTAGCGAAACCGGCCCCTACACCAAATATTCCTACTGCACAAAAGGGCAAGGTAGCAGTACGGCGCCAGGCACCGAAAGAAGCAAACGCCCTTGATATCAAGGCGTTTGAACAGTAAAAAAGATAAAGGCAAGAAGACAGCTGCTCCTCAGCCTGCCAAGATCAGAGAGGGCGAAGAAGGCCCATCCCTCCGGGATAAAATGAAGAAGGCCTACTCTTTCCCAAAGGAGAAGACCAGGATCATGTTTGACTGGGTTACCCAGTATGATAAGGTCACCCTACCTGAGCCGAAGAGGCCGGAGGACCTGAAGAGAAGAGATAGCCCAAGATTTTGCCCCTACCACCAGATGCTGGGGCATCCAATTGAAGACTGTTATGTTTTCAAGGATATTATCGAAGGCATGGTGAGAAAGGAAGAAATAGAATTGGGGGAGTATAAGGTCGACCCTCCACAACCACATGAAGCACCCGTAAGAAGAGCCGCCGTCAACATGGTCTCTCTGTATCAAGCCTTGCCTGAGGAGACCGCAGAAGCCAGTACTCAACGTACATATGAAGCCTACTTTCTGGCCCCAATAAAAGAACAGGAGGGATGGCAGCAAGTCCCTGCAAGAGCCAAGAAGAAGGGCATGTCTCGCCCAACAGCGGGGACACATATTCATGGCGTCACGCCATGACCCCCTTCACTAATAGCAACACCTGTGTGGACCAATCCGCCAACAGTTATCCGGATACCTACCCGCAATCGGAGGAGGTAGACTCTATTGCCGGTAGTCAAGAAGATCAGTCTAGAAGCCCGACGGCTACATGACTACATAAATGGGCTAGATGAGTATGTACAGCCCGAGCTAGAACCTTTGCTGGTACAAGATCATCTCTCGTGGCAGGAGCTGGAACAGCTTTCACTAAAGCAGGAAGAGGAAGCTGACAAAGCATCAGACAGGGATGGCAGCCTGTTCTGGGGGCAAGCGCCAGCCAAAGAAAAGAAAAGAAGATGAAGAAGGAAGAGAAGGGTCGGCAAGGCTACAACGGGTGTGATCCTTTCTTGCAACACCCTCTCTACTCTGTTCAATTTGCCCGGTGAGGAGGATGAAGAAGAGATTTGCTTCACACCCGCCGCTAAGAAAAGCCAGGCCGAAGCAGCAACTGCCGCACATGCAACCCGGTCGGGCTGAAGGTGGGGGCGTCAGCCGCCCGCCAACCATAACATTATCTTCAGAGGGGAGCAACCCTACAAGATACCCCCTCCGGAGGTCAGGGGAGTTCAAATCCCTCCTCCGTCAGGCTTATACAACCAAAGTGGGGGCGGCACTCCCGCTCCTTCATTTCTGGAGTTTATAAAGATGTCAAAAGGGAAGCAGCCATGCTGGGAGGTTGAACCGGTAACCGGGGGCAGTCACCCACAACTCCAGCAATCTCCCGAATTGTTAGAAGAGGTAGAAACTCGCCTGGCAGCAGCCAGTGAGGAGCAGCCAGGAGATAATCCCAAGCAAAAGGGTGTAGCCTCCGAATCCGATGAAGCAGGTCCATCAGGGTCTACAGTCCAAGGATCTTCCAAGCCCAGGTGGGCAGATGAAATGAAGCTATCCAATGTCTGAGCTGGAAGTTGGGTGGTCAAACTATTGAAGAAGCTCCCAGCAAGATTCACTATCTGGAAAATCCTCTCTCTCAGTGAAGAGACTCGACAGGCGATCATTACTGCTCTCCAGACGCCTGCCCAATATGAAGCATGCCTAGCTGAGGCACTGCCGGAGGCCAGCATGACCTTCACCCAGGAAGACATGTTGCTCCCCACCACCAGTCGCAACAGACCTCTGTATATGAGGGGACATCTAAATGGCCGGGAGCTGAACAGAATCCTGGTGGACCCCGGGGCAGCTGTCAACATCCTGCCCTACAGGATATATGAGAGGCACTACTTCAGCGTGCACCTACAAAAGGTCGGGGATATGCGCATTGCCGGCTTCAATCAAAAGTGCGAAGTGTCGCTAGGAGTAGCAGAGTTCACACTCACTCTAGCGGACTTTGTCACGAAGGTGCAATTTCATGTCATCGATTCTCGCACCTAATACAAGGCGCTGCTTGGCCGCCCTTGGCTACATGAGAATATGGTGGTACCTTCCACACTTCACCAATGCATCAAATATAGCATGGATGGGAGAGGAAAGAGTATTTGCTGATCTCCACCCATTCGAAGTATTCGAATGCCACTTTGCAGACGCCCCTCTATATGCAGAATGGTCGCAGAAGGCCCCTGCGGCCAAGACCTCTTCTAGCACAACAAAAGGCACTTCTAAAGCAGAATGGTTCCCTCCACCGCCGCGTGGATATATCTATCCCAAGGTGGTTTCACACATCACTGTCACCGGGGATGTAGGCCGGATAGCGCCTCCCGCCATCTACCCCGAAACTAATAAAGTCAGGGTTGACCAGCAGCACGACCACATCGGGATCCCCGAAGGTCTTATCAAGCCAATTCTCAGCCTTGACAATGCTACTGTCGAGCCTTTCAAAGCTTGGGAGGTGGCATAGATAGATGGCCCTAGCAGCCTGTTCTACACAGCTGAAGAGCACCCTACACAGGAAGACACTGATTGTCATCTGCCTGAAGATATAGAAACCTCCTCAATGCCTATACATGGGGCTGACATTTATAACAAATTGAATGGCCAAGATGTTCCAGAAGTAGCACATCCCTTCAGGCCAGCCTCGCAAGAGGAAAGAAGCATTCCAGAAGCTATGGTACCCTTCGAGCCTGGATAAAGAAATGAGGCGTGTCTCTTAGCACCCGGGATTGGGCTTCACCCTCGAAGAGTACTATTATAGCGGACGCTATGAAGTGGATACCATCTCTGCTTTCTACCCAATGGAGGATAACCCACTGGGGGCAACTATTGGTGAACACCTGACAGAAGTTGAGTGCATTCAGCCAGCCCAGCCAATGAATCCGGAATCCGAGGCTGTATTCCCCTGCCGGTGCTGGGAACAAGTCTATCCGGAAGATGCAGCTCTTCAAGCCAAAATTGACACAGCTAGCAGTAGTGAAGCTGAAGATGTTGAAGAAGCAGAGCTGCCTCCCTCCAGTGGCCCTCCTCTATTCATGATGTCGGTAATTCTCGAACCAGTCGGGGAAGCTTCCCCCGAGCCTAATCAAGAGACAGATGCTGCTAGAAGAGAAATGGTTGCCTTCACTAAGGACATGGTGGTTCAAGGGATTGGGATCTCTTCACCCCTTGCCAAGGAGCTGCAAGGCTACTCTGACTTAATGACAAATGATCACTAGCCCTTAGTGACTGCAACCCCCTCAGCAGGGGGTGAGGCAATCAACTCGCCCCTTGAAGTTGCTAGTAAGGTAAACTCGTTGGCAGAACAGTGCATGCAGCCATTATCAGCCGAACAAGAGATTTCTGGCAGGACTCAGATAAGGCAAGACGAAGGGTTCGAGGTCCCTGACCTCGAAGATGATATACCAGACTTTGTCGACCTCCAGCCTGCACCCCCTGAGATAGAAGACGGAGGTCAAGCAACAGTCAATGAACTGATAGAAGTCAACTTGGGAGACGAGGATGACCCCAGGCCAACCTTCCTCAGCGCCCAACTGTCTGCCGAAGAACAGAGGATGTACATCCAACTGCTACAAGAATATCGGGACTGCTTTGCCTGGACCTATAGAGAGATGCCAGGACTAAGCCCCTCAGTCTCACAGCATGAGCTGACCATAAACCCTGGGGTAGAGCTGGTGAAACAGCCCCCTCGGCGTATGAGGCCAGAGCTCATCACTCAAATATTCAAAGAGGTTGACAAGCTCATTGATGTGGGTTTCGTCGAGGAAAATCAATATACCACGTGGTTAGCTAACATCGTGCCCGTGAAGAAGAAGAACAGACAGATCCGGAAATGTGTTGACTTCCGAGATCTGAATAAAGCATGCCCTAAAGATGACTTCCCAGTGCCGATAACGGAGGTCATGATAGATGCAACAACTGGTCATGAGGCCCTATCATTCATGGATGGGTCATCTGACTACAACCAGATATGGATCACGGAACATGACCGGATCCACACTACCTTCCGGACCCCCAAAGGCATTTATCACTACAAAAGAATGCCGTTCGGATTAAAGAACGCCAGCGCAACTTATCAACGGGCGATGACTAGAATATTTGATGAGCTACTTTACCATAAGGTCGAGTGCTACATAGATGACCTGGTAGTCAAGACCGAAAAGAAAGAAGACCATCTGCAAGACCTCCGAGTCATTTTCCAGAGGCTGAGGCAGTATAAATTAAAAATGAACCCTATGAAGTGTGCGTTCGGAGTCTCGAGCGGAAAATTCTTGGGTTTCATTTTCAGGTATCGGGGAATTGAAATAGACCCCGCCAAGATCAAGGCGATTCAGGAGTTACCCTCGCCAAGGAATCTCTCTGAGCTAAGATCCCTTTAGGGCCGCCTCGCATACGTCCGGCGGTTTATATCCAACTTGTCGGGGCGATGCCATCCCTTTCACAAGATGATGATGAAGGATGTTCCCTTCTACTGGGACGAAGAATGCTAGATAGCCTTCGATAAACTGAAGGATTACCTGAAAACCCCTTCAGTGCTGGGTGCGCTAGTGAAAGGACGGCCGCTGATCCTCTACATAGCAGCCACACACAATTCCCTGGGGGCAATGCTAGCCCAGAATAATGAAGAAGGAAAAGAACAAGCCCTCCACTATCTCAGTCGAAGAATGGTCAGAACTTAGGAAAGGTACACCTACATCAAGAAGATTTGCCTGGCATTGGTCTTCACGGTCAAGAAGCTGCGGCACTACATGCTGGCACACGAAGTTAAGCTGATTTCTAGGGAGGATCCGCTTAGATACATCATGTCCCAACCGGCCCTCAAAGGCTGCCTGGGCAAATGGGCGGTGATTCTTATGGAGTATGACATATCCTATGTACCGCAGAGGGCCGTCAAGGGCCAAGCTATTGCAGACTTCTTTGCTGAACATCTAGTACCCTAAGACTGCCCTCTGGAACCATAGCTTCCTGAAGATGAAACTTTAGAGGTCGGCCAGGTGCGGTCCTCCCTATGGCAGCTATATTTTGATGGTGCCTCTAGAATTGACACCTCAGCGACGGGATCGGCCAGAGTCTGCGCAGGAGCAGACATAGTCTTGAAGTCTCCTGAAGGGGAAGTCATACACACGTCCTACTCAATAAACAAGCCTTGCACAAATAATGAAGCAGAATATGAAGCCCGCATAATCGGGCTACATATTGCTCTGTCCATGGGGATTCAAATGCTAGAAGCGTCCGGGGACTCCATGCCGGTTATAAAACAATTGGAAGGGGAGTTCGAGGTGCGAAAGCAAGAGCTCATCCCTTACTACCATCTGGCCTTGCGCCTAATGGCAAGATTCTACTTCGTTAGCGTCAAGCACGTTAATCGAGGATAGAATGCTCAAGCTGACGCCCTCGCAAAGCTGGCAAGTTCCTTGGCGGTCCCGCCTGATACAAGCCTGAACATAACAGTCATCAACCGGCGGCAGGTCCCCAGTATGACAGAAGCTTTAGCTGATGAGCAAGCTAATGAAGTAGCAGTTGCTGAAGCAGTCCAGCAGCCCGACTGGCGGGAATACCTCCTGCATTGGTACCAACACCAACAGCTCCCGAAGGTGAAAGAACAGAGAATGAGACTCCTGAGAATCAAAGATTCTTATGAGATGAGGAATGGAACATTGTTCCGAATAATGGCAGATGCCCAAAAGAAGGTATTACTTCGATGCTTATCTCCAGGGGAAGCCAGGCAGGTAATGCAAGAAGTCCATGCCGGGTCAGCCGGGGCGCACCAGGCCGGCCTGAAAATGAAGATCGAAATAAAGAAATTGGGTTATTATTGGCCCACTATATTTGATGATTGCTGCAAGTTCGCCAAGGCTTGTCAGAAATGTCAAGAGCATGCCAATGTGTCAAGAAGACCTCCAGTGCCTCTACATCCTACCTTACCAAGCTGGCCATTTGTCCAATGGGGCACGGACGTGGTGGGGCCACTACCAGCATCTTCATCAGGGTGCAAATACATCTTAGCAGCTACAGATTACTTCTCCAGATGGGCAGAGGCAGTAGCACTAAAAGAAGTCACGGGAGAATTAGTTGCGAGATTCTTCCAGCAGAATGTAATATTTCAGTTCGGGATTCCCAGCCGAATCATCTCCGACAACGGCAGCCACTTCAAAAATCAGAAGGTTTATCGGCTAGCTGACAAATACAAGATTGATTGGAGAACATCATCTCCCTACTACACTCAGGTCAACGGACTTGCAGAGGCCTTTAACAAGACGCTGTGCACTCTGCTGGTGAAAATTGTCAAGACTAACAGAAGAGATTGGGAAGAAAGAATGTACGAGGCACTGTGGGCTTACCGTACGGTCTACAAGACCCCTACCGGCTGCTCACCCTACTCCCTCGTGTATGGGTCAGAGGCTGTGGTGCCAATTGAGCTAGAGGTCCCCTCGTTACGGGTCGCCATCCAGTATGGATTGATGGGCAATGAGCAGACCAACGTAGAAAGAAGACTAGAAGAGCTCACCGAGCTTGAAGGAAAGCGTCTCCGGGCGCAACAGAATATTCAACTCTATCAAGCCCGCATGGCCCGTGCTTTTGATAAGCTGCTCAAAGGACGGGAGTTCAAAAGGGGTGACCTGGTGATGGTTAAAAGAAGAGAAGTGATGGCCTCCAACCCTAAGGGGAAGTTGGTTGAAAATTGGGTCGGACCATATGTCGTCCACCGAGCATATGAAGGGGGTGCGTATGTCCTTGCAGATCACAAAGGAGTCATCCAATTCTCTCCCCTTAATGGGAGGCACCTATGGCTGTATCACACGGTTCAACCGGCGTTCCCCGAATGATTTACCTCAAACTCGGTCTAGTGGCACTCCGCCCTGACCGAGCTACCTCCATCCTTGGTCCAGTGGCACTCCGCCCTGATCGAGCTACCCCCCACCCTTGGTCCAGTGGCACTCCACCCTGACCAAGCTACCTCCACCCTTGGTCCAGTGGCACTCCGCCCTGACCGAGCTACCTCCATCCATGGTCCAGTGGCACTCCACCCTGACCGAGCTACCTCCACCCTTGGTCCAGTGGCACTCCGCCCTGACCGAGCTACCTCCACCCTTGGTCCAGTGGCACTCCGCCCTGACCGAGCTACCTCCACTCTTGGTCTAGTGGCACTCCGCCCTGACCGAGCTACCTCAAACTTTGTCTAGTGGCACTCCGCCCTGATCGAGCTACACTTACCTCGGTCTAGTGGCATTCCGTCCTGATCGAGCTACACTTACCTTAGTCTAGTGGCATTCTGCCCTGGCCAGACTCGCATAATACCTACATCATTGCCATTACGGGCCCTACGCCTGAATCGGCACAAATCTATCCTTTGCGTTAGCATTACCTTCTTGCTAATGAATAAACCCTTCTTCTGGCGCAAGTCTTCGTGTCCTAGCCAACCTTTATACATCTTTGCCATTACGGGCCTTACACCCGAATCGGCATAAATCCATCCTTTGCGTCAGCATGATCTCCTTGCTGACGAATAAATCTTGCTTCTGGCGCAAGACTTCGTGTCCCAGCCGACCTTTATACATCATTGCCATTGTGGGCCCTACGCCCGAATCGGCTTAAATCTATCCTTTGCGTTAGCATTACCTTCTTGCTAAACGAATAAACCCCTTGTTCGGTACAAGACTCCGTGTCCTAGCCGACCTTTATACATCATTGCCATTACGGGCCTTACACCCGAATCGACACAAATCTATCCTTTGCGTTAGCATTGCCTTCTTGCTAGCGAATAAACCCCTTTGCTTGGCGCAAGACTCCGTGTCCTAGCCGACCTTTATACATCATTGCCATTGCGGGCCCTACGCCCGAATCGGCACAAATCCACCCTTGGTGTTGGCATTATCTTCTTGCTAACGAATAAACCCCTTTTTCGACGCGATACTTCATGTTCTAGCCGACCCTCTCAGCATCCTTCTGCTACATGAGTTCAAAAAAAAAGAGAGAAAGAAAAAGAAATGGGGTTAAAAATAGAGATACCCCGCCGGCCTTGTTCCTAAACGGGGACGATGGCAAAAATGGCTATAACCCGGCTGTGGCGAAAACCCGAAAGGGCGCTGCAGGCAAAATCGGGTACCCCGCCACGTGAAAACCTGAAAGGGCACGTGGGAAAAAGCAAGAGGGGGCTGGCCTCGGTGAAAACCTGAAAAGGGCGCTTAGGTCAGTAAAGTGGTAATCCAAAAGTTTCTCTTCATCCTCCTCTCAATGAGCCCAAGGGATAACCATCAGAAGTCCCACCGGAGATCCCCTAACAAACCTATGTCCGACCCTCGTCATCATCGGCGGGACCGGTCGACCTCCATCCTATAACTTGGACCTTTCATCCTCGTTAATGAGCATGTCCCTTGCTTCGACATGTAACCCATGTCGACGAATAAACCCGTGTTCGACCCCCGTCATCATCGGCAAGATTGGTCGAACTCTACTCCTTTAACTTGGACCTTCCGTCCTTGTTATTGAATATATCCTTTGCTTCGACATGTAACCTATGTCAACGAACAAACCCGTGTTCGACCCTCGTCATCATCGGCGAGACCGGTCGACCTCTATCCCTTAACTCGGACCTTTCGTCCTTGTCAATAATATATCCTTTGCTTCGACATGTAACCCATGTTGACGAACAAACCCAGGATTCGACCCTCGTCATCATCGGCGAGATAGGTCGACCTCTACCCTTAACTTGGACCTTTCATCCCTGTGAATGAATATACCCTTTGCTTCTGCGTGTAACACGCATCGATGAACAAACCCAGGTTCGACCCTCGTCATCATCAGTGAGGTAGGTCAACCTTTTTCCCTTGGCCTAGACCTTTCGTCCCGGTCAAGAACCATATAGCCTTTGCTTCGGCATTTAACCAATGTCGACGAACCAAACCAGGATCCGACCCTTGTCATCATCGATAAGGCCGGTCGGCGTCCTAGCAAACAAGCTCTCCTTTGTTCCGGATCCTCTAGGGAATTAAAAAAAAGGAGAAAAGAAACAGAAATGGGGTTAAAAATAGAGATACCCCGTCGGTTTTGTTCCTAAATGGGGACAAGGGCAAAAATGGCTATAACCCGGCTTTGGCGAAAACACGAAAGGGCATTGCAGGCAAAATCGGGTACCCCGCCACATGAAAACCTGAAAGGGCGCGTAGGTAAAAGCAAAAGGGGGCTGACTCCTACGAAAACCCGAAAGGGCGCTTGAGTTGGTAATGTGGTTAAAAAAATGATGAAATGAATGAATATAAAAAAAATGATGATAAAAATGATGATGAAATGAAAAGATGATGTAGTAACGGGTTTATCCTCATTCGTCATTCCATCCCAGTCTACCTTTTCGACCCATGTCACCATCGGCAAGATCGGTCGCTACCCTTTACGGTCCTTGTCACCATCGGCAAGACCGTCTACCCTTCTCGGTCCTTGTCACCATCGGCAAGACCGTCTAGCTTTTCGACCCTTGTCACCATCGACAAGATCGGTCGCTACCCTTTCCGATCCATGTCACCATCGGCAAGACCGTCTACCCTTTCCGGTCCTTGTCACCATCGGCAAGACCGTCTACCCTTTTCGGTCCTTGTCACCATCGGCAAGATCGGTCGCTACCCTTTCCTGTCCTTGTCACCATCGGCAAGACCGTCTACCCTTTTCGGTCCTTGTCACCATCGGCAAGACCGTCTACCTTTTCGACCCTTGTCACCATCGACAAGATCGGTCGCTACCCTTTACGGTCCTTATCACCATCGGCAAGACCGTCTACCCTTTGCGGTCCTTGTCACCATCGACAAGATCGGTCGCTACCCTTTACGGTCCTTATCACCATCGGCAAGACCGTCTACCCTTTGCGGTCCTTGTCACCATCGGCAAGACCGTCTACCCTTTTCGGTCCTTGTCACCATCGGCAAGACCGTCTACCTTTTCAACCCTTGTCACCATCGGCAAGATCGGTCGCAACCCTTTACGGTCCTTGTCACCATCGGCAAGATCGTCCACCCTTTTCGGTCCTTGTCACCATCGGCAAGACCATCTACCTTTTCGACCCTTGTCACCATCGGCAAGATCGGTCGCTACCCTTTCCGGTCCTTGTCACCATCGGCAAGACTGTCAACCCTTTCTGGTCCTTGTCACCATCGGCAGGACCGTCTACCTTTTCGACCCTTGTCACCATCGGCAAGATCGGTCGCCACCCTTTTCGACCCTTGTCACCATCGGCAAGATCGGTCGCTACCCTTTACGGTCCTTGTCACCATGGGCAAGACCGTCTACCCTTTCCGGTCCTTGTCACCATCGGCAAGACCGTCTACCATTTTGACCCTTGTCACCATCGGCAAGATCGGTCGCTACCCTTTCTGGTCCTTGTCACCATCGACAAGACCGTCTATGTCACGCCCCGAGCGCGGAAGATACCCGGAGACGCGTGACGAGTTTATATCAATCATGTCAATCAGAGTGGTCGTGTATTCGACACAAAGACAGAGATGCGTAAAATAGCAAGATAACCCAATCCTTTTATTTCATAATGGATAGACTATTACAAATCCAATACTCTGTTTAATAAAAAGGAAAAGTACATAGTTGACTCAAGAAAATAGGAAAAAGACTAGATGACACTTGGACAAGCTCTAGCTCTTTCACTCTTGACCATTCCCATCCGATTGACTTCCATCGTCGTCGGACTTACCTGAAAAGTAAAAAGGGACAAACGGAATGAGCGAACGCTCAGTAGGAAATTATATCTCAAGTACTAGCAAGGGGTTTAAGTAATTACATCTTTCATGAATGCAATAAAGCTATGCATGCTCGCATAAAACGACAAGATAGAGAAAATGTAATATCAAGGAATTAAGATGGACAAATCATGAACTTTCAATGAGATAACAAGACATTTGAGATATTCAAGCAAGTACATTTAACAAGTCATGTCAAGAACTTTGGCTATCATGTATCAAGCAAGTAAATTACCCTTTCTCGGGCCACGTATTTCATGTCAAGTCAAGTACGATTCAAGTACAAGATTTATGTGGAATGTCCAATCTAGAAAGTAAAGTACTCGGTATAATGCCAGATACCTTATCATTTTAACTCCCATGGGCACAAGTACTTTCGGGTGCTCCTCCCAGGACCAGATCGGGCCCTATATGCGCAGGCATTTATCATGTATTTTGACATCCACTCTTATATATATAGCTAATTTTTAAATTTCAATAATCAAGCTTGTAGACATGTATGACAACTTTGACAGAATGGAGTTCAAAAATATGACAATGGACATAGAATGGCGATAATAACGGTATAATCACGATATCGATAAAACTAGGTAGAATATGGTTCCCTTAACTTGGGTACCATGACAGATCAATATGGACATTCTTTATATAGAATTGAGGTCCACATAAACATTATATCATAGGTAAGATACCCTCATTCTTATCATAGAATTGAGGTTTACAAGAATGACATGATATGGCATGATATCATCATCCCATTAAGAATTTCTTATGATATACTCTTTGTATAATCATAAGGGCAGGTATCCCATGTTTCTTTAGAGTGACATGGCATCAATGGTGTAATGGGTTTTTAGGGTACAACCAGCTCAGTCGGCCTTGAGGGAATCCAAGACTACGAGGAGTCTTACGGAGGTCTCTATGACTAACTCGCTAGTCCAAAGGAACGGAATGTCCAATGGAGAGCTTGTATGTCAATGAGAATTGAGTGTGATCGATAAAGCAATCACGAAACGTGGGACTATACTCACGGAATGAAGAATAGTGCCGATATATATATTATATAACATATGAAATCATCGGTTAACAGAATCAGTGGAAAATCAGTTTTACAGTAAAGTAACGACTTAATCAGAGTCGTTTATCAAGTAATTAACGCCTAACAGAAGGGCGTTTACATATGTTTCCATTTTGGCAGAATTTTCAATAATTCAGAAATTTATCTAAAACGCGCCCTGGACAGGGGCGTTTCTTTGTAATGAGACGACTACAGTAGCAAGCATCTTTTTATTTACAATATTTTACAGAACATATTTATTTTCATAAATTATCAAAAATGCGCCCTTGGCAGGGGCGTTAATCATTAAATTCTTATTTTTACAGAATATATTGTTCGGGCTTTTAACAGAAACGCGCCCTATGAAGGGGCGTTACTTTTCAATTCACGCCCTGTGATGGGGCGTTAACACATGGAAAACGACCTAGGCTAGGTCGTGAATTCAAGAAATACCAGGAAAGCAAGCTTTGCACGATAATCAAGGATAACAATCATATAGTCATGACAGGAAAATTGGCAGGAATTCAGATGCAGTATATTAGATTTGATGTTTCATGTTTATTGACTTTTAACCGTTAACAATTATTGATTTCATGTAATTTCATGGATAATCAGTTCTTAAGATAGGTGATTAACATTTACATGAAATTAACGCCTGTGTATAAGGCGTCAAATATGAAATTGACGACCTGGGCAGGGTCGTGTCTTGTAAATTAGCGCCCTTGACAGGGGCGTCTCTTTCAAAATATTACAGAAACGTATTAAAACTATAATAAATCATATGCATGTCATGCTTATATATATGAATATCTTGCATTAATTTTTGTTTGGGCTACCATAACTTGAGAAAACCTACCTTGATCGAAGACTTGAAATTTGAATCGCGAAGGCTATGAGAATAGAAGTTCTGTTGCTTTAACAGCAACCGAATCCAGTATTAGGAGGAAGAGAAGGCTTTGGTGAAGAACCCTTGTTCTCCGGTTCTGTAACTCCTACAAGAACAGAAGAAGAAATATTAGTATTTCTTCATACTTCCTGACCGAAGGTAAAAGAAAGAAGAACATCACCTTTGTTCTTCACGACGTGTGCTCTCTTCGACCTGTAAGAAGAGAAGGAGATGAAGAACGTTAGTTCTTCATACACTCGAAACAGAAAGAAAAAAAAAAGAGAATAAGAAGAACAGTTCTGTTCTTCACTTACCGTCGCAGAGGCTTGAATCAAATAGGTTTAGGGTTTGTTCGATCAAGACTATTTATAGGATTTTGGTATTTCTAATAGGGGTAGTGTTTGAGTGAGGGTAATATATCCTTATTAGAGTCCTTGCCCTATTAACCACTTACTAGATTAACATGATCCTTCCCTGGATAAGCTCTGGGTTCGAACGGTTCACGAATAGAATTAACGACTTTGGTCAGGGCGTCGATTCTTGAATTGACGACCTGGTTCATGTCGTTTCTTAAGAAGCGCCTTTAGTTAGGGCGTTCCTTTGTTTAAAACACGCCCAAGATAGGGGCGTTTCTAGGCCTTACCGTTTTTGACGTTTAGAATTTGACGCCGTGTAGTGAGGGCGTCACTTCTTGAATAACGCCTTATCTAGAGGCGTTTCTAATTTGAATAGCGCCTTTATCAGAGGCGTTATTTTATATTGTTTTATTTATCTATTTATTTGATTTATTTTAAAATCTTTATTATTAATAATATTTTATCAGGGTTGCTACACCCTCCCCCACTTAAAAGAATTTGGTCCCCAAATTCAATTGCATAATATGTATATACGTGGAGAGTGTAGATCATATACCTCTTAGAATAACTCGGGAAATCGTTTCTTCATAGATTCCTCGGTCTCCCATGTGGCTTCGTGTTCAGTATTCTTATTCCATTGCACCTTGAGCATGGGAATAACCTTATTCCTTAGAGCTCGTATTTCACGATCTAAGATCTTCATAGGCTTCTGTTCATATGTGAGATCTTTCTGGATCACCAGATCTCCATGTTCAATAACATGCGAGGGATCGTGCACATACTTCTTCAACATAGATATGTGAAATACATTATGTACTTCGGACAATTGAGGAGGCAACGCGATGCGATAAGCAACCTCGCCAACTCTTTCGAGTACCTCAAATGGTCCGATGAATCTTGGCGTAAGCTTGCCCTTAACACCAAATCTTCGTATGCCACGTCCAGACGATATTTTAAGAAATACATGATCTCCAACCTGGAATTCAAGATCTCTTCTCCTTGTATCAGCATAAGCCTTTTGTCTAGTCTGAGCAACTTGCAATCTTTCTCTGATTACTTGTATCTTTTCAGTTGTATCCCTTACCATGTCTGGACCTAACAGTTGTTTCTCTCCAACTTCGTTCCAGCATAAGGGTGATCGGCAACTCCTTCCATATAAAGCTTCGAAAGGTGCCATTTGGATACTAGCTTGGTAGCTATTATTATATGCAAATTCCACTAGTGGTAAATGTTCATGCCAGCTTCCACCAAAGTCAATGATGCAAGCTCTTAGCATATCCTCAACAACTTGATTAGCTCTCTCGGTCTGACCATCTGTTTGTGGGTGAAAAGCAGTACTAAAGTTGAGCCTTGTCCCCAACGAATGTTGCAATCCCTTCCAAAAATGAGAAGTGAAACGGGGATCTCTATCAGACACGATTGAGACAGGAATTCCATGTAACCTGACTATTTCCTTGATGTATAGTGCAGCTAGTACATCAATTGACCATCGGCTTTTTATTGGTAAAAAATGCGCCGATTTAGTTAATCGGTCAATGATAACCCAGATTCCATCATGTCCTCCTTTTGATTTAGATAATCCCATGATGAAGTCCATACCAGTATCCTCCCACTTCCACTTAGGAATATCTAGAGGATGTAGTTTTCCAGCAGGCTTTTGGTGTTCTGCCTTGACCTGTTGACATGTGAGACAGCGATATACATATTCTGCTATTTCTCTTTTCATATTGGGTCACCAAAAGTTCCTCTTTACATCTTGGTACATTTTGGTTGATCCAGGATGAATAGTGTACCTTGATCTGTGAGCTTCATCTAAGATCTTCTTCTTTAATTCTGGACAGTCGGGTATACAAGTTCTACCTTTGAATAATAATCTTCTATCAGAAGTTAGTTGAAAATCAGATTGTCCTTCTAATCTGCCTTTGATTTCCACTAATATAGGATCATCATCCTGAAGTGCTTGTATCTCAGATAATAAATCTGACTGTATGCTTACATGAGATAAGGTGACATATTTAGCTTTCGTGTCCATGCTTATATTGACCTCGGAGAACTGTTCTAGTAACTTCCATTCTTGTATCATACAATTGGCTATCATCACTCTCGGCTTTCGACTAAGGGCATCAGCAATATAATTACCCTTTCCGGGATGATATTGTATATTGAAGTCGAAGTCCTTGAGATATTCCAGCCAGCGTCTTTGTCTCATGTTTAACTCCTTTTGTGAAAATAGATATTTGAGACTTTTGTGATCGGAGTATACAGTAAACTGCACTCCATATAAGTAGTGTCTCCATATCATTAGGGCAAATACCATCGCGGCCAGTTCTAAGTCATGGACGGGGTAATTCTCCTCATGCTTCTTCAGTTAACGTGAAGAGTATGCTATGACCTTTCCTTGTTGCGTTAGGACACATCCTAGGCCAATGCCAGAAGCATCGGTGTAGACCTCGAATTTCTCTCCTTCTATTGGTAGAGCTAATACCGGAGCTGTCGTGAGATGATCCTTGAGAGTTTGGAAACTTCTTTCACATTCCTTACTCCATTCATATCGGATCTCCTTACGAGTTAACCTTGTAAGGGGCACGGCGATCTTGGAGAAGTCTTTGATGAATCGCCGATAATAGCCTGCAAGACCTAAGAAACTTCTGATCTCGCTAGCATTGGTAGGTCTTTCCCAGTTTCTTACAGCTTTAACCTTTGACGGATCTACAGTTAAACCGTCCTTGGATATGACATGTCCGAGAAAAGCCACTTCTTCAAGCCAGAACTCGCACTTGCTGAGTTTTGCATATAATGGATTTGTCCTCAAGACTTGCAATGCAATCCTCAAATGCTTTTCATGTTCTTCCTTAGTCTTGGAATATATCAATATATCATCAATGAAGACTACTATGAATTGATCTAGATAGGGCTTGAATATGCTATTCATTAACTGCATAAAGGCAGCAGGGGCATTTGTTGGTCCAAAAGGCATAACAACAAATTCGTAATGGCAATACCTGCTTCTGAATGCAGTCTTATGAATGTCATCATCCTTGATTCTTAACTGATGATATCCCGACCTGAGATCAATCTTGGAAAAATATTTGGATCCTGAAATCTGATCAAATAACTCATCGATTCTCGGCAGTGGATACTGGTTCTTGATAGTGAGATGATTCAACTGTCGATAGTCGATGCACAATCTCATGGATCCGTCCTTCTTCTTCACAAATAAGACTGGTGCTCCCCACGGGGAAGTACTTGGTCTAATAAACCCTTTTCGAATTAGGTCCATTAATTGCTCTTTTAACTCCTTGAGTTCAGCAGGTGACATTCTATAAGGTGCCTTTGAAACTGGACCAGCACCAGGGACTAAGTCAATGGTGAAGGCCACATCCCTTTGAGGGGTAATCCTGGCAAATCTTCCGGAAACACGTCCAGAAATTCTTGCACCACTTGTATGTCTTCCAGCTTAGTTTCCTTTGTTTCCTTAACTGTGACAAATGCAAGGAAAGATGTACATCCTTTCCTGATGAGCTTGCTAGCTCGGAGGGCCGAAATAAGAGGGGAATTGCTCCGACTCTTGGGGCGAGTAAAGACTAATTCTGGAATATCTTTGAAAGTAATTTGGCTATTGCGGCAATCAACCGTTGCCTGGTATTTGGATAACCAGTCCGCTCCTAGTATAACATCATACTCCTTTAGATCGAGGCATATAAGATCTATAGGTAAATTCCTACCTTGAACCATTACCTCACAGTTTTGGTAGTGATGAGTAATATCATTTTCACTTCCAAGAGGAGTAGTTAGAACTATTTTTATCCATTCTGGTTCTAACGGTAACGGGTCGGCAAACTTCTTAGAAATAATGGAATGCGATGCACCCGTATCAAATAAGACATAAGCACTTTTGGAACAAACTGTTAATGTACCTTCTACCAGTCCACCTTCTTCTTGCTCGGTCTCCTTTATTGCATGAAGTCGAGCGTTCTTTGTCACCGGGCGTTTACCGTCACCGGCTTGGTCATTCATTAATGGACAATCGAGAATCCGATGTTCGCGACTCCCACAACGGAGACAAGCTCCTAATTTCCTCCAGCATTCTTCTGTCTTGTGACCAGCCTTGTCACAATGCTTGCATACTATATTAGAAGGGGTAGTTGTGATAGAGAAGGGCTTGGATTTCTTGAACTTGGAATCTTGAGAGGATGAACCTCCATTATTGAGCCTCTTCTTAAAGTTGTGTTTAAAAGAACCCGAACCTGTGACTTGCTCCTTCTTGTCTTTTCCACGGATCCTATCAGATAGTTCCGTGGCATCTTCAAGTAATTGAGCTCGGCGCACTATTTCAGAATAAACTTGGATGTCCATAGGCGTCAGTTGAGTAATATAGTGGGGCCTAAGCCCATTAAGAAATCTACGGGCTTTCATCTTCTCCGTGCTAATAAGATGCTTAGCATATCTAGACAACCTGGAGAACTGAGCTTCATAATCTGCTAATGATAAAGATCGTTGTTTTAATGCAGCGAATTCTGTAGCCTTCTTTTCTTGGACTCGGTCCGAGAAATATTTAGCATTGAAGTAGTCCACAAATTCTTCCCATGTTACTTGAGTAGGATCGATGGTTGCTTCAATAGACTCCCACCAGCATCTAGCATCATTTTCTAACTGGAAAGTAGCTAGTAAGACTTTGTCCTGATCCGTGCATTGCATAACACGGAATATACGTTCAGTCTCCTGAACCCAATGCTCGGCATCGTCCGGATCGATCGATCCCATAAACTTCGGGGGATTCATGCTTTTAAAGGCCTGGTGTAAGCTTCCAGCTCGTGGAGCATCACCCTGTGCTACCTGTTGTAGCACATGAGTCATCCCTTGGAGGGTACGCTGCATGTTGTGCCATTGAGCACGTTCGGCAGCCATTATCCTATAATTACAATAGCTACATTAGTATTATACCAAAAAGACTTATTGACTCTTACCCTTGGTTCTACCCAATCTCACTTGGTTATACGTTCAACTTATCCTTGGACTTGGGTTTTTCCTAGGAATTGAATACCTTAGGCTCTGATACCACAAAAACTGTCACGCCCCGAGTGCGGAAGATACCCGGAGACGCGTGACGAGTTTATATCAATCATGTCAATCAGAGTGGTCGTGTATTCGACACAATGACAGAGATGCGCAAAATAGCAAGATAACCCAATCCTTTTATTTCATAATGGATAGACTATTACAAATCCAATACTCTGTTTAATAAAAAGGAAAAGTACATAGTTGACTCGAGAAAATAGGAAAAAGACTAGATGACACTTGGACAAGCTCTAGCTCTTTCACTCTTGACCATTCCCATCCGATTGACTTCCATCGTCGTCGGACTTACCTGAAAAGTAAAAAGGGACAAACGGAATGAGCGAACGCTCAGTAGGAAATTATATCTCAAGTACTAGCAAGGGGTTTAAGTAATTACATCTTTCATGAATGCAATAAAGCTATGCATACTCGCATAAAATGACAAGATAGAGAAAATGTAATATCAAGTAATTAAGATGGATAAATCATGAACTTTCAATAAGATAACACGACATTTGAGATATTCAAGCAAGTACATTTAACAAGTCATGTCAAGAACTTTGGCTATCATGTATCAAGCAAGTAAATTACCCTTTCTCGGGCCACGCATTTCATGTCAAGTCAAGTACGATTCAAGTACAAGATTTATGTGGAATGTCCAATCTAGAAAGTAAAGTACTCGGTATAATGTCAGATACCTTATCATTTTAACTCCCATGGGCACAAGTACTTTCGGGTGCTCCTCCCAGGACTAGATCGGGCCCTATATGCGCAGGCATTTATCATGTATTTTGACATCCACTCTTATATATATAGCCAATTTTTGAATTTCAATAATCAAACTTGTAGACATGTATGACAACTTTGACAGAATGGAGTCCAAAAATATGACAAAGGACATAGAATGGCGATAATAACGGTATAATCATGATATCAATAAAACTAGGTAGAATATGGTTCCCTTAACTTGGGTACCATGACAGATCAATATGGACATTCTTTATATAGAATTGAGGTCCACATGAACATTATATCATAGGTAAGATACCCTCATTCTTATCATAGAATTGAGGTTTACAAGAATGACATGATATGGCATGATATCATCATCCCATTAAGAATTTCTTATGATATACTCTTTGTATAATCATAAGGGCCGGTATCCCATGTTTCTTTAGAGTGACATGGCATCAATGGTGTAATGGGTTTTTAGGGTACAACCAGCTCAGTCGACCTTGAGGGAATCCAAGGCTACGAGGAGTCATACGGAGGTCTCTATGACTAACTCGCTAGTCCAAAGGAACGGAATGTCCAATGGAGAGCTTGTATGTCAATGAGAATTGAGTGTGATCGATAAAACAATCGCGAAACGTGAGACTATACTCACGGAATGGAGAATAGTGCCGATATATATATTATATAACATATGAAACCATCGGTTTACAGAATCAGTGGAAAATCAGTTTTACAGTAAAGTAACGACTTAATCAGAGTCGTTTATCAAGTAATTAACGCCTAACAGAAGGGCGTTTACATATGTTTCCATTTTGGCAGAATTTTCAATAATTCAGAAATTTATCTAAAACGCGCCCTGGACAGGGGCGTTTCTTTGCAATGAGACGACTACAGTAGCAGGCGTCTTTTTATTTATAATATTTTACAGAACATATTTATTTTCAGAAATTATCAAAAACGCGCCCTTGGCAGGGGCGTTAATCATTAAATTCTTATTTTTACAGAATATATTGTTCGGGCTTTTAACAGAAACGCGCCCTATGAAGGGGCGTTACTTTTCAATTCACGCCCTGTGATGGGGCGTTAACACATGGAAAACGACCTAGGCTAGGTCGTGAATTCAAGAAATACCAGGAAAGCAAGCTTTGCACGATAATCAAGGATAACAATCATATAGTCATGACAGGAAAATTGGCAGGAATTCAGATGCAGTATATTAGATTTGATGTTTCATGTTTATTGACTTTTAACCGTTAACAATTATTGATTTCATGTAATTTCATGGATAATCAGTTCTTAAGATAGGTGATTAACATTTACATGAAATTAACGCCTGTGTACAGGGCGTCAAATATGAAATTGACGACCTGGGCAGGGTCGTGTCTTGTAAATTAGCGCCCTTGACAGGGGCGTCTCTTTCAAAATATTGCAGAAACGTATTAAAACTATAATAAATCATATGCATGTCATGCTTATATATATGTATATCTTGCATTAATTTTTGTTTGGGCTACCATAACTTGAGAAAACCTACCTTGATCGAAGACTTGAAATTTGAATCGCGAAGGCTATGAGAATAGAAGTTCTGTTGCTTTAACAGAAACCGAATCCAGTATTAGGAGGAAGAGAAGGCTTTGGTGAAGAACCCTTGTTCTCCGGTTCTGTAACTCCTACAAGAACAGAAGAAGAAATATTAGTATTTCTTCATACTTCCTGACCGAAGGTAAAAGAAAGAAGAACATCACCTTTGTTCTTCACGACGTGTGCTCTCTTCGACCTGTAAGAAGAGAAGGAGATGAAGAACGTTAGTTCTTCATACACTCGAAACAGAGAGAAAAAAAAAAGAGAATAAGAAGAACAGTTCTGTTCTTCACTTACTGTCGCAGAGGCTTGAATCAAATAGGTTTAGGGTTTGTTCGATCAAGACTATTTATAGGATTTTGGTATTTCTAATAGGGGTAGTGTTTGAGTGAGGGCAATATATCCTTATTAGAGTCCTTGCCCTATTAACCACTTACTAGATTAACATGATCCTTCCCTGGATAAGCTCTGGGTTCGAACGGTTCACGAATAGAATTAACGACTTTGGTCAGGGCGTCGATTCTTGAATTGACGACCTGGTTCAGGTCGTTTCTTAAGAAGCGCCTTTAGTTAGGGCGTTCCTTTGTTTAAAACACGCCCAAGATAGGGGCGTTTCTAGGCCTTACTATTTTTGACGTTTAGAATTTGACGTCGTGTAGTGAGGGCGTCACTTCTTGAATAACGCCTTATCTAGAGGTGTTTCTAATTTGAATAGCGCCTTTATCAGAGGCATTATTTTATATTGTTTTATTTATCTATTTATTTGATTTATTTTAAAATCTTTATTGTTATTAATATTTTATCAGGGTTGCTACAGTCTACCCTTTCCGGTCCTTGTCACCATCGGCAAGACCGTCTACCCTTTTCGGTCTTTGTCACCATCGGCAAGACCGTCTACCCTTTCCGGTCCTTGTCACCATCGACAGGACCGTCTACCTTTTCGACCCTTGTCACCATCAGCAAGATCGGTCGCCACCCTTTTCGACCCTTGTCACCATCGGCAAGATCGGTCGCTACCCTTTACGGTCCTTGTCACCATCGGCAAGACCATCTACCCTTTTCGGCCCTAGTCACCATCGGCAAGACCGTCTACCTTTTCGACCCTTGTCACCATCGGTAAGATCGGTCGCTACCCTTTACGGTCCTTGTCACCATCGGCAGGACCGTCTACCCTTTTCGGTCTTTGTCACCGTCGGCAAGACTGTCTACCCTTTTCGGTCCTTGTCACCATCGGCATGACCGTCTACCTTTTCGACCCTTGTCACTATCGGCAAGATCGGTCGCTACCCTTTTCGGTCTTTGGCACCATTGGCAAGACCAACTACCTTTTCGACCCTTGTCACCATCGACGAGGTCGGCCAGCATTTCCCCAAATCGGGCCTCGGCGAAAACCCGAAAAGGGCGCTTGGGTCAGTAATGTGATTACTATAAAGTATATGCTATGCCTCTGAGTGGCACTCCCATCAGTTGTCCCACCGGTAATAAAGCCTATCCTGAATGGACCTCTCATCAGCCAGCAGTCATATTTTTGACATTTCTTGTCGGCAAGACTTACATCTGCACCAATCTGGCAACATCTGGAACCCCGTCACGCTGTGGAGTGAGGCCCCCATCCTTTCCTTGAAAGGGTGGACGCTCTCCTGCGGCGCAGATATGGGTATACTTCCAAGCAGGTCGCCAAAGTTGCCACAATATATGATAGAATACAAGTGCAAAGGTGGACACCTAAAACAGTAAAGGAAACTTATATTTCATTGCAAAAATGAGGGGAATGAATACAAAAGGGGCCCTTCAGAGGGGAAGAATTACAAAGGCAGATCAGCTAAGACCGCCTGAAAATATCTGCAAAGTCAATAAGCCCAACATGTGGAGCCGCTCCCAGTTCACGGAGCTGCATTTCTTCCTCCTGAACGTGAGTCACCTCAGTCTCTAGGGATGCAACTCGTCCCTCCAGTAAAGAAGTTTCCTCGATGCCTTGGACTTCTGCAGCCTCCAGCCGTGGTATCTCAGCTTCAATGGTAGCCAATTCAGCCCGGAGTTCTTCCCGTCGGCTACGTAGAATATGTGCCCGAGCAGCTGATGTTTCAACATGGGCCTTGCTCTTCTGAAGATCGGAGGTCAGAGACGTCAGCTCCGCCTGACAGTCAGCTTTTTGCAGCTTGAGGGCCGCTGGCCGGTCGTTCATCACCCTCCCAAGAAAGTCTCGGCGGTTTACAAATTTTAGCAAGAACAGCACCCGCTGGGTCCAGGTGTCCAAAGGACAGCCTAATGCCTGCAGCCCGATCGTCAGTCGCCCGGCCACTTCCTTCAACTGGGGGTAAGATAGTGTCGGCTGAGACTCCACAACCTGGCGCAACATCTCTAAATACTACCAGACAAAGTCCTCCGATGAAGTAAAGCCCAGGGAGGCTGTAGGAGCCACCTCAAAGGTCACCTCCCTATCTATAGAAGCCCATAAGCCAATATCTGGTTCGAAAGAGGAAAATGTAATGGCTACCAGAGCCGAAGTAGCAGGTACCACGGTAGCATGCTCTTGCTCCGTCGGGCTCCTTGAAGAACTCCCTTCTACGGGTGCTGGAAGATGCGGAGGTTCCAACTCTATTTCTGGCACGGATGGAGCTGTAGGGTCAGGTGCAATAGTCATTATGGCCACTGGGACAAAGGCAGAACCCCTTGACGGGTCAGCTTCAGCTCTCAATTCTGTTGCCGGCACCAGGGCGAGACTCTCTCCCAACGGGCTCGGCTCCATTGATGATACTTTGGCAGCTACGTGTATCTTTACTGGCACAGGGCGAAGTATGGTAACTGCCTCTGAAGAAGACACGGTGGCCAGTGGTAGCATATCCAAAGCCTCCGTCGAAACCACGATAGCATCAGAAGATGATACCAGAGGGTGATTGGCAGCGTCAGGCTCCTGGAACAAGATTCTAGTAAGCACCAAGATGGCAGAAAAGAATGAAAAGATATGCGGCTCTACAGAGGGGCGGGCAGAACTTACTATGGCCACAGTATCCATCTCTTCAAGTGCCTGTATGGAAGATTCTAACTCTGAAGATGAAGCAACAAAAGGAGGGGTTATCTCCACCTCCATGTCTAGCCCGGCGAATTCCTCCGGCAACATTCCCTCAGATGATGTCACCGGCAACCTCGAAATACTAAAAATCAAAGGACCGCTCAACGGTATGAGGGGTGTCGCTGCCCCTTTGATGGCTGCCGTAGGTGCTCGTTCGTCACCTTCTGAAGAATAATAGTCAATTTCTTTGTCAGAAGGGGTGGCAGAGCTACTGGAGGAAATATCTATGCTGATCTCGGGTTGGCCCGCTTCCTCTATCGCCTGGCGGGCCACCGAGCGGGTGATTACACGCCGCCATGGGATAGCACATTTCTTTAGCACAGTCTTATGTCCTTCAGGCTGTGAAGGAACATCCACGGCAGGCGTCTCAACCACTATGCTAACCACTCCTGCCGCTACAACAAACATATACATAAGGCGGAGCAAAAAGATCAATAAGAAAGAATAGTCAGAAGGATGGCAGTCACTTGGCTCACCCTCGGTCTTACTGGCAGGTGTGGGAGAAGGGAGTCTGACATCCTCCTCAGCGGCGGGGAGACTCTCCCCTGTGGCTTCAACTATTTTGGTCGCCCCTGCTGTGGCTATGATAGCCTATGTCTCCCGTCTCCAGGATGACCTCCTCAGCACGTGTGGTGGTGCCAACCGCTCCTTGAGCTGAGGTCAAACAAAGAAGACGTCAAAGGAGTGAAGACGTCATGAAGAGAACACTCCTTTAGACCGTGAAGAAAAGTGATGTCACCTTCAGCTACTTGCTGAGTGGCCTCTTTCTGAGCGGAAAATTGCTCAAATGACGGCACTTCAGGCAGAGGAGCCTCAGCCGCATTAGTCGAAGACTGCTTGGAAGAAGTTTTCCGAGCTTTCTTCGCTTGGCCTATTGCAACTTTCAACGCGGAGGCCACTCTCTTTTTACCAGGTGGCAGTGGAGTAGCGGTCGGCACCAGTACGGGAGCCTCAAAATATTCCGGCTTCTAGGCCTGGGAGATGATCTTCCTATAAAGTCCCTGCCGCTTTATATTTGGACGGTCTGTCAAATGAAGCACATGCCGTTATAAAAGAATAGAGCAACAAACTACTCTACATGTCGACTAAAGAAGACTTTACCTGCCGGGCCGTTGTAAAAAGATGAGAGGGGCCAATACTGATAAGCCACCTCCTTGCTTCGGGATGCAGCCTCCCGAACGAGCCAGTAGACGTCGCCAATCTTCTTGCACTTTTCGACTAGGTCGGCCAAGTCCGCATGACCATGGGAAGCTATGCAATGATATAAGCCAAGGTGGTCGAAGCCCCAACCATCGGCATAATGAAAAGATACAAACAAAGGCTTGTCCAGAACACTTGCTGCGGGACTGTCAAGGGTCAGTCCATGGATATTCATCAAGACGAACAGCCAAGACGTGTGTTGATAATATGTCAAGGTTTTATCTTCTCTATTAACAAACGACCAGTACGGGCAAAAGCGGTCAACCTCACACTTCCATGAAACTGCTATGGAGAGCAGCTCCTCAATGGGGAATGGGTACTGCTGAAGTTCCAAGCGGGAACCACCAATCTGGCACAGATGTTCTAAATTTTTCGTGAAAGTATCTTCATCTATGTCAGCAAGCACAGGCACCAGCTGTTCAGTTGCTTCCTCTTTTGCGGCTTTCCTGCATGCTATATATGCCTCTACCTCCTTCGGATGTTGGGAGAACAACCTCTTCAAATGGGCTTCTTCAATATCAAAAACTGGCCCAGGCTGTTGGCTCAGAAAGGTGCGCTCAGCTACATCCCAGCATGCCACCCTGGCATTGCGATAAAAGCCCGTTCGAGCATTCCACCACTTTATATACTCTAGAGTGACCCGGGGAACGCGGTTCGGCACCGGCACTCTGAAAACATTGGCGTCCCGACGGTGAAAGTAGTCCCACCAGGAGCAATCCTCAGCTACAACAATCGAGCCGTGCTTCGACCTGCTATCCAGAGGAAACAGGGCAACCGAAGGCGAGATGTGCTGATCATAGCCGAAATTTCGGCCAAACCTAAAAGGATAGTAGGGTTCTAAATGAACCACGCCCCCCTTTCTAAACACCAAGACACTGGGGTGAATTGATAAAGCCCAGTCAATGAGGTCAGGCTCCAAGATTGGCCGGGTCACGATGTTGCCTGAAATGAAATGTGTGAAAGTCTCGACTGCCTCAAGCTTACATTCACGTTGGCGATTCACCAATGGAGCAGAATGTGCGGCCAAATTCCAAAAATGGATGGTCCCCGCAGAATCCATCGGAACCCTTGTCAGCCGACCTCGGATGGAGAAAAGATGATGAGACACTGGACCGGGTTCAGCACTAGCAAATTCCAGCATCCTGGGATACAATGTCACTGTCTGCAGAGTCCTGGGAGCCAGCTCTGGGAACAAACTGCACACCTAGGCATTGAAGAAATGAAATGGCCCTTCTAAAAGAGCGAGCGGCCCGATGCCTATGAATATCTCCAAGAGATTTGTAGATCAGGCAGAGTGCTGCAGGGCATAGTGCAAGCCGCATGCCCCAAGCCATCTGACAAGCTGGGTATATTGCCTCCGGCCTAATGACTGTCTCATCTCACTGTGGGAGGGAAAAAGTGCACAACCAGAAAGTGAGGTAAGCCACACAATGCGTAAGGGGATCCACCCCAGTGGGATTCGGCTTCGCGACTAATCCGTCGAAGGGAAGCTGGCAACGCCGACTTGAACTTGGGTGGTTTGCTAGGCTTACCTGCAACAGGAGCTACATGGGGAAACTCACTGTACTTCAGAGGGCTGTCGAAGAAATACTGAATCCAATGTCCCACTCGAACTCTCAAATCGCTGCTCTTCTTTCGGGGCTGATACCCCTTAAAGGATCCCCTATTCAGCGCCAAGCAGAGGGAGCGGTACGCTTTCATCAAGTACCGGTATGAGTAGCCAAAATAGTACTGGCCCTCATCGTCTGTCTCGTCCTTAATAAAGTCATGGAGGCATACCTCCTCATAGGGCTCTCCATTGATCGGCAGACCCGACAACTGTGACAGGCTCCAGAAGTCTAAAGAAGTTTCTCCCTCCGCTGTATATAAAGTATTGAACTGTGGGCAGAACACTTCGAACATGCCGCAGCACAACCCTTTCGAGATGGGGTACCTGAAACGGGATGCATACACACTTTGATACACCCCGGCCCTGACCAGCAATGGTGCATACTCCTTCAAAACATATTCTGTGAATTCTACCGCTCCTACGCGAAAGAGATGGGCCTCGGTCACTTTCGTGTCGGCAAACCACCCAGCAGCCAACTGGAATTTGAACTGGACAGCCAAGCAGTTCAGGGCGAATGGCTCGTCTCTATAGCCCCACTTGATGGGCGCTAAGAATAAACCGAGCCGGGTTTCTCTCTGTTGACCCGACCTGCAGTGGTGTCCCACCTAGCTGGTGTGAATTCTGGAGCCCGTGTCAGCATTTTCTACTCTGCCTCCAGCTCTGTTACCCCCAAGATGGCGTTCCACTTGCGCCGCTCTCCCGGAAGATAGATGGTGTCTCTGCGATACACGGACCCTTTCAAGCTGTCCCGGTCCACCAACATGGCCCGTTCCACCATCCCAGCCAGCATGACGTCTCTCTTCCCCGAGACACTGAAAGCGTAGATGAATGGTGCAAGATGATGGTCCTTCGGGAAGTCCGGGCGATGCCCGTCATCGCGATTGAAGTTCAGCCCTCCCTCGACGGTCACAACGCGAGAGGAGGATATTGTGTCTAATTCGGAGTCAGAGGATTCGTCGACTATAGCGATCCCCCCAAGACCCCGGTCCAGTTGTCCGACATTCCTCCAAGTCACAATAGGGCCAGATGCCCCGCCCTGGGAAGAAACGTCGACATCAGCAACACCGGAAGCAACACGGCTGGAAGAGGAGGCCATTTCAGCTGTTGCAGGCAAAATCAAGGGAAAATAAGACAATATGAAGACAAAATGGAAAAGAAAATTTCAAGAAAAATTATGACAGCACCTCCCCTTATCCGGGGTATGCCCAGAAGTCAAATAGGAGAACACCCACCAAGAGGGGGTGACTCCGTAATGAAGAGGGACATAGTCCCGAATGAGAAGAAATAGAGGAAAACCTCGCGGTGAGGATGGAAGAAGTGGGGAGCAAAAATCCCTTACGCCGATCGCCGCTGCGGTGAAGATGGAGAAGAGAAGAGAGAGAAGGCTAAGGGCAAAATGAGCCTTCTCCTCACCCACTCGGCGCTAAATAGGGTGAAACCCTAAGGCGCGCCTGTGGGGATGGTTTTATTCATCGTTTATTTATTTATTTTATTTATGTGTGTTTATTGGTTGGTTTGTTAGGCGTGCCAGTCATCGGAGTGACGATTTATTATGCGCTCGATCTGACTCAATCAGTCGATTGTGAAGTCCGAGTCGGGACCGGAAGTCCGTCATACCATAAAGGTTATGACGTCAATTACGCCCTTCCTAAGAAGGACAACCCTTGATTAAACGCCAAAATAGGAGGCCCCTCGGGGCGGTTGAGAATGACAGTGCATAACATTGAAGCTCTTGTTATTCTAAGAAGGTAATTGAATAAACGACAAATTATTAAATCATCATGACCTCCCCTTATGTGGGCCATGCCGAATAGAAATAGGACACCGTCCACGCAGTGGCGAGACGGGGCTTGAGCAATCATCGGAGACATATCCCCGTTCACGTTTCTCATCCGGCTGAGAGCCTCGAAGTATTTGTATCCCCCGAGAGATCGAGCCGGCCGGGAGGTGTATGATGTGCACTTCCCGGGGCTTATCGGGGTTAAAACATCGATCGACATTCCGGCAGCATCTCCCCATAATCTGGATTATGCCCAGGAGAGAATAGGCTATCACCAACGGAGTGCCGGGATGAAAGCTGAGAGAAAGAGAGGCCGAACCTCCCGAATTGCATATGTATGCCCTGGGGCGATGTCCGATCCTTCCCTTATAGAAGCCGGTGGCACTCATGCAGTGGCAGAGCTCACCTGCGCTGAAGGGATTGCTCATAAATCAGATGTGGAATCAGTGGAACATAAGGGAGTCTGACTCCCTTTAAATTTATCCCCAGACAGGTTTGGTGACTCATGGATATCCCTGGGTGAGTTTGATCCAGGTGCTGGGGGTTCAGTTGGATGGCAGGGCAGCTTCTCGGCACAGCTTTGAATGGGCATATAGGTTCCCGACGCGAAAACCACTGCGCCGGGAAGGGTTCTTTACAAGGTCCTGTTTGGGGCGCCGGGAAGCTAGCATTAGTGGAGTTCTCGGCACGAAGGTGGAGATTAGGGGGATAGGGTTCTCGGCGCCAGAAGATGCCAAGGAGTTAGGGTTCCCAGCGCCAGAAGGATGCCAGGGGGGTTAGGGTTCTCGGCGCAGGCAAAGAGGCCAAGGAGTTAGGGTTCTCGGCGCCAGAAGGCTAGGTTGAGGGAGTTCCCGGCGCACAGGAGATGAGGCCAAGGGGCAGGCTTCTCGGCGCGCCAACAAGGTGGCCAAGCAAAGGGCTTCTCGGCGCAGGTAAGAAGATGGGGTTCTCGGTGCGGGAACGCTTGCACCGAGAACTATTTACCTATTCTACTGTTCGTGAAGCCGAGATGGATGAGGGCACCGGGATGAGTTTCAGAGTTTTACGGCACCCTGTTTTGGGTTTCTTGATGGTCCAGACCAGGATAGAGGGTTTCTTTGGGATTAAAGTGAATCAATTCATCAGATTGGAACTGGATTAGGTTTAGGCTCCAAAGGAAGGCCATGATCGAAGAGGAATTGGGGAAGATCAGGGTCTGGAGGATCCCTATCGCCATTATTACGCAGAGTTCCAGGGACAGTTTTTATGTTATCTTTTGTCATCCTGGGAGCCAAGAGATGGCTGTCTCTGGCCCAGGCTTGACTTCGATGACAAGCATGAACATCTAAGACTCCGGAATTCCATGAATGGCGGTCATCGTATAGCTCTACTTTGTCCCGGAGGCCAAGGGATGGTCTGTCCCTGGCTCTGGAATAAGCATAGAGAGCATTTTGAAAACCCGGCAAATCAACAGACTATTGACCAAACTGGGGAGGGGGATAGCATGCTATAAAATCAAAATAAGGCAGAAGACATGGGGGATGGCAACAAGGCTTCAGAGAGACGAACAGCAGGCGTCAACTGCAAACTGTCATATCCATTCATTCAACACTGATACTCCGCCTGACTCATACATCAGAGGAGATACACAGGAAGAAAGCAACAGCAATACATCATCCTATCGATACGAAACCGGTTACAGCACTGCAGGGCACATCAGAGGAAGAGGAAAGAGAAACAATCGAAATTAAGAACATGAACTACAGAAAAGGGGGGGAGGGCAGAGCATTGACTCCTCTCCCTCCCCGGGTGCCCACCTTCGATAGGCCTCGACTTCCCTTCTCTGCTTTTCTTTTCTCTTCTCTGTCTCTCGCTCTTTTCTTTCTTTCTGGAGAAGGTAGGTTCTCGCTTGCCAAAACCCTTGCTTGCCTCTTCGCCCTCTCCCCTGCTTCTTCGAATGAGTGGGTTTTTTATATACCCAGCCCTTCCTGACCTCTCGGCTGATGGAAGTCGATGTGCCTTCTCACCTTCACGGCGCGCATCAGTCTAGTGTGGCAGCTCCCGGCGCGCTAGGTGGCATTAGTAGAGTATCCCGGCGTCGCTCTTTCGTGAGCCCATTTGGCAGGCCCATTTAGGGCTTCTAAACCTCACATATGCCTTGGCCTTTCTTAGTCCGTCAAATATATATATATCAGAACCGGAGAGGGCCCTTTATTGGTGGCATAGCTTTTATTGAGATCATCTTGAGATTTCATCAGTCGGTGGACCGAAATTTCATCAGCATTGTCATCTGAACGATGACAAAATCGGGTATCATTTCATCAGCATTGTCACCTGAATGATGACAAGATAGGATAACATTTTTAGCCTGGTACAGTTCTTCCTCCGTTCTGACTTTGCAGGAGTCTTTAAAATCTTTATTTGCTGGCTCTGGCTTCATCTTTGTCTGCTCATATCTTATCAGTCAAGTGACTGCTACTTTATCAGTGCTGCCGTCTGGCCGACGACGACACAGGATATCAGCTTGGCCTGAAGAGGCTTCAGCCGGGCAGATGGTTGACGAGCTTCCCCATCAATCTTTCGCTGCGAGTCTGATGTTCTTTTCAATTCCGTTTCCGCCCTTGATCATTTTCAAGGTGTCAACAAATGCCCCCCACCTGCGGACGGCGTAAGCCCAAAGCAAGCGGCACGGGGTCCGCAGGTGCCTTTTTAGCATTCGAGGGTATCTTCCTCGATTTCTCTTTGACATTGTCCTTCAGCTTGACCATGTTGCTGTAGCAATATTATGCACACATACTTTTTATTTCTATGCTCTTTTCTAATGAGTTTTCTTTTCTTTTCAGCACTTTCGAAACCTTCTCGGCACGAGGGTCACAGGCTTCTCGGCGCGAGGTTGGGCTGCTTCTCGGTGCGGCCACCTTACAGGTTCTTGGCGCTCCCTGACTCGGCACGGCCCCTCTCGGCTCGTCCCCTTTGCAGGGTTCTCGGCGCGTGTTTTTCTTCCTGTCGAAGGGGGTTCTCGGAGCGCATTGTTTCACGCCAAGAAGCCTCTCCTCCTTCTCCTATTTAACCCTCCGAGATGGTTTTTTTACCCTCATTTTCATCTGCCCCTTCTCTCTCTTCATATCGGCGGCGGCGGTGGGCTTCCCCCTCCGAGAACCTTGGTTAATCCCCCCTTTCGACCGATTTCTTCTCGGGGTAGGTTCACTATATGGGACTAAGTCCCATTTTATGTTCGGGATCACTCCCTCTTGGTGGGTGATTCCCTATTTTTCTTGGGCAGACTCCAGACAAGAGGGGATGCTGCCGAAATTTATCAAAAATTGTTTATCTCATCATTACATGCCCATTCATCCTCCCGATGCTTATCTTCTCATCTTTCCCTGATTGCAGGTGCTGACATGGCTTCCGGCTCTTCTGCTGCGGCTTCCATGACTGTGGGGGCGAGTTCATCGGCTCAGCCGGACATATCTCGGGCTTCAGTCAACTGGCTGAATGTGAACAGCCTGAGCTTTGGCTATAACCAAATCGCTACTGTCGACGAGTCCTCTGATTCTGAGACTGACACAGTGCCGTCTTCTGGGGTCTATTCTTCCATAGAAGGTATTGATTTCAGAAGGGCTGCTGACTACCGTCCGGACCTGCCGAAGGATCGTCATCTGCTGCCATTTATCCGGACCTTCACCATAGGCGGAATAAGGGATCTTCTGCTTGCTCGGTCTGTGGAAGCGGCAATACTTGCTGACAGAGACAGCATGAAGGGTTCTGTTTATCGTGCCCAAGCTATATATCTTTCGGGCGAGCAGCGGAACTGGAATGTCGTACTGGGTATTTCTGAATTAGAGCCGGAGAAGAAAATGTTGATCCGGGCTCCAGAGTTCACCCCGGCGAGGTGGGACCATGCAGCCGGTCGCGTCCACTGGGAAAAGACCAACTTCAGACTTTTTCTAGCACCTGTGAAGTGGGGTTACAGGGACGAGCCATTTATTCTGAACTGTCTGGCCGTTCAATTTAAATATCAGCCAGCTACCGGCTGGTTTGGAGATGCTAAAGTGACAGATGCTCATCTCTTCAGGGTAGGGGCAGTGGAATTCACAGAATTTGTCCTGAAGGACTACGCCCCTTTACTGATTAGAGCTGGGGTCTACCATAGTGTATTCGCCTCCAGATTCCGCTATCCCATCTCTCGGGGACTATGTTGTGGCATGTTTGAAGTATTCTGCCCACAGTTTAACACATTCTACACAGCAGAGGGCGAAACATCTCTCGACCTCTAGAGTCTTTCGCAGCTCTCAGGTCTGCCTATTGATGGGGAGCCATACGAGGAGGTTTGCCTGGATGACTCTGTAAAGGACGCCTTCGATGGAGAGGGCCGATATTCTTTCGGCTATGCATATCGGTATTTAATGAAAGCTTATCGTACCATTTGTCTGGCTTACAGCCGGGGATCCTCCAAAGGCTATCAACCCCGGGAAAAGAGCAACAGGTTGAGAGTCCGTGTAGGACAATGGATACGATACTTCTTCGGGGGTCCCTTGAAGTATGCGGACTTCCCTTCTGTGAGACCGACTTCTAGCAAGCAAATCAGGGCCCCTCGTTACAAATCAGCACTGCCAGCTTCACTGCACCGAGAAGGTGCAGACGGCCCGAACCCAGCAGGGGTTGACCCTATCACTCACTGTGCAGCTTATCTGACTTTTTGGCTGTGCACCTTCGCTCTTCCTCAAGGGGACGAGACGACTATCAGGCCGGAGGCTATATACCCGGCCTGTCAGATGGCCTGGGGGATGAGGCTGTCTCTGTGCCCAGTGGCTTAGTGCTTAATTTACAAATCATTGGGGGATTTGCATAGACATCGGGTTCCCCGCTCCTTAAGGACTGTGGGCCCATTTCATTTTTTTAATGCCTGGGTCTGCAGTATTTTCCCCGAGCTGGCCCCGAGGACTTTACAGTCGGACACATTGCTTCCTCGGATGATCAAATTCGCTAGCGCCGAACCTGGTCCTTTCTCAGAGCAGGTGTTTAAGATAAGAGGCAGGTTGATAAAAGTGCCTATAGACGCTCCTGGCGGCATTCATTTTTGGAGCTTGGCAGCAGGTTCGGCTCCTTTAGTGGACCCTCAGAGGGAATGCAAAATGGAGGAGGTAGAAACTTATGTCCATCCTGTTTCGGGGGTCAACGCCACCCGACCCATATTAGAACCAGAACTGGTCAGGTGGTCTATGGCTATTCGGCCCAGTGTATTGGTCTTCAGGAAGGGAGGCTTGCTCATCTTGGAGCCCTATTATCCATTCCGTTTCAGCAGAAACTTTGGCTATGATCAGCATATTCCTCCATCGGTTGCCCAGTTTCCTTTGGATAGCCGTGCCAAGCATGGGTCCACCATTGCCAGTGACGGTCGAACATGGTGGGATTTCTTTCATCGCCGAGAGGGCGTAACTTTCAGGGTCCCGACCGTTTCTAATTGTATTCCCCGTGTCACATCAGAATACATTAAGTGGTGGAATACACGCACCAACTTCTATAAAGATGGCAGAGGCGCCTTTTGGGACGTGACCGAGCGCTCTTTCTTAAAGCGGCAATCAGGGCCTATGTTTGAAATTGATGAGGTCCATCTGAAAAGGCTCTATCCACAGCACCAGAAGGAGGCGAAAACATATGTTGCCACGCGTCGGTCTTTGAAAGAGGAAGGTTCTGAACCACCCACTCCTGTCTTCTCTGAAATTAATGAAGATGCTTTTACAAAGGATCTGAGGCAGTTGGGCCATATAGGGGGTGTTCATTTGGATGTACAATATCCGTTCCCCCCAGAGGAACCTCTCCCGACAGCAGCCCCATGGAGGGGTCCGGTGGACAGGTTTCACCCTTATAGGACGTTTGTGCGGAGGGAAGACCGCACCCAGACATATTATCAGCACACTTCTTGGCTTTTTGTACTGCTAAATATTCACGGGCTATCAATGGATAACCCAATAACTGGCATTCTGAATAAACCGTTTTTGTTTCTTTTCATTATCTCGACAGCTGGTGTATGGATTATCTCGGCCTGTTTCATTGCCTCGACTTCCATGGACATAAAGACTTGGCTGCCTTGACAGAGAAGTGCCAGACCATTGGTGACATATGCTGGCTCATGAAGGAGGCTGCTTCCCGATCGAAGGAGGTGGCTTATCTGTATTGGCCGCTTTCCACATTTTATGATGGCCCAACAGGTATGACCCTTCCTGTGCGCTCATGGCATCTTTCTTTCATTGCTATATTCTGCATCTGTCGACTATGACTGCCTTTCTTGTGTCTTGCACAGATAGACCAGACATAAAGCGGCAGGGACTTTATAGGAAGATCATTGCTCAAGCTGAGAAGCCTGCTTACTTTGAAATTCCTGCAGCGGCACCTACGACCACTCCCTTGCCTCCGGGCAAGAAGAGGAAGCCTTCTGTGGTGAAAGCTGCAGTTGCCAAGGCCAAGAGGGCCAAGGTTGTTCGGGTCCAGCAGTCGGCTCCGGTTGTGACGGATGCCGGAACCCCTCTTCTAGACATCCCCTCTTTTGACGAGTTCAGGTCTCAGAGGGAGGCCGCTCAGGAACCTACCGAGAGTGGCGGTAATAGCTTGTAGATGCAATCTTCATTGTCTTCTTGACTGATCTTTTAAGGAGTTCTTCGAGACTGAGCTTCTCTTTATCTGATACAACCCAGGAGTAGGTTGCAGTGCCTGTAGAAAGGGACACGAGGCTGCCTTCTCCTACCCCGGCTGGCGAGGAGGAGGGTAAATGTGCTTTCTCATCTTTTTCTGTATACTTCCATTTTTTTGTTATATCCTTCAGAGGTTCTCTTTTGTTGAGGTGGCAGTCGGGGAGCAGACTGAGGCCATGATAGCAGTGGGAGAGTCGCCTCAGCCGCAGGAGGGTGACAGGACTCAAACAAAATGGAGCATTATTCCGACCAGACGCATAATCACCCGGTCTGCATCCCGGTATGCTCTAGAGGTGACCCCGCAGCATATAGCTAGAGTGGAGATATCCTCGGGTAGCTCCGAGACCGTTTCTGATAATGCGGAGGAAGTGACTTTCAGCGGCAGTGAGGAGGATGTCTCTAAATCAGAAGCCTTGCCCGTGCTTGCAAAAGGTCTTCCACCATTCCCGCCTTCCAAGCTGCTGGTGTTGTCTTCCGAAGAGGATTTGCAAGAAGAGTTTGCCGGGCTTGACACCGAGATTGACATAACCCCTCCGTTTGCTGCTTCAACTACGGAGCTTTCTCCCCTTTTGTCTCATTTCGAGGGTGTAGACCACGCCTTAAAGGTAAGCTTCCTTTTTTTTTGTTTGCTGTTCTATTTATTTTCTCTCATTCATTGCTGAAGGTCATTCTGCTTTGTCCTCAGGACCCTATCATCACCAGCTCAGACGCGGCCGCAGTTTCTATGGATGTTTCATCTGCAGACTTGGTCATTATCCCTGCTTTACCTTTAACTTGCATGGGAATTTCTGAGGTTATTCGCCCTGTGCCAGTAAGAATACAATCTTCAACTGACTTAACATCATTGGACTTGGGGGCATCAGGAGAGATTTCTGTCCCTGTCAGGGCCTCAGATTTTAGAGCCGAAGCAGACCCAGCCAGGAGCTCTGCTTTTATACCGGTCGCAGTAATGTCCATTGCGCCCGAGTCAGCAGTCCCTGCCATAGTGGCTATAGAGACTGGATTTCTGCCTCCACAGACTAGGGCACCTTCGTCTCCATTACCAGAAAGAGTAGTTGAAGATGAAGCCCCCATTCAGGAGACCCATGAAGAGATAGCTCCCTCATTTATTGATTCTCCTCCTACGGGTGTTCAAGCCATAACTCCTGAGGCAGCGGTAGCAGAGGAGTCTTCAGCTCAACAGGAGAGTATAGAGAGGGACCAGCCAGCTCTCCCAGCAGATTTGTCATCTTCGTCCTCCCGGTCGGCTATTGCGCTGTGGGCGGACATTGATAGTGAAGTGACCTTTGAAGTGATCCCCTCCGCTTCTTTTGGCTTCGCATCGTCTGAGAGCTTTGTCTGGCAGAACCTGGATATGCTGCGCCAGCTGGTAGAATCTCAGCCTGACTTGACACATTTGCAGCTGAAGGAAATTGCTGATCGCTTCACTGCCGGCCTGCAGGCCATGGGCTGCCCTTTGGACATATGGGTTCAGCGTGTTCTGCTTCTACTGAAATTCGTGCATCGAAGGGATTTCCTAGCACGGACTATGACCGACAAGCTGACGGCATTGAAGTTGCAGAGGTCAGAGTGTAAATCTGAGATGGAGAAGCTGACGCTTGCCCTTGACGAACGCCAGGCTGAGCTACAGAGTGTTGTTCAGCGGGAGGAAGCTGTCTAGGACCGGATAGCCATTCTGGAAGCGGAACTCGCTGGACTTCGAGCTGAGCTACAACAATTATCCTTTATTCGACCACAGTCCACCGAGGAGGTGGCCTTGTTGGAGGGACGGGTGATGTCTCTCCAGGGTATGTCCGTGAAGCTTCAGGAAGAGGAGGCGCGCCTTCACGAGCTAAGAGCCGCTCCCGATGTGGGTCTTTTGGCCTTTGAAGATATCTTCCGGCGGCCTTGAATTATCTCTTCTTTGTTTTCTTCTGCCCTTTTTTGTGATACAGCGTCCCCTCGGGGCTCTTTGTGTACTCCTCTTTTAGTGAAAAGGAATCTTCGGATTCATGTGTATCCATCATCTTTTCTATGTGGTTTCATCACTTTGGGAAGTGGGGTAGTGGTTCTAGCAGTTCCTCCTGTGAATGGCCCGTACCTGGCAGGAGAGCGTCCATCCCTTCATAGAAAGGATGGGGAACTTGCTCCACCGCGTGACGACATCCGGGGGGCGTGCTTAAACCGAATTTTGTTGGTAGTAGCAAACGTCTTCTTTGGCCATATGTGCCGCAAGGGAGACTGTTTACGGGAATGTGAATGGAAAGGCCTAGAGCATCATCCGGAACGGGCGAATGGTCCATCCCGGGGAGGTTTCAGAGCCAGTCGGGGCAGTGTGCCACTGGGCCGGTGCATGATTTCATCATCAATATTGGGCTCATATTGATGCAACGAAGTTTTATAGGTTTCATCAGAATAGACGTAAGGTCTAGACTGGATAGGGTTACCTCAGGTAGGACTTTGAAGGTCCGTGATTTTCGTTAGGACAGATGTAAGGTCTGAACCAGATGGGGTTTCATCATTGATCGGGCGGGGTGCCGGTCGATCAATAGCTGGTTTCATCATCGACATTGGGTTTATATTGATGCAAAGAAGTTTCATAGGTTTCATCAGAATAGACGTAAGGTCTAGACTGGATAGGATTTTATCATTGATCGGGCGGGGTGCCAGTCGATCAATAGCTGGTTTTATCATCGATATTGGGTTTATATTGATGCAAAGAAGTTTCATAGGTTTCATCAGAATAGACGTAAGGTCTAAACTGGACAGGGTTTCATCATTGATCGGGCGAGATGCCGGTCGATCAATAACTGGTTTCATCATTGATATTGGGTTTATATCGATGCAAGGAAATTTCATAGGTTTCATCAGAATAGACGTAAGGTCTAAACTTGGGAGGTTTGATCGCATGTGGGACTTTGCTAAGCAATACGTAGGTTTCATCAGGATAGACGTATGGTCTAAACTGGATAGGTTTCATCATTGATCAGGCAATGTGCCAATCAACCAAAGGAAGGTTTAAGGGTTTCATCAGGACAGACGGAAGGTCTGAGCTGGCCAGGCTTTATCAGAATGGTGATGGGTTTCATTGTCGGAGGGACATTTGCAAGAGGATATGCAGATTATATCAGGGTAAACGTAAGGTCTGCCCTGGAAAGGTTTCATCGTTGACCGGGCAAGGAGCCGATCGGTTTAATGGAAGGCCTTATCAAGGGAAGGAAGTATGGAATTTCTCAGAATTACCACATTACTGGCCCAGGCGCCCTTTCGGGTTTTCACCGGAGCCAGCCCCCTCTTACTTTTGCCCACGCGCCCTTTCGGGTTTTCACGTGGCGGGGTACCCGATTTTGCCTGCAGTGCCCTTTTGGGTTTTCACCACAGCCAGGTTTTAGCCATTCTTGCCCTTGTCCAGAATGCCTGAACAAGTCTGGCGGCGTATCTCTATTTTTAACCCCACTTTTTCATATATATATATTTTGTATTCTTTCTCTTTTCCTTTGTCATTGTCTTTCCTAGAACTAGAACTTTCATTCTATGGACCATGGGGCCATATGTTTATTGTGGATACATGATCATTGATGTGGGTGTCAACATCAATGCAAAGGGGAATAGGGTTTCATGATCTATCCAGACGAAAGGTCCAAATTGATTTAGAGGATATAGATAGCAGCTCGGGCACGAAGCCATTTGCTGGAAATGTGAGTTTCATCGTTAATATAAGGTTTGACACTAACGCAAAGGAATAGAGTTTCATGATCTATCCAGACGAAGGGTCTGAATTGATTCAAACAGCTGTGTCGTGTTTGTCAGGGCAGACGGAAGGTCTACCCTGGATGGGTTTTAGCATCGATCAGGCAGTCTGCCAACCGATCAATAGCAGATTTCATCATTGGTATTGGGCTCATACCAATGCAAAGGTTTCATATGTTTCATCAGGATAGACGTAAGGTCTAAACCGGACAGGTTTCATCGTCGATCGGGCAGTGCACCAATCGATCAACAGCAGGTTTCATCATTGGTACCCGGTTCATACCAATGCAAGGATTTCATATGTTTCATCGGGATAGACATAAGGTCTAAACCGAATAGGTTTTATCGTTGATCGGGCAGGATGCCAGTCGATCAATAGCAGGTTTCATCATTGGTACCGGGTTCATACCAATGCAAGGATTTCATATGTTTCATCGGGATAGACGTAAGGTCTAAACCGGACAGGTTTCATCGTTGATCGGGCAGTATGCCAATCGATCAATGGCAGGTTTCATCATCAGTATTGGGTTTATACCAATGCAAGGATTTCATAGGTTTCATCAGGATAGACGTAAGGTCTAAACCGGATAGGTTTCATCGTTGATCGGGTAGTGCGCCAGTCGATCAATGGCAGGTTTCATCACGGTGAGACATAGGATAAGTTTCGTCAGAATAGATGTAAGATCTAAACTGGGTAGGTTTTACCGTGGTGGGTCTTAGACAAAAATAAGTGGAAGTGTTTTATCAGAACAGACGGAAGGTCTATCCCGAGGTGGGCCCCTTTTTTTAGCATTGATCGAGGCAATATGCCTTGTGATCAACGGGGTTTCATCGTCAGGTGGGACTTTATGATGATCATCCTTCTCAGAGTTTTATCAGGCAGGGTGAAAAAGGGAACTTTAAATTACCACGTTACTGGCTTAAGCGCCCTTTCGGGTTTTCGCCGGAGTCAGCCCCCTCTTGCTTTTGCCCATGCACCCTTTCAGGTTTTCACGTGGCGGGGTACCCGATTTTGCCTGCAGTGCCCTTTCAGGTTTTCACCACAGCTGGGTTTTGGGCCATTTTTACCCTTGTCCCTAATATAGGAGCAAGTCTGGCGGGGTATCTCTATTTTTAACCCCATTTTTACTTTCTTTTATTCTTTCTTCTTCCTTCCTCTCTTTTTTTAGAGGGTGACAGGTCGGAATGCCACTAGATCAGGATAAGGGTAGCTTGGCAAGGACGGAGTGCCGCTAGATCAAGAAAGGGGTAGCTCGGCTAGGGCGAAGTGTCACTAGACCAAGAAAAGGGTAGCTCGGTTAGGGCGGAGTGCCGCTAGACCAAGAAAGGGGTAGCTTGGCTAGGGCGGAGTGCCGCTAGACCAAGAAAGGGGTAGCTTGGCTAGGGCGGGGTGCCGCTAGACCAAGAAAGGGGTAGCTTGGCTAGGGCGGAGTGCCGCTAGACCAAGAAAGGGGTAGCTCGGCTAGGGCGGAGTGCCGCTAGACCAAGAAAAGGGTAGTTTGGCTAGGGCGGAGTGCCGCTAGACCAAGAAAGGGGTAGCTCGGCTAGGGCGGAGTACCGCTAGAACAAGAAAAGGGTAGTTTTGCCTGATCACTCGGGGAATGTCGGTTGTGCTGCATGATACAGCTTTAGATGTCTTCCGTTCAGTGGTGAGAATTGAATTTCCCCTCGATGGTTGATAACCACGTAGGCTCCTCCTTCGTAGACCCTCTGTATCACATAAGGACCTTCCCATGTTGGGTCCCGTAGTGCAGGAACACGGATCTAGAGGGGGGGTGAATAGATCCTTCTACTAAAAACTATGTCCAATTAAAACACAACTAGCACACAGCGGAATATAAAAGATTGAGTAGATTGATCTAAACAGGTTTAAACTAGATTCACTCAATTCTCACCGAGCTCACACGATTGCACAAACAGATAGGATAGTGAACATACAATCACAAGAAACAAACCACAAGACACGGTGATTTTTAAGGTGGTTCGGGACCTCGACGGGCTCCCTACGTCCACCCCTCACCAAACCGGTGAGGCTTCACTACACGCTACAAAATGTAGCAACACGGGGACGAACCCCAACACACACACACTGCTTTCGCAGCAATACACACACACGAGGCCTTGCCTCAAACTGCTGCCACAGCAGCACACACAGACACATACACACACACACACACACACACACACACACACACACACACACACACACACACACACGTTGGGGAACACACCCCGAACAATATACCTTACACGGAGATACAACTCCGTCCACACACACGTAGGGTAATGCCTACACAAACACACGGGAGAAAACTCCCAACAACACACACGGATATACTCCGCACAAATCGACACACATAAGACCACACACACACTCGGAGACCCCTTTCTCCGAACACCCACACAAAATATTCTGTCAAATGTATATGTAACAATCACAAATATATGCTATGACCTTCCACACAAATTCTATAAATGTAAACTAGAAGAATGCATCAAGTATAAGGCTCCCCCTTCTTCAACAAAATCTGATCCTCCTTGCTCTTTAACAGATGATCATAATCTTGACATCATCTTCTTCCTTTCATCTAGCCGCTTCTCTTATCCTTATTCCAATCTCCTCTCTTCACCTGAAAGAGTAGATAGACATAATGAGTTCAATCTTTAAGCTAATCTCAAACAAGAATATAGACATGAATGGTTTAGAGATTCCCCTCTTCATCTTCATCCTATATAGGGATCACATGAGCATTAGGATTGTTGAATCACACAATTCGCAGCTCATATATATGTATGCAAGAGAGAGTGGATATAAGATTTATAAAACCATCCTAAGATGTCTTAAAGTAGATATTCATGCTCTATCAACAACAACGATTTCGAGAAATCAGAATGAAGAAGATGTTGCAGTGATTAGAGCTCCCCCTTTCTCTCCTTTGAACATATTTGAATGCTTCTAAAGTATGAAACCTGTTCTTGAAGAAGAATGATTGATTCTTGCGTGGATGATGCTTGTAGCATGAATTTCTTCGCAGCTTGTGGCAGAGGAATGGATGAGGACGTGAAACCTTGTTCTTCCCTTCATACACAAGCTCAAAACATGGTGGAAGAAGCCTTGGAGCTGCTACCTACGACCTGCACACACAAGGGTTAGAAGAAAACGATTTTTAGATCTAGCATCCTCTTCCTTAGGGTTTACAACCCAAGAGTTGTATATAAGTGTTTAGAATGGTCAAGGAACAGCTTGGAGACCAGATCCACGAATTAGGGAGACATATAGGGCATTAGGAATTGATTGGTAGGACTTTTGGGGCAAGAAAACGGCGGTCAAACATGGTGGCTGGGCGTCCAACCGGAAGGGGTCGACCCCAGGGTCGACCCTCGGGCACACCGAAGCCAAACAGAACCAAAAAATCGGTTCTGGGTTACATGGGTCGACCCCAGGGTCGACCCATTCAATGGGTCGACCCCAGGGGTCGACCCTCATGCTTCCAGAACCCAAACAGAACCTGTTTTAAGGTTCTGGGTTACAGGGGTCGACCCCAGGGTCGACCCACGGGTCGACCCCTTTCAGCAGGTTTCAAAAAAAAACAGCTTTGAGTGCTCCGGCGATAGGAATTAATTCTCCTAGCTCCGAACTCCGATCGAAGCAAGATCAGAGGCGTTGGAAAGAGGACTCACAGAGCTACAACATATAATTTTTATGGGGAGATCCAACGGTGGGATTGAAAATGGTAAAGATTGTAAGATAGTTTGAGTTTGAAAAATAACAAAAACCTCTATCAAACCAAAGGGAAACAATTGATTAAATGTTACCATAATCCCATGAAGATCAACCACGATTTTTCAACCTAAAAAACATGATAAAGCAAGATGTTAGTTGACAATTAAGATCTTTACATCAAGCATTAATACTATGACCAAGTTCACAGTAAATTGCTTTTCCAAGAGTGAATGATGAACGAGATATCCATTTAAATCCACATAACAACACTTACCTCATTGTTTTACCTGAATTCACATTTCTTGTTGATTGGTTGAATCATTCATACACATAGTCATGAAATTCAAAATCTCATTCTCTATAGACTGATGGTATGCATGTGGAATTCAAAGAGTAAGGAGTCAAGCCACATAGAACAATATTGAGTCACATTCAATTTGATCATCATCCAAGCTTTCAAACCACAGATCATTACCTTGGGGGAAAGCAATGATATTTACATCTCAATCATTCATTTAGCATTACCAAAGTACACATTCATGATGAGAGACTCAATATGACATGATGCTTAATATGAGAGACTCAATATGACATGATGCTCAAAAAGACATTTATCCAAGTGTGTTTTTCAAAACAATCTCACCAAGTGTAGAGATAATGTATATGCAATTGTTTGTGCTAACCTCAAAGCACATATGCATCCACATGATGATAAGCCTTGTAGAATTACAATTCATCCACATGATGATAATCCTTTTAGAATTACAATGCATCCACATGATGATATCCCAATAGAGATAGTTTATGATCATTTCCACAACCAGTTCAAGTGAAGAGCATTCACGCGCAGGGCTAAGCAACAAAGGCATTTTGTAATCATCAAAATTACATACACAACAATCTCCCCCATTTTGATGATGACAAAATATTATGCTATAATGCTCTCTCCCCCTTTGACATAATCAGAAATGGGGATCATGATGGGAAATCCAGAATGGCAAGAACCTTTGGACGACTGGAGTATAAAGAGAACCAATGAGCACAATATGCATGAACGAATTGCAGAACTGTGGGATACCAAATGTTGAAATGAACCTCTTATACCAATTGTCTGATACCAATTGTGGAAAGTGGAAATGCAAAGGTGCACGAGTTACAGCAATTGGAATGGTGTATGGCATGAACTATGATGAGCAAGCAAACAAGCACTCTAACACCCTTAGAAGGGTATGGACTCATGCACGTCCTGATGACTTAAGCAGATAAGATCTCATGCAAAGCTCCCCCTTAGTCATAGACACATTTGAAGACTATTTTTGATATTCAAATTTTTGATTTTTAGTTTTCTTGTGAGATGCATGAAACATGATGTATGAAAATGATGAGACAAGACATGACATGCATACAATATAATCAAGCAGATATCTATAGATACATGCAACATAACTCCTTCACAAGAAGTGATACCAATTGATATTCAGTGAGGGGATAGGTGTAAGAAAACTGCAAATGAGTCATTAAGTTCAGAATGCTCATGGTGACACCTAGAGGATTGTGCAGATAAATAGGAGAAGATGTACAGCAGGTCATTGTAATTAATCAAATTTTCAGAATACATATCAAATCAAATTACCATGTGCAAGTGAGTAACGTGAGAATGAAGTTTAGCCATATGGATAACTAGATTTTCAAGTAAACACAATAGTAACTGTACAGACTACATTTCAATGTAGAGAACAGCGTATTGGAGGCTTCACTCTACCTCAATCGAATATATCACCAGAAATTTTCATACTGACAATCTGAATTTTTCTAAGAAGGATCAGGTTCAACTTAATTCCTTTTTACGCGAGGAGACACATGGAGCTCATGCCAGAATCCCCGGTTACTCAGAATACTGAACCTTGTCACCTCATTTGAACAGAGATACTGTAGTCAACACTTTTCAGAAATGAACCACATCACGTCTCAGGTGACATGTGCCCAGTTTACTCAGTGAGACTTAGCATTGCTCTGCCTTTTATTTCAACCATTTTTTATGTGGAGGTAGGCAGCTTTTTCCTCAACTGTCTCTTACCATCCATGCAGCAAGTTGAATTACTTCAGAGTGTTAAAATGAAATTCCTATATCTTTATGAATAACACTCAATTTCACAAAAAAGTGCATGAAGTGTACGAATTTGATTTAGCATGTATGGAGAAAATTTAACTCATAACAAGATAGTGTAGCTCCCCCTATGTAAATGCAATAAGCATGAAATGCTCCCCATAAGAGTTTGACATTAAGCACACTTGTTAAGACTCAGATGCAACATTATTTAACAATGTAGTAAACGGTCTTAGAAGTTTCAAGGAAGGGGTTGAATAGCATATAATAACATGTAAGCATACAATGGAGATATGCATATGCAATGCAAAATGAAAAGATAGGCACTATATGCATGCTAGGAATGTCAACTATGCAACACGACACACGATGGGCTTCATCTCCCAAAAATATATGTGAATGATATGCATAGAATGATATGAAAAAATGTAATGTGATGCACGATTCTAGATTTCACATGACACTCCATATACACCTAATGCAACTGATGCAGGACATGCATTACCAAATGTTAACATGTGAGGACACACTTTTATTCTGAAAAGAGAATTCAGAAAATTCATGCAAAGCATCAAAATCTTCACATGTGAGCATTTCTTGAAAACATTTGTGCTTATATCCAAAAAGATGAGTGGCACATTGGTAAAGACCATGGATCATTGATCAACTTCAGTTCTCAAGATGTTCAGCCACAACCACAATATCATCACGCTGAGAGAATGGGAAAATATTATCTTCAAAATTTTCAGCATGCAAAACTCCCCCATAATCATTGCATGATTTCATAAAATTCATTTAAGTTGGATGCCATGTGCATAGATGATTCATGGTACCGGGCGGAGGAATGTTCTCACGCATGGTGATAGCTTTCAGACAGGCTTGACCTGCCCTTCCACATGTCACCATTTTATATACCATGTAATCATTGAAATGATGATCAGAAAAATACAATACATTCTCATATGACATCGGGGGTTTAGAAAAAGACATTCAATGGCTACACTCTCATATATACTGCTTAGATGTTTCAATACCATTCAGCCAAACATTCATTTTCTCACCTTTACCTTTATTTACACTTTCAGATTCTTTACTTTATTTCGCTTGTTGTCATCTTCATCAACAAGCTCCTTTCTTTCTATCCTGCAAGAATTAGGATGATATCAGCCAAAGGAGTTCCATTGAGATCCCAAATTCACATCTTATAGATAGCAGCATGTAAGGTTACCAAAAAGACGAAGAACCCCATGTCAAAACCCTTCCAAAACTCCTTAGGATAAGAAGAGAAACTCTAAGGGTAATGGGGTTAAAACTCAAACCAATCGGACCTCAAGATGGGTATTTCAAAACCCAAAGTGTAGACCTATTCTAGATCTAGGCACATGATGATACATTCAATCGTTTGAATTCTTACCATGATTTCAAGGGTTGATGGTCATAATCAAACCTGCACTGTAAAGAGCTCAATTCATGTCAATAGTAAGCCAATGCATATGAAGAAACTAACTGCAAGGCTTTTCATCACATATGACTCTCTCTCTCTCTCTCAACCTATAATATTAGAGACTCAATTGCATGTCAATTTCAATTCAATACAAGTGAGAAGCCCAATTTCAGTACTTTTCTTCTACAAGACAATCTCTTCAAACAAATCAGTGTGAAATCAAGGACAAACCCATGTTTACCAAAGTATTACACCAAAGACTGGTCAAGTCGACTTAGGCCTCAACAAATGTCGACTTGAAGCACCCAAGACCACGGATTGGCCTTACGGCATTCTCCTATCAAAGTTCTTATATTGCAGACTTGAGTATCCAAGCTTCCTTAGATCTTTGGAGTTTGGCAACACTTGAAGAAGAGCATTCCATGGCAATTCATTTTCTGTACTTGTGTCTTGACCATCCATCATCTTCCAAGCCTGCCACTTGGCCTCAAGACAATCCTGCAACAAGGTTCTCATTTGGTTGCTTTGAGTACCCAAACCTTCTTGGGTCCCAGATGATTAGTTGCACCTCTAGTGGGTGTCTTCCACAGTTTTTGGGCATACATATCATCAAAATACATTAAGGAGCAAACATTCATGGTATGCCCAAACTCACCACAATAATGACAACAACCAAGAGACTTCATAGAATTCTCATAAACATGACAATCAAATTTCTGTGATTTGGCATAAATGTTATCATTATTAGCATGGAAATTTTTCTTCTTCACAGCAGGATGAGCATGAAGTTTTTGTGGGTTTGTAAAAGTATAATTATTTTTGACTTTAAAATTCTTTCTTTCATTTGCTTGCCAACACTGTGACACATGGTGTCCTAGCTTTCCACATGTAAAACAACCACCCCTTTTTCTTTTGGAAACAAGTTCATTTTTGCATGCTTTCAAATCATCTGATTTCATCAAAAAGCACTCATGCATCATATGACCAAGTTCACCACAATAAAAACATGAGATTTTCTTTGTGGATGCATGTGTATGTGCAACAAGATTTTTCATGGCATTCATCGTGACACCAACAACATTTTTAGCCTTTTGATGCAAGTTTTGTTTCTTTTTCAGACTTTCATTTGATTGCTTTGTTGTTTGAGGAACAGATCGATTTGGAGACCCATTTGATGTGCTGGCTATATTTAAACTATGGACAAATGATGTGTAGATTTTATTTTCAAAGTTCTTTTTGTTCACAGGATTATAGCCCAACCCCTCTTTTTAGAAATTCACCTTAGTCCCTAATATCTTGTTCAGATTTTCTTCCCCATTCACAAACTTACACAAGGAAGTATTCCAATCAAGAATTTCTTTTTCAAGTGATGAAATATGCAATTCATAGGAAATGATCTCATTTTCACAAGAAATGACTTTTTCATTCAATTGAGCATTGATGGTTTGGTAGCTTTCCATCTTTTGTTCAAGCACATGCATCTTTTCACAATCATCAATTGCCAAACTTTTCCCTTTTTCAAAAGTAAGTAATTTTTTAGACATGATTGTGTTTTGATGTTTCAAATTTTCATTTTCAGATTTTAACAAATCATTTTCTTTTTCAAGAAACTTCATGCTGCATTCAACCAGAGATGTCTGAATTAATATAGCACTGTTTTCCTTTTTGAGTTCTTCATTCTCATTTGCAAGTTTATCATTCATAATCAATTCATTGCAAATATCATGATCAATAGAGTTTGACTCCATTTTGTTTCTTAGATCTTTTTCAGTTTTCTCCAATTGATCAATTGTGTTTTTGAGGGCAACATTTTTATTTCTCAAACAAGCAATGGTTTCTTTGTGACATTCAACATCATGCTCTAAAAGTTCATTGAAGTTAACAAGCTCAGAACATTTGTCACAAGAACCATTTTCATGGACCAAGTTTTCAGATTTCTTTTTCAATTTTCTATTTTCTGACTTGACTTTCTTATATTGTTTTGCCAACTCATCATAAGCTTCAACAAGATCGTCAAGATTAAATTCTTCAGATTCAGAATTTACCTCTTCTGCATTTTTGTCACTTTGTTGATCAGCATCATCAGCCATGAGACATTTTTATCTTTCCTTTTCTTGAGCTTTGATCAACCGGTCCATAAGCTCCTTTGCCGTCCTACAAGAAAATACAAATGGATACTTGTTAGTATTCACGGAAGCTTTCAATAAACTTAAAGTAGTAACATTATCATGATGCATCATTTTATCCTGCTTAGACCACTTGGTCTCATCTAGAGGTAATGTGTGTGGACCATGACAAATCAATTTCCAAAGACTAGGATTAATAGAATTGATCACCACACACAATTTACCTAGCCATGAATTAAAATTCAAACCAGTGAAGATTGGCAAACAGTTCATTGATATATGTTCAGTAGAAAAATTCATGATTGTGGAATGCACTGGGATCACTCTATAGATCGCAAGATCTAGGGACAATAGAGCCTTGCTCTGATACCAATTGTTGGGTCCCGTAGTGCAGGAACACGGATCTAGAGGGGGGGTGAATAGATCCTTCTACTAAAAACTATGTCCAATTAAAACACAACTAGCACACAGCGGAATATAAAAGATTGAGTAGATTGATCTAAACAGGTTTAAACTAGATTCACTCAATTCTCACCGAGCTCACACGATTGCACAAACAGATAGGATAGTGAACATACAATCACAAGAAACAAACCACAAGACACGGGGATTTTTAAGGTGGTTCGGGACCTCGACGGGCTCCCTACGTCCACCCCTCACCAAACCGGTGAGGCTTCACTACACGCTACAAAATGTAGCAACACGGGGACGAACCCCAACACACACACACTGCTTTCGCAGCAATACACACACACGAGGCCTTGCCTCAAACTGCTGCCACAGCAGCACACACACACACACACACACACACACACACACACACACACACACACACACACACACACACACACACACACACACACACACACACACACACGTTGGGGAACACACCCCGAACAATATACCTTACACGGAGATACAACTCCGTCCACACACACGTAGGGCAATGCCTACACAAACACACGGGAGAAAACTCCCAACAACACACACGGATATACTCCGCACAAATCGACACACATAAGACCACACACACACTCGGAGACCCCTTTCTCTGAACACCCACACAAAATATTCTGTCAAATGTATATGTAACAATCACAAATATATGCTATGACCTTCCACACAAATTCTATAAATGTAAACTAGAAGAATGCATCAAGTATAAGGCTCCCCCTTCTTCAACAAAATCTGATCCTCCTTGCTCTTTAACAGATGATCATAATCTTCTTCCTTTCCTCTAGCCGCTTCTCTTATCCTTATTCCAATCTCCTCTCTTCACCTGAAAGAGTAGATAGACATAATGAGTTCAATCTTTAAGCTAATCTCAAACAAGAATATAGACATGAATGGTTTAGAGATTCCCCTCTTCATCTTCATCCTATACAGGGATCACATGAGCATTAGGATTGTTGAATCACACAATTCGCAGCTCATATATATGTATGCAAGAGAGAGTGGATATAAGATTTATAAAACCATCCTAAGATGTCTTAAAGCAGATATTCATGCTCTATCAACAACAACGATTTCGAGAAATCAGAATGAAGAAGATGTTGCAGTGATTAGAGCTCCCCCTTTCTCTCCTTTGAACATATTTGAATGCTTCTGAAGTATGAAACCCGTTCTTGAAGAAGAATGATTGATTCTTGCGTGGATGATGCTTGTAGCATGAATTTCTTCGCAGCTTGTGGCAGAGGAATGGATGAGGACGTGAAACCTTGTTCTTCCCTTCATACACAAGCTCAAAACATGGTGGAAGAAGCCTTGGAGCTGCTACCTACGACCTGCACACACAAGGGTTAGAAGAAAATGATTTTCAGATCTAGCATCCTCTTCCTTAGGGTTTACAACCCAAGAGTTGTATATAAGTGTTTAGAATGGTCAAGGAACAGCTTGGAGACCAGATCCACGAATTAGGGAGACATATAGGGCATTAGGAATTGATTGGTAGGACTTTTGGGGCAAGAAAACGGCGGTCAAACATGGTGGCTGGGCGTCCAACCGGAAGGGGTCGACCCCAGGGTCGACCCTCGGGCACACCGAAGCCAAACAGAACCAAAAAATCGGTTCTGGGTTACATGGGTCGACCCCAGGGTCGACCCATTCAATGGGTCGACCCCAGGGGTCGACCCTCATGCTTCCAGAACCCAAACAGAACCTGTTTTAAGGTTCTGGGTTACAGGGGTCGACCCCAGGGTCGACCCACGGGTCGACCCCTTTCAGCAGGTTTCAAAAAAAAATAGCTTTAAGTGCTCCGGCGATAGGAATTAATTCTCCTAGCTCCGAACTCCGATCGAAGCAAGACCGGAGGCGTTGGAAAGAGGACTCACAGAGCTACAACATATAATTTTTATGGGGAGATCCAAGGGTGGGATTGAAAATGGTAAAGATTGTAAGACAGTTTGAGTTTGAAAAATAACAAAAACCTCTATCAAACCAAAGGGAAACAATTGATTAAATGTTACCATAATCCCATGAAGATCAACCACGATTTTTCAACCTAAAAAAAATGATAAAGCAAGATGTTAGTTGACAATTAAGATCTTTACATCAAGCATTAATACTATGACCAAGTTCACAGTAAATTGCTTTTCCAAGAGTGAATGATGAACGAGATATCCATTTAAATCCACATAACAACACTTACCTCATTGTTTTACCTGAATTCACATTTCTTGTTGATTGGTTGAATCATTCATACACATAGTCATGAAATTCAAAATCTCATTCTCTATAGACTGATGGTATGCATGTGGAATTCAAAGAGTAAGGAGTCAAGCCACATAGAACAATATTGAGTCACATTCAATTTGATCATCATCCAAGCTTTCAAACCACAGATCATTACCTTGGGGGAAAGCAATGATATTTGCATCTCAATCATTCATTTAGCATTACCAAAGTACACATTCATGATGAGAGACTCAATATGACATGATGCTTAATATGAGAGACTCAATATGACATGATGCTCAAAAAGACATTTATCCAAGTGTGTTTTTCAAAACAATCTCACCAAGTGTAGAGATAATGTATATGCAATTGTTTGTGCTAACCTCAAAGCACATATGCATCCACATGATGATAAGCCTTGTAGAATTACAATTCATCCACATGATGATAATCCTTTTAGAATTACAATGCATCCACATGATGATATCCCAATAGAGATAGTTTATGATCATTTCCACAACCAATTCAAGTGAAGAGCATTCATGCACAGGGCTAAGCAACAAAGGCATTTTGTAATCATCAAAATTACATACACAACATCCCAATTAGCATTCAACTTCCCTTTTGGGTTGGACGCCATGACTTCTCTTTTCTTGACCATGATGAGGTCACCTTTCTTGAATTCTCGTCCTCTTACGAGTTTGTTAAATGCATTAGCCATGCGGGCCTGATACATTTGGATATTCTTCTGAGCTTGGAGGCGTTTCTCTTCCAATTCAGCCAATTCTTCTAATCTTCTTTATGCATTGGTCTGTTCGCCACGGGCCAGGCCATATTGGACTGCCACTCTGAGTGACGGGACTTCCAGCTCTAGCGGAACCACTGCCTCTGAGCCGTATACCAGTGAGTATGGTGAGAACCCTATAGGTGTCTTGAAGATGGTGCGGTATGCCCACAGAGCTTCATACATATTTTCTTCCCAGTCCTTTTTATTGGAACTGACGACCTTGGCCAGCAGGGTGCAGAGAGTCTTGTTAAAGGCTTCTGCTAACCCGTTTGCCTGTGGATTGTAAGGGGTGGAAGTCCTCCACTCGATTTTATATTTCTCGGCAAGCCGATAGACCTTCTGATTTCTGAAATGGCTTCCGTTATCAGATATTATTCGGCTGGGGATTCCGAACTGGAAGATAATATTCTGCTTGATGAATCTAGCGACCAGCTCACCAGTCACTTCTCTTAATGCCACAGCCTCCGCCCATCGGGAGAAGTAATCTGTTATGGCTAGTATGTACTTATGTCCGGCCGAGGAAGTCGGCAGTGGCCCGACTACATCAGTTCCCCATTGTGCAAATGGCCAGCTGGGAATTGTAGGGTGCAGAGTCGTAGGAGGCCTTCTAGGCACAGTAGCATGCTCTTGACATTTTTGGCATGACTTTGCGAATTTACAGCAGTCTTCAAACATGGTGGGCCAATAGTAGCCCAGCTTCTTAATTTCTATCTTCATCTTGGGACCAGCCTGGTGGGCACCTGCTGTTCCGGCATGTACTTCTTTCATCGCCTGCCAAGCTTCCTCAGTGGACAGGCAGCGGAGCAGAATCTTCTTGCGTGCATCTGCCATTATTCAGAACAAAGTTCCATTCCTGTATTCATAAGAATCTTTGATTATCAGAAGTTTCATCTTTTCTTCTCTTTTCTGCGACAGCTGTTGGTGTAGAAACCACTGCAGCAGGTGCTGTCTCCAATCAGACGCATGTACCTTACTGATAGCAGCAACTTCATCTTCTTCGCGGCACCCTTCTAGCATACTGGGGACATGCCGCCGGTTCATAACAACAATGTTCAGTGTCTCATTTGGTTGGACTGCTAGTGAGCTGGCTAGCTTTGCCAGTGCATCAGCTTGGGCATTGTGCTCCCGGCCCACATGCTTGAGCTCAATATGATAGAATTTCGTGATAAGGCGCACAACTTTCTGGTGGTAGGGATTCAATTCTGGCTTCCGCACTTCGAACTCCCCTTGGATTTGTTTTATTATCAACATCGAATCCCCGAATACCTGAAGCATTTGGATACCCATGTTGAGGCTGATATGCAGACCGATTATCAGAGCTTCGTACTCAGCTTCATTATTGGTGCAGGGCTTGTTTATAGAACAGGAAGTATGCACGACCTCCCCTTCTGGCGACTTCAGCACAATACCGACCTCGGCCCGTATTCTGGTCTTTCCATCGGAGTCTATCTCTGTTCTAGACGCTCCGTCAAAGAATAGCTGCCACATAACTGGCCGAGCCTGGCAAACTTTGAGTGTCTCATCATCGGGTAACTCAGTCCCTAGCATGTCATTTTTCGGCACAGGATGCTCTGCGAAGAAATCAGCCATGGCCTATCCTTTTATCGCCCTCTGGGGTGTATAGGTAATATCAAATTCCATCAGGATCACTGCCCATTTGCCCAACCGGCCCTTTAGTACTGGCTGAGTCAATATGTATTTGAGCGGATCTGCTGCAGATATCAACCTGATTTCATGTGACAACATATAGTGTCGGAGCTTTTTGACAGCAAAGACTAGTGCCAAGCATGTCTTTTCTATGTAACTGTAACCTTCTTCAGTTCTAATCAGCCTCTTACTCAAGTAGTACAAGGCTTGTTCTTTGCCTTCTTCATTTATCTGTGCCAGCATTGCCCCTAGGGAACAGTGTGTGGCCACGATATACAGTATCAAGGGCCTGCCCTTAATTGGTGCCCCCAGCACTGGAGGGGTCTTGAGATATTCTTTCAGCTTATCAAAGGTGTCCTGACATCCATCGTCCCAGAGGAACGGTACATCTTTCATCATGAGCTTGTGAAAGGGGTGGCATCTTCCCGACAGATTCGATATAAATCGTCGGATATAGGCCAAACGCCCTTGCAGAGATCTTTGCTCGGGCAGACTCCTTGGTGGAGGGAGCTCCTGGATAGCCTTAATCTTGGATGGTCGATTTCAATGACCCTATGTCGGACGATGAACCCGAGGAATTTTCCACTGGACACGCCGAAGGCACATTTCATAGGATTCATCTTGAGTTCATATTTGCGCAGCCTCTGGAATATTATCCTCAGGTCTTGCAGATGGTCTTCTCTTCTGCTAGTTTTTACTACCAGATCATCAATGTAGCACTCTACTTTCTTGAAGAGCAAATCATCAAAGATCTTTGTCATAGCTCTTTGGTAGGTAGCGCCGGTATTCTTGAGGCCAAACGGCATCCTTTTGTAGTGGAATATCCCCTTCGGAGTGCGGAATGCAGTGTGCACTCTGTCTTCTTCAGCAATCCAGATCTGGTTGTATCCGGATGACCCATCCATGAATGACAGGGCTTCATGACCAGTAGTCGCATCAATCATCACTTCAGTGATTGGCACTGGGAAATCATCTTTCGGGCAGGCCCTATTAAGGTCCCGAAAATCAACACATATTCTGATCTGCCCATTTTTCTTTTTTACAGGCACTATATTGGCTAGCCATGTAGTATACTGATTTTCTTCAACAAAGCCTACATCAATCAGCTTGTCGACCTCTTTATTAATTTGATTTATCAATTCAGGGCGCATTCTCCTGGGCGGCTGCTTTACGGGGTTAGCCTCTGGGTTTATTGCCAACCGGTGCTGTGCCACATCAGAACTCAGTCCCGGCATTTCATCATATGTCCATGCAAAGCAGTCTCGGAATTCTTTCAAGAACTGTATATACTGTTCCCTGGCCGCTGGCTCCAGCAGTGCACTGAGGAATGTCAGCCTTGGCTCATCTGCTGTCCCCAGATTTATTTCTACAAGCTCATCAACGGTGGCCTGACCCCCATCTTCAACTTCGGCCGGGGCTTCTTGCAAGTCAATAAAGCCTCCCGGGATATAATCCTCTTCGATATCATGATTTTTGGTTCCGTCATACTGGTCATTGGTGGATGTTGGCTCATCATATAAGGCTGATACTGTTGGATTTTGTTCGAGCTTCCCCGAGGGTTTGATCGGTTCAGCAGGAAACCCAAAGGTGGACTCCTCCGCCCCTAGAGGTTCTTCTGGTGCAGGCCCCCCTGAGAGATCATCATTCTGTAGGGCCCGGACTTCTTCTAGAATGCGCTCAAACTCCAGGCATTCTCTTAGCTCGTTGGCTATTTGGTCTTCATCCAGGGTTCCCGTATCAAACTTTGCTTCAGCATGGAATAGATCCTCTTTGCAAGGTAGGTCTTCCCAGCACCAATCTTTCTTTGTTTCATCAGATGTCCCCGTCTCCGGCTGACTGCCTGGGGCTTCATTGTTCATTACGGATTGATAAATGATCTCTTCATCTTCCGAGGGGTACTTGCCATATCCCACCTCGGGTGGGTATTCATCCTGGTGGGAGGCAGAGATGACGTCCACCTCGGCTTCATAGTATTCTTGAAGGGTATAACCCAATCCCGGGTACTGAGTGATCTTCCTCAGTTCTTTATTATCCCGGGGTGGATCCCATAGCTCCTGGAACGCCTTCTTTTGGGCAACAGGTTGTAATGATGGCATCTGCATTTTAGAGAACATCTGCGAAACCCGCTGGGTAGTATAGTCCAAACCTATGATCGGCACCATCCGGTTTGCAGATTCTTCAGGGACCGTGCAGTCTTGATCATCGTCTTCGATTGGCTCCCCGGTGTAGAATATGATAGGAGGTTCGCAGAAGCGAGGGACCTCCATAGTCTTTAATGGTAGCACCGTCTGGTATTCTATGCTGGCAATGGGCTTGACTAAACCCTGCGAAACCCCCACCTGTATGTACTTTTCTTTCATTTCTTCGCCAGTATCATCTGGGTGAATGCTAGGTGGGGTGATCCGAGCAAAGTCACCAACATAAGAAATGTGAGATACTTCATGTTTCTTAATATAGCCCCTTGGTGGCGGTGGAGACCAATTTCTTGCCTTCGTCACCGGCTTCTTCTGGCTGACCACAGCCTCTTTCTCTTCACCCTTTTGCGACACCTCCGTGTAGTAGGATGCATCGAGCATGTGACACTCGAATACTTCGAAGGGATGCAGATCCGCAAACACCCTTTCTTCTTTCCCTTCATGGCAGTATTTAATACACTGATGCAGCGTGGACGGCACTATCTGATATTCATGCAGTCACGGTCTCCCCAGCAGGGCCTTATATGTGGTGTTGGAGTCGATTACATAGAATCACACCACGGTAGTGAGGTCCCCCAATGTGAGGTTGAAATCAGCCACCCCAAGGGGCGTCTCACATTTCTAGTTGAATCCCGCAATTTTCATGTCTCTGACCTTGGTAAGCTGCAGATCAAAGTAATATTTTTGGTAAATGCGATATGGGAGAATGTTCACAGTAGCCCCGGGATCTATCAGTATCCTGCTCAGTGGCTGACAGTTCCGGGAGCCCCTCATATACAGCGGTCTGTTATGGCCGGAATTCGGAATCATCATATCATCCTCTGTGAATGTGACTGACGGCCCAGAATTCACTTCTGTCAAGAGTGCTTCATACTATGCCGGCGACTGCAAGGCATCAACAATCGCTTGGCGAGCTTCTTCACTCAAAGAGAGAATCTCCCAGATGGAGAATCTGGTAGGGAGCTTCTTTAGCATTTTCATGATCCGACTGCCCACCCGGACATTAGACAGTCTCATTTCTTCCGCCCATCGGGGCTTTGGAGGTTCATGTGGTGCCCGTGGCCTCTGCTGCCCAGTGCTGGTTTCATCCCCTGGACTGATCTCTTGGGGGGCTTCTTCTATGGCAATGGCCCCTGGTGCCGTCGGAGAGTTATCCTCCTCTTTCTCATTCTGCTTGTAGGCTACAGATGCCTACTACTGAGGTCTCTTGCCTTTATTTGGCCCAGCCTGTATCGACTGCCCAATTTCCAGGCTGGATAGAAATTCCAGAAATGTTGGAATTTGACCTCCCTTCTTCTCTTCTTGGTATAAGCTGGCAGGGGGAGGAATCTGGACACCCCGCACCTCTGGTTCAGGGATCTAGTAGGGTTGTTCCCCTCTGAACACAATGTTATGATTGGCTGGTGGTGGGCGCCCCCACCTTCTTCCGGAGCGTGTTGCATGTGCTGAGGTTGAGGCCTCGGCATGGTTGGCTTCTAGCGGGGCATTTGATGTTTCATCCTCATCGTTCTCCCCGGACGAGGTAAAGAGTGCCGACAGGGTGTTGCATTGTACTGTCACGACTCCCTTTTCCTTTTTGCATTTAGACCATCTCTTCTTTTTTTGGGAATTTGGCTTCTTTGATTCTTGCCCCCAGAAAGGCTCAGCCTCATCTTTTCCCTGTTCTGCCCCCGGTTGCTCTTTAATTTTCAATTCTTCGAGCTATTCCCAGAGTATACAGTCTTTCACCAGCAGGTGCCCGGGCTTTTTCTGTTCATATTCATCGAGCCCATTAATATACTGCTGTAAACGCCTGGACGCAGGACTTACTTCCTTATGTGCAGGTAAGGGGACTTGTCTTTTCCGGTTGTGAGTGGGGATGTGGATGACTGGCCCTGTTTCAGCTGTGTGCCATACTGGCTTTACTGGAGGTGGTTCGGGCCTTGGTGTGACACTGCGGATAACTGCTCCCCTGGTATTGGCTGTGGGAGTTTTCTTTCTATTCTTTATTGGCTTTATCTGCCACCCTTCTTGATCCTTCAGTGGGGTGAGGAAGCAAGCTTCATAAGTATGCCTGGTGCATTCCTCGACGGCTTCCCTAGGCAGCTGTTGGTAGATTGAAATCATATTGGCGGCCATTTTTAAGGCCGGAGGCTCATGTGGACGAGGTGGCTCTACCTGGTAATCTCCCAGCTGTAGCTCGCCCTTTTTGACCATGCCTTCCATAATATCTTTGAAGATGTAACAATCTTCAATTGTGTGCCCCAGCACACGGTGATATGGACAGAACAGTGGATCACCTTTCTTTGCCGCGTCCTCGGGTCTCTTTGGCTCAGGCAATGTTACCTTGTTGAACTTGTATGCCCAATTGAATAGTGCGGCTGTCTTATCTTTCGAGAAAGAGTATGGCTTTCTCATTTTATTTCTTAGAGAGACTTTATCTTTTCTTTCCACTATGTTTGCTAGCGAGGGAGCTTCATCTACCTCCTTCTTCCCTTTCTGTTGCTCGAAGGTTTTGAAATCGACGGTGTTAGCCTCAGAGTGCGATGGTCGTCGATCATTAGATTTACCCTTCGGCACAGTTGGAGCATTGGCCGTCGGACGCTTGGATAGGAACGTCTCGACTTCCGCCACTATATTGTTCAGCCGATCAAATGTTCTGACATCTGCACCAATCATCTTTTCCAGTACCTCTCTCCTGAGGCTCTGCTTACATATTTACACTACATCTTCTTGATGAGGAGTTCTTCTGCATCTCATAGCTAATTTCCTCCACCTTTTGATGTAGTCCAGTGTTGTTTCATCTTGCTTTTGCCTGGTTGCATATAGTTCTGCTATTGTAATTTCTCTTTCTGTGACGTGAAATCTGTCGCGGAACTTTCTTTGCATATCAGGCCAATCGGCCACTAACCCAGCCGGCAGGCTTGAATACCATTCAAAGGCTATCCCGGTGAGGGGTGAGCTGAAGAACTTAAGCAGATAAGCTTCATTAGCTGCCAAGTCGCCCATGATGGTGGTATAGTAAGCTATGTGCTCCCTGGGAGAGCCCTGGCCATTAAATTTTTCAAACTTCGGTGGCTTACTGACGCCTGACGATAGTCTCTTAGCAGCATACTGGGGAGGATACGGTACCTTGTACACATCGTAGGTACTAGCATCATCACCAGTCTTCTCAGATAGCTTCATTTCCACAATCTTTTCAATCATCAACTTGTGGGCTACGGCTGGATCTATGTTCTCCGGGAAGAAGTGAGCTTGTAGCTGACTGTAAGGAGTTGTCATCACCGTTGCGCGCAAGGTGGGCACGGTGGGCTGTGTCTGAGACACAGAGGGCTGAGCTGCTGTTTGCTATAGAACAGGTGGGCTCGGTGCTTTGCCCTTATCGGTCAGGAGAGGATTAGCTGGGATAGCCATTTCTATTGAGCTTGAGGTCTGCCCCACAGGCTCGACTTGCTTGGAGACCGGTGTAGCTTCATGCCTCTCATTTAGCTGTCTTCTGAGAGCATTGATCTCTTGTTGATATCTTCTAAACATCATCTGGATCATGGGATCCATGGTTGACGGGATTTGTATCTCTTCTGAAGTCCCTTCGACGTCATCGACGAAGGGATTATCTTCATCTTCTACTGTCACCACATTAGCTGTCATAGTGGTGATCTTGCGGACTTCATCATCAGTCTTTATTTTTTCTTTGGCCGCCTGACTTCTCCTCGTGACGGGGCCTGGTCTTGTTGCCAATCTGAGCAGTTCCTCTGGCTGAGTCGGTAACATATCCTGCCCTTTGACAAGCACGGCCATATTGCAGGCGAAGATATGCATCTTCTCCCTCTGCCTGTAGACTTTCCTTTTCACTTGGTCGGGGTATTTGAGCCGGTCAAAGACCGATATTCTTTCTTCAGCTTCTTGCCCGTGTAGGTCTTCTTTCCCATACCCGGTTCTGTGGCCTTCTTCATAATCATTGGAATCGGAGGAGGAGACTCCGATCATTGCTTCTTGAAAGGCTTCTTCTTCTTCATCTATGGTGCCTAAAGCACGAGATAGTCTTCGCTGCCCGAGGGAAGAATTCCCCAAGTAGTGAAAGTAGTCTTGAACCACTTGTTTCATCTCCTCTTGGCTGTAGATCTGGTCGGGGCATCAGTCTTTCCTGACCTTTCCGCTGACAAGCCAGTCTTGCCACCTGAGCAGTCAGATGTTCGGCTTTGGAATATTTGAATATGTCGGCCTGTCTAGCACAGGCTCTCGGTCTTCTAGAAATGGCAGCAGCAACTGGTTCACTCATTATCATTTTCTCTTCCTCCCTGAACCTTCTGCTCCCATCCTGGCGGCGGTTGGCAGCAACAGCATAGTTCTTCCTTTCCCACCTTTTGCCCCCGGCCATGGGGCGGGTGACCATGAGGTCTTCTTTTTTCTCACATCATCTGCCCCTCATCCTGGGGAGAGTAGCAGTCATATTTCTTCCTTCATTCTCTTTCTCATCTCTCCTACCCCGAGCCCTGGGGTGAACAGCAACAGCATCTCTTTCGTCTTTTCTTTCTCCTCTTCTGCTCCCTGCCCTAAAGCGGGCAATAGCAGCATCAGCAATTTGTTCTTCATCTTGAGCTGGGGCCTAGCTCTGGATTTTCTTCGGCTGCCAGATCTGCCTGAACCTAGGCGGCTTTGGTGCCAGTGGCCTTCTATCTCCATATTCCATGTCGGCCCTCCTAGCAGTCAGTACTCGGAACCTATTGGTGGTAGGTACCATTGGGACGATCACATCTGGCTTGACCTCCATTGGGCAACCATTGAGGTTCGCCCGGATATCTCCAATAAGCATCGTCTTCCCTGAGTTGGACATCCGACGACCCGCAGCAATAGATCGGGCTCTCTGATCAGATCTTCTTCCTTTTCCGGTAGCAGCAGAGGGTGCGCTTCTCCTTGCCTCGTGATGGACAAAGCAAGACACGACCCCAGGAGTATCCTTCATCACCGGGTTCTTCTTGGGACCGGTAGCTTGCGGCGACGTCTCGACAACATCTTTTGGCGCCTGGTTGTCAATCTCGAGCAGATCAGTGAAAATGAGGCCCAGGTAATTGGGCATTCCGACAGCAGGCGGCATCGATCCGAATGAAAGAGGTACCGCCAGGTAGCCTTCTCGAACATGTGCCTCGACCGCTTGCTGGCCAAAGCACACGGACATGATTCCAGCCGTCATCCTAGCTTCCTGAAAATGGAGAAAGCACACAGAATCAGAAATTTGAGGGGGGGCCCATCGGGCCTCCTATTTTGGCATAGAGATGAAGGGAGACTTAGTCCCACCGGGCGTGCCTGACTTGTGGGGATGGTTTTATTCATCGTTTATTTATTTATTTTATTTATGTGTGTTTATTGGTTTATTGGTTGGTTTGTTAGGCGTGCCAGTCACCGGAGTGACGATTTATTATGCGCTCGATCTAACTCATTCAGTCGATTGTGAAGTCCGAGTCGGGACCGGAAGTCCGTCATACCATAAAGGTTATGACGTTAATTACACCCTTCCTAAGAAGGACAACCCTTGATTAAACGCCAAAATAGGAGGCCCCTCGGGGCAGTTAAGAATGACAGTGCATAACCTTGAAGCTCTTGTTATTCTAAGAAGGTAATTGAATAAACGACAAATTATTAAATCAGCATGACCTCCCCTTATGTGGGCCATGCCGGATAGAAATAGGACACCGTCCACGTAGTGGCGAGACGGGGCCTGAGCAATCATCGGAGACATATCCCCGTTCACGTTTCTCATCCGGCCGAGAGCCTCGAAGTATTTGTATCCCCCGAGAGATCGAGCCGGCCGGGAGGTGTATGATGTGCACTTCTCGGGGCTTATCGGGGTTAAAACGTCGATCGACATTCCGGCAGCATCTCCCCATAATCTGGATTATGCCCAGGGGAGAATAGGCTATCACCCACAGAGTGCCGGGATGAAAGCCGAGAGAAAGAGAGGTCGAACCTCCCGAATTGCATATGTATGCCCTGGGGCGATGTCCGATCCTTCCCTTATAGAAGCCGGTGGCACTCATGCAGTGGCAGAGCTCACCTGCGCTGAAGGGATTGCTCATAAATCAGATGTGGAATCAGTGGAACATAAGGGTGTAGAAACCTAAAATTTAAAAATGAGAAATAAAATTTTCTATTTGAATATGTAATTAAAATTTTCATGAAATAATCAAATTTCATTTTTACTATATGAAATAAGCTAGTTTATTGAATTTACTTGAATCAACTAGAAGTAAATAGAGATTAAATGCTTTGCACCTTAGATAAATCAATAGTAAGCCAAATAAAAGTCTATGTAATGGATTAGGTTTACAATTGGCCCATTGGATAATCCATAATGGGCTGAATTAATGGTTAAAGGATTCAATAAAGGATAAATAGCCTTAAATTCGTAACATGTGTTTAATATGATATTTAAGGGATTATAATAACCTAATTTCTAGAAGTTTGACTCAAAAATCGACCCTTACCTAACAGCCCACCTTGGACCAACCGTTTTTACATTGGTTCACACCAAATGGAGGCTAGGTTAACAGGAGAAATTAGAATTTTCTTCTAATTCGGAGTTGGAAAGTTTGGCATTGTTAGGCAAGGAATCTTGACAAATTTGGCCAAGTTTTGGCTATAAATAGAAGCCCATTCGACCCTCAAATCATCCCTGGAGGTTAAGTATATGCTGTTGCAAAGATTCGTGGAGATTTGAAGGAGGATTTGGAAGATCAAAGGGTTTTCTTATATTTGGGGATATTTCTTTAGATCCGACTAAAGGTAGGTGTCTCTCAGGCTAAACTTCAATTAAATCATGCCATCTTGTTCATTTTTCTGTCCTCTTTCCATTGATAGCTCATTTATTAAATTTCGTCCTGAAATGAGCAAGTTATGGTCATTTTATTGGAGGTGTATTCCCATTTTTTTATCAGGTCTAGAACGCGCTATACCTCAGTAGCGCGTTCTGAACGCGCTGGCCCGACATAGCGCGTTCACACAGTGTTTTTCCCGCCCCTTTGGGGTCAAACATTTAAAAATATATATATATTCAGAACGCGCTACCCAAGGGTAGCGCGATCTTCAAAGTCGCGCTAGCATAAGCTAGCGCGTTCACAAAAATTAGGTCTCCAGAATGATATATATATATATATAAAATTGGCCCTGACCGCACCGCACCTCGGCTCGACACGGCACGGCACAAACAAATAAATAAATACATATACATAACTAGTTTTGTATCAACTCACAATTCAAGCCCACATCCTATGCCCCTTGGGTCTTGACCCAAGGGTGAGCTCTCCAACATATAAAGCTATGTAAGTTTTTGTAACTTCTAATGTGGGACTAAACTTAAGTCACTTTACAATATGAACTATATCTGTTGGAAGACCACGTTAATTGTACGTAATTAGTCACCAAAAGTAAGAAAATGTAAGATTAGCAAGTTTTAATTCTTACAGCATGTTAAAAAATTATTTTTGTCGAATGAAATTATTTTTACATGTAAAAATCTAATTTTCACCACATTAGTTTATACATACTAAAAATTGTTTCCAACATGTTAAAACTATTTCCAGCATGTTAAAAGTGACTTCCAATATGATAAAATTATTTTATACATACTGAGATATAAAAATTATTTTTATCATGTTAAAATCTATTTAAAGCTATTTTTGTGCATATAAAACTTAATTTCTTATTAAATAATTAGTAAATTGATGCATGAAAATTACTTCCAGCATGATAAAAATTCTTCTAGTATAGTAAAATTATTCCAGCATGTTAAAATTATTTTTGGCATCTTCGAATTATTTTCAGTGTATTAAAACTATTTTTCAGCATGATAATTCTATTTTCCTATCAAATAATTAGCAAATAAATGGAGAAAATGATTTTTAGCATGATAAAAATTATGTTGTTATCAGAAAATTTCTGTAATCAGCATGGTAAACTTATCTTATCATCTTATCAGTAAGTTGATTATTTTAGCATGTTAAGTATTAATTTTGGCATATTAATAATTAATTTTCAGTATGTAAAAATTAAATCCAGCATGAAAAATTTATTTTTATCATCTTACCGGTAAGGTAACATATGAAAATCATTCTCAGCATGTTAATATTATTTTCAGCAAGTTAGAATTATTTTCAACATAAAAAGTTATTTTCATAATAAAATTCCGATTATTATAATAAATCACCGTTTTGGCTAACTAATGCTTTTTTAATGAACAAAACTTCCTGTAAACATGTCTAAACTCTTGTAAATCAAATGCACATAAGATTAAACCATGGAATCAAATTAATTCTATTAAACTCTAATTACTTGATTTTCTTCCTACTTACCGTTCATTTTTGAACTCCACGACTTAATGTCGTTAAACATTATGCCTTAAATTGTTATCCACTTTTCTTGCAACTTCTGTAAATTTTGTCAATTCTGTGCTTATTACAAACATCATTTTCTTGAAATTCTTGGCCATATACATTAAGTGGATGTCTAAACGTACTTGGGATCATCGGATCCATATGACTCAATGCCTGGCATTAATGGGGCCCGGTCTGGTCCTGGGGGGAGCGCCCGAAAGTACTTGTGCCCATGGGAGTTGATTGACCAACGGTGTGGTATTGCACCGAAGTGCATGATAGATTTACTTGATATGGCATTCCACTATTTGTACTTGTTTACTTGTTACTTATTTACTTAAAAATTACATGAATTACTTGACTTGCGTGAAAATGGCCAATTACATGGAATTCTTTACTTGTTCAAAGTCATTACTTGGAAATTCATCTTGATATCATATCATCTCAATTACTTGAAAATTCTATTCATGTTTATACACTCCCGATACAAGTTAGAAAATTGTTTAAATTGCTAACACTTAAAGATTGCCTGGTTCATAGAGATATAAAATCCTACTGAGCATTTAAGCTCACCCTACGTTTTGGTTAATTTTTGCAGGAAATGAAAATGAACAAGGGAATGGACAAGAGTGAAAGAGTGTTTTCCTTTTTACCTAGGTTTATGTAGATCAACTAGTGATTTTACAAGAATGCTGTAATTTGGATTTGGAAGTTGTAATTGCCTTTATGGCTTATCAATTAGTATTGTAAACTTCATTTTGATGGAATAAAAGTATCATTTTCCCATTCATTTCTGACTTTAGAAATAAAATTGTACTTGCTCTGATCGACACGATTGTTTACGACTCGTCACGCCCTCGATATTCCGCGTCGGGGTGTAACAAAGGGAGTCTGACTCCCTTTAAATTTATCCCCAAGACAGGTTTGGTGACTCATGGATATCCCTGGGTGAGTTTGATCCAGGTGCTGGGGGTTCAGTTGGATGGCAGGGTAGCTTCTCGGCACAGCTTTGAATGGGCATATAGGTTCCCGGCGTGAAAACCACCGCGTCGGGAAGGGTTCTTTACAAGGTCATGTTTGGGGCGCCGGGAAGCTAGCATTAGTGGAGTTCTCAGCGCGAAGGTGGAGATTAGGGGGATAGGGTTCTCGGCGCCAGAAGATGCCAAGGAGTTAGGGTTCCCGGCGCCAGAAGGATGCCAGGGGGGTTAGGGTTCTCGGCGCAGGCAAGGAGGCCAAGGAGTTAGGGTTCTCGGCGCCAGAAGGCTAGGCTGAGGGAGTTCCCGGCGCACAGGAGATGAGGCCAAGGGGCAGGCTTCTCGGCGCGCCAACAAGGTGGCCAAGCGAAGGGCTTCTCGGCGCAGGTAAGAAGATGGGGTTCTCGGCGCGGGAATGCTTGCACCGAGAACTATTCACCTATTCTACTGTTCGTGAAGCTGAGATGGATGAGGGCGCCGGGATGAGTTTCAGAGTTTTACGGCACCCTGTTTTGGGTTTCTTGATGGTCCAGACCAGGATAGAGGGTTTCTTTGGGATAAAAGTGAATCGATTCATCAGATTGGAACTGGATTAAGTTTAGGCTCCAAAGGAAGGCCATGATCGAAGAGGAATTGGGGAAGATCAGGGTCTGGAGGATCCCTGTCGCCATTATTACGCAGAGTTCTAGGGACAATTTTTATGTTATCTTTTGTCATCCTGGGAGCCAAGAGATGGCTGTCTCTGGCCCATGCTTGACTTCGATGACAAACATGAACATCTAAGACTCCGGAATTCCATGAATGGCGGTCATCGTATAGCTCTACTTTGTCCCGGAGGCCAAGGGATGGTCTGTCCCTGGCTCTGGAATAAGCATAGAGAGAATTTGAAAATCCGACGAATCAACAGACTATTGACCAAACTGGGGAGGGGGATAGCATGCTATAAAATCAAAATAAGGCAGAAGACATGGGGGATGGCAACAAGGCTTCAGAGAGACGAACAGCAGGCGTCAACTGCAACCTGTCATATCCATTCATTCAACACTGATACTCCGCCTGACTCATACATCGGAGGAGATACACAAGAAGAAAGCAACAGCAATACATCATCCTATCGGTACAAAACCGGTTACAGCACTGCAGGGCACATCAGAGGAAGAGGAAAGAGAAACAATCGAAATTAAGAACATGAACTACAGATAAAGGGGGGAGGGGGGAGCATTGACTCCTCTCCCTCCCCGGGTGCCCACCTTCGATAGGCCTCGACTTCCCTTCTCTGCTTTTCTTTTCTCTTCTCTGTCTCTCGCTCTTTTCTTTCTTTCTGGAGGAGGTAGGTTCTCGCTTCCCAAAACCCTTGCTTGCCTCTTCCCCCTCTCCCCTGCTTCTTCGAATGAGTGGGTTTTTTATATACCCAGCCCTTCCTGACCTCTCGGCTGATGGAAGTCGATGTGCCTTCTCACCTTCACGGCGCGCATCAGTCGAGTGTGGCAGCTCCCGGCGCGCTAGGTGGCATTAGTAGAGTATCCCGGCGCCGCTCTTTCGTGAGCCCATTTGGCAGGCCCATTTAGGGCTTCTAAACCTCACATATGCCTTGGCCTTTCTTAGTCCTTCAAATATATATATATCAGAACCGGAGAGGGCCCTTTATTGGTGGCATAGCTTTTATTGAGATCATTCTGAGATTTCATCAGTCGGTGGACCGGGATTTCATCAGCATTGCCATCTGAACAATGACAAAACCGGGTATCATTTCATCAGCATTGTCACCTGAATGATGACAAGACAGGATAACATTTTTAGCCTGGTACAGTTCTTCCTCCATTCTGACTTTGCAGGAGTCTTTAAAATCTTTATTTGCTGGCTCTGGCTTCATCTTTGTCTGCTCATATCTTATCAGTCAAGTGACTGCTACTTTATCAGTGCTGCCGTCTGGCCGACGATGACACCGGATATCAACTTGGCCTGAAGAGGCTTCAGCCGGGCAGATGGTTGACGAGCTTCCCCATCAATCTTTCACTGCGAGTCTGATCTTCTTTTCAATTCTGTTTCCGCCCTTGATCATTTTCAAGGTGTCAACAGCGCCGAGAATCCTCCGGCACCGAGAGCGCTAGGCCAAGAAAAGGCGCGCCGACGCCATCGCGCCGAGAGCCCAAAGTGGAAAAGGGGCGCCGAGACTATTTCGGCGCCGAGATGGGCTTGCCGAGATCGTCAATGGCGCCGTTTGACTCACCCAGGGGTGCTGCAATCAGAAGATCAAATCAAAAAATGCTGGTATCCGTCCGAGTATACTTACAAAGTACTGGGATTATACAAGCAGATTAAAGACTCAGAGTCACAATAATGAGTAATGAATAGGAGCAGACCTGAAGAAATTACAAGGTGCGGTGCAATGTACACCCGCATGTCCCGTGTCACTCATCCTTCGCTTACGCCACCTGCGGGTGGGGGGCATTTCTTGACACCTAAAATATGCCAGAAGAGACCGAAGCAGACTCAGGGCTCTGAAGGTCGATCAAAGGTGCGGCTCCTGTACCATCCCTGGAAGTTCTGAGAATCAGAATAGAAGAGATCCACTACCCCTAACACTCTGTCCGGCTAAAGCCATCTCTGGCTAGGCCGCTGTCCAGCACTGCTGTCATTCAGATAGTCGGGCTGATAAAATTATAACAACATTCAGGCAAACATCTGCCTGCTGAAGAGGATCTTCAGACAATTCTGATTCTCATGAAGAGGGGATTCACACTGCCTTACACATGGGCATGAACGCAAGGTGTTAAATAAGTCTCAAGAGAAATATACCAAGAAGCCCACCAGAGCAATGAAAAGAAGCCCATTAGATGAGCCTCTTCCGGCGCCGGGTTCTGAACAGATGGGCCAAGCCCAATACGAAGCCAGGCGCACCGAGATGATGCGTGCTGAGGCGCGCCGAGAAGCTCACGCCGGGAACAGAAGGCCACCCTTCTATAAAGGTTGCTACCTTCGAACAAAACAAAGAAAAAACAACAACAACAGAAGAGAGAGGACAGAAAGAGAGAACAGAAGATAGAAGACAAAGAAGAGGCAATAGAGAGAACAGGGAGCAGTAGCCACCAAAAGGAAAGGGAGCTCGAGAGCCCTCTAAGGAAGTTGAGGAGAAGAGAGAGTTGCAGAGATTCGAAGGAAGAGTCAAGGTGGGATCAGTTTCAAGATGCCCTGAGGGGTTACAGTTTCCCTTTCCCCATGTCTTTTATTTGAATATCCCTTTCTTCTTTTGTGTCTATTTTTGAGCATGCTTGCTCCAGTAGCATCGAATGCTAATGTAGCCCCGTTATCAGGGATAGAGTCTGTGTATGATTTTTCTCAGTTGGATTTTCTTCTGAGATAGATGCGTGTATGATGTTTGGATGAATAGTTAATAAAAGAGGGCTGAAGCTCGCCCTTTCCTTTTTCTTTTTCCTCTGCATCTGAGATTCAATGTATTCAATAGCTACTTCAAGCGTATCCCATCTGCACGAGCGTGTTTTGCCGTAGCCCTTCCCAACCTCACCTCCACATCGAGAGCCAGAGACAGTATATCTCCTGGCCTATCGATTATGAAACTAGGAGGAATAGACTCAAACTAGAATTCACGAGGATCAGTCTGTGATCAGGCTCCCAGTGAGGTCCCTGAGGGAAGGCCATCTTCTCCCTGGATTACTTTCTCCAGAGCCATCTCCAGTGTTCGCCATAAATCCTTGAATAAACAAACATTAGAACCCCCCAAAAGCCCTCCGAAGTTCTCATCTCAGAAACCCCTTTAAACCTTACTAAAACCCTTGTTTCAGAAATCCTCCCAACCTCCCGGGACGACCCTCCCTCGGCGCGAGTCTCGCGCCGAGTGCTACTCGCGCCGGTTGCTCTCGTCCCATCGCGCCGAGACCTCTTGGGCTATTGGTCGCGCCGAGGCCTCCATCCCCCCTTTTTGCCAAAGCCGGCCATGCCAATAGCTTCGTGCCGACACCCTTCTGAGCCATGCCATCCTTGGTCATAATACCCTATCCTTCTGGGGAGAAACATTATCCTTCTCTCAACACCCATGGGAGCTATATCAACGGGGTTAATCCCCCATATTCCGCCTCCCCATCAAGTCATGGAATTCTGCCGTTGTATGTTCTCCATTGGCTATAGAGGGGATATCAATAATCCCACAATAAGTGGATAATGTCCCATAAGATTGAGATCCTTTTTGGATCTAGGGCTACGCCCGCCTCTTTTTTGGCTTCCACCCCGGCATTCCATGGGTGGATGACCTATACTCCCCTTTTGGCATAGTCCAAAATGAGGGGAGATGCTGCCAAAATTCCTCCGCGAGCTTTACTTTGTCATGTAGTGCGACGCTTTCACTGAGATTTTGAATCTAACCCCAATTGTGTGGCAGAGATCTGAGCTACACCATCTCATGATCCTCTGCTCACCACCATCAGAGGGGAATATAACCATCATAGTCACATGGTCTCCTTAGAATTTCTATGGATGAGCCTACCCTCGCTCTCTATCCCACTTAAATACAACCATGGACAAACTCATGAAACCCCTATCAAACACAAAGGACCCCTTTGAATTCATAAACCCCTCATAATACTTGAAAACTCAGAAACACCCTTTTATTAGCGCCACACAACTCCCGGCGCAGCCTCCTCTCAGCGCCAATTTCACGCCGGGTGATGGGCGCGCCGGGGAGCTTGTCGCGCCGACCCCATTCATTCCCAGCCGCGCCGGTTCGCTTTCATGCCAAAACCCCAGTCGCGTCGGTTCACTCAAATATCAGCCATCACTCGAACATCTAACTTCTCAGCAACTTTACTGAGCCTGGAACCAATCTAGACTTGGTACCCTAGCCTCCATGGACCATCATATCAGTCCCCATCATATCATGAGGGTTTCATGGTTCTTCATCCATGTCTAAACGGAGCAATATTAACGGGGTCTTACCCCGATATTCCACGCCATTAACCGTCGGGTTTTTCTTCCAACCCTGCCGACCCTAGGAGTCTTGCCATTGCAAGCCCTCCAGTGGTCTCTAAAGGGGAACATCAACAAACACTGTGGTAACGGACACTGTCCCGTCACACTCACATCCTTCTAGATCTCGGGCTACGCTCGACTCTCCTTTCGGCTTCCACCCCGGCATCCCGTGGGTGGATGACCTATATTCCCCCTTTGGCATAGTCCAAAACAAGGGGATATGCTGCCAGATTTGCGCCATAACACTGTTATCATGTCCCGTGTAGCATGGTTTTCTATGCATGTTTCACATCCCGTTGGCGGAGATAGCGTAATAGTCTTATCTTGTTTTCCCCCCGAGGCATCCTTTCTTGGCAACTAATCAAGGGTTGTGCTTCTTTGGAAGGACGTAATTAACGTCATAGCCTTTATGGTATGACGGACTCCGGGTCCTGACACGAATATCACAATCGACTGACCGAGTCAGATCGAGCGCATAATAAACTGTCACGCCAGTAACTGGCACGCCTAATTAATAGACCAAAGAAATCAATAACAAAATATCCTAATAAAATCCCATCCCCACAGTTAGCCTCAAGGAAATGTTATTGAATGTGGATCATCAATTGTGGCAGCGTCTTCCTTTGTCACATGATGCTCTTCGGCATGCCCTTGCTCCTGAATCAGATTTATGTGTTTGGACGGGTAGTGCCACAGGTGAGTTTTCTTCTTCATCAGCTTATAAACTTGTTTCTCCACATGGTGTTCGAAGATGTGCTTGGAGAAAGCTCTGGCATCATGCTTTCCCTCCTAGAGCGGCTATGTTTGTGTGGAGAATAATGCATTGGGCAGTGCAGGTGGATATCCGTGTTACCGATTGTGGAGTGCCTTTTGTCTCTAAATGTGTCTGTTGCAGGTGTCCTGAATAGGAAGATTTAAATCATTTGTTCCTCTTTAGTGATCTAGCTGCTTGCTTATGGGCTTGGATGGCGCCTCTGATTAGCAACAAGGTTGTTGGCCCAGAGAGATGGCGGACAAGAAGGGGGGTTGAATTGTCCCCAAGCCGAGATGGCGGATTTTAAACACTTTCTAAACTAAACACAGTGGAATTAATATTAACTACGTTAAATAGCCTAAACAAACGTGAGATTAAACTCTTCTCTCAAGCTTTCTGATCTCACTCGAATAAACTAGATAATGGATGAAAGAACCTATGCCAAACACAGATTATCGATGTAAGGAACAATTAAAATTAATCCTAACATGGATAGCGGATGAAGCAATGTGCGATGATGTAGTGAGCAAAGACATACTAAAATGACATGTGAAGGGAGATAGCAGAAATGAACAATCACATAGGCAATCACAATAGACACAGAGATTTTTAGGTGGTTCGGGTACACTGCCGTGTCCCCTACGTCCACCACTCACCGAACCCCGGTGAGGCTTCACTACACGCTACAAAATGTAGCAACACGGGGATGAACCCCAACACCACACACGCTGCTTCCGCAGTAATCCACACACACGAGGCCTTGCCTCAAACTGTTGCCACAGCAGCACACACACACAACGTCGGGGAACATACCCCGTACAAGTACCTCACACGGAGACACAGCTCCGTCCACACACATAGTAATATTCAGAATTCAGCAACATAGAAGGATTTACAATATATGCTCACAGCAATATGTAAATGGAGAGAAACTATCATCAAGAGATGGATTAAGGATGTAAAATGTTTCCCCTTATTTTTACAAACGCCGTTCGTAGATTTTCCTCGAAGCTTCGGTTGGAGAGAATCGAATCTGCAATAGGATGGAGCACCCAGTCGTCTTCCATGAAGATCCAGGATCATCTGCAACTTCAGCAACTCGTACTGAGTATATCCTTTAAATCCTAGCTCCAGTCAAACCTGCATACATCATAAAAATGATTAACTTCATAAACCCCTCTCCTCTCAACCTTGTAGCCGCACTCCTCCTTCTTCTTCTGCAAGAGAATGGAAAGCCTTAGCTCATCTTATTGCTCAGGATGAAAATCGTAGCACTAATAAGAGGGCAGCAAGTAGATAGATAAAAGAACATGTATATGTATATTGCACCTCTTAGATAACCATTCAAAACCTTGAGAAATCTTAAACAAAAGCATAGAAGTGAAAGATCAAAACAACTCCCTCGGATTTTCAACAAAATGCTTTGATAGGGAGGTAGGGAGTGCTGGAAAACTGATTCACGGAGTGGGAAGTGGCTAGGCTTGAAGAATGAAACGCCCAAGACATCCGATCGCGAAGAGTAGCAACAGCAGCCTCTTGATCGAACCTCAGGCTCGTGGATGACGTCTTCAGCAGCGTCTTCTTCCTCCTCCTGCTATGTGCATCTCCCTTCCTATAGCTTTTACACCCAGATCGTTGTTGAAGAAGCCTTAGAGCTGCAGCCGTCCACCTGTACACACAAGGGTTCGGAACAACCCAAAATTTCAGATCTAGCTTGGTTCCTTAGGGTTTACAACCCAATAAGATGTATTTATGCTTCTAGGACGGTCAAGGGACAGTCCTGGGACAAGATCCACAAATCATGGAGTGATTTGGGGCAGTTGGGCCGGAGTTAGAAGACTTTTGGAGCGCTTACACGAAGGTCATTTTTGACGGCGCCGCCGTGGACCGGAAAGGGTCGACCCTTGTGGTTGACCCTCGTGGGGTTTTTAAAGAACCAAGTTCAATGGGTCGACCCTCGTGACCCTCCCGTGCGGGTAAAAGATAACACTCTCAAGGGTCGACCCTTGGGGTCGACCCTCGCGTGAGTGGGTCGACCCTTGGGGTCGACCCTTGCAGGTGTGTAGAAAGAACACGTCGGGTGAAAATAATAAATACTACCAGGGGTCGACCCTTGGGGTCGACCCATACAGAGGGGGTCGACCCCATGGGTCGACCCATGCAGGCAGTCCTGCCAGAAACACTAAGGGTCGACCCCAGGGGTCGACCCATACAGTTTGGGTTATAAAAACCCATCAAACCTCCATGAATTCAAGGGAAAATTAATGATTAAATATTACCATAATGCCATGATGATCAACCATGAATATTATCCCCGAAACACATGATAAAATAAAAGGTTAGATCGAAATCAAAATATCTAGATCAAGCATTAGTATATGGAGCTAGTTTTGAGACCAAGACCCAAATGACATGAAATATGATTATGAAAGCATTAACATGAGGCACGTAAGAATCCCCATGAAAGATCTGTATGAAAACACTTGAGAACCCATTTTTCCAACTCAAGATTAGAAGAGTATCACCATGGATTCCAATATAAATTCTTACTATGAATCCATCACATTGTGGGTAATATTAACCTGCACTTTCTGGGAATTTAAAAGCAAGTTAATATTAAACCAATGAATTTGAAGATCCCAACTTCAACCCAATTCTCCCACAAATCATTTCAAAGCATTTAAGCCATATGATCAGAATGACAATGAACCATCATTTATGCATTCATGATATACAAGAACCAGAGGAAATCTTCAACAGAGCATGTAATGAAATGGCTATGCATTTACACAACACAAGGCCATGCAATCAATTTCATATCCATAAGGACTCAACCATTCCACTGAGAAGCATAGTCTTCACATTAAACCTCCAAAGACTAATGAGCAGCATGCATGATTCAACATCAACCATATATACAGGAAGAGCCAGTGCTTCTCAACTTAGTAGAGCAACCATATAAACAGGAAGAGCCAGTGCTTCTCAACTTAGTAGAGCAACCATATATACAGGAAGAGCCAGTGCTTCTCAACTTAGTAGAGCAACCTACAAGATAAGATAGCAACATGCGAGTTCATTTATCATGAAGATGTTTTTCACTAATCAAGCACACAATATGAATATCTTCACACAATATATTGTGATCATCAAAACCATTATCAAAGACAAAGAGGGAGAGACACGAACCCAACAATCTCTCCCTTTTTGATGATGACAATATATTGTGGCCTTTCAAATACTCTCTCCCCATTTGATATTATCAAAAAGTGGGGAACCAAAGAGAACAGATGTGAAAGTTTAACCAGAAGTAGACGGATATATAAAGACTGTGGTGCACGAACCCAGCAATGAACCTCCCATGAAGGGGAGGTGTGTGAACCATGAACTCTAAGCAAGATTTTGGAATTGGAAGTGCAATATGTAAGATGACAAAAGCATATACAAATGCTCATCAATTTTTTTTTTGAATTTTATGCAAAGTTGATGAACAAAGAGATGTCATTTGACGTGGAATATGCAATATGCAATATGCAATTATGCAATATGCACTAAGATGGAATGAAATAAGGCATGAACACAAATGATCCAGCAGTTAGGCACTCAAGCATGCTTAGTTAAGTATGGAATCAAGCAAGTAGTAGATAAGATCACAAGAAAATCTCCCCCTTTACAATGTACGAAATGCAGTCTGGACAAGACTATTCTCTCCCTTGAAACAATACAATGCTCCTTGTTCAGAAAGAAACAAGACTTTCAAGAATGTAAGGTGAGAGGTATGTCAAGAATAAATTTAGGAGGGTTGACATGGCAACATGCAGAATACATGATCTTTCAAAGATAGTTCAGCAAATAGAGTGAGCAGGATCTGAGCAGATGGGATCGAATTTCCAAAACACAACATTTGAGAAGAAAAGATTTTCAGTAAGGTACCCATTCCATATATCCATGTTTAAGTTACAGACTCTTCTATTATAAAAGCTTATGAAGTGGCTTTAATTGAAAAGCATGGTTTAAGAGTGATATATACAAGGTTTGTCAATGAGATTCAATACTCATATCTGAAACAATGTTTTAATAAAAATGAACCAATTGCTCATATAACTTTCTACTTCAGCCTCCTTCCATCTTACTCAATTAATTTCAATGACTCCTTTAGGAGTTACACAAAGTAGTATTGAGATTAAACAATTGTGAATGCATCTGAAATTGGCATTGCTTCCAAAATTTTTTTTGATACACACATTTTTCAGATTTTTGCTTTCGAACATCAATCTATTTTTCAATGAACAAGTTTGGTTAATCAACACCTTTTTACATGAGGCACAACACGTCTTAGGTGAAATGACCCAGTTACTTAGTGTAATAACCGTATTGCTTCTCAATTAAGAGAACAGAGTTAGCATTAAAAGTATCTTTTTACGTGAGGAGACACCTTGGTTAGAGGCAGGAATCCCCAGTTACTCAATATGGTCATGCCATTGCTCTGTCAAATTTTCATACAATTTTTAGCAGAGGTAACTATGGCACTTCATGACATGGGTTTACTCCATTTCTTGATAGAGGACCCAGTTTCTTGGTGACCAAAAACATTGCTCTGTCCATAACTTTCTTTAAGAAAAACTCAGATAGATTAAATGTTTAAGAACAATACGGACATTATGTATCTCAACCAAAGAAGAACATGGTGTTAACTTTTCAGATTTCAAGAAGGTCTTGCATGAATTTACATGAGACAATCAGTTAAAATTTATTAAAAGACTGATTCAGATATTTTCAATTCCTTGAAATTCAAACTTAGGAATACATTAGACTTAAACCAATTCAAATCAACAACATTCTTAAACCTGTATAATAGAAGATTCTTCATAAGAGATGATTTCAGATTTATGAAAGGGTGCACAAACTGATATCTCTTAAATTCTCAATTCAATCAACATCTTGACAGTGACATTCAGCAGCAGAGACATTAACAAGCATACATAGAAAGTGAGTGAATTTGAACTCATGCTTGTTGCAGATATGATCAACATGCATTAGACAAATTTTCAGAAAACCAATGGCCGTGAATTAATGTAGTTCAGGAACAAAGTCTGGAATACAGTCAGACCAACTTGACAGTTGTGGCAGGGATGAGTTTCAAAGATAAGCTGGCAAAAGAAGTTGCAGCTAGCTAGACATAGGAATTTGAGTCAATTAGAGATTGATGAATTCAAGATCCTCCCCCTACCTATATGCATTGAACCGACTCTTTTTGCAGTTTTTCAAAGTAAGTGATATGCAATGCAGCTCACTACATATATGCATATGCAATGACTTTCCTAGAAACATTACATGCACATGAGAGGCATGAACATTATGGAGGGACAGCCAGACTCCCCCTAAATATATTCCATTTAGCAAACATGTCCAAATCAATGCAAGTTCATCTAGCATGATGAAGAGACATAGAAGAATATACATGTGGCATGCATTGCTATGAATGTTTCACACAGGTTGATTACCGGTACGTGGCAGAGTCAAAGGTCCAAGGACCCTACTCACGCATAAGGATGGCTTCCAAGTGTATATAATCCACCTTTCCACTAACATCATTTTATAAACCGGTTAATCATGGCGTTCAAGCACACAAGTATGCAAAGATGTATATGACATGTGCAATGTACAATATTTAAGAACTAAAGATATTCACAAAATATAAAACAGCTCCAAACACAATTTTTACCTTTTCAAAATTTTCAAATGAACCTGAATAGATGAATTCTTAGAATCAAACCGTTTTCTTTCTTGCCTTGAGAAGCCTTTATTTATCGACATCTTCATTGTCCTCAAGGCACCCTGTAAAACAAATTCTCATTTTAGACATTTGGGTACCCAAGCCATCTTGGGTCCCGAGGGGTTACTTCTAACATGAGAAAATACATTCTTTTTATTTTTCCTCTCATACCATTCATCATCAGCCCTCATCATAGTACAATCATCCATTGAATGTCCATTCAGGCCACAATAGAAACAATGAGAAGATTTTCTTTTCATGAATCATTTGTCATCTTTTTCCATTAAGGAACATGTATTTATTACATGTCCACATTCACCATAATAATGACATGAAAGTTTTCTTTTTACAGGCCACTCATCATCATTTTTCTTCATAAAATAATTTTCCATTACGTGGCCATGCAAACCACAATAGAAGCAATGAACAGTGAAATTTTTCTTCTTTGATTTTTCAAAATTTTTAGAATCATCAACAATTTTCATTTGTGACTTCATTGCCTCATTGTCATCAAATTTCATTAAAGAGCAATCATACATATCATGGCCAAAATTGTCACAATAAAAACATGATACATTCCTTCTTTTTTTTGGAACATGAGCAAACTCAGCAATGTGGGATTTTTCATGCTCACAATGACAATCAATGATATTTTTCTATTTTTCATTTTCTTCATCACTCAAGCACATGGACTCATTCAAATTCTTAATCTCATCTTCCAATGATGAAATGTGCACTTCACAATTGGTAAGTTGTTCTTCACACAATGCAAGTTTATCATTCAATAGAGAATTGATGGATTTATAGCTTGCAATTTCTTGTTCCATAGCATGAATGTTTTCATTGTCATCAACAATCACTTGTTTTCCTTTTCCAAACCTGTTGAGTTTATCAACCAACAAATTGTTTTGATGATTTAACTTCTCAATTTCTTCAGCAAGTCTTGCATTTTGAACAAGTTCATCAAGCAAGAATTGATCACTATCTGAACAGCTCAACTTTTCTTTAGGTCCTTTTTTAACTTTTTCGAATTCTAAAATTTTAGCCATCAAAGTTTCATTTTCAGTTCTCAGAATTGAAATAGTTTCTTTATGCATATCAACATCATGCAACAACCTTCCATTCAAGTTCCTAAGCTCAGAACATTTTTCACATGACAAATCAACGACACAAGAGTTTTCAATTTCAGAACATTTAGTATATGGTGAGTTAACATGCGATGAATCATCAAATTTCTTTTTCAGTTTCCTATTTTCAAATTTTAATGCTTTATATTTGTCAAACAGTTCATCATATGCATTCATCCACTCATCATAACTAAGTTCATCTTCTTCCTCAGAGTCGGAGTTTACCTTAGAGTTTTTCTCGCTATGGTCTTTATTTTCTTTGTTTGCCATGAGGCACTCACCATTCTAGCTTTCATCTTGGGCTTCGCTTAGCCCATCCAAGATCTCTTTGGCTGACCTACAAGATAAAATGAAGGGATATACGTCAGTGTTCACTGCAGCCTTAAGAGTGTTCAAAACAAAAAGATTATCAGAATCCTTTTTCTTATCCTCATTGGTCTAGTTTGACTTATCTTTTGGTAGAGCATGAGGATCGTGAGTCATTAAGTTCAAAAGCTTCGGATTAGTACTAGAAATCCAAACACACAATTTTCCAAGCCATGATACAAAATCAAAACCATCAAAGACAGGAACCGAATTCAAACTTGCCATCATGAAAAAGATCTTCTCTCCTAGACCGTGAGGTCCGTAGAATAAAAATCAGAGACTGGGCACTCATACCAATTGTTGGCCCAGAGAGATGGCGGACAAGAAGGGGGGTTGAATTGTCCCCAATCCGAGATGGCGGATTTTAAACACTTTCTAAACTAAACACAGTAGAATTAATATTAACTACGTTAAATAGCCTAAACAAACATGAGATTAAAATCTTCTCTCAAGCTTTCCGATCTCACTCGAATAAACTAGACAATGGATGAAAGAATCTACGCCAAACACGGATTATCGATGTAAGGAACAATTAAAATTAATCCTAACAAGGATAGCGGATGAAACAATGTGCGATGATGTAGTGAGCAAAGACCTACTAAATTGACCTGTGAAGGGAGATAGAAGAAATGAACAATCACACAGGCAATCACAATAGATACAGAGATTTTTAGGTGGTTCGGGTCCACTGCCATGTCCCCTACGTCCACCCCTCACCGAACCCCGGTGAGGCTTCACTACACGCTACAAATGTAGCAACACGGGGACGAACCCCAACACCACACATGCTGCTTCCGCAGTAATCCACACACACGAGGCCTTGCCTCAAACCGCTGCCACAACAGCACACACACATAACGCCGGGGAACATACCCCGCACAAGTACCTCACACGGAGACACAGCTCCGTCCACATACACAGTAATTTTAAGAATTCAGCAACATAGAAGGATTTACAATATATGCTCACAGCAATATGTAAATGGAGAGAAACTATCATCAAGAGATGGATTAAGGATGTAAAATGTTTCCCATTGTTTTTCCAAAGGCTGTTCGTAGATTTTCCTTGAAGCTTCGGTTGGAGAGAATCGAATCTGCAATAGGATGGAGCACCCGGTCATCTTCCTTGAAGATCCGGAATCGTCTGCAACTTCAGCAACTCGTACTGAGTATATCCTTCAAATCCTAGCTCCAGTCAAACCTACATACATCATAAAAATGATTAACTTCATAAACCCCTCTCCTCTCAACCTTGTAGCCGCACTCCTCCTTCTTCTTCTGCAAGAGAATGGAAAGCCTTAGCTCATCTTGTTGCTCAGGATGAAAATCACAGCACTAATAAGAGGGCAGCAAGTAGATAGACAAAAGAACATGTATATGTATATTGCACCTCTTAGATAACCATTCAAAACCTTGAACAATCTTAAACAAAAGCATAGAAGTGAAAGATCAAAACAACTCCCTCGGATTTTCAACGAAATGCTTTGATAGGGAGGTAGGGTGTGCTGGAAAACTGATTCACAGAGTGGGAAGTGGCCAGGCTTGAAGAATGAAACGCCCAAGACATCTGACCACGAAGAGCAGCAACATCAGCCTCTTGATCGAACCTCAGGCTCGTGGATGACGTATTCAGCAGCATCTTCTTCCTCCTCCTGCTATGTGCATCTCCTTTCCTATAGCTTTTACACCCAGATCGTTGTTGAAGAAGCCGTAGAGCTGTAGCCGTCCACCTGCACACACAAGGGTTAGGAACAACCCGAAATTTCAGATCTAGCTTGGTTCATTAGGGTTTACAACCCAATAAGATGTATTTATGCTTCTAGGATGGTCAAGGGACAGCCTTGGGATAAGATTCGCAAATCATGGAGTGATTTGGGGCAGTTGCGCCAGAGTTAGAAGACTTTTGGAGCGCTTACACGAAGGTCATTTTTGACGGCGCCGCGATTTTCTCCCGCGATTTTCTCCCGCTTACAATAGGAGAATCTCTTTTCGGAAACCAGATCTCCCGCGATTTTCTTTCCTTAGTATCAAGTACAAGAAACATCCTACCATTATTTCATCTCTTCATGCTTGCAAACTTATTTCGCAAGGATGTGAAGCTTTTCTTGCTTCTGTAGTGACCACTGAATCCAAGAAAATCATCTTAGAAGATATTCCCATTATGAATGAGTTTCCCGATGTGTTCCCTTCAGATTTACCCGGTTTACCACCCGAAAGGTAAGTAAACTTCTCCATTCAACTCGTTCCCGGAGTAGCACCTGTTTCAATAGCTCCCCACAGGGTGTCCCCTACAGAACTCAAAAAATTGAAGAAATGACTTAAGGAGTTATTAGACAAGGGCTTCATCCGACCTGGCACATCCTCTTGGGGTGCGCCAGTTTTATTTATCAAGAAGAAGGATGGATCTCACAGGCTATGTGATGGGGACATCACCTCCCCTGCCCACATTCACGGCTCGTCTCCTCGCCCCTGATGCATCTGGCATGGTCTAGTTATTTATTTTGAGTCCTATGTAATTTTTATTTGAGTCATATCATTATATTTTCCCTTTTATTTGGGTGATGTCCCTAGGTCTTTGTTTATTCCCCTAAGTTTAAGTGTCATTAGGTTGATTAGACTAGCTATTGGGCCCAATTCAATGGGCAAGGCCCAGGGTCGCCCCCTACCCCCTTGGTTATTTGTCATTATAGCAAGAGTCAGGGACTTTTTGTAAAATGTGGGTTGCCTATATATATGACCCCATTCCCCCCATTTGAAGTAAAATGAAAGAGTATTTGAATTTTCAAGTGTCCAATTTAAATCTTCTTTCGGAGAGAATCCAATTGAGTGGGTGAGAAGCCCTTATCCCCCCCCCTCTCTCTCTCTCCCCCTCTCTCTCTAAGGAGTTCGCCCCCTTCTCTCTATCCTCCCCTCCCAACCACTTTCTCTCTCCCCCTCCCCTATTCAAGGACCTCCCCAACTACCCACCACCCCAATAACTCCACCCCAGCCCCAAGATAGCTTCCACTAATCCATACTCCACCACCCAACCACCAACTACCCAATCCACTTCCCTAAGCACCTGTCCACCTCCCCAAGGCTGAAGGAGCCCCTCCCAATATCAAAAATTAGAAATTTCCCTCCCCTCTCCCATCCCCCATACCCTAGGTCGACCCAAGGGAGGCCCCCCCTTGATCTGGTCACCCCCACTCTCCTCCTCCATCCACTTTGTTCTTCCTCCACCTCCCCTTCCCACCCACACCTAGTGCAGTGTACCAGCAGCAGAGATCCAGGATCTTGAAGAGACGACCCCAGCTTCATCCTGGTGTCCCTGGAGGCCCAAGTGGTACTGTCGGAAGCGTCTCCCTGTCTTCTTCGCGACGGTGGTGGTCTCGTCCCGTTCTGAGTTTGTGGCTACCCAGAGGAGTCGTCACCGCAGGACTGCGCATCTACAATCAGACAGTCAACCTGAGGCGGATTGCAGAGGCTCCCACGGCCATCACCTTGAAGATCTAGAGGTGGAACTTGGCTGAGATCATCTACAACAAGTCTACTTCCAGTATCAAAAAGCAGAACCCCGTTCGGAATCCGGAGCTGTGATTTCTCATTTTTTCCTCTAGGTGCGTAGTTCTATCCCCTCCGGGACTAAACTGACCCTGGTCCACTATTTGGGCTCTCCCAATCTACTCCGACATCATTTGGCATTCCCACAGGTCTCGTCTAGAAGCGGACTCAACAACGATTCCAACAACTCTAGCCACGCTTGATTCAGAGAAAGGAAGTGCTTGTGGCGGCCTCTTCTTTCAGCTGCTGTGGTACCGTAGCAGTCCAGACTAGAACTCAAGGTCTCTGTTCTCAACCCTTCCTTGACCAGCACCATCAAACCAGGAAATTCCATAAAAATTGGACATCAACCTGATCCGACCCCTAAGATTTTCTCACTGGTCTCATCAAAAACAAAATTCGGGAGTAGCCGCAGTATCGTCAACTTCAACTGTTTATCCCATGTTCCAGAGAGCGGGCAGAACCGGCGTCGTCCATCCGTTTGGCTTCTATTTCAATTTTCCCCTCCCCGCCCGGCTGTCTTAAAGCCCCTCCCTGCGGGAGGTAGTGTTTGAATCTATGAGTGACTCCCCCACCCCTTGTTCCACCCCCTTGCATGGGGAGTAGTGTTGTAAATCTTTAAAATAGGGTCAAGCTACTCCGACGCAGCGTGTGGGGAACCACACTTCCCTACTCGCCCACGTCTCCGAGCGGGACCGGTTTCTTCAAGCCGGTCGAGTAACTGTTCTAACCTTGCTTCCCTAAGTGCTTGTCCTTTCAATATTAGCTCATAGCTCCGCTATCCGTGAGAGTGAGTGCTCGGTCCCTCAAGCTCCGTTGCTTCGAGTGACCACCGTGGGGAAGAGTGTAACCGGTGCCCTCGGCACAACGTCGGCTCTATTGAATTGGGCCTCCATACCCTTGGGAACAAACCTTGGCCTTGCTGGCCCTCTACCAGCAAGGGCCCATCCCTCACATCCTCCACTTGGCATCGCCAAGTTACCTCGGGTTTGGGTGAGTGTCAGCTGAGCGGCCACCGATTTCGATCCGTTACTATTGTGAATTGTGCTTGCTTGTTAAAGTCCAAGGGCATGTCACATCAAATTGGTATCAGAGTAAGTTCTAGACTTGTCTCTACTAAGTCTTATCCTAGGGCCATTGCATTTATCCCCCCGTTCATCATGGCCATTTCCTAGTCAGCCTACTCGCCACCCGTGGACTTCATTCTAGATAGGGATATTATCTTTGACGGATCATGTTCTAGTGATTACCTTAGGTGGGAGGCTACCATAGAAATGTACTTTGAAGAGACTTGGGTATATGGACCCACGAGAGTCCTCAAGGCCAAGGGACGACTTCGAGCTCAAGCCAAGGAAAAGTGGCGGAGAATAGAGGGCTTAAGGAGGGTTGAAAGACAAGAACATATTCACTCATTGGAAGAGATGAAGGTAGAACTTAGGAAGATCTACATCCCCAAATATTCCCACCCCACCTACTCAAACACCCCTAGCCCGAGGAGCACTACCACTCCTCCATCTCCACCCGGCCAACTTGAGACCACCCTTAGGCCTCCACCCCCACCACTCCCAACAAATTCCCTCTCAACCATCATCACTACACTCTGCCACCAAATCCTCTCCCTTAAGATCAAAATGATCCAAGCATCCACCTCCCCACCTAACCCCATGAGGGTCCCCACACCCCAACCAAAACCCCCTTCCACAACCCTCACTATTCAAGCCCCCTTGGTCCCCACCACTACCCCTCCATCTTCCCCTATAAGGGACACTCCCCCCAAGACCGACCAACCCAAGCAACCCCAGCCAACCCATCTCCCACTCCCTCCCCCAAAAATCCCATGTCCTAGGCCTCCACTACTTCCCCTCCCTATCCCAAACCAAGTTTCCCTTTACCCTCCACCCCGGGTGCACCATACACCAACCATCACCACCTCACCCCCAAAAGACCCTCTCACCTCCTTGGAGGAAGAACCCATACCCGACCCCATAGTGGTGAACACTCCGGACCCTATCCCCACCATGGAGACCACCCATATCCAAGTGGAAGAAGAAACCTCACATGGTGGCCTTCACCTTACACCACCCTCTCTCATTGGGGCCGAGCTTATCTTAGGAGAACCGCTTATTAGTTGGCTAAAGGAGAGGCCAATAATAGAGATCACGGCCCACGATTTCCCTCCCATGGAGCATAACCTTCCCATAGTGCATTTCTTCTCCTATCACACCACCATCCAATCATCTTACCAAGTGGAAACCTTAGGGTATTTTCTTAAAGGCTTAGCATGGCAAATAGAGCTTACGAGCATGTTGACCACGTGACCAACCAATCTAGGAGCCTTAACCTTCTACACCTATGTGTCGGGTCTATCACCTAAGTTTGCACCATTGGCTGCTACACTAGTGACCTCCTTCTATTTCTCTCCACACCCAATAAGCCTAACCTTCTCCTCAATTTGGAGCTTCTTATATCGGGTAGAAAGCCAAACCCTCCCCTCATGGCCGACCCACCCACCAAGAACTTCGGCCCAATTGTTTCATTAGAGGAGGATGACTCACCACCATTCGGGGATTTGAGGACATAAGGCCCCTCCCCATGGGTAACCCTTTTCATGACCCCTTTGACCCCTTTCTATGGGAGCCTATATCCCTATGTGATCCGCCACCCTTACTCACCACCCACCTTTCCCTACCCCAATCAACCATGAGTGACCCAACCACCTTATCCACCACCCACCTTTCCCTATCTCAACCCAACGTGATTGACCCAATATGCCCCATCCTAGACCCGGGTTACACCATGGGAGCCATGACTTTGGGCGATATACACCTAGGGATCGAGGAAGTGCCCCCCTTCATGATATCCCCCTTCCTAGACCCCTTTGATCCATTCCAATGGAAGTCCAAAAGCCCACACATAAGAGACATCTTTGGCACAAGAGTGCAAAAGTCGTGGCGTACAACACCACTTGGCATGATTCATAAGTCGGGTCCACTCGTTCATATCACCCACATGTCAAGTAGGATGCATGATTGGTTCATATTCGGGTGTATCGGCCCACCCTCATTTAACATTGGTCATACACATGTCAAAAGCATCTACGGATGTTCGGGTCCCCCGACATTTATCACCACTTTGCAAAATAGGTTCACCTACAGGTGCCCCGGCCCACCTAGGCCCACCAAAGTCTACATAGCAACATTACATGATATGTCCACATATGGTTGCACCGGTCCTCCCCATTCCATCAAAGTCTTCTTAGCGTCAAAGCATGATTGGTCTACTTTTGGTTGCCCAGGTCCACCCATCACCCCTAGAATGTCAGCATTCACAAAATTGCATGAAAATCTTCGCAAGCACATCAGCAAGGAAAATGAGACTTATAAAAGGCAGGCTGACTCCCATCGGCATCACCAAGAATTCCACGTGAGTGACTTTGTGATGGTGAGGAGGGAGAGGCTCTCCTCAGGAGTCATCTCCAAATTGAGGCATCGTGGGACTGGTCCCTTCTAGGTTCTGAGGTGCATTGACACTAATGCCTATGAGTTAGATCTTCCCGAATAGTACGGAGTGAGCCCCACATTTAATGTGGCCGACCTAGCGCCATGTAAGGGCCCCGCGGTGGTACCCAGTGAGGATATTGAGCCCATTTCCCCCATCGAGAGAGCATCCACCTGTGAGAAGAGTTCACTAGCCAAGAGAGCCCAGCGTGAGCGAATTGAGCGAATATTAGATGAATAGGTCAATACCACCAGGAGCAAGGTATACGAACGCTATCTCGTCGGGTGGATGGATCGGTCTCCTTCAGAAGACTTGTGGGTGGTATCACTTCTACACCCTCCGAGGAGGAAAGGACTCTGACTCGACAGAGTCAAGTTCTCCGCACCCTGGGAGTATGATGGGGACATCACCTCCCGTGCCCACAATCACGGCTCGTCTCCTCGCCCCGGTTGCATCCGGCATGGTCTAGTTATTTATTTTGAGTCCTATGTAATTTTTATTTGAGTCATATCATTGTATTTTCCATTTTATTTGAGTCATGTCCCTAGGTCTTTGTTTATTCCCCTAAGTTTGAGTGTCATTAGGTTGATTAGACTGGCTATTGGGCCCAATTCATTGGGCTAGTCCCAGGGGCGCCCCCTACCCCCTTGGTTATTTGTCATTGTAGCAAGAGTCAGGGACTTTTTGTAAAATGTGGGTTGCCTATATATAGGACCCCATTCCCCCCATTTGAAGTAAAATGAAAGAGCATTTGAATTTTTGAGTGTCCAATTTAAATCTTCTTTTGGAGAGAATCCAATTGAGTGGGTGAGAGCCCTTCCCCCCCTCTCTCTCTCCCTCTCTCTCTAAGGGGCTCGCCCCCTTCTCTCTCTCCTCCCCTCCCAACCACTTTCTCTCTCCCCCTCCCTTATTCAAGAACCTCCCCAACTACCCACCACCCCAATAACTCCACCCTAGCCCCAAGATAGCTTCCACCAATCCATACTCCACCACCCAACCACCAACTACCCAATCCACTTCCCTAAGCACCTCTCCACCTCCCCAAGGCTGAAGGAGCCCCTCCCAAGACCAAAAATTTGAATTTTCCCTCCACTCTCCCATCCCCCATACCATATGTCGACCCAAGGGAGCCCCCCCCTTGATCTGGTCTCCCCCACTCTCCTCCTCCATCCACTTTGTTCTTCCTCCACCTCCCCTTCCCACCCCCACCTAGTACTGTGTACCAGCAGCAGAGATCCAGCAGCTTGCAGAGGTGACCCCGGCTTTATCCTGGCTTCCCTGGAGGCCCAAGTGGTACTGTTGGAAATGTCTCCCTGTCTTCTTCGCGATGGTGGTGGTCACGTCCCGTTCTGAGTTCGTGGGTGCCCGGAGGATTCTTCACCGCAGGACTGCGCATCTGCTACCAGACAGTCAACCTGAGGCGGCTTGCAGAGGCTCCCACGGTCATCACCTTGAAGATCTGGAGGCGGCACTTGGCTGAGATCATCTACAACGAGTCTACTTCCAGTATCAAGTAGCAGAACTCCGTTCCGCATCCATAGCTGTGATTTCTTGTTTTTCTCCCCCAGGTACGTAGTGCTGTCCCCTCGGGGACTCAACCGACCCATGTCCACTATTTGGGATCTCCCAATCTGCTCTGACATCATCTGGCATTCCCGCGGGTCTCGTCTAGATGCGGACTTGACAATGATTCCAACGAATCTGGCCACGCTTGATTCAGAGAATGGAAGCGCTCGTGCGGCCTCTTCTTTCAGCTGCTATGGTACTATAGCAGTCCATACCAGAACTCAGGGTCCCTGTTCGCAGCCCTTACCCAACCAGCACCGTCAAACCAGGAAATTCCATAAACATTGGAAATCAACTTGATCTAACACCAAAGATTTTCCCACTGGTCTCATCAATTACAAAATTCGGGAGTGGCCGCAGTAGTGTCAACTTAAATTGCCTGTCCCCTATTCCAGACAGCGGGCAGAACTGGCGTCGTCCATCCGTTTGGCTTCTATTTCAGTTTTCCCCTCCCCACCCGGCCAACTTAAAGCCCCTCCCTGCGGAAGGTAGTGTTTGAATGTATGAGTGACTCTCCTTCCCCTTGTTCCACCCCCTTGCATGGGAGGTAGTGTTGTAAATCTTCAAAACAGGGTCAAGCTACTCCGGAGCAGCGTGTGGGGAACCACGCTTCCCCGCTCGCCCACGTCTCTGAGCGGGATCGGTTTCTTCAAGCCGGTCGAGTAAGTGTTCTAACCTTGCTTCCCTTAGTGCTTGTCCTTTCAATATTAGCTCATAGCTCTGCTGGCCGTGAGAGTGAGTGCTCGGTCCCTCAAGCTCCGTTGCCTCGAGTGACCACCGTGGGGAAGAGTGTAACCGGTGCCCTCGGCACAACGTCGGATCCATTGAATTGGGCCTCCATACCCTTGGGAACAAACCTTGGCCTTGCTGGCCCTCTACCAGCAAGGGCCCATCCCTTACATCCTCCACTTGGCATCGCCAAGTTACCCTGGGTTTGGGTGAGTGTCGGGTGAGTGGCCACCGATTTCGGTCCGTTACTATTATGAATTGTGCTTGCTTGTTAAAGTCCAAGGGCGTGTCACATCAAATTGGTATCAGAGTAAGTTCTAGACTTGTCTCTACTAAGTCTTGTCCTAAGGCCATTGCATTTATCCCCCCGTTCATCATGGCCATTTCCTACTTAGCCTACTCGCCACCCGCGGACTTCATTCTAGATCGGGATATTATCTTTGACGGTTCATGTTCTAGTGATTACCTTAGGTGGGAGGCTACCATAGAAAGGTACTTTGAGGTGACTTGGGTATATGGACCCGCGAGAGTCCTCAAGGCCAAGGGACGACTTCGGGGTCAAGCAAAGGAAAAGTGGCGGAGAATAGAGGGCTTAAGCAGGGTTGAAAGACAAGAACCTATTCACTCATGGGAAGAGATGAAGGTAGAACTTAGGAAGATCTACATCCCCAAATATTCCCACCCCTCGTACTCAAACACCCCTAGCCCGAGGAGTACTACCACTCCTCCATCTCCACCCGGCCAACTTGAGACCACCCTTTGGCCTCCACCCCCACCACTCCCAATAAATTCTCTCTCAACCATCATCACTACACTTCGCCACCAAATCCTCTCCTTTAAGACCCAAATGATCCAAGCATCCACCTCCCCACCTAACCCCATGAGGGTCCCCACACCCCAAACAAAACCCCCTTCCACAACCCTCACTATCCAAGCCCCCTTGGTCCTCACCACTACCCCTCCATCTTCCCCTATAAGGGACACTCCCCCCAAGACCGACCAACCCAAGCAACCCCAACCAACCCATCTCCCACTCCCTCCCCGAAAACTCCCATGTCCTAGGCCTCCACTACTTCCCCTCCCTATCCCAAACCAAGTTTCCCTTTACCCTCCAACCCGCGTGCACCATACACCAACCATCACCACCCCACCCCCAAAAGACCCACTCACCTCCTTGGAGGAGGAACCCATACCCGACCACATAGTGGTGAACACTCCGGACCCTATCCCCACCACGGAGACCACCCATATCCAAGTGGAAGAAGAAACCTCACTTGGTGGCCTTCACATTACACCACCATCTCTAGTTGGGGCCGAGCTTATTTTAGGAGAACCCCTTATTAGTTGGCTAAAGGAGAGGCCAATAACAGAGATCACGGCCCACGATTTCCCTCCCATAGAGCAAAACCTTCCCACAGTGCCTTTCTTCTCCTATCACACCACCATCCAATCATCTTACCAAGTGGAAACCTTTGGGGATCTTCTTAAAGGCTTAGCATGGCAAATAGAGCTTACGAGCATGTTGACCCCGGTGACCAACCAATCTAGGAGCCTCAACCTCCTACACCTATGTGTCGGGTCTATCACCTAAGTTTGCACCATTGGTTGCTACACTAGTGACCTCCTTCTATTCCTCCCCACACCTGATGAGCCCAACATTCTCCTCAATTTGGAGTTTCTTATATAAGGTAGAAAGCCAAACCCTCCCCTCATGGCCGACCCACCCACCAATAACTTCGGCCCAATTGTTTCATAAGAGGATGATGACCCACCACCATTTGGGGATCTTGTGGACATAAGGCCCCTCCCCCTTGGTAACCCTTTTCATTGTTGTGCCCCTGTGGTTTTGATGATGGTTTTGATGATTGGTTGTTAATGTGAGTTAATCAAATGTTCAGTCATCTTGCTGCTCAGTTTAGATTAACATATTTGATGTTCAGTCATGCTACATGTTAAACTGATGCATAAAGCATTCATTGCTGTTAAACTGATGCATAAAGCATTCATTACTGTGGTTTTGATGATTGGTGTTTGATGTTAATCACTGTGAGTCATGTTGTTGTGGAAGTCATTGCATTTGAAGTTCAGACTGTTTATCTCTTCCATAAAGCTCTCACATGCATTACTTGTTCAAGTGTAAACTCTGTCAGCATTGTCTGGACATACACATCGACTGTTCATGCGAAGTCTAGACATTCTGATCAAGTTTGTACATTGGTCTTGGCATATGCATTCATAAAGTATATACACTCTTCGGTTGACTTCAACTGAAGTCTGTACATCGGCATGCATTACATCAAGTGTGTACATTGCATAGCATGTTGCGTCTAAGTCTATACATCACTATAGCATGCATTTCATGAAGCCTATACATTCTCAGTGTTTGCACGCGTTCAGTCGAAAGTCTATACAACCCACACTTGAGCTTCAAGTCTACACATCGCTTCGCTTCATGAAGTCTGTACAACCACAGTTAATCTTGAAGTCTGCACACTAGTCTTCACTGTCAAGTCTGCACATTGGCCTTCGATTTCAAAGTCCATACATTGGACTGTTCTTCAAGTCTGTACATTGGCTTCACATCTTCAAGTCTGTACAGCCGTTAGCATTGGACTTCATGTCTAGACATTGCATTGTAGCATCCATCGTCTTCGTGTTGTTTTAGTGTCTATGTCTTCATGTTGTGTTTACGTCTTCGTGTTGATCTGACTTCGTGTCGTTTTCCCTCTTGTGTCTCATTTCCCAGTGAACCCCGTGTCGTTTCACTTCGTGCTATTTTTCTCTTTAACTTCGTGTCACTTACTGTTGTTCCTCGTGTCATTTCTTTCTGGTCCCACTGCTTCATCACGTGTCGTGATAGCCATGGCATCTTCTATCTTCGTGTTGTTTTCACTTCGTGCAGTCTTCTCCTAGTGTTGTCCTAACTTCGAGTCGTTTCTTTGTATTCTATCTTCGTGTTGGTTTTTAGCTTTAGACTTCGTGTCTTTCTCGCTTTGACCACACTCCGTGTCGATTTTAGTTTTCGTCTTTGTGTTGTTTTCAACTCGTGTCGGTTACTGTTTCGTCTCCGTGTTGTTTCATGTCTTCGTGTCATGTTTCCTACACCTCGTGTCTTTGTCACTTTGTGACTTCATCTCGTGTCGTTTTCATCATCTTCGTGTCGTTTTTGTTCTATTACGTGCAGGACATCGCAACACCTCATGTTGCTTTCTGTGCCACTTCGTGTCGTTCTCTGTGTAGTGTGTGTTTCTATCACTACTGCACTTCGTGTCGTTCTTGTTTCACTTTGTGTCGTTTCCGTATTATGTCTTCGTGTTGTTCTTCCTAGACCTCGTGTCTTTCGTATGTTGAAACCACACTTCGTGTTGATTTCTGTTTTGTCTTCGTATGTATCTCGTGTCGTTCTTCTTTTTACCTCGTGTTGCTTTCATCTTCTTCGTGTCGTTCTCTTTGTTGTGTTATCTCAGTTACAGTGTGTATCTCGTGTCGTTCTCAGTGCATCTAGAATTGCTACTGCATACTTCGTGTAGCTTTAGTTATTGTGGCCCTCAGTTTTAATGGTTTTTCATCTCCTTGCAGGTCCGAGGAATAACATTCCACACACCTGGGCTGCACGTGATCCGAGACAAGAGGAACCAATCCGATAAAGACACGTGGCAGGAAGGTTCTGGATCGAGCTTGGGAGGCACACACGTTTTGTGCCCTATCCACCTGCTGTTGCTGCTATATAAGGCAGCCTTCTTCCACAGAAGAAAGATGATCGAAGCAGAAAGCCAGAGGAGTAGAAAGCCCTTCGATCCAGAAAAAGAAGAAAAGAAAGAAAAGAAGAGAGCAGAGAAGAGAGTGAGAGCAGAGAAAGAAAAAGAGAGAGAGATAGTGCTCGTGTGAAGAGAGAAGAAAGAGTGAAGAAGAAGAAGTGCAGCAGAGAGTGAAAGAGGAAGAGAGCAGAGGAGAAAGAAAGAGAGATAGAAAGAGAGAGAGAGAGAGTTCGTGGAGAAGAAGGACGAAGCTACTGAAGATTTGTCTACTGGACCGTGGATCAAATCCAGGCCAGTCAGCTCCGTTGAGAGCCACATCTATGTTTTCATCTTTTACAGCCTTCTGATTGCTGTGTCATTTTCGTTTATTGTTTTTCCTTTATTTTTCTGATTATCTTTGCTCTTCCGATTGCCCTGTTGGGGATCGGGTTCCTCCTGTTGGTTCAGGAGAAGGGAGATCTGATCTCCGGATTGCAAGTGACAGGTTGTCACTTGTGGGTTCCCTCTGGTTAGAGGAAGGGAGGCTAGACCTCCGGTTCTGGGCTTGTGGTTGCAAGTCCAGGTGTCCCTCCTGGTCTGGAGGAAGAGAGGTCTTCGACCTCTAGTTTCCAAGTGGCTGGGAGTCACTTGGGTGTCCCTCCGGTTGGGAGGAAGAGGGAAGTCTGTTTCCCTGGTCAAGCTGTGTGGTAGCAACTGTTTGCAGACTGAGTCTGCTTGGTTCTAGCGTTTGCTAGTGAAGCCTCACTCCGGTTGGAAGTGAGGGGTGGATGTAGGTCTGGAGGACCGAACCACCTAAAAATCTATTGAGCAGTGGTTTGCTTTGTGTGTTTGCTTCCGCTAGATGCCTGGATAGGCGCGCTCCATCTGCTTGCTCATAAGTTTAATTGAATTAGTTTTATACTGTGATTGCGTCTAGCATCTGAGTTTTTATTTGGGCATTATTCGTAACAGGATACATTCACCCCCCTCTGTATCCGGGCCTAGCACCCTAACAGTTGGTATCAGAGCGGGTGTCTGCATACAAGGTCCAGCAACCTGCAGATCGATCTTGCAGTCTTAGGTGCTAATTTGTTTTAGTGCATCAATATTCTTGTTGCATTGAATCTATCTGCTATCTGTTTCAATGGCTTGTCCACCCGTCTTTAGTGGTTTTGATTACAACCAGTGGCACAGTGCTTTACGTGCTTATGTTAAATCTATTGATCCAGACCTGTGGAAAGTAATTTCACATGGTCCTCATGAATTACCAAAGACAAAGTCCAAATGGACTGACAGTCACGAATCAATGTATGAGGAGAATCAGACAGCTATAAATCTGATGAAAGTAGCCACTGACAAAGCCTTTCACTCATGTTTCCTTGATTACAGATCTGCAAGGGATATGTTGGAAATGATGAAGAGAGCCGGGAAAGGAAATCAAACAAGCTGCATGATGGCCAACAGAAGCGATCAAGGCAGCAATCAAACTGAAGAAGATGATGATGATGAGGTAAATATCTTCGAGAATTTCTCTCTAGAAGATTGGGAGAATGCTTATGCTGAATTACTTGAATCTCATGAGCTGTTAAGAAAATAGTATAAGAAATTGAAGAAGGGTACTAGTTTAGATAGTTCAAGCGTTCCTTGTAGAAATTGTGTTGAATTGAAAAATATTCATGATGCTTGTATGTCTGACTTTCAAATACTGAAGAAACAAGTTTCATTATTGAAAACTAAAAATCAAGAACATATAAATGTGATATCTGAACTCAAAGAAAAATTGAACTCAGATAATGATAATCAGACTGTTGTTAACTATCATGACCAGTATGAAAAATTGCTGAAAAACTTCAAAAGTGTAAACTCAGATTTAAACAAGCTGAGATCCGAAAATGATTCCCTGAGAACATCTGCTAATAAAAATGATAACAAATTTGAGAAACTCAAGCAGGAGAAAAACTTGCTTGCTGAAAAACTGGAAACCATCAAATCTGTGAATGTGGAATTATAGAAAAACATTGAAAAGAAGGAAAAAGATTTGAAGGAATTCAAGGCTGAAAGAAAACTTGAAATTAACTTAGAAGATCAGACTCTAATAAATGAGTTAATTCAGAATGACAAGCTTAAGGAAGAAAATGAAAAATTAAAAATGTTGAATTCCACTATGTCAGAGAGACTTCTAGCTTTGGAAAGAGGAAAAAGTATTTGTGTTGAAGATTCTAATAAACTGAGCAATCTGGAACAGGAAATTGAAAAATACAAAACTGCTAACAATGTGTTAACTGAATGTGTGAATTGCAGTGAACAAGATATTGCTAATTATAAGCTACATATTTCCTCTTTGGAAGATGAAGTTCAGGATTTGAAAGTCTCTTTGTCAAAATTTGTTGATGGGCAAGAAAACCTAGACAAGCTGCTAGGTGTAAAAGTCAATGTCAAAAGGGAAGGGTTGGGCTACAATAATCTAAATAAAAAGGCTTTGCAGAATAAAGTACTGACATCCTTTGTAAATGCCTCAAACGTAGCCACAACATCAAAAGACAAACAGCCCATTGTTCAGAAAATACTGGGAACAAAGATTAATTTTAAGAAAGAAGGACTGGGTTACAGTCCAGTCATGAGGAAGGCTGATGGAGCCAACCTGAAAACTGTCTTTGTTAAATCCTCTGAACAGGAGAAGCCTTCTACTTCATCTCCAACTCAGTACAAGGCTAAGAAAATAGGAAAACAGGATAAAAATCAGAAAAGGATTGTAAATCAGAAAATAAATGAAAAGGGTTCATCAGTGCATATTGATCATAGTCCTCATACACATTCACAAGCATCCAAAAAGAAAATGATATGTCATTACTGTCATAAATTTGGATATCTGATGCATGAATGTAGACTGATGGAAAAGGATGATCTGAGTGCTAGAAAATATCATGATAAAAATCTTTCATCTCAGAAAAGGAAAATTGAGTGTTTTCTTTGTGGTAAACTAGGACACAAAATTTCACAATGCTGGTTTGTTAGTGATAAGAATAAATTTCATGCAAACTATCATGCTCTTAACAAGAACAAGTATGTTCCAATGAACCAGCATATGACATGCTTTAATTGTGGAAAATTGGGTCATAAGAGATTTGAATGCTGGCTGAATGCTGGTAAGAAAAGGTCTAATTCATGCTTTCACTGTGGCAAGATGGGCCACATTGCAGCCCACTGTTGGCATGCTCAGGGTAGATAATTCAATTCTAAAACTGTTAAACTCCCTGCAAATGGAAATGTTTTTGGAAGTAATGTTTTTAGAGGCAAGCACAATGAGTGCTTCAACTGTGGGAAGCCAGGTCACAGGGCTGCAACCTGTTGGCTGGCAGGATATCAAAACCAAATTGGTTTTGGCAAACAAAATTTTTATTCTGTTAACAAGAAATCTCATGCTTATGCACATAGAATTCATGCAAACAAGAATCTACATAAATCAGATCTGAAAACTGCTCCTAGAAATGTGCTGAGAAAACCTGCTAGGAGTAATACTGTTTTGTCAGGACCCAAGACTTCTTGGTGTTGTGTAGTGGACAGCGGATCTAGAGGGGAGGGGTGAATAGATCAGCCCCACTTTTCGCAATGCGGCCCTCTAAACAGCTAGTTAAAATGAATTGCAGCGGAATAGAAACTAGCTTCCAAGAATGCTATGATTCACTTAGCAAGATAAGCAAGATATATAATAATTCGATCCTAAGCATGCATCTAGAACGAATCAATCACACAAGCAAACCACACTAGACAGGATTTTTAAGGTGGTTCGGACTGAATCCTCAGCCCTACGTCCACCCCTCACCAAAACCCGGTGAGGCTTCACTTGTGCAGCGCACAGAACCGCAAATCGGAAACCACCGATTGCCTTCCTACTCACCACCTGGTAGGGACGTCAACCGCAAATTGGAACACCCTCCAATTGCCTTCCTACTAACCACCGGTAGGGATGAATCACACTTTCAATGTTTAAACAATAATGAAAATGAAACAAATGTGAATGAACTAAAACAAGAAATTGAGTTATGAGTAGAAATGAATTGGCCCTTGTATGAAATGTTGATCAGCAACAAGGATCCTCTTGGGTTCAACTCAATCTTCTTGATTCACCCTTGATTGGATGAATGTTCTTCACGGAGTACTGTTCACGTGAACAGTACATCTTCCTTCAATTCTTCTCTCTTGATCTTCTCTTTGAACTTGAATGAGGTTGAAAGAACTGGAATGGATGAAGATGATCTCCCTTGAGAGTGAGCTTCAATGGATCCCCTTGAGATGATGAAGAGGATGGATGAAGATTTGATGAAGAGCTTCTTCCCGGAGTATCTTGATTTCCTTCTTGAAGTATACTCCTTCTAGCTTTCTTTGATCACCCTCCTTGCCCTTGATTGCTTCTTGCTTTGTAGGAGGTTGCTTGGCTTCAGATCTGAGCTTGAATCACCTTGGATGGATGAAGAACTTCCTCCCGAAACACTGTTCACGGAGGTGCTACAGTAGCTCGAAAATGGGCTCCCTTGAAGGCTTGAAGCATTAGGGTTTTCATCCCCTCATGTGTTGGTTTTATAGACCTTGAATGGTCTATAGACAAGCCTCAGACCAGATCCATAATTTGTGGGTGATTAGGTGACATTTGGATTAAAGAAATCAAGGTTGAATGGCCCTTTTCGAAGTTGGAAACAAAGTCAAAAATGAAGGCTCGGGGCTGGCGGTCGACCGGAATTCATGGGCCGGTCGACCGGAACCTGCTGCAGCCAGAACGTTTCAGCTCTGGCAAAACCGGTCGACCGGACACCTGGGGGCGGTCGACCGAAAACTGTAAAAATGTCAACATTTCAGTTCTGGGAAAACCGGTCGATCGGAAAAGTAGGGGCGGTCGACCGAAATCTGTAATTCCTGGAGTGTTTCGTTTCTGGAAGAACCGGTCGACCGGAAAGGCAGGGGCGGTCGACCGAAACCTGTAAAACGTGAAATTCTTAGGCTCTGGCAATTCTGGTCGACCGGCCAAGGTGTGTAGGTCGACCGGAAATACCTATACCTGCAAAAATGAAGTGTTAGACCAATGAAACATGTTCATAAGTCAAGATATTCATGTCCTCATCAATTTCATGTATTTTGGGATTGAAATCAACATAGAATATGCTTTGAGCATTTCTAAATTTTGTTCCGGGGGCTCCGCCCCCGGAAACCCCGCAAGGGCGCTGCCCCCTTGACCCCGCGACCTGACCGCGCAGGTCGATCCGCGTGCGAGGGCGCAACATTGAGCTTTCATGTGCATATCTGTCATAAACACAACAGAACATATGTCAGTCATATAAGAGTGAAAAGCAACAATGACGAATAGTGTTTAGCCATTATCAAAACCAAGAATATCACAGAACACATATGACCATAGAATGATGTCGAATGACCCAAGTGACCATATGAAACTCAAATAACCACAGGGGCACAACACTTGGGTACCTGTTTGTGCAAAATAACATTGCTATGCAGGTGTGCCTTGGGACTGAAATAAAAAGGGGTAATGATCCAAGGCACTCAAGAAGAAAATCCCATACTGAACTTTTCAGGTAAACTTCCTGCTCTTCTTGTTTTTAGTTTTAATGCATAGCAAGTTAAATCTGTTTTTGCATAATCATTCTTCATCTGCATTGTCTGAAATGATGCCTCTGAACTCTACTCATCTGAAGTGCATATATGTGATTTGCATGTAGAGTACATTCATTGAAAACCTGAATTGCATATAGGACTGTTGGTTTCACCTTGATATTCATGACCTCTATGGTATATCAAATGGTAAGCTACCAAAAGGCAGGGAAATCTGTCCGGAGGTCCTTACTATGTGAGAGCTGGTCTTTTAGACCAAGTGCTCCGCCTAGTACCATGGGTCACTTTGCTTGACAGGGCAGTCTGAATGTGCATGAATCATTTGGTATCATATGTTCAGTTTTCAGTGCAAACATTGCATGTTTTCAGGGGGAGTAAGTTGCATATTCTTGCATAGCATTCAATGATTGAGTCTTTGCATGTCCCTGCATACATATAGTGCATTGCATCTCCTTATATTGAAAATGCCAAAAAGAGAGTTTGAATGCATATTGTAAGGGGGAGTCAATGCATTGCATATAGGTTGTCAAATGCATACATTTGTCAGAATTCAGTGCATATCTCTTCTTATCACTTTTGTTGACAAACCTTGATCATATTCGGAAAACATTAAGCTTCAAAATCTCTCCTAACAATTGGTATCATTTGGCTTCAGAATTCTATCAGTCTTTCATGAAGATTTCAATGGGCTATCTCGATCATAAATCTGAAAACTCTTGAACTAGGAATCTTCTATTATACATTCTTAAGAATGACTGAAATAACTCATGTGGTTTAAGTTTAATGTTCATGGAGTTTGACTTTAAAATCTCTCAAAAAATATCTGAAGCATGTTTAATAAACCTTAACCATGTGTTTCATGCTATGTCTTGTGGAAAATTCTGAAATCTGCATTATTGAATTCATGGCTTCAATTGGTTAAGTACATGAAATTATTATTGACTTGAAGCAAAGGAATTTGTCTGAATTGTCTAAAGGGTAATTGTTTGTCAAAGCAATGACTTTGATCACTGAGAAACCATGTCCAAAGGACTATGTCATGAGGTGTCTTAGTCAACTCTGCAGAATAAATTTTATTGAAAATTCAGGCAGAGCAATGGCATGCACACTGAGAAATACAACTCACTCATCAAGAAATGATTTGGAGTGCATCATGATGTGTAAATGCTATCTCTGTTCACATATAGCATGACAGTTAGTCACACTAAGGGCTTAGGGATAGTGGCCTCTAATCAAGGTATATCCTCTAGTTCCAATGTGTGCACTGAACTAGAGTGCTCGTAAAATTTGTAGCATGGAAAATTGTTGAACAAATTGATATATCTGAATATTGATGCTCAAATCAAATTGCTACAACCCTAGACAAATTCATATGACTTCATAATTGCTTGATTTCAATACAGATGCATGTAATTGTGAAAGAAGTCAATAATTTTGATTGTGTAAGAGAAAGGGAGATTTATCAAGATGAATATGAGGGCTTGGTTCATTTTTATTAAACCATGGTTTTAGATATCAATACAGAATTTTATTGATAAACTCTGCATACATCATGTTTAAACCATGCTGTTCAATAAATGTCATTCATAAGCCCTTATGATAGAAGACTTTGAAAACTTATGCTTTAGATTTATGAGATTGATATCTCTTTGAAAATCTGGCTGAATTTCTTATGTTTGGAGCATCCTTGAAAAATCTGTTCACTGAATTTCTTCTGCTCATGTCCTTGGCTCAATGACCTGAACTTCTCCTTGTTTGCCCTTGTGGTCTCCTTCTCATTTATCTCATAAGAGTCCACTTATTGAGGGGGAGCTTCCATGTCATGCATCACTTGCATATCAATTGGCATCTCTTCAGGGGGAGCATTCCTTGTCATGTTGAATCATGTTCATATCATTTGTGACCTTGCATTCATATACTCAGGGGGGAGTATTGCATTTCTTGTTGCATCTGCATTTTTGCATTTAACCCTTCCCATGGTTTACTTTGATTACACCAAAGGAGGAGATTGTTTGCCAAAGAGAGAGAATATCACTCAATCAGTGCATGCAGATTTCTTTTGATCTTCTCTAATTCATGCTTTTGCTGAAACTATTAAAGGGGGAGAATCATGTTCTTGCAAGGGGGAGAATTTGACTGAACTTTTATACATGCTTTAATTTCTCAAATTATTTTCTTTTTGATGAAGTCAAAGGGGGAGAATAATTTGAGTCTTCGGAATGCCTCACATCATCAGAATGACTCAATGTATTGAAAGTGTTGCCATCATCAAAAAGGGGGAGATTGTTGTGCCCATGTGGTTTTGATGATGGTTTTGATGATTGGTTGTTGATGTGAGTTAATCAAATATTCAGTCATCTTGCTGCTCAGTTTAGATTAACATATTTGATGTTCAGTCATGCTACATGTTAAACTGATGCATAAAGCATTCATTGCTGTGGTTTTGATGATTGGTGTTTGATGTTAATCACTGTGAGTCATGTTGTTGTGGAAGTCATTGCATTTGAAGTTCAGACTGTTTATCTCCTGCATAAAGCTCTCACATGCATTACTTGTTCAAGTGTAAACTCTGTCAGCATTGTCTGGACATACACATCGACTGTTCATGCGAAGTCTAGACATTCTGATCAAGTTTGTACATTGGTCTTGGCATATGCATTCATAAAGTATATACACTCTTCGGTTGACTTCAACTGAAGTCTGTACATCGGCATGCATTACATCAAGTGTGTACATTGCATAGCATGTTGCGTCTAAGTCTATACATCACTATAGCATGCATTTCATGAAGCCTATACATTCTCAGTGTTTGCACGCGTTCAGTCTAAAGTCTGTACAGCCCACACTTGAGCTTCAAGTCTACACATCGCTTCGCTTCATGAAGTATGTACAACCACAGTTAATCTTGAAGTCTGCACACTAGTCTTCACTGTCAAGTCTGCACATTGGCCTTCGATTTCAAAGTCCATACATTGGACTGTTCTTCAAGTCTGTACATTGGCTTCACATCTTCAAGTCTGTACAGCCGTTAGCATTGGACTTCATGTCTAGACATTACACTGTAGCATCCATCGTCTTCGTGTTCTTTTAGTGTCTATGTCTTCGTGTTGTGTTTACGTCTTCGTGTTGATCTGACTTCGTGTCGTTTTCCCTCTTGTGTCTCGTTTCCCAGTGAACCCCGTGTCGTTTCACTTCGTGCTATTTTTCTCTTTAACTTCGTGTCACTTACTGTTGTTCCTCGTGTCGTTTCTTTCCGGTCCCACTGCTTCATCACGTGTCGTGATAGCCGTGGCATCTTCTGTCTTCGTGTTGTTTTCACTTCGTGCAGTCTTCTCCTAGTGTTGTCCTAACTTCGAGTCGTTTCTTTGTATTCTATCTTCGTGTTGGTTTTTAGCTTTAGACTTCGTGTCTTTCTCGCTTTGACCACACTCCGTGTCAATTTCAGTTTTCATCTTTGTGTTGTTTTCAACTCGTGTCGGTTACTGTTTCGTCTCCGTGTTGTTTCATGTCTTCGTGTCGTGTTTCCTACACCTCGTGTCTTTGTCGCTTTGTGACTTCACCTCGTGTCATTTTCATCATCTTCGTGTCGTTTTTGTTCTATTGCGTGCAGGACATCGCAGCACCTCGTGTTGCTTTCTGTGCCACTTCGTGTCGTTCTCTGTGTAGTGTGTGTTTCTGTCACTACTGCACTTCGTGTCGTTCTTGTTTCACTTCGTGTCGTTTCCGTATTATGTCTTCGTGTTGTTCTTCCTAGACCTCGTGTCTTTCGTATGTTGAAACCACACTTCGTGTTGGTTTCTGTTTTGTCTTCGTATGTATCTCGTGTCGTTCTTCTTTTTACCTCGTGTTGCTTTCATCTTCTTCGTGTCGTTCTCTTTGTTGTGTTATCTCTGTTACAGTGTGTATCTCGTGTCGTTCTCAGTGCATCTAGAATTGCTACTGCATACTTCGTGTAGCTTTAGTTATTGTGGCCCTCAGTTTTAATGGTTTTTCATCTCCTTGCAGGTCCGAGGAATAACATTCCACACACCTGGGTTGCACGTGATCCGAGACAAGAGGAACCAATCCGATAAAGACACGTGGCAGGAAGGTTCTGGATCGAGCTTGGGAGGCACACGCGTTTTGTGCCCTATCCACCTGCTGCTGCTGCTATATAAGGCAGCCTTCTTCCACAGAAGAAAGATGATCGAAGCAGAAAGCCAGAGGAGTAGAAAGCCCTTCGATCTAGAAAAAGAAGAAAAGAAAGAAAAGAAGAGAGCAGAGAAGAGAGTGAGAGTGAGAGCAGAGAAAGAAAAAGAGAGAGAGATAGTGCTCGTGTGAAGAGAGAAGAAAGAGTGAAGAAGAAGAAGTGCAGCAGAGAGTGAAAGAGGAAGAGAGCAGAGGAGAAAGAAAGAGAGATAGAAAGAGAGAGAGAGAGTTCGTGGAGAAGAAGGACGAAGCTACTGAAGATCTGTCTACTGGACCGTGGATCAAATCCAGGCCAGTCAGCTCCGTTGAGAGCCACATCTATGTTTTCATCTTTTACAGCCTTCTGATTGCTGTGTCATTTTCGTTTATTGTTTTTCCTTTGTTTTTCTGATTATCTTTGCTCTTCCGATTGCCCTGTTGGGGATCGGGTTCCTCTTGTTGGTTCAGGAGATGGGAGATCTTATCTCCGGATTGCAAGTGACAGGTTGTCACTTGTGGGTTCCCTCTGGTTAGAGGAAGGGAGGCTAGACCTCCGGTTCTGGGCTTGTGGTTGCAAGTCCAGGTGTCCCTCCTGGTCTGGAGGAAGAGAGGTCTTCGACCTCTAGTTTCCAAGTGGCTGGGAGTCACTTGGGTGTCCCTCCGGTTGGGAGGAAGAGGGAAGTCTGTTTCCCTGGTCAAGCTGTGTGGCAGCAACTGTTTGCAGACTGAGTCTGCTTGGTTCTAGCGTTTGCTAGTGAAGCGTCACTCTGGTTGGAAGTGAGGGGTGGATGTAGGTCTGGAGGACCGAACCACCTAAAAATCTATTGAGCAGTGGTTTGCTTTGTGTGTTTGCTTCCGCTAGATGCCTGGATAGGCGCGCTCCATCTGCTTGCTCATAAGTTTAATTGAATTAGTTTTATTCTGTGATTGCGTCTAGCATCTGAGTTTTTATTTGGGCATTATTCGTAACAGGATACATTCACCCCCCTCTGTATCCGGGCCTAGCACCCTAACATTCATGACCCATTTGACCCCTTTCTATGGGAGCCTAGATCCTTATGTGATCCGCCACCCTTACTCACCACCCACCTTTCCCTACCCCAATCCACCATGAGTGACCAAACCACCTTATCCACCACCCACCTTTCCCTATCTCAACCCACCGTGATTGACCCAATCTGCCCCATCCTAGACCCGGGTTATACCATGGGAGCCATGACTTTGGGCGATATAAACCTAGGGATCGAGGAAGTGCCCCACTTCATGATATCCACCTTCCTAGACCCCTTTGACCCATTCCAATGGAAGCCCAAAAGCCCACACATAGGAGACATCTTTGGCACAAGAGTGCATAAGTCTTGGCGTACGACACCATTTGGCATGATTCATAAGTCGGGTCCACTCGTTCATATCACCCACATGTCAAGTAGGATGCATGATTGGTTAATATTCGGGTGTATCGGCCCGCCCTCATTTAACATTGGTCATACACATGTCAAAAGCATCTACGGATGTCCGGGTCCCCCGACATTTATCACCACTTTGCAAAATAGGTTCACCTACGGGTGCCCAGGCCCACCTAGGCCCACCAAAGTCTACATAGTAACATTACATGATAGGTCCACATATGGTAACCCCGGTCCTCCCCATTCCATCAAAGTCTTCTTAGCGTCAAAGCATGATTGGTATACGTTTGGTTGCCCAGGTCCACCCATCACCCCTAGAATGTCAGCATTCACAAAATTGCATGAAAATCTTCGCAATCACATCAGCAAGGAAAATGAGACTTATAAAAGGCAGGCTGACTCCCATCGGCATCACCAAAAATTCCACGTGGGTGACTTTGTGATGGTGAGGACGGAGAGGCTCTCCTCGGGAGCCATCTCCAAATTGAGGCCTCGTGGGGCTGGTCCCTTCCAGGTTCTGAGGTGCATTGGCACTAATGCCTATGAGTTAGATCTTCCCGAAGAGTACGGAGTGAGCCCCACATTCAATGTGGCCGACCTAGTGCCATATAAGGGCCCCGCGGTGGTACCCAGCGAGGATATTGAGCTCATTTCCCCCATTGAGAGAGCACCCACCCGTGAGAAGAGTCCACTAGCCGAGAGAGCCCAGCGTGAGCGAATTGAGCGAATATTGGATGAACAGGTCACTACCACAAGGAGCAAGGTATACGAACGCTATCTAGTCGGGTGGATGGATCGGTGTCCTTCAGAAGAATTGTGGGCGGTATCACTTCTACACCCTCCGAGGAGGGATGGATTCTCCGCACCCCGTGAGTATGATGGGGACATCACCTCTCGTTCCCACATTCACGGCTCATCTCCTCGCCCCGGTTGCATTCGGTATGGTCTAGTAAATTATTTTCAGTCCTATGTAATTTTTATTTGAGTCATATCATTGTATTTTCCCTTTTATTTGAGTCATGTCCCTAGGTCTTTGTTTATTCCCCTAAGTTTGAGTGTCATTAGGTTGATTAGACTAGCTATTGGGCCCAAATCATTGGGCTAGGCCGAGGGGTGCCCCCTACCCCCTTGGTTATTTGTCATTGTAGCAAGAGTAATGGAATTTTTGTATAATGTGAGTTACCTATATATAGGACCCCATTCCCCCGATTTGAAGTAAAATGAAAGAGTATTTGAATTTTCAAGTGTCCAATTTAAATCTTCTTTTGGAGAGAATCCAATTGAGTGGGTGAGAAGCCCGTATCCCCCCCACTCTCTCTCCCTCTCTCTCTCTAAGGGGTTCGCCACCTTCTCTCTCTCCTCCCCTCCCAACCACTTTCTCTCTCCCCCTCCCTCATTCATGGACCTCCCCAACTACCCACCACCCCAATAACTCCACCCCAGCCCCAAGATAACTTCCACCAATACATACTCCACCACCCAACCACCAACTACCCAATCCACTTCCCTAAGCACCTCTCCACCTCCCCAAGGCTGAAGGAGCCCCTCCTAAGACCAAAAATTTGAATTTTCCCTCCCCTCTCCCATCCCCCATACCCTAGGTCGAACCAAGGGAGGCCCCCTCTTCATCTGGTCGCCCCCACTCTCCTCCTCCATCCACTTTGTTCTTCCTCCACCTCCCCTTCCCACCCACACCTAGTGCAGTGTACCAGCGTCAGAGATCAAGCAGCTTGCAGTGGCAACCCCTGCTTCATCCTGGCGTCCCTAGAGGCCCAAGTGGTACTATCGAAAGAGTCTCTCTGTCTTCTTCGCGATGGTGGTGGTCTCGTCCCGTTCTGAGTTTGTGGCTGCCCGGAGGAGTCTTCACCGTAGGACTGAGCATCTGCTACCAGACAGTCAACCTGAGGCGGCTTGAAGAGGCTCCCACGGCCATCACCTTGAAGATCTGGAGGCGGCGCTTGGCTGAGATCATCTACAACAAGTCTACTTTCAGTTTCAAGTAGCGGAACCCCATTCGGCATCCGGGGCTGTGATTTCTCGTTTTTTGCCCCCAGGTTCGCAGTTTTGTCCCCTCTGGGACAGAACCGACCCCTGTCCACTGTTTGGGCTCTCCCAATCTGCTCCGACATCATCTGGCATTCCCGTAGGTCTCGTCTAGAAGAGGACTCGAAAATGATTCCAACAACTCTGGCCACGCTTGATTCAGAGAACAGAAGCGCTCGTGACGGCCTCTTCTTTCAGCTGCTGTGGTACCGTAGCAGTCCAGACCAGAACTCAGGGCCCCTGTTCGCAGACCTTCCCCGACCAGCACCGTCAAACCAAGAAATTCCATAAAAATTGAACATCAACCTGATCCAACCCCTAAAAGTTTTCCAATGGTCTCATCACTAACAAAATTTGGGAGTGGCCGCAGCTGTATCAACTTCAACTATCTGTCCCCTATTCCAGAGAGCGGGCAGAACTGGCGTCGTCCATCCGTTTGGCTTCTATTTCAGTTTTCCCCTCCCCGCCCTGTCGGCTTAAAGCCCCTCCCTACGGGAGGTAGTGTTTGAATATATGAGTGACTCCCCTCCCCTTGTTCCACTCCCTTGCATGGGGAGTAGTGTTGTAAATCATTAAAATAGGGTCAAGCTACTCCGGCGCAGCGTCTGGGGAACCACGCTTCCCCGCTCGCCCACGTCTCTGAGCTGGACCGATTTCTTCAAGCCGGTCGAGTAAGTGTTCTAACCTTGCTTCCCTTAGTGCTTGTCCTTTCAATATTAGCTCATAGCTCCGATGGCCGTGAGAGTGAGTGCTCGGTCCCTCAAGCTCCGTTGCTTCGAGTGACGACCGTGGGGAAGAGTGTAACCGGTGCCCTCGGCACAACGTCGGCTCTATTGAATTGGGCCCCTATACGCTTGGGAACAAACCTTGGCCTTGCTGGCCCTCTACCAGCAAGGGCCCATCTCTCACATCCTTCACTTGGCATCGCCAAGTTACCCTGGGTTTGGGTGAGTGTCGGGTGAGCGGCCGTCGATTTCGGTCCGTTACTATTGTGAATTGTGCTTGCCTGTTAAAGTCCAAGGGCATGTCACATCACTAAATTAACTAACTATAAAAAACAAATATCCATTGCCGCGTATCGAGACGTATAACCCGACCTGAGGTCTTTGATCAAATTTCGGGAGCAGAATATTTCTCCAAGATAGACCTCAGGTTGGGTTATCATCAGCTCAAGATCAAAGACGAAGACATATACAATACTACTTTCCAGAGCAGATATGGGCACTTTGAATTCGAGGTAATGTCGTTCGGGTTAACCAATGCCCTGGCAGTATTTATGCAACTTATAAATAATGTCTTCAGGCCTTATCTCAATCGATTTGTGGTCGTCTTTATTGATGATATTCTTATATACTCCAAGATTAAGGAGGAACATGAAGAGCACTTAAGAATAGCCTTACAAACTCTAAGAGAGCACCAACTCTACGTAAACCTTAGCAACTGCGAGTTCTGGCTTAAGGAGGTCTCTTTCCTTGGCCATGTTATTTGAAAGGACAGTGTGAGCGACGTCACGCGGTTGGAATGATGCGGAGCGCGAGGGCTCGCGTTTTTGTTTTGCTTTGCTTTTTTTACTTTGCTGCAACACAGAAATAAGAGAGAAGAGGAGAGAGGCCACCACGGGAGATTGCTCCGGCGGGGCGTGCGGGACAGATGCAATATAACAAAATATGGGGGTTAAACGGCCATAGCGGGAAGTGACTCGCCGCGGCCTCGGGGGGACGGGAATGGTGCAGAAATCAAATAGCAAAAATTGAAACGGCCATTGCGGGAAGTGACTCGCCGCGGCCTCGAGAGTATAGCAGATATAGAAGCAATTCAAGATATACAAAAGAAAGGACAGAATTCAAACGGCCATTGCGGGAAGTGACTCGCCGCGGCCTCGAGAATATGAGCAGATAAGAATATAATAGAATATAGAGAGAATATAAAGAACGGAAATTTAAACGGCCATTGGGGAAGTGACTCTCCACGGTCTCGAGAATATAAGCAGATGAGAATATGACAAGATATAAATGACGGAATTTAAACGGCCATTGCGGGAAGTAACTCGCCGCGGCCTCGAGAGTATGACAGGTATAAGAGCAGCATAAAAATATAGAGACAGAAATTCAAACGGCCATTGCGGGAAATGACTCACCGCGGCCTTGAGATTATGATGTGATCGCCAGGGGCCGGGGACCCCAAAATAAAGAGTGATCGCGCCTACCTCAAAAGCGGAGATGGCGGGTTGCTTCTTTCTCTCCCTTCGGCCGGCCGATGGAGAGGACTTTCCTTGGTTACCCTTACAAAACAACATGCAATAAACAAATGGAATTAGGGAATGGCAGTGTAGTATCAATCTCTTGCGATGAAAATAATGAAATTGTGGCAGGACACACACCTGGTTGGTGTGATTTTAAACCCCTCTCAGACACGAGTAGGAGGGAAATGCGATGATGAATAGAATTATGCAAGAAGTATATAAAAGAAGGCTCCCTTATGAAGGGAGATAGAGAATGCGAGATGATGAATGCAAAAGAACTACAGAGAAAAGGGGAGAATTGGCTTATTGGATGCGCTGATAGCGAGATCCGGCGGAGCTTCGACAGCGTAGAGATGACATGGAAGCACGGTGGACGAGGGTGGCCTTCCTCCCGCGAGCGTGAGCACCCGAGAAGCCGGCAGAACCTCCCCCTGAAAAGAACCTACGGGTTAGAAAAGGATCCGGCAGCCTCTGGGATCCAGCAGCCTGTCGGACCTCTTAGAAGCTCCCCTCGGACGGAGGGGGGGGTCTGCTATTTATAGAGATACGGAGAATGGAGGCGTCCAGGGGCTTGGACGCCTTCATCAGGGCATTAATAGTATTTTATTTTTTTTATTTTTTTATTTTTAATACTTTCAAGAAGGCGTCCAGGCAACTGGACGCCTTCAAAACTGCCCACCGGAACCCCGCCGAAAGCCGCACATGGTTTGGTACAGCGCGTGATTTTGGTTGGCACCCGTGACTCACGAGTGAGCACGTCTGGCTGGCAAGACGTCTTTACACTTTGGATTTTTTCTCAAACGACAAATCGACCGGCGGATCGGGGGCGCCCGTGAGCAAGATGATGAAGGCGTCCAGGCACCTGGACGCCTTCAAGAAATTATTGCTTTATTTGTATTTTTTATTTGTAATTTTTATTTTTTTATTTTTTTCATTTTCATGAAGGCGTCCATGCATCCGGACGCCTTTAAAAACATATATTTTTTATTTTTTTTTATATTTTTATATGTTTTTCAACTGATGAAGGCGTCAAGGATACTGGACGCCTTCAAGAAAAACCTCCGGATCCTCCCGAAAAGCCGTCGACAGCCATCCGACAGACATCCTTCTGGTTCCGGAAACTTCTGATGCGTCCGGTTGGCGATGATGCCGTCTGTATGCTGTATGATTTCCGCGACGAGGCGGTTTCCGGATGCTGCAGGGGTGTTACGTTACCTACTCAAAAGGCGAAAGAAGACTCAAGAATAGGAAGCACTCAAGCGATTTAGAACGCGAAAGCCACTGCGGGGCGTCATATAGTAATATGAGATTTTCTTAGGGGATGTCAGAAATAGCGTGTCTACAGACGGTATCAATGCGGATCCTTCTAAGGTAGAATCTGTTAAGAATAGGAGTCGGCCGACGACCGTGTCCGAAGTTAGAAGTTTTCTAGGTCTGGCTGGTTATTATAGGCGATTCATTAAGGATTTCTCAAAAATCGCCGTCCCTTTAACTAGACTTACAAGAAAGGAGAACCCTTTTATATGGTCAAAGGATTGCGAGGAAAGTTTCCTAACTCTTAATGATCATCTCACTATGGCCCCTGTAGACACGCCAAAATTGACATTATTTTGAGTATATTTCATATCGCTCTGCGATGCCCCATTTGACCCTCAAATCAGCTTATTTGAGTGGTTTTTCCCACTTTTCTTGAATTTCTCCTATTCTTCCCCATTTATCTCCTTTTTCCTATTTTTCTGGATTTTCTGGGGATTTATCTCTATTTTTTTTTGAATTCACGCCCTCATCAGGGGCGTGTTTTTTGAAACACGACCTTGTCTAGGGCGTTTTCTCCCATTTTATCTATTTCTCCCCCATTTTATCTATTTTATGAATTTTCTAAATTCACGACCTGGGTAAGGGCATGTTTTCTTCAAAACATGACTTAACCTAGGGCGTTTCTTAAAGAAAGGACGACCTCACCTGAGGGCGTTAATTCTTCTAGGTTTGACCGACTTCCCATTTGAGCTCTTGAAATTAACGCCCTTCTCAGGGGCGTGTTTTTAAACGTGGCTTTAATTAAGGCGTGTTTTACATTTTTCAAATATGGAGAGTTTTTATTGCTAAATTTGGTTTTTTGAGAAACGCCCTTGTGCAGGGCGTGTTTTTTAGAAACGCCCTATGGGTAGGTCGTCAATTCGTAAATTGACGCCCTTACCTAAGGCGTGTTTTACCTTCTGGCTTCGCAGCCCTTTCCCCAGAGAGTCCTTGCTTCGATAGATGCCTACTTTGTTTGGGCTCTTGCCCATTCTTATCATTTCCCTCTTAGAACTCTTGCCCATGTTTATCTCTTCCTCAACCTATTTAATAGAGCCAATGGCTCTGTTGTTTGGTTTGATTCCTCTTCTTCGGACGCCCATTTTCTTCTCCCCGCCGTTCTTCTGTTCTTCTTCTTCTTCTTTCTTTTCTTTTCTTTTGCTTTTCTTCTTTTCTTCTCACAGGTTGCTGCTGCCGTTGGGCTAAGGAAGGAACTCTGTGTGCATCAGTCTCCATTTTTTTTTAAAGCTTCTTCCCCATTGAATATCAAAGCCATAAGCAACAGAAGCAACATGCTCCTTCTATTTTATTTTATTTCTCCTTTTGCTATTCGTTAACATGCATGCATCATGTTTCATTTTCATATTAATTTTTCTCAACTATCATTGAGATCTCCCCTTTAGTGCATCTCTTGCACTCTCTCCCCATAATATTTTTACATGCATTCATATCTCCCACACCCTTTTGCATAGGGGTTTAAGGGCCAACCACCCACAAGGTGTGTTCTTAATCAATTTTTCATGCTCATATATTTTTATGAATTGATGCTACACTCACCACATATCTAATGCAATTTCTTCATTGGTGTTTGTCTTTTTTTTGCAAGGGTAATTAAAGGAAGAATTCTCTTCATCGGCCGGCCGATTTGAAGAGAAAGGAGGCACTCACATCCCCGCACTTTTGAGGTATTTTTCGCGATCATCTCTCCCATGCTTTCATTGTTATATTCTTGAGGCCTCGTGTCTCTGGCGATCACACACACTCCACATTAGCACCTCGTGCTATTTTTATTGCTTTCACCCATATATCTATTACTTTTTTATATTTTTAAGTGTGGATTTTAAAAGAGATCTACAAATTGGCGATCACGGTGGGACACTTTGTGTTCTTCTTTCATTACCCCTTTCCCCTTGGCACCCTCGCGTGCCCTTTTGATATTCATATTTGTTGATTGCATTGATTCTATGAGTGTTCCTCTGCTGTTGCTGGCCGCGAAGGATTCCTGGTCAAGATGAATTCACGCCTCTGGAAGAGGCGTTTTTATTGATTTAACGCCCTGACACAGGGCGTCTTCTTAATAGTTTACGTCCTCTGCCAGGGCGTTTTCCAGCTTACTTCCGGGTTTTGTTGCTTCCTGTGAATTCACGCCTTGTCCGAGGGCGTTCTGTTATTGAGTAGCACCGCAGATCAGGGCGTTTCTATTGATTTGACGCCCACTGCATAGGGCGTTCGTTTATTGGTAGCGCCCTGACCCAGGGCGTTCCTTGACTTGGTTGGCATCTGCCCGCGGCGTTTCACGCCCTACCGAAGGGCGCTTTTTCCATTGGTAGCGCCCTGCCCCAGGGCGTTTTATTCCTGTGTTTTGCCAAACCCCTGTGCTTTCTTCATATCATATATTTTGCATATATCTGCTGCCAGTGTTTCACGCCTTGCCCAAGGGCGTGCTTTTATTTATTAGCGCCCCTCATCAGGGCGTGTCTCCTGAGTTGACGCCCACTGGACAGGGCGTCCGTTTATTGATAGCGCCTCACCTTAAGGCGTGTTTTCGCCAGCCCCTGGGCCCCTCACGTTGATTCACGACGGTCACATCGTCGTGTCTTTTTTTAGTAGCGCCCCCTTTCCGGGCGTGTTTTTACTGTGGGTTTCCAGAACCCCCGGCTGTGGTTTTTCATGATATTTCATGCTTATTTTTGTTGATTGATCATATTATTGTGGTTGGCCTGTTTACCCTGTTGCATTCATATTTGCATTTGGTTTGGGAGCCTCCTCCTCTTCATTTGGATCCACACACCCTCTTGGAATCGGGACGACCCTCCATTGAGCATTCCGTCTCTTTGGACTGGAAATCCCTTTTCTAAGCCTCCATAAGCCCCCGCACCCGTGGATTCCCTCACGGACGCCGGGCAGGTTGTACCCTTTTGGAGTCCCGATATAGTTGGCCTAATACGTGGTGAGTGAGAGTTCCTAGTTGGCATTGGAGTTCAAATCTCATTTGAAACTAGGACTCTCCTTGTGTGAATCTTTCCAAACTTTATTAAAATTCATTAATTCACCAAGGATAAAACAATCAAAAATCACGGTAACCATTCCAACTTGTGTGCTTATTTGCCTAATTATTGAGAATTTTTGATTATATAATGGCTTACCATGATAGAAACATGTTCAATTCAATTCATGAGGATGCACAACCTAGCACTTCATATCCTCAATTTCAACATGTTAATCAGCATTCTCACCATTCTTTCAAGGGACCACGTCCTTATTCTCATGGTCATACCCAACCCATGGGCAATGTCCATTCTTATGGTCCCCCTCCTCAAGTTCGAGCCACTATTCCCTCGGGACCGTCTCCTCCCAATGACGAGAAGGTCTCTCGAATCATCCATGCATTAGATCATCTTACCCCTCAACAGATCCAAGCCCTTAAGGCTGCCGTTGAGGGTACATCTCATGCATCTCCCTCCAGTTCTACACGGGTGGCCCATCACCCACCTCCTCCTTCCAATCATATTCGGGTACCCCATTACCCATCTCCCCCTATTCATTCTACTCGGGTGGTCCGACACCCGCCTCCTTCTATTCCTCCTCCCTCACGGCCCCGAGGCCCATTTATTCATTGCAATCCGGCCCATCCGGGTTCTTTTACAGGTCATATCGTCAACTCCCCTCCACGGCCTTTTTATGCGGCCCCTCCTCCTTCAAGGCCCTGCCAACCTTTTATTGTTCAAGTCACACCCCTCTAACAATCTCTTTTTGATAAGATTACTTCCATGGAGGAACAATTAAAGAGGGTCACGGTTCCTCCTACTCCGGTCAATCCTCTCCATGCCGCTTTGGACGAGATTACTAAGTTGGAGAGAGAATGGAAGGATAGGATGGACGACTACGGCGTTGATATTCCAAGCGAGCAAGAACCGGCAATTGAAGAATTCGAGCCGGTGTATGATGATGAAGCTCCGCAGGCACCCCTTCCGAGTTTCCTTAATTTCCCGCTCCCTCCGCTATCATTCGATGAACCTCCTGCTCAGGATGAAACCATCCCCGATCCAACCCCCATTTATGAGACTAGTTGGTGTTACGACGATGGGTCGATATTCCAATCGTCCGCACCGGCACCTATTGAGTCTCTTCCCATTCCCACTCCCACTCCTAACACTGCTCGCCCCGTCCGGCATTTTCTACGCACCAAACCTTCACCCATTAACCCTCCACCAACTACACCTCCACCCACTATACCATCAACCTTCACACTAACCTCCCCTAAACCTTCACCCATTAAACCTCCACCAATTACACCTCCACTCCTTAAACCATTAACCTCCACACCATCGGCCTCCATTGAGCCTACCGTTAAACCTTCCCCAATTAGCCTTTCATTACCGCCACCTCGGCTTTCCATTATCCCTTTAAAACCCACATTGCCTATTCCTCCACCATATAGCCTTACGCCCTTACCCATGGTTAGTCCTGAGCAGGATCCGCCTTTTTTTGCATACGAGCCAATCCCAACTGCTTCCGAGCAAAGGGAGAAACTCGACGTGTTTGAACCCCCGCTTACGCTCACCCATTTGCCAACACCTTCCATTATATCTCCACCATCCATGGAGCTTTCCGCCTCCGCTTCACCTCCCTCTACTACTCGGAATGGGGGGCCTTCTGCAAGCACAGGTGCCGAAGATAATCAAGAGCCGGGCAGCAAGGATTTGGCCGTGCCATCCAAGATGCAAGAATTCATTTGCCGGATGCCAATCCGGGTTATTGTGCCAATCACGGCCGAAGAAGCCAAGTCGCCGCCATGCCAAGAATTGATGTCATCCAAGGGCCAGGCAGGGCACCCTTTGTTCCCTCTTCCAAATCTTGATTTCATTCCTCCATACAAGGGGCGAATGCCCAATTTGTTCAACACTTCCTATACACCACAATCAATGGGCATAGCGATGCTTCCCGTTCCAACTCTACGACTCCCTCACTTTATTGATCTTCACTTTCCAAAGGGGTTGTCATTTATTGAAGCTTCCTTTATTGGGCCAATTGGCCGTACATGTTCACTGCCATGGAGGGGCAGTTACCTTGATGCTAAGGGGCCATCCCTTATTTGTTCCACTTTCTATTCGTCCATCTCTATCACTTCTTCTTCATGGGCCATTCCCAGGGTTAAGAGGAGGATCTCGTCCTCTCGCCCTTCATATTCTCCATATTCCTTGCATCTCATGCATTTTGTTGCATTCAGGCATTCACAGCATTCATCGCATTGCATTCGCATACAATTGCATCTCCTGCTTCCCGGGTTTCCAAACCCGTACCTTCCTCGTCTTCCGGCACCGCCGGATATTTCGCATTTCCCATCTTATTCATATTCATCTTTTTGTCCACTCCCCTTGGGGCATTGCGTCCCCTTTCCTGCTATTTCCCTGGAACCTCCAGGAATTTTATCCCTCCTCTTTGGGCATCTCGCCCTGTCTGATTCTACTCCTCCGGAACCTCCGGACTTTTCCCTTGGGCATCGCGCCCCGTTCCATTTGCTTCCTCCGGAACCTCCGGACTTTTTCCTCGGGCACGACGCCCCTTTCCACCTTCTCCTTCCTGATTTTATTCCTCCGGAATCTCCGGATTCTCCGTCTTATTCTCTCTATCATCTCCCAGGGCATCGCGACCCTCCTGATTTCATTCCTCCGGAACCTCCAGACCTTCCATATTTCCTTCAATTCATCTTTTTGCTCCTCCGGGACTCCATATCTTTTATTCTCTTCTTCCTTTTCTGTCATCTTTTTCATCATCTTTTTCCCTATTTCTCCTCAGGGCATCGCGTCCCTTCTTTCGTTATCCCTCCGGAGCCCCCGGATGATTCCTCCTATCACGATTCTCCTCCTTTACCTCCAGACCCTCCGGATCCACCTCTTTCCATCTACCAATTTCTTCTTCTAATTCCTCCTGATTCTGGGTCCGACCCAACTTCTTCCACATCCACTGCCTTGGGCATTTGCCCTTTCTCCCACTGCTTTCGAGGCTTTAGTCCTCACTCCTCCTTCTAATTCTCCTCTCCTTCTGTAGACCTTCCATGTGATCAGGGTCTCCGCGCCTTAGTGAGGGAGTTCTAGCCCTCGCCTCTTTTCCTTTTCTCCTTATTCATCTGAGTCTGGTCTTGGCACCACTCCTTCTTGTTAAGCCACTTTCAACCCTTTGCTTCCAATCCTATGGACTGCCAAAGAGGACTATCCCACGATGATCAACATCGCCTTGCAGCAGCTGCTTCTACAAAGGTTGCAAGGTAACATATTGGCGTAAGTACGCATTTTAATGATATCATTTTCTCATTACTTCACGCATGATTTTCAAAATCAAGTGCTTCTTAACAAGATTAAGAGTGGTGTTTTAAACCTTTATCTTAAGCTTTTGTTTAATTGAAATCATTCTCAAAAGAGTCTTTAGGCTTGCTTCTGCAGCACCTTTGGTTAAAAATAACCCCGCGCTGGGAATTCAACATTCTCTCCCCGCTTGTTTAAAAGTAACCCTCGGTTGGGCATTCCACAGACTTCACGGCATCCTTAGCCGGCTCCTTGATAAAACACCGTTCCTACCTTGGCCATGCCATGAATTTCTGAAAGTCTTTTTCTCTTCTTTACTCGGCCGAATGCAGGTGCAAGAGGTTGACGGATAAGATGACCAACCTTGGTAAATCCCAATACGAGAGGAGTCTCAAATAGGGGCAGTCTTGACCCAGAAGAAAAATAAATATGAATTTCATGATAAATCTTGCCACAAGGGCTATTATGGAAATCAAATCAGAATTTTGATAATTGTAATTATGAATTATGGCATGACAAGAGTGGCAAAGTCCCCGCAGGGAAAACCCTGGTCGTATGCATGTCAAGGGTCTAAAAATTAAAGGCACAAAGCCCCGGCACAACAGACTAACTCTTTGAAGGGACACCTTGGAAGGAATTCAAGTCTTGATATCTCCCATCCTGCATAAAGCTTATCTCCAATTATTCTTCTCTTCTCCCTCTAAGACCGAATGTTTCTCGGGTATGGCCTTGGTAGGGGCACCGTTGATCAAAGGCGGTCGGTTATAGGGCGCCACCTTCAATGCACGCCCGACTCCGGGCAATTTTTAGCAAAAGGGGAAGGAATGAGGACCCCTAGCCAGTGGTTTAAAACAACCCTTTGATGCTGCATTAACAATGTCTAAACCAAAATCCAAAAAAAAACAAAAATTTGAATATTTCCAAAATCTCCACAAAAATTTGAATATTTCCAAAATCTCCACAAAAATTTGAATATTTCCAAAATCTCCACAAAAATTTGAATATTTCCAAAATCTCCACAAAAATTTGAATATTTTCAAAATCCATAAAAATTTGAATCTTTTCCAAAAACTCATAAAAATTTGCATATTCCAAAATCCAAAAATTTGCATTATATTTTCTGATGGTGTTTTACAGGAACAACTTTGCAGGGACCAGGAGTGGGATGAGTCCTCTCTCCACTTATTGCTATCAATCTACTGATTCCTCCCGATATTCTTATAACATGCCACCCAGGGGCATTTTGATTGTCATCTCCCTATTATATCTCCTGATTATTATTCATCTCCAAATCTTTTTAGATCGACTCCTGCTAATTTTATCTGATCATTCTGCCGTTGGGCATTATATCAGATCTTGATCTTTCATCTCCAAATCTTGATTAGCCAGATTGTCTCCTCATGATAAAACAAGAAACAATGCTATGATTTGAAACAATGCTTATGCTTCATGCCATATACATGCTATAATTGATGCTTTGATGATTGCTATGATTGAATGTCTTATTCATTGCTTGTTATCTTTTATATCTTGGCTAATGAATTTTTGAGCGCAGGATAAGAAGCTCTTGGTTCCGCCGGCTGGGCATCATCATCAAAGTCCCACCGGTTTTGCAGCTCATTTCTGAGTCCCCCAGGCTTATTGCTATCACCATCCCCCTGTATGCATTTTACTATATGTTACTAGATTATATCAAGGACCTTGTGGCTTTGGTAAATCTGGGATTTGAGTTCCCCTTCATCAAAAACAATGATGATTCCAGAGAAGTCTTAGTCACACGGATAGGCCGTTGAGCCGTCCAAGATTGGGGACGATGGTTCCCTGTTTACGAGTTGGTGCGTGGATAAACGGGCTTCGGCTTAGTATCAGCTCGCAGAATTGGTTTATTGACCCAGTCTGGGCAGTTTAACAATATTATCCTTGATTATATTATATTTTTATTTGTTATTTTTCCCTTTAGCCCAGCATGCATTTATGTAGGACTTTGAAGCAATTGTTGAAAAATCATTTTTGATAAGCTGATGTGAGAGTTGAATTGATCTTAATCTTTCTCGATATGAGATTTTCCTTGCCGAATTGGATCCTCAGTTCGTTTTGTCGCTGTTTTGGGTGATTTTCTCGAAAGTTCCTTGTTTGGATTTTTATCATCTCATTTTTAATCTCCTTTCCTTTGATCCACCTTGGCTGCAGCACGTCCACTGGCTGGTAACCGCTCCCCAATGGTGAAACCTACAGGTTTGTGACCTGGGGTACTTCCACCGCGTTGGAAGTTGATCATTTAATTTATCTCCTTCGTGCACCGCGTGCGCATCTCCCCTTTTATCCAAACATTGTTGATTTCCTTGAATTTCTCGAGATTTGCTTCATCTCGTGCTTTTGATTTGATTCTCATCAAGTGATGTTGATTGCGTGTCTCATTACACCTTGGTATCTACTTTTCAGTTTGTTACGCTCTCTTGCAAAGCAGACACCAAGGCGGGGCAGCTGTAGACACGCCAAAATTGACATTATTTTGAGTATATTTCATATCGCTCTGCGATGCCCCATTTGACCCTCAAATCAGCTTATTTGAGTGGTTTTTCCCACTTTTCTTGAATTTCTCCTATTCTTCCCCATTTATCTCCTTTTTCCTATTTTTCTGGATTTTCTGGGCATTTATCTCTGTTTTTTTGAATTCACGCCCTCATCAGGGGCGTGTTTTTTGAAACACGACCTTGTCTAGGGCGTTTTCTCCCATTTTATCTATTTCTCCCCCATTTTATCTATTTTATGAATTTTCTAAATTCACGACCTGGGTAAGGGCGTGTTTTCTTCAAAACATGACTTAACCTAGGGCGTTTCTTAAAGAAAGGACGACCTCACCTGAGGGCGTTAATTCTTCTAGGTTTGACCGACTTCCCATTTGAGCTCTTGAAATTAACGCCCTTCTCAGGGGCGTGTTTTTAAACGTGGCTTTAATTAAGGCGTGTTTTACATTTTTCAAATATGGGGAGTTTTTATTGCTAAATTTGGTTTTTTGAGAAACGCCCTTGTGCAGGGCGTGTTTTTGAGAAACGCCCTATGGGTAGGTCGTCAATTCGTAAATTGACGCCCTTACCTAAGGCGTGTTTTACCTTCTGGCTTCGCAGCCCTTTCCCCAGAGAGTCCTTGCTTCGATAGATGCCTACTTTGTTTGGGCTCTTGCCCATTCTTATCATTTCCCTCTTAGGACTCTTGCCCATGTTTATCTCTTCCTCAACCTATTTAATAGAGCCAATGGCTCTGTTGTTTGGTTGGATTCCTCTTCTTCGGACGCCCATTTTCTTCTCCCCGCCGTTCTTCTGTTCTTCTTCTTCTTCTTTCTTTTCTTTTCTTTTGCTTTTCTTCTTTTCTTCTCACAGGTTGCTGCTGCCGTTGGGCTAAGGAAGGAACTCTGTGTGCATCAGTCTCCATTTTTTTTAAAGCTTCTTCCCCATTGAATATCAAAGCCATAAGCAACAGAAGCAACATGCTCCTTCTATTTTATTTTATTTCTCCTTTTGCTATTCGTTAACATGCATGCATCATGTTTCATTTTCATATTAATTTTTCTCAACTATCATTGAGATCTCCCCTTTAGTGCATCTCTTGCACTCTCTCCCCATAATATTTTTACATGCATTCATATCTCCCACACCTTTTTGCATAGGGGTTTAAGGGCCAACCACCCACAAGGTGTGTTCTTAATCAATTTTTCATGCTCATATATTTTTATGAATTGATGCTACACTCACCACATATCTAATGCAATTTCTTCATTGGTGTTTGTCTTTTTTTTGCAAGGGTAATTAAAGGAAGAATTCTCTTCATCGGCCGGCCGATTTGAAGAGAAAGGAGGCACTCACATCCCCGCACTTTTGAGGTATTTTTCGCGATCATCTCTCCCATGCTTTCATTGTTATATTCTTGAGGCCTCGTGTCTCTGGCGATCACACACACTCCACATTAGCACCTCGTGCTATTTTTATTGCTTTCACCCATATATCTATTGCTTTTTTATATTTTTAAGTGTGGATTTTAAAAGAGATCTACAGCCCCTATATTGACACTACCTGTTGAGGGCGGTGGCTTTGAAGTCTATACTGATGCATCTGGCATTGGCCTAGGATACTGATGCGGGACGGACAAGGGACTCGACTCCAAGTTGATATGCGATCCTTGGACTCTAGACAAGCTGGCAATCGTGCCTAAGCGAGGGAAGCATCGGACGTGCGCGGTTGAGAAACCGGCAGTGAGCTAGGGTGGTCGGCTCTCTCTCATGCCCGGATCGGATCAGGGGATGGGTCTCGCTCTCTCGCTCGCAGTGGTGAATAGCAAAATATACGAGCTAGGATCCTAACATGCTCTCTAGCAGTGGCATATAGAAGTAAATACGAGTAAAGCAAAATGCCGAGAGAGGAGCGAACACGATACCTCCACGCGTCGGGCGTGGGGAAGACGATCCCGGCTGAACTTGTACTTCCGGAACAATAAATAATTAAATTACAATAATGAATATTACTGCCCACTCCACGCAGGGTGGTAAAGGGCTACATGGTGGGACCCAGGAGTAGCGGGTTTGGGTTGACGGGCAGCGTTTTGTGTAGCTTCGGCGGCACGCGTACTCACGAACATGGGGCCCACGTACTGGTCGGTGGGGCCGAGTGGGCCCGGAGTGGCACTACTATCACTGGGATACCGGGAGGGACGCTCCATGGGAAGGCGGCACGATGGGTCACCCTGTGGAAGGCGAGGCGGCTCTAACCGTGAAGTGCAAACTTGCTATCCACGGATCTGAACTTCTATTTCAGACCCGCGCGCTCCGACAAAATCTGCTGCTGCGATCAATCCCGACGTCGGATCAACACGAAATTGGTGCCGTTGGAAAGCTGATTCAAAATACTTCGATCTATGGCTAGAGAAAGAATTTTTTCTATCCTGGAACTGGCCTTCGTCAAATTTACCATCTGCTGTCTCACAGAACTAGATCTGACAGGACAGATTTGAATTTTCCTGAGAGTTGGCGTTGACCACGACTCAAACTTTGGATCTGGGTCTTTAGTTCTTCATGAATGTTGTAGAGGGGGAGGTAAGGAAGACGGGGATATTTTTTGTGGAATTTATGGTGGAGGTTTGGTTCGGGAAACAGATTTTACCTTTGGGGAGCGGTTACCAGCCAATGTAGAAGTGCTGTAGCCAAGGTGGGTCAAACAGGGTAAAAAGCAAAGGAATATCTAAGGGTCTGTCCAAACAAGGGTCTCCTTTGGAAGAGCAGCGTAGGGCCATCTTAAGGAAAACTCCGAGTTTTATTCGGAGTGGAATATCTCATATTGTAAGAATTTAAGCACAACGGCTTTCACAATCGAATCACATTGAATGATTTTCCATAATAAACTCAAAGTCCTATATGAATGCATGCTGGGTTTACAGAAAATCTAAAACAAACTAAAATAGAAAATAGCCAAGGATAATATTATGAACTTGTTAAGAATGGGTCAGGATACCGATCCAGTGAGCTGATACTGAGTCGGGGCTCTTTTATTCACGCACCAACTCACTGAATGGAACCGTCGTCCCCATGCTACCACAAATTAACGGCCTATCCGTACAACCCAAATTCTTCTGGAATCATCACCGTTTTTGTTGAAGGGGAACTCAAATCCCAGATTAGTTCGGGTCGCAAGGTCCTTGACACGTTCTAATAGCGTAGATATCATATAATATGATGCATGACATGGTGGGACCAATCCGAAAGGTGGTACACAAGATGGGACAGTGGCGTCCGTTAGCGAAACTTGCACAGATTAATAACATCAGAAAGCAACAGAATCGCACCACAGTACAAGGGAGATCCAGACAAGATGCCGACGACTGACCATTGATGTGACGCATTCCGTCCTCTAGCGCCTCTCCTTTACTATAAGTACTCCCCTTAGGCTAGTTCAGCCAAATGCACCAAGGAGAGTTTTGAAAGCTCAAGAGGAGGAGGAGAGGAGAATCAATGGATTTCCAGCATGGAAGGAGAGTCTTCCTGCCCTGTGAAGAGGAGCAGGCCTAGCAGCGAGATCAGGCGACTTTTCGACCTCAAAGGTCATCTGAGGGATGATCCAATCGCATATGGTAAGTCGATTCATTTCAGATTCTCCTCGTGAACTCTATTTTCACTTCTTTTCCTTCCTTGTTTTCTTTTTCTCTTCCAGCCGTACCCTCTTTTCCCAGGCCCGAGGAAATTTTCAAAGCTGCCGTGGCTTTCGAAACTCACTTCCAACATCTCCATCGGCATGAGGGCCATACTCACGAAGTGGCATCTTCAGGGGCTCCTGATTCACGCCAAGCATCATGAAAAGATTCGCATGGACTGGGCGGCCATGGGCGCACTAGTGGAGATCTGGCATCCTCAGACTCACACTTTCATCTTCCCTACCTTCGAGGCGACCATTATCCTTGAGAAGGTGGAACTTCTGCTCGGGCTGAAGAAATTCAAGAGTGACGGGAGGATAAAGGTTATGCGGATGCTGACAAGGGTGACCTCCGAGAGTGTCCTCGGAAGCTTCATGCCGCCTGGTGCTGCTAGAAAGGTCTAGACTCAAAAGGGAATTGATCTGCAAAAGCTCGAGGAATGGGTCATGGATGTCCTGAGAGGGTCACCAGATGATGATCGCTTGGAAGGAATCATGAAAGGGTTCACCATTTGTCTGGCGGGTGCTCTCTTATTCCCTTATACCGACAACATAGTGGAAGAGGACCAATTGAGTGCCATCTGTGGGATTTGGAGTGGAAAGAGGGTGGGACCCGCCGTCCTTGCCTACCTTTACAGTGGCCTTACTGCCTCCAGCATGGGTAAGCCTCCTTTCGGTTGCGCACTTCTTCTGAATTGCTGGATTGACTTGCCCTTCAAATTTGACCACCTTGAGGGAATGCCAACTGCTTCGAAGCTCTTCTAACAAAGTCCCCTTCATCACATAGCCGATGTGTTAGGCTTTGGTGGCACTGTAGCGAACCGTGATCCGTGGCTCAGGAAACGTGAAGATTGGCGGTCTCACTTCAGAACCATGACACAAAGCTTCTTCACTTGTGCACCGGCATGTCTACTCTCACTTGAACTCCTCATGAGATATTCTCCTGGAGCTGAACTCTAACTGATCGTCGCGACTGAGTTTGTTCTTTACAACGCGCATCGGTGCTGCCTCCAGATTGGCATTCCACGCCACTCGTTCCCACTGCTAACCGGCATCGTCCTTTTGAAGAAGAGGGAGTTGGGCGCGGAAGCGGATGCGATGGAAGCGAAGGCCATTAAAGCACCCTGGAAGACAAGTGTTGCGGGAAAGGCATTAGCGCATGTGGAGGAAGAATCTGAGCTGTGGAGGGCTTATGTAACCGAACTGGGGAAGCTAAGGCCCAAAGTGTCTAAGCCCCTAATGTAGCTTACTCTGCTTTCTGATGGAATAAAATCTGGAATTGGAAGGTGCAAAGCTTGGGTTTTTATATTTTCCTCTTTTTATTATTTTTTCTATTTTCATCAAATTTTTTTGATGTGTCCAAATAAGTGGACGCTTTATTATTAATATATATATATATATATTTTCTCTTTTGTGGGCGCGTCTAGGCGCGAGGACGCGTCTTAACTTTCAAATTCAAATTTAAAGCGCCAGGCGGCCCTTCTTCTTCTGTGCCTTGCCTGCAAACGAGCCCGCCTCCCGTCGAGATTTGCTCGCCTATCTTCGTCTTCTTCCACTCTCGACCGATGGAGTTCGGTGGGCCAGATCGCGATGAAGGGAGAGAGGGGCGAGGGACTCCTCGGCCGAGGAGGGACGCGCAAGAGCATGGAGCGGCGTCCATGGAAGAGGAAGGGCCCCTTCGGGCACTTGAGGGACCCGAGGGACCCGATGGCGCGGAGGGAGGTGAACACGGTTTGGTAGGTCCTACGATCTCCTTCTCTTTGATCCATTTGGAGTTTGGAGCGAGCCATGCGAGAGGGAAAAAGGGTTCGGCGAGTGTTGCACTCAAATGATGGACGCGTCCTTGACAGGAGACGCGTTCTTGTTGCTTGATGTAAGACCCTTCTCTCTTGATGTAAGGCATGGCAAGGATCCCGGGCTTGGCTAATGAATGGGCGAGCGCGGATGAGCCGAGCCGTGTCAGGAAGGAGAGTCACGGCAAGGCGAAGCTCGAGGACTGGCGCATACGCCTCCCTGGATAGCAAGGGAGCGTACTGGTGCAGGACAGCGCCGACTTCCTGCGACAGCGGAGGGGGGACCGAGTGGGGGCTCTTCAGCTTGGGAGACGGACAGAGGTGAAAGCAGGGCCCCCATTTTTTTTATCTTCATCATGAAATCTTGAAGTTTAGCCAACGGCTGTTGTTTATCTGTTTCAATGTGCACAGCAGGAAACGATGGCAGGGATGCCGGGCGGATCGTCTTCCAACTCTCAGGCTCTTTTTCTGGAGATCACCTCCCTCCGGGAGCAACTTGCCAGTGCAGTGGCTCGCTTGGTCCGTGCTGAAGAGGAGCGGGATGCCTGGGCAGCAGCCGTGGCAGAGCTGCGGCGTCAGGATCAGGAGAGGCCTTCTCTAGACATCCTGGAGTTAAGGGTCCTTCTCTAGGTGACGAGGAGAGAGGCAGAGAGAGAGGGAGGAGAGAAGGGCCAAGCGACAGCGAGATCAGGCTGAGAGGAAGGCCTTGGAGGCCCAGGTGAGGGAGCTCCAGCTAGGCCTTCAGGTCGTGGTGCAGAGGCTAGGAGCGATGGAGACGCGCTACGAGAGAGCGCGAGAGTTTGGGGCGCGACTCTGCCAGTCTGGCTGCTTTTCTGTTGGTGGCTTCTTCGCCACGCCAAGGGAGGAGCAGTGAGCCACTACTGTGGAGCAGGCGCCACGAGGGGAGGCGGGTGGTGCACGGGAATCTAGAAGGCTTCTGAGGGACCCTTACCTCAGGGGAGAGGAGAGGGACGCCTAGAGGGATGAGCATGAAGATAATGGCGAGAGTTGGCGAGCCAGTGGACCCGCCTCCTCTCTATGATTATGATGTTTATGATAGCTTATGTAGACTTATGAATGGAGTGATTTAATTTCCTGCCACTCATTTATCCTCTTGCGTGTTCCTTTTGCCCTACGCTTCTTTTCCTTTGCGCCGTTCCTATGTGATGTGCTCGTCGAGACCCCGCCCAAAACATAGAATCGTATCTTGCTCTGACCACCTTTCGCACGGAAATCTACCGCCGAAGTCAACAACGATGGCTCTACCCACTTCTCCTGAACGATCTTTCAATCTTCCCGGATGACCGCTATATCATGACAGGGCATCCCTAACAGTAAGGAGCATGTCGCCGCATTACATCGTCCAATCAATCACCATGCGCGAGCGGTGAAGTGACTCATGGGACCATAGGGCTGGTGCCCTATCGCGAGGGCTATCGTTAAAGGTGATGGAGGTAGTCTTGGCCCGCACTTCTCCTACTTCTATAAGTACCTGCCTCTTTCGTTCTCCCAGGTACATCGAGAGCCAACTCGAAGAGTACAAGTTCTCAGAGGAGGAACTCAGAATTCTGAGGTCTGGATGCAGGGTGAATCTTCCCACTCCTCGAAGAGAAGCAGGTCCAGCGGTAGTAGTTCCAGGAAACTCTCGGACCTCGAAGGGCACTTCAGCGAGAGGACACAATCGCAACTCGTAAGCTGAGCTTTGCTGCCCCCCTTTTCTCATTCTTCCTTTCTTCCTTTCTTTCCTTCTTTCTTTCCTTTGACAAAACCCTTCTCCATTCCTTGTGCATGCGCAAAGTGTGATGAAATCACATATTTCATGGGAGTTAGTAGTGGCAGCATACAGGGGTCTCCCGGATTTTCAGAAGGCCACGCTAGACGTGATGGGATTTGGTGCCTTCCTGCGGATCGAGCCGATCAAGCTCGACCTGGTCCTGATCCAAGCCTTACGTGAAAGATGGGACCCAGTGAGTCGGGTATTCTTGTTTCCTTGGGGGCACATGGTGCCCAGTCTGGAAGATGTGGTCCGAATCATGAGCCTCAAGGTGGATGGCGAGGTAGTGACCGGAGTCACCTACGCGGACTACCGAGAAGGCGCCAAGAAGCTACTGGGGTTGGACCTAGATGGTCGGAAGAATAGGTCAGTAGCCAGGGCATCTATCATGGTGGCATTAGGGCTCACTGATACTCGTCGATGGGACGATGAGTCCTCGGAAGAATTCATGGAAAGGGTGGAAAGAGGATGTCGTGCTGTGTACTTCACAGATTTTGGGAATTGGGAGAGATCCAACATGGATTTGAGGAGATTTCTCCTCTTCTTACTGGGAAGATTGATACTGAGCTCGAAAGGAGACGGTATCCATTGTCATTTTCTGGAGCTGCTATCAGACCTCGAAAGAGTAGGGCAGTACGCCTGGGGAGCTGCCATGTTGGCGCACCTGTTTACAGGTCTGTCCCAAGAGGCAGACCGTGAGATGACTGTGAGTGGTTTCACACTACTTATCAAGGTATATTTTTGGTTTTGTTTTATTTTTTTTGTTTGTTTTTTGTTTGTTTTTTGTTTATTTTTTGTAATATTCCACTTAAGGTACGGATGGCATATAATAATGCAGCTATGGAGCTATTATTACCTCCCGATGGGGAGAGCTCGACATTGGCGACCAGTGACGGTGCCATTAGCCAAGCGGTGGCAACCCATCATGAGTGCAGCGCCTCTAACCTACCAACTGATGGTGCTAAGGCGTGAGCTACAGGAGTTCCCTGCAGCGATGGTGGGATTTTTTTTCTTTTTTTCTTTTTCTTTTTTATTCTGTTTTTGGTTCTGACCAGCTAAACGAGTATGTACAACCTATCCTAGGTAAACTGGAGACCTTACGCAGGCATGGTCGATGCCGGCCAACCATGGGTTTTAACAAGTCATGTCCGATTCAGACGGGATCTTTGGATGCACTGCCTGAATGAAATCAAACCACTTCGGCTACGATTGGTTATGAGGACTCTAGGGTTGGCCCAGGAATGGGTGGATACGACTGCGCCACCTCACGTCGGGAGAAAGACACGGGGGCCAGCAACCTGTATTGATTGGCGTGTGCGGTTCCCTGAACAATATGAAGACTGGCAACGGGGTGGCACAATCGTGGAATCACATGCGCAGGATAGTGAAGACTATCTGTGTCCTGTATAAGACAATGTATGCAGAGCGGCTCCAACCCCGGGGACTTGTGGAGGTAGGTCTCCCCCTTTTCTCCTCTTTTCTTCTTTTCTCATTTTTTTTTGTGGGAATGCTGACTCCTATGGCCGCAGGATGTCCGTGATACCATGATAGCGAACTTGCGATCTCGCCTGGCAGAGACGGAGCAACAATTGGGAGACACCCGCGGAGCCTTGAGTGCTTCGGTAGGTGTATGTACAATGTATACGCCTAATTAAAACCATAGATTCATGGTGTTCGACCGCTAATTATCCTCTCATGTGGTTATAGCGCGCCTAGATCGATGTGGCTTCATCAGCGATGGGAGCAGGTGGTGTCACTTCCAGCTTGTGGATCCCCACCTCAGAACTTGACTTACTTCATGAGCAACTTGCTCGTGCTACACAGCGTGCCGCGGAGGCAGAAGGAATGCATTCAATACAGGTAAGAGTTTCAGTGTTGAGTTCTCCTTGTTTATGCCTTGTCGCATATCTGAGATGGTACATCTAGCAGGAAAAGGAGATGCAAGAGGCGCTTGCCCATGCTGCGCAGAGGGAGGCCAGAATAGCAGAGCTGGAGAAGGAACTATGGTGTCGTCCTGACGATGACTCTTGTAGAGATGTCATGGAGCTGAGGATCACCCTTCAGCTGGAGAGGGAAGACCGTGAGAGAGAACGGGTAAAGAAAGAAAGGGACAGAGAAAGAGAGAGAGCCGACAGATTGGCTGAAAGGGAGGAACGAAGGGCCATGGAGGCCCAGCTGTTCAAACTCCGAACCAGTCTTGGTCTTGCTGAACAATGGCTGAGAGATGGTGAGGAGCGCTATCGAAGAGCACTAGAGCGTGGCTTTCGTGTTAGTAGCTTCTTTGCTGCCCCCACGGATCAACGCCGGGGTGTGGTGATGGGAAGAGGAGTACAGAGTGGTAGAAGTACCGCTTTTCGTAGTTGGGTAGCACCCTTGAGAGTGTTTTACCCGGAGAGTGGCGGGACAAGTAATGTAGAGAGAGAATGCGGGACTTAATGTACAACTTCTTATTTTGGAATGGAATAAAAGGTTCGATTTTGTTGGTTTTCATCTCGTTCTTGCTGCCTTGAATCCCTGCACACATCACTGAAATAAACCTGTCAGAATTTCTGCTCTGACTTGGCCCCTTTCTCAATAAACAGATGTTTATTTTAACAGTCCTTGATAACGGGTCAAGGGGCCAAGCCTTTATTAATGAAGGCAAGGGAAAGATGTGATGATGATGAATGCGACACAGAAGCATACAGATGCAAGCGAAATTTAAAAGTGAGATGCTTCATACCAATGTGATCATACGAAATGATTTGTTTGTTTGTCTGTTTGTTTTTGACTTCCTGCATTTTTTTGTTATTATTCTAATTTTTTTGTTTTGCAAATATCTACATTTTCCTCTTTTTCCCTTTTTTTGTTGTTTATCATTTTTTTGTTGCTAATGCCCGGTAAGCACTCAAATGGCATCTAACCTACATGACAACATGACTTTCTTACTAACCTCCCAGGTATCCTAAGTGCACATCTAGGTTGATTTGGGCCTCTAGACCCCTCGAATGATAATCTCGCCAGCTAAGACTTACCCTGATGACAATGCCATCATGCCATGCTTAGGCTCCCAGTCGCTTCCGACCACAGGGATTCACCCAAAAAGTGTTCGAGGTAAATGATTTGCCCGACCCAGATCTATTTCCTCACAACTCTAGATGGTATATGATGGAACACCTTGGAACCCTAACGACCAATCGCGCGACGCTGACCCAGAATCAGACGCCGTCGCACCTAGAGGTGACGCGCTTGCATTGGCCTAAGCCCAAGGTTAAATAACAAGACATCAAGGCAGTAGACAGGGGTCTTGACCGGCCAAAAATACAGAGACTCCTTCGCAGCGATAGCTTTTGCTTTTCAAAGTAGACAACAACATGTGTGTTAAAATAGGGTCGCAGACCTTGGCGGGTTTTACCCTTCAGACATTCCATCGAGCTTTTATCTTTAAAGGAAGAAGGAAGAGCGTAGGGTGTAAATCTCCTGTGAGGATCGGCAAAACCGTTAACCCGGCGAGCCAATAAGGCTCCATTTAACTCTTCCCCTTTTGGGCACCTTCGGACCAAATCTCGAGCATTTACATTCCAAGGCCCCCTTTGTAGATTTAGGCTTTTTCTATGAGGGGTTTCATTGATTGAATCAGGCACGGTCACGACCAGGCTTTTCTTTTGATTTTGATTTTGTGCTTCTTTTTTGCGAGGGAGATGTAGTCGTTTGACGCTGTGGGCTCCCTCTTGACTGTCTGCGGGGACACTGCCCTCTTCTCGTGCTCTGACCGATGCTCGAGGAAATGGATCCTACTCTCACCTTAAGGGGTTTGAGTTTTGGTTTCTTATGCTCAGCGTCTTAAGGGCGCCGACTGTCTCATTTAGTCGAAGAGAAGAGAATAAGGATTACAGCTTCTGGAGATCTTCTGGGTGAGGCCCCACCGTAGGTGATGCTACCAATTTTCTTTGGATAAAATACATAAGTGTGTATGCGTTGGCTTACTTTGGGCGGGCATAGGCCGACGTGGCCGGACAGGGATCTCCACGGTTCTGGCAGGCCAAGACCCGGTGCCTACCGAGTCTTAATGGGCCCTATCCTAATATGGAGGTTGGATGCAATGACTTAACTCCATGGTAACTCCCAGGCATCGGAATTTCAAATTTTTTGTATATATTTTTGGTGATTTTCAATATTTTTGTTACTTTTTTGATGTTTTCTTTCTTTTCATTTTTTTTGACGTTTTGACACTATGCTAAGGGTAGTACTTTTTAAGATAAAGCCCATTCCAGGGGTGGGATAACTCGATCCCTTCAGCATTGACTAGCTTGTAGGCGTTATCGGGATGTACAGTATGAATCATGTACGGTCCTTCCCAATTGGGTTGAAGTTTAGAACGCGGCCCTCCAGGTTTGACAAAAATTCTTTTCACGGCCATCTCGCCAATTTTGAATTTTCTCTCAACGACTTTTTTTTGGTAAAAGCGAGCGAGTCTATTTTGATACACACGCGCATGCTCGGCAGCGGCCAGCCGCTTCTCATCTAAGAGTTCCAATTGGACAAGGAGTGAATTACGACGTTCATCGAGGGGAAATTCCTCATCCAATTGTACCCTGAGAGAAGGGATCAGAGTCTCGTACGAGACTACCGCTTCCATACCATAAGTAAGGGCAAACGGAGTCTGCCCGGTGGGGGTACGGATTGAAGTGCGATAGGCCCATAGAGCTTCGATAAGTTTTTCTGGCCAGTCTGAAAACTTACTAGACTCGCAAGTTTTCTTTATGATTTTGATCAGTGTTTTTTTGGTGGCCTCTGCTTGGCCATTACCTTGTGGGTAATAAGGTGATGAATGATGCAATGCGATCGCGTACCTTTTGCAGAGATCTTGAAGATCCTGAGAAATGAACTGTGGCCCATTGTCGGTGACGATTGTGCTTGGGACATCGAACCTGGTGAGGATGTTCTTCATGATGAACTTACAGACTGTTGATGCCTTAATTTCCGCGTAAGCTTCGGCTTCGGCCCATTTGGTGAAGTACTCCGTTGCAGTGAGGATGAAAGATTTCTGCTTGGTGAGGGAATTGGGATCACCTAGGGGACCAATGATGTCGAATGCCCACATAGAGAAGGGCCATGGGGAGGATATTGGATGAAGTGAGGAGGATGGTGAATGGATTTTATCGGCGTGAAGTTGACACTTGACACACCTACGGACATAAACATCACAATCTTCTTCAATAGTGGGACAGTAAAAGCCTTGCCGAATGATCTTCTTAGCGAGCATTTGGCTATTTACATGGGCACCGCGCACACCTGAGTGTGCGTCCTCCACACATTTTCAAACCTCATCGTCATCAAGACACCTTAAAAGAACACCAGTAAGGCCTCTCTTATACAACAATCCTCCAACTAAGGCGGTTTGTTTTAAATAAGTGGGGATAAAACCAGATTTAGGTGAAAGATACCTAGAATGATTTACAGGATGAGAAGAAATCAAAGAAAACAGTGAGGACTAAAGCCTCGGAAACAGTGTGAGAACGGGCAGGTGCCCGAGGAAGTTAATGTGGAAGGAACCGGGTCGAACCCGGGAGCGGGATTGGGAGGAATCAGAAATTGATGAATCAAGAGAGGCGGATCCGAAGGGTCCGGACGTAAAAGTGGAGAATAATGGGGAGATGAATCCGGAGGTTCCGGAGGAAGAAGATCATGAGGGACACGATGCCCTGGGAAGTATGTAAAAAGGCAATTGAAAGGGGTGAAAAGAACGAAGGACGCGATGACTTGGAAGAACAAAAAGATAAATCGAAAGAAGGAGAGCCCCGGAGGTTCCGGATGGATATGGGAAGGAAGGGCACGATGCCCTGAGAGAGATGGAGAATAAGATAAGAAATCCAGAGATTTCGGATGGGGGTGAGAGATGGATAAAGACATGGAATCAAATAGGGAGGGGTCCGGAGGTTCCGGATAGGGATGAATGTAGGGGTCCAGAAGCTCCAGTTAACAAGGGATGTGAGGGTTCAGGGACCCTAGAGCAGAGGAGCTTGATGACGGAAGGCGTCTCCTTAACCAATGGACTACCCATAAAAATCAGCTGAATAGCAGCGTGAGCAGCGATGAACTGGGATAGGAAGTGGATGAACTGATGTGGGCTCCTTCAATAAGGGATTTATTGTCCTTAAGCTTCACTTTGTGCTTTTCCCTCTTCTTGGTAGATACTCTCTCATTGTGCGGCCCTTCAACTGTCAACACAAGTTCTCGGCCTCCTGGGTTTGCAGACCGATCCCAATGATGTGCCCAGGCAGAAGGCCTCTTCTTTCTCTGACCAACCGGGTCAATCGGTATGGTCAGGGCCCACTGGCTCTCATTTGATGGACTTCTAATAAGGCCCTTTGGACATTTGTACATGAACGGTAACTCTCTTAGCAAAATATCAAAACAAAGATTTAAGAGCTCCGCTTGTGAAGTAAGGATCTTGACATGAAATGACTCCTTTGGAAATAACTCCCGTGATAGATGAATGGTGTCTATCATTGGAAGTTGGATGCTCGGCATAAGGAGCTTCATTTTTGGGGCACTACTCAAGGCCGTTGGAATATCACACGTGATCATGCTGGGTAGCATAGGCGTTCGTCCATTGCATGGAAGTTGGTGGGAAGTAGACATGATGTCAAAAGCTTCCAGCAAGAACTGCCCTGACTTGCCCTCGAGCACAGAGTTCATTATCCCCTTTGCAGTGGAATGTGTCATCACTATGCTGGAGGAGAAACCCCTCTCTTGATTAGTCATTTGGACTATGACTGAAAAAGGGGTAATGAAAGCTGTGAAAGCATGTTGGCCAATGAGTAATGTGAACTCTATTGTTTTAGCCGCTGATTTAGTCAGCACCAATTCCTGAGAGTCCTTCTTGATGGGCATTGGTGCAGATGGAAATTCGGCCTTCTCAAAGGTGACCGGCACAAGAACCTGAATCGGCATTCGACAAATGAAATCTTAGATTTTGAATGGCATTTCCGTGGCCAAATTCTTCGTGTCTAATTCTGGAACATCATCTTTGGCACATGTATTTGTAGAAAGACACCCACTCCGAGAGGTGGTAGAAGGAGGTGAGATTGAGACAACATGCTCAACGGGTAATGGAGGTTCAATGGAAAGAGTTGTAAGAAGGGTAGGTAGAGGTTGAAACACGACAAGCTTTTCCCCTTGCTCTGAAGCAGAGGAGGTTGGCTCGGGTGCAATAACAGATGAACCCTGCTCAGAGTTAATCACGAGTTTGGGTAAAGAGTCAGATGGGTTTGAAGTTACAGGGATGGTGAAGGCCTTAAGTGGGGACGATGGAAAGTTACTGGGTTGGGGACAAAAGTTAACATGAGGATCAATGGAGACTGATGGTATGGGGGTTACTTGTGTAGTTAGAGGGATGACAGTAGGAGGCTTAGTACGTAAGAAGCGTCGGATTTTGGTGGTATGTGAGGGGTTTAGGGTAGGGGATGATTCATGGTGCGTTGACGCGGGTCGTTGGTATATGGACCCACCATCGTAACACCATGATGTCTCATAGGTAGAGGTAGGAACGGTAACTTCATCCTGAGCAGGGGCTTCTTCTGGTGGTGGTGGAAGAGGGAAGGAACGAAGAAAACTCGGAGTAGGTGCATATTCAAAATATTCATAGATGTGATCATGTGCCATTTGCAATTCTTCAAAATCATTAGGTTCAAATGGATGCCGTGGGGGAGGCGTGTTGATGAGATGAGGTGACGTATATTGGCATGGAGGAATTTGCGTATATAGATGTGGATGTGGAGGCGGAGAGCCGTATGGATTAGTGTGATGAATGGATGGTGGGCAGACGGCATCCACTTGATTGTCACGACTTGGAAGAATATCTTGCTCACTCATATCCCAGATGCCGTACTCATCTCTTCTCTCCTTCCAATCCTTCTCCATTTTGGTAATATTATTCATGAAAGCGTGAAGGGGGTTGGCTTGAGGAGGAGAAGGAGGAAGAAATTTCCTCTCAATAACAACCTGTAAGGCTCCAAGTTGAGAGCTGAGAGAGTCGATATGAGAAGCCATGAAATCCCAGGCATAGGGAACACTAGTGGAGGGGGAAGCTCCACTAATAGTGGCCTGTATTCCATATGAGGACTTATAGGATGGGCCAACGTCCATGGGATGAACCTGTGGGTCAGGCTGATAGCCCCAGTCTGAGTTATAGACTCCATAAGAATTGTGACCTGGGTCACGCATTTGGGGCTCATAGGCGTCGACCTTGAAAGTATTGTAATTATATTCAGCCATCCATAACAATTTTTTGAGAGCATAATAGCAAACACCAGCAAACAATTAACAGAGATTAGTAGACAAGTGAATGCTTTACGTCCCTTTTTTTCATGTTTTGATTTTGATGACTTTTTTTGTGTTTTTAACCAGATCTGAAGTTCACACAAAATAGGAAGGACCCTAATCCCAATTTATTTCACCGCCGTGTCAGCTAGGGGCTCTCGTCTCACCACGAATGGGTCGACTAACTCCGAGAAACTTCAATGGTACAACCGGCCCAGTGAATGAAGAGGAGATTCTTGGATGTCGGGGACTTACGGAGGTCCCAGTGGAGGAGATTCTAGTCCGTCGAGAGGAATTCTCGAACGGAGAGTCCTTCCTTCACCGAGAGAGGGTGATCCTTAAAAAAAAATGAAAAAGAATAGAAAAGAGGGATGGATGTATGCAATAGAATGCTGACAGATGTATGGAGCACAAAAGATCAATAAGACAACCAGGATATAACAACACGCAAGAGATAGTAAAGAAAATCACAAGAAACTGCAAGGGTAACTGAAAGAAAGCAACCAGAAGTCCCACCGTGATCGCCAATCTGTGAGCGACGTCACGCGGTTGGAATGATGCGGAGCGCGAGGGCTCGCGTTTTTGTTTTGTTTTGCTTTTTTTGCTTTGATGCAACAAAGAAATAAGAGAGAAGAGGAGAGAGGCCACCACGGGAGATTGCTCCGGTGGGGCGTGCGGGACAGATGCAATATAACAAAATATGGGGGTTAAACGGCCATAGTGGAAAGTGACTCGCTGTGGCCTCGGGGGGACGGGAATGGTGCAGAAATCAAATAGCAAAAATTGAAACGGCCATTGCGGGAAGTGACTCACCGCGGCCTCGAGAGTATAGCAGATATAGAAGCAATTCAATATATACAAAAGAAAGGACAGAATTCAAACGGCCATTGCGGGAAGTGACTCGCCGCGGCCTCGAGAATATGAGCAGATAAGAATATAACAGAATATAGAGAGAATATAAAGAACGGGAATTTAAACAGCCATTGGGGAAGTGACTCGCCACGGTCTCGAGAATATAAGCAGATGAGAATATGACAAGATATAAATGATGGAATTTAAACGGCCATTGCGGGAAGTAACTCGCAGTGGCCTCGAGAGTATGACAGGTATAAGAGCAGCATATAAATATAGAGACAGAAATTCAAGTGGCCATTGCGGGAAATGACTCGCCACGGCCTCGAGATTATGATGTGATCGATAGGGGCCGGGGACCCCAAAATAAAGAGTGATCGCGCCTACCTCAAAAGCGGAGATGGCGGGTTGCTTCTTCCTCTCCCTTCGGCCGGCCGATGGAGAGGGCTTTCCTTGGTTACCCTTGCAAAAAAATAGACAATAAACAAATGGAATTAGGGAATGGCAGTGTAGTATCAATCTCTTGCGATGAAAATAATGAAATCGTGGCAGGACACACACCTGGTTGGTGTGGTTTTAAACCCCTCTCGGACATGAGTAGGAGGGAAATGCGATGATGAATGGAATTATGCAAGAAGTATATAAAAGAAGGCTCCCTTATGAAGGGAGACAGAGAATGCGAGATGATGAATGCAAAAGAACTACAAAGAAAAGGGGAGAATTGGCTTATTGGATGCGCCGATGGCGAGATCCGGCGGAGCTTCGGCAGCGTAGAGATGACATGGAAGCACGGTGGACGAGGGCGGCCTTCCTCCCGCGAGCGTGAGCACTCGAGAAGCCGGCAGAACCTCCCCCTGAAAAGAACCTACGGGTTAGAAAAGGATCCGGCAGCCTCTGGATCTAGCAGCCTGTCGGACCTCTTAGAAGCTCCCCTCGGACGGAGGGGGGGTCTGCTATTTATAGAGATCCGGAGAATGGAGGCGTCCAGGGGCCTAGACGCCTTCATCAGGGCATTAATAATATTTTATTTTTTTATTTTTTTTATTTTTAATACTTTCAAGAAGGCTTCCAGGCAACTGGACGCCTTCAAAACTGCCCACCGGAACCCCGTCGAAAGCCGCACACGATTGGGTACAGCACGTGGTTTTGGTTGGCACCCGTGACTCACGAGTGGGCGCGTCTGGCTGGCAAGACGTCTTTACACTGGATTTTTTCTCAAACGCCAAACCGACCGGCGAATCGGGGGCACCCGTGAGCAAGATGATGAAGGCGTCCAGGCACCTGGACGCCTTCAAGAAATTATTATTTTATTTGTAATTTTTATTTATTATTTATTATTTTTTTCATTTTCATGAAGGCGTCCAGGCATCTGGACGCCTTTAAAAACATACTTTTTTTATTTTTATATTTTTATATGTTTTTCAACTGATGAAGGCGTCCAGCATACTGGACGCCTTCAAGAAAAACCTCTGGATCCTCCCGAAAAGCCGTCGACAACCATCCGCTAGACATCCTTCTGGTTCCGGAAACTTCTGATGCGTCCGGTTGGCGATGATGCCGTCTGTATGCTGTATGATTTCCGCGACAAGGCGGTTTTCGGATGCTGCAGGGGTGTTACATTACCTACTCAAAAGGTGAAAGAAGACTCAAGAATAGGAAGCACTCAAGCGATTCAGAACGCGAAAGCCACTGCGGGGCGTCATATAGTAATATGAGATTTTCTCAGGGGATGTCAGAAATAGCGTGTCTATAGACGGTATCAATGCCGATCCTTCTAAGGTAGAAGCTGTTAAGAATAGGAGTCGGCCGACGACCGTGTCCGAAGTTAGAAGTTTTCTAGGTCTGGCTTGTTATTATAGGCGATTCATTAAGGATTTCTCAAAAATCGCCGTCCCTTTAACTAGACTTACAAGAAAGGAGAACCCTTTTATATGGTCAAAGGATTACGAGGAAAGTTTCCTAACTCTTAATGATCATCTCACTATGGCCCCTATATTGACACTACCTGTTGAGGGCGGTGGCTTTGAAGTCTATACTGATGCATCTGGCATTGGCCTAGGATACTGATGCGAGACGGACAGCGGACTCGACTCCAAGTTGATATGCGATCCTTGGACTCTAGACAAGCTCACGATCGTGCCTAAGCGAGGGAAGCGTCGAACGTGCGCGGTTGAGAAACCGGCAGTGAGCTAGGGTGGTCTGCTCTCTCTCATGCCCGGATCGGATCATGGGATGGGTCTCGCTCTCTCGCTCGCAGCGGTAAATAACAAAATATACGAGCTAGGATCCTAACATGCTCTCTAGCAGTGGCATATAGAAGTAAATACGAGTAAAGCAAAATGCCGAGAGAGGAGTGAACACGATACCTCCACGCGTCGGGCGTGGGGAAGACGATCCCAGCTGAACTTGTACTCCCGGATCAGTAAATAATTAAATTACAGCAATGAATATTACTGCCCACTCCACGCAGGGAGGTAAAGGGATACACGGTGGGACCCAGGAGTAGCGGGTTTGGGTTGACGGGCAGTGTTTTGTGTAGCTTCGGCGGCACGCGTACTCACGAACGTGGGGCCCACGTACTGGTCGGTGGGGCCGAGTGGGCCCGGAGTGGCACTACTGTCACGGGGATGCTGGGAGGGACGCTCCATGGGAAGGCAGCACGCTGGGTCACCTTGTGGGAGGCGAGGCGGCTCCAACCGTGAAGTGCAAACTTGCTGTCCACGGATCTGAACTTCTATTTCAGACCCGCGCGCTCTGACAAAATCTGCTGTTGCGATCAATCCCGACGTCAGATCAACGTGAAATTGGTGCCGTTGGAAAGCTGATTCAAAATACTTCGATCTATGGCCGGAGAAAGAATTTTTTCTATCCCGGAACTGGCCTTCATCGAATTTACCATCTGCTGTCTCACAGAACTAGATCTAGACGGACAGATTTAAATTTTCCTAAGAGTTGGCGTTGACCATGACTCAAACTTCGGATCTGGGTCTTTAGTTCTTCATGAAGGTAGTAGAGGGGGAGGTAAGGAAGACGGGGATATTTTTTGTGGAATTTATGGTGGAGGTTTGGTTGGGGAAATAGATTTTATAACACTGGTGGGTCGGATCTGGGCTGCACAGGACAAAACAGAAGTTTGACAGAGTTTTAATTTTTTGGTGGGAAAAATAAACTTCTAAAATCGAGGGAAAATTTGTGGAGAGGGTCTTTGGTGGGCAGAATACCCAATCCAAATTTGGACGCAATCAGAAAAGGGGAAGGGGGTCGAACTATGGAAGAACTAGCCTGATGTGACACAGGATAGAACACAGACAGATCTAGAGGGCTGGGAAAAATGAAATGGGAAAAATAGAAAACAATGGCTAGAAAATAGGAAACTTTTTTTGGGAGAGGGTATTTACGTGGGGAACCTACCCTCAAAATTTGGGCTCCAGAAGATTTGTAGATTTAGAGCTAAAAATCGGACATCGGGGCTCTATCCTGATTTGGGCAGAACTCCGACGATGGTGGCGGAGGCGCGATGGCGGCACGAAGGCGGCGACGGCGGCATAAGTAGAACTTAGAGGGGCTGAGGGGAAGATAGAAGAGCTTCACACCCTAGATTTGGCAGAAATCCATCTACAAAGGGGGGAAGGAGAGAGGAGGAGGCCGCACCCTTCTTGGCTCTTGCCAATTTCACAAAATTTCTCTTCATTAGTTCTTATAAAATGTGAAATACAAGGTATTTATAAGAAATGCAAAATGACCTAAACTAACCTCAGATCTAAATTAGAGGAGGGGTAAATGGGGGAGTTCACAATTATTTCTCCCATGTGATTTGGAACGAAATAAAATACATTATGTAGGGGGCGCCCCCTTGACTTTGATGTTCCAACTTGGACTTTGTAAACACATTGTCCCCTTGAATGGTCAAGCCTCTAGAAGCCCACCTTGGACCTTTCACCAGCCCCACATGGGACCTATTGGCTTAGGTGGACCAATGGGGAAGGAGATGGGTCCCCCTTGCTGGTCCTACTGGACTTTTACCCAAAAACCCAAAGATCCTTAATGAATGACAAATTGGCTTATAAAGCCTTATAATTGCAAATATGTTTTCCCAAGGATATAAATGCAAATAAAATGACTCAAATGTAAAATAAAAAGTTAGTGTCCAGTGTTGATTCCCATCAATTCTCCCCGGGTGGGAAGAACTCGACCCCGTCGAGTAAGGGGTGCAGCTGCTCGTGTGATTCCGGCGGATCCGTCATCGACCAAGAAGCACGGAGTACGCTCCACTCCAAGTATTCGACATCTGTTCATCCCGTATAGATTCGATATGCTCACGCTGCTGTAGGAATGAGGCTAGAGGTGGACACTCCGGGGTGGGGTGACTCTCAAAGGAGGGAGGCGACTCAAAGACTCACTTGGAATTACCGCTAGGTCCCTATATGTGACTAGATCCGAAATAGAGAATGGTCGAGCAGATCCCAAATACCGACAAGTCTACAACGTACACAATAGATCCGACTTGCCTCGTACTCGAAAGGGACTGACAACACGAGCGTACAAATTTCGACTCGACTCGATGCATGCAGACTTACTATGCACTCAATCAAGAAAGAAAAAACACGGACTCAAACATACCCTAAACAAACCTACGGTTAGTCTGACCCATACACATGCAAAGGTGGACCAGGACATCCGAATGTGTGCCATGCATGCATTTGACGTAACCGGAGGTTGAAGTCATGGGATACTCCTAGACATCCAAGTATGAACCATTCTGGCAATGACTTCCTATTGGTCTTGGGTGTGGGAAGTTTGGGAGGTTCGGGTGGTTTAGGTGGGCCAAAGTCTTTATTACCCCCATATGATGGTTCGGACCCATTGCTATGTGGAGGTTGCCTGGCCCGAGTGGAAGAGGTGTGTTAGTGGACTCCCTCAAAAAGGTGGAGTAAATATGGTGGGTCAAGGGATTCACTAGGGAATGGGTCGAAGGGATCAAAGAAAGTGTGACCCCTCGAACTGAGCTCCCATAAGTCACGGTCCCACATTTGGAAATCGTGAAGGTGTTGATGGTCACCTTCGTGCACTAGGGTATAGGGGACGGTGATCTCATATAGGAGGTAGGGTTCCTCTCTCGGGGTAAATGGAATGAAGTTAGGCTCGGCCGGTAAGGGAAGGAATAGGAGAATCTCCGTGGTGACACAACCCATGGTGCACACAGAGGTAATGGACCCTAAGGCGAGGTGGGTGAAGCTACGACTTGTGGGCTGGTCGAAGCCTCGGGCCAACATATAAGTCAACTTCATTTGCGAGTCTAATCCCATAACAAGGTCATCCAATGTATCAACATGGTGATTAGACCGGAATGTGGAATGAAATGAGTTGACCGGAACTAATGGTAGGGTGGGGTCCATGGATGGGTAGGGAGGTGGGACCAAGCCATCCTTGAGCCAGCTAAGTAGTTGCTCGGCAATGAAAAGCGTACCCATTAGAAACACGGGTGGCTCAGGCTGAGGTGGTTGAGACCATGGGGTAGGCGGTCCGACCGGCTCGAGAATCGACTGAGAGGTAGATGCTTGCCGAAGGGCGGCATCGGCTCGCAGAAGGGCGGCATCAAACCTTGCCTCGAAAGGCTCTACTTCGAGAGCAACCTGATATGACTGCGCCAGAGAGAATGCATCGCGGATAAGACATTCATATTGGAAGTGAAGCCGCAAACCTCTCTAGTACTGAAAGGTAGTCGTGGTGCTCGCCTCTCCAAATCCACATCTTGACCGGTACACTTCAAAGTCCCTAGTGTACTCGGACACGGACTTGTTGCCTTGGATGGGTCGGCATGGGTTGGCCATAGTTGCCAAAAGATGGGAACGGATCCCTAGGAATGGGCATGCAATGGCATTTTTTTGGGGTTTTGTTTTTTTTATAAGCAAAATTTTATGCAAACTAATGCAAGCACCTAGACACGACTCTAAATGCGATGCAAAGTTGAAATACCGACTCGACTACAAACCTAGACACGACCAAGATCCGGTACTTGGCGGAGTTACGGGATCCGAGGATCCTCTCGCGCAAGTGTGCGGCCTTCCCGATAGGCGTAACCTAACGTTTGGACAACACCTTTTGACATACCAGGTTATTGGGATGCAAATGCAATGACTAACTTAGTCTTAGACTCCTAGACTTAAATGACTCTTTTTTTTATTTTAAACCAAAACTACCCTAGACTCAACCTTAGGCTCTGATACCAAATTGATGCGGGACGGACAGCGAACTCGACTCCATGTTGATATGTGATCCTTGGACTCTAGACAAGCTCGCGATCATCCCTAAGCGAGGGAAGTGTCGGACATGTGCGGTTGAGAAACCGGTAGTGAGCTAGCGTGGTCGGCTCTCTCTCATGCTCGGATCGGGCCACGGGACGGGTCTCGCTCTCTCTCTCGCAACGGTGAATAATAAAATATACGAGCTAGGATCCTAACATGCTCTCTAGCAGTGGCATATAGAAGTAAATACGAGTAAAGTAAAATGCCGATAGAGAAGCGAACATGATACCTCCACGCGTCGGGCGTGGGGAAGACTATCCCGGCCGAACTTGTACTCTCGGAGCAGTAAATAATTAAATTAAAGCAATGAATATTACTGCCCACTCCACGCAGGGAGGTAAAGGGCTACACGGTGGGACCCAGGAGTAGCGGGTTCGAGTTGACGGGCAGCGTTTTGTGTAGCTTCGGCGGCACACGTACTCACGAACGTGGGGCCCACGTACTAGTCGGTGGGGCCGAGTGGGCCCGGAGTGGCACTGCTATGACGGGGATGCCTGGAGGGACGCTCCCTGGGAAGGCGGCGCACTGGGTCACCCTATGGAAGGCGAGGCGGCTCTGATCGTGAAGTGCGAACTTGCTATCCACGGATCTGAACTTTTGTTTCAGACCCGCGCGCTCCGAAGAACTCTGCTGTTGCAATCAATCTCGATGTCGGATCGACGCGAAATTGGTGCCGTTGGAAAGTTGATTCAAAATACTTCGATCTATGGCCGGAGAAAGAATTTTGTCTATCCCGGAACTGGCCTTGGTCGAATTTACCATTTGTTGGCTCACAAAACCAGATCTGGCAGGACAGATTTGAATTTTCCTGAGAGTTGGCATTGACCACGACTCAAACATTGGATCTGGGTGTTTAGTTATTCATAAAAGTTGTAGAGGGGGAGGTAAGGAAGACGGAGATATTTTTTGTGGAATTTATGGTGGAGGTTTCATTGCGGAAATGGATTTTATAACACTAGTGGGTCGGATTTGGATTGCACAGGATAGAACTGAAGTTTGACTGAGTTTTAATTTTTTGGTGGGGAAAAAGAGCTTCTAAAATCGAGGGAAAATTTGTGGAGATGGGTTTTGGTGGGAAGAATACCCTATCCAAATTTGGACTCAATCAAAAAAGGGGAAGGGGGTCGAACTATGGAAGAACTAGCTTGTTGTGACACAGGACAAAACACAGACAAATCTGGAGGGCTGGGAAACACGAAATGGGAAAAATAGAAAACGATGGCTAGAAAATAGGAAACATTTTTTGGGAGAGGGTATTTGCGTGGGTAACCTACCCTCAAAATTTGGGCTCCAGAAGATCCGTAGATTTGGAGTTAAAAATCGGACATGGGGGCTCTGTCCTGATTTGGGTAGAACACCGGCGATGGTGGCGGCGGCGCGATGGCGGCACGAAGGAGGCGGCAGAAGTAGAACTCAAAGGGGCTGAGGATAAGATAGAAGGGCTTCACACCCTAGATTTGGCAGAAATCCATCTGCAAAGGGGAGAAGGAGAGAGGAGGAGGCCGCACCCTTCTTGGCTCTTGCCAATTTCACAAAATTTCTCTTTGTTAATTTTTATAAAATGTGAAATACAAGGTATTTATAAGAAATGCAAAATGACCTAAACTAACCTCATATCTAAATTAGGGGAGGGGTAAATGGGGGAGTTCACAATTATTTCTCCCATGTGATTTGGAACAAAATAAAATACATTATGTAGGGGATGCCCCCTTGACTTTGAAGTTCCAACTTGGACTTTGTAAACACATTATCCCCTTGAATGGTCAAGCCTCTAGAAGCCCACCTTGGACCTTTGACCAGCCCCACATGGGACCTATTGGCTTAGGTGGATCAATGGGGAAGGAGATAGTGCCCCCTTGCTGGTCCTACTGGACTTTTACACAAAAACCCAAAGATCCTTAATGAATGATAAATTGGCTTATAAAGCCTTACAATTGTAAACATGTTTTCCCAATGATATAAATGCAAATAAAAGGACTCAAATGCAAAATAAGAAGTTAGTGTCTGCTGTTGATTCCCATCAGATGCATTCTTATGCAAAAAGGAAAGGTAATTTGTTATTCATCAAGGCAGTTAAAACGTCATGAAGAAAACTACCCTGTGCATACTCTGGAACTAGCTGCGGTTATATTCACCTTGAAAATTTGGCGACACTACCTCTATGGGGAGAAGTTCACTTCATTTTCAGATCACAAGAGTCTGAAATACCTCTTCACCCAAAATGAATTAAACACGAGGCAACGCAGATGGTTGAAGTATCTCAAAGACTTCGACTTTACTATCCAATATCATCCAGGCAAAGCAAATGCTATAGCTGACGCTCTTAGCAGAAGAGCAATGGCAACTCTAGCCAGCCTTAGGAAAGGTATGACTTATCTTATCGATGATTTTACTCGTTTGAATCTCGATGTTGATAAAGAAGAGGAGGGATGTGTAATTGCTAATATAAGGTCACAGCCTACATTGATTGAAGATATAGTCAAATTACAAGAAAATGACCCCACATTGATGGAGATAAAGGCTAATATTGATCAAAGGTCAGAATTCTCCATTTCAATGGATGGAAGACTATTGTCCAAATATCAAATCTGTGTGCTGGATCATGCCGACACTAAGAAATTGATTATGTAAGAAGCTCATAAATCAAGGTATGCTATTCACCCTGGAGTTACCAAGATGTACCAAGACTTAAAAAGAAATTTCCGGTGGCCCAATATGAAAAGGGAAGTAGTGGACTTTGTATCTCGCTGCCTCACTTGTCAGCAAGTAAAGGCGGAACATTTAAAACCCGCCAGGAAACTACATCCGTTGGATATTCCCAGGTGGAAATGGGAAAGTATAGGGATGGATTTCATCATGGGTTTACCTAATATGAGAGGTGGACACGATGGTATATGGGTGATTATAGACCGATTGACTAAATCTGCACATTTTCTACCAATCAAAAGTCGATGATCTGTGGATCTATTAGCAGCGCTATACATGATGGAAATTTTCAGACTACATGGTGTCCCTGTCACTATTATATCTGATCGAGACCCTCGGTTCACATCATAATTCTGGAAGGGTCTACAGCATTCATTGGGGACCCGACTCAACTTTAGCACTGCGTTCCATCCACAAACTGATGGTCAGACTGAAAGAACCAATCAAGTAGTGGAGATTATGCTCAGGGCTTGTGATATCGATTTTGGAGGGAGTTGGCATGACCACTTGCCTGTAGTAAAATTCACCTACAACAATAGCTACCAAGCTAGTATACAAATGGCACCGTTTGAGGCACTATATGTGATGCGGGACGAGACACGGACACGGCAAGCTCGCGATCGTCCCTTGATGAGGGAAGCGTCGGATGTGCGCGGTTGAGAAACCGGCTGTGAGCTAGGGTGGTCGGCTCTCACTTGTGCCCGGATCGGGTCACGGGACGGTCTCGCACTCTCTCGCAGCAGCAGTGATATGAAAATAAAGCGAGCTAGATATCCCTACACATGCTCTCTAGCAGCGGCATAAACAAGCATATATAGAAATAAGCGAAATGCCAAGCAAGGAGCGAATACGATACCTCCACGTGCTCGGCGTGGGGACGACGGACCCGGCCGATCTCGTACTCCCGGGACAGTTATTATATAAAGATTACAGCAATGATGTAAAGCCCACTCCACGCAGGGAGGTAAAGGGCGACACAATGGAGCCTGGGAGGGCCGATTTCGGGTTGACGGGCGGCTTTCCGCGTACCTTCGGCAGCACCCGAACTAATGACGGTGGGGCCCACGTGCTGTCCGGAGGGGCCGTGTGGGACCCGGTGTCACCGCTGTGGTGGGGGACACTGATGGAGGCGATCCCCGGGCTGGCGGCACGTTGGAACGACGATCGGAGGCCGGGCGGCTCCGGCCGGCACCCGTCGGGAAAACTTCCCACGGATCTGCAGCTTCTGGTTTTCAGCGCGCTGTCCGGCGAGAACGGACGCTGCGGTCAGATCCGATGTCGGATTGACACGAAATTAGCGCCGTTGGAAAGCTGACTCGAAGTACTTCAATGTAGGCCTAGAGATCTGGCCTGGATCTTTGCTAATCTAGACTTGTGGAATTTACAACCTCCTGTTGTACAGTAACTGAACACTCAGATCTGTAGAGCTGATATCTGATAACTGCCGTTGACCGCTAGGAGGACCTTGGATTCAGACTTCGACTTCTTCATAAAAGTTGTAGGATTTTGAGTTGGAAAGATGTAAAAGTTGGGTTGGACACGTTTGGATGTGTCTATGAATTTCTATGATTTGTTTACTGGAAGAAGGTCGAATCTGAGATCTGGCTGGAGGTACTGTAGCTCCGGTAGAACATGAATTTTGAAAAATAGGTAAAAGACTCAAAAAAAATTAATAAAAATGGTGGGGGTAGGAAAAAATGGACAGAAACCCCAGTTAAATTGGGAGGGCAAAAGAAATTCAAAAGGGTGGTAGAAGGGGACGAAGTCAAAGGTTCTATCACTGTAGACAGAGACAGATCTGATTTAAGTTTGGGGAACGAACGAAGTGGAAACAATATGAAACAGGGGAATTTGGAGCTGAATGTTTTTGTGGGAAAGGGTCTATAAGGTAGGAACCAACCCTCAAAATTTCACGTCGATTGGAACTTGTGGCTGGCTTGAGGAATTTTCGAGCTGCACCTCTGTCCAGCAGGACAGAACACCGAAGATGATCCCGTGGCGGCTCGAAGGCGGCACGAACGGCGGCGGCGGCGGCGGCGGCACAGATGATCACCGGAGGTGAAGAGGGGATGATAGAAGATGAAATCACTCTAGAACTGGAGGTTGGAGGAGATAAACCAGAGGGAGAGAGGAGGGGCTCAAGAACACTCTTGATTTTCCAACAATTTTCTCTTCATTTCTTCATTAATCTCTAATGACACTATACATAGGCTTATATAGAAAATATCAAGGGGTGGGGGGGCTGATAATTTTGTGGGAAATATGTCATTTTCATCCCCCATGTGGTCAAAACTCAAAATAAATAAATTACATATGAATGGGCACTCCTTTGACTAGGTAGGTAAGGTAGGTGGCCTACCTTTGAAATTTTAACCCCTTTGTCTCCCATGTGGTCAATTAGCATTCAAACCTTCTAGATGGCCACCTAGGATGGTTGACCAGTCCCACATGGATGAGGTGGACCAATGGGGAAGGGGAGGGGGCCCCCTAGCTGGACCTACTACACATTTACACAAAAACCCACACAATCCATGGGAATGACTCTTTGGCTTATAAAGCCTTACATTTGCGTACATACTTTCCCAAGGATATAAACACAAACTAAAAGGACATAAATACAAAATAAAAAGTACATGCTCGGCGTCGATTCCCATCAACTCTCCCCGGGTGAGAGGAACTCGACCCCGTCGAGTAGGGGTAAGGATGCTCGAATACTCCGGCGGATCCGTCACCGTGCCAAGTAACGCGGGTACGCTCCACTCCAAGCGATCGTCACCTGCTCATTCCATATATACTCGATATGCAAACTGTTATGGGTTAAAGGTGGTCACTCCGAAGGGGCACTCTCAAAAGGGAAGAAAACAGCTCGAAGACTCACTAGGAATCACCGCTGAGTCCCTATAAGTGACTGATCCGGGTATAGATGTGGAACCGATCCCATACTCATCAAGTGAGTCCACTCGCCTCTTACTCATAAGAGAACGATAACAAGCTTGCACAAGACACATGCAGACTCACCATACAATACACACAAACCATGCAAACAAACCACACAAAATAAACCACACAAGGAAAACACACCGACTCATATATGACCCTAGACACACCTAATGTTAGTCCGACCCGTACATGGGTGACGGCGGACCAGGACACCCGAATGTGTGCCATGCATGCATCTGACATAACCGGTGGTTGACATCATACGGAAATCCTAGACCTCCTAAGGTGGGCCATGCATGCATATGGGATGTGGATGTGGGAGGGCCAAGAGTATCTCCCCTAGATGATGGTGTATCTTGTATGGGTACGGGCTTGGTGGGCATAGACGACCCGGCCCGTGGGGAAGGGGTGTGGTAGCGGACTCCCTCGAAGAAGTGAAGTGAATGTGGAGGGTCTAAGGATCCACTAGGGAGTGGGTCAAAGGGATCAAAGAAGGTATGACCCCTTATGGTGGGTTCCCACAAGTCACGGTCCCACGTGTAGAAGTTTTGAAGGCGCGGATAGTCACCTTCTTGAATTGTGACGGGTGGGACGGGGATCATAGGCAAGAAGTATGATTCCTCCCTCGGACAAAAGGGTATGAATTCGGGCTCGTCCGGTAGCGGGAGAAGTAGAAGAACCTCCGTGGTGACACAACCCACGGTGCACTCGGAGGTAATGGACCCGAAGGCCGGATGGGTGAAGCTAAGACTAGCGGGTTGGTCAAAGCCTCGGGCCAAAAGATGCGTCAACTCCCATTGTAAATCTAATCCCATGACAAGATCATCCAACGTATCAACATGGTGACGGGATCGAGATGTGGTATGGAATGAGTTGACCGGCACTATAGGTAGGATGGGGTCCATGGATGGAAAGGGATGTGGGACCAAGCCATCCTTGAGCCAACTAAGAAGTGGCTCGGCTATGTAAAGTGTTCCCGTAAGAAACACGGGTGGCTCGGGCTTTGGTAGCTCCAAAGAAGAAGGTTCCGAATAGAGATCGGAAGGAGCGGGTGGTGATGGAGCACCTACGAGAGGTGAAGAAGCACTTATCCTCTCCAATAAATCCGAAATCATTTTCTTGCATTCCTCAAAGGAGCGGGTTGGAGTAGGGACCTTGGGGTGGACTCGCTCCTCGTCCCTCGACCTAGGTGTGGTCCTAGGCTCGGCTATAAGTGGGGCTTCCACTCGGTTGGAGGTACTTGAGGGGGTTGGGATGGGGGTGCCAAGGGGAGGTTGGTTGGTGGTGCATGGGCGGGCCACTAGATTGGGGTCACTTTGGTGGGCTTGGACGGCGGTGAAGGGGTGGGATTGGGTAGAGGTGTGGCCCACTTGATTGTGAGTGAGTTGGTGGGGTTGGTGAGTGGAATGACCTCCGTGGTTGGAGGTAGGTGGGCGGGGAATGTAGGCCCTCCTAAGCAATCTCTTCATTTCCCACCATGACTCGATGGGCCTTAGATTCCTATCCTTCCTCCAATATTTGATGTCCCTCCAAGTTGCAGCGGCTTCACCGAAAAGTCGCCTTTTGGCAACATCGACTTGCATGGGCCCGTACATGATGTACACCTCGAAGTAATCATCCATAATGGCTTCCCATTCTAGATAGACACTCGGGTCATCGGACCCGTAGAAATCCCGGGTTTCGGGTCTCGTGGGGTGGTTCGGGTGGTCCTTCCATTTGAGATAGTATCGCCACCATCCGGGAGTTTGGGACTCCATGGGACACGGGAAAGCTAGTGGATGGCCATGCCGACACTCGGACCAAAACACTAGACACGACACTAAGTAATGCAAAGTTGGAATGCACTAACTAATGCACACTAAGGACCCTAGACGTAAACCAAGACTCGGTACGGGGCGGAGACAATCGACCCGAAGGTCACTCGCACAAGTGTGCGGCCTTCCCGATAGGCGTAACCTAACGGTCGGACAACACCTTTTTATATACCGAGTAAAGGGATGTATGCGACCCCAAAACGACTCTTTTTGTTGTTTTAAAAATATGATGATCCTAAACACGACTTAGACCGACTAATGACTACATGACACTCTTTTTTTTTTGACACCCTAGACTCAACTCGCTCTGATACCAAATTGATGCGGGACGAGACACGGACACGGCAAGCTCGCGATCGTCCCTTGATGAGGGAAGCGTCGGATGTGCGCGGTTGAGAAACCGACTGTGAGCTAGGGTGGTCGGCTCTCACTTGTGCCCGGATCGGGTCACGGGACGGTCTCGCACTCTCTCGCAGCAGCAGTGATATGAAAATAAAGCGAGCTAGATATCCCTACACATGCTCTCTAGCAGCGGCATAAACAAGCATATATAGAAATAAGCGAAATGCCAAGCAAGGAGCGAATACGATACCTCCACGCGCTCGGCGTGGGGACGACGGACCCGGCCGATCTCGTACTCCCGGGACAGTTATTATATAAAGATTACAGCAATGATGTAAAGCCCACTCCACGCAGGGAGGTAAAGGGCGACACAATGGAGCCTGGGAGGGCCGATTTCGGGTTGACGGGCGGCTTTCCGCGTACCTTCGGCAGCACCCGAACTAATGACGGTGGGGCCCACGTGCTGTCCGGAGGGGCCGTGTGGGACCCGGTGCCACCGCTGTGGTGGGGGACACTGATGGAGGCGATCCCCGGGCTGGCGGCACGTTGGAACGACGATCGGAGGCCGGGCGGCTCCGGCCGGCACCCGTCGGGAAAACTTCCCACGGATCTGCAGCTTCTGGTTTTCAGCGCGCTGTCCGGCGAGAACGGACGCTGCGGTCAGATCCGATGTCGGATTGACACGAAATTAGCGCTGTTGGAAAGCTGACTCGAAGTACTTCAATGTAGGCCTAGAGATCTGGCCTGGATCTTCGCTGATCTGGACTTGTGGAATTTACAACCTCCTGTTGTACAGTAACTGAACACTCAGATCTGTAGAGCTGATATCTGATAACTGCCGTTGACCGCTAGGAGGACCTTGGATTCAGTCTTTGACTTCTTCATAAAAGTTGTAGGATTTTGAGTTGGAAAGATGGAAAAGTTAGTTTGGACACGTTTGGATGTGTCTATGAATTTCTATGATTTGTTTACTGGAAGAAGGTCGAATCTGAGATCTGGCTGGAGGTACTGTAGCTCCGGTAGAACATGAATTTTGAAAAATAGGTAAAAGACTCAAAAAAAATTAATAAAAATGGTGGTGGTAGGAAAAAATGGACAGAAACCCCAGTTAAATTGGGAGGGCAAAAGAAATTCAAAAGGGTGGTAGAAGGGGACGAACTCAAAGGTTCTATCACTGTAGATAGAGACAGATCTGATTTAAGTTTGGGGAATGAACGAAGTGGAAACAATATGAAACGGGGGAATTTGGAGCTGAATGTTTTTGTGGGAAAGGGTCTATAAGGTAGGAACCAACCCTCAAAATTTCACGTCGATTGGAACTCGTGGCTGGCTTGAGGAATTTTCGAGCTGCACCTCTGTCCAGCAGGACAGAACACCGAAGATGATCCCGTGGCGGCTCGAAGGCGGCACGAACGGCGGCGGCGGCGGCACAGATGATCACCGGAGGTGAAGAGGGGATGATAGAAGATGAAATCACTCTAGAACTGGAGGTTGGAGGAGATAAACCAGAGGGAGAGAGGAGGGGCTCAAGAACACTCTTGATTTTCCAACAATTTTCTCTTCATTTCTTCATTAATCTCTAATGACACTATACATAGGCTTATATAGAAAATATCAAGGGGTGGGGGGGCTGATAATTTTGTGGGAAATATGTCATTTTCATCCCCCATGTGGTCAAAACTCAAAATAAATAAATTACATATGAATGGGCACTCCTTTGACTAGGTAGGTAAGGTAGGTGGCCTACCTTTGAAATTTTAACCACTTTGTCTCCCACGTGGTCAATTAGCATTCAAACCTTCTAGATGGCCACCTAGGATGGTTGACCAGTCCCACATGGATGAGGTGGACCAATGGGGAAGGGGAGGGGGCCCCCTAGCTGGACCTACTACACATTTACACAAAAACCCACACAATCCATAGGAATGACTCTTTGGCTTATAAAGCCTTACATTTGCGTACATACTTTCCCAAGGATATAAACACAAACTAAAAGGACATAAATACAAAATAAAAAGTACATGCTCGGCGTCGATTCCCATCAATATGGAAGAAGCTGTCGTTCACCTATATGTTGTTGAAGTTAGATGGAAGGCTCTATCACCACAGGATGTGGATCTAGAGGGGGGTGAATAGATCAACTGGCTATTTAAAAAATTAGGCCTAGAATCAAATGCGGAATTAGAAGAACACTAAACGAACACAGCCAATGCACCGAATGAAACACACAAGATCTGCTGAACAAGCAATCAAACACACGAGAGGCACAAGGCTTTTAGGTGGTTCGGTCAATCCGACCTACGTCCACCCCACATTCAACTCGAATGTGGATTATTGCTGATACACAGCTTCAATCAGCTGGGCTCTACAGCTTGCCAACAACGGCTGGGGCTTACAGCTTATCCCGACCAGAGGAACACCCTCTGCAACAGCTGAGCTTCACAGCTTGCTCTGCTGGGCACTACAGCTTAGCCGACCAGAGGAACACAGCTTGACACCGCTGCCTCACAGCTTGACACCGCTGCCTCACAGCTTGACACCGCTGACTAACAGCTTGATCGAACAAGAGTTTTCAAGGAGAAAATAGCAAGACTGAAAACAAACAACACACACAATCGAATGGAAGAAAACCAAAGCGACTGTAGCAATATCAGCTCTGGTAACTGGACCAAGAGGCTGATTCACAAGCTCTCACAATAACTCTCTCAACTCATCTCTCTTTTTCTTCTTCTCTGTTTGTTCTTCCTCTCATAGTGGATCACGGAGGCTGCTGCTTCAGGCTGGATGTATAGACTTCGCCAACTTCGATCAGCCTATTTCAGAAGATGAAGACTGCTATATATAACAGCAGTAGGTGGATAAGGGCGCGTGGCTTCCACAGTTCCCGCCCAAGTGAATTCGCCAGATCCGAGGCAATTCCATCCACATGTCAGCATCTACACACCTCGCCCTCCTGGGATCACGAGCCATGTCAGCAATCTCAGTAGAGAATCCCTGTCAGACAGAGTATCGGATGATCAGTTTAAATAAAAACTTTGTATAGACTTATCAGAAGAACTACGTTGTATAGACTTCATATAAGTGAAAGCGATGTACAGACTTGCTATATGAAGCAACCGCCGTACAGACTTAGGTGATATGAAGAGTGTCAATGTATAGACTAAGTGAAGATCAGTGCAATGTACAGACTTCGCAAATGAAGATGCAATGTGTAGACTTCATGAATGAAAATGCAATGTGTAGACTTCAGTGAGAAGATGCAATGTGTAGACTTCAGTGAGACTCAAATGAAGACAGGCGATGTATAGACTTCAGAACTGATGCACGATGTACATACTTGATGAGACTTGAATGAAGACAAGTGATGTATAGACTTCACGACTGATGAATGCAATGTACAGGCTTTGCAAGATGTGAAGGAGTTGAGTGTATAGACTTCACGATGTGAAGACTTGTCAACAAAGGACAGTACAGACTTGAGGTGAAGACAGATGTATAGACTTTATAAAAGAACGGCTGTATAGACTTGAAGCAATGGAAAACATCGACTATATAAACTTTGAACTGCAACGTAGGTAAAGGCATCGATGTATAGACTTCGAAGCTGAACGTAGGTAAATAACCCAATGTGCAGACTTTGAATCGCAACGAAGGAACAGATGCCAATGTACAGACTTTGGCAAACAGGGATGTACAGACTTGGCCAAACAGTCCAATGTATGGACTTGAGGCATGGAGGCCAATGTACAGACTTTACCTCGTGCAAGCTACAGTGAATGAATGTATAGACTTTGGACTCTTGAGCTCTGCATAGACTTTGCATTCAACAGGCGTTGTATAGACTTTGGTGTCTGAGACCAATGTATAGACTTTGTAAAACAAAGGCCTGTATAGACTTGGAAGATCAAGACGCTAAGGAAGACAGTCCACTGTACAGACTTAGATGCCATTGACAAATGCATGCTACAGTCCAATGTATGGACTTACATGAGACGCTCATTGAGACGCTCAATGTACAGACTTCGCCTGACACCGTCCAATGTACAGACTTTGCCTTAGACTCTAAATGAGACGGACAGTGTATAGACTTAGCCAATGCAATGAGTTGACGCTACAATGTATGTCAATGCAATGAGTTGACGCAGTCCAATGTACATACTTTCAAGCCTGAAGGCCAATGTGTGGACTTGCACAGTAGATTCAAAGTATAGACTTGATATGTGTGCTTCGGCTGTACAGACTTCACTCTAGCAGGTAATGTAGCAATGTATATACTTTGATCTTGAACGTGCAGTGTATAGACTATGCAATGCACTGTGGATGTATGGACTTTGCAACGACGGGCAATGTGTAGACTATGCACAAACAGATGAGTCGACTCATGAGAACAGGGGGTCGACCCATAACAATGTATAAACTTTGCAATCGATAGGCAATGTACACACTTGCTAGGATGCAGCAAGAGACACGGACAGTGTACAGACTTACGTTACTGAAGCAATGTATAGACTGTGAGACTTTGAGTGTTTGTTCAATGTGAAAACAAGATAAAATGTATGGAACACACAGACAATCTGATAAAAGTAATTTCATCAAAACATAAACAGTGTTGCCAATCAATCAAAACAATGTGTTGCCATATGAAGTAAAGTTACATGTCAACACCATCAACACAGAGGAGTCACAACATATGTTAGAATGAAGCAGGAGAAAGGCAATTTATCGACCCCAACATCATCAAGGATACTACCGAGAAGATAAAGCTTATTCGGGAGAGACTCCAGATAGCTCAAGACATGCAAAAATCTTATGCTGATAATAGAAGGCGCGACCTGGAACTCCAAGTAGGAGACCACGTCTTCCTTAAGGTTTCTCTAGGTCGAGGTATTCGAAGATTCGGCATCAAAGGCAAGCTCACTCCGAGATTCATTGGCCCCTTCGAAATTCTCAAAAAGGTTGGTGATGTCGCACATCGAATAGCTTTGCCAACTCAATTATCTAGAGTCCATGATGTATTTCACGTCTCAATGCTCAAAAGGTACGTCCCCGATCCATTCCATGTCATAACTTATGACAACCTGGAGATTAAAAGGGACTTGAGATATGAGCAAAAGTCAATGAAAATAGTTGAACGAGAGGTACGTCAACATCGGAATAAAAGTATTCCCATGGTCAAAGTCCAATGGAGCAAATTATGGCAACATGAAGTGACATGGGAAACCGCAGAGGCCATGCGCAAAAGTTTTCCAGAGATAGTTGAATGTAAGTACACTCTCCTTAGTAAACCTTATTACGATAATTTTGGGGACCAAATTCTTTTTATGTGGGAGAGGGTGTAAGGTCCGAGAATTTTTTAGGAATTTTTTGAGATTAAAATATAATTATTGTACATTTTTAAAGGTTTAATGGATAATTAAGTATTTATTTAATCCATTTAAAGGTCCTATATTTACCAAGGGCTAAGCTCAACTTAAATAAGGCCCAAAGACCCAATTTCAAGACTTTTGACCCAAGCCCATTAATAGAAATGTAACTTAGGTAAATTACGGATCCAAAATAGGATATATACATCAATTAAAGGGTAAATGGGGGATAATACAAAAATCCAAAAATTTTAGATTTCATGAAGCCTGGCGATCTATCGCGCGACCGCCATGTTGAGTGGTGATAGGCAGATCTAGAGGGGAGGGGTGAATAGATCAGCCCCTTTTTACCATTCTTTGCGGAAATAAAAACTAAGACTAACACAGTAGATAAAGATGTAGATGTTAGTTAATATCTGAGAAACTAGATGCACACAGGATGCCTGGAAATGGTCCTATCAAGCTTCTACCGTTGGAACAAGAGAGAAGACAAACCACAAGACAAGATCTTTAAGGTGGTTCAGTCTCAATCTAGAGACCTACGTCCACCCCTCATAATCATAGTGAGGCTTCACTAGTGCCAACACACAACGGCTGATTCACAGCTTCTAACTGAGAGATACACTCTCACACTCCGCTGTCATACAGCTTGTGGGATCACACCCCAAACCACACAGATAGGTGACCACACCTTCTATCTTCCTACACGAAGGTAGGGATCTAATGATATGAGGTTTGTTTAGAAGAAAAGCAAACTAAAGATGAAATGGCCAGACATAGTAACGTAATGAAAGCGTTATGACAAAGAAGTCTCCTGTCTGGGAATGAGCTTGAGAGAGCCTTGGCTTTCTTCTTCTCATTGAATCTTCATAGTAGCCACGGAAGATTTCTCTTTTTCGTGAGGAAGAGACAATGTCTTCTTTTTAGGTTCACTCACGCCGGCAACATCAGGACGAAGAGTAGCTTGGACAGCAAGCTTTCTTCTTCTTCGTTTTCTCCTCCGCACTCTTCTCAGCTCACTTGCCGCTTTACTTCTTCGAACTGGAGCTCATGCTCCTTATGTATATTGGTATCCTTGGGCGACACCAACGTTGTCCACTCATTCAAGCAATACCCATAATGTCACATCCACATTATTTGATCTGCTTCTACTTGTACAGTTGACTCCATTCTTGTCAAGTCTGCAGGAATGTGGGTAGGTAAAAGACCATAGCAGCAAAGGTACGATTTCCTTCAAAAAATATCTCTGCTAAATCACAGTCTTCTAACACCGATGCAATCTGACGGGTTTTTCCAGAGCAAACGGATCCTCTGGATTAAGTTCCGGATCTTGAAATCAACTTCCGTCGGATTCAGATCCGTTCTGGACGAACACAGTGTGTCGACACTTTCCTGGTAGTGTGTCAAGACATTCCTTTGAATATCTTGGAGAATCGTTCTGGTTGATCGTGGATGTGTCGACACTTTTCTATCAGTGTGTCGAGACATCCCTTTAAAAAGCCTTGTAGACAGCTTCTGCTGGTTTCAAGCATGTTCTGGTTGAACGATGATGTGTCGACACTTTACCCCAATGTGTCGAGACATCCTTTTAAGATCTTGAGGAACCATCACTGATGAGTCGAGACAACACCAAACGGTGTCGAGACATGTGAGCCATGTGCAGAGTTGTTATAAGAAGGTGTCGAGACATCGCTGAATCCAGATACTTAGTTAGAACGCTTCAGCTTGAATTCTTATGGATGTGTCGAGACATGAGTTGGATGTGTCGATACATTTTGGTATGCCGGAGCTCAAATGTTGTAATTTCAACATAATCTCTTCTGGATGTGTCGAGACATGATTGGGCCGTGTCGAGACATCACTTAGTGAGATTCTTCTGCACTTTTTAAATCAATTTATCAAACCAAATTAAGTTAGATATTTTTCAAACATCTACTAATGATTTGTGATTTGTTATCATCAAAACCAGGGGACACAACATTCTCCCCCTTTTTGATGATGACAACCATGAATCATTATGTCCAAGCATTCACATAGCAAAACAATCAAATTGGTTTGAAGAGCCATTAACCAAGCAAAATCATTCATTCACACACAACCACTGTATGTTAGCATTTTTCAACAAAGAACATTTTCAACGGCAACAAAAGGCTTGATTCATTAATCAACCATAGTTTTGTACAGATCAAGCAAGGATGTGTGTTCAAGCAGTTACACTGTAATTCTACATGCAAAAGGCTAAATGAAAAGGCTAACTATATGCAAAATGCTTGATGATGCTTGACTTCAGTACTTCTCCCCCTTTGTCATCAGCAAGGAGGGGGTGAAGGAGGAGGCTGCTGTGGTGGAGGCATGGTGCTGGTGCTGGTGCTGGCTAGGTGCAGGACCTGTGCCTCTTGGAACTCATGTTGCAGGTGGGAGATGGCTGTCTCCAGAGAGTCAATCCTGTGATTTAACTGCTCATCCCTTTGACTGATAAAATGGTGTAAGTCTTGGACGTTTTCTTTGGTGTCCTTGATCCAGGTATACATCATCTCACAAATGTATTCTGTTTCAACCCTCTGTTAGGAGCCCTGTGGTGGATAACGAGAAGAGGTGGCTTCAGTTTGAGGAGGACACCATTCATCACCTGCGTCCTGCAGGGCTGGTTGGAGTTGAGCTTTATGCAGACGTATGAGCTCCAAGATTTCACAACCAACCGTATCCAATTTCTTGTATACAACGTCCATCTTTGCCTCAGCTTTGGTGGTGCTATTGACTGCTCTAGCTGTGTCAGTATGAACTGTGTCGGCAAGCCTGGAGGAGGCATCAAGTAGCCTATTTGTGTCAGAATACAGTTTCCCTTTCAGCCTTTAGGAAGCATCCAGTAAGCGAGAAGTAGTGGCATTGATGGTTCTTTCCAGATTGGAGGTGGCAACAAAAGATCTATTGATCTCTGTGATCACATGTGCCCGGATGGATGTAGTTGCGCCAACAGCTTGTCCTCTGATTGAGGTTGTGGCTCCGGCCACTTGTTCAGCTAGCTGATTGGAGGACTCCATCAGTTTGGCACACTTAATGTTGAGATTACCTTGATCCTCTCGGATGTCATAGGCATGCATGACCATTTCAGCAATTTTCTCCTAGGTTTCAGTGTGGATCTCTCGTAGTCTTTTCATGCTTTTTCCTGCTCGTTCACACATATTTATCAAGGAGGTCATGAAGCTCTTCATCCTCTCATCTGCCTTATGTTTGTCATGCATAAATTTCTCCCATCGACTGTTCTGAACTTGCTCATAATGAAGTTGTCTAGCTTCCAGTCTATCCACTTGTAGACTGATCTGACGATAGGAGGAATTCAAACTCCCAAATTGGGCAGTGAGAAATTGAATGAGGGCAGGATGAATATCCATTAAATTGCCAGTGGCACCAAATGCAGGACCTTGTGAGGTGGAGGCCTCTGCATGAAATTAAGGTGGGGCATCCCTTTCAGTGAACACTCTAGGCTCATTTTCTGGAGACAAAGGAGGTTGGATACCAAAAGCCATCATCATCCCAGGATGGTCCATGGGATCTGCAAATTGCTGCTGCTGAGGAGCCTGCTCAAAGTGGATATCTCCATGAAACAGTTCCTCATGCTGATCTAACTGTGCTTCTGAATCTGGTTGGTCCTATGTGGGCTGACCTTGTGGAGGTTGGTCCTGTGGAAGCTGTTCCTGTGGAGTTGGTTGAACAGGAGGGTGAGGTACATGACTAGGTAGATTCCTCACCATTTTGTCACCTTCCTTCTTGAAGTGCATATAGTTTTGAATGAACCTCAGGGTGTAGACATTACTCTGGGGTATAGCTAAGGATTTTTCCTTGTCAAGAGGGATGCCAGCTTTCTGAAAGATGGCAGTAAGGTGTGCAGCATAAGGCAGGCTACGCTTGTTGTAAGTGCAATTGTCCATAACCTGAAGCATGATTTCTGGAAGACAAACATGGTATTTGTTGAATAGACAGTAAAAAAGGAATATCTGTGTCTCAGTAAGTCTACTTCTGCCACCCCCTTGTGGGGTAATCATCGTGGTGAAGATATGATGCAGTTGTCAGGCCCCGAACCGATAGTAGCGGAACGTGTCGTTTGCTCGGAACGTGGCAGTTAAACAGTCATGTCAATCAGAGCATAGTCATGTCCAAAAAAACATAATTTGGACAAATAACAAATTTCATTTCAAATATAAGTTCTTTACATATTCGGGCCCATAATAAACGAAAAGACTCAATAAAGAAAAACTACAATGAGACATAAGACGCAAGATAACCAGACTAGATGGTTCATCTAGATGTCAGAGTTCTCTTCACTCTTGCCCTTGTCCATCATGTTTGGTCTCGCCATCACTAAGGTCATTACCTGAAAAACATTGGAAAACGCAGGGTGAGCGAACGCTCAGTAGGACTTAATATCTCATGCTCCAAGCTAGCTTTAAGTCAATTACAGTTTAACATGCTCATGCAGGTCATGCGAGATATAGAAATCGAGAACTATAATGATACGAGATAAATTCAAGATCTAGAAAAAAATGAGTAAGCAAGATGCTAGATAAACTCATGAAGAGTAAGGACAATGATAATCAAGAGAGTATAGCAAGATCTTAACAAGTACTTTCTCAAGCTAGGTCAAGAGCATTCATGAGGAAATATAACATTCATCTCTCTATGACGAACACTATCACGAGAGCTTCAAGGTATCCAGTATTATGAAGGATCTTCATGACAAGATAGCGAGTACTATCAATGAGATAATTCAAGAACATTTATGATGATTGATATAGAAGTAGAACAATTATTTATACAAACACTATATAGCATTTTTCAAGACACTAAGGGAATATCACGACGATATGATAACCCCTCTAATAAGGCAATTCAAGATCTTTTCATGACGAATAATTAGTTGTAGAAAGGTGTACTATGATGGCAATTACTCCTGATCATCACTATCACGAGAGCGTTTGCACACCTAGCACTATATAAGATTGTGTACTAAGATGACAATTACTCCCGATCGTCACTATCACGAGAGCGTTTGCACATCTAGCACTATATAGGATTGGCTAATGCACTAAGGGGAAACTCATGACGATATGACCACCCCTCATGGAAATAAGTTATAGATGACTATAGGTGGTGAATGCCAGCACCCGATCATCGTATACCGGTAACATTTGGACTTTACCTTGCCCAATAGGGTCAAATCAGGACCCGTAGCATTTAAAATGTCATTTTAGTGGGACCCATAGCCCTTGACATTTAGTCTAGACTAATTCCATATTAATAGCCAAGAATTTCAAGGATCAAGCATGTAAAAACATTAAGATAGATTTCATGGAACATAGAGTTCAAGGATAGAACTTGTAATAAGGATGATATATAAATAAACCATATGAAAACCATGACATTCTGGAAATCTGGGTGATTAGGTACAACCAGCTCAGTCGGCCTTGAGGGAATCCAAGGCTGCGAGGAGACTTACGGAGGTCCCAATGACTAACTTGCCAGTCCGAAGGAACGGAATGTCCAACGGAGGGCTCGTATGTCACCGAGAGTTGAGGTATATAACATGAACCAATCATGAAACAGGGACTCCATCTACAGACGTGAGATGAGAGTGCCAAAAGACCCGAGGTATGGGTCAAAACTGGAAGAAAACAATGAGAACATGAATGCGTTAATTATAGAATTCACGTCCATCTAATTCTATAATTAACTATAATTAAATAAACTTATATTAATTGACGCCCGTGGGTGGCGTCATTTATTAATTAGCGTCCTCTTGGAGGGACGTTAATTTTATGATTTTTAACGTAATTCATTTAAGAAGAATTCACATTAATATCTATTTAATTGAATAATTTCAAAAATATACATTCAAAGACATATTTATTTATATAAAATAATTAAGAAAATAGAATATATGGTAATTAGGAGAAAAATTCAAGGATTCCAAAAATATATTTTTTATAATTTTATGTTGCATAGTTTAGTAGATATGGATTTTCAAAGATATAATTACAAGTTATATATATATATATTAAATAATTCAACGACCTTGCACGATGGCGTCAAAAGAATTTGACGTCATTGAGCTTGTCGTCATTTCAATAAAAGTGTCGATCTTCAACCCTCCTATTCTCGACGTACACACGTCGGAATCACGCGTTCTATATATCGAAATGACGGGCTCGAAAAACTCTACCTAACTGGACGTTCAAAGTAATTTTTCGTTGAGAGATGGGGGATCTTGAGATAGGAGACATGAAAAATGATGCAACCACTCTCACTATCACGGTCTCTACCCCAATAATGCTCCCATAAAATTTCATGGCCAAAGGACACTCCGACGGCCACGAATAAATCGTTAAGGCAAAATCCCATAACTATGAAGCTACAGTAATTTTTATAATTCACCGAGTATATAGTTAAAACATATTAAATTGTTTAACTAATTAATGTTTATAGTTAATACAACATTTATATGCACGAAAATTTAGGAATAATCATGGGGATCCCATAATTATATTTATCTAAAATTTTGTTATGTGGTTACACGGTTACAAAATTCTTTAATCATGCGTTTACTTTGTTAACTTCACGTGAAACTACAAACTTTGACAAGAAACATGCATAAATTATGCGGATTAACTAACAGTTTGGCTTGGGAGATTGCCTATCTTTGGGTCACTTCAGCGGTGAAGAAGGACAAACAAGAGAAGAATAATAGCAGAAGAAGAAGAAGAAGCCTTTTCTGCAACAACGGCTGCAGCCTTCGCGTAACAAGAAGGGATGAAGACGTTGGCAGCAAGGGATGAAGAAGCCTTGTGCTTCTCCACTCCAGCAACGTCTATAGCAGTAGCAACCGCAGCCTCCTTACAAGCCTCCTCCTCTAGGAAGAAGCAGAGAAAGAGAATAGAATTCTCTTCCCCCACGTACAGCCAACGAAGAAAAGTCTCCAAGAGATTAGCAAGACGTCGTTGAAGAAAAAGAGCCCAGTAGGTTGGCTCGATGGAAGGGGTATTTATAGGCTAGAGAATCCTAATGAGTGTAGAAGTTTGATTAGGATCCTATTACTATCCAAACTTCCCTACGTGTTAATCCCATCTCGACGAACACCAACCTTCATCCGAGTTCGAACGAAATACGGCAACGGGTTTCCTTATTTTCACTCTTAGGGAAATGGCGACTCAGACAAATGCGCGTTTTCAGTAAATGGCGCCTTCGTATGCAATCTTCATTTCATTAAATAGCGCCTTAACTAGGGTCGCCTTTTACTTTTCTATATTTAGCCACTTTACTTCTAATTTTCCTTGGTATGAATTAGCGCCCACGCACATGGGCGTTGTTATTTTAAATAGCGCCCATGTGAAGGGTGTTATATTCCTATTATCCTCGCGTTATTTCCAATTATTATTACCCTTACCCTATTAACTTATGAAAATGGCGCCCATGACAGTGGCGTCATTCCTATGATTGGCGCCTTTGTGAAGGGTCTTCAATTAATGAAATAGCGCCTTAAGAGAGGGCGTTGTTTTATTTTGGCCCATTTGTTATTTGTTTTAAGTGTAAGGCCCATTTGGCGTATATAACGGTTTTACACATATATATATATATATATATATATATATATATATATATATATATATATGTGTGTGTGTGTGTGTGTGTGTGTGTGTGTGTGAGTTTTGTATATATATGACCTCATGGGTTAAATGGGTTGGGTTATAATATATTTATATATATATTACGTATAACTGTTTTAATGCAAAGGCCCACTAATTATATTTAGTAGACTAATAGTTTTATCTAATTGGTAGAACTTTATATACATACTTTATTTCCTTTAACTTTATTTATTTGTATATCTTATTTATTTTGCATTGTTGTCTCGGGTATCAGAGTCGGGTTCGATCCTATGATCTTTAACTCAATTATCTATTTGTAACTCGTTAGGGTTTTAGCTTAATGGTTGGGCTTTAATGAAGGATTTATTCATAGCCTTCTAATTAATGTTTAGGCCCACTATCAATTTAGTCTATTTCCATTATCAAAATTTTATTTTCTATATTTATTTAATGACCAATATTAATATGTATCCTTTATAAATTTCGGGGTGCTACACCCTCCCACACTTAAAAGAATTTGGTCCCCAAATTCACATTGTTTCCCTTCCAAAATTTGTGGGGGTAAGATCACCATATCTAAAGCATGTATTCTGGCTATATCATTCACATATCATGCTAAGTACTTAAGGTCATATCTGATTCATGCAAGTTTTAGGTGAGATAGGTTTATGGGGTTACCTTCCGTTGCTTGCGGTGCTTCTTCCTTTAAGAGTGGACATTGAGTAATTTTGTGATCTCTGCTTCCACAACGGATGCATTTTCCAAGTTTATACCAACACTCGTCTAGATTGTGCCTTCCCTTCTTGCAATGCTTGCATTTCACCTTGGCCGGAACAATTTGTCGATCATTATTCTGGGGTTTCTTATTTTCATAGAATTTGTTGCCTCCATTAAATCTCTTCTTGTCGTTCACATTTTCCTTATTCTTGGATCCATTTGGTAAGTCCTTCTTGGCGGCCTTTCCTTTGATTCTTTCCATCATATCCATAGCATCTTCTAAGAGTTGAGCTTTTCTAACCATCTCCATATATGTTTGAATTTCTAGTGGAGCTAGTTGAGGTATAAGTTCCACCTTCAAGCCATTCATAAATCTCTTTGCTCTCATTTTCTCTGTGCAAACCAAGTGTGGTGCATATCGGCCAATCTAGAAAACCTCGCCTCATACTCGGTGACTGACAGACTACGTTGCTTCAAAGCAGCGAATTCCATAGCTTTCTTCTCGCGAATTCTTTCTGAGAAATACTTCTCGTTAAAGAGTTCTAAAAACTCGTCCCAAGAAACTTGATCGTTAGGCAAAATGGCTTCCACGGATCCCCACCATACTCAGGCATCCTTCTCTAATTGATATGTTCCTAATAGTACCTTGTCTTCATCGGTGCATTGCATCACCTTAAAGGTCCTCTCTATTTCTTGCACCCAATTCTCCGCTTCATCCGGGTCAGTCGACCCACTAAACTTAGGGGGATTTATCTTTTGAAACTTCCGATGTAAATCCCCGGCTCCATGTCGTGCTCCACCTTGTGCAACTTGTTGCAAGGCTTGCGTTAAACCCTGGACAGTGCGTTACATCTCTCTCCACTGAGCTCTCTCAGCGGTCATTCTAGACTACAAGAATAAGGTTTGGATTAATGATATTCATATCTCGGCAGGTATCTAACGTGAATGTAACATATTTTATCATTTAACCCACAGCTCTACCCAAATCTCATGTGGTTCCTATAGGATAACTGACAAGGAGAACTCAATCTAGGACTTGGACTTAAGGACCTAGAAATTTAGAAAGCCTAGGCTCTGATACCACCTGCTGTCACGCCCCGAACCGATAGCAGCGGAACGTGTTGTTTGCTCGGAACGTGGCAGTTAAACAGTCATGTCAATCAGAGCATAGTCATTTCCAAAAAAACACAATTTGGACAAATAACAAATTTCATTTCAAATATAAGTTCTTTACATATTCGGGCCCATAATAAACGAAAAGACTCAATAAAGAAAAACTACAATGAGACATAAGACGCAAGATAACCAGACTAGACGGTTCATCTAGATGTCAGAGTTCTCTTCACTCTTGACCTTGCCCATCATGTTCGGTCTCGCCATCACTAAGGTCATTACCTTAAAAACATTGGAAAACGCAGGGTGAGCGAACACTCAGTAGGACTTAATATCTCATACTCCAAGCTAGCTTTAAGTCAATTACAGTTTAACATGCTCATGCAGGTCATGTGAGATATAGAAATCGAGAACTATAATGATACGAGATAAATTCAAGAACTAGAAAAAAATGAGTAAGCAAGATGCTAGATAAACTCATGAAGAGTAAGGACAATGATAATCAAGAGAGTATAGCAAGATCTTAACAAGTACTTTCTCAAGCTAGGTCAAGAGCATTCATGAGGAAATATAACATTCATCTCTCTATGATGAACACTATCACGAGAGCTTCAAGGTATCCAGTATTATGAAGGATCTTCATGACAAGATAGCGAGTACTATCAATGGGATAATTCAAGAACATTTATGATGATCGATATAGAAGTAGAACAATTACTTCTACAAGCACTATATAGCATTTGCCAAGACACTAAGGGAATATCACGACGATATGATAACCCCTCCAATAAGGCAATTCAAGATCTTTTCAAGACGAACAATTAGTTGTAGAAAGGTGTACTATGATGGCAATTACTCCCGATCATCACTATCACGAGAGCGTTTGCACACCTAGCACTATATAAGATTGTGTACTAAGATGACAATTACTCTCGATCATCACTATCACGAGAGCATTTGCACATCTAGTACTATATAGGATTGGCCAATGCACTAAGGGGAAAATCACGACGATATGACCACTCCTCATGGAAATAAGTTATAGACGACTATAGGTGGTGAATGCCAGCACCCGATCATCATATACCAGTAACGTTTGGACTTTGCCTCGCCCAATAGGGTCAGATCAGGACCCGTAGCATTTAAAATGTCATTTTAGTGGGACCCATAGCCCCTGATATTTAGTCTAGACTAATTCCATATTAATGGCCAAGAATTTCAAGGATCAAGCATGTAAAAAATATTAAGATAGATTTCATGGAACATAGAGTTCAATGATAGAACTTGTAATAAGGATGATATATCAAAAAACCATATGAAAATCATGGCATTCTGGAAATCTGGGTGATTAGGTACAACCAGCTCAGTCGGCCTTGAGGGAATCCAAGGCCGCTAGGAGACTTACGGAGGTCCCAATGACTAACTTGTCAGTCTGAAGGAACGGAATGTCCAACGGAGGACTCGTACGTCACCGAGAGTTGAGGTATATAACGTGAACCAATCATGAAACATGGACTCCATCTACGAACGTGAGATGAGAGTGCCAAAAGACCCGAGGTATGGGTCAAAACTGGAAGAAAACGGTGAGAACATGAATGCGTTAATTATAGAATTCACGTCCATCCAATTCTATAACTAACTATAATTAAATAAACTAATATTTATTGACACCCGTGGGTGGCGTCATTTATTAATTAGCATCCTCTTGGAGGGACGTTAATTTTATGATTTTTAACTTAATTCATTTAACAATAATTCACATTAATATCTATTTAATCGAATAATTTCAAAAATATACATTCAAAGACATATTTATTTATATAAAATAATTAAGAAAAATAGAATATATGGTAATTAGGAGAAAAATTCAAGGATTCCAAAAATATATTTTTTATAATTTTATGTTGCATAGTTTAGTAGATATGAATTTTCAAAGATATAATTATAAGTTATATATATATATATATATATATATATATATATATAAATAATTCAACGACCTTGCACGATGCCGTCAAAAGAATTTGACGCCATTGAGCTTGTCGTCATTTCAATAAAAGTGTCGATGTTCAACCCTCCTGTTCTCGACGTACACACGTCGGAATCACGCGTTCTATATATCGAAATGACGGGCTCGAAAAATTCTACCTAACTGGACGTTCAAAGTAATTTTTCATTGAGAGATGGGGGATCTTGAGATAGGGGGCATGAAAAATGATGCAACCACTCTCACTATCTCGGTCTCTACCCCAATAACCCTCCCATAAAATTTCATGGCCAAAGGACACTCCGACGGCCACGAACAAATCGTTAAGGCAAAATCCCATAACTATCAAGCTACGGTAATTTTTATAATTCACCGAGTATATAGTTAAAACATATTAAATTGTTTAACTAATTAATGTTTATAGTTAATACAACATTTATATGCACAAAAATTTAGGAATAATCATGGGGATCCCATAATTATATTTATCTAGAATTTTGTTATGTGGTTACACGGTTACAAAATTCTTTAATCATGCGTTTACTTTGTCAACTTCACGTGAAACTACAAACTTTAACAAGAAACATGCATAAATTATGTAGATTAACTAACAGTTTGGCTTGGGAGATTGCCTACCTTTGGGTCACTTCAGCGGTGAAGAAGGACAAACAAGAGAAGAATAATAGCAGAAGAAGAAGAAGCCTTTTCTGCAACAACGGCTGCAGCCTTCGCGTAACAAGAAGGGATGAAGACGTTGGTAGCAAGGGATGAAGAAGCCTTGTGCTTCTCCACTCCAGCAATGTCTATAGCAGTAGCAACCGCAGCCTCCTTACAAGCCTCCTCCTCTAGGAAGAAGCAGAGAAAGAGAATAGAATTCTCTTCCCCCACGTACAGCCAACGAAGAAAAGTCTCCAAGAGATTAGTAGGACGTCGTTGAAGAAAAAGAGCCCAGCAGGTTGGCTCGATGGAAGGGGTATTTATAGGCTAGAGAATCCTAATGAGTGTAGAAGTTTGATTATGATCCTATTACTATCCAAACTTCCCTATGTGTTAATCCCATCTCGACGAACACCAACCTTCATCCGAGTTCGAACGAAATACGGCAACGGGTTTCCTTATTTTCACTCTCAGGGAAAGGGCGACTGAGACAAGGGTGCGTTTTCAATAAATGGCGCCTTCGTATGCAATCTTCATTTCATTAAATAGCACCTTAACTAGGGTCACCTTTTACTTTTCTATATTTAGCCACTTTATTTCTAGTTTTCCTTGGTATGAATTAGCGCCCACGCACATGGGCGTTGTTATTTTAAATAGTGCCCATGTGAAGGGCATTATATTCCTATTATCCTCGCGTTATTTCCAATTATTATTACCCTTACCCTATTAACGTATGAAAATGGCGCCCATGATAGCGGCGTCATTCCTATAATTGGCGCCTTTGTGAAGGGTCTTCAATTAATGAAATAGCGCCTTAAGAGAGGGCGTTGTTTTATTTTGGCCCATTTGTTATTTGTTTTAAGTGTAAGGCCCATTTGGCGTATATCACGGTTTTACATATATATGTGTGTGTGTGTGTGTGTGTGTTTTGTATATATATGGCCTCATGGGTTAAATGGGTTGGGTTATAATATATTTATATATATACTACGTATAACTATTTTAATGCAAAGGCCCACTAATTATATTTAGTAGACTAATAGTTTTATCTAATTGGTAGAACTTTATATACATACTTTATTTCCTTTAACTTTATTTATTTGTATATCTTATTTATTTTGCATTGTTGTCTCGGGTATCAGAGTCGTGTTGGATCCTATGATCTTTAACTCTATAATCTATTTGTAACTAGTTAGGGTTTTAGCTTAATGGTTGGGCTTTAATGAAGGATTTATTCATAGCCTTCTAATTAATGTTTAGGCCCACTATCAATTTAGGCTATTTCCATTATCGAAATTTTATTTTCTATTTTTATTTCATGACCAATATTAATATGTATCCTTTATAAATTTCGGGGTGCTACAGCAGTAGACACTGCAGTGGGGGAAATCGATTGGTGTCAAATGATTTGACCAAAAGTTGGGTGTCATCCTAAGGATTTCTAGGCTTGCCAATCAGGAGGGTATAAGCTGCAGACAAATCGATCGCAACCTCTGATTCTATCTCCCCATCCCTGGGTATATGTAAAGCTTTGTGAAGAAGCTTAGTTGTGAGCTTGATGGAAACCCCCTTGACTACAGTTCTAAGGACTTTCTTTTTCTCATCAAAGAATAAGTTCTTGTAGAATTGCTGAACTAAAAATGGGTAGTATACCCTGTGCTCAGATAAAAACTGTTTCCAACCTTGGAACTCGAACAGCGGCAGTAGATCAGGAAAATACACAAGCATCTCTTGGTCACTAAAATCCACATACCTAGGGAAGAGTATCCGTGAGGGATCAATTTCTTCTTCCCTGGCAGAGTCAGTAGTACTGGGCTTCGGAGGAGCTGATTGAACTTTGGCCTTCCCTTTTTCCTTGGCGGATAGTCGTGGCCATTTGGCCTCGGGTTGCGGCGGCGATCCCTTGTCGGTGTTAGACCCTTGAGCCTCGACAGCCCTTTTTCTGGCTGGTTCTGCAGCTGGACAGTCCTCAAAATGCTTGGATCTCCCTTCAGAGGTAGCTTTCGAAGCAGCGGCCTTCTTGTAAAAAGTCGCCTCTTTCTTCTTGCCGCGGGTGACCGGTGGAGCCATGGAGAGTGGACGGAAAGGTGGAAAGGAGATGGAGAGCAGCTAGGGAGAGCTGGGGAGCTGGCGTAATAGGCAACGAAGGATGGAGCTGGGCGTCGACCTCCACGGCGTGGATGTGCAGAGTCGCTGTAACACGGGTGTGAGAGAGAGAAGTAGGGTTTGAAAATGAAGAACAAGTGTGAGATTGATTTTCACCGAAGAGTTAAATGGGGAAAGTTGAGATTTTTACTTTTGAAAAAGACATCCCTAAAGTTAGAAATGGTGTATATGCCCCTATGTTAAGTTCAGATGGTTTAAGACTTATAAGCTCATTTTTGAGTAATAAAGGTTTGAGCAAACCAATTTTGCAACAAATAATATGACTTAAACATTTGAGAAAGCAAGAGAATAGAACCAAGCCCATTTGACTTACTCATCACATTCATTTGGCATAATTAGAAAAGAAGATAAGCAAGTACTGAAAATAAACAATACCCCTTTTTGTTTTGAAGCAAGTTGTAGAGTCAACCCGAAACCAATTTTTTTTGTTTTTAATTAATAAAACAGTCCGATATAGCATTCACTTTTTGACACAAGGAAACACGTTGTTTAGACGGCAGAGTCCCTGGTTACTCATTGTAGCTTATCTTTCTAAATTCTTTTGAACAGAGGTGACTTTCCTCATCATGACTAGATTAACCTTTCATTTCATTGATGAAGGATCTAATTTCTCTGAAGAAAGGTAATTGCTCTGAAATTATAGCAACATGGTTTTTAGAGGCGTATTCTCTAAAGACTTCAAGATGGGAGCATGTTTAAAGACAATATATGCTAGTCATTTCAAAAGCCAAGGAGCCAAGTTGTAGTGAAGTTTCTGACGCAAGGGCAAGGGTTATTTTCAAGGACTTAAGAAATGTTTCAATCCCATTATAAATGCAAGTTTGGTAAAACTCAATGTAATGATTCACGAAAATGAGGATTATAAACAAGAAACCATTTCATTAACATGAGTAATAAAACAAGACTCACCCAGGGTTGTATAGATGAATGAAAATTTTCTCAACTCCCCCTCACTTGATACTTGGTGAAATGTGAAGGTTCAGAGGCAAAAGATTTGAGGTGGAAATGAAAGAAGTAGTGGAAAAAGGGAGTCAAGGAAACTCTCCATTTGTTCTTCAAAACCAAAGCGGCAGTGAGACATGTCTCGACACATGACTTGAAGGTGTCCATTTGAACACCAGTTTCTAAGCAGTATGTCTCGGCACATATCAGTGAGGTGTCGACCTGTTCAACAAACATTGTTCAGCATGTCTCGACACATATCAATACATCAAACTATTTTCTACTAGCTTCTGTGATTCTTCATTTCTGACAGACACCTGCCATCTTTTACTGCCAATGCCTCTGACTTTCTTCTTTCAGACTACCATGCAAGAAGGGTTTAACCTTTTGCTAGCACTGAAAAATGCTAGATTGGATGCTAAAGCTTTAAACATGCTTATGCACTAGAGATCAACTATGCTGATAGCAATGTGCAATACTGAGTCATGGTACTTGGCGGAGGCCTGTCCTCATGCATGAGGAGAGTTTCCTGATAGGCGTAACCTGTCATTTCACTTCTCAACATTTGATATACCATACAGTCACAACATGATGTTATATTAGAGACATTCATAAGTACAAGCAAACTCCCCCTGAATGTGACCATCATTCAAGGCAAGGTTCATACATCAAATGTACCAGATCTAAATCAAATTAGATATGTATGTTCCAAACAAGATGAAGACAAGTAAGCAGATCATTAAAGGAGTAATTGATAGCTCAAACCTGAGTGGACTGAGGTCTGCACAGACCAAGCTCTCTCCTTAAAGTTGTGAACCTGTCATTGCTTAAGGGTTTTGTGAAGATGTCTGCAATCTGATTTTCTGTGTCTACAAAATGGAGCTCAAAGTGATTTTTGAGAACTTCATACCTAATAAAGTGATGCCTAATTTCAATGTGTTTAGTCCTAGTGTGCATGACTGGATTTTTTACAAGATTAATAGCACTTGTGTTATCACACAGAATGGGTACACACCCAAGATCTATTAGATAGTCTTGGAGTTGGTGTTTGATCCACACTACTTGGGTGCCACAACTCGCAGTTGAGAGTGCAACCGAGTGCTGTTTCTTGGAAGCCCAAGAAATTAAACACCCACTAAGAAATTGGCAATAGCCACTAGTGCTCTTGCGGTCCAGTTTGCATCCTGCATAATCTGCATCTGAATAAGAAATAAGTGAAAGTTCACAAGATGCAGGATATCATAGTCCCAATTCTTGAGTGCCAGCAAGGTATCTAAAGATACGCTTGACAACAGTCAAGTGGGACTCTCTAGGACTAGACTTAAATCTTGCATAAAGGCAAACACTAAACTGAATGTCTGGTCTAGATGCGGTTAGATAGAGCAATGATCCAATCATACCTCTGTATCTCTTTGCATCTACAAGAATACCTTGTTCACCTGCATCCAGTGAAATGGCAGTCCCCATTGGAGTTCCTAAAGGCTTATAGTTGATCAGATCAAACTTTTTCAGCAACTCCTTCACATACTTGGCTTGATTGATAAAGCAACCTTCATTGCTTTGACTAATTTGCAAGCCTAGAAAGAATTGAAGCTCACCCATTAGACTCATTTCAAATTCATTGGTCATGAGTTTATCAAACTCTTCACACATTTGAGGTTTAGTGGACCCAAACACTATGTCATCCACATAAATCTGAACTTTCAAGATATCTTTACCTTGTTTCTTGGTGAATAGTGTCTGATCTAAATTACCTCTTGAATACCCTAGTTCGGTGAGGTATGAGCTTAGTCTGTCGTACCAAGCTCTAGGTGCTTGCTTCAAGCCATACAAAGCCATGTCCAACTTATAAACATGATCTTTGAAATACGTGCATTCAAAACCGGGGGGTTGCTCTACATAGACTTCTTCTTTAATAAGACCATTATGAAAAGCACTCTTAACATCCATTTGCTGCAGTTTGATCTTATGAGAACATGAAAATGCTAGCAAAATTCTAATGGCCTCAAGTCTAGCAACAGGAGCAAAAGATTTTTCATAATCTATGCCAACTTCTAGATTATACCCTTGAGCCACCCGTCTAGATTTGTTTCTTACTATCTTTCCATCTTCACTTAGCTTATTTCTGAACACCCATTTTGTTCCTATGACAGATTTTCTTTAGGCGTTGGAACAAGATGCCATACTTTATTTCTTTCAAGCTAGTTTAACTCATCATGCATGGAATTGATCCAGTTTTCATCTTTCAGGGCCTCTACAACATTTTTGGGTTCAATTTGAGACACAAGAGCAAGTTGTTCAATTTCATCCATAATTTTGAAATGAGACCTAGTTTTGGTTCGATCATGCAGATTACCTAAGATGTTTTCCAACGGATGATCTTTCAACACTCTTAGATCAGGTTGAGCATTACCTTCATCTGCCTCGGTGACCGGAGCATTATTTGGTTCTCCTTGGTCCTCATTTGCTTGTGTCTCTTCTTGTGGAAGTTCCTCTTTTCCTCTTATGTTCAAGAATTCCCCTTCATCATCTTCCCTGCAAGAGTTGTTATGATCAATCTCATCAAAGGTGATGTGAGGGGATTCTTCCACACAAAGGGTCTTAAGATTATAGACTCTATAAGCTCTAGACTTGTCGGAATACCCAAGAAATATTCATTCTTCGCTCTTGGGCTCAAACTTGTCCAGAACTCTTTTATCATTATTATGAACAAAGCACTTTGACGCAAAAATTTTCATGTGAAAGAGAGATGGCTTCTTACCTTTCAGCAGCTCATATGGAGTCATTTTGGTGAGTGGCCTTACCATTGAGCGGTTGATGATATAACATGCAGTGTTTATTGCTTCTACCTAAAATATCCTTGGTAGATGCCTTTCACCAAGCATTGTGCATGCCATTTCTATGAGAGTTCTGTTCTTTCTCTCAACAACCCATTTTGTTCAGGAGTCCGTGATGATGAAAACTTGTGAATGATTCCTTCAGTCCTACACAAAATTTTAAAGTCAGCATTGTCGAATTCACCACCATGATCTCAAATAATGTTGGAAATTTTAAACTTACCATCTTGCTTCACTTGCATATACAGTGCCTGAAACTCTTCAAAGACATTATTTTTATGTGCAAGATAGAATACCCTAGTGAATCTAGTGAAATCATCCACCAAGATATAACCATATCTTTTACCACTTAAGCTAGCTATTTTGGTTGGACCAAACAAGTCCATATGAATTAGTTCAAGTGGTTTAGATGATGAGTTTTCAGTTCTACTTTTGAATGACTTTCTAGTCTGTTTTCCTTGAGCACATGCATCACAAATCTTATTGTTCAGTTTGAATTTAATTTCAGGCAGACCTTTGACAATTGAATGCTTCACCAATTTATGAAGAGTGTTGTAACTAACATGTCTTAGTCTGCGATGCCACAAACAGGCTAATTCAGATTTGGATGCAGCAAGATGAAGATTTATGTGAGCAGGGTCATCTAAGTCAATCATGTACACGTTATTGACTCTTTTACTAGAAAACTTGGTTTCTTTAGAATTAGGTTGCAAGATCCTACATTCATTTGAGTCAAAAATAACATTATGACATTTATCACATAGTTGGCTAATGCTCAGCAAATTGTACTCCAGACCATCAACAAGTAATATATTACCAATTAAGTTGGAGCGGTTCTTACCAACTTTACCAGAACCAATGATTTTTTCTTTGTTGTTTCCTCCAAATGTGACATGTCCAGCTTCCTTTTCAACCAGGAGACATAATTTGGTTTTGTCTCCAGTCATGTGTCTTCAGCAGCCACTGTCAAGATACCAACGGTTGTGCACGGCTGCAAGACACTCCTGCACAAGGAATTAAGTGACAATGTTTGGAACCCAGGGACAGTTGGGTCCCAATAGTTTCTTCATTTCTGCAAAGCAGGATAAGACAAACTTCAAAATCTAAACTTTCTTAGCATCTTTGCTTTGTTGGGAGTTCTATTTTTTCTTCTCTTTAGTCTTTTGGATTTTGTGAGTTTTGGAAGTGGTGGAGAAGGATTGTTGATTAGACCATCTGTTCCAGTTTGTTGGTCTAGATGAGTAGGAAGTGTCATATTGCCTAGGTCGTTGGGGTTGGGTGAACTTATGACTATAGGGAGCATTATTGTTCCTTACCCGTGGAGGTGTCGATCTATAGAAGGCAAAGTCTCGACGTGTCCACTGTTCAGTCCGTCTATAACTGTTTCTGGATAATGGATGTGTCGACCTCCTGTATGGAAACGGTCCACCTGTTGGTGCAAACCTGGGTTTTTGTTGGGCGTTTGACTTGGTGGGTGTCGACCTATTCCATGGAGTGTCCCGACCTGTTCTAACATTATAGTTGTATCTTCCTTTGTGATGTGTAGGCTGAGGCTTGGATGGTTGTCGACCTATTTGGGATTGTTTGTGAACCTTTTTGGGTTGTTGGAAAGTTTTGTTGATTGGTTCTTCTATCTTTTCTTTTCCCTTGTTTTCAACGTTTTCATGGTGTGTTGATTTGGAGGTTGATCCTTCAGAAGATGATACGAAAGTGGTGGTTTTTAGACCAACTGATTTCTTTTTGGTAGGCTCATATCCTAATCCTTCTCTGTTGAAGTTCATTTTGGTTCCTAGAAGGGCATTCAAGTTTTCACTCCCATCAACAAATTTTTCAAGAGAGGTTTATTTTTCTGCTAGGCCCTTTTGAAGTTTCTCATTTTCTGTCAACAGTTGAGAGTTGACCTATTTAAAGGCTTCAACCTTTTCATTGCATAGATTCTTGTCCTTTACATAGCTTTGTATTTTTAATTTCAATTCATCAATTTCATCTCTTAGCCTTTCATTTTCATCTTCCAAATCTCTCATTTCTTTTCTTCCTTCCTCAAGATTCTCATTCATTTTTCTTAGATCTTCAATTTCAGTTTCTAAGGAGATTATCTTTTCATTGAGAGTTTTATCATGCCCACAGGATTCAACCTTCTTTTTTAAAGTTTTGTTTTCTTTTCTGTATACTTCGTATTTATCCATCAGTTCAAAGTAAGCTTCTTCCCAATCATCAGTGGAGAAATGTTCAAAGGGAGAGCTCACCTCGCTGTCATTTTCTCCTTTGGCCATTAGGCAGAGATCATCTTTTTCCTCTTCAGAGGAGTTGTCTTCAGTTTCTTCTTCTTCATCATCACTCCAAGTGCACACCATGGCCTGCTTCTTCTTGCTCTTCCACCTTGGCATAGCTTTCTTAGCTCATTCAGGACATTCAGACTTGATGTGTCCTGGTTTCCTACAAGAGTAACATACAAGTTTTTCAGACTTGTTAGCATTTTCAAGTCTTGGCCTGAAACCTCTTCTTACCTGGGGCTTCTTCTTAGTAAAGCATGTACCTTCCTTTCTTAAAAACTTTCTGAACTTTCTTGTCAATAGGGCAACTTCATCTTCTTCAGTGTTGTTGCTTGAAGGCACTTCATCATCAGATGGATCCTTAGTGCTTGGTCCAGCTTTAAGAGCCAGAGGCTTCGTTTTACTTACTTCAGCTTATTTGTTTTTCAGATTCATCTCATAGGTCATCAGGGACCCAATGAGTTCTTCTACTTTGGTGGTGGTTAGATCTTTTGACTCTTCAACCACAGTGGCCTTTGTATGCTTGATAGGAGTTAGTGATCTGAGTATCTTTCTTACTATCTCCTGCTCAGTGTATGTCTTACCTAGCTCAGTCAAGCCATTAGTGAGTGAGGTTAGCCTAGCATACATGTCCGAAATGGACTCATCAGATTTCATTCTAAACTTCTCATATTCAGATACCAACATATTAGCTTTGGTTGCACGTACCTGTTGTGTCCCTTCATATATTACCTCAAGGCGATCCCACATTTCTTTTGCAGTTTTGCAAGTTGACACCCTTGAGTATTCAGTTGGATGAAGGGAGCATTACAGGATGTGCTTGGCACCCCAATTCAGAGTTGATTGCCTGATCTGTTCTTTAGTCCATGTATCTTCTTCCGGAGGTAGCTCAAATGGTCCCTTGCTGATCACTCGCCAGACTTCATGATCCTGGGCTCTCATGAAGATCTGCATGCGATTTTTTCAGTAAGGATAATTTGTCCCAGTGAAAAAGGGAGGCCTATTTACAGAATGTCCTTCAGCCATAGGCCCTTTAGTTGCCATATCACCAGTTCTCTCAAGGTCATTGAACCACATACAGAGAGACTAGCTCTGATACCACTTGTTGAGTGGTGATAGGCAGATCTAGAGGCGAGGGGTGAATAGATCAGCCCCTTTTTGCCCTTCTTTGCGGAAATAAAAACTAAGACTAACACAGTAGATAAAGATGCAAATATTAGTTAATATCTGAAAAACTAGATGCACACAGGATGCCTGGAAATTGTCCTATCAAGCTTCTACCGTTGGAACAAGAGAGAAGACAAACCACAAGACAAGATCTTTAAGGTGGTCCAGTCTCAATCTAGAGACCTATGTCCACCCCTCATAATCATAGTGAGGCTTCACTAGTGCCAACACACAACGGCTGATTCACAGCTTCTAACTGAGAGATACACTCTCACACTCCGCTGTCATACAACTTGTGGGATCACACCCCAAACCACACAGATAGGTGACCTTCTATCTTCCTACACGAAGGTAGGGATCTAATGATATGAGGTTTGTTTAGAAGAAAAGCAAACTAAAGATGAAATGGCCAGACATAGTAACGTAATGAAAGCGTTATGACAAAGAAGTCTCCTGTCTGGGAATGAGCTTGAGAGAGCCTTGGCTTTCTTCTTCTCATTGAATCTTCATAGTAGCCACGGAAGATTTCCCTTTTTCGTGAGGAAGAGACAATGTCTTCTTTTTGGGTTCACTCACGCCGGCAACATCAGGATGAAGAGTAGCTTGGACATCAAGCTTTCGTCTTCTTCATTTTCTCCTCCGCACTCTTCTCAGCTCACTTGCTGCTCTACTTCTTCGAACTGGAGCTCATGCTCCTTATGTATATTGGTATCCTTGGGCGACACCAACGTTGTCCACTCATTCAAGCAACACCAAGAATGTCACATCCACATTATTTGATCTGCTTCCACTTGTACAATTGACTCCATTCTTGTCAAGTCTGCAGGAATGTGGGTAGGTAGGAGACCATAGTAGCAAAGGTACAATTTCCTTCAAAAAATATCTCTGCTAAATCACAGTCTTTTGACACCGACGTAATCTGACGGCTTTTTCCAGAGCAAATGGATCCTCTGGATTAAGTTTCGGATCTTGAAATCAACTTCCGTCATATTCAGATCCGTTCCGAATGAACACAGTGTGTCGACACTTTCCTGGTAGTGTGTCGAGACATTCCTTTGAATATCTTGGAGAATCGTTCTGGTTGATCATGGATGTGTCGACACTTTTTTGTCAGTGTGTCGAGACATCCCTTTAAAAAGCATTGTAGACAGCTTTTGCCGGTTTCAAGCATGTTCTGGTTGAACGATGATGTGTCGACACTTTACCCTAGTGTGTCGAGACATCCTTTTGAGATCTTGAGGAACCATGATTGATGAGTCGAGACAACACCAAACGGTGTCGAGACATGTGAGCCATGTGCAGAGTTGTTGTAAGAAGGTGTCGAGACATCGGTGAATCTAGATACTTAGTTAGAACACTTCAGCTTGAATTCTTCTGGATGTGTCGAGACATGAGTTGAATGTGTCGACACATTTTGGTATGTCTGAGCTCAAATGTTGGAATTTCAACATAATCTCTTCTAGATGTGTCAAGACATGATTGGGCCGTGTCGAGACATCACTTAGTGAGATTCTTCTGCACTTGTTTAATCAATTTATCAAACCAAATTAAGTTAGATATTTTTCAAATATCTACTAATGATTTATGATTTGTGATCATCAAAACCAGGGGACACAGCACGCCAGACCCACCCCAGCGGTCCTGTTATGACTACTAAGCAACCCCAGTTCCATGAATGGAAGAAAACGTGAAAAGCTTGGATCTTTGACGACCTAATCACCTTGGATCGAAGCTACATGGCATATAAGACTCTCTAGAACTCTCTAGGGATTAACTCTACTCCAATTTAGGACTCTAGGTTCGAACTAATCCCTTAAACCCTACGTGAATCCTATAAATAGACCGTAACTTCGACTCATGTGAACTCTAATGTTGGCTCGCATATTTCGAAGGTACGGAAACTCTATCTCAGGTTGGTTATTTAGAACTTATGTTCTTCTAAGTTTTATCTAACTACCCTCAAATTTTCGTGCTAGAAGCCCCAGTCGTTGGAGAGTTAGAGTCTCTACAAGTTGCTGGTTCGCTGCAGTTTGCACAGCAACCAGAGCGTCGGTCTAGTGAAGATCAGGAAAATAAAAGCCTTAATCAAGGTATTTTGCAATTAGTCCTTTAGAACTTTCTACTCCCCTTTGTACCATCTACCCTCCCTCCAATTTTCATGGATTTAGGTCAAGAGGATCAGAAGATAGAGGGACGGGAAGTTGCTGGTTTGGCACAAAACGTGCAGAACTAGGGTCTACTTCTAGTCAGAAATTTGAAGTCTAGGAGCACTACCGGAGGTAGGTTATCTCATGGATGGCAAGAACAATGAGTTAAGAGTAAAATCCCTCTTGTTTCATGAGTTTTCATGCATTGTACACGTTGTATTTAATTTTTCGTGATCACTGCACATATAGGGTTAACATAGCATGCATGAACCTTGCCCTTAATAATGAAAATGATAATTCTAGTTTAAATCATGACTACCCATGCATCTCTATGTTTTAATATGGTTTTATCAGGCCATGTTTACCTGTTAGCATGTTTTATCATACATCTATCTACCTATGATTAGCATGAAGTTCGGTTTTATTGCTGTTTATAGTAGATAGGAAGAAACTATCTTCCTGAGATCGCCAGAGTCTCCCTAGCGGCCCTACGATAGACCGCTAAGGCCCATAAAATGGTCCTCCTGAGACCGCTTTAGTTTCTGAGTTCTGTATTATTGTTAACCCGAAACATAATACAGAATAGTCCTATTAATAGTATCATAAGCCTAGCTAATTAGGTCTTACCCCTATTTTAAGTACTATATTCTCATACTTGGATATGTTAATCAATCATCCTTGTTGATTTCATGTTCTTTTTACACTTTGGAGTTATTTTAAACTTATGTTAATTTCATGCCAAAATCATATAATCTTGTATTTATCTTAAATTTTATATGGTTCATGGACTTGTCTAGTTTTGATTTGATCGCTGTTTTATCACGATCTCACTCTCATCTTGAGTCTTTTCTTAACTACGTGGCACATATTCCGGTACGATGTCATTAGATACACTTTGCACATTAATCACACAATCTTGGACTTGTGATCCTCTCCGTTGGATATTCCTTCCACTTAACTAGGTGATCTTGTTTCAAGGCCTCCATAAGACTCCGCGAGCCTGGGATTCCCACTAGGACGTCGAGCTAGTTGTACCGTCAAAACCTAAATTGTCTAGAATGCACCTACACTACCGGTGTTTTTCTGAGTTCTGGTTCTAAAATGATCCTCGGACGATCACTAAGCTTTGTCTAGCGGTTGGCCTGAGACTGCTTTTGTCCACAAACAGTCCATCTATGACCGCATGTGTTTCTTAGTCAAGCCTTTTTAATTCTGGCTTTGACACAACGTAAACGATCCTTACCTGACCACATGGATCTCCTTAAAAGTCCGGATTTGACTGCATGAGTTCTCAAATGGTCCAGTAAATGGCCGCTTTATCCTTGACCCTGTCTAACCCGAGGTTTGACCTTTGGGTTGGGTTTTATAAATTCTTAGATGGGCTGATGATTGATTGGAACTTAACACTTGTCAACTAAGATATTAATAACTTATGGAAAGTAAAGAATATGTTGTTATGCTAACGAATTTTCTTCATCGCATAACCTTGTTCTAAATCAATCTTTGAACTCTCATATTCTTAATTGAAGCATTCTTACCTTGATATTTGTTATCATGGAACCATAGTTTGAACTTGTTACATTATTGGCCATATTTATATTCTCGTGGAAGTAGCTTGATTTATATGCTTTAAACATATTAAATAGAAAAGCTTGGATCTTTGACAACCTAATCACCTTAGATCGAAGCTACCTGGCATAGAAGACTCTCAAGAACTCTCTAGGGATTAACTCTAATCAATTTAGACTCTAGGTTCGAACTAATCTCTTAAACCCTACGTGAATCCTATAAATAAACCCTAACTTTGACTCATGCGAACTCTAATGTTGGCTCACATATTTCGAAGGTAAGGATACCTTATCTCAGGTTGGTTATTTAGTACTTATGTTCTTCTAAGTTTTATCTAACTAGCCTCAAATTTTCGTGCTAGAAGCCCCAACCGTTGGAGAGTTAGAGTCTCTACAAGTTGCTGGTTCGCTGCAGTTTGCACAGGAACCAGAGCATCGGTCCAGTGAAGATCAGGAAAATAGAAGCCCTAATTGAGGTATTTAGCAATTAGTCCTTTAGAACTTTCTATTCCCCTTCGTACCTTCTATCCTCCCTCTAATTTTCATGAATTTAGGTCAAAAGGATCGGGAGATAGAGGGACGGGAAGTTGCTAGTTTGGCACAAAACGTGCAGAACTAGGGTCTACTTCTAGTCAGAAATTTGAAGTCTAGGAGCACTACCGGATGTAGGTTATCTCATGGATGGCTAGAACAATGAGTTAGGAGTAAAAGCCCTATTGTTTCATGAGTTTTCATGCATTGTACACATTGTATTTAATATTTCGTTATCACTGCACATATAGGGTTAACATAGCATGCATGAACCTTGCCCTTAATAACGAAAATGATAATTCTAGTTTAAATCATGACTACCCATGCATCTCTATGTTTTAATATGGTTTTATCAGGCCATGTTTACCTGTTAGCATGTTTTATCATACATCTATCTACCTATGATTAGCATGAACTTCAGTTTTATTATTGTTTATAGTAGATAGGAAGAAACTGTCTTCCTGAGATCGCCAGAGTCTCCCTAGCGGCCCTACGATAGACCGCTAAGGCCCATAAAATGGTCCTCCTGAGACCGCTTTAGTTTCTGAGTTCTTTATTACTGTTAACCTGAAACATAATACAGAATAGTCCTATTAATAGTATGATAAGCCTAGCTAATTAGGTCTTACCCCTGTTTTAAGTACTGTATTCTCATACTTGGATATGTTAATCAATCATCCTAGTTGATTTCATGTTTTCTATATTTGTTATGCTTTGGGAATTATGGAAACAGAGATGTGCATCAAAATATGAAGGAGTCCCCATCAATATTATCTCAATTAAAAGGAGGATCATTTACTCTGTTCAGATGGTATTAAAGAAATTAATCTTTCATAGGCCTATCTCTCCTGCTCAAATCAGTTGTCTTGCATCTTTTGGTATGCTCCCGAGGGTGCTGATTAAGCAGCCAGTTCTAGTCTATTGCAAACTGGCCACTCAGGGATTTTCTTTACATGTTGATGTTGATATTTATTTGCCTATCTTTTATCTTTTCTTTTGAGGTTTGCAAAGTAATATGGCAAGATGACAAACAAGCAATCAAAGATCTACTCAAACCTATGAACATGTGAACATGAACCTAGGCAATCATAGCTAGCTCTAGCATGGGCACGCTATCTCAATCAAACTACGCTAAGGAAAAGAAAAACACACGCCGGGGCGTAGAGCAAGGAATAAATAAAAACACACCGTGAAGGTGGAACAAGCAAGGAAAATAAAGATTGTCGATGAAGAAGACAGCTAATGCCCAATACCAAGGAAAGATGTGATCGCCACCAAAGTAAACACAAGTCAAAAACCTGAATATACCTTGGAAATAGGTGGATGAAACACCCGCCCATGGGAGAGAAAACCAGAGAAAGCCTGCAGATCAACTTGGAAGTAACGGCCAGAACCCCGTGCGTCGCTTGGAAGCGACGGCCGTACGATAGACCGCCGAAAGATAGTGACGCGCCTGCGCCAGACCGTCAGGTAACCTGCAGTAACAAAGCTTGAATTCTTTTAACTCCAACTCTTCCAGCCGGCTAGAAGACTTGGGCCTCGTGCTAATGACCCTGTAAACCTGCCAAAGATGTGGAAAGACAAGACAAGACAACCTCAATTAGCCCTTTTCACAAGCATAGCATCAATTCTTGAGGAGTTTAAGAACATCAAAAGGAGAGGGAATTACCGGGGAGTTTTGGTTTTTTAACCCCTCTGGGTGTTTTAAAAGTTTGGGAAGATGTTTGTATGCTTAAAGAACAATGAAAAACGTGGAGAAAGAGGAGGGACAATGCTTGGATTGAGGAAAAACCAAGGAAGGACTCAAGCATGCAATGATGAACTTGAAAGACCAAAACTAAAGTACTCCCTTGATTATGAGATGGATGGACGTGGGAAGCAGTTCCTCTTGGATGAAGACGACTCCTGAGTTTGGCAGCACTTCGTCGTGAATTCGAAATCTCCCCCCCTTGGCCATGAAGTCAAGGGTTCTATTTATAGACCCTCAAACTCTTAGGTCGAGCAGAGGATAATTCAGACGTGAAAGGAGATAACTCTTAGCAAATCCTCGAAGGTAATATCACCAAGAGTCCATAGGATCGAACGGGAGATCCTGAGGATCAGATTTGAAAGAGATAATGTCAATCCAAATCCTTATCTCGACCACGGAGTAGCAGAAAAAAGGCCTGAATTGCTAGGACTCTCAGAAGGAAGTAACGGCTGCACGACAGACCGCCACTTGGAAGTAACGCATCAAGGAACGACCGCCATTTTCAACCCTACCCCAAAGAGATAAGATCAACGGGAAGAAGACCCAAACAATAGGACTCTTCAAGGAAGCGACGGCCAAGGCATAGGGCGTCAGAATGAAACGACGACTGCACGACAGACCGTCATCATCAACGTGGAAATTAAGGGATAAGCACTGAAAACGAGGCCTCAAGCCTTAAGACTCTTCAAAGAGTAACGGCCCAGGATCTATCCGTCAGAAGGAAGTAATGCGCCTGACTGAGACCGTTATTATCATTGAGGTTCCAAAAATAGAGTGAAGGGTTTTGCTAAGCTTCATCCAACGAAATGCCACCGGGAGCCACATCTTAATCCAGGAATAAAGACCCAAAAAATAGGCTTCAACTGATCAAGAGACTCAATGAAGAGTGAACAACTCGGAGCATCATATAGAATGAAATAAGGAGATGACCCGACTTATTGGGTATAAAACGGGTGTCAACAGATGCCCCTCCTTAACATCCTCTTTGCAGGGGAGCGAGTGGAGGTGAGGCGGAAGTGAAATGGAACATGAAGATGAAGCGGAAATGAAGCGGAGTGTATCAAAAAGAGGGCGTTAAGGTAAACGACACCCGTTCTTCACCAACAAGCGATAGGAATTTTCTGGAAAACTTCAAACTGATCACAAGGAAATAGCCAGCCAAAGGACGCGAGTCTGGAGGAACTAATTAACTAAGGAAAGGAAACACGGCTAGCCGCCGGAGGCAACGGAAAGGAAAGAGACTAAACTCCAGACAGGAATCCTCAGCGAACCAGATCAAGCGAGCAGATCGAAGGAAACCTTCTAATCCAGAGTGGAATAATTCTCCTTATTTGGGATAATCAACACAGCAGTTCACCATCAACGAGACACTTTGAACAAATGAAGCATCATGAATGCTTAAAGAATGCGTATGATGCATGCTGGGTTAAAGGAAAAGAAATCTTCAAAACAGATGTAAAGAAAGATAAAATATCAAATACTCGAGAATAATATTGCTAGTTTGGAGAAATCGGTGTCAGGACACTATCTGCAACCACGGCGTGCAAGATAGAACCATCGTCCCCAAATTTTCCAATCTAACGGCCTATCCAATGATTAATCATGTGAACTTAGATCATCATCATTTTTGTTTAAGGGGAACATCAGATCCCAGGACACGTGAATGACCAGCCGGTTCTCGAGGTAATATATCATAGGTAACATATAGTAATGCATTAAGGGAGTGAGGGAACAAGATACAATACCTGACCTACCTACCTGACGGACGATAAAGCACGACTTCACTCATAATTCCTTCATGAAAGATAGGTTAGCCAATAATAAATAAAAATAAGAATCAAGGCATAACCATTGTACGTGCAAGGAACATCATTCATGATAGAAAATAGGGTCTTTTAAGCATCAATTAGACCTTTCAATTCATCAAGAAACTTGCAAGCATATAACGGTCTGACGACAGGGCGTCACATCAAGCAACGGATCACCCTTGATCCGTCATAAATCAGGCGGTTCACATGCTTCAATAAAACAGTCCAACACATGTAACAGCCTATTCAAGAGGCGTCAGAATGATGTGACGGCCGGTCGATAGACCGTCGCATTTCCTGAGTTTTCAAAAAAAACAACCGAACGGTCACGGCCCGTTCATTCCAACACTCAACGCCCCAAAAAAACCTCAAAACCGAGAGCTCCGGCGATTCCACCCCCACCGCTCTAATGGCCGGCGACGAGGCACCCCAGTCGCCACCAAAGAAGAGAGAGAGAGGGAAAAGAATGGCAATACGGCGGTTCCACCGCCGTCTTGAACGGGAGGCGATCCCGCCGGTGGAAGATGAACAACCGGCGAGGAGAAATCCAAGGGAGGAAGAAGAAGCTCCCACGGCCACGGAGGACCAAGGGGAAACCTCACTGGGTGCAGAGGAGCCCAAAAAACCAGAGAAAAAGAGGAGGAGAGACATGGACCGTGAGGTAGGGCCCCGCCCTAATTTTCCAATTTTTAATTTTTTCGTGTTTATTTATGCATGTATGTGAGGGAAAGGGGTAGAAATGGGTCTACGAACCCACTAGGAGCAATTGTAGGCCATTTGGCCATAGTGGGAGACCACGGGGATGCAAGGGAAAAAATTCCCAAATGCAGATAATGTGACGGTCCTGCCAGCTACCGTCACACACCCGACGCATCAGGCTGCGTCCGTCAGAGTCAAACGACGCCCCACCCCAGGGCCGTCACTTTAGCCAGGGAATTAAACTATTTTTTAGGGTTTTCAATTTTCAAATTTTTGTTTTGTTTTCAATTATGAATGATTATGCAATGATTATATGATGCAATTTGGACTAATAAATGATCTAATATGTAATGCAGGGGAAGAGACGGTCGCGGATCTCCTGGCTACAGATCCGGGCAGTGTACCAGGCATTGCCCGACTACCAGAGAGAGAGATTAGCCGGCATGGGATTCGCCGAGGTGCTCAGCATCGAGGTGATCCGGATGGACACGCCGCTGCTGTACGCCTTGCACGAGAGATGGGACCCGATCAGCAGGGCGTTCATCTTCCCGTGGGGCCACATGATCCCCACGCTAGAAGACATAGCGAGGATTACCGGATTGAGAGTCCACGGAGCCGCGGTGACAGGGTGGACATACGGCGACTACCGAGAGATGGCGCAGCAGCTGCTCGGGCTGGATTTGATCAGGCCGGGACAGTCCTCCTCTCAGCTTTCGAGGTCAGTGCTGCAGGAGAGCTTAGGCTTGAGAGGAGCGGCGATCACCGTGGGAGAGCTACCCGAGGAGCATCTGGGGAGAGAGATAGACCAGGTGCGCCCTCGCGTGGCGGCGGAGGCTGGACCAGAGGGAGACAGGGTGCTCAGACGCTTCCTGATGCTGCTATTCGGGAAGCTCCTCTTCGCGACCCGGGCGGATGTCATCAGCTGCAGACTGCTGCCGATGATAGAGGATTTGGGCAGAGTCAGGAGATACGCCTGGGGAGCAGCAGTGCTCGCATTCCTGTTCGAGTCCCTCAGCACTACGGACCGGCAGACGATGCTGGGCGGCTTCTCGCCTTTCCTACAGGTAAATGCACTTCATATGTGTTCTATTATACCATGAATATTGATGCCATGATTTATGCAAATGATTTATGCAATGATGCGACTGACTCGACTTCTAAATGCAGATCTGGAGCTATATGTACCTCCCGGGCATCGGGAGAGGCGCATTACTCTATTCCGGCCGCATACCGATCGCGAGGCATTGGTCGGTGGCGAGGGACACAGGGTCGATCATTAGACTGACCCGGACGATCCAGGACGACTTGGACTCCTTCCCGCATACATCGGTAAGTCCAAAACTCAAAAATGATTTCTATATGCTTCTAAAATGCTTCTAAATGCTTTCTAAATGCTTTCTAAATATCTCTAATACTTTTAATGCTTTTATATGCTAATGAATGAACTAAATGCTCTCAGGTGAGATGGACCCCATATCGCGATGAGGGTTATACGGGACAGCCATGGGTGGAGGCGGCCTTATCGTACCGGGGGCGAGACATATGGTTGCATTGCATCCATATCATCGAGCCTCTGCACTACAGGCTGATCCTACGGACCCGGGGACTACACCAGCCCGAGGTGACCTTTCCACGCCACAGCGATGACAACCTCGACAAATCAGCAAGGGGCATCAGCGGCAATGTGGATCGGTGCACCCGGAAGGCGAAGTACGTCCACGATTGGAATAGGCGGGGTCGAGCGGTGAAGGAGCGAGACGAGAGCGACGAGGCATATTTGAAGGCCTTCGCTCGACTCTACGGCGACCTGGTGTAATGAGGTACTCGACGACCGGTATGCAATTCTAAAACTCTAAACTTTTATTATGCAATGTGCAATATGATGTATGCTGACTCATGCTTTCTAAAATGCAGCTAGACCCTGAGGGACGGATAGCTGAGCTGGAAGGGCTACTCCACTCCACCATCCAACAGCGGGACGGGTACCGGTCTGCCCTGGAGCTCCTGGTGAGACTAAAAACTTAAATGCTCATGATTTATGCAATGATGTTCATGATGCAAATGCCAATGTCAACTAACCATGACTTCTAAATGCAGCGGGCCGAGGGAGCCCAACGCGCTGGACCGGATGCCCCATCGTCTTCCTCGCAGCCTGCGGGAGGCAGGGCTCAGCAGGAGGCCGACTTTGCTCGGGCGGTTGCCCGGGCCGAGGAGGCGGAGGCCACCCTCGTGGAGCGGGTAAGAGACTAAAAATGCTTATGATTACGCCTAATTAAATGCTTCATGACTAATGATATAAAATGCAATCCACAGGCAAGGGATCTAGCAGCAGCAGTGGCTGAGGCCAGCCAGGCGAGAGCAGAGGTAGAGAGAAGCTGGGCCGAGACCGATCGAGCCCGAGCAGAGGCGGAGCTGGTACGGGTAGAGATGGCCCGGCTGAGAGCGGAGACCCTACGACACCCAGATGATGCAGAGATGGAACAACTCTGGAAGGAGTTAGCGCGGGCACGAGCTGAGGTGGAGGAGCTTCGGATCGGGACAGCCGACTTGGATCGCTACCGGACCGAGGCACGGGAGACGCGGCGTCAGATCTTTACACTGAAGATCGAGCTGCGGACACTAGAGCGGACGGTTCGGATGATGGGCCGGGGACAGGAGCGGAGCGCCTCCCAGAGTGGGGTACATAGGAGTGCCGCCCCGAGTGGCTCAGTAGGAAATTTCCTTGTCAGCTCCTCCGCCCAGCGGAGGAATGAAAGGGCAGAGAGAGGACAGCAGGAGGAGAGTGCTTCCATAGCACCGCCACCCGTGAGGAGACCCGAGGATAGAGAGGATGAGGGCGGTCCGGCGGATAAGCCGACCGAATGATGTATTTATGTTTTTTTCTTATCTTTTGTATAGAACTTTGGCAAAATGGAATGAGATCCCTTCTTTTTAGTTTTCTGTTTTGTTTTAATTTTATGCAAGCGTGAATGAATGAATGTGAAAAATGCAGGATGGACGAAATGTGAATGAATGAATGAGATGTATGCAGGAATGTATGAATATGGGAAGAGGACGAGGTGTACAATGTGAAAGATCGCCAGGTCTAGGCAAGGGTAGAAGGAATAGCCCGAACTCAGCAGCAGAGAAAGTGACGGTCTAAGATCTGACCGTCATAATCAAACGACGCTCTGGTGAGAGACCGTTAATCATCAGAGGCCCACTCTGGCAGTGGGCATCAGGATAAACGACGGCCAATCGAGGGTGCGTCAAAGACAAATAACGGCCAAGGATCAGACCGTTGATCATGGCAGAACGATAGTTGGTCAGGGCAACCAGCAGGAAATGCGACGGTCTGAAGGCGACGCGTCAGACTTAAGAGACGGTCATAAGCAGGACCGTCAGGAAGCGTTTAGCCCAGAAGAGAAGGAACTGAGTGCTGGGAATACGATGGCTCAGGGTTTGCGCGTTACAGAAAGCGACGGTAGACCCGTAGACCGTCATTCTCCACAGAACATGATTCGGGGAATTGAAACTCACAGAAAATGCGACGGCCAAGGGCTGGCGCGTCGGAATGAAGTAACGGCCGCACGATGGACCGTTAGAATCTGGGTTGTAATCCGAAACGGATTGAGCCGAGATAACTAAAACCCGAGGTTTAGCCACTTAGTTCATCATTAGAACTTATCCTGATTGAAGATAAAGCCTTCTAGTCTGAATCTTATCCTTCCAAAGTTAAATATAAGCCTTAGCAACTTGGAACCTTAATCAAAATCGTAGCTTTGCTGAAACCTCTGTTCTAGGGTTTGAAGAGCTCTTCCAAAAAGCAGAAAGCATGTTGAAGAGGAGCTTCGAGGTGATGGCTATGGAGGAGAAAGCTTACACCGGCCCCAAAACTGCAAGAAAAGAGTATGGAGAACTCCAGCGGCTGACATCAATTCCCAAGCACTTAAGCTCCAATGCCCAAAGAGTGGTAAGTTCTTACAACTCACCCAAAGTTCAAAATTTTACTGCACTTATTCTTTTCATGACTTCCTTCTTTCTTTTCTCAAGCCCCTTCCTGGTCCAAGGTGCTATTCCAATCTGAAGTGGGTGGCTCCCATGGTAAAGGCACTTCCCATAGAGATCACCTCAATCCTTAAAGCATGGCATCTTCAACCCCTCTTGGTTTTAGGCAAGAATTTCCAGAAATTATCCTTCGATTGGCCAAGCCTTTCAGCACTTGTGGAACTATGGCATCCACAAACCCATACTTTTATCTTCCCTTCCTTTGAAGCAACCGTCCTTTTAGAAGAGGTAGAGACCTACCTAGCCCTTCCTAAGACTAAGGTGGGGGATGAAGACCGGGTTTGCTACACAATAGAGCCTATCGACCCGTCCTTGATCTTGAGTGATTTCATTCACAATCCAAAGGACGTGAGGACCATGATCAGCCCACACCACATTCACTTGATACCCTTGGCGCAATGGATAGTGTCTCATTGTAAAAATAAGTGGGAGAGACATGAAGCAATAGCCAAGGCGGTGGCGGTTTGCTTGTGTGAAGTCTTTCTTTTTTCTACTACCGACCACCTCTTAGACATCCAAAATCTTGGCATTATTAGCGGGCTGTGGCGGGGAATGTCTATCTCTCAAGCGGTCCTCTCATCCCTTTATGAAGGACTAAGCTCGGCTTGCATAGAGGGCCCCTTGTTTGGCTCCATGATACTCCTTGAGTGCTGGATGGGAATAAGAATCAAATTCCTTCCCAAGGAAGACATAATTTCAGCAAGCCGGATCTTCGGGAGCCACCCTCTCTTCTTCATTGGAGGGGCATTTGGATATTCTCCTCAGGTTGAATGCAAGACGGCGGATAAGAAAACTCGGGATGAATGGCGCCTCTTCCTTAACATTCTTCCAATAGACAAGTTCATCATGCGACCAAGAGTCCTCCAAAGCACTCTTCTCAAAATACCGCGGCGTCAAGGCCTGGACCTCCAGCTAGTAGGGAACACTACCATGGCGATCTACAACCCGCACCGATGCCATCTTCAGATCGGACTACCTCGAATCAGTGTTTCTGCACTATCACACTACCCTCCCCTTCTACCTAGGAAGATGGGGACCGAGGAAGATGAACGAGCAGTCCGGAATGCGCTGACCATGTGGGAGATCAGCAAGGTGCGTCCGTGGCAAGCAGAAGTTGAAGAGAACGACGAAGAACGCCGAGATTACACGAAAGAGTTGAGAAGAATCCACCCTCTTGCGGATAAGAAATTGAATGTATCTTGATTTTTCTTTTTGTTCATGAGAGATATCACGTAATTGACAATCGAAGTTAAATTTAGCAAGAATTATATTTCATTAATCTTTGCTTGAATGAGATGAGATTGCCATATTTGAATGATCTTGAGTTCCATAGTTTGAAAAGGCTAGAATGATGTGAGCAGACAGGGCTTCTGGAGTAAGAGACGGATATGCACTAGGCCGCCAAGAGCCCTGTCTCTGAAGGATATGACGGATGGGTCTTGAGCCGTTATATTCAAGTAACGGTAGATCTCAGACCGCTAAAGTGATGGTTCAACGAAAAGGAAGAAGGCCCATGCCTGAAGGGAAATAACGGTCAAAGATGGGCCCGTTATATGACTGTAACGGTTTGATGCTGGCGCGTTACACACTTTGAACCTGCATAGTTGTGAGCTTTTACTTTTGGACTTGTCCCTGTATTCTGCACATACTCAAACATGAAACAAGTTAGATTTGTTCTTAGACTCAACCCCTTGCCTTGAAGCAAGTTAGATAATGACCGTTTCTTGATGTTTGGTCAAGGGGTGGAGCCTTATTAACTAGGCGAAAACATAATAAAAATGCGATGCATGCTATGCATATGATGGTATTTGTGGGAGTTTTGGAAAATATTCAATGTTTTTGGATTTTGGAAATATTTATTTTGTTTTGGATTTTTGAAAATATTTGATGTTTTTTGGATTTTGAAAATATTTGATGTTTTTGGATTTTGAAAAACCAGTGCCTCTCTAGCAACACGAGACCTTCCTTGTTTTAGGTTGAGTCTTGAGACCGGCGTGCAATAGTGTGACAACCCCTGGCCGAGACCTAATCATTGTGACGGTGTTTTTACCAATGCCATACATAGGGTACTCATCTCAGTCCTAAAAGGAAAAAAGGATCATGGGGGTAAGCTTAGGCCAGATATGAGAGTTTTTAGAACTTGATTCCCTCACCGTACAACCCTATTAGAGATTTGGTATGTTGTGCCGGGGCTTTTATGTCCGTCATCGAACCTTTGTCCACTTAGGCATGCATGCGACCGGGCTCATAACGTCCCACGGGGAACTGTACTCCCACTCTTGTCATGCCTAGTTTTCTTTTTTTCTTTGGAGCTTTTGAAAATTCATTCACAGACTTTGAGATGATGCTTTTGATTTTATTTGTAAAGAGCACTCCTTTTCTTTTCTTGTCCTTTCTTTCTTGTGGCGTCAGGTCATAACGGACTTGCCCCTGTTTGAGACCTCTTCTCGTTAGGGAGTTTGGATTGGTTGTCTCCTCCTTATTTACTCCTTGCCCCTGGATTCAGCCGAAGAATGAAGCGGACAGGGACTTCGACTTTCCCCTAAAGCATGGTCGAGGAAAACGGTGTCTTATAAGCAAGGAACCCGACCAGGGATGCCGTGTAGTGTGTGATTGCCTTACTCAGGACTCTCTTTTCGAAGATAGAGAGGAAGTTCTTATTACCGGAGAAGCACATGGTTTAGATTTTTAAGGAAAGAAACGCTTAAGATACAACCCATTCCACGGGTGAGAGAGCTCCTCACCTTCCGCGTTTACTAAACGATAAGCATTTCCTGGATAAGCCTCCTTTACTACAAATGGCCCTTCCCAGTTAGGTTGCAACTTGGACCTAGGACCTGCAGACCGAATGAATTTGCGTTTCAAAACAATATCACCCGTCATGAATTTACGTTCAATTACCTTCTTTTGAAAATAACGCGAAACCCTCTTTTGATAAACAGAAACATGATCAGCCGCATTCATCCTCTTCTCATCCAAGAGTTCCAACTGGACCAGTAACGCCTCCCGACGCTCATCGAGATTAAGTTCCTTATCGAGCTACACTCTAAGGGAACGGATTAAGATCTCATAGGGGAGCACCGCCTCCATCCCATAGGTTAGGGAATAGGGAGTTTGCCCTGTAGGGGTACAGACGGAGGTGCGGTAAGCCCACAGAGCTTCCACCAATCTTTCAGGCCAATCAGAAAATTTATGTGCTTCGCATGTTTTCTTGATGATTTTAAGAAGGGTTTTATTAGTGGCCTCGGCTTGACCGTTGCCTTGAGGATAATATGGAGACGAATGATGCAGTGCAATATTGAACTTCTTACATAGGTCCTTAAGCTCTTGGGAGACGAACTGGGGTCCGTTGTCGGTGATGATGCTGCTTGGCACTCCGAACCGCGAGATGATATTTTTCATGATAAAGCCGCACACCGTTGTAGCTTTGATCTCTGCGTACGCCTCGGCTTCGGCCCATTTGGTGAAGTACTCAGTAGCGGTGAGGATGAAGGAATTTTGCTTGATCTGAGAATTAGGATCACCGAGCGGGTCGACAACGTCGAAAGCCCACATAGAGAATGGCCAAGGAGCAGTCATAGGATGGAGGGACGAAGCTGGAGAGTGAATTTTATCAGCATGGAGTTGGCATTTAAGACACCTCCGGACATAGAGGGAGCAATCTTCCTCTAGAGTGGGCCAATAGTAGCCCTGCCTAAGGATCTTCTTCGCTAGGGCCTGGCCATTGACATGACCTCCACACTCGCTAGAATGGGCGGCTTCAGCCACTTTCCAAGCTTCTACATCATCCAAGCATCTCATGAGCATTCCATTAGTAGCGCGCCTATACAGTTCTCCTGCAATGATAGTGTACCTTGCGGCGGCTCTTCTTATTGCTTTACGCTGCTCGGCCTTTGCCCCTTCTGGGAATGACCCTTCTTTACAAAACAATTCGATTTCATGATACCAAGGCAATTCTTCTTCGTCCAGAATCTCCTCCAGTTCTGTTAATGAAACTTCCTTGAGATCTTCCTTCTCAACTCTCACCTCTACAGATTTCCTGAGGTTGATGAACCAAGGATCTTGAAGAGAAGGCGCGTCCAATCTCTGGATGACGATGGTCTCAGTACTACGACTGAGAGGAAAAGATAAGGAGGAAGCAAGAGATGCCAAAGCATCAACTAGAATGTCCCAGAGAATGGGGAGTATGGATATAGATCAGCTTACGGAATCGCTTAGCAATGAGCGTGACCAAATCTTGATAAGGTTTGAGCTTGGGGTCACGAGTACGGTAAGTGGACAGAACTTGCCGTAGAACGAGCTGAGAGTCTCCTATGATGTTTAAATAGCGCGCGCCTAGGAGATAGGTGTGCTTCAAGCCGGCCAGGAGAGCCTCATACTCAACGATGTTGTTGGTGGCAGGAAATCGAAGTTGATAAGCGAAGGGGATGGTTACTCCCTCTGGGGTAAGCAAGACAGCACCGATCCCTTGGCCTTGGGAGTTGAGCGCACCATCGAAGTGCAGAGACCAAAAGGGATGATGAGAAAGGACAGAGAGATGCTCATCAGGGAAATCATCCTGAATGGAATCGGTATGAGGAATAGGGAGATGTGCCAGATGCTCAGCAATGGCATATCCTTTGACTGCCTTCTGAACGACAAAGGTGATGTCGAACTGAGAGAGGAAGCTCTGCCATCGAGCTAACCTACTAGAAAGGACGGGTTTTTCTAAGAGATAACGGACCGGGTCCATTCTAGAGATCAACCTAACTGGGTGGGCAAGGAAGTAATGTCTAAGCTTCTGAGCTACCCACACTAAGGCGGCACAAGTCTTCTCCATAGCGGTGTACTTGGATTCAGCTGGATTAAACAGTCGAGAAAGGTAGTACGCAGCCCGCTCTTTCCCTTCATCATCCACTTGTGCTAAGACCGCCCCTAGGGAGTCCTCAATAACCTAGATGTATAGGATTAGGGGTTTCCCAGGGATAGGAGGTTGCAAAACCGGGGGATTGGACAGATACTCTTTGAGGTCGTCATAGGCCTTTTGACAATCTTGATTCCATTCGAACTTGACGCCTACCTTAAGCAACTCATAAAACGGACGACACCTCTGAGAATGCTGAGATATAAATCTTCTAATGAATTGTAGTCTACCAATCAATCCTCGAAGTTCCGTAATGTTCTTTGGTGGAGGCATGTCCATGACGGCCTGTGCTTTATTAGGATCAATCTGGATCCTCCGTTTGCTCACTATGAACCCTAACAACTTCCCTGAGGAGACTTCGAACACACACTTCTTCGGATTCATCTTAAGCTTATACTCCCTGGCCCTCTACAGCACTTTATCCAGGATAGAGGGGTGCTCTTCTTTTGTTTTTGACTTCACCAAGATGTCATCCACGTAAGCTTCCATGTATATGTGCATCATGTCGTGGAAAATGGCCATCATCGCCCTTTGATAGGTGGCACCTGCATTTTTTAAACCAAATAGCATAACTACATAACAATACGTGCCCCAGGGTGTGGTGAAGGAAGTTTTCTCTTGATCTTCCGGAGCGAGACGGATTTGATTGTAGCCCGAGTACCCGTCCATAAATGACAGAGCTTCATACCCGGCAGTGTTATCCACTAGGACGTCTATATGAGGTAGCGGGAAATCATCTTTGGGACATGCTTTGTTTAGATCCCTGAAATCAATGCATATGTGCACTTTTCCATCCTTTTTTAGGACAGGGACTATGTTCGCCACCCACTGAGGATATAAAACCACTCTGACGAACCTGGCCTTATATAGCTTGTCGACCTCTTCTTTGATCCTTAAGGCCATGTGGGGGTGAAATCTTCTTGACTGTTGTTTCACAGGTGTTGCCCCTGGTTTAAGCACGAGTCGATGTTCCACTAAGGAGGGGTCAAGACCTGGCATGTCCTCATAAGACCAGGCGAAAGAATCGCTATACTCCCTTAATACCTTAATTAGATCTTCTTCTACCTGTGAAGGGAGATCAGCAGAAATGATGACGGGCCTTGGGTCTTCTTCTATTCCCAAGTTGATTTCCTTTGTAGGTTCATCTACTGCCGTCGACGGCTGGTCGAATCTTTTTAGTCCTTGTGCATATAAGTCGGCAGTGTCATCTACATTGTTGTCTTCATCTATTGGATCCTTCTCATCCAAAACCTCATAGACGCCTAATCCGTCGTCGCTCCATTCCCCTTCTATTTCCTCTTCATCCTCAATCACGATTGCTGTAGCGATGAATTCCGGACACTTCAAAAGAGCATGACACCGCTGAGCTATATCTTGCAAGAACCTATCAGGAACAGATCGGGACGGATGCGCAAGCGAGCACGGTTCAGAATGGGAAGGGTTGGACGACCCAGAACAAGACCCTACTTCTCTAGACCTAACGGACTCTACTCCTCTAGACTCGACGGACCCTAATCCTAACCTAGGGGACAGAAGACCTAGTGGAAGGGGAGGAGCAGGGGACTCGTGCCCTTGGGAGGATGGAGACAGGATAGCGTAATCTTCCACTGAAATCTCCGTTTCAAGTTTGACGTTTTTTTTTGGAGATAAGCAGAGACTACACAGCAAGATGGAGGAGGTGGGAGCTGCATAGGGAACAGCTCGGGGAAGATGCAATCAAAGAAGGGATCAGAAGAAGAGAACCACATCTCGTGGAGCTGAGCGTTGGGAGGAGGAGGAGTAAACAGAGTGGATAGATCAATGCGTGGACACTTCCCGCTAGTACAAGGAATGAATAGAATCTCCGGTGGATCAATAAAAGATGAATTTACCATGACAGGAGGAAGGCGGGGTACGAATTCCTTTTGTTGAAAGATAGATTGGAAGCGTGAGAGAGACCAAGAACAGACAACTGGAGAGCTCTCCTCCTTCTGTAGATTAACAATAAGCTGCTTCTTCGGCCTCCACTGCATAAGCCGAACTTCTTGTTGCTTCCTCTGAGATTCTTCCTCATAAAAGAGCCCCTGCAAGGCCTGACTGTAGTCGAGCATGTCATCATCTGACCCTCTTGGCAAGGGAGGCGGACTGGCAATTGGACAAACTGTATTCCTTTCTTGTTGAACCGGCTTTGGAGCTAATGTGCCAGGCTGGAGAGGCCCTTTGACAAAATGCTGACGATAATCCCAGGTGAGCGGCCCAGAATCACTTATCATAGATAATGCTGTCTCCTTGTAGCCGAGACCTCTCCTACCCATTTTCCTTCCCTTAGGTATAGGCTTAGTCATCCCTTGCAGTTGCGCACCGAGGCCTCTCCCCGGTTGATAGCCCAGTTTCAATATAATGTTCCACCCCTTTGAATCCCGAATCTGCGGCTTCACTTTGACATTAACTGGAGTAGCGACGGGCTTAGGGGATGTATAAGCCCAAGGAAAGTTCAAATCCAGCACTGACAGAACGGGCCGGCTGCTTGGCCAAAGTGTGGGAAGAACTTGCTCTGAAATAGCCTTTACTGACTGCACTGTGGATAAGCTCTTAACTTTGACGACCCTCCCTTGAAAGGGGAACTTAATGCACTGATGTGCGGTGGAGGGCACGGCGCCGAGTGTGTTAATCCAGGGACGACCCAAGATAGCCTTGAACATAGGGTCGATATCAAGAACATAGAATTCCACGGCCATAGTAAGGGGCCCGAGCTCTGCCTGAATGGTGACTACCCCGTGACATGCCCGCCTTGAGTTGTCATATGCCGCTATAGTGGTGGGGGTAGGCCGCAGTAACTCTTCAGATATGTTGCATGCCCGGAGGGTGCTGAGTGGGCAAACATTAATTGAGGCCCCTGTGTCAACCAGTGCTGCCTCAATGTCGACTTTGTTCAGAGTAATTGTTATGCAGAGCGGCATTTGCCGAGCCCCCGGAGGTGCAAGCTCGGTTTCAGAGAACGTGATTGCCGGCCCTTTGGAGATGGTTGCCAGTGCCGTCGGTAGGCTATCAACTGCCATGTCTTCGCTAACCATTACCTTCTGTAGAAAATCCCTCAGTGCATCTTGATGAAGGGTAGACCTTTTGATCAGCTCCAGCACAGATATTTTGGCGGGCACTCGATCCAGATGATGCAGCAAGTCATATTGAGTACCCGGCAAAGGTCCAGTTTCTTCTTGCTCGGCCACCGGCTGAGAGGACTGGGGATTAGAAGTAACGTAATTCCGATGGAACATCTTCCGCTCCTCAAAGCACAGCTTGCTGCGGCATCTGAAGATAGTATGATGGGCCCTACGGGATGGGTGAATGGAACTGGTGGTGCGGGGGAGGCGGTTTGGTGGAGCGTAGGGTTGGTGAGTTTAATGGGCGGTGCGCGGATGATGGATGAAGGATTGGTGGAAGGCAGGGTGGTGATGGATGTAGATGCGGGTGGAGGGAAGGCTAGCGGATGTTTGAGAGTGGGCGAAGGATTAGGTGGTGGTGTGATGATGGCGAGGGGAGTAAGTGTTGGAGGGTATGATGGGATGGAGAGCGGTAGAGGGTTTGCTGGAGCGGGTGTGGATGGTAGGACGAGCGGAGAGGGTGTTGGTTGTGTAGGGAGGATGAAGGAAGGGTTGCGGGGGTTGTGGTGGAAGGCCATTACTTGCGGTGTGGCGCCATCATCATCAAAAGACCACCCGGCGTTGGGGGCCGGTGGTTGAACCACGTTTACTTGTGCTGGTGCCGGCGGCTGCTGCTGAGGAGCGGGTGGATGATTCGGCATCGGGTTCTGATGGATGCCCAGGTCTTGTACTTGCTGCGGTTGCTGCTGTTGTGGTGGCTGCTGCGGCTGTGGTGCTTGATGCTGCTGCACTTGCTGCCCCTGCGGCTGCCTTCTTTTTTCTTTAATCTCAACAATGGCCCTATGCATTTCGGCCCAGTCGATCCTCTGCCCCTCATGTAGGTCATACACAAGATCTCGGAACTGAAAACATCCTTCTATGGTATGGCCTGGCTGCCGGTGGAACATACAATACTTAGTCTGATCGACTGCCGGGTTCCAAACAGGCCGTTCCGGAGGAAGTTGGATTGCATTCACTGACATGAGTGCCGAGAAGATATCCGTAAGTGTCTCGGGCAATGGAGGATACTGGGCTCTCCGGGGAGCCGGGCGCTTGCTATTTGGATTGTTGTTGTTGTAGCCGTTGGGTGGAGGGACGTTATGGTATTGTGGTGGCGGTGATGGTTGTTGGGGTGCGGCGAAGGTGTTTTGTGGAATGGTGAAGGCGGGTGGAGGGTTTTGTGGAGTGGCTTGGAAGTTTTGCGGAGCGGCGTTTTGTGAATTGCGGGGGTTTTGGTTGTAGCGGAAAGGTGCGGCCTGATATGGAAAAGCAACGGCTTGTACTTGCTCATTTGTTTGGACTCCCTCAGTAACCGGCCCTTGGGGTTTCTTGTGGTACTTGGGCTTTTGGTTTTCGAAAAGAGAATGGATAGGGGAGTCCTTGAATTGAGTCTGTATAAAGCGCGCCCGGCTATAGAGTTGATGCATGTTAGCTATATCATTCATTGCCAAGATGTTGCGGAAAGTCGGCGTGGCATTGGAGATCAGCAGTTTGACTTTCTCTTCCTCCGGAATATGGCCAGGCACTCTAGCGGCCATCTGCCTCCACCTGTCTGCATAGGTGGCGAACTCTTCTTCCGGTTTCATTTTTTCGGCTACTAGGTCTGTGAATGAGTATTCTGGTCCGACCCTGTCTTGAAACCGCTGAATGAATTTGTCCTTAACTACCTTGAAACTCTCGGCCTCTTCCAGTGGCAGAGAATAGAACCATTCCAGAGCAACTCCATCTAAGGATCGGCGGAATAAATACGCCATGAGGCGATCATCATATTGGAACTGCGCCGATTCATATAGAAAATCCCTCACATGGATAAAGGGATTGATGTTCCCATCGTACTTGCGATAGTTGGGGAGCTCTGATTGCGGAGGGAACCGAATGTTCTGGAAGCTCGGAATAGGAATATCGGCCAAGGATTGTGGGCCAACCCTTTTCTGGAGGAAGTCGAGTTGTTGCTGCATGGCGGCCCACTTGTCAAGCAAGTCCTGCTCTTGGGAGAGAGCAGGGGTAGTGAAGGACGCCGATTATTTTTGAGGAGCGGATGGAATGACTGTAGCAGAAGGGGGAGGCCCATAGGCATGAGTAGAAGGATAGACAGTGGAAATAGGGGGCCCGTAAGAAGGATATTGGGCCTGAGATATACCCGGATGGGAGTGAGTTTGGGCCACCCCTTGCTGAGGGTGTAAGAAATCAGAAGGGTTCATGAGAAGCTGTGAAGCCACCGAACCAGAATTGTGATGATCCACCTGGACAAAAGAAGGGATAGGCGATTTCCCTTTATCAAAAGACTGATGGGCTGAATTGGAAGATTGGCCCATCTCCATGCCAGCGAAAGTGATGGTCCGGGGTTGGACCGGAGTGAGGTCAATCGGAGTGGGCTGAACGGGCGGCCCAATATTGGAAGGATTAGATTGACCTTGGATAGTGGCAGAGGGAGAAGTATTGGACCCTTGCATAGCTTGATATAAAACTTGGAGTTGGGTCGGATCCAATTGGGCCATCATATGAAGGACGGAGCCCGCGGAAGGCGTAGAGAGAGAAGGGGTAACTTGACTTCCTTCCATAGAGGTGGAGGATGGGAGGGGGGCAGTCCCCTCTCCAGAGGAAAATGTAATAACCCTAGGGGGGTTTTCAAGGAGCCCTTGAGGAAGAGAGTCCTCTTGGGAGCGAGGAGGATTGAAAGATGCCATGGTGGACTCGAAGAGGGGATTAGAATAGAACGTGAAGACGGAACTGACTCGAGAAGATGATTCAGACGGACGAAAACAACCCCACATGCAACGGGCAACCTTGACAAAATGCAAAACAACCAACACAAAACACACAATAAGCAACCAAACTTAGGTGATTCTAACAAGATGTAAGTGATAAAAGATGAAGACACTCAAATATCAACCAAATTGTTTTAAGATGATGCAACAAGGTTCTTATGATTTCTCCTTTGGAACTTTAGCGGATTGATTGATATGTGCTCTCAACAATGGGTTCCTAGTAGGAGATGAATATGGGACTTGGTTTGACTCTAAGTGTGACCACTCCTTCACCTATGCAACCCTAGACACGGGGTGGGAAAGGTACAACCAGCCCGGCGTCCGTGTGGGAATCCACGGCTCGCGGGGACTTACGGAGGTCCCTGTTATGATTTCCTGGTCGGCTCCAAGGAATATGGAGACGAGAGGTCCTCACAACAAGGTAGGAAAATGCAAGCTAAGATATGACAAGATGAATGACCCTATGTGCACCGGAGTGCATGCAAAGTCTAACCTAAAATCTAGCAATCAATGATGCACACAATGATATGGAGATATGAGCAAAGCAAGGAGGAGGTCAAGTATCACCCAAGCAATAAATCACAGCAAAAACTGCGGAAATAAATGCACCTCGGATGTGTACCTGCCAGGAGAATAACGGTCGAAGGACCCTGCGTCAGAGAATAATAACGGTCTAAGGCCAGACCGCCAGATAAGATATAACGCAGGGGGATGAGACCGTCAGATGAGCCAGGGAACCAAAACCAGACAGAAGTAACCGGAAAGCCCGTGGAAGCTCACACAGCAGAACCAAAGTGGCGGTCTAATGCCCCTGCGTCAGAGAACTGTGACGCGGGGACACCTGGCCGTCAGAGAACTCAGAAAACCAGAATGAGCAGTAATCAAAGGGGAAACAAAAGGCAACTCCACAAGCAGATGATGGCAGGTTTAAACAAGAATCAAAAGCACGATTGGCACAAGTTGTCCCACCGTGATCGCCAAAAAATTATCTGTTGATATTTATTTGCCTATCTTTTATCTTTTCTTTTGAGGTTTGCAAAGTAATATGGCAAGATGACAAACAAGCAATCAAAGATCTACTCAAACCTATGAACATGTGAACATGAACCTAGGCAATCATAGCTAGCTCTAGCATGGGCATGCTATCTCAATCAAACTACGCTAAGGAAAAGAAAAACACACGCCGGGGCGTGGAGCAAGGAATAAATAAAAACACACCGTGAAGGTGGAACAAGCAAGGAAAATAAAGATTGTCGATGAAGAAGACAGCTAATGCCCAATACCAAGGAAAGATGTGATCGCCACCAAAGTAAACACAAGTCAAAAACCTGAATATACCTTGGAAATAGGTGGATGAAACACCCGCCCACGGGAGAGAAAACCAGAGAAAGCCTGCAGATCAACTTGGAAGTAACGGCCAGAACCCCGTGCGTCGCTTGGAAGCGACGGCCGTACGATAGACCGCCGGAAGATAGTGACGCGCCTGCACCAGACCGTCAGGTAACCTGCAGTAACAAAGCTTGAATTCTTTTAACTCCAACTCTTCCAGCCGGCTAGAAGACTTGGGCCTCGTGCTAATGAACCTGTAAACCTGCCAAAGATGTAGAAAGACAAGACAAGACAACCTCAATTAGCCCTTTTCACAAGCATAGCATCAATTCTTGAGGAGTTTAAGAACATCAAAAGGAGAGGGAATTACCGGGGAGTTTTGGTTTTTTAACCCCTCTGGGTGTTTTAAAAGTTTGGGAAGATGTTTGTATGCTTAAAGAACAATGAAAAACGTGGAGAAAGAGGAGGGACAATGCTTGGATTGAGGAAAAACCAAGGAAGGACTCAAGCATGCAATGATGAACTTGAAAGACCAAAACTAAAGTACTCCCTTGATTATGAGATGGATGGACGTGGGAAGCAGTTCCTCTTGGATGAAGACGGCTCCTGAGTTTGGCAGCACTTCGTCGTGAATTCGAAATCTCCCCCCCTTGGCCATGAAGTCAAGGGTTCTATTTATAGACCCTCAAACTCTTAGGTCGAGCAGAGGATAATTCAGACGTGAAAGGAGATAACTCTTAGCAAATCCTCGAAGATAATATCACCAAGAGTCCATAGGATCGAACGGGAGGTCCTGAGGATCAGATTTGAAAGAGATAATGTCAATCCAAATCCTTATCTCGACCACAGAGTAGCAGAAAAAAGGCCTGAACTGCCAGGACTCTCAGAAAGAAGTAACGGCTGCACGACAGACCGCCACTTGGAAGTAACACATCAAGGAACGACCGCCATTTTCAACCCTACCCCAAAGAGATAAGATCAACGGGAAGAAGACCCAAACAATAGGACTCTTCAAGGAAGCGACGGCCAAGGCATAGGGCGTCAGAATGAAACGACGGCTGCACGACAGACCGTCATCATCAACGTGGAAATTAAGGGATAAGCACTGAAAACGAGGCCTCAAGCCTTAAGACTCTTCAAAGAGTAACGGCCCAGGATCTATCCGTCAGAAGGAAGCAATGCGCCTGACTGAGACCGTTATTATCATTGAGGTTCCAAAAATAGAGTGAAGGGTTTTGCTAAGCTTCATCCAACGAAATGCCACCGGAAGCCACATCTTAATCCAGGAATAAAGACCCAAAAAATAGGCTTCAACTGATCAAGAGACTCAATGAAGAGTGAACAACTCGGAGCATCATATAGAATGAAATAAGGAGATGACCCGACTTATTGGGTATAAAACGGGTGTCAACAGTTGATGGAGCATCAAAAGGGAACCCGGGCAGAAGTGGTGGAGGCGGATGCATCAGAAATCAAAATGGTGATTTGATCTTAGGCTTTGCTTTTTACTACGGAATAGGGAAGAGCTTGATGGCAGAATGCAGGGCCCTACATGATGGGCTAGCTATTGCAAAGCATGGTGGTCTCAAGATTCTTGCAATATTTTCAGATTGCTCCTTGCTAGTGGAGGCTTGTCGGAATGGCATATCACCTAATTGGGCTATTTACCCATGGTGGAGGGAAATTTTAAAGCTTACTCATGAATTTGGAATTGAAGTCCAACACATTTTCAGGGAAGGTAATCAGGTAGCAGACTCTTTGGCTTCATTTGCATGTAGCATTGATACTAATATGGTATTCACCAAAGAAAGGGAGCTTCCGCAGCTGACCAAGGGAGCCCTAAGAGTGGATAAGGCCGGTCTGCCCTCACTTCGTTGTCATTAAATTCTTGGCTACCATGTCAGCTCTGATGTAATTTTTCTCTTTTGAGTTTTTCGGGCTCCCTTTTGCCCTTTTGGTTGTTTTCGGGGGTTTGCCCCTTGGATAGTGTACACAGCTCTCTTTTAATAAAATTTAGGACCACAGGGTGAGCTAGGAGGAGTGAGAACACTCCCCCTCTCTGAGGGAGGGTGCACTCGACCGGTGCTCATTCTGATTGGTCGGTGTTGGTCAAAAAAAAAAATGTTCTTTGTACACTTTGGAGTTATTTTAAACTTATGTTAATTTCATGCCAAAATCATATACTCTTGTATTTATCTTAAATTTCATATGTATTTATCACCATCTCACTCTCATCTTGAGTCTTTTCTTAACTACATGGCACATATTTCGGTATGATGTCATTAGATACACTTTGCACATTAATCACACAATCTTGGACTTGTGATCCTCTCCGTTGGATATTCCTTCCACCGGACTAGGTGATCTTGTTTCAAGGCCTCCCTAAGACTCCACGAGCCTGGGATTCCCACTAGGACGTCGAGCTGGTTGTACCGTCAAAACCCAAATTGTCTAGAATGCACCTACACTACCGGTGTTTTTCTGAGTTCTGGTTCTAAAATGATCCTCAGACGATCGCTAAGCTCAGTCTAACGGTTGGCCCGAGACTGCTTTTGTCCACAAACGGTCCGTCTATGACCTCATGTGTTCCTGAGTCAAGCCTTTTTAATTCTGGCTTTGACCCAACGTAAACGGTCCTTACCTGACCGCATGGATCTTCTTAACAGTCCGGATTTGACCGCATGAGTTCTCAAATGGTCCAATAAACGACCACTTTATCCTTGACCCTGTCTAACCCGAGGTTTGACCTTTGTGTTGGGTATTATAAATTCTTAGATGGGCTGATGATTGCTTGAAACATAACACTTATCAACTAAGATATTAATAACTTGTGGAAAGTAAAGAATATGTTGTTATGCTAACGAATTTTCTTCATCGCATAACCTTGTTCTAAATCAATCTTTGAACTCTCATATTCTTAATTGAAGCATTCTTACCTTGATATTTGTTATCACGGAACCATAGTTTGAACTTGTTACATTATTGGTCATATTTATATTCTCGTGGAAGTAGCTTGATTTATATGCTTTAAACATATTAAATAGAAACGTTTGGATCTTTGATGACCTAATCACCTTGGATCGAAGCTACATGGCATAAAAGACGCTCTAGAACTCTCTAGGGATTAACTCTACTCCAATTTAGGACTCTAGGTTCGATCTAATCCCTTAAACCCTAGGTGAATCCTATAAATAGACCCTAACTTCGACTCATGCGAATCCTAATGCTGGCTTCCGTATTTCAAAGGTAAGGACGCTTTATCTCAGGTTGGTAATTTAGAACTTTATGGTCTTCTTAGTTTTATCTAACTACCCTCAAAGTTTCAAGCTAGAAGTCCCAGCCGTTGGAGAGTTAGAGCCTCTTCAAGTTACTGGTTCGCTGTAGTCTGCATAGGAACCAGAGCATCGGTCCAGTGAAGATCGGGAAAATAGAAGCCCTAATCGAGGTGTTTAGCAATTAGTCCTCTAGAACTTTCTGTTCCCCTTCGTACCTTCTATCCACCCTCCAATTTTCATGGATTTAGGTCAAGAGGATCGGGAGATAGAGGGACAGGAAGTTGCTGGTTTGGCACAGAACGTGCAGAACTAGGGTCTACTTCCAGTCAAAAATTCGAAGTCTAGGAGCTCTACCAGAGGTAGGTTATCTCATGGATGGCTAGAACAATGAGTTAGGAGTAAAAACCCTCTTGTTTCATGAGTTTTCATGCATTGTACATGTTGTATTTAAGATTCCGTGATCACTACGCATATAGGGTTAACATAGCATGCATGAACCTTGCCCTTAATAACGAAAATGATAATTCTAGTTTAAATAATGACTACCCAGGCATCTCTATGTTTTAATATGGTTTTATCAGGCCATGTTTAGCTGTTAGCATGTTTTATCATACATCTATCTACCTTAGATTAGCATGAAGTTTGGTTTTATTACTGTTTATACTAGACATGAAGAAACTGTCTTCCTCGGACCGCCAGAGTCTCCTAGCGGCCCTACGATAGACCGCTAAGGCCTATAAAACGGTCCTCCCGAGACCGCTTTAGTTTCTGAGTTCTATATTATTGTTAATCGAAAACATAATGCAGAATAGTCCTATTTATCTTATGATAACTCGAGCTAATTAGGTCTTACCCCTATTTTAAGTACTGTATTCTTGTACTTGGATATGTTAATTAATCATCCTAGTTGATTTTATGTTCTTTGTACACTTTGGACTTATTTTAAACTTATGTTAATTTCATGCCAAAACCATATACTCTTGTTTTTATCTTAAATTTCATATGGTTCATGGACTTGTCTAGTTTTGATTTGATCGATATTTTATCATGATCTCACTTCATCTTGAGTCTTTTCTTAAGTACATGGCACGTTCTCTGGTATGATGTCATTAGATACACTTTGCACATTAAGTACATAATCTTGGACTTCTAATCCTCTCCGTTGGATATTCCTTCCACCAGACTAGGTGATCTTATTTCAAGGCCTCCATAAAACTCCGCGAGCCTGGCATTCCCACTAGGACGCCGAGCTAGTTGTACCATCAAAACCCAAATTATCAAGAAAGCACTTGCACTACTGGTGTTTTTCTGAGTTCTAGTTCTAAAACAGTCCTCAGACGACCGCTAAGCTCTGTCTAGCGGTTGGCCCGAGACCGCTTTTGTCCACAAACGGTCCGTCTATGACCGCACGTGTTCCTGAATTAAGCCTTTTTAATTCTGGCTTCGACCCAACGTAAACGGTCCTTACCTGACCGCATGGATCTCCTTAACAGTCTGGATCTGATTGCACGAGTTCTCAAACGGTCCAGTAAGTGACCGCTTTATCCTTGACCCTGTCTAACCCAAGGTTTGACCTTTGGGTTGGATTTTATAAGTTCCTAGATGGTCTGATGATTGCTTGGAACTTAACACTTGTCAAATAAAATATTAATAACTTATGGAAAGTAAAGAATATGCCGTTATGCTGCTGAATTTTATTCATACAATAACCTTGTTCTAAATCAATCTTTAAACTCTTACATTCTTAATTGAAGCATTCTTACCTTGATAGTTGTTATCATGGAACCATAGTTTGAACTTGTTATATTATTGGCCATATTTATATTCTCGTGGAAGTAGTTTGATTTATAACTTGAAGATACAAGAGCGGGCAAGGACAGTGTCCAAGGGCTCCACTTTAGTCCCCTCAGCAGATAGCCAGAAACATACTATAAACCATGGGGTATGATGAATACTGGCGTCGCATTGCGCCGGTAGTACTTTTTTTATAAACGGGTGAAATCCACGAATTCTCACGAGGCAATCTTGTGAAATTATATGCTTGCTAGTACATTCTCGTTACATGACTTTCTAGTGCATAGCTTTTATGGTTATGAAAAGTACACTCTTGTTCATGAAAGGCCAAACTTACATTCTTGTTATATATCTGTTCAATCATGCTCTCATATCTCAATCTTGATCATACCATGTTACTTGTGTTACTTTGGTTTTTCACCACATGTTCTACCATCTTATTTCGTTTATCTTTACTCTACAGCGAAAATGTTAATTACTTAAACATTACCTTCATGTTGATACGAAGATACCTACTGGGCATGTGTGCTCATTCCCTACGTTTTCCAATCTTTTCTAGGAAATTCTAGCGGGTCAGATTCAGGCTATTCAAGTGGTGGATCCGAGAGTGATTAAAGATCAAGAGAAGACCTAGTAGAGTCTTAAGTCAAGTCGACTCTATGTATTTTTCCCTCTATTTGAGTCTAATTAATTGAGTCAAATATCATTATAAGTTTGATTATTATTATCAATAAAAGTTAGATTTTTATCAATCATGATGTCCATTCATTTTATGTGTGAATGATTTACGCTCTGATTGTATTGCTCGCTTGAGGTGTACTACCCGACTGTTGACGTTCCCGATTATTTTCCACTAGATAATCTCAGGGCATGATAGCCTCCCTTCGCGGGGGTATAAAAGGAATGGGGTGTTTCAAACAAGCCGTCCACCCTCAAAACCATCTCCCCTACACACGAACATCGGCGATCGAACTCTCCCCTACGAGCCCTCACCTTTGCTCGACCCTCCAGCCATCCTACGTACATCCTTCGAAGCTATGGGACCGAGACGGGCTATTCTGGAGTGTGGGGACGTGGATTCGTACTCGAGTGAGGTCGAAGCTGTCGAGGATTCTTCTAGGTAGTTGACCTCCCGACCATCCTACGCAGTGGGGGAGTCGACAGATAGTAGCAATGGTGACCCAACAGTGAGCTCGGGAAGTGAACGGTCTAGCCCGGAGAGGGGGGGGGCATGAGGATTATGATGGCGAGGAGGAGACACCAACTGCGGAGGTCGAGGAGGAGGGGGAGAATGTCCCACGCCCATAGGTGAGTTTGGTTCAATTTTAAGAATTTTAAGTCCATTTTTAAGGAGGGAAAAAAATTGGGAATGGTTTGGGGAAGAAGTCGGAGGCGGCCAGAGTTCTGGCCATCTCTTGGGGTAAGGCGGCCAGGGACCTGGCAGCCCAGGAGAGCTAGGCGGCCAGGGATCTAGCTGCCTAGGAAGCTGGACGACCAAGAACCTGGCCGCCCAAGCTTCAAGACTGGGACTTTCTTTTTGATGGATTTTCTTAACAATGTGTGGTGGTTTGTGATGTTTTGCAGCGTCGACGGAGGATCCACACCCAGGTTTCATGAGATTTGGGGTGGGCATGGTACCATTCCCTCCCCTACGAGTAGCAGTGGAGGGTCGACAGGCTGGGGTTTGCCCGTTTCTTTCGCATCTCGCCTCTTCTGGTGGACGCTACCTTTTTGACAGCCCTCTGAGAGCGGTGGGTGGACAATTGCAGGGCGTTTATGATGCCATGGGGACACATGATCCCCACCCTCAAGGATGTGGCCTACCTGATGGGCCTGCCTATGGTTAGAGTGCCGACACTTGGCCAGGAGCTAAGGGACTACTGACGAGAGGTAGATCGGCTACTTAGCGCAAGACTAGTTCGCACGAAAGGGCCGATGACCACCATCCCACTCAGACGGATCAGCTCATTAGTGGGTTTAGCAGGCATGAACTGGGGATCGTTGGAGGACCTGGGATCATACTTACAGTCAGTACGACAGATGATCAGGCTGAGGGGGAGCGCCAAGGATCACGAGGTCCAGCTCTTCCTCCTCTACTTCTTTGGCCGACTGTGGTTTGCGATGTCGTCAAACAACGTCAACCTGAAGTACCTCCTGTTGATTCGGGATCTTGAGCGGGGACCGTAGTATGTGTGGGGCAGGGTGATGCTGGCACACCTCTTTGCTCACATGGACCCGTTTAGGCCAGGTTCTGGGAACTTGGGTGGTTTTACCCCCTTCCTATAGGTATGGGGATACCCTAGAAACCAATTTTGTTTATATGATTATGTGTTTGATATATTTATGATCTCTTTTACTTTCATTATTGTCAGATTTGGGGGTACATCTGATTTTCTTTTAGGCCGGGGCACGATTGCTCGCGAGAGAGCCCTAGCAGTTGCACTTATGGCCAGGTGGGAGGTGCTATGGGATCGGCGCTTGGTGGCCGCCCAGATTTTTGACCTCTAGACAACGCTAGATGAGTTTTCGCACCATCGGGTCAATGTTCTGTTTGAATCAACTTTCATATTGTCATTCATTCGTTGTGTGAGCTTATTTAACAGAATCTGTTATTGCATTTTTGTAGGTGGTGTGGACAACCTACGTTAGGGAGAATGAGACTACCCAGGCCTGGGTAGTGAGTAGGCAAGCCTGGTTTTGCAGAGATAACGTGCTCTTCTACGTGAACCTGTAGCAGCCTCTCTACTTGAGGCTAGTCCAGCAAACTCTTGGGTGGCATCAACTGCCCGTGGCGATCCTGGAGGGGTACAGCTCAGACCGGGGACGACAACGGACATTGACGAGTGACCATGATAGGGCGTTGCTCTACCGTGCAGAGGAAGAGGCGTTGCTGGAAGGTGCTTCGCTAGAGCGAGACCTCGAGCTGAGAGATGTCAAGGTTTATCTGGTTGATTATAGGTGCCGATATGTCAAGTGACTTCGCCTCGACACACGGATGATGAGCCTCTTCATCTCTTGCATTTTTTTTTTCATTACATATTTTGGCATATAATCTTTTGGTGGGAGTTAATGCAGATGCCAGAGATAGAGGCCACTCACATCCCCAGGATCGGATCACGACTCTGGTTTGGGCAAACGTGGATTTGAGGCACCAAATCTACAAGCTAGTGAGTCGGAACCAATAGATGAGATGATCTATTTTGAATTTGACTAACCACCTACCCCCCCCCCTTTTTTTTGTAGCGAGGCGAGCGAGACTTTGTCTGCATGAGGCAGGACCTTCATCCCAGGCAGTGGGGGCGGAGGACTTGGAGGCTCGCGTAGAGGCAGAGCTTGAGAGGGCTGAGGCAAGGGAGGCAGAGCTTGTAGAGAGGGTATGTAACGCCCTGCATTTTTTGGATCAGAATTTGTGGGGTTCGGAGCACTTTCGTGGGTCCCGGATTGAGTTTGGTAATTTAATCAGATTTTTGGCTGTTTAGCCTTCGGACCCCTGTGTAGAGTGAACCAAAGTGTTTTCGAGCTCCGGGACGTTGTATGCGCGTTGTGCATTTTTCGAGGATCGTGGGAATGATTTTTTCCCTATTTTTGTATTTTTTAAATTTTTAAAACCCCAAAACATTTTCTATTTTAACCACCCCACCCTCTCTCTCTCCCTCATTCTCTCATTCTCCCCCTCTCTCTTCTCTCGTTCTCTCTTTCTCTCCCCCTCTTCTCTGGGTAGCCGACGGAAGCGGGCGAGGTGGAGATGGCGCGAGGGCGAGGAGCGGCAAGGATGGGACGATGATCAAGGCGGTGGCGCGGTAGTTCTTCCTCCATGGATTTTGGAACTCGGTGGTGGTTCGAGATACGTTTTCACGAGGAATCGACGTCCTTGGCGTAGGAAATCTTCGTTGGAGGTAGGGGGACAGATCCCTAGCCCTTGTACTTCATTTCCCCATGTTTTGTAGGTCGAGGTGAGGCCGACGGTGGTTTATTTCACGTCGGGGGTTAAAAGCATGATTTTAGGGTGAGTGATTATTTTCGTCGGATTGAGAGATGTTTTGCCATTTATTTACATGCTTTTTGTGGTTTGGTACCCCTGGAATGGTCCTCATTATTTTCCCCCTCGATTGGGATCGAGTGGGCATGGCAATCGGACCCCTAGGTTGGGTCCGGTTGGCGTTCTGCCATTTTTGATCGACTGACCAGTAAGGTTCGGTCGACCAGTCAGTCTTTCACCACGAACGGGCTGGCCCATGGTCACGATTGGTCGACCGACCGCGTCCATGCGGTCGCGGTGAGTGGACAGACCACGTTCATGAGAACGCGGTCGGGACCCCCACCCTATTCAAGTGGTCGACCGAGCCTGTTGGCTGGCCGACCTACCCACTTAGGTCGACTTACCCTAGTGGTTCGGTTGATCGAAATGGGGTTTTTCTTCCCGTTTTGGCCCTTGGTCGCCCCGGTTGTGACCCTTCGGTCGACCATTGGCCCCGTGGATGTCCCGGACACCCCATGGGTACCGTGACCATGTTTTTGGGTGTCCAGAGGTACCGTGTTACCTCGATTAGCATGCCCATGTAATTTTGAGGGTCTGCATGACCCCGTATGTTCTAGGCTTTCCTATTTTGCTAGATCGAGTCATCGGGTACTGGTATGAGTGCGGAGGACTATCCCCGCACTACATTAGCTTCTTCAAAAAGTGGTTTTCACGTGGGCCATGCGTATGGCCTATAAACAGCGAGTTCTGTGACCCAGCCTGGGGCTGGAGGCTTCTTAGTCTCCCTTGGAAAGGGAATGAACTCGGCCATCGTGAGCTGCCTTAAGGATTATTTAGACCGTGGTTTTTGACCCTAGGAGTAGGGCAGATTGACGGCATGATGTTGTGTCGTACAATGGTCTTGACCCGAGTCGCGTGACTCAATGACCGTTGGATTAGTAGGTCTATAGGACTGCTCAGAGTTTGGTGGCACCGTGCCACCCCATCTTCTGAGGCATTTGTGACGGGCTTGTGTGTATCCTGTCAGTACTCCAATGGTTTCTTCCAAGAGTCTTACCTTGAGTGACCCCCTACTAGTCGTAGCCTTCTTACGGCACGCGTGTTCTGACCCACCCAAGAGTGGTAGAGCGGCTTACCCAGGAAAGACAGTTTTTAGGCTGGTTACCGTAGGGCCCCTCATCTTTGCAGCCTGAGTCTGGGCTGAGGGAAAAACCATCTAGAGGACCCGACTTAGAGCGCATAGTTTTGTTGGATATTATGTTTTGATGATGACAAACACTATGACTCATATGTATGATCTCATAAGCATTTGTATTGATGTCATATATGAGTTACATGGAATGAACTGCTGCACATGAGTATCATAGTTCATATGTGGTTGACTGTATGTCTGTGCATGTTTGTGGATATGACTCATATGTATGATCTCATAAGCATTTGTATTGCTGTCATATATGAGTTACATGGAATGAACGGTTGCACATGAGTATCATAGTTCATATGTGGTTGACTGTATGTCTGTGCATGTTTGTGGATGTCTCTGCATAAGCATTGCATAAAGTCTTCTACAACTATTCATATAAGTCAACGCATCATAGGTTAACCAAAAGTCAACGTAAAGTCAACACTATGCACATAAAGTCAATGCGTCCGCATAAAGTCTGTGCATATGACACTTTACTGAATTGCATGTATGCATGGCATTTGGTCAAACAGGTGGTGTGCATGATTTTCATACTGCATTAGACTTACATAGAATCACAGCCAAGGTCAATGCTAGTTGTAGTTTATGCATAACTAGGGTCGGTGCTAGTTGTGTTCTTCACACAGCCAAGGTCGGTGCTAGTTGTAGCATCATGCATCTAAGGTCGGTGCACGTCTTGTATAACTCCATACAAGATCGGTGCATGTTTTTGTAGAAGGACGTAAAGGGTCAGTGCATATCAGCCTAAGTCTTTGATAGGGTCGGTGCACGTTGGCATTGAGCATATAGTCGGTGCAGGTTTGCATTGTGCATGTAGTCGGTGCAGGTTCTGGATATAGTCGGTGCACGTCTGCATTGTGCCTGCATATAAGTCGGTGCTAGCTTGGTCAATGCAGTTATAAGGTCAATGTTAGCATCAAGTTTCACAAGGTAAGGTCGACGCTAGCACAGTGTGTATTGCATAAAGGGTCGGTGCTAGTTCATGTTTCATGCACATATTGTGAACGTGTCACATAGACATTAAAAATAAAGAAGATTAAATTTCTTAAAGAGAAAAGAAGAGATAGATAAGATGTGATATGTGGTGGGAAATAATAAAGAAAAAGGAGCATGTGATGCTCTAGAGGAGTGTGATTGCCAGAGGGGTTACCTCAAAGATAAAAAAGATGATCGCATGTACCTTGTAAAGCGGGTGAGATTGTGAGTCATTTTCTTCCTCCTTCTACCAGCCGACCGATGAAGGGGGTTCTTATCTCGATTACCCTTATAAGACAAGCAAAGATGAGCTAAGTAATATGGATTAGCCAAAGCGTATAGTATCAATGCTCATAAGAAACAAGACTATGCAACATGGGCATGAACACACCTTGTGTGTTTTGTTTTAAACCCCCTAAGAAGAGTGAAGGATGGAAAAGTATGCTATGGATGCAAAGCAAGTAGTGTATGCAGAGAGATATATGATGAATACTTCTAACAAAGATGGCTAGAGAGCTATGCATGTGAGAAGAATATTAAAGAAGACTAAAGAGAAAAGAGCCTTTATGTTGTTGCAGTAGCAGTAAAGGAAGAGAAGGTAGAGAGAGCTCGGCCGCAGCAGGAGGAAGAATGCCGTGAGAACCAAAAAGAAACCCCTGCAAAAGATTTGTTAATAAAACAAACAAGACTCTAAAATCTCTCTTGCTAACCACAGGGATCTCTCTCTCGCTAATAGGAATCTCCTTCTCATGGGTGGCCTTCAAGGGGGGGGGGGGGTATTTACAGAGCTCAATACCTAGTTCTAATGGGATTAAAACTAGGGATAAACTTCCAAAATATGGATTTACTTCCATGGAAAGGATTGAGATCAAAAGATAGAAGGATTACCCTACGAAGAAGTAGCAGTAGAAATGGATACGGTAGCTAAATGACGACATCAGGGTAGTCGCTAATTGAAAATGACGACCGCGCATGCAGTCGCGAATTCTTGGATTAATTTATAGAAATAAATGACTTTCCATATTTGAAAAATAGGAAATGACGCCTTTGTGTAATGGTGTCAATTAATGAGCGCCTTTGAACCAGACGTTAATTCCTTGTATTTAATTTTGAATGAAATTCGTAAAACCAGGAAATGACGCCTACGCGTGCGGTCGCTAATTGATTTAAATAACGACACCCATAGAGTCGTCTATTAAATGACGCCCTGATGACAGTCGCGAATTACAAATATTCCAGATAAATTCTAAATAAATTATAAAAACTTCATATTAAGCTAGTATTACAGTCCACTTTGGGGCATCACATTGTGACATGAGATTTACTCAACATAGTATCGATTTTAGCGTGTCTACAGCTGCCCCTCCTTGGCGTCTGCTTTGCAAGGGAGTGAGATGTAATGAGACGAAAGTGCAACAAGCAGAATGAAGTAGGTGCGGACTGAAAAGTAGATGCCAAGGTGTGATGTGACACTCCTCTGACACTAAGCGTTAGAAATCTTTCCACGATCCTGAATGAAACAACCTTAGATGATCACAAGAAAGCAACGATGAACTGGATGAAAGAACTAAGCAAATGAACAAAATGTGCACGCGGGCACAAAAGGAAAGACACTGTTGGAGAGCGGTTACCAGCCAATGTGGGCGTACTACAACCAAGGTGAGTTTGTAGAAAACAAAGTGAAGCGAGGTAGGAATCCAGTGAATGAATGCTTTCAAGGAACCAGCCTGAGTGGCTTCAAGGAGAACAGAGTACTCGATTTTGAATGGAATATCTCATGTCAACTCAGATTAAGAACAAGCAGCCCTCATTACTGGCTTAATATGAAGATTTTCTCATTCAAGCTCAAAATCCTACATGATGCATGCTGGGCTAAAAGAAAAATTAAAACAAACTAAAAATAGAAAATAATCAAGGATAATATTGCTAAACCATCCAGACTTGGTCAGGAATCCAGATCTCTAAGCTGACATTAAGCCGAAGCCCGTTTGTCCACGCATGAACTCAGAAAGTGGAACCGTCATCCCAAACCTTAGATGACCCAACGGCCTATCCATGTGATCAAGACTCCCCTGGAACTATCACTGTTTTTGATGAAGGGGAACTCAAATTCCAGATTCATCAGAACCACAAGGTCCTTGATATGCTATAATAGAGTAGGTACCATATAGTAATAATGCATATAGGGAGTATACAAAGGAGGGAATGATGTCACCAAGGATAAGATCCAAGCGCCTCGAGATATGCATAGCCTGTCCTTTTCTGCGCTCAAAGATCATTAGCACAACGAAACTCATGACATGATCAAATCATCAAAATGTAAGAGTGTAAGTTCATCCAATAACCATAATGCCATAAAACAATTCAAAATATGTAAATGACGACTTCGTGCAGAGGAGTTAAAAGTTGAAATGACGATAACCCCTGGGTCGCTAATCAACTTCACTATTCAATTCAGAATCGGACTGGAAATAACACCTGCGTGAGAGGGTGTTAAATAAATAACGACATGACCTATGTCACGATTCAATAAAATGACGACAACGACTCTGTCGTCAATTAACGGCAACTTTCGGCGCCTCATTTCCTATTCGGAAATAAAACTCCAGAGACCCAATTCAACTCAAACATGAACTGCTCTTTTCGACTGCCTTCTAGAGCCTCAATAGTTATAAAAGGGGCGTCCTCTTCTACTAAGACACATCAAACCGAGACTAAACTGAGCCAGTCGAGACATCAACAAAAGCAACAGAAAATAGCAAAGAACAGGGAATTCCCCCTCAACAGAGAAAAGAAGAAACTTCCCTTAAGATGGACAAGATGATGCAACGTCCTTTGAAGAAATCCAAAGTGGGATTTTCTATAATTTCTGAAATTGAAGGCCATATTAGCGGAAGGATTGCTATGAACCAAGTAAGTATCAAGATTTTGAAATTGGACTTCTATTCTATCACCTTCCTTCCCAAATTCTAATCATGCTCTTATTTTTCTTTCTTCTTTTATCTTTTCAAGATTATCCAAACATTCCGGGGGCAAGAAGGTTCACCAAGAACAAATGGCTACCCCTCCTTCTTTCTAAAGTTTCCCTAGACATGAGGACCTACCTCTCTAGATGGCACCTTCTAGGCTTAGTGACCCATGCCAAACACTTTGACAATGTACACCTAGATTGGGCCACCATGGGAGCCCTTATAGAAATATGGCATCCTACCACACACACCTTCCTATTTTCCACTTTTGAAGTCACTATACGCCTAGAAGAAACGGAGATGCTCCTAGGCTTGAAGAGAATGAAGCAAGGAGATGAAGAGAAGATGGCAAGCATGACAAGGAGCATGAGTGCACATGAAGTGCTATCAAGCTTAATTCCAAGCTCCAACATGGTGAATCAAATCAAGGCTACCAGGGGGATCAATCTCATGAAGCTTGCGGCATGGGTCTATAAGAGGATGGACCAAGCCAAGGAAGATGATCTACAAATGGTAATGAAGGCTTTTGTGATATGCTTGGTGGGAGCTCTACTCTTCCCTTCATTGGAAGATTTCCTAGAAGAAGAGCAATTAAGCACCATAGCTAGCATATGGGAAGGAGAGAGAATAGGACTGGCGGTGCTAGCCTATCTCTATAGTGGGCTTAACTCGACGGTTATGGGGAGGCCTCTATATGGGTCTATACTTTTATTTTCTAGTTGGGTAGACCTCCACTTGAAATTTGATCCATGTGAGGAAACTCAACAAGCTTCTAAGATTTTCTCTAGAAGTCCACTTCACTACATGACGGGCTCACTAGGATTATGTAAGAGAGTGGTGAATCGGGTGCCAAAAGTAAAGAAGAGAGTGGAATGGAGAGAGCACCTAAAGGTTATGCCCAAAAATCTCTTTACATGCGCGTCGGGATTCCTTAAAACTCAAGACATCCGCATACGGCTCTCATCTGGAGTGGAGCTTCGACTAGTAGGCGCCACCGAGCTAATCCTCTACAATGCTCACCAGTGCCTACCACAAGTTGGTCTTCCACGCCACCACTTTGAAGAGCGTCCCACCTCCCACCTACCAAGAGGCGGGATCTCGGTTCCAATGATGATGAGGAGGAGATCAAGACAATCCAAGCTCTATGGAGGATCAACAAGCTACACCAACCTATGGAGAGGATTGAAGAAGACAAAGAACAATGGAAGATCTATGTAATAGCTCTTAGGGGATTGAGACACAAAGTGGCTCATTAAATGTAATGATGCTTTTATTTAATGAAATAAAGGATTCTTCTTTAATTGAGCCGAAGAGAGCGCTTAGAATGGTAAAAACTTTTAATTCCTTTCAATTCTATCTTTCTGTACTGAGACGCGGCTGCCATTGAGTCGCTAATTCCTGAAACAACGCCCTTCATCTTGTCGTCAATTAACTTGATCAATTTCCATAAAATAAACAATAAACCCATGATTGGCACCTTCGTACACAGTCGTTAATTAATTGACGCCCCAACAAATGGTCGTTGATTCTCTTAAATTATTTTCAGATATTCCATTAATTTCATGAAATGACGCCTTGAGAACAGCCGTCCATTAATCAAATGACGCCTCTATGCATTGTCGTCAATCAATTTTGAAAAAAATAATTTTATTCATCCCATCATTGTTCTGACAGCAGTTACAATTCCCCATGCAATGTTAAATGACGACTTCGCACGCGGTCGTCTAATCTTTAAATAGCGCCTTAGATATACCCGTTATTCACAATTTATTTTAAAAATTCAAAAATTCCACCAATTCGCGCCTTCGCACACAGGCGTCGCTTATACAAATGACGACACTGACACATGCGTCATTTCTTTTCGAATCAAACCGCCTGACTTTCCAAATTTCTTCTTCTTCCTTTCGTTATTCACCTTCTTCCTTCCTTCCATCTCTCTTGTTTCTCTGCTTTCCTCTCTACTCTCTCCCATACCATGACCTTGCTTTCTTTTCCATCTCCCTCTTCAATTTCTCGTTTCTCATCCCTATGGCTTTCATCAGAGGCTCGGGCTCCGGCAAATGACAACGGGTCATGGCCCCCGCCGTCGTCGACCTAGACGAAGAACAACCCGCCGGCGAGGAGCTACCTCCCGCGGGTAGCTCCTCGCCGGCCGAAGGTGCTCCGCCGGCGGAGCATGGTGGAGAAGAAGACATGCCCGATGATGAAGGAGAAGAGGAAGGAGAAGACGAAGGGTAAGAAGACAACGGCAACGACAATGATGGCGATGAAGAAGATGATGAAGAAGGAGACGAAGGAGAATAAGGAGAGGGAGAAGGAGGAGGAGAATACGAAGAAGACGATGACGACGGTGAGGATGAAGATGACGAAGATGAAGAAGAAGCTCCCCCTCCCCGCAGGCCACTGCGGGGAGGATTGATGGTGCCGGAGCCCAGCAAGGTAGGTCCCCCACCCTGATGCCATTTATTTTATTTTTTGTAATTTTTTCTGTTAAAACCTGATTTTCCATTACTGTCGGGGAAAGGAGAACAATGAACCGAAAAAACCAGTAAATGACGCCCCTTGAGGCGTCGTCAATTTAAATGACAACATAAGGCAGGTCATCAATTCCCTTTTTTATTTTCTAAAAATAGATAATCCAATGAAATGGCGTCCTGAAACATGTCATTATTTTAAAAAAAAAATGCCATATTTGTTTATCTTTTCCTTTTATTTCATCAAACTGCCATTTTTTTTGTTATACGCACATTTTTTTATTTTTATATTATAAACAACACTGTCAGGACAGAAATACCCTCAAAAATAGTGCCTCCCCCAGGGGCGTCAATTCAGTAAATAACGGCCACAGGGTGGTCGTCAATTAAAAATAATGATGGAATCAGCAATGAACTTCCTTTTGACATATTTATATATTTATGTATATTCTTTTTGTTTGGCAGGGATTGATGTGGACTCGGATCTCTTGGGTCCAAGTCCGAGCGGCATATTATGGGTTGCCTGATTTCCAGAGGGCTAGGGTAGAGGTGATGCGGTTCGGCCCCTTTCTTAGCATTGAGCCAGGGCGCCCCGACTTGCCTTTGATTCAGGTCCTGAGAGAGAGGTGGGATAGGACCAGTCGGGCATTTTTGATGCCCTGGGGGCACATGGTGCCGAGTTTGGAGGATATTGCCAAGATTACCGGGTTGAGGGTAGACGGGTAGGCAGTCAGTGGAGTGACCCTTCCAGACTATGGGGGGCTAGCCCAGAGACTGTTAGGGCTGGAGACGATTGTAGAGATCTCGAGAGAGTGTAGAACCATCTTTCATACTGATTGTACCCTGGCTATGGGATTAGGCGATTCTAGACAGAGACCAAGAGAGTCTATGAGAGAGTTTTTAGAGAGGTTGATTGGGAGAGCTCCGGCTACCTACTGCTAGGACCCGGCTTAGAGGGAGCGAGCAAATCATGATTTGAGGGGGTTTCTGTTCCTGATGCTCGGGAGGCTACTGTTAGGTATGAAGGGAGATGTGATAAACTGCCGATTCTTAGGCATCCTTGAGGACTTGGAGGGAGTTGAGAGGCACGTGTGGGGAGCTACCCTACTGGCGCACCTGATGGCCGATCTGTCCACGGGGACAGGCCGAGAGACGACTGTCAATGGCTTCTCACCTTTTCTTCAGGTATATATTTTCCTTCATTTATTTATTTAAATGCTATGAATATGATTATGCATATGAATGTTTACTGATGCAATTGATGGATGCAGGTGTGGAGCCACTTATATATGCCGATGAGTCGAGCCGACCCCCGACCCGGAGACGAGGGGGCCTTCCAACTAGCGCGGCGGTGGCTGCCTCTCCTGACTGGGGCACCACACGCTTACGAGCTATGTGTTCTTCGGTGGGAGTTCACGACTACCCAGCCTCACTGGTACGTGTGTAAAATATGATGCAATTTCCTTTATTTCCTGCTTTATGAAATATGATGATATGAATGCTATGATATGATGATGTGAATGCAGGTGGTTTGAAGACCCTATGTCACGCCCCGACGCGGAATATCGAGGGCACGACTAGTCGTAAACAATCGTGTCGATCAGAGCATATACAATTTTATTTCAAAAGATAGAAATAAATGAGAAAATAGTACTTTTATTCCATCAAAATGAAGTTTACATCACTAATTGATAAGCCATAAAGGTAAATTATAACTTTCAATCCCAAAGTACATCATTCTTGTAAAAACACAAATGATCTACATAAACCTAGGTAAAAAGGAAAATCACTCTCTCACTCTTATCCATTCCCTTGTTCATTTTCATTTCCTGCAACAATTAACCAAAACGTAAGATGAGCTAAAAAAGCTCAGCAGGATTTTATATCTCTATGAACCAGGCATGCTTTAAGTATTAACAATTTAAATAATTTTCTAACTTGTATCGGGAAGTGTATAAACATGAATGGAATTTCTAAGTAATTGAGATAACATGATATCAAGATGAATTTCTAAGTAATGACTTTGAACAAGTAAAGAATTTCATGTAATTGGCCATTTCACGCAAGTCAAGTAATTCATGTAACTTTTCAAGTAGTCATGTAAACAAGTAAACAAGTACGAGTAGTGGAATGACGTATCAAGTAAATCTATCATGCACTTCGGTGCAATACCACACCGTTGGTCAATCAACTCCCATGGGCACGAGTACTTTCGGGCACTCCCCCCCAAGATCAGACTGGGCCCCATTAATACTAGGCATTGAGTCATATGGATCCGAAGATCCCAAGTACATTTAGACATCCACTTTAATGTATATGGCCAATGGTTTTCAAGAATATGCTGTTTGTAATAAGCACAGATTTGACAAAATTTCAGAAGTTACAAGAAAGTAGATAACAATTTTAAGGCATCATGTTTAACGACATTAAGTCGTGAAGTTCAAAAATCAACGGTAAGTAGGAAGAAAAATTAAGATAGTAGTTTTATTTTTAAATATCTTAGCTTAATCTCAGAATCATAAAATATCAAGTTTTAGTTATGGAAATATATACTTATGAATTAAAATCATGAGTTTAGATATTAGAATTTAATCATACATTAATTAACCATATGATAAGAAAATAGATTTAACATGTTGAAAGTAGTTTTTAGACATCAATATGATAGAAAATACTTTTTTACATTCTGAAATAATTTTCGTACGTCACTATGATAAAACATAGAATAGTTATAGGCTGAAAAGATGTTAGTGTCTGTGAACGCGCTATAGCTCAGGGTCGCGTTCATACAACATATATAAATACAATATATATATATTCAAAATATTATATTTTTGATCACCAAAATTTTCGGGAAAATTTTTATGAACATGCTATACCTACCTGGCGCGATCTTCAAGAACGCGCTGGCCAAGGGTTGCACGTTCAAGAACATATGTATATATTTAAAAATTGTAAAAACTAAATGAAATAGATAGGTTCTGTATAAACCATAAGAGATATAGACACCTGATATATATATAAACACTTTATGTATATGTATTTATATTAGAAGTATTATACTTTTGATTTCTGGTCATTCGGGGTTAAGGGTATTAACGCGCTAGCCGAGACTAGCGCGTTCATGAAGAACGCGCTAGTCAGGCATAGCGCGATAAGGAAAGTATTATTATATTATTTTATGTATATATTTAAAAATTTGGTCAAAGAGACGGGGTCTGTCTGAACGCGCTGGGTCAGGCAGGCGCGTTCAGAAAGCGCTACTGAGGTATAGCACGTTCTGGACCTGATGAAAAAATGAGAATACCCCTCCAATCAAATGACCATAACTTGCTCATTTCATAACAGAATTTAATAAATGAGCTATCAATGGAAAGAGGACAGAAAAATACACAAGATAGCCTGCTTTAATTAAAGTTTAGCCTGAGAGACACCTACCTTTATATGGATCTAAAGAAATATACCCAAATATAAGAAATACCTTTGATCTTCCAAATCTTCCTTCAAATCTCCACCAATCTTCGCAGCAGCGTATACTTAACCTCTAGGGATGGTTTGAGGGTCGAATGTGGTTCTATTTATAGTAAAAACTTGGCCAAATTTGTCAAGATTCCTCACCTAATTCCACAAAACACATTAAGTCTGAATTAGAAGAAAAATACCATTTCTCCTCTTAATGTAGCCCATCTTAGGTGTGAAAATAATGTAAAAACGGCTGGTCCAAGGTGGGCTGTTAGGTAAGGGTTGATTCTTGAGTCAATCTTCTAGAAATAGGGTTATTTTTATCCCGTAAATATCATATTAAACACATGTTACGAATTTAGGTCAATTTAACCTTTAATAAATCCTTTAATCTATTAATCTAGTCCATTATGGATTATCCAATGGGCCAATTGTGATCCTAGTCCATTATATGGACTTTTATTGGGCTTTCTATGATTTATCTAAAGTTTAAAGCACGTAATCTCTATTTACTTCTAGTTAATTCAAATAAATTCAATAAACTAGTTTATTTCATATAGTAAAAATGTAATTTAATTATTTCATGAAAATTTTAATTACATAATGAATTTGAAAATTTTATTTCTCATTTTTAATTATCGGGTTTCTACATGCTCCCCCACTTAAAAGAATTTGGTCCTCCAAATTCACATTATACATCTAAAATTCAAAAATTCGAGTAGAAATGTCGAATTTCTAACCTGAGATTAAATCCAGGTATTTCTTCTTGATGGATTCTTCCAATTCCCAGGTTGCTTCCTCAAACCCACGCTTGCTCCATTGGACTTTCACCATCGGTATGGCCCGATTTCTTAGTTGGTGTAATTTCTGATCCAATATCTTGATCGGCCTTTCTTCATATGATAAGTCCTTTTGGAGTTTCGATTCTTCAAATTGAATCACATGTGAAGGATCATAGACGTATTTCCTTAGCATGGATACATGGAATACGTCGTGTACACCGGCCAGTTGAGGAGGTAAGGCCAGCTTGTATGCTACCTCGCCGATTCTCTCCAGAATCTCGAAAGGGCCGATAAATCTCGGACTTAGCTTTCCTTTGATGCGGAATCTTCTAATTCCATGGGTGGGTGAGATCTTTAGGAAGACATGCTCTCCCGCTTGGAATTCAAGGTCTCTCCTCCGATTGTCGGCATAGCTCTTTTGCCTTGATTGGGCGACCTTTAGCCTTTCTTGTATTAACTAGATTTTGTCGGTTGTGTCTTGTACAATGTCGGGACCAAGCAATCCCTTGTCACCAACCTCGCTCCAACATAGAGGCGATCTGCAACTTCGGCCATAAAGTGCTTCGAATGGTGCCATTTGAATACTCGACTGATAGCTATTGTTATAAGCGAACTCAGTCAGCGGTAAGTGTTCATGCCAACTACCACCGAAGTCAATCATGCAGGCTCTCAACATATCTTCAATAATTTGATTCGTCCTCTCGGTTTGTCCATCCGTCTGAGGGTGAAAAGCCGTACTAAACCCTTAGTCTAGTACCCATAGACGATTGTAAACCCTTCCAAAAATGAGAGGTGAATCTCGGATCTCGGTCCAAAATAATAGAGCTTGGAATACCGTGCAGCCTTACGATCTCCTTGATATATAAGGCGGCTAGACCATCCATGGTCCATTTAATCTTGATAGGTAAGAAGTGAGCAGACTTTGTTAGCCGATCCACAATTACCCATATAGCATCAAAACCACTTCGGGTCTTCGGTAATCTAATAATGAAGTCCATACCGATACTATCCCATTTCTACTCCGGTATTTCGAGAGGCTTGAGCTTGCCAGCCGGTTTGAGGTGTTCGGCCTTGACATGTTGACAAACCAAACATCAGCTTACGAACTCGGCTACCTCTCTCTTCATATTAGGCCACCAGAATCTTCTTTTGAGGTCTTAGTACATTTTTGTAGCACCGGGGTGAATAGTGTACCTTGACCGATGTGCTTCCTCTAGGATTTTACCCTTGATAGTAGAACAATCGGGTATACAAGTTCTTCCTTTGAATAATAGCCTTCCATCATTAGCCAGAAGGAAATCCGGTCGTTGATCTAATTTATCTTTAATTTCCATGATCAACGGATCATCAACTTGCCGTTCCTTGATTTTCGAGAGTAACTCGGGTTGGAGTCGAATATTTGCAATAAAGACTCCGCCTTCCTTCTCCTCCATATTGAGGTTTAAGTTGGCCATTTCTTCAAGTAGATGCCATTCTTTAACCATCATGCTTGATAATAAGGCCATTGATTTTCGGCTAAGTGTATCAGCTACGGCATTGCCTTTTCCTAGGTGATATTGAATAGAGAAGTCGAAATCCTTTAAATATTCCAACCACCATCTTTGTCTCATATTGAGCTCCTATTGAGAGAATAAATATTTGAGACTTTTGTGATCAGAATACACCGTAAAGGCTTTACCATAGAGATAATATTGCCAGATCTTCAAAGCAAAGACCACAGCTGCCAGCTCTAGGTCACGTACGGGATAATTTTCCTTGTGTTTCTTCAATTGCCGTGAAGAATAAGCTATGACCTTGCCGTGTTGCATTAATACGCAACCTAGGTCAATTCCAGATGCATCAGCATACACTTCGAATCCTTCTCCTTCCGTAGGTAATGTGAGAATAGGAGCAGTCGTCAGACAATCCTTTAAAGTTTCAAAGCTTTTCTCGCATTCCTCGGACCATATAAAAGGATTCTCCTTCCTTGTCAATCTTGTTAAAGATACTGCGATCTTTGAGAAATCCTTGATAAATCTTCGATAATATCCAGCCAATCCCAAGAAGCTTCGGATTTCCGTCACACTAGTAGGTCTTTCCCAGTTCTTTACGGCCTCGACCTTTGAAGGATCGACGGCGATACCATTCCGGGAAATTATGTGACCGAGAAAAGAAACTTCCTCCAACCAGAAATCACACTTGCTTAATTTGGCATAAAGCTTGTGATCTCTTAATAATTGAAGGGCCTTCTTAAGATGTTCCTCATGTTCTTCCTTAGACTTGGAGTAGATCAAAATGTCGTCAATGAAGACAACCACAAATTGATCGAGGTATGGCCTGAATACGCTGTTCATTAATTGCATGAATGCAGCAGGCACATTTGTTAAGCCAAAAGGTATAACGGTGAACTCGTAATGTCCATACCTACTCCGGAATGCAGTCTTGTGAATATCACTTTCTTTGATCTTTAATTGATGATAACCAGATCGAAGATTGATCTTCGTGAAATATCGCGCTCCAGAAATCTGGTCGAATAATTCATCAATTCTCGGCAATGGATATTTATTCTTGATGGTGAGTTGATTCAATTGCCGATAATCAACACATAGTCTCATCGAACCATCTTTCTTTTTAACAAAGATAACCGGGGCTCCCCAAGGTGAAGTACTTGGTCAGATAAACCCCTTCTCTAGTAATTCCAATAATTGATCCTTTGATTCTTTCATTTCCACGGCAGACATCCGGTATAGAGCTTTAGAAACTGGTGCTACTCCCAAAATTAAATCAATAGAGAAAACCACTTCTCTCTCGGGAGGAATACCAGGCAACTCATCTGGAAATACATCAGAATAATCCCGAACGATAAGAATGTCCTTTAGAACGGGTTCTGTGTGCTCGGTCATAGTAATAGAAACTAAGAAACCGACACAACCCTTCCTTAATAATTTCTCGGCTTTGAGGGCCGAAATGAGAGATATGTGTCTAGAATGCCTGATGCCAGAAAATAGAAGGTCGGGGTAACCCATAAAAGTTACCATACCCAACTTGCAATTGACACTAGCTCCATGTGTAGATAGCCAGTCGGCACCCAAAATAACATCATATCATTCCATCTCCATGCATACCAAATTAGTGGGTAAGTTATAACCACTAATTAGAATTTCACTAGTAGGATAGAAATGTTTAATCTCCGTTCCCGTTCCAATAGGGGTAGTGATAGTGAGTGTAGAATCTAACGGAACATGCTTCATAGGTAAAAGACCAGCAAATCTTCTAGATATAAATGAATGCATAGCTCCGGTGTCAAATAAGACAGAGGCAGGCTTGGCGTATATGAAAAGGGTACCTTCCACGATGCCTCCTTCCTCGGTAGGTTCCTTACCCATAAGGGCTTGAAGTCTTCCTGGCTTCTTGGCAATAATAGGTAGCTTTACCGGTGATGGAGCTTGCTCGTTGAGAAGAGGGTAATTTGGGATCCTATGCTCCCGACTCCCGCATCGAAGACATGCACCGAGCTTTCACCAACATTCCTCGGCTTTATGTCCGGGACATAATTCCTTTGATGTTGCCGATATAGGGACAATTTGCTTGTCGAATGTCCTCGGCTTCTTGTCCCCATGAAAATTACGTCCACCTTTGTTGAAATTTCACCCATCCTTGATGAAATTACGCCCGTCATTGGGCCTTTTCTTCCCGAAGGAAGGTTTGAAGCTTCTAGACCCAGTGACTTGCTCTCTCTTGGCTTCTCTTCCTCGGATGCGATCCGATAACTCCGTTGCATCTTCTAGGAGTTGTGCTCTCCGTACCGCATCAGAATAAATTTGGATATCCATCGGGGCCAGTTGAGTAATATATTGAGGCTTAAGGCCGTTAAGAAATCTTCGTGCCTTCATTTTATCAGTACCCACGAGATGTGGAGCGTAGCGAGATAACCTCAAAAATTGTGCTTCATATTCCACCACCGATAAACCTTTTTGCTTCAAAGCGGCAAACTCGGCGGCCTTCCTTTCTTGTACTCGATCGGAGAAGTATTTACTATTGAAGTGTTCCATGAACTCTTCCCATAGAATTTGGTCGTGCGGTAAAGTAGCCTCGACCGATTCCCACCAGGCACGCGTATCTCTTTCCAGTTTGAAAGTAGCAAGTAAGACCTTCTCCTCGTCAGCGCATTGCATGACTCGGAATATCCTCTCAATCTCCTTAATCCAGTGTTCAGCTTCATCCGGATCCGTAGATCCAGCGAACTTGGGAGGGTTCATGCTTCGGAAATTCCTATGCAAATCTCCGGCTCCTCGGTTTTCTCCTCCCTGAGCAACCTGTTGGAGGGCTTGGGTTAAGCCTTGCATAGTGCGCTGCATCTCGCGCCATTGAGCTCTCTTGGTGGCCATTTGCGAGAACTAGCCTAAAACCATAATTCCAAGATTTATTATTTTTGTTTTGGTATTTATTTCCTGATAATTCCCTTTTTCTTAAAACTTAACTTGTGTTTCTACCCAAATCTTACCGAGAAAGTTCAAGATCTATAAAATTTTTAGATATTGATCTAGAACCTATGTTTGAGGGAAAAATATGTTTTAAGAATGAACCTATAATTGTGAAACTTAGGATTTTATGTAACTTAGGCTCTGATACCACAAAGACTGTCACGTCCCGACGCGAAATATCGAGGGCACGACGAGTCGTAAACAATCGTGTCGATCAGAGCATGTACAATTTTATTTCTAAAGATAGAAATGAATGGGAAAATGGTACTTTTATTCCATCAAAATGAAGTTTACATCACTAATTGATAAGCCATAAAGGCAAATTACAACTTTCAATCCCAAAGTACATCATTCTTGTAAAAACACTAATGATCTACATAAACCTAGGTAAAAAGAAACATTACTCTCTCACTCTTGTCCATTCCCTTATTCATTTTCATTTCCTGCAACAATTAACAAAAATGTAGGGTGAGCTAAAAAAGCTCAATAGGATTTTATATCTCTATGAACCAGGCATGCTTTAAGTATTAACAATTTAAATAATTTTCTAACTTGTATCAGGAAGTGTATAAACATGAATGGAATTTCCAAGTAATTGAGATAACATGATATCAAGATAAATTTTCAAGTAATGCCTTTGAACAAGTAAAGAATTTCATGTAATTGGCCATTTCACGCAAGTCAAGTAATTCGTGTAACTTTTCAAGTAGTCATGTAAACAAGTAAACAAGTACGAGTAGTGGAATGCCGTATCAAGTAAATCTATCATGCACTTCGGTACAATGCCACACCGTTGGTCAATCAAATCCCATGGGCATGAGTACTTTCGGGTGCTCCCCCCAGGACCAGACTGGGCCCCATTAATGCCAGGCATTGAGTCATATGGATCCGAAGATCCCAAGTACGTTTAGACATCCACTTTAATGTATATGGCAAATGATTTTCAAGAATATGCTGTTTGTAATAAGCACAAATTTGACAAAATTTCAGAAGTTGCAAGAAAGTAGATAACAATTTTAAGGCATCATGTTTAACGACATTAAGTCGTGGAGTTCAAAAATGAACGGTAAGTAGGAAGAAAAATTAAGATAGTAGTTTTATTTTTAAATATCTTAGCTTAATCTCAGAATCATAAAACATCAAGTTTTAGTTATGGGAATATATGCTTATAAATTAAAATCATGAGTTTAGATATTAGTATTTAATCATACATTAATTAACCATATGATAAGAAAATAGATTTAACATGCTTAAAGTAGTTTTTATACATCAATATGATAGAAAATATTTTTTTACATTCTGAAATAATTTTCGTACGTCACTATGATAAAAAATAGAATAGTTATAGGCTGAAAAGATGTTAGTGTCTGTGAACGTGCTATAGCTTAGGGTCGCGTTCATACAACATATATAAATACAATATATATATATTCAAAATATTATATTTTTGATCACCAAATTTTTTGGGAAAATTTTTATGAACGCGCTATACCTACCCAGCGCCATCTTCAAGAACGCGCTGGCCAAGGGTGGCACGTTCAAGAACATATGTATATATTTAAAAATTGTAAAAAATAAATAATATAGATAGGTTCTGTATAAACCATAAGAGATATAGACACCTGATATATATATAAACACTTTATGTATATGTATTTATATTAGACGTATTATACTTTTGATTTTTGGTCATCCGGGTTAAGGGTATGAACGCGCTAGCCGAGACTAGCGCGTTCATGAAGAACGCGCTAGTCAGGTATAGCGCGATAAGTATTATTACATTATTTTATGTATATTTTTAAAATTTTGGTCAAAGAGACGGGGTCTGTCTGAACGCGCTGGGTCGGGCTGGCGCATTCAGAACGCGCTAGTGAGGTATAGCACGTTCTGGACCTGATGAAAAAATGGGAATACCCCTCCAATCAAATGACCATAACTTGCTCATGTCATAACAGAATTTAATAAATGAGCTATCAATGAAAAGAGGACAGAAAAATACACAAGATAGTCTGCTTTAATTAGAGTTTAGCCTAAGAGACACCTACCTTTAGACGGATCTAAAGAAATATCTCCAAATATAAGAAAACCATTTGATCTTCCAAATCTTCCTTCAAATCTCCACCAATCTTCACAACAGCGTATACTTAACCTCCTAGAATGGTTTGAGGGTCGAATGAGGTTCTATTTATGGTAAAAACTTGGCCAAATTTGTCAAGATTCCTCACCTAATTCCACCAAACCCATTAAGTCCGAATTAGAAGAAAAATGACATTTCTCCTCTTAATCTAGTCTATCTTAGGTGTGAAAACAATGTAAAAACGACTGGTCCAAGGTGGGCTGTTAGGTAAGGGTTGATTCTTGAGTCAATCTTCTAGAAATGGGGTTATTTTAATCCCTTGAATATCATATTAAACACATGTTATGAATTTAGGTCAATTTAATCTTTAATAAATCCTTTAATCTATTAATCCAGTCTGTTATGGATTATCCAATGGGCCAATTGTGATCCTAGTCCATTATATGGACTTTTATTGGACTTTCTATGATTTATCTAAAGCTTAAAGCACTTAATCTCTATTTACTTCTAGTTAATTCAAGTAAATTCAATAAACTAGTTTATTTCATATAGTAAAAATGTAATTTAATTATTTCATGAAAATTTTCATTACATAATGAAATTGAAAATTTTATTTCTCATTTTTAATTATCGGGTTTCTGCACCCTACCAGGGTATGACCGAGGAGGGTCAGCCTTGGGTTGTGGCGGGCCGACCTCATTTTGGGCGTGAGCTTTGGGTTCACTGCCTAAACGAGATCGAGCCATTACGGCTCAGACTGGCGATGAGGACCCTTGGCCTGCACTAGGAGTGGGTCGAGGTCGAAGAGCCACTCAGGATCATAGGAAGACCCGGGGACGTACCGTCACCACCGATTGGCGGATCCGGTTCCCAGACCAGTACGCTGACTGGCAGCTTGGCGGGACCCGTGTTACTTCTCAGGCGGCAGACAGCTCGGAGTACCTGCGGCGCTACTGGGAGATCTTCATCGGCCGACCCTAGATGAGGGTCACAGGGGTATGTATGAATGCATTTTTTTTCTTTTCCTAAATGATGTATATTTATTATACAACTAATATGCGATGAATGCAGGATGCACGAGACATAGCGGTGATGGACATGCAAGTCCATCTTCACAGCCTAGAGGCTCAGCTTGCAGCCACGCGGGCTGACCTGGAGACCCTGGTGAGTGCAACTATCTATATGCAAATGATTCCTGATTTATTAATGTCTAGCCATTGAAAATTTTAATGAATGCAGCGTCCCCAGCAGGGGGCGGTGGCAGGAGGTGCAGAAGGGGCCTCAAGCTCGAGGCTGAGAGATTCGACTGCCGAGATCGCTTCCTTGGAGCAGCGACTCGCAGGAGCGGTGGAGCGGGCCGTGGCAGCGGAACGTGACCATGCATTACGGGTAAGTTCGAAACCATACTTATAAATTAATTCCAATATATTATTATGTTCATAAAAACTTGCGTTTCTTACAGACTGAGGAGCTTCGAGCCGCGATTACTTGTATCGAGTCAGGACAGCGTGACATGGCTGCACGGGTTGTTTCATAAAAACAATATTCATATGCATTATTTACTTTGAAAAATTCAATGAGATTAATATGATGTGATGCATGCAGGTCACAGAGCTAGCGGAGGCGAGGAGGGAGACAGCACTGGCGTGCACCGAGGTCGCCATCCGCGACCAGCGCGTCGCGGAGCTAGAGGAGTCACAGAGGCAGCAAGGGGAGTTGCCTCGTGAGGTGACAGAGATGAGGCTCCTCTTAGAGATGGAGAGGAGATAGAGCGCCCGCGAGAGGGAGGAGCACCTACGGGAGTGCCTGGAGCGCGAGCTCGTAGACCTGAGGACGCAGTTGGCCGTCTCATAGGAGTGGCTACGAGCGACAGAGGAGTGCCTCCAGAGAGGGCATGAGTGGGCCCGAGCTGTGGGACACTCAAGCCCCTTCGCCAGCATGACCTACCTAGCAGGTTCCTCGACTCGACAGAGGAACGAGGCGGAGGAGCAGGCTCGAGCTTCTGCTGCTTCGCGGGGGTCCATGCCCCCTCCACTGGCCCGTCGCCGAGACGACGGTGAGGCGGAGAGCAGGAGAAAGGAGAGTGGAGCTGAGAGTTAGAGAGAGACTTGTACTCCTCCACCTGCATGTTTTTTATATACAGACATTTATGCATATATATATATATATATATATATATATATATGAGATTTTGATGTTACCTGAGTTATCGTCGTGAGCACTTGTATACTTGACTTATTTCTTTCCTTTCTCCTTTCCATGTGCCTGTATTTCACACTTAAAGCAAACAGATTAATTCATCTATTCGGCTTTGCCCCTTGCTTAATAAGCATGGGGTTGTCATTATTTTTTTTGATCTTGATGATGGGTCAAGGGGCCAAGCCTTTAATTAATTAAGGCAAAATGCAAAGATATAGAAAAATGCGACATGCAAACGAACAAATGCAAACTTGGAATAAAAGAATGCCCACACACGAATGCAACCAAGCACATGATATGGCAAAAGGAAAAGCAGTGGGCTCAATTCAAGAAATTCCTCTTGTTTTCTCCTTTTCCAATTTTTTCCCTTTTTTTCTTTTATCTTTTAAATGACGACCCTTTAAAAGACGTTAATCATGGAATTGACGCACTAATACACTGGTGTTAATTAAAAACTATTTTTTTATTTTTATTTTTTTATTTTTAAATGACGACATGCAGACCGACGCGACTCAAAGAAATGGCACCCTCGTGCGCGGGCGTTAATTGGAAAAATGTGCTTTTTATTTTATTTTATTTTAAAATGATGACATGCAATCCGACACTATTAAAAGAAATGGCGCCCTCGCGCGTGGACATTAATTAAAAAACCAAATTTTTTATTTTACTTTATTTTAGGTTTTTAATTTTTTTTAATTTTGAATTGACGACATGCAGACTGACGCTAATAAAAGAAATGACGCCCTCACATGGAGTTGTTAATTGAAAAATATTTTTTTTATTTTTGATGAGGCTCAGCATGGTACAAAAAGGTCTTGAAACCTTACACAATCACCATCTTAAATTCATTAATCATTCTTAAATGATTTAACAAAGGGTCAACGTGCTTAATTACTTGTGCTTTTACTCATATCCTCTCGCGGCCCATCTTCCTTAGTCGGTCTTTGCCATCCTTCGAGCTTATAACATACCACAGAGGGGGAAGTGAAGAATAAGTTGAGAAAGCTAACGAGAGGTTTCGGAGAACCAGGAAGCTTCCCCCCTACCCTAGTGCCTGTTAGGGTTTGGTCTTTGGCTTAGAAAAATTTTTGTTACCTTTTTCCCTTATTCATGCATGCTTACGACCAGGGTTTTCCCTGCGGGGACTTTGCCCTCTTGACATGCTTTTCTTTTGTAACTTTGCCCCTCTTTTCCTTTTCTTTCTCTTTTCTTTTAAACAAATAAAGACCTAATTATACTTGGACTTTGCAGCATTGTTCCCTTTTGGGCACTGACTTCCACCTACTAGGGCGGCGGGTAGGTTTGGTGGCATTCCCTGACTCGTACTCCCTCTCGCGAACCGAAGAGAAGAGAATAGGTAAAAATTTTACACTCCTAGTTTGGCTCTGACTCTCCTCGAATTTTGAACTGCTTAATTTTAAGAGCAAAATGTGTAGTGTGTGCAGGTATTTCCCCCACGTTAAACCATCAAGGCTGAAGAATGAATTAGGGATTTTGATTTTTCAGGTTTCGCGGCCTATACACCATGCCAGCCTGCAACTTTTCAATTTTCCATTTTTTCTTCTTTATTTTCTTTATTTTCTTTTCTTCTTTATTTTCTTTTTTCTTTTTCTTTTCTACTTCTTTTTTTCTTTTTTTCTTCTTTTTTAAGACTTACGGGTAGTATTTCTTAAGGTACAATCTGTTGTGCATCCCTTTAGTTTTGATGATGACAAAGGATATGTTTAATTGCTCCTTCAATATAAAGTAATGGACTCATGATAATTTGATGATGACAAAAGATGTGGTTAACTAATTCAATGCAAATCTGATAGTTCAAGTAATTTCAGGTATACTGAAGTTCTAATGAAGTCAACAAATCAGAGGAAGTTGTCAAGGTTTCTTGTCGACCAGAGTGGTAGTCATTATCGACCAACGAACCCAACCAAACACAGTTCAAGCTACGTTTCCTCTGTACGCGCTCTGGTTGTCGACCAGAGCCCTGCCCGTTGTCGACCACGAAGCAATACAAGCAAATCCAACTCTGTACAGACTTTCCTCTGTACAGACTTCGTTGGTCAACCAAAGGCCTGTCCGCTGTCGACCACGAGGCAATACAAGCGAATCCAACTCTGTACAGACTTTCCTCTGTATAGACTTTCCTCTGTACAGACTTCGGTGGTCGACCAGTTACTTTTCCGCTGTACAGACTTCAGTGGTCAACCAAAGGTCTGCTCGTTGTCGACCACGGAACAGACAGAGCATCAGACTGAAGGACCAGCCGTCTGGACATTGTTCTTTGTCGACCAGCGACAAGCTCATGGTCGACCACAGGCAAAGCAGCGTCCAGAACCGAACTCTAACCGAATTCAGTTTCTGTTGAAAAAAACCTGCAGGTTGTTGCTGCAGGTTGTTGGGCTGTTCAGAGGATAAGATTCCGCACGGGATTCAAGGAGAGAATCGTGCTAAGAACCGGTCAAACCTCTTCTAGATTTTACTTAATCTTCTCCCTGTTTTTTAGCGGGTAATCGAACAGGTTTGCACTTGCGCGGGAAACAGCTCCGAGCTTGATAAGAACTGGTGCAACAAGGAGAAGAGAAAACAGAGAACTGAATATGGAAAAACAGAGAAGAAGCTAAGGAAGATCAGGATCAGAAGTTTCTCTAATCAGAAAAGGAAGAGTGGCTCTCCTACAATCAAAAAGCTGCAGAAGACAGAAGTGCTCTTCGGTGCTGCAGAAAGAAGACCTGGCTCAAGGCGTTGCAAGTTCCAGCAGCAAGGCAGCAGAAGGCATCCTGCTGGAAGTCCTACAGGGAGTCTTGCCTTGTTCTCTATGTGATTGAGTCCCAAGCTGAACTCCTTAATTACTCTGCTTCAAACGTTTATGTTCAGCTCTGTTACAAGTTTTTCTACTCATCTTTACAACTAGTGTCAAGCTGTGTGGCAGCGGGTACAAGCTGTGTGTCAGCAGGAAGAAGCTGTGTATCAGCGGTGTATTGATTGAGATCAGGATTTCTCATTAGTGAAGCCTTGCTCAAGTTGAGCAAGGGGTGGATGTAAGTCTCAGGAAGAGACTGAACCACCTAAAAATCCTATCTTGTGGTTTTGCTTGTGGTGTGTGCTCTTCCTATTGTTTGCTATCGCTATAGTTATCTGTTTTATCTTTGCAATCCATCGTTTGCTTAAGGTCTAGTTGATCCTTGGTTTATTAATTGAAAAAAGGGGCTAGATCTATTCACCCCCCTCTAGATCTATTCAGTCCGTACTCAATACGTGGTATCGGAGCCAGACTCTCCAAAAATGTGGTCTAACAACCAGGAGAGGCCTGCCGGACTGAACTCTAGAAGTCTAATGGCTGAGGGACACTCAGTAACTAGACCACCATATTTCGATGGAAATGATTTCTCATACTGGAAAAATCGTATGCAGGTGTTCTTGAGAGCACAAGATCATGAGATGTGGAGAGTAGTAAGCCGAGGACCCTACGAGCTGCCCGAAGATGAGGATACCTGGACTAGAAAACAGGTCAGAAAATCAACCATCAACTGGGGAGCCATGAACGTAATGCAATGCGCACTACACCCCACGGAGTTCTCACGAGTTTCACAATGTGCAACGGCCAAGGAAATGTGGGATCGACTAGTAGTAATCTATGAAGGTACTTCAGAGGTAAGGGAGTCAAAAGCAAATATGCTAGTTTCAGAGTATGAAATGTTTAGAATGAAAACTGACGAAAATATTTCTGAAATGTATGCTAGACTAGTGCAATTAACGAATAGTTTAAAGAGTCTAGGGAAAACCTACAAGGAACAGGAATTAGTGAGGAAGATCCTAAGATCCCTCACTCCTATGTGGCATACCAAGGCCACAGTAATTGAGGACTCAAAGAACCTCACCACTATGACTGTGGATGAACTAGTGGGATCCCTAATGGCCTATGAGGTCAATCTGAAAAGAAAAGAAGATGAGGGCAAGAAAAAGAACCAGCTCGCCCTAAAAACTAAAATAGGCACCTCTGAACTATCTGACACTGATAACTCATCTAGCACAGGTGAGGAAACTAGTGAGCTAGCCATGTTAACAAGAAAATTCAAAAGGTTTCTGCGGAAGGAAGGTAAGGGATTCAGGAATCCTAAGGGCATGGTAAGAAAGTCATCTCAGTTTAAGTTTGATAAAAATAAAACTTCATCTAACAAACTTGTCTGCTACAACTGCAGGAAACTAGGACACATAAAGGCTGAATGTCCAGAGACTCCTAAGAAATCAAGCTTCAAGTGGAAAGGCAAGCAACTAAAAGCAATGATAAGCACATGGAGCGAGGAGGAGGAAAGCAGTAAGGAGGAAACAACTTCCGAGGAAGAAGAAGGAAACATCTGTTTGATGGCCAAAGGAGATAGCGATGATCTTGAGGTAATCCCTCCGTTTCAAGATTTTTCTAGCTCAGATTGGGAAGAAGTCTACTCAGACTTACTTGATGCATATGAAAGAATTAGAAAGGAAAATAAGAGTTTGAAGAAAAAGCTTAATCAGATCAATAATGACAGCAACCCATTTGCCAACAGAACTGAACTAGAATTAGAAATCACCACCTTGAAAAATAAGCTGAAACAATACGAGACAGATGAAGAAAGTGTCAAATGGCTGTTAGAAGAAAATGAGTCACTGAAAACCATAATTGATGAGGTAAAATTAAAGACTCAAGAAAGTGAACAGCAAACTAAGGTAACTCAAGAAAGAAACAACTCACTCAAGGAGGAAAACTGTCAACTTCTGGAAGAAATAGAAAGAATCCAGAGTGAACTTAAAAACAAACAGGAAACCTTGGAAAAAATGACTAAAGGTCAAGAAAACTTAAATGCTGTCTTGGGAATAAAAGTAAACTTTCAAAAAGAAGGGTTAGGATACAATCCTACAGCTAAAAAGGAATTCCAAATAAAAACCGTAACTGGGATTGCTGACTCAAAAGGAAAAGGGCCCCTAATCAATCTATACCAAGACAAACAAGAGGAGGTAGCTGAATGCTCCTCCAAAAGGAATAATGTCACCAAGGAAGAGAGAAACATTAAAGAGAAAACAGCCAATCAACATAAGCTTAAAAATAATAGACAAGAAACTCAAATTCACAGAAATAACCAAACAAACCAAGTACTAAATCAAGTTAAAGGACATAAATCTGGAAAACAAGAAGTCTGGAGACAGGCTGGTCGACAACCGACCCCTCCTCTGTCGACCAGAGGATCTGCCAGAACAAGCGCTGGCTTCTGGAAAAGCAATGGTCGACCACAGACACACCAGATGTCGACCATGACCAGACACGCAAACAGAAACCACAGATTTTCTCAGGTGAAACAAAATGAAAATTGGAAATCAAAAAGGTGGATTCAGATTAAAGAAACATTAGAACAAAAGCCACCCAATCTGAACAAAGTCAGAGACGAAAAATTAAACTGCTCTAAGAAAATCTGGGTTCCCAAAGGATTGTTACAGCAATTTCACAATTTTACAAGTTATCTTGGACCCGGGTACCATTGGGGTCCAAAAATTTCTGTGTAATTCATGATGCAGGAATGTCTGGCAGCCATGCACAATAAGTGGTACTTAGATAGTGGTTGCTCAAGACACATGACGGGAGACAAGACCAAGTTCTCCCAACTAAGCTCAAAAGATGGAGGTTATGTGACCTTTGGAGGAAATAACAAAGGTAAGATCATCGGGACAGGTAAAATAGGTAAGAACTCCTCAAACAGTATTGAAAATGTACTGCTGGTAGATGGACTGGAATATAACTTGCTGAGCATCAGTCAGCTTTGCGACAAAGGCCATAAAGTAATATTTGACTCCAAGATCTGCAAGATTATTGAACCAAATTCAGATACAGTCAAGTTTATGGGCCAGAGAGTAAACAATGTCTACATAATAGACTTGGATGATCCAGCCCACTCCAACCTGTGCCTAACCGCCAAGAAAGAGGACCTGACCTGGCTGTGGCACCGAAGGCTAGGGCATGTTAGCTATAGGGTGTTGCATAAACTGGTGAAGAATAAAATGGTTCTTGGTATGCCTGAAATTTCGTTTGCTCAAAATGTCAAAGTATGTGAATCATGTACCCAAGGTAAGCAAACAAGAAAATCATTCAAAGGTAGAACTGAAAGTCAATCTTCTAGACCACTAGAACTTGTGCACATGGACCTTTTTGGCCCAACAAGAACTGCTAGTCTTAGTGGTAAGAGATACGGTTATGTACTAGTTGATGATTTCTCTAGATTCACATGGGTAATATTTCTATCTCATAAAAGTGATGCCTTTTCTGAGTTTCAGTAATTTTACAAAAGAATGAAGCAGGATGGTAAGTCCAAAGTGTGTACAATCATATCTGACCATGGGGGGGAGTTTGAAAATTCTGATTTTGATGTATTCTGCAGAAACAAGGGCATAACCCACAGATTCTCCTCACCAAGGACACCGGAGCAAAATGGAGTTGTAGAGAGGAGGAACCGCACTCTTGTCGAGATGGCTAGAACCATGTTGGTTGAAGCTAATCTTCCAAGGAAGTTTTGGGCTGAGGCTGTCAACACAGCATGCTACATTGTAAACCGGGCAATGGTAAGACCATCTAGTGCAAAAACTCCATATGAAATGCTCAAAGGTAAGAAACCATCTCTAGCTCATCTTAGAATCTTTGGTGCAAGATGTTTCATTCATAACAACGATAAAAGAGTGTTGGACAAGTTTGAACCAAAGAGTGACTCTGGAATATTCTTGGGCTATTCTGACCGATCAAGAGCCTATAGGGTTTTTAACACCAAAGATCAAATTGTTGAAGAATCCCCTCATATCTCATTTGATGAAGTCAATGATCTTATTAAAAATGAACAGGTCAGCAAGGAGGAAGAAGATGGAGAATTTCTGAAAGACAAAGAAGAACCGAAGGAGAATGAAGAAGCACAGAATCAAGAAAGAAACCAAGGTAATTCTAATGATCAGACCGAAGGAGAGATCATCTCAGGTAACAATCTTGAAAACTTGAGACTTCTTAGAGATCATCCCTTAGATAACATTATTGGTGGAATACATGATCCTAGGAGGACTAGATCTCAAATTAAGGCCATAAATGAACTGGATCAACTTGCTCTTGTGTCCCAAATAGAGCCCAAATCTGTAGAGGAAGCCTTAAAAGATGAATCATGGATAAATGCTATGCATGAAGAACTAAATCAATTTGAAAGAAATCAGGTGTGGAGCCTTGTCCCTAGACCTACATCTCACCCTGTAATTGGAACCAAATGGGTATATACAAACAAGTTGAATGAAGAAGGGGTTGTAATGAGAAACAAGGCTCGGCTTGTGGCTAAAGGGTACAACCAGGAATTTGGGGTTGATTTTGAAGAATCATATGCTCCAGTTGCTAGATTAGAAGCCATCAGGATATTGTTAGCCTTTGCAGCATCTCATGGAATCAAATTACAACAAATGGATGTAAAAAGTGCTTTTCTAAATGGCATTATAAAAGAAGAGGTCTATGTGGAACAACCCCCTGGTTTTGAAAATGATGAACTTGCTAATCATGTTTTCAAATTGCACAAAGCCTTGTATGGATTAAAGCAGGCTCCTCGGGCTTGGTATGAAAGGTTGAGCTCCTTCCTCACCAAAAAGGGATACTCAAGAGGTAAAATTGATCAAACATTATTTTCCAAGACCCAAGGTAAGCATATACTGATTGTACAAATCTATGTGGATGATATTGTGTTTGGATCTACTGAAACCTCTTTGTGTACTGAATTTGCAAATTTAATGACTAATGAGTTTGAAATGAGCCTAATGGGTGAGTTACAATTCTTTCTTGGATTGCAGATCTCACAATGCAGAGAAGGATATTTTATAAATCAATCCAAGTACATAAAAGAAATGTTGAAGAAATTTGGCATGGAAAGCTGCAAGCCAATCGAGTCACCCATGGGTACAAGTGCAACCTTGGAAGCAGATACAAAAGGTAACATGGTAGATGCCAAGAAATACAGAGGTATGATTGGATCCCTACTATACTTAACTGCATCAAGGCCAGATATTCAGTTCAGTGTATGCATGTGTGCTAGATATCAGTCTAGTCCTAGAGAATCACATTTAGGAGCTGTCAAGCGCATCTTTAGATACCTTGCCGGCACCCAAGAATTGGGTTTGTGGTATCCTACCTATTGCAAACTAGATCTGATTTCATATTCAGATGCTGATTATGCTGGTTGCAAAATTGATAGGAAGAGTACTAGTGGATATTGTCAATTCTTAGGTGGCTGTTTAATATCATGGGCTTCTAAGAAGCAACACTCTGTGGCACTCTCCACTGCTGAGGCTGAGTATGTCGCAGTAGGAAGTTGTGGTACACAGGTTATGTGGATAAAACATCAACTCCACGACTACAATGTAGATCTTGGCTGTGCACCCATTTTATGTGACAACACTAGTGCTATTAACTTGTCTAAAAACCCCATTCAACACTCTAGGACAAAACACATTGAGATCCGTCATCATTTTCTGAGAGATGAGGTATCCAAAGGAAATTTCATGCTTCAATTTGTAGAAACTGAAAAACAATTGGCAGATATCTTCACTAAACCCCTTAACAATGACAGATTTTCCACTTTAAGAAGGGAGTTGGGTTTATGCAGAACATCATCTGAAAATTACTGAAATATTGATATGTTCTGTTTATGGCTTTCTGTCATTTCTGCAAGTAGTTGTGTCAGTTAAATGTCTACTACCGGTAGGATTGGGGGTTCAACTGTTTACTCCAGCAAGTTCTGCAAATTCCTGGCTTTGCTACTGGTTAGCTCTGGTGGTCGACCCAAGACAAGGCATTGGTCGACCAAGACATCAGGACAGGAGACTATTTGGTTCTGTGATTATGCAGGTGTCGACCATAGGCGGTCCCATTGTCGACAACAGACTTGTCAGCAAGCAGATGTCAATTTCAGGCAGGATCTGTGACTGCGCAGATGTCGACCAGAGACAGCTCCATGGTCGACAATGGAAGGTAGAAAATCGTCTGATTTGATTAAACTAAATTGGGCACTGATCCGTCTTCACTCAATCATCTTCATCCATACTTTCCATTCCTTGTGTCTTTCTATCTCATCCTGGCCAACATAATTGTTTATTTCAGCATGGATTCTCAAATTGAGGGGGAGAAAAAGTGTAAACTCATTCCTTGGTAAAACATTGAATAACCTAACCATATCTTCCACTAAAATCACCAAAGTAATCAATAAGAGTAGCAGTTGAGTGTAGTAATGAGGATTTGGACTGTACTACTTCAATAAAGTCAAGCCATAACTATGATTCTGTCACATGATTTTGAAGACTTATGATTTTTAGTAGTGAGTCGGTTTCTCTACCTGTGCTAATTCTGAACAGTTAATATAAATCCAATAATATAGCATGAATGCACGTGGAATACGCCATAATTCTGTCTTCATGGTAGAGCAATGGATTGGATTCTGAGAAACTACTGCCTCCCATGTTAAAGAAAAAATTGGATGAAAAATAAGTGAGAGGCATGTGTGTCATGAAGAATCAATCTATCTCTGCTGCTCTCAAAAATTATTGAGATTGGGCATACTGAGTAACTGGGGATATTGGCGTCTGATAAACGTATATCCTCACGGATAAAAGGTGTGTCCCAGTTAAAAGTGGAATGGTTAGACATGCTAAGTAGCCGAGGTTTCTGGCGTGTAAAAAGCGTGTCTCCTCGTGTAGAAAAGCATGTGATAAACCTGACCACAGCTTTCAAAATACTTCAAAAAGCAAAACTCAAAATTATCCAAAATGACAGAGGAACATGGTTGACCAAAGGCATGACATGCAAAGACAAACTGAAAACACTATTCAGCTAGCACAGTTAGTAAAACAGCCTCACGAATTCTATTATAAGTTTGAGAAGTCATATGGAGGAAAATTAGATATGGGACGCAAGTTTATTGGTGCAATACCTTCAAATTCAATGAACCACAAGGCCCACTCTACTTGTTTACAAGGTGGTCTTTGCTATGAGTGGATGGGTTAAATAAATGTTTCATTAAGGAAAGGGTGTACACTTTAATTAAACCCCCAATTTTATTTCGGCTGATTTATTCCTGTCCTCTCGTTTTTCCACATCGCGTTGGTTCCACTACCCTAGGTTTTAAGACCCCGGTCCTACTCTCTGATATCCTGCCCTATAAATTACACCGACTGGGTCCCCAATCTTCTCACCCTCACCGTTTTCACCATTCACGGTCGTCCTCCGTCTCCAGTCCCCTTTTCGACCCCTTGTGCATCCCTCTCTCGCCTCAACTCGTTCTCTCGCATCCCTCCACCATGGTTCCGTCGCGTGCTCAGAGGTCGTCCAAGCGAGCAAGGGATAAGGTTCCTGCCGAAGCGCCGCCGCCGTCCAAGCACTCCAAGCAGACGGTCACGCAGGGTCAGCCATCGACCCCTCAGCGGTCGACAACGGATGCGATCGCAACTTCAGATATGCCCATCGTCCATCCCGTATCTGGTTCACTGAAGCCCCGGACCATCTTACCACCGAGAATAGTAGATTTCTCCGATCAGCAGCTGATGGAGATGTTCCCGGAGCTGCGGGAAGTTTTGGACGCCCAAGGCTGGACAGAGTTTGTCTCTGCACATACTATGTATTCCCCACAGCTTGTGCAAGAGTTTTACCACAACCTGCAAGTCGTGGATGATAAGGTCTATTCAGTAGTTCAAGGTGTCGTCGTCAGCCTCGACTTCAAGCTACTCCACAAGGCGCTGCACATCTCTCGGCATGGTGCTGCCTTCAATCCTGAGGATTTTGACTTCAAAGCAGCTTATGCCGTGGTCACCGGCCACCCAGTTCCTGAGGTTCTCCCAAAATCCCTCAATGCCAACACTTTTCCTCCTCTTCATCGGTTGCTCCATCACCTTCTTACCACCATAATTCAACCACGAGGAGGCGCCAGGGAACATGTCAGTCGACTTCACCTATTTCTTCTCCATGGCCTCATCACACGTCAACCAATCTGCCTTCCCAAGCTCATGCAGAACACTTTCAAAACCCTCTTGCATTATCCCCTGAATTCTCTTCCTTATGCTGCCCACATAACTGCCATTTTGGAAGCAGCAGCTATACCCATTCCTCACGCTCCGCGCGTTGTCATTCCTAAACGGCACGTATATTCGTTCGATTACGTGACCACATTTTTGGGCTATAAGAAGATAGGAGATCAAGTCCAGCGCACCCTACCATCCAAGGGTAAATCCACAGCACCATTGTCTCCCTCTTCTCCACCACAGACACCAATTCATGTTAGCCCTGCTGCAACCCCTCCACCTGTGGTGCTTCCCACTCACACTCCCACTTTTACCACCACTGCTACCCATCCTCCACCTTCACTCGCTATTGTGCCATGGCTACCAGGCACTGCAGCCACTCATATTCCATCTACGTCTGTTCCACCTACGTCTACTTCTGCTCCACCACCTCCTTCCACCTCCAACACTGAGTCTCACGGAGTGCTTCTCCAGATAGCATCTCAGCTGACCTCCCTCTCAACTCAATTCCAATCCTTTCAAGAAAGTATGAATGCTGCAACCGGGCGCTTGGAGCTGAAAGTCCAAAGACTAGAGCAGCAGATGGAGACCAGGTTCATCAAGCAACAGGAACACTCAGAACATGCTAGTTCTCGGTTTAACAGACTGGTTGCCACATTAGCTGAAGTGTCAGCAGAGATGGGGACACACATTGCGTTCACCAACCAGCAGATTAAACAGAATCACCATGCTACTATCTCAGAGATCCAGAAGCTTAGGCTTTCTTATGCCCACATAGTTGACAAGCTGGATCGGATGGCAGAGAATGTGAAGCCCGAGACTTCTTCGTCCTCCTCAGAGTGAATGTCTGGATACTCCTCTTTTTGCTGTTGACAAAGGGGGAGAGAGAGTCTTTGTGTGTCATTGTGTGTCTAGGTGTCCTTGCCTTTGTTTTTGAGTCATTCATGTAACTCATGTTATGATACTTTTGAAAGGCATATCAAATGAATTTTTTGGCTGAAATCTGTGATAATGATACATGTTCTGATAGTTTCTGAATGGCATATCAAATGCATTTTCTGGTTGAAATAATCTCCTGATGATCACAATGACTCATGGTTGTCATCATCAAAAAGGGGGAGAATGTTGTGCATCCCTTTAGTTTTGATGATGACAAAGGATATGTTTAATTGCTCCTTCAATATAAAGTAATGGACTCATGATAATTTGATGATGACAAAAGATGTGGTTAACTAATTCAATGCAAATCTGATAGTTCAAGTAATTTCAGGTATACTGAAGTTCTAATGAAGTCAACAAATCAGAGGAAGTTGTCAAGGTTTCTTGTCGACCAGAGTGGTAGTCATTGTCGACCAACGAACCCAACCAAACACAGTTCAAGCTACGTTTCCTCTGTACGCGCTCTGGTTGTCGACCAGAGCCCTGCCCGTTGTCGACCACGAAGCAATACAAGCAAATCCAACTCTGTACAGACTTTCCTCTGTACAGACTTTCCTCTGTACAGACTTCGTTGGTCAACCAAAGGCCTGTCCGCTGTCGACCACGAGGCAATACAAGCGAATCCAACTCTGTACAGACTTTCCTCTGTATAGACTTTCCTCTGTACAGACTTCGGTGGTCGACCAGTTACTTTTCCGCTGTACAGACTTCAGTGGTCAACCAAAGGTCTGCTCGTTGTCGACCACGGAACAGACAGAGCATCAGACTGAAGGACCAGCCGTCTGGACATTGTTCTTTGTCGACCAGCGACAAGCTCATGGTCGACCATAGGCAAAGCAGCGTCCAGAACCGAACTCTAACCGAATTCAGTTTCTGTTGAGAAAAACCTGCAGGTTGTTGCTGCAGGTTGTTGGGCTATTCAGAGGATAAGATTCCGCACGGGATTCAAGGAGAGAATCGTGCTAAGAACCGGTCAAACCTCTTCTAGATTTTACTTAATCTTCTCCCTGTTTTTTAGCGGGTAATCGAACAGGTTTGCACTTGCGCGGGAAACAGCTCCGAGCTTGATAAGAACTGGTGCAACAAGGAGAAGAGAAAACAGAGAACTGAATATGGAAAAACAGAGAAGAAGCTAAGGAAGATCAGGATCAGAAGTTTCTCTAATCAGAAAAGGAAGAGTGGCTCTCCTACAATCAAAAAGCTGCAGAAGACAGAAGTGCTCTTCGGTGCTGCAGAAAGAAGACCTGGCTCAAGGCGTTGCAAGTTCCAGCAGCAAGGCAGCAGAAGGCATCCTGCTGGAAGTCCTACAGGGAGTCTTGCCTTGTTCTCTATGTGATTGAGTCCCAAGCTGAACTCCTTAATTACTCTGCTTCAAACGTTTATGTTCAGCTCTGTTACAAGTTTTTCTACTCATCTTTACAACTAGTGTCAAGCTGTGTGGCAGCGGGTACAAGCTGTGTGTCAGCAGGAAGAAGCTGTGTATCAGCGGTGTATTGATTGAGATCAGGATTTCTCATTAGTGAAGCCTTGCTCAAGTTGAGCAAGGGGTGGATGTAAGTCTCAGGAAGAGACTGAACCACCTAAAAATCCTATCTTGTGGTTTTGCTTGTGGTGTGTGCTCTTCCTATTGTTTGCTATCGCTATAGTTATCAGTTTTATCTTTGCAATCCATCGTTTGCTTAAGGTCTAGTTGATCCTTGGTTTATTAATTGAAAAAAGGGGCTAGATCTATTCACCCCCCCTCTAGATCTATTCAGTCCGTACTCAACACAATCCATTCCAAGGGTGGGCTAGTCCTTCCCCTTCGGCGTTAACCAGTTTGTAAGCGTTGCCAGGATAAACTTATTTTATTATGTAGGGTCCTTCCCAATTTGGTTGGAGTTTTGAACGAGGTCCACCTGGTTTTACAAAGATTCTTTTGATTACCATTTCTCCGACTTTAAATTTTCTCTCAATCACTTTCTTTTGATAAAAACGTGAAAGCATGTTTTGATAAATGCGCGCATGCTCGGCAGCGGCCAGACGTTTCTCATCCAAAAGTTCCAACTGAGTAAGAAGAGATTCACGGCGTTCATCGATAGTGAGCTTCTTGTCCAGTTGTACTCTAAGAGAAGGAATAAGAATCTCACAAGGAACTACCGCCTCCATTCCATAAGTGAAGGTGAAAGGGGTTTGCCTAGTAGGAGTTCGAATGGAAGTGCGGTAGGCCCAAAGAGCTTCAACCAGCTTTTCTGGCCAATCTGCGAATCTATTAGCCTCACATGTTTTTTGATGATCTTAATTAGCGTTTTATTTGTCTCCTCTGCTTGGCCATTGCCCTGCGGATAATAAGGAGATGAATGATGCAATGCAATGTTATACCTATTGTAGAGGTCCTGAAGCTCTTGAGAGATGAACTGCGGCCCATTGTCAGTGACGATGGTACTTGGGATGCCGAACCTTGCAACGATGTTCTTCATTATAAATTTGTAAACAGTTGACGCTATAATTTTCACATATGCTTCCGCTTCCGTCCACTTGGTGAAGTACTCTGTGGTCGTGAGTATAAATGATTTCAGTTTTATGAGGAGGTTTGAATCACCAAGAGGTCCGATAATATCGAAAGCTCACATAGAAAAAGGCCATGGGGAGAACATAGGATGGAGTAAAGAAGCAGGAGAATGAATTTTGTCGGCATGCAGTTGGCACTTGACACACCTTCGAACATAGATAGAACAGTCTTCTTCTAGAGTGGGCCAATAGAAGCCTAATCTAAGAATTTTCTTAGCTAGCATCTGGCTATTGACATGACCCCCACACACTCCTGAATGTGCTTCTTCCACGACCTTCCAAGACTCATCATCGTCGAGGCATCTGAGCAAGACTCCAGTGAGACCTCTTCTATAGAGCACACCTCCAACCAGAGTGTATCTCTGAGCAACTCTTCTGATGGCTTTCTTCTCTTCAGTCGTGGCCTCCTCAGGATAAGATTGATCCCGACAATACTTGGCAATTTCATAATAACACGGCTTTTCTTCATCATCAAACTCTTCCTCTAGATCTAATAACATAATCTCCTTGTTCTCAATGATTCCTCCTTCCTTAACCTTCTTGAGCACCTCCTCCTTAATACTAAGGAATGCCAGATCTTTAATATCGGGAGTGAGACGCCTTTGAACAATGATTGAATGGAAGTCCCTTTCGAGAAGGAAAACCAAAGAGGAAGCAAGAGAAGCGAGAGCATCAGCTTGAATGTTCTGGTCTCGAGGGACATGAGCGAAGATTAGTTTAGTAAAAAGCTTGGCATAAGCAGAAGCCAGTTCCTGATAGGGTTTAAGTTTAGGATCAAGTGTGCGGCATTTGGTGAGCACTTGGCGAAGAAAAAGCTGACTATCACCTGCAATCCGCAATTGGGTAACACCGAATTGATGAGCGGCCTGCAGCCCTGCCAGAAGAGCCTAATATTCGGCTATGTTATTCGTAACTGGAAATGCGAGCTGAGAGGCAAGTGGAATAGTGATACCCTCAGGTGATAGGAGAACAATGCTAATCTCTTTTCCTTGTGAATTCCGAGCTCCATCAAAATGTAATGTCCACATCGAGTCGGGCTGATTGACTGACATTCGTTCATCATCTGGAAATTCCAAGCGAACATGGTCAAATCTAGGGAGAGGGTGATGAGTAAGATGTTCCGCTATGGCATAGCCTTTAATTACTTTTTGTCGAATGTAGATGATATCGAACTGATAAAGAAAGCTTTGCCATCGTGCCAATCAGTCAGTGAGAAGGGATTTTTCACGGAGAAACTTGATAGGATTCATGTGAGCAATAAGATGAACCTCATCAGCTAGGAAATAATGCTTCAATTTATGCACTTCCTAGACTAAAGCAGCACAAGTATTCTCTATGGCTGAGCACTTCTGCTCACAGGGGTTGAGAAGCTTAGACAAGTAGTAGGCTGCCCTCTCTTTTCCTTCTTCATCAACTTGCGCAAGGACATCACCTACAAAGTCATCTAGGACAGAAACATAAAGAACAAGTGGTTTGCCTGGAACGGGCGGCCTCAGGACAGGAGGGTTGGCCAAATAATCCTTCAGTCCATCAAAGGCTGCCTGACGCTTGTCATCCCAACTAAATTTGACTCCCGATTTAGTAAGCTCGTAAAATGGCCTACACCTTTGTGAATGCTGGGAGACAAACCGGAGAATAAATTGTAACCTCCCAATCAATCCTCGAACTTCCTTCAAATTCTTGGGAGAAGGCATATCCCTTATTACCCTAGCCTTATTGGGATCAATCTCAATACCCCTCTTGCTGACTATGAAACCAAGTAATTTTCCTGACGAAACACCAAACACAGACTTCTTGGGGTTCATCTTTAACTAATATTCCCTAGCTCTTTGCAATACTTTAGCTAGAACCTCAGGATGCTCAATCCTTATTCTTGATTTCACTACCAGGTCATCCACATACACCTCTATAAAAATATGGATCACGTCATAAAAAATAGCCATCATGGCCCTTTGGTAAGTGGCTCCGACGTTCTTGAGCCCAAACGGCATGACCACATAACAGTAAGTTCCCCAAGGTGTAGTGAATGGGGTCTTTTTCTGATCCTCTTCATCCAAGCAAATCTGATTGTAACCAGAGAAGCCATCCCTAAAAGAGAGGGTCTCCTATCCTACCGTATTATCAATTAGCACATCTATGTGAGGGAGGGGGAAATCATCTTTAGGACATGCGCGGTTAAGGTCCCAAAAGTCTATGAAAATTCTAACTCTTCCGTCCTTCTTCATGACCGGGACAATGTTTCCCACCCAATTGGGGTAGATGATGACTCTAATAAATCTAGCCTTATGAAGCTTATCGACCTCTTCCTTCATCTTTAATGCCATGTGAGGGTGGAAACGTCTTAACCGCTGTTTAACCAAAACGGATCCTGGCTTAAGTGTGAGACGGTAACTCCATGCAAAATCGTCCTTATATTCTTGAAGAACTTGAACGAGCGCCTCTTCTTCAGAGGGCGACAAATTTTTACTGATGAGGACAATCCTTGGGTTTTCCTCGGTACCCAGATTGATCTCTTTGGTGGTTCCTCTATTGAGGCTAATGGTTCGTTGAATCTCCTCATACCACTGGCAAAAGTATCAGCCTCGTCCTCATATTCTTCGTATTCTTCATCCCCTTCTTCAATAGGGTCTTCATCGTTCATAATCTCGTAAGCACCAAACCCTTCATCTATAGAGCACACGTCCTCACATTCTATCTCCGGCAGGAAGATCAGATCCTCTAAGAAACCAGGAAGCGCTAAACATGCCCAACATTTTCTAGCTAGATCTAGCAAGAACCTACGAGGAATCTGTCTACCCTTGGCTTTCTTACGATTAGCTACCCCAAGACTCCTATTAGAGGAGGAGGGAGAAGAACAAGATGACAAGCTAGATGAACTACCCTGATCTAGAGGAGGGAAAAGAGAAGAAGCGGAAGATGCAGTGGATACAGGAGAAGGCACAGGAGAAGCCTCCTCATTAGAGGAGAAAAGGAGGTCCGCTAACGAACCTTGAAAGAGCAGCCCTTGGATCGGGGCACACTCAGGAGTAAGATAGGAGGTCTCTTCAATAGAGATGGAAGATTGGAAAGTTTGAATTTTGGCATTTTTTTTTCATTTTCAAGAATAAAGCAATGGGAGGGAAGAATAGGAGGTGGTGTTGAAATTGAAAGAGTAGAGAAAGATTGGATAAGAGATTGCCCACGCGGGGGTGTAATGGAGAGTTGAGATAATTGCTCAAGGAGCAAAGGAGATATTGGGGAAGCTTGGAATAAATCTGGAGAGAGAATAATCAAGACCGCGGGTGGTCTAGAGATATCAGAGACAAGAAGTTTGGAGCACCAGAACGTAATGAGTGACGGGTGTACATAATTAAGAGAGAAATGGTCGGCCCACAGCCTGTCCAAGGTGAAGCCTTCTTCAAATGGCACATCTGGCTCTCCGGTATCAGTATAGTTACTCAGCATTTGCCTCTTATCTGTAATTATTGCCGACTTTTCTATCAGCTCATGAATGAGTGGCGGCCATTCTACATCAGTTGGCATAAATAGATGGCTTAAAACAATGGTAATGTCATTCATATCAAACCATCTATACCATTCACATTCCGGATCATCCATCTTTCTTCTCTTATCCGGCCTCAAGGACTCTAGAGCTTTATATGTGACCAGCGGGGCTACGTGGCGAGCAGACTGACGTGCATGTACATCTTGATGATCTAATATAGAAGTAACCATTGTGGTTTGCCCGTCGTGTTGAGTAGCCCCTTTCACAAAATGAGTGTATAAAGTCCATGTGAGTGCCTGTCTATCTGTCTTGAGGGTGGAGGTCATAACAGCCCATGGCTCTCCTTCATCTTTACCATATTTTTCTTTGCCCGAACCATTGTATCCTAGGCCACCTCGGGGAATAAGCTTGTGATGTTTAATGGGCTTTACTCTGCCCTGGAGGTTAATACCCAGGCCTATGTCGGATCGGTACCCCATTTTCATCAAAATATTCTGCCCCGGGATATTTATCATATTCTTCTTTTTCTTCCCCTTGGAGGGTAGGGGTGATATCAATGCCGATGTATGGTTGAGGTTGGAGGTCTTAGCAAATCCTACCGCAGATCGGCGAGATCTAACACTGATAACAAAGGTCTATTAGCCGGCCATATGGAAGGTACTGACGTTGCTGAGTGTATATCATCTGACGGCAAAATAGACATGCTTCTGACTTTGATGATGCGCCCTTTATGTGGGAACTTTATGCATTGATGATTTGTAGAGGGTACAACATCGAGTTCTTAAATGTATGGGCGACCCAAAATCCCGTTGAAGGTTGGATCCATATCCAGAATGTGAAAATCTGCTGTAATTGAGACCGGACCCAGCCCAACTTTTAAGGTAATCATGCCCAGCGGAGGTTTCTTTGTATTATCATAAGCAGTCACTGTGATAGTGGACGGTCGAATCTGACTATTCGGAATGTCACACATCTTTAGAGTGCTAGGAGGCAACACATTGATGGATGCTCCAGTATCCACTAAACATTGTTTAACTACCACTTTGTTAATGTCAACCGTGATGCACAAGGCATACTTTCTGGCTGGCTTTGGAGCTAATTCATGCTCATGAAAAATAATGGCCGGTTGCTCACTTGCTGGTGTTAAAACCGATGTAATCTGTTAAGCTGGAATGTCCTCATTAACCATCACCTTCTTTAGCTACTCTTTCAAAGCCTGCTGGTGAATAGTGGATCTCTTTATCAGTTCCAAAATAGAAATCCTTGCCGAGGTCTTGTCTAAGTGCTTTAACATGTCATATTGAGTGCCCGATATGAGTTCTTGCTCTGGCTCTTGTTCCTCTCGCCGCTGTGTGGGCTCTGGCTCCCTTTGTTGAAATACACGATGGAATATCCATCTACTACGGAGCACCATGGTTTGTGACGATCGCGCCTCTGTCGTGTTGTGGTTAGGCGGAGGATTGATGGATGAGGAAGATGGGATGTTGGGGTTAACAGTTGTTAGAGGAGTGACCAAAGAAGGAACCCTTATGAGGGGCCTGGTGTGGACACCAGAGCACGCGAGAGGCACGAGCCGGCGAGCCACCAGTACCTGTGGACGCACTAAAATTCGAAGGGGAATCTGTTCGTTTGTTGATCAGGGTTAATTCTTCTATTTAGTGCGAGGGCGTGCCAGTCACAAAGTGATGATTTATTCGGGCTTCGTGGAAGCCCATGGTGCGCGCGATCTGACTAATCAGACAATTGTGTGGTTCGTGTCGGAACCGAAACCCGCCGCGCCATAAAGGTCACGACGTAATTTACATCCCTCATACGGGGGAACACCCTTGATTGATTACCGGGAATAAGGGCCCTACGGCTTAGAGAGAATACTAATCATGCAGGAGGATAGTGAAAGATGAACTATGCTAGAAACCCATATTGGGACGTGAATGTTCAGACTATGTCGGCCACTCATGGGCCACTTCATGTTCGGACGAAGCTCCGTGTTTGTATTATAAAAGATGATAACAAAAACCGCGCACATGTCTGCAACGAACAAGGCAAGTTTAATGAGAATACGGGATTGGATCCCAGTAGAGACGGGTCAAGTTGATAGACTGTTGGTCGGAGATGATTTCGGACTATGGCCATGTCAGAAATTCCATAAACCACGTCCGATACCATAAGGCGTCGTCGATTTTCTCTTTGCACCCAGTCCGAGGGAGTGAATTATTAAGTGCATAGCCCGAGCTCACTAACGTGCGCCCTCGCAGGGTCAAGGGGGCAGCGCCCCCGGAACAAAAATTTTAATCGAAGCACGGGTAATAAAGTTCCTTTCATTTTTTTATTTGGTATTGATCTTTGCATTTTTGTTTGAACCTTTCTCCCTTTTATTATTATTATTTACCTCCCCCTCTCTATATAAAAGAGGCGCGTCGGTTAAATGGATATGAAGGAAGAGAGGAGGGGCGCGCCGGTTAGATGGATATGAAGGAAGAGAGGAGGGGCGCGCCGGTTAGATGGACACTAGGGGCGCGCCGGTTTAACACGATGCAACGGAGGCGCGCCGGCTATGGAGGTGTAAAGGGGGCGCGCCGGGTTAAGTTAATGCCAAGGAGGGAGAGGGGGCGCGCCGGAATAGCCTAAGAAGAGGGGGGCGCGCCAGTTTGAGCTCCGGAATTTCGAAGTGGATTTGAGTGTGGAGCTAATCCGGCGCGGGGGGGTAGCGCGCCGATTTGAGCTCCGAAATTCCGAAGTGGATTTGAGTGTGGAGCTAATCCGGCGCGGGGGGGTAGCGCGCCGGATTAGCCCGCATCGGATTAACGTGAGATGCAAGGGAAAGGGTGCGCGCCGGTTTAACCCATATGAAAGGGGAAAAGGGGCGCGCCGGTTTAACCCATATGAAGGGGAAAAAGGGCGCGCCGGTTTAGCCCAAGATGAAGGGGGCGCGCCGGTTTAACCCAAGATGAAGGTCGCGCCGGTTTAGATGAAGGCCACGCCGGTTTAACCCAAAATGCAAGGAATGAAGAGGAAAGGGGCGCGCCGGTCTTAGTGGTGCCGTTTTAAGCGCATATCGCACCGGTTTAAGTACCGAACGGATTCTTTTCAAAGTTGAGGCCGTTTATATGAATGTTGGCATTCCCGACATGTTCCGATTGCGATGTATGGCCTCCGTAATATTCTGTTCATAGCCTCCGGGACTCGGTCCCAGACGTTGCGTGACTTTTGGTGCGTGCCGAGACTGTGCCAGAGTTCCCAACTTTTCTCTGATTCATCTCTCGGCATGGCCGGTCGGAGCCTTGTAGCTGTATCTTCTGCTTAGGGGGCTTCCTTAGCGGGTAGCGGACCACCAAGCGAGTTCTCGTCCTGATCGGGCGAGGCATGAGGTTTATTCGGCAGTTCTATCTTTGACTCGCGCTCTAATGTGTAGACGCGAATGTCGCCATGATCATCATCGTCATTTTTTGGCATCCACAAATGCCCCCCACTCACGGGCGGCGCAAGCGAGGGATGAGTGCACGGGGCCCGCGAGTGTAGAGTTCTTCAACATGACGTATGTTCTTCCGAGCCAGTGGGATGCTAGTCCGGTGCAAATTCACCGGAAAGCGCTCACTCCTTCAGCGAAGGGATGAGGGGATCGCTTCACCGCATGTGCACGCGGACTGAGATGTCAGAGTGGGGGTTTAGTCATCGGCATGGGGTGAATACCGAAGCGGGAACGAAGGGTCTACGTGTCGTCTCGGGCAAAAGGCCCCAAACAACTTAGATGAGGCCAACCCCAAAGAGGGAGTTGTTGACTCGTGCTGGGTTTAGGAAAGTTGTTCATTCACCGACTCGGACGGAGGGTCCGAGCCGAGTAATGGGATGCACTTTTGTTTATGGAATGGGATGGATGGTCTGAGCCAGGCAAGGAGGGGTTTCTTTATGTTCATGGACTTGGACGGAAGGTCCGAGCCAAGCAAAGGCGGTTCTTTTTTATTCATCGACTTGAACGGAAGGTCCAAGCCGAGCAAGGAGGCCCTTTTTGTTCATCGACTTGGACGGAAGGTCCGAGCCAAGCAAGAAGGTTCTTCTTTTCTCTTTTTTTTTGTTCATTGACTTGGACGGAAGGTCCGAGCCAAACAAGGAGGTTCTTTTTGTTCATCGACTTGGACGGAAGGTCCGAGCGAAGCAAGAAGGCTCTTTTTTTTGTTCATCGACTTGGACGAAAGGTCCGAGCCAAGCAAGGAGGTTCTTTTTGTTCATCGACTTGGACGGAAGGTCCGATCCAAGCAAAGGCGTTCTTTTTGTTCATCGACTTAGACGGAAGGTCCAAGCCAAGGGTTTATTCGTCTGTGGGACTGGAGTTGTAATATTGAGGTGGTTTATTCATTGACACGGGGTTAGTGCCAAAGCAAGGGTATTTTTATTCATGGCACCAGACGGAAGGTCCAGGCCACTGGTTCGTTCATCGATGCCGACAGGGAGTCGGAGACCGACATGGTTCATTCATCGACACGTGGTTGGTGCCAAAGCAAGGGTCTTTTCGTTCATGGAACCCGACGAAAGGTCTGGGCCACTGGTTTATTCGTCAATGCCGACAGGAAGTCGGAGACCGACATGGTTCATTCATTGACATGGGATTGGTGCCAAAGCAAGGGTTTTTTTGTTCATGGAACCAGACGAAAGGTCTGGGCCACTGGTTTATTCGTCGATGTTGTCAGGATGTCGGAGACGGACGTGGTTCATTCATTGACACGGGGTTGGTGCCAAAGCAAGGGTCTTTTCGTTCATGGAACCAGACGAAAGGTCTGGGCCACTGGTTTATTCGTCGATGTCGACAGGGTGTCGGAGACCGACGTGGTTTATTCATTGACACGGGATTAGTATCAAAGCAAGGAACAAGGGTTTATTCCCCAACCCTGGATGGAAGGTTCAGGTGGGGTGTTCTTCGTCAGTGTCGACAGGATGTCAATAGCTGACATGGTTGATTAGTCTATTGAAATATTCGTTGGTACGGGCTGGTGCCAACGCAAGGAGAAAAGGTTGATTCCCCGATCTCGAACGAAAGGTTCGGGTGGGGTGTTATTCGTTAGTGCCGACAGGATGTTAGAGGCTGACGTGGTTGATTTGTCTATTGAAATATTCTTGGAGATAAGAGTGAGTGTTAATAAATGGAGACCGATTCCTCCCCCCTTTTTCCTCTCTTTTTTCTTCTTTTTTTTTCTTTTTTTTGTTTTCCCTTTTTTTCTATATTATACTTTTTTTTATTTCTTATTTTTTCTCTCTCTCTCTCTTTTTTGACATGCTAGATAAATAGTGCCCAATCCATCTGGACAATAGTAATGCAAATTCGCCCGGGGCAGGGCGGAGAAAAGCATTATTCCTCGAATGGGAGAATCAGAGCATGGTACAACCTCAGATGCCTACCATTGAGGGGCGGAAACTGAACCTCCCCCCGATGGTCGACGATCACATACGCTCCGCCCTCGTAGACTTTCTGGATCACATAGGGTCCAAGCCAATTCTCATTAAGCTTGCCCTTGGGGTTGGAAGCCATGACTTCTCTTTTCTTCACCATAACGAGGTCACCCTTCTTGAATTCGCGTTCCTTGACAAGCTTGTCGAAGGCGTGAGCTATCTGGGCCTGATAGACTTGGATGTTCTGTTGGGCTTGGAGCTGTTTCCCCTCCAAGTTGGAGAGTTCTTCTAGCCTTCGCTCGACATTTATCTGCTCCTCCCGGACCAACCTGTGTTGGATTGCGACTCGGAGAGAGGGTATTTCCAGCTCGATAGGGACAATCGCCTCTAAGCCATATACCAGGGAAAAGGGTGAACAACCCGTTGGAGTTTTGTACACAGTTCGATACGCCCACAGGGCCTCGTACATTTTCTCTTCCCAGTCTCTCTTGTTAGAACTAACAATATTGGACAGGAGAGTGCAAAGAGTCTTGTTGAAAGCTTCAGCCAAGCCATTGGCCTGTGGATTGTAGGGGGTGGACATCCTCCAGTCGATCTTGTACTTTTCTGCAAGCCGGTAGACCTTCTGGTTGCGGAAGTGACTTCCATTGTCTGAGATAATTCGGTTCGGAGTGCCAAACCGGAATATGATGTTGCGGTGGACAAATCTGGTGACGATCTCCCCAGTCACTTCTTTCAAAGCAACAGCCTCCGCCCAACGGGAGAAGTAATCAGTTGCGGCCAAGATGTACTTGCACCCAGCTGATGACGCGGGTAGTGGACCCACAACGTATGTTCCCCATTGGGCAAAGGGCGAGCTGGGCAGTGTTGGATGCAGGGGCACGGGCGGTCTCCTGGGCACCGTCGCATGCTCCTAGCATTTTTGACAAGACTTGGCATACTTGCAGCAGTCGTCGAACATTGTCAGCCAATAGTAGCCGAGCTTCTTTATTTCAATCTTCATTTTCGGTCCTGCCTGATGTGCACCAGCTGTTCCAGCGTGAACCTCCTTCATGACCTTCCAAGCTTCTTCAGTGGATAAACATCGGAGGAGCACCTTCCGTTTGGCGTCTGTCATAATTCGGAATAGGATCCCGTTCCGGACCTCATAAGAGTCCTTTGTTCTGATTAACTTGATCTTCTCTTCCCTTTGCCTGGGCAGCTGTTGATATTTAAACCACTGCAAAAGGGGGTCTCTCCAGTCGGGCGGGCTAATGGCTTTCGCTGTGATGACCTCAAGTTCTTCTTCTTCTGGCCCTCCAATCATGCTAGGCACTTGGCGCTGATTCACCACCCGGATGCTGAGGGATCCATCTGGCGGGACTACTAATGAACTTGCCAGTTTCGCCAGTGCATCGGCTTGTGCATTTTCCCCCCTGGCAACATGGCCTATCTCAATGAGTTAAAACTGCTGCATGAGCCATTTCACCTTAGCATGGTAAGGGAGTAACTCTGGTTTTCGGACGTCAAACTGTCCCTGGACCTGCTTGACGACCAGCAATGAATCGCCAAACACATGTAATATTTTAATCTCCATCTGTAAAGCTACTTGGAGACCAATGATCAGAGCTTCATATTCTGCCTCATTATTTGTGCAGGGCTTGTTAATGGAGCAGGATGTGTGCAATACTTCTCCCTCAAGCGATTTAAGGATGATGCCGGCCCCGGCCCGTACTTTTGCGTGACCTGACGGGGTTGTTTCTGTTCTTGAAGCTCCGTCAAAGTGCAGCTACCAGGCGATCTGTCGGGCTTGGTCCACTTCCAGTGTTTCATCTTCAGGCAACTCTATGGCCAGTGGGGAATTTTCAGGCACAGGGTGTGCTGCAAAGAAATCGGCCATGGCATGACCCTTAACGGCCTTCTGCGGCACATAGGTGATGTCGAATTCCATTAATAGTACTGCCCACTTGCCGAGACGCCCCTTCAGAACTGGCTGGGAGAGAATATGCTTGACTTGGTCGGCCTTAGAAATCAGGCTCACTTCATGCGAGAGCATGTAATGCCTCAGCTTCTTGACTGCGAAGACCAAGGCGAGACAAACCTTCTCAATCGGGGTGTATTTTGCTTCTGCCCCCATTAGTCTTTGGCTAAGGTAATAAAGAGCTTGCTCCTTCCCCTCATCATTGTTCTGGGCGAGCATTGCCCCCAGTGAACATTCGGTGGCAGCTATATACAGAATAAGCGGCCTCCCCTTGACAGGTGCCCCCAGCACAGGTGGGGTCTTTAAGTAATCCTTCAGCCGATCAAAGGCCTTCTGACATTCATGGTTCCTGTTGAAAGGTGCATTCTTCATCATTAATTTGTGGAATGGTTGACAGCGCCCCGACAAATTGGAGATAAATCTTCGGATGTAGGCTAGCCGACCTTGCAGGGACCTTAACTCTCCTAAATTTTCCGGAGGAGGTAGCTCCTGAATGGCTTTTATTTTAAAGGGGTCGATCTCGATCCCCCTATATCGGACAATGAAGCCGAGAAACTTTCCACTGGAGACGCCGAAGGCACACTTCATTGGGTTCATTTTCAGCTCGTACTGCCGGAGTCTCTCGAAGATGACTCTAAGGTCATTCAGGTGATCCCCCATTTTCTTTGTCTTGACGACCAGATCATCGACGTAGCATTCGACTTTGCTATATAGCAGTTCGTTGAATATCTTGGTCATCGCCCGCTGGTAAGTGGCGCCAGCGTTCTTGAGGCCGAAGGGCATCCTTTTGTAGTGGAATATCCCTTTAGGTGACCGGAAGGCCATATGAATTCGGTCATGTTCAGCTATCCATATCTGATTATAGCCGGATGATCCATCCATGAAAGATAAAGCCTCCTGGCCGGTAGTTGCATCAATCATCACTTCAGTGACGGGCACCGGAAAGTCATCTTTGGGGCAAGCTTTATTCAGGTCGCGGAAGTCCACGCAGATCCTGATCTGTCCATTCTTCTTCTTCACCGGTACAATGTTGGCCAACCAAGTAGTGTATTGATTTTCAGCTACAAAATCGACATCTATGAGCTTGTCGACTTCTTTGCAAATCTGTTTTATCAGCTCCGGACTCATACGCCTAGGGGGCTGCTTCATCGGCTCCACCGTAGAATCAATAGCCAGAATATGTTGAGTCACGCCGGGGCTCAGACCGGGCATCTCTTTGTAGTTCCAGGTGAAACCGGAGTGATGCAGACCCTTACTCGATAGGGTCGAGTTTCTCCCACCCAGGAAGAATTGGTGCGGACACCAGAGCACGCGAGAGGCACGAGCCGGCGAGCCACCAGTACCGCACGCGGAGCACGACTCGAGCCACCTCAGCGTCCATCTGGCTTGGGGACAGCATGGAGACTCCCCCTTGAGTCCCGGCATTTATCATATCTATTTAGACTTTATTTATGTGTAATGTGTGTTCATTTCATTTTAGTCGGTTTGTAATTTTACTTATAAGAGGGGTTTATTTGCAAAGTGGGACCCCCGGGCCCCCCCAGACCCCTTCCATTGAACCACCTCAGCCCTAGGGCCCCATGTGGGGTTAGTCAACAATTCAAATGGAGGCATCTAGAAGGTTGAATGGTAAAAGACACATGGGAGACAATTGGACTTCAAAGTCCAAGGTAGGTTACCTACCATGTCAAGCATGCTCCCTCATGGTCAATGGTGCCCCCCCCCCTTAATTTTTTATTTGTTTTTTTTGTGTGATTCACATTCAATCCAAGCCATCCATCTCCCATCCCTAGATCCAACGGTGGCAAATGGATTTGATATGTAACCTATAAAACCTTGTAATTTCCCATTTTGGAAGAATTAATGCCATTTGAATCTGAAAATTGTTGGAGCAGCTTTGGGCGCCCCCTTCCTCTCTCCTCCCTCTCCCCCTTGCAGCTGAGACGGTTGCTATTCTGAGGTGTGATGCCTCCCCTATCAGTTCCGGTCCCCGCCGCCGCCGCCACGATGAGCCATCGCACCGCCATCGAGTTCGTCGGAGTTCTATTTTCAGCCAACCACTACAACTTCCACGAAATTTTGCTATCAGCCACGAGCTCCTTTTGATCTGGGATTTTGAGGAGGTGTTCCAGAGGCTTTCCCCATGCTCCACAAAAACCGGTTGGCCTTCTAGTTCAAGTTTTCTAATTTTCCATTTTCGCCCACTTTCAATTTAAGTTCTGCCAGTTTTCAGATCTGATTTCCACCTTTCCTGAGATTCCAGTCTTCGACCACCCTTTTGAATTTTTCTAGACCTCCCAATTTTACTGGGAGTTCTACCCATCAATCCCACCACCCATGAGTTTTCTTGATTTTTGATCAGTCTTCCATCCATTTTTTAAAAATCATTTTCAGAGTCATCTACAGTGCTATCAACCAGTTCCCAGATCCGACCACCCTCCAGTGTTAAAATCATAACAATTCGTCGACTCATCCAATCCTTCCAAAAAAAATATTGCCATTTTCCTTGTTCAATTTCCTACAACTTTGATGACGAGTCCAGGAGCTGAATCGGATGTCTTCCTGGCGGTCAATGGTAGTTCTCAGACAACTCACCTGCAGATCTAAGAGTTCAGGTACTGTTCAACAGAAGCTTCAAAATTAAAAAAGGTCTAGATCCACGTAGATCCATGTCCTCTCTCTGGGCCTAGATTGAAGTATTTAAAGAGAGATTTCCAACGATAGCTCATGTGCCCCGATCCGACATCGGGATTGATCGCAGCGGCCGTTCTCGCAGGAGCGCGTGCCGAAAAACAGAACCTGAAATCCGTGGGCAGCTAGTTCAAGAATTGGAGATCGGGGACGATTGACCACCAATCGGTGTTTCCGGCTGACCGCCGTCCGAGGAGGCGCGCCACCAGGGCTCTCCATTACATTGGGCCCCACCCCAGCAGGCCGGGAGGACAGCGTCATCCATGGGCCCCACGGACCCGTAGAATCCGCCGTCCGGACAGCACGAAAATGCGGAGTTCGGCACCGCCGGGCGACATCAAGATGCTGCCAGTCAACCCACTTCGCGTGATTCCCGGGCCCCGCATGTGACCTTTTACCTCCCTGCGTGGAGTGGGTCAAATTATTGTACACTGCTATGATAATTGTTAACCGGGAGTCCACAATTGGCCGGGGTCGTCTTCCCCACGCCGGGTGCGTGGAGGTAACGGTCTCACCCTCTTGGCATTTACTTGCTTAGCTAGTATATGGTCATATGCCGCTGCGAGAGTGTAGGTTCCTAGCCCATGTGTCCATGTCACCACTGTGAGTGCGAGAGTGACCCGTCGCGCGACTCGATCCGAGTCCGGAAGTTGAGTCAGACTACCTTGAACTCTACCGGTTCCTTAACCGCGCACGATCCACACTTTCCCTCGCATGGGATGACGAGTGAGTTTGCACTTCTGTTAGCGACGTGTAGCCTATAGGAGCTCTTAGTGTCGAGCCGAGGTCGCTCTAGTAGTTGTGTCGTTGCTGGTCGAGTCGTGTCCGTCTCATATAGCGTCGTCTCCTCAGTCCGTCCCGCATCAGTTTGGTATCAGAGCGAGTCGAGTCTAGGGTAGTCATTGCATAAGTCTTGCATAGTCTAAGTCAAGTCTAGGATCATCATTATTTTCAAAACGAAAAAAAAAGAGTGTTTTAAAATTACATTTCATCCCGATAATTCGGTATATTAAAAGGTGTTGTCTGAACGTTAGGCTATGCCTATCGGAAAGGCTGCACACTTGTGCGAGTGATCTTAGGATCGATTAACTCCGCCAAGTACCGTCTATTGGTGTCTAGGTGTAGTCGAGTCTCATTCCAACTTTGCATTGTCTAGTGTTTGTCTCCACGTGTCGGCATGTCTACCATGTAATTCCGTCAAATTAACATGGAATCCCCATCACCCGGGCAATATAGCCGTTGGTCCACCCATGGGCTTGGCAACCACCCCCTCCACTTCCGTATGCCCGAAGCCTCGGATTTTTATGGCTCCAATGGTCCGGGGGACTACCTCAAGTGGGAGGCCACCATGGACACATACTTTGATTGTTATACCATGTCCGAAGCCGGGCAATTCTATTTTGCCAAGGAGAGGCTTCTACACGAGGCCGCCGAAAAGTGGGACCACATTGAGCGCTTGAGAGAGGTTAGGAGGCAATGGCCCATCGAATCATGGTGGGACATGAAGAGAGAGCTTAGGAAGGTCTACCTACCCGGTCCAATCACCTCCAACCGACTCAACACAATCACCTCCAACCAAGCGGGTCATAGTCGGAGGCAAGGAGCCCCACCCATAGTGGAGCCTAGACACAAGGCTAGGCCAGTTGATTACGGGCGAGTCCATCATATTACTCATACTCTAAACCCCACCATTGTCGAACTCTTCCAAATCATTTTGGATAGAGTGGATAGGAAGTGTGATTATATTGAGTCCCTGATTTCCCCTTGCCTACTACCTAGACAGGATGGAACCAAGCACGAGCCTAAGGAGGTAGCAACCGGTAGCCCCAACCCGATGCCATTTAAGGTGTCATCCCAAGGTCCTCTCCCCATCATAATGGATCCTCTTCCCCCATCCACGAGAGCTCCCATGATACCACTCTCTACTTCCGAACTCTATTCGGAACCATCTCATTTGGAGCCACCCAAGCCCGAGCCACCCGTATTCCTAACGGGTACACTTTACATAGCCGAGCCACTACTTAGTTGGCTCAAGGATGGCTTGGTCCCACTTCCCTTCCCATCTATGGACCCTATCCTACCTCTAGTGCCAATCAATTCATTTCACACCACTTTTCGGTCTAGTCACTATGTGGATATATTGGATGACCTTCTTAAAGGGTTAGACCGGCAATTGACATTTACGCACTTGTTGGCTCCAGGCTTCGACCGACTCACATGTAGTAGTTTCACTCATCCAGCTTTAGGGTCCATCACCTCCGTGTGCACCGTGGGCCATGTTACCACGGAGGTTCTTCTACTCCTCCCTATGCTGGCCGAGCCCGACTTCATTCCCATTTGCCCAAGGGAGGAATCTTACATTCTACCTATGACTGTCGTCCCACCTCTCACAATGAATGAAGGTGATCATTTACACCTCCAAGATTTCCAAATGTGGGACAGTGATTTGTGGAAGCCTAGTCCGAGGGGTCATACCTTCTTTGATCCCTTCGACCCATTCTCTTGTGGATCACGTGACCCACCATATTTACTCCACCTTTTTGAGAGAGTCCGCCATCATACCCCCACCATCTCATCTCCCTTCATGGATGAAGGAGATCAACCACACCTTCTAGACTTCCACACATGAGATCTTGAGATGAGGGAATCTATATCGAGGGGTCACACATTCTTTGATCCCTTCGATCCCTTTCTTAATGGGCCCCTTGGTCCACAATCTCCATTCCACTTCTTTAGGGGAGGTCACCATTATACCCCTTCCCCATGGGCCGGGCCATCGGCACCCACCAAGTCCGTTCACGGGCGAGAGACACCCGACCCTCCTGTCCCACCCAAACCTCCCAAATCCAAAGGACCGTCTTATGGTTGTACCGACATTCGGTCACACTTAGGGTATGCATGGCACACATTCTGATGTCCTGGACCACCTTGCATATGATTGGGTCGGACTAACTATAGGGTTATTTAGGGTCGTGTGTGCATCCGTGTGTTTTTCTTTCTTTTGCTAAGCATGTTAGGAGTTTGCATGACGACATCCGTTGTCACATTGAGGTCGGCAATGCATGGTACAAGGAGTTAGCCAATGCCCACCGACACCACCGAGAGTTCCAAGAGGGTGAATATGTCATGATCAGGGTAAGACCTGAACGGTTTCCCTCTGGAACCGTCAAGAAGCTGCAAGCTCGTGGAGCCGGTCCATTTAGAGTGTTGAAACGCGTTGGGTCCAATGCGTATGTTGTGGACTTGCCCGAGGAATATGGTATAAGCTCTACTTTTAATATTTCAGATCTAGTTGCATATAGGGACCCAGCGGTGATCCCTAGTGAGCCTTTCGAGACATCTCCTCCCCTTGAGAGTGATCCCACACCTGAGTGTCCACCTCCAGCCCCTTTGTCACGGTAGCGTGAGCATATAGATCATATATTGGATGAGCAGGTGACAGTTACCAGGAGTGGATCCTACCAGCGCTACGTAGTGCGATAGAGAGGACGGCCCGCTACCGAGGACACATGGATCACGCATGGAGAGTTGTAGCGTATTGATCCGGCCCTTCTGGAGCGATACCGGAGCGATGCAGACCCTTACTCGACAGGGTCAAGTTTCTCCCACCCGGGAAGAATTGGTGCGGACACCAGAGCACGCGAGAGGCACGAGCCGGCGAGCCACCAGTACCGCACGTGAAGCACGACTCAAGCTACCTCAGCGTCCATCTGGCTCGGGGACAGCATGGAGACTCCCCCTTGAGTCCCAGCATTTATCATATTTATTTAGACTTTATTTATGTGTAATGTGTGTTCATTTCATTTTAGTCAGTTTGCAATTTTGCTTGTAAGAGGGGTTTATTTGCAAAGTGGGACCCCCAGGCCCCCGGGTCCCCCCTGACCCCTTCCATTGAACCACCTCAGCCCTAGGGCCCCATGTGGGGTCAGTCAACAATTCAAATGGAGGCATCTAGAAGGTTGAATGGTAAAAGACACATGGGAGACAATTGGACTTCAAAGTCCAAGGTAGGTTACCTACCATGTCAAGCTTGCTCCCTCATGGTCAATGGTGCGCCCCCCCCACCCTTAATTTTTTATTTGTTTTTTTGTGTGATTCACATTCAATCCAAGCCATCCATCTCCCATCCCTAGATCCAATGGTGGCAAATGGATTTGATATGAAACCTATAAAACCTTGTAATTTCCCGTTGTGGAAGAATTAATGCCATTTGAATCTAAAAATTGTTGGAGCAGCCTTGGGTGCCCCCTTCCTCTCTCCTCCCTCTCCCCCTTGCAGCTGAGGCGGTTGCTATTCTGAGGTGTGACGCCTCCCCTATCAGTTCCGGTCGCCGCCGCCGCCGCCACGAGCCGCCATCGCACCGCCATCGAGTTCGTCGGAGTTCTATTTTCAGCTGACCACTACCACTTCCACGAAATTCTGCTATCAGCCACGAGCTCCTTTTGATATGGGATTTTGAGGAGGTGTTTCAGAGGCTTTCCCCATGCTCCACAAAAACCGGTTGGCCTTCTAGTTCACGTTTTCTAATTTTCCATTTTCGCCCACTTTCAATTTCAGTTCTGCCAGTTTTCAGATCTGATTTCCACCTTTCCTGAGTTTCCAGTATTCGACCACCATTTTGATTTTTTATGGACCTCCCATTTTTACTGGGACTTCTGCCCATCAATCCCTCCACCCACGATTTTTCTTGATTTTTGATCGGCCTTCCATCCATTTTTCAAAAATCATTTTCAGAGTCATCTACAGTGCTGTCAACTAGTTCCCAGATCCGACCACCCTCCAGTGTTAAAATCATAACAATTCGTAGCCTCATCCAATCCTTCCACAAAACATATTTCCATTTTCCTTGTTCAATTTCCTACAACTTTGATGAAGAGTTCAGGAGCTGAATCGGACGTCTTCCAGGCGGTCAACGGCAGTTCTCAGACAACTCACCTATAGATCTGAGAGTTCGGGTACTGTTCAGCAGAAGCTTCAAAATTCAAAAAAGGTCTAGATCCACGCAGATCCAGGTCCTCTCTTTGGGCCTAAATTGAAGGATTTAAAGAGAGATTTCCAACGATAGCTCATGTGCCCCGATCCGACATGGGGATTGAGCGCAGCGGCCGTTCTCGCCGGAGCGCGCGTCGGAAAACAGAACCTGAAATCCGTGGGCAGCTAGTTCAAGAATTGGAGATCGGGGCCGATCGACCACCAATCGGCGTTTCCGGCTGACCACCGTCCTAGGAGGCGCGCCACCTGGGGTCTCCATCACATTGGGCCCCACCCCAGCAGGCCGAGAGGACAGCGTCATCCATGGGCCCCACGGACCCGTAGAATTCGCCGTCAGGACAGCACGAAAACGTGGAGTTCGGCACCGCCCGGCCACATCAAGATGCTGCCCGTCAACCCAATTCGCGTGATTCCCGGGCCCCGCATGTGACCTTTTACCTCCCTGCGTGGAGTGGGTCAAATTATTGTACACTGCTATGATAATTGTTAACCAGGAGTCCGCAATTGGCTGGGGTCGTCTTCCCCACGCCGGGTGCGTGGAGGTAACGGTCTCACCCTCTTGGCATTTACTTGCTTAGCTAGTATACGGTCATATGCCACTACGAGAGTGTAGGTTCCTAGCCCGTGTGTCCATGTCACCGCTGTGAGTGCCAGAGTGACCCGTCCCGCGACTCGATCCGAGTCCGAAAGTTAAGTCAGACTACCTTGAACTCTGCCGGTTCCTTAACTGCGCACGATCCACGCTTTCCCTCGCATGGGACGACGAGTGAGTTTGCACTTCTGTTAGCGACGTGTAGCCTATAGGAGCTCTTAGTGTTGAGCCGAGGTCGCTCTAGTAGTCGTGTCGTTGCTGGTCGAGTCGTGTCCGTCTCATATAGCGTTGTCTCCTCAGTCTGTCCCGCATCAGGGCCTTGTTGGCTGAGGGGTAGTGGTAGCTGGAGAGATAACAGTAGAAGGGGTAGGGGGTGCCTGAATGGCTGAAGGAGGCGTTGGCCGAATGAGGAGGGGTCTAGGTAAAAATGAGGGATTTGAGGGTAGCAGTGTAGGAATCTTTACTGGCGGAGGATTGCTGGTAGTAGTAGAGTGATTAGGTGTTGGCGAGGGGCGAATGATGAGCGGCCTAGATGGCAGTGCCGAGGAATGGGTGACTGGAGGGGGGGTTTGTTGTGGTGTGGAAGATGGTGGGGTCCGAATGTGGGGAGGTCTAGCCGGTAAGGGGTTAGTGGTAGTGGAGGGAATTTGGTTAATGGTGCGTAGAAGGGGTCAGGACGGTTGGGGAAAATGTGTCGGATGGAGAGGTGTTCATAACAGATGGGGTGGTTGGGTTGGAGTTTAGTTTATAGCCCCGACAGAGGCGTTCTCTTCATGCCACCCTTGTCCCCTTTCCCCTTCATGGAAACAGGGTTCACTTGCTAGTTCAGAGGGTGCTCCAACAATGGATTATGGACAATTCCTATATCCGGTTAAGGTGCGGGAGCTTGCTATTGTTGAAGAGGAGGTGAAACTTGCTGCTAAGGCGGCTGCTGAGCCTATTGCTGTCGAGGAGGTCTTCGTGCCTTCAAGGTTGCAATAAACTGCCTCATTTCATCCCAATTTATACCACCCTGATCATTCAAATCATAAATACAATCCTTGAAATGAAGGTAATGATCTATATTGTGACCAGGCTTAGGTGGAAGACACAATACCGAGAGGTGTCCACATTAGAAGGCTAGGCCGTTCTTTCTTTTGGCAAGGTGAGCAGGTTGGCGGCCATGAGTGCGTTAAAGATGTCAGGAAGACTTCCAAGTAGTGGTGGGTATTGGGCCCTTTTGGGGCCTAGTGGTCTTCTTGGCTGTTGGGGGCCATAATTGGTAGGTGGCGGCACTTGGTGGTATTGCTGAGGAACTGGGGGGTTTGGTTGGACGGCATGATTTTTTGGAGGAGGATGGAAGGGTCAAGGGGGAATATTTGCTTGGGGAGCGGGATTAAAGAAGGGGAGTTGTTACGGAGGTTGCGGAGGTCTTGGGTTAGGGTGACGGAAAGGTGCGGGGTTGCCAACCATGCCTACCTGCTCGTTAGTGACGGTGCCCTCAGTTGTGCCACCACTATTGTTAGCATTGGTGTTCTTCCTGACCAACCTTGGTTTCTGTTCAAGCATGCCCATGATGGGTGAATCTTTCATCTGAGTCTATATATATCTAGCTCTCTCATAGAGCTCTTCCATAGTGCTTAACCTATTCATGGCCAAAATATGATGGAATTGCGGAGTAGAATTTGATATGATCATCTTAACTTGCTCCATTTCCGAAAGGGTGTCTTTTAATCTTTCGGCCATAGATCTCCACCTATCGGCAAATAAAATGAAGTCCTCCTCGGGCTTCATCTTTTCGACAACAAGATCTGTGACTAACAGAGATGGACCCACACGGTCCTTATATTTCTATAAGAACTTCCGCTGAACAACATCAAAATCACCGGCTTTAGCTGGTTCCAAAGAATAGAACCATTCAAGTGTCGAACCATCGAGAGACCTTCTAAACAGATAAGCTAGGGAGATCTTATTATCCTACTAGAAGGATGTCTCATACATGAAATCTTTCAGATAAATAAACGGGTTACCCGTGTTGGGTTCGGTGCAAGTATTCAGAGGGGGGGTGAATGAATATGGCCTATAAAACTTTCACCCAATTAACATATTAGGCTCACTAACTATTTAGAATGCTAACTAGACAGATTTATCAAATCTGGAAGACTAATTAGCAGATGCGGAATTAAACAAACAGACAGTGAGCACCCTAACAAGACAAGTTAGACGAACTATAGCTCAATTTGAATTTCGATTACTTAACAGATTAAGACACTCTAAGAGAGCTAATCAACTTTTCTGCTCAACCAGAAAGCCAACACTTAGTGCGCCCCTAATCAATCATCTAACGGAAGCAAACCATAAATATATCAAACCACTGCACAATGGGTTTTTAGGTGGTTCGGTCCAGCAGACCTACATCCACCCCACACTCAAACCGAGTGTGGCTTCCGCTGACTCACAGCTTGAACAGCTGGGCATCACAGCTTGCCTTACATCCGCTGGGCAACACAGCTTGCCGTCCGAGGAATCCTCCTCACCCCGTTGAGCAACACAACTTGTTGTCTAGTGGAATCCTCCACTGCAAACCGCTGGGCAATACAGCTTAGCCGTCCAGAGGCAGCACCTCTGCAATTCACTAACTAACAGCTTGAACAAAGATGTAAAATAGAAAACAGAAAATAGAACAAGACAGCAATCGGAAAGCTGTAAGCAATGAAGCACAATGTGGCTCTTAAAGAGATGGATGGCCTGGATTTGATCCACTGTCCATCAAGAACAGATCTCCCTCGATCTCACTCTCTTTCTTCACTCTCTCTCTTTCTCTTTCTTCTCTGCTGCACTTCTCTTCTTCTCTCGATCTCTGTTCTCCTTTTCTCTCTTTCTCTTTTTCTTTTCTTCTGCTGGATCGTGGAAGCTCTCTCTCCTTTTTCTCTTTTTCTTCTCTCAGCTTCTGCTCTCTGCTTTTTCTTCTCTTCTTCTGCTCCCAAGCTTCGATCACGATCACTCAATTTCCTTCTTCTACAGAGGATGAAGACACATATATATAGCAGCAGCAGCAGGCACACTGGGCGCATGTGGCTTCCACATTTCCTGCCCTAAAAATTCGGACCACGTGGCAGCATCCTGGTATCTCGTCCATCCTTGGATCACGAGCCAGGCATCTCGGATCACGTGCCCTTCATTAGCCTCTTCAGTCCGATGTATAGAGTTCTCAGTTCACGTGCTCAATGACAGCAATCTGACTTGCTGCGTCGACGCTGTCAATCAATGGCGTTAACGCAGTGAGGCATTCCAGTAAGCCATTAGCTTCGTCTCTTTAGATGCTGCGTTGACGCTGCTCAATTGTGGCGTTGACGCAGTGGAATAGCCTGTTAAGGTCTCTGCTTCTTTAACTGCTACGTCGACGCTGCTTGCTTGTGGCGTTGACGCAGTGGAAGATATCGTGAAGGCTTCGTCAACTGATGCGTGGACGCTTTAAGCTCCCAGCGTCGACCCTGTTCCCTTCAGCAACAAGAATGAAGTCATAAGATTTAAGTATGTACATTGCAGTGTATATACTTCGTTGTATAGACTTGTGAAGGCGAATGCAACGTACAGACTTGCCCAATGTGTTGACTTCAACAAAGGAGGCAACGGCTGTATATACTTTAAATCCTAAAGGCAGTGTGTAGACATTGAAGAACAACAACCAATGTATGGACTTTACACTGCAAACAACTATGTATAGACTTCATGTAAAAGCCCAATGTATAGACATTGAATTCGCTGTGAATGTACAGACTCTGAGGAAATGAAACGAGTCAGTGTACAGACTTCAAATTGAAGACAGCCGTTGTATAGACTTTGAAGACGGAAGCCAGTGTACAGACTTTCCACCGACCAGTGTATGGACTTCAACAGTGAACGGCTGTACAGACTTGGAAGGATTGAAGCCAGTGTACAGACTTGATGAAGCGAAGTCAATGTACAGACTTAGAGTGTAGCTAAAGCCTTGATCGTAGGAATAGGCTGGACTGTATAGACTTCAGGCTTCAGAAATGGATGTACAGACTTCACTTATGAAACGTAGGGACAGACCCCAATGTATAGACTTTGCCTAATGCATGAAGACAGACGCTGTACGGACTTGGATAGCGTGAGACGCTGGAAGAGACAGTCCAATGTACAGACTTATGAAGCCTTCGACTCATACATGCTACAGTCCAATGTATGGACTTATGAAGACTGATGCATGAATAGTAATGCATAGACTTGCATGAGACGCTCGAATGTATAGACTTAGGAGCATATGACACAGCTGTACAGACTTAGAATATGAAGACTGATGTACAGACTTCATTAACAATGCATGAATGAGAAGCTGTACAGACTTAGCCTAAGACATGCATGAGACTGACGCTGTACACACTTAGCCTAGGACAATGTATGCGACTGACGCTGTACACACTTAGCCTAAGATGCTGTGTAGACTTTATCTAACATGGACAATGTATAGACTCAATCAATGGAAGAGTTTCCAGTGTATGGACTTGAGTTCTTAAGCATGACTGCTGAAGGAGTCGACCCATCAGAGGATGTGTCGACCCATGACATATGAGAAATGGAAACAGCAGTGAATGGAATGTAAAGAACACACAAAGGCTGTATAGACTTGGAATCCAATGCACACAGCTGACAGACTTGAAGTGAACTGAATGAACATGATGTACAGACTTCAAGGCTTGAATGCAAATGATGCAATGCAATGCACAGAACAGAAGTCAAGCACAAACAATATATCAGTCATACACATGCATTCTCCAGATAATATATCAGTCACAGTCATATGCATTCATATTGCTATCATCAAAACACAATATCAAATGCACTCAAATGCACTGACTGTCTTGCTATCATCAAAACTAAATAGCATTGCTAGCATCAAAGCAACATAGCACATGCTTGTGCCTAAGAGGCACAACATTCTCCCCCTTTTTGATGATGGCAATAAACAGTGACAGTGAGTCACACACAAAATTTTCTCTCCCTTTGACATAATCGAAAAGGGAAGAACAATAAGAACATGAGTGCAACATGGCAGTATGCATGCAAGTGACTACTAGAGCAATAAACTCCCCCTGAAGGTATGACTCCTCCTGAATTATTTCTCCCCCTAAATAAATGCTCCCCCTTTGAGAAGGAATATGAATAGATAAATAAGGTAGAGAAGGTAGGAGGGTCACTTGACAACAGCTGAATCATAGGTTCAGAAAGGAAGCATGATTATAAACAACTGTTAAAGTATAAGAATCAGCAACATACAATTTTGACAAAAATTCAGGTTTAACAGTGATAAATCTAGAGTAAAACATCTGACCCCTGAAAAAGAGTTTATAGATTCCATTTATAGCAATGAATCTAGGGCACATGGTAATAATAGATAAGTCAGAAATAATACCCTTTTGTGATTAAACATGGAAGATCAAGAATGGCAGTTTGAATATGTATTGAAAATAATTTTCCCTCATTGACTATTGATTTTTCGAAGGGTTACAGCAGTTTGATTTTCACTTTTGAATTTTTCAGAGCCTGAACTAAGTAAATAGATCAGTGGCATTTATGCTGTTGACATTGGGTGTACACCTTGATCAGAGGCAGGTACCCCCAGTTACTAGGCATAAACTACTAGGCCTATTTCAGATCAGAACCCAAAAAGGATAGTCTTCACTTTTGACATTAAGGGTACACCTTGATTAGAGGCCAGTACCCTCAGTTACTTGGTGAGGACTCCCCCTATAGATTTGACCCTATGAACAGAGATATTCTGAATCACCTCATGACATGTGAATTCTCCTACTTCTTTGGAGGAGTTCACAGTTTCTCAATGCAATCAGCCATTGCTCTGTCACTGTGTTCAGTTTTTAACATTAATGATCTTATTTACTGCTGCCCTTAATTCTTTTAGAGTGATTGTTTAAAAAATCAGTACACACTCTTATTAGCCTGTTCTAGACATATCCAGTTCAACACATTTAGGCATTACAAAACCTTTTTCTATTTTAGCCATGAGACAAAGATTAAGAGCTATAAAAGTTTTCTTTTATCTCAAATTCTGAAGTACAGACACTTAACTCTCCAATTTATAAAGGTTAAACCTTTAGTTCCTTTCAATTTGTAAGAGTGATTCTTATAAGTGAACAATTGCAATAATCACAATTCAATGTACTAAACCAGATGCAAAGCTGTTGTTTAGTGAAAATGATGGGGAAAAGATAGCAATTGGCAATATGGTTCAATGAGCAACTGATGTCAAAGAATATGAATCATTTGAATGAGAACACTGAGAAGTGAATAGGATTCAATGAATTGAATAGAACTCTCAGCTCCCCCTGACATCATGATGCAAGAGATATGCTATGCAACATACTGTCCTACATGCAGACTATGCACCAAGGATACATGAGACAAGTATGTAATCAATTCGGGTTTATGCATCTAAGTCATAAGCATTTTCATATTGCTATCATCAAAACACAATATCAAATGCACTCAAATGCACTCACTGTCTTGCTATCATCAAAACCAAATAGCATTGCTATCATCAAAGCAACATAGCACATGCTTGTGCCTAAGGGGCACAACAACCCGTTCCATTATAGCGCAGGAAATTTGGCATTTCGGAGGGAGGCAAATGAAAAATTGGCAAAGTGGGGAGAGCAATCTTTAGAGCATTCTTGGGTGTTGTGACCTTCTTAAGCTGCTCCTCCATACTAGCTATCTTCTGGATGAGTATGGTATTGGTATCAGACTCGACTGGGGCCGGATTGGAAGGGAACGGATTCGGCATAGGCCTCCTTAAGAATTGGGGGGTGGAGGATATTAGGGCCTAACCACTGAGTGGCTTACCGGTTGAGCTGGCGTAACCATAATAGGAGTTGGTGGACGTGAAGGAATCTTATGTGAGACCGCCTGGTCCTTAGGAGATGAATGGCCAACCGCGGCCTGAGGAGGGTTTGAAGATGAAGGGACATATTTCCCTTTTAGAGCGGCCTGGACCGCTTGACGTTGAGAATCGTCCAATTGAGACAAAGCATGAATCAGATCATTGAGGTTGAAGGATGAGGAAGCGTCCCCAGACATGTTTTGGATGACAGGTTGAGCTTGGGAGGGAGGCTCATCCCCTTGAGTAGTGGTGTCCACTACATGGACTTGGGAATAATAAGCATGGGAGGGAGCATGGTTTCCCTCATAATGGGTGGAATCCTGAGGGGGAACCTCATAGGATGGGTCAAATTGACCCTCCTCATGACCATCATAAGACTACTCGTATTTGGCCATGTTAATGATTTTACCTGAACGAAGTTACATGTTTAAGATGGGAATTATCTCAAGCCAACAAGATAGATAAAAGCAATCACCCAAGCAAGCAAATTGTTCACACAAGTTGTTATGAACCCAAGATTTTAAGGTTTTCTTTGAGATTAAGATGGGTTTTAAAGGTATAATCAATTCCCTCTCTTCAATATGGGTCCTAGTTTCAAGTTTGGGTGTAATCTCCGGGTCAACTAAGTTCTTTCTCTCTCCTTACCAACGGATGGGTTGACTAAACTCCGGGTACTTCAAATGGTACAATCGGCCCGGCGTCTGTGAGGGAATCAACGGGTGCGGGGACTTATGGAGGCCTTGGAAAAGGAATTTCTAGTCCAAAGAGACGGAATGCTCAATGGAAGGTCCTTCCAATTCCAAGAAAGGGTGTGAAATCATAGGAGTGTAGAGAGAGGAGGTCTCTCAACCAAATGCCCTAGAATGCAAGCTAATGCAGGCAGATCAATGGGCAATAAATAGATAGTCAGTAGGTGCAGCAATCAGATGAAGATACCAGTAAAAATCAAGGTTCTGTGAAAATAGAACTAAATAGCGACCTGGAAGTAGTCGCTGTCTAAGCAAACATCGTCTGTATGACAGTCGCTGATCACGAAAAACCGTGAGGAATCAATGAACAGTATAGTGAAATAGCGCCTTGGGGTAAGGCGCTGAATATGTGAATAACGCCTCTGTGGAGGGGCGTTGTTTAGCAGTGAACAGTGACCACCGTAAAAGAAGAAACAACAGTAACTGAAGAATTAACACCTTGGAGGTAGGTGTTAAATGTGTGAATGACGCCTCTATGGAGGGGCGTCGATTATAAAAAATAATGATAATACCAAAATAATGCAAACATCGCCTCTGTGAGCGGTCACTGATTATAAAAATAGCGGCTGGAGAGCAATCGCTAATCAGTTTCAGAGAACATATAATGATAGAAAAGCTAACAGAAATCAAATTCTCTTTTTAAAACTGCTATGAACAGTTTAAAAATTGGCTAATCCAGTGGGAGGTGTGCACGTGGTGCACAAAGGGAGTGTGCTACGTGGAGCACTAAGGAGGGGCACACGTGGGTGCCAAAGGAGGGGCACGCGAGGGTGCCAAAGGGAGGGGCACACGTGGGTGCTGAAGGAGACGTAATCAAAATAAAAACAGCAAGTGTCCCACCGTGATCGCCAATTTGTGAACGTGTCACATAGACATTAAAAAGAAAGAAGATTTAATTTCTTAAAAAAAAGAAAAGATAGATAAGATGTGATATGTGGTGGGAAATAATAAAGAAAAAGGAGCATGTGATGCTCTAGAGGAGTGTGATCGCCATAGGGGTTACCTCAAAGATAAAAAAGATGATCGCATGTACCTTATAAAGCGGGTGAGATTGTGAGTCCTTTTCTTCCCCCTTCTACCGGCCGGCCAATGAAGGGGGTTCTTATCTTGATTACCCTTATAAGATAAGCAAAGACGAGCAAAGTAATATGGATTAGCCAAAGCATATAGTATCAATGCTCATAAGAAACAAGACTATGCAACATGGGCATGAACACACCTTGTGTGTTTTGTTTTAAACCCTCTAAGAAGAGTGAAGGATGGAAAAGTATGCTATGGATGCAAAGCAAGTAGTGTATGCAGAGAGATATATGATGCAAAGATATATGATGAATACTTCTAACAAAGATGGCTAGAGAGCTATGCGTGTGAGAAGAATATTAAAGAAGACTAAAGAGAAAAGAGCCTTTATGTTGTTGCAGCAGCAGTAAAGGGAGAGAAGGCAGGGAGAGCTCGGCCGCAGCAGGTGGAAGAATGCCGTGAGAACCAACAAGAAACCCCTGTAAAAGATTTGTTAATAAAACAAACAAGACTCTAAAATCTCTCTTGCTAACCACAGGGATCTCTCTCTCGCTAATAGGAATCTCCTTCTCGTGGGTGGCCTTCAAGGGAGGGTATTTACAGAGTTCAATACCTAGTTCTAATGGGATAAAAACTAGGGATAAACTTCCAGAATATGGAATTACATCCATGGAAAGGATTGAGATCAAAAGATAAAAGGATTACCGTGCGAAGAAGCAGTAGCAGAAACAGATACAGAAGCCAAATGATGATATCATGGTAGTCGCTAATTGAAAATAATGACCGCGCATGCGGTCGCGAATTCCTAGATTAATTTATAGAAATAAACGACTTTCCATATTTGAAAAATAGGAAATGACGCCTTCGTGTAATGGCGTCAATTAATGAGCGCCTTTGAACTAGACGTTAACTCCTTGTATTTAATTTTGAATGAAATTCGTAAAACCAGGAAATGACGCCTGCTGTAGCGACCCGGATTTCGGATACCCGGTGTACCCGGTATAAATACCGAATACACGTGATACCACATGGGACCTGCGAGGCCTCCCAAGCGCGGGAAAGCGCCGAAGGGAAAAAGGAGTGTGTGGAATACATTGAAGCCAGCAGATATAATAGTAAGCAATTAAATTTCATTAAATTGGATTGCTAAAGTAGCAGAAATAAAATTACCTTTTTCATTACTAACTTCAATAATTACAATTATACACCAAAGTCCAGCCCAAGGGAAAGACAACAAGTCTATCACAGTATAGTCTGACAGAAAGAAACGTACACAGAAGTCGGGGGAAGCCCGACGCAGGTACAGCTGGCAGCTACAGCGAACGCGCTCCACCAGGAACAGCAGAGGCAGACGGTAAAACCCACCTGAAAAGCAGGGGTGAGTCTCAACAGAAATTCAGTAGGGGTCACGCGGATCCCCACTGGAAAACGCACAGAGCAACAGAAGCAACAACAAAAATAGCAGGTGCAGCAAAGCAGGAAAAGCTACACTACAAAGCTGTAAACAAAGCAGGTACAGCAGGAGTAGGGAACAGGGAGGAGAGGGGAGCTCAACAACAAAGAAGAGCGAGGCCGTAAAACATGGAACAACGGCCACCGAGGAGAACTCGGCACCCTAGGCTACTCCAAACGGCAACAGACGGTCAACCCCAAACTCACACAATAGGGTAACCTAATCCGTCAGCCAAAACAAAGGCGAAGGCAGACACCGACGCTGAAAACACAGACAAACACGACTGGAACAGTCGTGCACACAGCCCCACGTATGACTAGAACGTCATGCAAACGACAAAACACCGACCTCGAGTACAGCCACAAGAGGGCAACTCGCAAAGGTCACAGTGCGCAAGAAAACGCGAGAGTCACCGCACCGAGTGACAGGAGCACCCTCCTCCCAGAAGAACAGCCAGATGCGTCCACTGACGACTTACACTGCGCCACAAGTGTCATGTCACTCAAGGACAAGACACACCAAGAACCAGGTCCGAGGAACAACAGTTCCAAGGAAACATGGTACCACAGCACAAGACTACAGCACCAACTGCGAGTGACTAGTCAGGGCCACGCCCGTCGGCGCAAGTCCCCAGTCCCTGACCACGTGTGCACACACCGACCTCTACCTAGGTCAGGCCTCTAGCTAGTATTCCCCTCGGTAGGACGCTACCGTTGGCCGGGGCCTACGGAACTAGCTTAAAAACCGTACGTACCAAACACAACAGGAAAACCCCTCCACCACTCCCGGTGGGTCGGCAAAAGCCTAGGGCTACAACTAGTGGAGGCTCACAAGGCACAGACTCCGAAACACAAGTGCTAAAGCACAGACAGTCTAAGAAAAGCCCTGTCTCATGTACCACAAAGCACCAAGGCAGCTAGACAACCACCAAAAGACTTAGGAGCAGGCAACTAGACCTACCACGCAACGATCCTTGAGTCAAACGACTCAACGGCAAGATCGTCACAAACAGAGGAACAAGCCGCCAATCGGTCTAATCCTAAGCCAGCAAAACAACGTTCCGCAGAAAACGACACACGGAGACCTGAGGGAAATACCAAGAACCCTCAGCATAGTTGGACATGCAAACCGAGGTAGAACAACACCTCGAAGCATCCAGAAGCAGTGTCTCGAGCCGGGCACAACCACCGAGACACACAAGGTCACCTGTCAACCCCTGGGTAACCCCGGGTTGACCGGAACCAGACCACACACGAGCAAAGGTCACACGTCAACCACTGGGTCGCACCGGGTTGACCTGAACCCAACACAATGCTTGAACAGTAGGAAAGAGAGTCCCACCTCAAGCAAAAAGACTCTTGGTCGCCTCATAACGTAGTCTTAGCCCTCATAGGATGTCGGGAGACATCCACGGGACAACGGGTAGACCACAAGGACAAACCAAGATAAGCAGAAATCAAAATCACGAAAATCGGAGCACAATGGATGTAACGCACCACCCCTAGACCGCTACCAGCATGTGACGGTCTAGACCACGGCCGTTACACACCAAACGACGGTCGGACGACAGGCCGTCACTCACACCGCCCTAACTAAGCTATTAACACACGAAGAAAGTAACGGCCGGCACCGAGCGCGTTACATCAGTGTGACGCACGGTCCTAAGCGCGTTACAAACTAACGACGCATGGGAGCTAGCGCGTTATTCACAACGTGCACAGCCACCCACAACCAAAGCGAAGTAACGCGCAACGCCAGGCGCGTTACAAACAAACAATGCGGCAAGGGAGACGCGTCAGAGCCAAACGACGCGCGGGGGCAGGCGCGTTATTCTCAACGGCACAGCCACCCTCAACCCAACGCAAAACAATAAACAACGGCCAGAGGCGAGCGCGTTATAACACAACGATGCATGGGGGCACATCCGTCATATCCAACGGGCACAGCCACCCAAGCTCGGCCAAACCGATTGTAACGGCCGGGGGCAGGCGCGTTACACTCAAACAACGGATAGGGGCACGACCGCTGGAGGCACCGCCTCAACAGGTCAAACGTCGGTCAAACAGCAAGTAACGGCCAGCACCAGGCGCGTCACTTTAACCTAACGCGCTGGGTTAAGTGTGTTAGATCCACCGACTCAACCCCAACACAAAGCTCGACAAGCGAAGTAACGTACAGACCTAGGCGCGTTACAAGGAAGCGACGTGCCACCCTAGGGCCGTCACTCACCCAAAAGCCAGAACGCTCAAAAACATCAAACGAAGCAACGGTCTGTCGTAGGGCCGTTATAAGCAAGTAGCGGCCACTGGAACGACCGTTACATCGGTCACGACGGGAAAACATAGGAATGGCCAAACCGGCCCGTTCCACGCCCCATTCATGCCGAAACGCAGGGGAAACACACCTAAACGACAAATAACAACATCAGGGGACTCAAAACCCCACATGCAAGCTCAAAAACGCAAGATCCGGGCGATTTAGACAAATCGACCCTAAGTGGGTCACCGAGGTTCCCGGGCTTCTACCGGCCTCGAATGAACACCAAATCACACGAAATCAACGTGGATGGGATCCTAACATCCTAGCGGTCAGTTAGAAACTAACTACGCTGCAAATGGTCGCCGTTTACCGGCCGACCCTAAAAACCACGAAAATCACGGTTTAGGCAAAACAAGCCCAAACTCGATCGTTTCCTTGCCGAATGCCGTGCAATGACTGGGAAAACGAAGAGGACGAAGTAAGGATCAGTCACCCTACCTCCACCGAAGAAACCGAGCCCCGAAAGGACTAAACGACGCCGAAATCCACTCGCGAATCGATTTCACCGACTTTGAATCCACTGTTCGGGATCGCGCCAGAATCGATCCGATCCTCGCCCCATCGCGCACCCAGCCAGCTCCACAGCCTCGCCAACCCGCCCACGATCGCTCCGTCTGCAGCCGGGGCTAAAGAGGGGGAAGAACGAGAGAGAACGGGAGAGAGAGAGTGAGATCGCGAGAGTGAGGAGAGAGAGAGAGGAAAAAGAAATAAAAAGAAAAAAAATTAGGAAATTTTCTGAATTTCTGAAAATTCCAAAAATGCACCGAAAATGCACAAATTCAGAAAAATACGCAAAAATAGTCGAAACGATCGGCTCGAAGAGTACATCGTCGCTGTAGCGTCCACGAGTTCGAGAATTGACAAACAAACTCACCGTAGGGTTCCGTAACTAGTACATGAGAAAAACCCAGACGGCTCGTCAAACTCAACTCGGAAGCCACAAAAGCGCACCGAAACTCAACGAAACCAATCCAAAATAGATCCAAAAGATCCAACAAAGATCCCACAAGACCTGCAAAGGATCCAGCAAAGATCCAGGGCATTACATCCTCCCCTCCTTTAAGAAATTTCGCCCTCGAAATTAAAGACCAACAAAGGAGAAGCAAGGGAGAACAACCCAGCAACACAACCACGGAAACGACACAAATCTCAAAAAAAACATAGCTTAGAGGAACATCGTCAGACCACAATTACAAGTACACGCTCTAGCTTCCAAGACAGCAAGTCCACAGCACGAGTATGGCACCAAAGTGAACACATCTGACACCTCCGAAGCAATGGCAACGTCGCTTACGTCTCACCAGATAAGAGACACGCGAATCAACACCGAAAACCACAACGACAGAATGGCAAGCGGCAGCTTACACAAGGAGACACAGTCCTCACAGCTGATAGCTCAACCACATCATCGGCTCCAGTGCCAAAGGTAACCGGAAACACCTGGCACACAGGACACCAACGACAACAACAACACCACTGGACCAGAAACACCATCAAGTCAGCGCTCACTCAGATATTATATCTGATCAAGTCGCAAGCTAACTCCACCGAAGAAAGGGAGCACAGCAAAGCCAACCGACAAGACAAAACCATGGTCCAAGGCAGATACACAAAATCATAAAGAAACAGCGCCCACAAAACAATAGAACGGCAACACCTGTAGAATTCCGGCTCCGCACAACACGGAGAACCACGGAACACATCTGCAAGCAGGGTCACATCAAGGCACAGGAACAGCTGAGCACACAACCACACAGGAACGGGTCATGCATCAGACTGCTCACCAAGAGAAGACCCACAACAACGAGAAATGACAACACTCTCGGGGAACGCATCTCAAGGACTAGCAACATGCCTCAAGAGCACAACACCCAAGAAAGAAAAGTGCAGAGTAAAGGGTACTCAATCAGCAAGGGATGCCAACAAGTTCCCCAACACTCGCAAATGCCAATGCCAACACCAGAAAAATCACCAACAACAGCACGGCAACAGACGACATCAAGGCGCGAGAAGCCAAGACGAAGTCACACCGAGAAAGGACAAACCTCTCGACAAATGGGTAGCCAACCCACACACTTCCGCTGCACTCTCAACAACGTGCACAGGCAACAGAACAACATTGGTAATCGCACCTCAGCACACACTAGGCGCCATCCCAATCAACAAAGATCGCAAACGACACGCCACGAGTACCGATCACGCGAACAACCGATCACAAGGAGCCTAAGTGCAACAAAGGAAGAGCACCAGCTTCAGCACAAAGCACGCGGAAAGAACTAATCTCGGTTTACTTTCACGTCCTGAAACGATAAATGAGCCTTCACAACGCATCGGCCGTCAAACATAGCACGACAAATACGGTTCACAACAGCTCTTAACACCATTATGGAATCCAAAGCCAAGCAACCGTACAACAAAAGAGAGATCAGGCTCAAAATAAAGCTGTCTACACTTGCGCAGACACAGGACAAAAGCATCACTAAGACAGCAACCCCAAGGCAACATTCGAAAGGATTCCACCAGAAGGGACGAGAAGCAAGAAGCTCAACCACAAAAGCTCGCCAGGAAGGGAAAAACCTAGGCTCGCCTGAGCAACTTCTCCAACACGGAATCTAATCGAACACTTCAACAGAAGCAAAACACATCAGGAGCTACACAGACTCAAGCCGGGACAACCAAAGCAACGTAAGAACGTGCATGGCCATCTTACCAACGCTAGAAGTCATAAGCCACATGAGCAAAACACAGAAACATCTCGAACAATGCACTGCAGGTTCATGCCAACCGACAAACACTGCCAAGTGCAACACGATCGAGACCAACACCAAAACCGAACAAAGCACCTCGTCACACCCAGACGAGAGCAAAAACCATCTCGTACAGTGCCAACCAAAGCACGCACAAGACCACACATAGAAAACACCGCGATAAACCATCGCAACACCTACGCCAGCAAGAGACTGTACTGGACCTCAAGGACTTTGTTAACTGTATATCTGGATTTCCATGTATCTCACACAACAATGATCTGATAGCTCAGAAAAGAACTCCGAACATCTCAGAACACTGCTCTGATACCAACTGTAGCGACCCGGATTCTGGATACCTGGTGTACCCGATATAAATACCGAATACACGTGATACCACATGGGACACGCGAGGCCTCCCAAGCGCGGGAAAGCGCCGAAGGGAAAAAGGAGTGTGTGGAATACATTGAAGCCAGCAGATATAATAGTAAGCAATTAAATTTCATTAAATTGGATTGCTAAAGTAGCAGAAATAAAATTACCTTTTTCATTACTAACTTCAATAATTACAATTATACACCAGAGTCCAGCCCAAGGGAAAGACAACAAGTCTATCACAGTACAGTCTGGCAGAAAGAAACGTACATAGAAGTCGGGGGAAGCCCGACGCAGGTACAGCTGGCAGCTACAGCGAACGCGCTCCACCAGGAACAGCAGATGCAGACGGTGAAACCCAACTGAAAAGCAGGGGTGAGTCTCAACAGAAACTCAGTAGGGGTCACGCGGATCCCCACTGGAAAACGCACAGAGCAACGGAAGCAACAACAAAAACAGCAGGTGCAGCAAAGCAGGAAAAGCTACACTACAAAGCTGTAAACAAAGCAGGTACAGTAGGAGTAGGGAACAGGCAGGAGAGGGGAGCTCAACAACAAAGAAGAGTGAGGCCGTAAAACACGGAACAACGGCCACCGAGGAGAACTCGGCACCCTAGGCTACTCCAAACGGCAACAGATGGTCAACCCCAAACTCACACAGTAGGGTAACCTAATCCGTCAGCCAAAACAAAGGCGAAGGCAGACACCGACGTCGAAAACACAGACAAACACGACTGGAACAGTCGTGCACACAGCCCCACACATGACTAGAACATCATGCAAACGACAAAACACCGACCTCGAGTACAGCCACAAGAGGGCAACTCGCAAAGGTCACAGCGCGCAAGAAAATGCGAGAGTCACCGCACCGAGTGACAGGAGCACCCTCCTCCCAGAAGAACAGCCAGATGCGTCCACTGACGACTTACACTACGCCACAAGTGTCATGTCACTCAAGGACAAGACACACCAAGAACCAGGTCCGAGGAACAACAGTTCCAAGGAAACATGGTACCATAGCACAAGACTACAGCACCAACTGCGAGTGACTAGTCAGGGCCACGCCCGTCGGCGCAAGTCCCCAGTCCCTGACCACATGTGCACACACCGACCTCTACCTAGGTCAGGCCTCTAGCTAGTATTCCCCTCGGTAGGATGCTACCGTTGGCCGGGGCCTACGGAACTAGCTTAAAAACCGTACGTACCAAACGCAATAGGAAAACCCCTCCACCACTCCCGGTGGGTCGGCAAAAGCCTAGGGCTACAACTAGTGGAGGCTCACAAGGCACAGACTCCGAAACACAAGTGCTAAAGCACAGATAGTCTAAGAAAAGCCCTGTCTCATGTACCACAAAGCACCAAGGCAGCTAGACAACCACCAACAGACTCAGGAGCAGGCAACTAGACCTATCATGCAACGATCCTTGAGTCAAACGACTCAACGGCAAGATCGTCACAAATAGCGGAACAAGCCGCCAATCGGTCTAATCCTAAGCCAGCAAAACAACGTTCTGCAGAAAACGACACACGGAGACCTGAGGGAAATACCAAGAACCCTCAACACAGCTAGACACACAAACCGAGGTAGAACAACACCTCGAAGCATCCAGAAGTAGTGTCTCGAGTCGGGCACAACCACCGAGACACACAAGGTCGCCTGTCAACCCCTGGGTCACCCCGGGTTGACCGGAACCAGACCACACACAAGCAAAGGTCACACGTCAACCACTGGGTCGCACCGGGTTGACCTGAACCCAACACAATGCTTGAACAGTAGGAAAGAGAGTCCCACCTCAAGCAAAAAGACTCCTGGTCGCCTCATAACGTAGTCTTAGCCCTCATAAGATGTCGGGAGACATCCACGGGACAACGGGTAGACCACAAGGACAAACCAAGATAAGCAGAAATCAAAATCACGGAAATCGGAGCACAATGGATGTAACGCACCACCCCTAGACCGCTACCAGCATGTGACGGTCTAGACCACGGCCGTTACACACCAAACGACGGTCGGACGACAGGCCGTCACTCACACCGCCCTAACTAAGCTATTAACACACGAAGAAAGTAACGGCCGGCACCGAGCGCGTTACATCAATGTGACGCACGGTCCTAAGCGCGTTACAAACTAACGACGCATGGGAGCCAGCGCGTTATTCACAACGTGCACAGCCACCCACAACCAAAGCGAAGTAACGCGCAATGCCAGGCGCGTTACAAACAAACAACGCGGCAAGGGAGACGCGTCAGAGCCAAACGACGCGCGGGGGCAGGCGCGTTATTCTCAACGGCACAGCCACCCTCAACCCAACGCAAAACAACAAACGACGGCCAAAGGCGAGTGCATTATAACACAACGACGCATGGGGGCACATCCGTCATATCCAACGGGCACAACCACCCAAGCTCGGCCAAACCGAATGTAATGGCCGGGGGTAGGCGCGTTACACTCAGACAACGGATAGGGGCACGACCGCTGGAGGCACCACCTCAACAGGTCAAACGTCGGTCAAACAGCAAGTAACGTCCAGCACCAGGCGCGTCACTTTAACCTAACGCGCTGGGTTAAGCGCGTTAGATCCACCGACTCAACCCCAACACAAAGCTTGACAAGCGAAGTAACGTGCAGACCTAGGCACGTTACAAGGAAGCGACGTGCCACCCTAGGGCCGTCACTCACCCAAAAGCCAGAACGCTCAAAAACATCAAACGAAGTAACGGTCTGTCGTAGGGCCGTTATAAGCAAGTAGAGGCCACTGGAACGACCGTTACATCGGTCACGGCGGGAAAACATAGGAATGGCCAAACCGGCCCGTTCCACGCACCATTCACGCCGAAACGTAGGGGAAACACACCTAAACGACAAATAACAACATCAGGGGACTCAAAACCCCACATGCAAGCTCAAAATGCAAGATCCGGGTGATTTAGACAAATCGACCCTAAGTGGGTCACCGAGGTTCCCGGGCTTCTACCGGCCTCGAATGAACACCAAATCACACGTAATCAACGTGGATGGGATCCTAACATCCCAGCGGTCAGTTAGAAACTAACTACGCTGCAAATGGTCACCGTTTACCGGCCGACCCTAAAAACCACGAAAATCACGGTTTAGGCAAAACAAGCCCAAACTCGATCGTTTCCTTGCCGAACGCCGTGCAATGGCAGGGAAAACGAAGAGGACGAAGTAAGGATCAGTCACCCTACCTCCACCGAAGAAACCGAGCCCCGAAAGGAGTAAACCACGCCGAAATCCACTCGTGAACCGATTTCACCGGCTTTGAATCCACCGTTCGGGATCGCGCTAGAATCGATCCGATCCTCGCCCCATCGCGCACCCAGCCAGCTCCACAGCCTCGCCAACCCGCCCACGATCGCTCCGTCTGCAGCCGGGGCCAAAGAGGGGGAAGAACGAGAGAGAACGGGAGAGAGAGAGCGAGATCGCGAGAGTGAGGAGAGAGAGAGAGGAAAAAGAAATAAAAAGAAAAGAAATTAGGAAATTTTCCTAATTTTTGAAAATTCTGAAAATGCGCCGAAAATGTACAAATTCAGAAAAATACGCAAAAATAGCCGAAACGACTGGCTCGAAGAGTACATCGTCGCTGTAGCATCCACGAGTTCGAGAATTGACAAACAAACTCACCGTAGGGTTCCGTAACTAGTACATGAGAAAAACCCACACGGCTCGTCAAACTCAACTCGGAAGCCACAAAAGTGCACCGAAACTCAACGAAACCAATCCAAAACAGATCCGAAAGATCCAACAAAGATCCCACAAGACCTGTAAAGGATCCAGCAAAGATCTAGGGCATTACACTTGCGATTGCGGTCGCTAATTGATTTAAATAATGACACCCATAGAGTCGTCTATTAAATGACACCCTGATGATAGTCGCGAATTACAAATATTACAGAAAAATTCTAAATAAATTAGAAAAACTTCATATTAAGCCAATATTGCAGTCCACTTTGGGGCATAACGTTGTGACATGAGATTTACTCAACATAGTATCGATTTTAGCGTGTCTACACATATAGGTCAGTGCATATTCCTGCTCCTTCATATAAGAAGGGTGGTGCATGTTTTGCTGAATCGGTGCAATTGTATGTCTCATGCATAAATGTTGGTGCACTTTCTGCATCACTCATATGAGAGTCTGTGCATGTTTTGCTATGCATAATCTATGCACGTTTCTGCACTAAACATAAGGTCAATATACACACTGTAGCTGGTCGGTGCATGTTGGCATATAAGCATATGAAGGTCAGTGCACATCTTGTCTGACTGAACCTAAGGTATGTGCATGTTTGCACGATACACTATAAAGTCTGTGCATCCCTTATGATTCATGTTTACAAGGTGTTTGATGAAACATCCTTCTTCCAACTAACAGAATCAAAGCAGCACGTGAGCTCGAAATGAAGTAGACACGTGTTCCCAAAAAGGCTGGAAGCTGGCACGTGGAAACTTGCTAGTGATCCAAGACTGATCTATTAACTGGAGATCTTGACACGTGGAAAGTGAAAGTGCTGAGATTACAACACGTGGAAAGAAGAGATCCAAATCTACGTGAAAGTTTGGGCGGGAAACATGGTTTCCACAGGCCTTTCTGCCAGTGGCTTATAAAAGGGGGCAGATCTCCCAACTTCGAATAATATACATGGAGAAAAGGTAGAACTGGAGAAAAAGAAGAAGTGCAGACATAGAGTTAGTGTTGAAGAGAGCAGAAGAGAGCTAAGTTTGGAGAGATTAGAGGAGATCATAGAAAAGAGTGAGAACAACAAGCAGAAGAAGAAAAGAAAAGAGAGCGGTAGAAAGCCAGCAGCAACCAGAGAAATAGAAAGAGAAAGAGAGGGAGAGAGATCTTGAGAGAATGAGCAGTCGTCTGTGAGTGAATTTCCAGCAGCTCGTGGGGTTGAAGAAGCAGAAGAGAGTAAAGCAGCAAGATCGAAGGAGAAAGAAGATCTGTAGCTTCTGGATCAGATCCAAGCTACATTGGTCCAAAGCGAGCTATATTCTCTGTGCTTTAATTCCAGCTTTCTGTTGCTGATTTCTATTACTCTTATTTTTTTCATTTTACTTTCCATTTTAGAAGCTGTGAATCAGCGATGGCATAAGCTGTAAGGCCCAGCGGTTTGAAGCTGTGAATCAGCGGAGGCTAAGTTGTATTGCCCAGCGGAGGCTAAGCTGTATTGCCTAGCGGTGGCTAAGCTGTAATGCCCAGTGGAGCAAGCTGTAAGTCAGTGGTTGTAGGCAAGCTGTAAGGCCCAGTAGTTTAAGCTATGTATCTGTGGAATCCGTACTCTGGTTGGAGTGTAGGGTGTATGTAGGTCTGGAGGACCGAACAACCTAAAAATCTTCTGTGTGCTGTGATATGATTGTCTACTTTGATTTCGCTAGATGCATGCTTAGGATCATGTTCTAATTGCATATTTGTTGAAGCCTCTTGATCAGTTTGCTACCTATCTGTGTGTGTACTAACTTCACATTAGATACCTAGCTGTTCTTTAGGCCATCGATCTGCTACTTAGTGAGTCCTTCAATTAACTAAGTCAATCAGTTTAATTCCACAATTGTTAACTGGATAGAGCTCATTTGCTTAGCTTTAAGAGCAAAATTTTAAAGAGGGATTCATTCACCCCCCCTCTAAATCCGTGTGTGCACCATTGCACCCAGTCTCCAAAGACTAACAATTGGTATCATAGCATACCATTGACTTAACAATTGGTATCAGAGCGGGTCACTGATTATCAGATCCAACGATCTGCAGTGGATCCTGCTATTTCAGTGCACTTGTTAACTCTGCTGATTGCTTGATCTATTTGGTGCATTAGTCAAGTTTTGCTGACTGTCTGTTATTTCATTTATTTGATATGGATTCAAAGTCTTCTCGTTCGATTTTTGATGGGAGCTATTTCTCTGATTGGCTAAGTAAATTTAGACAGTATGTGCGTACTGTGGATTCTAATCTTCTATGCTTAATTGAGCATGGCCCATATGACATTCCAGTTAATCGATCTGAATGGAATATGGGACATGAATTGATGAATGCTGAAAATAAAAAGGCCCTGGACCTAGTGAAAGGGGCGATAAGATCTAACGTGCTTCCATGTATTTCTGAGTGCAGGAGTGCCAAGGAAGCTATGGAGAAACTGACTATCGACTATGGTAAAGAAGATATTCAGTGTCTTATGACAAGAGATCAGATAAGTGATCAATCAGATGAGTCTCCATCTCAGGTAACTTCTGACTCAGAACAAACATCTCTTGATGAATTGATTGAGATGTATGATGATTTGTTAAACAAATACAAATCTGTTAAAACTGAAATGAGAAAGATGAAAAAGAGCATGTCATATGAAATCAGAGAATTGAAATGTGAAAATGAAAATCTGAAAGATAGTCTGAAAAGAAATGAAAATTCATGCAATAAGTGTGTTTCTGCGAAAAATTTGAATAAAAGTCTTCAATCCGAACTAAAAATGCAGGAACAACAAATTGACTCTCTTAAAGAAGAATTAGAAGAATTGAAGAATAGGAATTCTGAGCTAGAAATGTTTAAATAGAAGTTGAATGAGAATTTGAAAAGTATGGATCAAAACATTTTGATTGATGAAAATAAAATGTTGAAAGATCAAAATAAGAAGTTGATGGTATTCAACATTATTGCTACTGAAAGATGCATGACTGTTGAAAGGGAAAAATGTGCTGAAATTAAAATTAATGATGGAAAAGAATAAAAACTTCTGCATGAGATTCAAATTCTGAAAAATCTGAATGATGCCATGCAAAAATAAATTGTCACCTGTGAAGAAGATCTAACAAGTTCTGAAATGTGAACTGAACAAATCTTTGTCTAAATTTGTTAAGGGAAAAGAGAATCTGGATAAACTACTGAGAAATAAAGTGAACAATCAGAAAGAAGGATTAGGTTATAATCCAGATAATCAGAGAAGTATAAAAGCAAAAGAACAAATTATTTTTGTGAAAAGTTCAGAATGTGCGAGTACCTCAAAGTCTGTTTCATCTCAGAAATCTCAGAATACTCATAAGCACAGGTCTTAACAAAAGAAAAAGAATAATTGCTGTGAAAAACCTCTTTACGATAAGAAAATTCATGTTGATCAGAAAAAAGAATGTGCAATGCTTTTATTGTAATAAAATAGGTCATTTAATGCATGATTGCAAATTGTCGAAATTAGATGACCTAGCTGCTACTACTACACAGAAAGTTCCTATCAGAAATCATGTTTTTCAAAGAAAGAAAATCAATTGTTTTTACTGTGGAAGGATAGGACACACTGTCACACAGTGTTGGCATGCGCAGGGGAGTAAACTCATTTATAAATCGGTTAAACTCCTTGTTCATCAAAATAGTTTTGATAAGAAGAGAACTGAATTCATGAAAAAGACTTTTTATTGTTTTAACTATAGAAAACCTGGCCACAGAGCATATCAGTGCTGGTTGGTAGGTTTCAGAAAACAAAATTTTCATGTTCATAACAGAAATTTGAAGGTTCATGCACATAGATTCAATGCTCACAATAATGTGCATAAAAAGAACTTGAAATCTGTTACTTGTCATCACTGTGGTCAGTTCGGACATTTCAGGTCCAACTGTAAGTTGATGGATTTTGATAACTATGTTGCTCACAAAAAGTCAAGAACACCATTTGGTGGTTGTTGGTTATTATGTGTTCCTTCTTTGCAAGATGAGTATGAAATCAACGATGATGAGAATATGAGCAAACAATGAAATCACTCAACCTATGAACATGTGCAACATGAACTTAGGCAACCAACATGAATACTAGCATGGGTATGCTATCTCAATCAGAAATAAACTAAGCAAATAAAGAAAAACACACGCCGGGGCGCAGAGCAAGGAAATAAAGGAAAATACACCATATAGGTGGAACAACCAAAATAAAGCAGAGATGTAATGAAAGAGAGAGCTACTACCCAAACTAAGGAAATATATGATCACCACTAAGGTAACAAACAAGCCAAAGACCCTAAAAGTACCTTAGAATAGGAGGATGATGCACCTGCCCACGGGAGAGAGAAATAAGTATAGCTCTGTAAGATGTAACGGCCGAATGCTGATGTGCCACAGAAATGTGACGGCCACACGATAAGCCGCTACGTGACTATAACGCGTCTGTAATAGACCGTCAGAGATCCTGCAGTAAAGAACTTGGGAATCTTTGATCTCCAAGCTTTCCAGCCGGCCAGAAAGCTTGGGCCTCGTACTTTGGACTCTGTAAACCTGCAAAAGAGTGTAGGACACAAGAAAAATAACCCAGATTAGCCCTTGAGCAAAGTAGTATCTATAAATCAAAAGAACTTGAGAACATGCAAAAGGAAAGGGAAATACCAGAGAGTTTGGTTTTTTTAACCCCTCTGGGGCATTTTAAAAGATGGGAGGGATGTTTACGTGGATGCAAAAGATGTAAGAACGTGGTAGAGGAAGAGGGACAATGCTATGATGCTTAGAAGAGAGAAAGAGACACTAAGATGACGACTTGACTGAACTAAACCCTTGGAAACAATACTCCCTGGACTTTGGAAGCATATGGACGTGGGAAGCATCTCTCCTTAGTTGGTTCTAGCTCCAGGATGCGGCAGCACTTCGACGCGAACTCCAGATGTCTCCTCTTCAAGCCATGAAGTCAAGGGTTCAATTTATAGACCCTCAAACTCTTAGGTCAAGTAGGGCATAATCCAGCTAGAAAGTAGGACGTTTCTTAGCAAACTCTTGAAGATAATACTCCCAAGAGTCTATAGAAACAATCAGAAGATTCTAAGGATCAGATTTGAAGAAGAAATCATCAGATCAAACTCTTAAATCGACCACAGAGTAGTAGAGGAAGAGCAGTTTTGCTAGAACTCTCTGTTTGATGTAACGTCTTCACGATAGACCGCCACAAGGATGTAACGTCCCAGAAGTGGACCGTCACACAACCTTATCCACCAAAAGATAAGATCAACGGGTGAAGTTTTCGAACATAGGACTCTGCAAGCATGTAACGGCCAAAGAGTGACGCATCACAACCAAAGTAGCGGCCGCACGATAAACCATCACACCCAACGGATAGGCTAATGGATAAGCTTTGAAAGAAGTCTTCAGCTTGAGGACTATGACATGATGTAACTGTCGAAGGTAAATGCGATATAGCTCTGTAACGTGCCAGGAATGAACCGTTTGAAACAATGGGGTGCTAATGACATGAGTGTTTGCTAAGCTTCATCTAGCGGAAAGAGATGAGGAACCAGACCCAACCAAGGAGACATGACCCATGAAATAAACCTCAAATTTGACCAAGATGACTCAACAAGGGTGAACAACTCGGAGCATCATATAAAATGAGTAAGGAGATGACCAAACTTATTGGTCATAAAACGGGTGTCAACAGATGCCCCTCCTTAATGTCCTCATTGTAGGGGAGCGAGCGGAGGTGAAGCGAAAGTGAAATGGAACATGGATATGAAGCGGAAGTGAAGCGGAGCAGACTGAAAAGCGGGCGTTAAGGCAATCGACACCCGTTCTCAACCAACGAGCGATAGGAATTTTCCAGAAAACTTTGAACTAATCACAAGGAAATAGCCAACCAAATGACACATGTCTGGAGGAACTAATAACTAAGGAAATGAAAACACGGCCAGCGGCCAGAGCAACGGAAAGGAAAGACGAGTAACTAAACTCCAGACAAGAATCTTCAGCTAACCAGACCAAGCGAGCAGACCGAAGGAAACCTTCTAATTCAGAGTGGAATGACTCTCCCTATTCGAGATCATAGACACAAAGTTAATCACCATTACTAAGACACCTTGGACAGATGAAGGTTCATGAACACTCAAAGATGCACATAATGCATGCTCGGCTAAAAATAAAGAAATAATTAAAACAAATGCAAAGAAAGGATAAAATAAGAAAACACTCGAGAATAGTATTGCTAGACCAGAGAAACAAGGGTCAGGACACCATCTGCAACCACGGCGTGCAAGACAGAACCATCGTCCCCAAGCTTTTCCAACCTAACGGCCTATCCAACGATTAAACATGTGCACCTAGATCATCATCATTTTTGTTTAAGGGGAACATCAGATCTCAGAACATATGAATGACCAGCCAGTTCTCGAGAAAATATATCATAGATACCATATAGTAATGCATTAAAGGGGATAAGGGATCGAGATACTGTACCTGACTTACCTGTGCAGCGAACGGCATGATGGCTTACTGGCCTTCATGATTTCATCCAAAGAAAGGGGTTAGCCAACAACAAATAAGCATGAACCATAACTATTCATGAACATGAATTTCATTGATAAAATAAGGGATTGAAAGCATAATGATCATCCAATCATCAAAATTTTTGACAAATAGGGCATTATCATTCACCAATTGCTTTAAAATCTCTGACGGTCTAAGAGTGATGCGTCAGATACTGTTTAACGGTTTGAACTTGACGCGTCACACAACGTCGGTTCACATTTTTCCAAGCAAGATAACTTATCCACTTGATGGCCACATAGTAACGCGTCAGAGACTGTGACGGTCTGACGATAGACCGTCACATTTCCTAAGTGTTCAAAAAAAAACAACCGAATGGTCTCTCCCTCTCCCATTCGTTCAAACGCCCAAAAAAATGCCAAAAACACACCGAGCCAAAAAAAAATGCCACCGAACAACCTTCACTGGCAACCATGACCGGCGATGAGCTTCCCTGGCCGCCCATGGTAAGGGAGAAAAAGAAGGTGATTAAGAGATTTAGGGCTCGAGTGGATCAAGAGGAGGTCCCCCCAGCGGAGATCGAGCAACCGACGGCGACGGTGGAGCCAACGACGGAGGAGGACCCTCCCACGGTCGAGGAAGAAGGGGGAGATGCTGTGGAGGAAGCCATTGGTGGTGAAGAAGGCGCCACGGCACCAGAGAGGAAGAAACGAGGCCGGGACCACGAGGTAGGTCCTTCACCCCAAAATCCCATTTTCAATTTTTATGTGTGCATGTGTGTTTGAGGGGAAAGAAATGGGTCTGGGGACCCATTCAAATCAATTATAGGCCACTGTGGCCATTTCCACGAGTTGGGGAAACAGGGGGGATGATGCCTTCTTGCTGGGAGCGTAACGGTCCTTGCAGTGACCGTTACGGTTCCCGACGCGCCACCCTTGGTGCGTCAGAGTTCTCTGACGTGCCAGGGCATGGCCATCAGAGAAACCAAACCAGAATTGATTTTTAGGTTTTTTCTTATTCAATTTTTTTGGTGTTTTATTCATATAACATGCAATGACTTTAAACTAATGAGATGACTAACTTTTGTTTTACACGTGTGCAGGAGAAAAGAAGAACCATGATCTCATGGCTTCGGATTTGGGCGGTGTACCAGGCACTGCCAGAATATCATAGAGAGAGACTAGCTGCTATGGGCTTCAGTGAAGTCCTCAGCATCGAGGTGACACAGATGGACATGCCATTGCTATATGCGTTGCACGAGAGATGGGACCCAGTCAGCCGAGCATTCATCTTCCCCTGGGGTCACATGATCCCAACATTAGAAGACATGGCCATGATCACAGGCTTGAGAGTCCATGGAGCAGCCGTGACCAGCTAGACGTATGGAGACTATAGAGTGATAGCCCTGGAGCTGCTGGGGCTGGATTTGGTTAGACCGGGGCATCCATCATCCAAGCTGTCACGATCGAGACTCCAGGACAGCTTGGGTCTACGGGGAGCAGCTATAGCAGTTGGGGAGCTTCCAGAACAGCATCTGGACAGAGTGATCGAGCAGGTCCGCCCGAGAGTAGTAGCGGAGGCGAGACTAGAGGGAGATAGAGTGCTGAGGCGCTTTCTGATTTTACTGTTCGGAAAGCTGCTATTCCCGACCCGAGCGGATGTGATCAGTTGTCAGCTCCTGCCATTGCTGGCGGACCTTAGCAGAGTAGGCATGTAGCAACCCTGGGAAAAATTAAAGATTTTGAAAAGGGATCAAATTAAAATAAAAGATAAGTAAATAGATGATGAAAGCCTAACGCATAAGAATAAGCCAGAAGGAAAATAACGCCTTGGGTCAAGGCGCTACTTCAAGAAGAAACGCCCTTATACAAGGCGCTAATTTATGAAAGGATGCCAACATGTGAGGTCGTCAATTCTTAAACGGTCAAAATAAATAAAAAGGAAAGTATAAGTGACGCCCTCCACCTGGGCACGTTTTATACAAGAAACGACGCTCGACAAGGCGTCAATTTAAATTAACACCCTCACTTAGGACGTTAATTCAGTTCGAGTTTCATTCGACCCAGGAGTCTATCCAGAGCAAGTTCTGGATAACTACATCGAAAATGGAAAATAGTAAGGACTTTATCATGGAAGTATTACTTCCAATATAACTCTAACCCTATTAAAAATCCTATAAATACCCACCTATTCGATCTGTTCGCTATTTTGGCGTTCGGTTCTTCTGAGGTATGTGAAGAACAGCAGGTTCTTCTTGAATCTCTGCTTTTCGATTTCATGAAGAGTGTTAATTATTCTTCATCTTCTTTTATTTGTAGGAAGCCTGCAGTAACTCTGTTGAATCAACTGAAGAAGTGGGTTCTTCAAACGGCAAGCATCTACATCTGTTCATGCCAAAGGAAGAACTTATTGATAATCTTCTTCCTCTTCCTCTACAGGTTGCCTGTGGTGTGAAGACGCCTGAAAACTATGCCTCGACCATATTCTTCTTCCTGCAAGTGGGACGTGAAGACCGTGTCTTCCTCCTTACTGAACTGAAGACAATGACTGCTACTTTTTCTTCCCATCCTACAAAACAACATACTCTGTTCGAAACAGAGTACCGTTTCTTCATCAAAGTTCACCAGTCAATCCACAACAAAAGGTAGGTTTTCTCAAGAACGTAGCCCAAACTAACTCCAGTTGCTAGTAATACCTTCTGTCATACATGCATATAGTTTTATTGTGGTTTCAGATGTTTTCTATGTAATTTCAAAAAGAAACGCCCTTGGCAAGGGCGCTAATTTAAAGAAGCGACCCACACTAGGGCGCTAATTATTGTTTTGACGCCATGCCCAAAAGTTGTCAATTACATGTAATTAATAAATACCCACGTTTAAAATTTAATATCTATGCAACCATGAATATAATGTATTGCATGAGTATACCTGTGAAATCCTGCTATTTTTCCTGTCATGATCATGTACCCTTTTTCCTGAAATTTTATTATCTGAAAATTGGTAAATTCTTGAATTCACGACCTTGTTTAGGTCGTCTCTTATTGAACTGACGCCCCAGACTAGGGCGCTAATTGAAAAGTAACGCCCCTGTCCAGGGCGCGTTTTTGTTAAAATTCCAGAATATTGATTTTCTGTAGAATAGAAATATTGAAGGGACGACTAACGTATAAGTCATCAAATTTGTAAATGAACGCCCCTCTGTAAGGCGTTAATTGGATAATTAATGACTTGGCTAAAGTCGCTATTTTCTGTATTACTGTTTTTCCTTGTTTCTGTTAACCGAGAGTTTGATATACATGTATAAGAATATTATCGGCACTATATTTCCACTCCGTGAATATAGTCCCACGTTTCATGATGTTTTAACGTTACCCTCAATTCTCGGTGACATACAAGCTCTCCATTGGACATTCCGTTCCTTTGGACTAGCGAGTTAGTCATAGAGACCTCCGTAAGACTCCTCGAGCCTTGGATTCCCTCAAGGCCGACTGAGCGGGTTGTACCATAAAAACCTATCACACTATTTTTGCCATGTCACTCTAAAGAAACATGGTATACCGGCCCTCATGTCATGCCATGTGTATGATATGAGAATTATCTTAATGAACGGGGTAAAGCATGACATGGTTATGATGTTCTTGTAAACCCCAATTCTATATCAACATTGTTATGATGTTCTTGTAAACCCCAACTCTATATCAACATTGTTACGATGTTCTTGTAGACCCTAATTCTATATTAAACTTGATGTTCTTGTGGACCTCAATTCTATATAAAGAATGTCCATACTTACTTGTCATGGTACCCAAGTTAGGGAACCAATTCCACCTAGTTTTATCGATAATCATGATTGTACCGTTATTATCACCATTCTATGTCAAGTGTCATATTTTTAGACTCTACTCTATCCAAGTCTATCCTACATGTCTACAAGTTTTATTCTTGAAATTCCATATTGGCTATACACAAAAGTGGATGTTAAAATACATGATTAATGCCTGCGCATATAGGGCCCAATCTGGTCCTGGGAGGAGCACCCGAAAGTACTTGTGCCCATGAGAGTTGATTGATCATGGTATTGGCATTATACCGAAGTGCATGACTAGTTTGATTGAACATTCCACAAATCTTGTACTTGACTTGATATTACATGACTTGCGTGGCCCGAAAAAGGGTAATTGCATACTTGCGTGCTTGAACGTGATAGCCAAATTCTAACATGACATGATGAATACACTTGCTTGAATATCTTGATATCTTTTGATATAAGTTCTTGAAAGTTCATGACTAGTTCTCGTCGCTATCTTATTGTTATACACTCTCTCTATCTTGTCGTTTTATGCGAGCATGCATAGCTATAGTGCATTCATGAAAGATGTAATTACTTAAACCCATTGCTAGTTCTTGAGATATAATTTCCTACTGAGCGTTCGCTCACTTAGTGTTTCCCTACTTTTCAGGTAAGTCCGACGATGAGGGAACTCAAACGGATGGGGAAAATTAAGAGTGAAAGAGATAGAGCTTCTTCCGTGTTATCTAGTCTTTTTCATATTTTCTTGAGTCAACCTTGTATTTTTCCTTTATTTTAATTAGTACTTCAAAGGTTTGTAATAGACATATTCTTATGAAGGAATAAAGGATTGGGTTATCTTTACTTTTGCGCATCTCTGATTTTGGTGTCGAATACACTAATACTCTGATTGACATGATTGATATAAACTCGTCACGCGTCTCCGGGTATCTTCCGCTCTCGGGGCGTGACAGTTTTTGTGGTATCAGAGCCTAGGGTATTCAATTCCTAGGAAAACCCAAGTCCAAGGATAGGTTCAAACCTTTAACTAGTGAGATTGGGTAGAACCAAGGGTTGAGTTAACATAAAAACTTAAAAGCCCTTAACGCGAGTATATACTAATATAGTTATTATAATTGTAGGATAATGGCTGTCGAACGTGCTCAGTGGCGCAACATGCAGTGTACACTTCAAGGCATGACTCAGGTGCTGCAACAGGTAGCACAAGGAGGAGCACAACGAGCAGGGAGTCTCCACCAAGTCTTCAAGAACATGAACCCTCCCAAATTCACGGGTTCTACTGATCTGAATGACGTAGAGCACTGGATCAGGGAGACAGAACATATATTCCATGTTATGCAGTGCACGGATCAAGATAAAGTCTTATTAGCTACCTTCTAGTTGGAAAGGGATGCCCGATGTTGGTGGGAATCAATATAAGCTACTTTAAATCAAGACCAAGTTACTTGAGAAGAATTCGTTGAAAATTTCAACGCTAAATATTTTTCGGACCGAGTACAGGAAAAGAAAGCTGCAGAATTTGCTGCACTGAAGCAACGGTCCTTGACAGTGGCCGAGTACGTGGCACAGTTCTCTAGATTATCTCGGTATGCTAAGCACTTAGTTAGCACCGAGAAGATGAATGCTAGGAGGTTCCTAAATGGGCTCAGGCCCCAATATATCACACAGCTGGTGCCAATGGATATCCAGGTCTACTCAGAAATTGTGCGCCGAGCTCAGCTATTAGAAGACGCCACGGAACTATCTGATAGAATCCGTGGGAAGGATAAGAAAGAACAAGTTACAAGTTCGGGTTCCTTTAAACCCAACTTCAAGAAGAGGCCTAGCAATGGAGGTACTTCCTCACAAGATCAAAAGTTTAAGAAGACCAAGCCCTTCTCCATCACCACTACCCCATCAAATATAGTGTGCAAGCATTGTGACAAGGCGGGCCATAGAGCAGAAGAATGCTGGAGGAAATTAGGAGCATGTCTCCGCTGTGGGAGTCGCGATCATCGAATTCCCGATTGCCCATTACTTAATGATCAAGCCGGGGACGGGAAGCGCCCAGTAACCAAGAATGCTCATCTTCACGCAATTAAGGAGACCGAACAAGAAGAAGAAGGTGGACTAGTAGAAGGTACATTGAAAGTTTGTTCCAAGTCTACATATGTCTTAATTGATACTGGAGCTTCACATTCAATTGTTTCCAAGAAGTTCGCTGATCCGTTACCCCTAGAACCGGAATGGATAAAATTAGTCTTGTCTACTCCTCTAGGAAACGAGACTGATATTACACACCATTACCAGAACTGTGAAGTATTGGTTCATGGTAAGAATCTCCCTATTGATCTTATACGTTTTGATCTAAAGGAGTATGATGTCGTACTAGGAGCGGATTGGTTATCTAAATATCAGGCAACGGTCGATTGCCGCAATAGCAAGGTTACTTTCGAGGAATTTCTAGAACTGATCTTTACTAGCCCCAAGAGGCGAAGCAAAACCCCTCTTATTTCGGCTCTCCGAGCTAGCAAGCTCATCAGGAAAGGATGTGTATCTTTCCTTGCATTCGTCACGATTAAGGAGGCTAATGAAACTAAGATAGAAGACATTCCGGTGGTACAAGAATTTCCGGACGTATTTCCGGAAGATTTGTCTGGATTACCTCCACAAAGAGAAGTGGCCTTCACCATCGATTTAGTTCTTGGTGCGGGTCCAGTTTCTAAGGCACCGTATAGAATGTCCCCTGCTGAACTCAAGGAGTTAAAGGAGCAACTGATGGAACTCATTAAGAAAGGATTCATTAGACCAAGTACTTCCCCATGGGGAGCGCCTGTATTATTTGTAAAGAAGAAAGATGGATCCATGAGGTTATGCATCGACTATCGATAGTTAAATCATCTCACTATCAAGAACAAGTATCCACTGCCGAGAATCGATGAGTTGTTTGATCAAATTTCAGGATCCAAGTACTTTTCCAAAATTGATCTTAGTTCGGGATATCATCAGTTAAGAATCAAGGATGAGGACATGATGGAATATGGGTTATTATTGACCAATTGACTAAATCGGCGCATTTCTTGCCAATAAAGAGCCGATGGTCAGTCGATGTGTTGGCTGCATTATACATCAAGGACATAGTCAGATTACACGGTATTCCTATTTCAATCGTGTCTGACAGAGATCCCCGTTTTATTTCTCATTTTTGGAAGGGTTTACAACATTCATTAGGAACGAGGCTTAACTTTAGTATAGCTTTTCATCCTCCAACGGATGGTCAGACCGAGAGAACTAATCAGGTGGTTGAAGATATGCTCAGAGCTTGCATCATTGATTTTGGTGGGAGCTGGCATGACAACTTGCCTTTGGTGGAATTTGCATACAATAATAGCTACCAGGCAAGTATACAAATGGCACCTTTCGAAGCCTTATACGGAAAAAGTTGTCGATCACCCTTATGCTGGGACGAAGTTGGAGAGAAACAACTGCTAGGTCCAGACATGGTAAGGGTTACCATTGAGAAGATACAATTGATTAGAGAAAGACTGCAAGTTGCTCAGTCTAGGCAAAAGGCTTATGCCGACACGAGAAGGAGAAATCTTGAGTTCCAAATCGGAGATCATGTATTTCTCAAGATATCGCCTGGACGTGGCATACGGAGGTTTGGTGTCAAGGGCAAGCTTACACCAAGATTCATCGGACCCTTCGAGATACTGGAAAGAGTTGGCGAGGTTGCTTATCGCATCGCATTGCCTCCCCAATTGTCCGATGTTCATAATGTGTTCCACATAGCTATGTTGAAGATGTATGTTCATGATCCATCATATATTATTGAACATGGAGACTTAGTTATCCAGAAGGATCTCACATATGAGCAGAAGCCCATAAAGATACTAGATCGTGAAGTACGTACTCTAAGGAATAAGGTTATTCCCATGCTAAAAGTACAATGGAATAAGAGTTCTGATCATGAAGCCACATGGGAGACCGAGGAATTCATGAGGAAGCAATTTCCAGATTTATTTTAAGGTATATACTCTACACTCTCCACATATATATATACTATGGAATTTGGGGACCAAATTCTTTTATGTGGGGGAGGGTGTAGCAACCCTGGGAAAAATTAAAGATTTTGAAAAGGGATCAAATTAAAATAAAAGATAAGTAAATAGATGATGAAAGCCTAACGCATAAGAATAAGCCAGAAGGAAAATAACGCCTTGGGTCAAGGCGCTACTTCAAGAAGAAACGCCCTTATACAAGGCGCTAATTTATGAAAGGACGCCAACATGTGAGGTCGTCAATTCTTAAACGGTCAAAATAAATAAAAAGGAAAGTATAAGTGACGCCCTCCACCTGGGCGCGTTTTATACAAGAAACGACGCTTGACAAGGCGTTAATTTAAATTAACGCCCTCACTTAGAACGTTAATTCAGTTCGAGTTTCGTTCGACCCAGGAGTTGTTTCAGCGTTTTTTTTCCTTTCGTTCGCGCATCGATCAGCCATTTGGCTAACTGGTAGTCAACTGACTGATTGACGACGCGGGCGTGCCAGTCACATGAGTGACAATTTTATTGTGCGCTCATTCTGACCCATGTCGGGTGAATGTGAGATTCGGTCGGGACCAGCAGTCCGCCATACCATAAAGGCTATGGCGTTAATTACATCCCCCACGAGGAGGGAATACCTTTGATTAATTACCGAGATAGCGAGCTGTCGAAGCCGACGTAAAGAGAACTACATGATGATTATAGCAATGACAGGCAGGATGCAGCATTAAACATGCAGAAGATGTGTAGTTTAATGGGAAAATGGATCCTTGGTACGTGGCGGAGGAAGCAGGTCCGAAGACCACCATCGCGCACGATGAAGGCTTCCGGCCAAACATGATCCGGCTTCCAGTCGACGCCATTTAATATACCCGAGGATCTATGCATGCATGCACACAGGATATTCATGATTATAGTGAATATGAAGATAGCGCCACGAAGGCGGCGGTGATCGACCACATTTATTGCCCCTCGTCGAGAGGAGGAAGGACGACATGAGTATGATAGTGAAAGCATGAATGCTAACAGATACGATGATGATGACGATGCAACAACGTAAATCCGATAGCATGCCCTCTTCCTTCGGATTATACCGAAGAAAGGGAGATAGGACATCCATCCATGGAGAGTTGGAATGGAGACCCAAAAGAAGATCAGGCACAGGCCTGGGTCCAAAAAGGATTCAAATATGACGGGACCATCTGCGCCGTTCGTTAATATTCCCCTCGAGGGGCCATTGGAGGACATGTGGCGGCAGAACTCCGAGGGCCAGTGGGGAGACGGGAGAGTCATCCTGTTCGGTGTAATGTAGGGGTGAATTCCCCCGTCAATGTATCTCCCATGAACATGGGTGAAGAACCATAGTCCCCTCATACGGTAATGAAGAATGGCTCAGGGGTTGATAACAATAGAATATTGAATTTGGGCTATGTTTGGGTCTGATGAAGAAGGAGGGCATCAGACATCCAAATGACAACATCATTAAGGTGAAACGGCACAGCACCGGAGTCGGCTCGGGGGCCAAACGGCACAGACTGCACTCGGCGCCATGACAAACCAGGGTTGAATCGGCACAAGGATCTGGAGCCTCGGCACGGTGGCACCCGGCGCGGGCCGGTCTCAGCGCGCCATGGGGCAAGGGCATTCGGCTCCACCCCCACCTGGCGTGGGTTTAGCGCCGGGGGGGCGATGGCGCCGGGAGGCTTTTGACGCCGTTGGAGTTTTGACGCCGGGAGGGATTTATTGGTTTTGAAGGAGGATACCAGAAGGGTTTCCTTGTTTAATGAGGGCTTCAGGGTGATGAATGGATGGATGGATGAAGATGGAGAATGAGAGTGGTTCCACCTGCCAAGGGCTCCAAGGAGATCATCACTTATGAGATCTGTTCCCTGCGATGGCAAGAGACCGTGAGATGATATAGCTCAGGCTGTTGCCATGTCGGGGGATTAAGCACTTAATTCCGATGAAACATCATGCCGTATAACGGAATGAAAATCCTGGGCAAATTTTGACAGCATCTCCCCTTATTTTGGGAGTGTGCCAAGAGGGTATTATGGGATATCTACTCACGGGTGCCGGAGTAGAAACCAAAATAGGTGTCGGGCGTAGCCCGTAATCCAAGGAGGGCCGGATCATACGAGATCCCATCCCCTCTGTTGTAATCTTCCCAACTCAGTCGATCGGAGGTCATGCAGAGGCAGAGCTCCTTGACTTAATGGGTTATAGAATGTGAGGGGCGCTACCCCTGTTTGATATAGCTCCCGTGAGGACAGAGGGAAGGGCGATGCCTCCCCACAGGAAAGGGCATTTAACGCAATGATGGCATGGCCTGATAGCATCAAGACGGTCAGAAAATGTGAAGATATCGATGTAGAGCAGAGGGGTAAGTTTTGACATAGCAATGGGATGGGCTCGGCGCGATAGGAGAAGCCTAACCGGCGCGACAAGTCCCCGGCGCGAGACCTACGCCGAGGGGGAGTTCGCGTCGGGAGGCTTTCCGATATGGATTCTTTCTGTGGCAAGGGCTTGAGGGTTTTGGGCATTTAGAAAGAGAGTTTATTCAATGATTCGACAACCCTTACGGGCAATCATAGGGAGGATAATCTGGTGTGAAGATGGCCTTTCCTCTGGGACTTCACTAGGAGCGGAACCACCCACAGAAACTCAGGACTCTGGCCCGTATTCAACCCTCTTCATTTCACAGACGAGGAGCCGTAAGATAGACTGTCTCAGGCTCTCGTCGTGGATACGAGGTTAAAAGAGCGCGCGGCAGAAGAACCTTCAACAAAATCAGAAAACCCGACGATGAAACACGCCTAGTTATCAGTATCCTTAGCATATGGCGAACCTCGGATGTAGAGACAGAAAGGACAGAGCTCAACCCATTCTTCTATTAACTATATCAGCCAAATGGCTCACACGTATGCGATTTAAGAGAAAGAAATCCAACTCAAAAGAGAAAGAAATCCAAGACTTTATCCCTGCAGATAGGGTTACATTAGCATTCGATGCTACTGTAGCAAAGATGCTCGAAAGCAAAAATATAAGAAGAACATTCAGACAGACAGAGAAGAGAAAGGAAAGGATCTGCGACTGCATGGCCCTCACACCTGAATCCCTTCTCGAGCCTCTGTCTCTCTCCTTTTCCCTCAGCTTCTACGAAGGGCGCTCGAGCTCTCCTCTTTCCTTTCTGATGGCTAAGCCCCTCTTCCTTCTGCTTTCTTCTTTGTGTTTTTTTTTGTCTCTCTTCTATCTTCTGTTTGTCTCTCTTCTTTTCGTTCGAAGGGCAGGCCTCTTATAGAGGTGAGGCTCTTCATGCATTCGGCACGAGCTTCCCGGCCCGCCAGGATCGCTTCTCCCGGCGTGACATCCGTCGGCGCGTCCTGTCTATTGCTTGGGCTTGGCCCATCCATTTGTCATTCGGCCCAGTCGTCCAGGATACACTTAGTGAGCTCCTCTCGACAGTGGGGTTCTTGACACATACATATTGCGACTCCACCGAGCCCATTTACACCTTGGACTCACACATGCGTACGGGGCACTGTGCGTCTTGGCCCAGGAGTATCAGAGATGTCTGAACATCTGTTTCAGCAGGCAGATGATTGCCTGAGTGTTGGTGTAGTTTAATCAGCCTGACTATCTGAAAGATAGCAGCACTGGACAGCGACCTAGCCAGAGATGGCTTTAGTCGAACAGAAGGATAGGGGTAGTGGGTTTCTTCTATTCAGACTCTCAGATTTCCCGGGGGTAGCACGTGAACTGTGCCCTCTACTGATCTTCAAAGCTGTGAATATGCTATAGTTTCTTCTGGTATATTTTGGGTGTCAACAAATGCCCCCCACCCGTAGGTGGCGTGAGTGAAGCATGAGTGACACGGGACATGCGGGTGTACATCACGTCACACACTGTGCTTCGTGGTCTCTTCAGGTCTGCTCCTGTGCATTGGCTTTCATTTTGACTCTGAGTCTTCATTCTGCTTTGCGTGACTTCCATGCTTTATAAGCAAATTTGGATGAACACCAGCATTTTTGGCTCGGCCTGATGATTGCATTATCCCTGGAGGGCTAATTGGTGCCATAGACGCTCCCGGCACGCTCTTCTCGGCGTGCTGGTAGGCTCGGCGTAGAGTTCCCGACGCGGTGCTCCACTCGGCGCGGTGATCATCGTGAAGTCCCTCGGCGTGGTAACCGCCCCGCCGCACTTCAATCTTCGGCGCGGGGGCCATTCGGCTCGCCTTTTGGCGCATCCGGTCGGTCGGCGCGGCCGCCTTCTCGGCGCGCCTTCTAGCCGGGGCGCTATAAGCGCCGAGAGGGGGAGAGAAGGGCTCATTTGCTCCTGAGCCTTCTCTCTCCTCCTCCCCTTCTCCCTCCGTCGCCCGGGAACGGTCGGCGTGGAAGTCTCCCTCCGGGGAATTTTGTTTCGGGACTCCGTCCCTGTTTATTTCAGAGTCACCCCCTCTTGGTGGGTGTTCTCCCATTTAACTTCTGGGCATGCTCTCAATAAGGGGAGATGTTGTCGAAATTTTTTGAAAATTTCTTTTCTATATATATTTTCTTTATATCACCTTCTTATTCTTTCTTCCTTGGTTTTATATCTGCAGCTCGCTTGGAAATGGCTTCTTCCTCTAGTCGTGTTGCTTCCGGCGTTGCTGATATTGACTCCTCTCTCCAGGGCAGGGCTTCTGGTCCCGTTGTGACTTGGAGGAATGTTGGACAGCTGGACCGGGGTCTTGGGAGGATTGCCATAGTTGATGAATCCTCTGGCTCCGAAACAGATACAATATCCGCCTCTCGCATTGTAACTGTCGAGGGAGGACTGGACTTCAATCGCGATGATGACTACCGTGCGGACTTCCCGAAGGATCGTCACCTCGCGCCTTACATTTGTACCTTCAACGTCTCTGGGAAGAGGGACGTCATGCTCGCTCGGATGGTGGAGCGGGCCATGTTGCTGGACCGGGACAGCTTGAAAGGTTCTGTGTATCGTGGCGATACCATATACCTCCCGGGGGAACGGCACAAATGGGACGCCGTCTTAGGGGTAACAGAGCTGGAGGCAGAGTAGAAGATGCTGACACGGGCTCCAGAATTCACACCAGCCAGGTGGGACAACATCATAGGTCGGGTTAACAGGGAGAAACCCGGCTACGGTTTATTCTTGGCGCCCATCAAGTGGGGCTACAGAGAGGAACCGTTTGTGCTGAACTGCTTGGCTGTTCAGTTCAAATTTCAATTGGCAGCTGGGTGGTTTGCAGACACGAAGGTGACAGATGCTCACCTCTTCTGTGTAGGGGCGGTGGAATTTACAGAGTATGTTCTGAAAGAATATGCACCGCTGCTGGTCAGGGCCGGGGTGTACCACAGTGTGTATGCATCCCGCTTCAGGTATCCCATTTCAAAGGGGCTGTGCTGTGGCATGTTCGAAGTATTTTGCCCGCAGTTCAATACTTTCTATACAGCAGAAGGTGAAACCTCTCTGGATCTATGGAGCCTATCACAGTTATCGGGCCTGCCGATTAATGGAGAGCCCTATGAGGAGGTCTGCAATCATGACTTCATCAAGGATGAAACGGACGGCGAAGGTGAATATTACTTCGGCTATTCATACCGGTACTTGATGAAGGCATACCGCTCCCTCTGCCTGACACTGAATAGGGGATCCTCAAAGGGATACCGGCCCCGGGAGAAGAGCAGCAAACTGAGAGTCCGAGCAGGACATTGGATTCAGTATTTCTTCGGGGGCCCTTTGAAGTACAGTGAGTTCCCTCATGTAGCTCCTGTTGCGGGCAAGCCTAGTAGGCCGCCCAAGTTTAAGTCGGAGCTGCCTGCTTCTCTTCGGGGGATAAGCCGCGGGGGGCCGAATCCGATGGGGGCGGATCCCCTCACCCATTGTGCTGCATACCTCACCTTCTGGCTATGTACTTTCGCTCTCCCGCAGGGGGATGAGACAGTCATTAGGCCGGAGGCAATATACCCAGCTTGTCAGATGGCTTGGGGCATACGGCTTACAATATGTCCCGCTGCACTGTGCCTGATTTACAAATCCCTTGGGGATATTCATAGGCATCGGATCCCCCGCTCCTTCCGGACGGTGGGGCCGTTTCACTTTTTTAATGCATGGGTGTGCAATTTATTCCCAGAGCTAGCTCCCCGGACTTTGCAGACAGTGACATTGTATACCAGAATGCTGGAGTTTGCAAGTCCTGAGCCGGGTCCGGTGTCCCAGCAACTTTTCTCCATTCGTGGCCGACTGGCAAGGGTTCCGATGGATTCGGCGGGGACTATCCACTTTTGGAATCTGGCCGCACATTCATCTCCATTGGTGAATCGTCAGCATGAGTGTAAGCTCGAGGCGGTGGAGACCTTCACACACTTCATTTCGGGCAACACCGTGACCCGACCAGTCTTGGAGCCTGAACTCGTTGACTGGGTTTTATCAATCCGCCCCAGTGTTTTAGTATTCAGAAAGGGGGGCGCAGTTTATTTGGAACCCTACTATCCTTTCAGGTTAGGCCGGAATTTCGGCTACGATCAGCACATTTCGCCTTCGGTTGCCCTGTTTCCTTTAGACAGCAGGTCAAAGCATGGCTCGACCGTCGTGGACGAAGGTCGCTCCTGGTGGGACTATTTTCACCGCCGGGACGCCAATAATTTCAGAGTGCCGATGCCGAACCGAGTCCCCCGAGTCACTCCAGAGTACATAAAATGGTGGAATGCTCGCACGAGCTTCTACCGCAATGCCCGGATGACATGCTGGGACGTGGCCGAGCGCGCCTTTCTGAGCCAGCAGCCTGGGCCCGTCTTTGACATTGACGAAGCTCATTTGAAGAGATTATTTTCTCACCACCCGAAGGAGGCAGAGGCATATATAGCGGGCAGGAAAGCCATCAAGGAGGGAGTAGCCGACCCACTGACACCCGTTCTTGCTGATATAAGTGAAGATGCTTTCACGCAGAATCTAGAACACCTGTGCCAGATTGGTGGTTCCCGCCTGGAGCTTCAGCAGTATCTGTTCCCTATCGAGGAGCCACTCTCCAAAGCAGTTTCATGGAAGTGCGAGGTGGATCGCTTTTACCCGTGTCGGGCGTTTGTTAATAGAGAGGACAGAACCCCGACATACTATCAGCATACATCCTGGCTGTTTGTCCTGATGAGCATCCACGGACTGACCCTTGAGAGTCCCGCAGCTGGTGTTCTAGACCAGCCTCTATTTGTATCTTTTCATTATGCCGATGTCTGGGGCTTTGACCACCTCGGCTTGTATCATTGTATAGCTTCGCACGGACATGCGGACCTGGCCGACCTAGTTGACAAGTGTAAGAAGATCGGCGACGTCTGCTGGCTTGTTCGGGAGGCTGCATCCCGAGGCAAGGAGGTGGCTTACTAGTATTGGCCACTCTCATCTTTTTACAACGGCCGGGCAGGTAAGCGCTCCTCCGTTGACATGTAGATTAGTTTGTTGCCTTGCTCCTTCATAACGGCGTGCGCTTCACTTGACAGACCGTCCGGATATCAAGCAGCAGGGGCTTTATAGAAAAATCATCTCCCAGGCACAGAAGCCGAAATATTTTGAGGTCCCTGCACCAGCGCCGACTACTACTCCACTGCCGCCTGGCAAAAAGAGAGCGGCCTCTGCAATGAAAGTTGCAATAGGTCGAGCGAGGAAGGCTCGGAAAACTTCTTCCAAGCGGCCTTCGACTGATGCGCCTGAGACTCCCCTGCCCGAGGTGCCATCATTTGAACAGTTCGCCGCTCGGAGAGAAGCTACTCAGCAAGCAGCTGAAGGTGACATTATTTTCCTTGTGTGGTATAAGGGGATGCTCTTTTCACGGCATTTTCATTTTCATTTTCATTCATTTCATCATTTTTTGATGTCTTCTTTGTATGGCTTCAGCTCAAGGAGTGGCTGACACCACATCTGCTGAGGAAACCGCCCTGGAAGCCGGAGAGATAGGGCCCTCCGTCATAGCCCCGGTAGGGGTGACTGAGACAGTTGGAGCTGCAGAGGGGAGTCTCCCCGCTGTTGAGGAGGATGTCAGACTTCCTTCTCCTACGCCTGCCAGTGAGGCCGAGGGTGAGTTGCACAATTGTGGTTCTTTAGGTTGTCCCTTTCATTGAGCTTTACATCCTGCCTTATACAAATGTTTTGTTCTGATGGCAGGGGTGGTCAGCGCGGCGGCTGAGGCGCCTGTCGTGAAAGCTCCTTTACAGCCCGCGGGACATAAGACTGCGTTGAAGAAGGGTGCTATCCCATTGCGGCGTGTGCTTACCCGCTCAGCGTCCCGTCAGGCGACGGAGGAGGCAGGCCAACCCGAGATCAGCATAGATATTTCTTCGAGCAGCTCTACCACCCCTTCTGACGAAGAGACTGACCATCATTCTTCAGAAGGTGATGAACAGGGGTCTGCAATAGGCAGCAAAGAGGCTTCAGCTCCCTTCATAATATCAAGCGATGCTTTGGTTTTCAGTCCTCCGAGGCTGCCGACGGCACCGTCCGAGGGAGTGGTACAGGAGGAATTTGCTGGATTGGACGTGGAGGTGGAGATAACCCCTCCTTTTGCTGCTTCGTCTGCAGGGTTGGAATCTTCTATTCAGGGGCTCGGAGAGATGGATGCCGCCATCATAGTAAACTCTATTCGCCCCTTTACAGAGCCGCATATCCCCCTCCTTTTTTTGTCACCTTGGTGTTTACATGAATTTTCATTCTAGGAACCCGAAGCCGCTATTCATTCCCCGGCATCGACTTCTGATACTGCTGTGGTCTCATCAGAGGCCTCGGATCTGCTACCGCTGGCCGCTGCATCTCCTTCAGGGACAATCACCCTACTCCGCCCCGTGCCGGTGAGGATACATGCGGCTGTTGGGGGCTTACCCTCGGAGCCGAGCCAGTCGGGGGAGAGTCTCGCCCTGGCGTCGACGACCGAGTTGAGGGCTAAGGCTGACCCGCAGAGGGGTTCTGGTTTTATATCGGCGGCCATAATGACGATCGCGCCTGATTCTGCGATTCCATTCGTACCGGAGATAGAGTTAGAACCTCCGTCTCTCCTAGGCTCTGTTGAAGGAAGCCCTGACAGGAGTTCGACTGAGCAGGAATAGGTTGTCGTGGTATCTGCTTCTTCGGCTTTGACGGCCGTTCCATCCTCTTCTTCCGAGCCTGACACCGGCTTATGGGCCGCCATAGACAAGGAAGTGACCTTCGAGGTGCCTCCGGCGGCTTCCCTGGGCATTACCTCATCGGAGGAATTTGTCTGGCAACATCTAGAGATGTTGCGTCAAGTTGTGGAATCTCAGCCAACGCTGTCTTACTCCCAGTTGAAGGAAGCGGCTGCGCGACTGACGATCGGGCTGCAGGCGCTGGGCTGCCCTCTAGATATCTGGACATAGCGGGTGCTTTTCTTGTTGAAGTTTGTGAATCGCCGAGACTTTCTCGAGAAAATAATGGGTGACCGGCTGGCGGCCCTCAAACTGCAGAGAGTTGACTGTCAGGCGGAGCTGACGTCTCTGATCTCTAATCTTCAGGAGAGCAGGGCTCAAGTTGAAGCTTCTGCAACCAAGGCGCACATTTTACGTAGCCGACGGGAAGAACTCCGCTCTGAACTGGCTACTATAGAAGTCGAGATACCACGGCTGGAGGCTGCGGAAGTCCAAGGCATTGAAAGAACTTCCTTGCTGGAGGGCCGAGTCGCGTCCCTAGAGACTAAGGTGACTCGGGTTCAGGAAGAGGAAGCGCAACTCCATGAACTTGGGGCGACTCCTCATGTCGGGCTTATTGACTTTGCTGATATCTTCAGGCGGCTTTAGCTGGTCCGCCTTTGTAATCTGTCCCCTCAAAGGGGCTCCTTTTGTATTCACTTCCCCTTTTGCAATGAAGACAGAAGTTTCCTTCACTATATTATATTATTTTTTGTTCACATCCACATTTGCATTTGTTGTGTCTTACGGTAATTCTGGCGACCTGCTGGGAAGTACCTCCATGTCCGTGCAGCAGGAGAGCGTCCACCCTCTCAAGGAAAGGATGGGGGCCTCGCTCCACCGCGGGACAGGGTTCCAGAAGTTGTCAGGTTGGTGCCGACGTAGGTCTTGCTGACAAGAGGCGTCGAAACCGTGACTACCGGTTGCTTGTGGTAATTCCATTATTGACCCTGATTGGGGAGATATTGACCGACCTTGTCAATGGTGATACAGGTCGAAAGGGTAGACAGTCTTGCCGATGGTGACCAGAACCGGAAGGGGTAGCGACCGATCTTGCCGATGGTGACAAGGGTCAAAGGGGTAGACGGTCTTGCCGATGGTGACAAGAACCGGAAGGGGTAGCGACCGATCTTGCCGATGGTGACAAGGGTCGAAGGGGTAGACGGTCTTGCTGATGGTGACAAGAACCGAAAGGGGTAGTGACCGATCTTGCCGATGGTGACAAGGGTCGAAAGGGGTAGACGGTCTCGCCGATGGTGACAAGAACCGAAAGGGGTAGCGACCGATCTTGCCGATGGTGACAAGGGTCGAAAGGGGTAGACGGTCTTGCCGATGGTGACAAGAGCCGGAAGGGGTAGCGACCGATCTTGCCGATGGTGACAAGGGTCGAAGGGGTAGACGGTCTTGCCGATGGTGACAAGAACCGGAAGGGGTAGCGACCGATCTTGCCGATGGTGACAAGGGTCGAAGGGGTAGACGGTCTTGCCGATGGTGACAAGAACCGGAAGGGGTAGCGACCGATCTTGTCGATGGTGACAAGGGTCGAAGGGGTAGAAGGTCTTGCCGATGGTGACAAGAACCGGATAGGTAGCGACCGATCTTGCCGATGGTGACAAGGGTCGAAAGGGATAGACGGTCTTGCCGATGGTGACAGGAACCGGATAGGTAGCGACCGATCTTGCCGATGGTGACAAGGGTCGAAAGGGATAGACACTAGACGTGTATAAGTGCGACATCGGATGAAGACCCTCGCCCCGACCTCGGAAATGGCCTTTGGACGACGGATGGTTCATCACTATTCACCATTCATTTTTATTCACATTACTGACCTAAGCGCCCTTTCGGGTTTTCGCCGAAGCCAGCCCCCTCTTGCTTTTGCCCGCGCGCCCTTTCGAGTTTTCACGCGGCGGGGTACCCGATTTTGCCTGCGACGCCCTTTCGGGTTTTCGCCACAGCTGGGTTATAGCCATTTTTTGCACTTGACCTGATATAGGAGCAAGTCTGGCGGGGTATCTCTCCCCATTTTCTTTTCTTTTCTCTTCTTTTCTTCTTTTTTTTTTGTTTTTGAATTCGAGGTTCAGAAGAACTGGACCGCGGGAACGCTGACCGTCCTTGTCGATGAGGTCAAGGGTTGGTCTTAGGTTTATTTCGTCGAAACTGGTTAAATGTCGAAGCAAGGACGTGGTTTATTAACAAGGATGTAGGATCCAAGTTCAAGAGAAAAGATCGACCGATCTCGCCGATGATGGCGAGAGTCGAAAAGGGTTTATTCGTCGGCATATATTACTGCCGAAACAAGGATGGGGTTGTCAACAGGGGAGTAAGGTCCAAGTTGGGGGTAGAGATCGACCGATCTCGCAGATGATGACGAGGGTCGAAAAGGATTTATTCGTCGGCATATGTCACTGCCGAAACAAGGGTGGGGTCGTCAACAGGGACGTAAGGTCCAAGTTGAGGGTAGAGATCGACTGATCTCGCCGATGATGACGAGGGTCGAAGAGGGTTTATTAAAGGATTTTCGGCGGGACTTTGATGATTGTCCCTTTCGGAGTTTTATTGGGTGGAGAATAGGAGGAGAATTTGGAAATTACCACTTTACTGACTTAAGCGCCATTTCGGGTTTTCACCGAAGCCAGCCCCCTCTTGCTTTTGCCCACGCGCCCTTTCGGGTTTTCACGTGGCGGGGTACCCGATTTTACCTGCGATGCCCTTTCGGGTTTTCGCCACAGTCGGGTTGTAGCCATTTTTGCACTTGTCCCGATGTAGGAGCAAGTCTGGCGGGGTATCTCTATTTTTAACCCCATTTTTATTTTGACTTCTTTCTTTTCTTTTTTATTCGGAATGCGAGCCGAGAGAGGGTAGCTTGATCAGGGCGAAATGCCGCTAACCAAGGAGAGGTAGCTTGATTAGGGCGGAAAGTCGCTAGCCAAGGAGAGGGTAGCTCGATCAGGGCAGAGTGCCATTGACCGATGAAAAGTAGTTTGATCAGGGCGGAATGCTGCTAACCAAGGAAAGGTAGCTTGATTAGGGCGGAATGCCGCTGATGAAGGAGAAGTAGCTCGATTAGGGCGGAATGCCGCTAACCAAGGAAAAGTAGCTTGATTAGGGCAGAATGCCGCTAACCAAGGAGGGTATAGCTTGATTAGGGCGGAATGCTGCTAAACAAGGAAAAGTAGCTCGATTAGGGCGGAATGCCAATAACCAAGGGAAAGTAGCTCGATTAGGGCGAAATGCCACTAACCAAGGAAAAGTAGCTCGATTAAGGTGGAGCGCCACTAATCAAGGAGAAGGTAGCTCGGTTAGGGCGGAGTGCCACTAAACCAAGGAAAAGTAGCTCGATTAAGGCGGAGTGCCACTAATCAAGGAGAAGGTAGCTCGGTTAGGGCGGAGTGCCACTAAACCAAGGAAAAGTAGCTCGATTAAGGTGGAGTGCCACTAATCAAGGAGAATGTATAGCTTGATTAGGGCGGAATGTCGCTAACCAAGGAAAAATAGCTCGAGTAGGGCGGAATGCCGCTAAACAAGGAAAAGTAGCTCGGTTAGGGTGGAATGCCACTAGACCAAGGAAAGGGTAGCTCGATTAGGGCGGAGTGCCACTAGACCAAGGAAAGGGTATAGCTTGATTAGGGTGGAGTGCCACTAGACCAAGGAAAGGGCAGCTCGGTTAGGGCGGAATGCCGCTAAACCAAGGAGAAGGTAGCTCGGTTAGGGCGGAGTGCCACTGAACCAAGGGAGAAGGTAGCTCGGTTAAGGCGGAGTGCCATTAAACCAAGGGAGAAGGTAGCTCGGTTAAGGCGGAGTGCCATTAAACCAAGGAGAAGGTAGCTCGGTTAGGGCGGAGTGCCACTGAACCAAGGGAGAAGGTAGCTTGGTTAAGGCGGAGTGCCATTAAACCAAGGAGAAGGTAGCTCGGTTAGGGCGGAGTGTCACTGAACCAAGGGAGAAGGTAGCTCGGTTAGGGCGGAATGCCACTAGCCAAGGAAAGGGTAGCTTGGTTAGGGCGGAGTGCTATTAAACCAAGGAAAGGAGTAGCTCGGTTAGGGCGGAATGCCACTAACTAAGGAAAGGGTGTTCCGACCGATCACTCGGGGTGTGTCGGCTGCGCCGCATGATACAGCTTAATGTGTTTTCCGTTGAGGGGAGAGAACTGGATGACTCCTTTGTGGTCTACAAGGACGTAGGCACCCCCTTCATATACTCGGCGGACGATATACGGTCCGACCCAGTTTTCGACCAGCTTCCCTTTGGGGTTAGAGGCCATCACTTCTCTTCTTTCGACCATCACCAGGTCTCCTTTCTTGAACTCTCGACCCTTGACTAACTTGTCAAAAGCACGGGCCATGCGAGCTTGGTAGAGTTGGATGTTTTGTTGTGCCTGGAGGCATTTTCCTTCGAGCTCAGCGAGCTCTTCCAATCTTCTTTCTGCATTGGTCTACTCACCACTGACTAATCCGTGCTGGATGGCAACTCGCAATGAAGGAACTTCAAGTTCAATCGGCACTATAGCTTCCGACCCATAGACAAGGGAGAAAGGTGAACAGTCGGTTGGGGTCTTGTAGATAGTACGATAAGCCCAAAGTGCTTCGTACATCCTTTCTTCCCAATCCTTTTTGTTAGACTTGACAGTCTTTGCCAATAGTGTGCACAAGGTCTTGTTAAAGGCCTCTGCCAGTCCATTGGCCTGAGGGTTGTAGGGGGACGATGTCCTCCAGTCAATTTTGTATTTGTCAGCTAGCCGGTAAACCTTCTGATTTCTGAAATGGCTGCCATTATCGGAGATGATTCGGCTGGGGATCCCGAACCGGAATATTACATTCTGCCGGAAGAATCTTGCAACTAGTTCTCCGGTCACATCTCTTAGTGCTACTGCCTCCGCCCATCTGGAGAAATAGTCTGTACCTGCTAAGATGTATCTGCATCCTGATGAAGATGCTGGTAGTGGCCCTACCACGTCCGTGCCCCACTGAGCAAACGGCCAACTTGGCAGAGTGGGATGCAGTGGCACTGGAGGTCTCCTCGCCACATTAGCGTGTTCTTGACATTTCTGACAAGCTTTGGCAAACTTGCAGCAATCATCAAATATAGTGGGCCAATAATAACCCAGCTTCTTTATCTCAATTTTCATTTTCGGGCCAGCCTGGTGTGCCCCAGCTGATCCTGCATGAACTTCTTGCATCACCTGTCCCGCCTCTGCTGAAGACAAGCAACGGAGTAGGACTTTCCTTCGGGCATCTGCCATAATTCGGAACAAGGTCCCGCTTCTCATCTCGTAAGAATCCTTGATCCTCAGGAGCTTCATTCTCTGTTCCTTTTCTTTTGGAAGTTGCTGGTGTTGAAACCAGCGTAGGAGATGCTCTCGCCAGTCGGGCTGCTGACCCCTTCGATGACTGCTACTTCCATCTCTTGTTCGTCGGCCAGAACCTCTGTTACGCTGGGACCTGTCGGCGGTTGATCACTGTTATATTCAGGCTTGTGTCTGGCGGGACCGCCAATGAACTGGCCAGCTTAGCGAGGGCGTCTGCCTGAGCATTCGGCCTCGATTGATGTGCTTGATGCTGATGAAGTAAAATCTTGACATCAGGCGAGTTGCCAACTGGTGATAGGGGAGGAGCTCTTGCTTTCGCACCTCGAACTCTCCTTCCAGCTGTTTTATAACTAGCATGGAGTCTCCGAATGCTTCCAGCATCTGAATTCCCATGGACAGAGCAATCTGCAACCCGATTATCAGGGCTTCATATTCTGCTTCATTGTTTGTGCATTGTTTGTTTATGGAGCAGGAAGTATGCACCACTTCTCCTTCTGGGGACTTCAGGACTATGCCTGCTCCTGCTCTGACCCTGGATGACCCGGTAGCAGAGGTGTCAATTCTGGAAGCGCCATCAAAGTATAGCTGCCATGAGGAAGGCTGTACTTGGGCGGCTTCTAGGGTCTCATCCTCGGGAAGTTCCGGTTCCCATGGGCTTTCCCCGGGCACTGGGTGCTCAGCGAAGAAGTCTGCAATAGCTTGACCTTTGATGGCCTTACGCGGTACGTAGGAGACATCAAACTCCATAAGGATTACCGCCCACTTGCCTAGGCGGCCTTTGAGTGCCGGCTGGGACATAATATATTTCAGGGGATCCTCCTTGGACACCAAGCTGATTTCATGCGACAACATATAATGCCGGAGCTTTTTGACTGCGAAGACTAGTGCCAGGCAGATCTTCTCAATATAAGTATATTTCTCTTCAGTTCTGACCAGTCTCCGACTGAGGTAATAGAGGGCTTGTTCTTTCCCTTCTTCATTATTCTGGGCTAGCATTGCCCCCAGAGAATTGTGTGTAGCTGCTATATACAGTATCAACGGCCGTCCTTTCACCGGTGCGCCCAATACTGGAGGAGTCTTCAGATAGTCTTTTAGCTTGTCAAAGGCTGTCTGGCAATCTTCATCCCAATAAAAGGGAACATCTTTCATCATCAACTTGTGAAAAGGCTGGCATCGCCCTGACAAATTGGAAATGAACCGCCGGATATAAGCCAAGCGGCCCTGTAGTGACCTCAGCTCGGAGATGTTCCTAGGTGGAGGTAACTCCTGAATCGCCTTGATCTTTGCGGGGTCTATCTCGATTCCCCGATAATGGATGATGAAGCCCAAGAATTTTCCGCTCGACACTCCGAACGCACATTTCATAGGATTCATTTTTAGCTCATGCTGCCTCAGCCTCTGAAAAACAATCCGGAGGTCTTGCAGGTGATCTTCTTTTCTTCTGGTTTGACCACCAGGTCATCTATGTAGCACTCGACCTTGTGGTAGAGCAATTCATCAAAAATTTTGGTCATTGCGCGCTGATAGGTTGCGCCAGCATTCTTCAGTCCGAATGGCATTCTCTTGTAATGATAAATGCCTTTAGGAGTTCGGAAAGCAGTATGGACCCGGTCATGCTCCGCAATCCAAATCTGATTGTAGCCGGAAGACCCATCCATGAATGACAGGGTCTCGTGGCCGGTTGTAGCATCAATCATGACTTCCGTTATTGGCACCGGAAAGTCATCTTTACGGCAGGCTTTATTTAGATCCCGGAAGTCAACACAAATCCGGATTTGTCCATTCTTCTTTTTTATGGGGACGATATTCGCCAGCCATGTGGTGTACTGATTTTCTTCAACAAATCCCACATCAATGAGCTTGTCAACTTCAGCACAGATTCGGGTGATGAGCTCTGGCCTCATACGCCGCGGTGGTTGCTTCACCGGCTCGGCTTCGGGGCTGATTGCTAGCTCGTGTTGTGAGACAGCAGGGCTTAGACCTGGCATCTCTTTATAAGTCCAGGCGAAGCAATCCCGGTATTCTAGCAGCAGCTGGATGTACCGCTCCCGTTCTTCTGGGGATAGTTGGGCGCTGAGGAAGGTGGGCCTAGGGTCCTCCTCATCTCCCAAGTTGACTTCTATTAGTTCATCGACTGTGGCCTGGCCTCCGTCTTCTATCTCCGGAGGTGCCGACTGGAGGTCGACGAAGTCTGGAACGCCATCTCGAGGGTCGAGTACTTCGACTTCCTCGTCAGACACCGCCAGCGCTTCATGGGGTCCTCTTGCTTCTTGCGCTAGCGACTGTGTGGATGGATCTATGGACACATCCGTTGCCGTTGCAGCTCCCGAGGGTGAGAGAACAGCTTCAGTGCTTGTAGATGAGGTTGCAGCCATGACAGGCCAGTAGTTGTTTGCCGCCGGACTCGGACAGCATATTGGATTTGTAGCAGAAGTTGAGGGAGTCTCGCCTTCTGGGACAGTTGTATCTTCCGCAGAAGTGGCTTTTTCTTTTCTGGTAGCTGGCTCCCCTTGATTGGAGTTGACCAGGGCCTCCCTGATTGGCAGAAAGGGTGCTGAAGTTGTCATTAGTAGGACCCCTGTAGAGGGAGAGACTCCTACTTCTCGAATGTCTTCGGCTCCGCTGCTGCTAGCCGTATCAAATTCGGCTTGAAAGGCCGCTTCCTCAGGACGGACCTGCTCCCAGCATCGGCAGGAGATCGAGGTCTCCATTTGTTGATTCCCGGATAGAGCCAATTCAGCATGTTCGGCTTCCGCCGGATATTCATCAAAGGTTGCCCCCAGAGGGCTATCTTCAGTTGGATAGAAGGTGGAGATGGTATCCACCTCGTACCGCCCACTGTAATAGTAGTCTTCCAGGGTGAAGCCCAGACCCGGATGTTGAGAGACACGTCTCATTTCTTTATCCAGATTTGCAGGATACCACATCTTCTGGAAAGCTTCCTTGCGTTTTTGAGATTGATCGGGAGGGATGTGTTGCTTTTGAAACATCCTGGCCGTCCGATCAGTGGTAAATGCCAGGCCCTGAACAGGAACCCGCGGGTTGGCTAGATCCTCAGGGAGGCTGCAGTCTGTGTCCTCCTGAGTGGGATGCTCCTCAGCTGTATAGAACAAGCTGCTGGGCCCATCTTCTTGTGTCACCTCCCAGGCTTTGAAAGGTTCGACAGTGGGATCATTGAGGCCGGAGACTGGCTTGGTGAGGCCGGCCGGGACTCCGATGCGGTCGTGCTGTCGATCAACATGCACTTCCTTAGCTTTGGGGTATAATGCTGGGGGTGTCACCCTGCCGACATTTCCAGAAGCCGTGATGTGGGAAACCACCTTCGGCTTGACATATCCGCGCGGCGGTGGTGGATACCAACCGTCACCCGATCTGTTCTTCGACGCCCCTACGGGGGCTTCGGCTTCAAAAACCTTCCGGGGAGACCCCGTATATAGGTTGGCGTCCGCCAAGTGACATTCAAACACCTCGAATGGGTGGATGTCAGCAAATATCCTCTCCTCCTTCCCCTGGAGGCTGTATTTGATGCATTGGTGGAGCGTGGAGGGCACCACCATATTTTCATGCAGCCATGGGCGGCCGAGCAGTGCTTTGTAGGAGGTGCGAGAGTCAATGATATGAAACTGCACCGTTGTAGTGAAATCTGCCAGGGTCAGTGTGAACTCTGCCACTCCCATAGATACTTCACACTTTTGGTTGAAGCCAGCGATACGCATATCCCCGACTTTCTCGAGATGCACATTAAAGTGGTACCTCTCGTATATTCTATATGGCAGGATGTTGACTGCTGCACCAGGATCAACCAGAATCCGGTTCAGTTCTCTTCCGTTCAGGTGCCCTTTCATATATAGCGGCCTGTTGTGACTGGCAGTAGGTAGTAGCATGTCTTCTGGAGAGAAGGTCATACTGGCTTCTGGTATAGCCTCAGCTATGCAGGCTTCAAAATGAGCAGGCGTCTGCAGAGCAGTGATGATCGCCTGTCGAGTCTCTTCACTCAAAGAGAGAATTTCCCAGATCGTAAATCGAGCAGGGAGCTTCTTGAGCAACTTCATTATTCGGCTTCCAGCCCGGACATTGGAGAGCTTCATCTCTTCAGCCCATCTGGGCTTGGAAAGGTTTTGATTCGCGGGCCCTGACGGACCTGCTTCACCTTCCTCGGACTCGGCACCCTCTTGACTGGCATCGGCTGTCGGGTCTTCTTTATTAGCTGCTGTAGGGCAAGCCCCATCTGCATTTGCATCCTCAGTAGATTGCGCTGGCTGCGGGTGAATGACCCCGGGCGTAGGGTTAGCCTCCTGACAAGGCTGCTTCCCCTTTGACATCTTCATGAATTCAAGGAATGAAGGGACTGTCTTGCCCCCAGTCTTGTTGTATAGACCTGACGGAGGAGGGATTTGGACTCCCTTAACTTCCGGCGGAGGTGTCTTGTAGGGTTGCTCCCCTCTGAACATAATGTTGTGATTGGGTGGCAGCTGGCGCCCCCATTTCCGGCCTGACCGAGTGGCATGTGCAGCAGTTGCGGCCTCGGCCTTGCCTCCCCCAGCATGGGGTGTGAAGCAAATTTCTTCTTCTTCCTCTTCTCCGGGCAGGTTGAAGAGTGCTGACAGGGTATTGCAGGAGACGACCTGTGTTTTATGGGCCCCAGCGGCCTTTCTTTTCTTTTTCTTTTGCTTTTTCTTCTTTTTGGTTTCTGCAGGTGCTTGCCCCCAGAACAGGTTGCTCTCTTGAGGTGGTGCTGCTTCAGCTTCCTCCCCTTGCTTGAGTGAGAGTTGCTCCAGCTCTTGCCATGGGACGTGGTCCCGTACCAGCAGAGGTTTCAGTTCGGGCTGCACATATTCATCCAGCCCTTCAATTAGGTGTTGCAGTCGAAGGACTCCAGGATTGGTTTCCTTGATTACTGGCAGCGGAGTTTGTCTCCTCCTGTTGGGTGTATGTATTCTGACAGCTGTAGGTGGAGTGACCCATACGGGTGCTACCACTGGCGGAGCAGGCCGGGGTGTAATGCCACGGATGTGTGCCCCCTCTTTTGGGCGAGGTGCCCTCTTCTTCTTGTGCTTCACAGGGATTTGCTGCCACCCCTGTTGTTCCTTCACGGGCTCCAGGAAATGGATTTCGTAGGTGCTCCGTGTGCTTGCTTCAGAGATCTCCTCAGGTAATGCCTGGTAGAGGGAGATCATGTTGACTGCTGCCCTCCTAAAAGGGGCTTCATGTGGCTGAGGAGGGTCTACTTTGTACTCTCCCAGCTCTATCTCATTCTTCTTCACCATCCCTTCGATGACGTCTTTGAAAACATAACAGTCTTCGATTGGATGTCCCAACATCTGGTGGTAGGGGCAGAATCTTGGACTGTCTTTTCTCTTCAGGTCCTCCGGCCTCCTTGGTTCAGGCAGAGTGACCATGTTGTATTCTGTTACCCAGTCGAACAGGACTCGGGTCTTGTCTTTTGGAAAGGAATAAGCTTTCTTCATTTTGTCCCTCAGCGAAGGACCTTCTTTATCATCTGGAGCTTTCGCAGGTTGCGGGGGAGCCGCTTTCTTGCCTTTCTCCTTCTGTTGTTCGAACGCCTTGATATCAAGCGCATTCGCTTCTTTAGGTGTGGGGCGCCGTTCCGCAGCCTTGCCTTTCTGGGCTATGCTGGCAGTTGACGTCGGGACAGGCTTGGCTAGAAAAGCTTCCACCTCAGCCACCACATTATTCAGCCGGTCGAACGACCGTATTTCCATACCAATCATCTTTTCCAGGACCTCCCTCCTGAGATTTTGCTTACATATTTGCACAGCGTCCTCCTGATGCGGGGGCCGCTTACATCTCATTCCGAGGTTCCTCCACCTCTTGATGTAGTCAAGGGCTGTCTCATCTGCCCTTTGTTTTGTTGAATAGAGCTCGGCCACTGTGACCTCCCTCTCTGTGACATGGAATCTTTCTCTGAACTTCCTCTGCATATCTGACCAGTCATTAATTGACCCGGCCGAGAGACTGGAGTACCATTCAAATGCGAGCCCTGTAAGCGAGGACCCGAAGAATTTCAGCAGATACGACTCGTCGGTGGCCAGATCACCCATAACGGTCATATAATATGCAATATGCTCTTTTGGGGAACCTTTCCCGTTGAATTTGTCAAATTTGGGCGGCTTGTTGACTCCCGGGGGAAGTCGTTTAGCCGCATGGTGTTGCGGGTAGGGCACCCGATAGGCATCGAATGCGACGTAGTCGCCTTCACTCTTCTCTGCGAGCTTCAGCTCAATCATCCTTTCCACCATCATCCGGTTCACGACCGTGGGGTCGACTGGCTCCGGATAGAAGTGTGCTGGCTGCAGGTATGGGGTGACCAGGGTGGTCGCCTGTGGAGGACGCAGCAGCGGGGGTGTTGGGTGCACCTGAGGAAGCACCGGAGGTAGCAGCGGCTGAGGCTGTGGTGGCCACTGTTGTGCAATCGTCATGCTTGGCTCTGACGGCTGGGGTAGTGTATAGAGCGGTGGAGGGTCGTCTCGACGAGCCGCTCCCCGGGATGATTCACCCTGGACTTCGGGTGGTTTAGAGGCCGATGAGTGTTCAGTTTTCTCCATCAGCTGTTTCTTCAGGGAATCTATTTCCCGTTGATATTTTTGCAGCAGCATCAGAACTGATGGATCTATAGTGGTGGGGACACCTTCTGTTGTCTCCCCGGACGTACCCTCAGGCAGGATGTCGAGGAGTACGTCGTCTTCTTCTTCCGTCGTCACCACATTAGCGGTCAAGACGGGGGCTTTGTCATCCCAGTGGAGGTAGACCTGGGGCTGTTTCTCTTTCATCATCGTCAGAAGCCCTCTTGCTGCTTCTGTCCTGCGGGTAGTTGGCCCCGGCCGTACGGCCAATTGAGCCAGTTCTTGGGGGTCTTCAGGGAGCTCCCCATATCGGCTGGGTACACCAGCCATGTTGCAGGTAAAGACCCGCATCCTTCTCTTCTGTCGATGGACCCTCCGTTTGGCTTGCCGCGGAAAGGTCAGCCTCTCGAACACAGAGATTCTTCTTCTTTCTTCCCGCTCGGGGAAGGCTTCATCGGCTTCGATCTCAAAGCCGTCATCGTATCCATTATCGTCGACCGACGACATCCTCATTCTGTCTCTTATCTCTTCTTCATCTGCCGTTGATGGACAGTAATCTTCTTCAGTGGCGACTGTCTGCATCAGCCGCTGCTGTCCGAGTGAGGTGTTGCCCAATCCTCGGAAATAGCTTCTGACCAGGCAGGCCATTTCTTCTCGACCCCGTTCTTGATGTAGCACGGGGGATAGTGGTCGGCCTCCAGAAGGAGGAATGTAGGCCAGTCGAGCTCTGTCGGCTGGCTGTTGGAATCTTCGCCCCGTGGCAGGGACGTTGGCTTGACGGGCCGCAGCCCGGAAACTTCTGTGGCGCGGAGGATCCGCAACCACCTCTTCTTCCATCTTCGGGGGTAGGCCCCTTTCTCTTATCACCTCCGCATCGTCATTCACAGGATGGCGGCGGACGGGTGTCGGCTGGTGGACAGGTCGGGTCCGTTTGGGAACCCACACCTGTCTGAACTTCCTCGGCTTGAGTGCCGGTTTCCTTGGCCATGGTGGCCGGCTTCTTTCATTTCTACCCTCCTTCCAGCAAGGGCCTGATATGTGTTGTGGACAGGAACGTTTGGGATGACTCGGTCTGGGGTCACCCGTGCCGTGCGCCCGTTGAGGAAGACACGCATGCCTCCCACCAGCATTGACTTCCCGGACTGAGAGACAGTTCCGGTGATCACAGCAGTGTTCTTGCGAGCCTGGCGACGCTGACGTCCTCCAGGGGGTTTGTTGGCTACAGCGGGGTGCGTCCCACGTACAACATGGTGCACCATGCAGCTAGCGGCCGGGGCCGGATTCTTGAGCAAGTCGTCGCAGCGAGGACCTTCAGAGGTTCCACTTCCTCCATAGCTTGCTTGGAAGGTTCTGGGGCTTCGACTTCTAGGATGTCGACGAAGGCCAAGCCCAGAAGTTGGGGAAGCCTACAGCGGCAGGGAAGCTGCCGAATTCCATAGGTACCGCCAGGTACCCTTGCGCGTGTCCAGCGACTATCGACTGATCGAAGTCGACGCCAGCTATTCCATGAGTTGTCATTGTCTGCCTGCAAAGACAAACAGGAAATAATCAGTAGCCTTTGAAAGGGCTTCGAAGCCCGATATCTCGGCAAAGAGATGAAAGGTGACACAGTCCCACCGGGCGTGCCAGACTTGTTTCAGCTTTTTTTTTCCTTTCGTTCGCGCATCGATCAGCCATTTGGCTAACTGGTAGTCAACTGACTGATTGACGACGCGGGCGTGCCAGTCACATGAGTGACAATTTTATTGTGCGCTCATTCTGACCCATGTCGGGCGAATGTGAGGTTCGGTCGGGACCAGCAGTCCGCCATACCATAAAGGCTATGGCGTTAATTACATCCCCCACGAGGAGGGAACACCTTTGATTAATTGCCGAGATAGCGGGCTGTCGAAGCCGACGTAAAGAGAACTACATGATGATTATAGCAATGACAGGCAGGATGCAGCATTAAACATGCAGAAGATGTGTAGTTTAATGGGAAAATGGATCCTTGGTACGTGGCGGAGGAAGCAGGTCCGAAGACCACCATCGCGCACGACGAAGGCTTCCGGCCAAACATGATCCGGCTTCCAGTCGACGCCATTTAATATACCCGAGGATCTATGCATGCATGCACACAGGATATTCATGATTATATTGAATATGAAGATAGCGCCACGAAGGCGGCGGTGATCGACCACATTTATTGCCCCTCGTCGAGAGGAGGAAGGACGACATGAGTATGATAGCGAAAGCATGAATGCTAACAGATACGATGATGATGACGATGCAACAGCGTAAATCCGATAGCATGCCCTCTTCCTTCGGATTATACCGAAGAAAGGGAGATAGGACATCCATCCATGGAGAGTTGGAATGGAGACCCAAAAGAAGATCAGGCACAGGCCTGGGTCCAAAAAGGATTCAAATATGACGGGACCATCTGCGCCGTTCGTTAATATTCCCCTCGAGGGGCCATTGGAGGACATGCGGCGGCAGAACTCCGAGGGCCAGTGGGGAGACGGGAGAGTCATCGTGTTCGGTGTGATGTAGGGGAGAATTCCCCCGTCAATGTATCTCCCATGAACATGGGTGAAGAACCATAGTCCCCTCATACGGTAATGAAGAATGGCTCGGGGGTTGATAACAATAGAATATTGAATTTGGGCTAGGTTTGGGTCTGATGAAGAAGGAGGGCATCAGACATCCAAATGACAACATCATTAAGGTGAAACGGCACAGCACCGGAGTCGGCTCGGGGGCCAAACGGCACAGACTGCTCTCGGCGCCATGACAAACCAGGGGGGAATCGGCACAAGGATCTGGAGCCTCGGCGCGGTGGCACCCGGCACGGGCCGGTCTCGGCGCGGGTCGGTCTCGGCGCGCCATGGGGCAAGGGCATTCGGCGCCACCCCCACCCGGCGTGGGTTTAGCGCCAGGGGGGCGATGGCGCCGAGAGGCTTTTGACACCATGGGAGTTTTGGCGCCGGGAGGGATTTATTGGTTTTGAAGGAGGATACCAGAAGGGTTTCCTTGTTTAATGAGGGCTTCAGGGTGATGAATGGATGGATGGATGAAGATGGAGAATGAGAGTGGTTCCACCTGCCAAGGGATCCAAGGAGATCATCACTTATGAGATCTATTCCCTGCGATGGCAAGAGACCGTGAGATGATATAGCTCAGGCTGTTGCCATGTCGGGGGATTAAGCACTTAATTCCGATGAAACATCGTGCCGTATAACGGAATAAAAATCCTGGGCAAATTTTGACAGCATCTCCCCTTATTTTGGGAGTGTGCCAAGAGGGTATTATGGGATATCTACTCACGGGTGCCGGAGTAGAAACCAAAATAGGTGCCGGGCGTAGCCCGTAATCCAAGGAGGGCCGGATCATACGAGATCCCATCCCCTCTGTTGTAATCTTCCCAACTCAGTCGATCGGAGGTCATGCAGAGGCAGAGCTCCTTGACTTAATGGGTTATAGAATGTGAGGGGCGCTACCCCTGTTTGATATAGCTCCCGTGAGGACAGAGGGAAGGGCGATGCCTCTCCACAGGAAAGGGCATTTAACGCAATGATGGCATGGCCTGATAGCATCAAGACGGTCAGAAAATGTGAAGATATCGATGTAGAGCAGAGGGATAAGTTTTGACATAGCAATGGGATGGGCTCGGCGCGATAGGAGAAGCCTAACCGGCGCGACAAGTCCCCGGCGCGAGACCTACGCCGAGGGGGAGTTCGCGCCGGGAGGCTTTCCGATAGGGATTCTTTCTGTGGCAAGGGCTTCAGAGGGTTTTGGGCATTTAGAAAGAGAGTTTATTCAATGATTCGACAACCATTACGGGCAATCATAGGGAGGATAATCTGGTGTGAAGATGGCCTTTCCTCTGGGACTTCACTAGGAGCGGAACCACCCACAGAAACTCAGGACTCTGGCCCGTATTCAACCCTCTTCATTTCACAGACGAGGAGCCGTGAGATAGACTGTCTCAGGCTCTCGTTGTGGATACGAGGTTAAAAGAGCGCGCGGCAGAAGAACCTTCAACAAAATCAGAAAACCCGACGATGAAACACGCCTAGTTATCAGTATCCTTAGCATATGGCGAACCTCGGATGCAGAGACAGAAAGAAGAGGGTAATGAAAGGACAGAGCTCAACCCATTCTTCTATTAACTATATCAGCCAAATGGCTCACACGTATGCGATTTAAGAGAAAGAAATCCAACTCAAAAGAGAAAGAAATCCAAGACTTTATCCCTGCAGACAGGGTTACATTAGCATTCGATGCTACTGTAGCAAAGATGCTCGAAAGCAAAAATATAAGAAGAACATTCAGACAGACAGAGAAGAGAAAGCAAAGGATCTGCGACTGCACGGCCCTCACACCTGAATCCCTTCTCGAGCCTCTGTCTCTCTCCTTTTCCCTCAGCTTCTACGAAGGGCGCTCGAGCTCTCCTCTTTCCTTTCTGATGGCTAAGCCCCTCTTCCTTCTGCTTTCTTCTTTGTGTTTTTTTTGTCTCTCTTCTATCTTCAGTCTGTCTCTCTTCTTTTCGTTCGAAGGGCAGGCCTCTTATAGAGGTGAGGCTCTTCATGCATTCGGCACGAGCTTCCCGGCGCGCCAGGATCGCTTCTCCCGGCGTGACATCCGTCGGCGCGTCCTGTCTATTGCTTGGGCTTGGCCCATCCATTTGTCATTCGGCCCAGTCGTCCAGGATACACTTAGTGAGCTCCTCTCGACAGTGGGGTTCTTGACACATACATATTGCGACTCCACCGAGCCCATTTACACCTTGGATTCACACATGCGTACGGGGCACTGTGCGTCTTGGCCCAGGAGTATCAGAGATGTCTGAACATCTGTTTCAGCAGGCAGATGATTGCCTGAGTGTTGGTGTAGTTTAATCAGCCTAACTATCTGAAAGATAGCAGCACTGGACAGCGACCTAGCCAGAGATGGCTTTAGTCGAACAGAATGATAGGGGTAGTGGGTTTCTTCTATTCAGACTCTCAGATCTCCCGGGGGTAGCACGTGAACTGTGCCCTCTACTGATCTTCCAAGCTGTGAATATGCTATAGTTTCTTCTGGTATATTTTGGGTGTCAACAGGAGTCTATCCAGAGCAAGTTCTGGATAACTACATCGAAAATGGAAAATAGTAAGGACTTTATCATGGAAGTATTACTTCCAATATAACTCTAACCCTATTAAAAATCCTATAAATACCCACCTATTCGATCTGTTCGCTATTTTGGCGTTCGGTTCTTCTGAGGTATGTGAAGAACAGCAGGTTCTTCTTGAATCTCTGCTTTTTGATTTCATGAAGAGTGTTAATTATTCTTCATCTTCTTTTATTTGTAGGAAGCCTACAGTAACTCTATTGAATCAACTGAAGAAGTGGGTTCTTCAAACGGCAAGCATCTACATCTGTTCGTGCCAAAGGAAGAACTTATTGATAATCTTCTTCCTCTTCCTCTACAGGTTGCCTGTGGTGTGAAGACGCCTGAAAACTATGCCTCGACCATATTCTTCTTCCTGCAAGTGGGACGTGAAGACCGTGTCTTCCTCCTTACTGAACTGAAGACAAAGACTGCTACTTTTTCTTCCCATCCTACAAAACAACATACTCTGTTCGAAACAGAGTACCGTTTCTTCATCAAAGTTCACCAGTTAATCCACAACAAAAGGTAGGTTTTCTCAAGAACGTAGCCCAAACTAACTCCAGTTGCTAGTAATACCTTCTGTCATACATGCATATAGTTTTATTGTGGTTTCAGATGTTTTCTATGTAATTTCAAAAAGAAACGCCCTTGGCAAGGGCGCTAATTTAAAGAAGCGACCCACACTAGGGCGCTAATTATTGTTTTGACGCCCTGCCCAGAAGTCGTCAATTACATGTAATTAATAAATACCCATGTTTAAAATTTAATATCTATGCAACCATGAATATAATGTATTGCATGAGTATACCTGTGAAATCCTGCTATTTTTCCTGTCATGATCATGTACCCTTGGCATGGGGAGTGGTAGTACTCGCCTTCCTATTCGAGTCACTGAGCACGACCGACCGGCAGACGATGCTGGGCGACTTCTCGCCTTTTCTGCAGGTAAATTCTAAATGCTTCTATATGCTTTATGAAAATGCAATTTGCTGACTTTTGACTCCTAAAATGCAGATCTGGAGCTTCCTCTACCTCCCGGGGATCGGGCGAGGTACGCAGATGTATCCGAGACGGACCCCTATTGCGAGGCGATGGATTGTCGCGAGGGACACGGGGTCGATCAGCAGACTGACTAGAGCCATCCAGGACGATCTGGACTCATTCCCACACACATCGGTAAGCTCCACAACTTGAACGCTTCTAAAAATGTTTTGAAATGTTGCTAAATGCTTCTGAATGCTGACATAGACTTAATTGCCTTTTCAGGTGTGCTGGACATCGTACTAGGATGAGGGCCACGAGGGACAGCCGTAGGTCAAGGCTTCCCTAGCATACAATGGGCGCGACATCTGGCTGCATTGTATCAATGTCATCGAGCCCCTGCACTACTGCTTGATCATAAGGACACGGGGACTTCATCAATCGTAGGTGACCTTCCCCCGCAGAGATGACGAGTGCCCGGGAAAATCATCAAAGGGCATCAGTGGGGACATCGATTGGTGCGCCTGAAAGGTGAAATATGTGCATGATTGGAACAAGACAGGCGGGGCTGTGAAAGATCGAGCAGATAACGACAAGGCCTACCTCAAGGCGTACTCCAAGCGGTACGGTGACCAAATGTTTCGAGGCACCCGACGACCGATATGAACTTCAAAACTCAAACCCTTGTCTATTTAATGAAATTAAATGCCTATATGCACTGACACAGTTTTCCAAATGCAGTTAGACCCACAAGGACGCATTGCCGAGCTCGAGGGACTCCTCTATGCCATCATCCAGCAGCGGGACGAGTACCGGACTGCCTTGGAGCTCTTGGTGAGTTTTCTAAACTTAAGACTTAAATGCTTATGCTTATGATGCAAAATGGACTGATTTTGAACTTCTAAATGCAGCGGGCCGAGAGAGCCCAGAGAGTGGGACCGGATGCTCCGTCCTTGTCATCACAGCCTGCTGGGGGCAGAGCTATGCGGGATGCAGAGTTTGCTCGGGCGATAGCTCAGGCCGAGGATGCCGAGGCCACCCTCGCGAAGCGGGTAAGAACCTAAACCTTAGTTCCTTCAGACTTAAATGCTTTTGATTACGCAAATGTTTAATTGACTAACTATGATAAAAATGCAAAATGCAGGCGAGAGAGCTGACTGCGGCATAGTTGAGGCGGGACGCGCTCGACCGGAGGCAGAGCGAGGGCGGTCGGAGGCAGAGAGACTCTGGATAGAGTTGGCTTAGGCACGGGCTGAGGTAGAGAGACTCCGCACCGGGACAGCGGACTTGGAGCGTTACCGGACCAAGGCCCGGGAGACACGGCGTCAGATCTTCTAGTTGAAGATTGAGCTGCGGACGATGGAGCGGATGGTGCGGATGATGGGTCACGGATTGGAGCGGAGTGCCTCCTAGAGTGGTACACGGAGGAGCGTCGCCCCGAGCGGATCAGTTCCATATTTTCTTGCCAGCTCCTCCGGCCAGCGGAGGAATGAAGAGGCGGAACGGATGGAGCAACGAGAGGAGGGGAGCGTATCCATGGCCCCACCAGCAAAGAGACCTGAGGGTGCTGGTGATAGTGACGGCCCGGGCGACAAATCGACTAAGTGACTTTGTATTTTCTTTCTTTATTTGACACCCACATTTGTACATGACTCATGTGAAATGAAATGAAATGGAATGATAGAAATGAATGAAAAAACTTTTTTTTGTTTTTGCTTTTAATATGCAGGTGACTGAAATGGCTATGTGGATGAATGTATGAATGTGTGTGTGAATGAACGGGGGACAAAGTGTAAGACTGGCAGTTTAGACTAAAAGAGGGATGGAAGGAAAAAAACAAAAAACATGCAGCAGAGGGTGTGATGGTCCACGGGTGGAGCGTCAGGGCCATGTAACGCATTAATATTAGGCCGTTAGAACTGACAGAGTGAAGAGGAGTTGAAAACCTATAGCAAGAAATGTGACGGTCCACAGTTCGAGCGTTAGAGACTGTGGCGGTACAATATCAGGCCGCCAGAGATGACAGAACGAAGGGGAGCTGAAAAACCTGTAGCAAGAAATGTGACGGTCCAATGGTGGAGCGTCAGAGGAGTGTGGCGGTCCTACGATGAACCATCAGAGAAAAACTAGAATCCGAGACGGCTTCTGCCGTGAGAGCCCATACTCGAGACAAAGGGACCTTAACCCACACTAGAACCCTCCTAGTCTTGGGATAAGGCTTTCTAACCCAAGTCTTATCATTCTAGCATCAAAATCAAGCCTTTATAAATAGGAACAACCCCAAAAATTGCATCTTTCATCAATTCTATGCTACAAGGGCTAGAACTTCATCAAAATAGCCAAGAACACCATGAAGAGGAGCTTCAGAGTGATGGGTATGGATGAAAGGGTCTACACTGAGCCCAAAGTAGCCAAAAAGGAGCATGGGGAGCTGCAAAGATTGACTTCCATGCCCAAGCATCTAAGTTCAAGTGCTCAAAGAAGGGTAAGTTCCAAATAGAGTTCAAAAGTTCATCAATTTCTACACTTTTCATGCTTCTCATGGTCCTTCTCTCTTCTTCTTCTTATTTTCCTTTTCTCTCTAGCCTTTTCCTGGCCCAAGGTGTTATTCCAACTTAAAGTGGGTGGCTCCCATGGTCAAAGAACTCCCATTAGAGGTCTTATCAATCCTTAAGGCATGGCACCTCCAACCTCTATTAGTTTTGGCCAAAAACTTCCAGAAATTATCCTTAGATTGGGCAAGCATTTCAGCCCTCATAGAGTTATGGCATCCACAAACACACACCTTCCTCTACCCTTCCTTTGAAGCTACAGTCTTATTAGAGGATGTAGAGACCTACCTAGCCCTTGCTAAGACTAAAGTGGGGGATGAAGACCTAGTGTGCCATACGGTTGAACCCATAGACCCATCATTGATTCTAAGTGATTTTATACATAACCCGGTGGATGTGAGGACCATGATCAGCCCCCGCCACATTCACTTAATACCCATGGCTATATGGATAGTCTCTCATTGTAAGAACAAGTGGGAGAGATATGAAGCCATTGCCAAGGCTACTTCAATTTGCTTATGTGGAGTCTTCCTTTTCACCACCACCGACCACCTTCTAGATATCCAACACCTTAGCATCATCAGCGGGTTGTGGCGGGGCCTATCCATCTCTCAAGTGATCCTTTCATATCTTTATGAAGGGCTTAGCTTAGCTTGCTTAGGATGACCTCTCTTCGGCTCGATGATACTCCTTGAGTGTTGGATAGGAGTGAGAATCAAGTTCCAACCCAAGGAGGACATACCTTCAGCTAGCCGGATTTTTGGGAGCCACCCTTTATTCTATATCGGAGGTGCATTTGGGCTTCCTTCACAGGTTGAATGCCGGATGGCGGACAAGAAAACGCGGGATGATTGGCACCTCTTCCTCAACACCTTGCCAATAGAGAAGTTCTCAATGCGGCCAAGAGTTCTTCGGAGCACCTTGCTCAAAGTACCACGATGACTAGGCCTTGATCTACAGCTAGTGGGGAACACTACCATGGCGATCTACAACCCGCACCGGTGCTATCTTCAGATCGGGCTACCCCGTACCATGGTGCCCGCACTATCACATCTCCCTCCCCTTCAAGCTAGGAAGATAGGGACCGATGAGGATGAAAGAGCACTCCGGAGCGCTCTGATGATGTGGGAGATCAGCAAAGTGCACCCGTGGCAAGAAGAAGTGAAAGAAGACGACGAGGGACGCCATGGCTATGTGAAGGAATTACGCAAGATCCGGCCTTGCGCCGATAGAAAGTTAAATGTAGCTTGAATTTTCTTGAATGTAATAAACTTTGAACTTTACCAGCTAGTTTTAGGTTTCTTGAGTTTAATTGAATGACATGGAAGTGCCTTAGTTGAATGAAATATGAGTTATGTGCTTGATTGGGCCGAAATGTTCTTGAAAATAGAGTTTCTGGACAATGTAACGGTCCTATGGAGGGCCGCCACAACAGTCTAACGGTCTCACAATGAGCCGTTACAAGAGCAAGCTCAGAAAGAGTGGGTTTTTGTCCTCGGGAGAGCTTAACGGTCTAATATAGACACGTTAGAGAGGGGTGATGGTCCATCGTAGATGCCCCAGAGAGGGTTTACTGAGAACATAGGAGTTTTAACCTTCGGGAGAAGGTGATGGCCGAACGATGGACCGTCACAGTACTGTGACGGTCTAAGGTTGGAGCGTTACAGGCCTTGTAGGTTTGTGAGTTTGGATCTTGGGCTTGAACCTGTGTTCTGCACACACTTAGACAACAAACAAGTTAGATCTGTTCTTAGGCCCAACCCCTTGCGTGAAGCAAGTTAGAGGATGACCAATTCTTGATATTTGGTCAAGGGGTGGAGCCTTATTTAAATAGGTGGAAGATATAATGAAAACAATGCAATGCATGCGATGCACATGATGGTATTTTTGGAGTTTTTTTGCAAATATTCAGATTTTTGTGAGCTTTTGAAATATATGATTTGTTTGGATTTTAAAATATATGATTTTATTATTATTATTATTATTTTGGATTTTGAAATATGTGATTTTTTTTAGATTTTGATTTTGAAATACATGATTTTTTGGATTTTAAAATATATGATTTTTTTATTTTGATTTTGAAATACATGATTTTTTGGATTTTGATATATATGATTTTTTTGGATTTTGAAATATATGATTTTTTTGGATTTTGAAATATATGATTTTTTTGGATTTTGAAATATATGATTTTTGATTTTGATATATATGATTTTCTTGGATTTTGAAAACCAGTGCATCTCCCTTTTAAAAACATGGGTCCTCCCTCTGCCATTGAGAGTTCCCGAGGTTGGCGTGCAATGAAGGTGACAACCCCTGGCCAGGGCCTAACTTGCGTGACTGTGCTTCTACCAAGGCCATACCCAGGGTATTTATCTTTAGTCCTGAAAAGAAAAATAGAATGCGGGGGGTAAGCTTAAGCCAGATATAGAAGTTTTTAGGACTTGAGTTCCTCTCTAGACAGCCCATTCAGAGACTCGGTCTGTTGCGCAGGGGCTTTGCGTCCGCCATCAAACCTTTGTCCACTCTAGGCACGCATATGACCGGGCTCATGCATCCCGCAGGGAAACTGTACTGCCACTCTTGCCATGCCTAGCCTTTTCATTTTCTTGGAGCTTTGAAATTATGATTGATGGACTTTCAAGATAAACTTTTGCTTTTGCCACGATTGAGTGCTCCTTTTCTTTGCTCTTTTTCCTTTTTTCTTTTTTTCTGGTGGTGTCAGGTCATAACGGACTGCCCCTATTTGAGACCTCCTCTCGTCAACATGCCTAGATTGGTCGTCGCCTCCTTATCCACCTCTTGCCCCTGGATTCAGCTGAAGAAAGAAACAGACAGGGACTTTGACTTTCCCCCAAGCATGGCCAAGGAGAAACAGTGTCTACAAAGTGGGAAACCCGACCAGGGACGTCGTGTAGTGTGTGATTACCATTCTTGGGGTCCTCCTTTAGGGTGAAAGGGAAGAACTCCTTGCTACTGGGGTGGCACTGGCTTAGACTCTAAGGAAAGAAACGCTTAAGATACAACCCATTCCAAGCGTGAGCGAGCTCCTCACCTTCTGCGTTCACTAAGCGGTAAGCATTCCCTGGATAAGCCTCTTTGACAACAAACGGTCCCTCCCAGTTAGGTTGTAATTTAGACCTAAGACCTGCAGACCGTATGAATTTGTGTTTCAAAACCATATCACCTTTTTAAAATTTACACTCAATTACCTTCTTTTAAAAATAACGCGAGACTCTCTTTTGATAGACGGATACGTGATCAGCCACATTCACCCTCTTCTCGTCTACGAGTTCTAACTGGACGAGCAACGCCTCTCGACGTTCATCGAGATTAAGTTCCTTATCGAGTTGCACCCTTGAGAAGGGATCAGGATCTTATAGGGGAGCTCCGCCTCTATCCCGTAGGTGAGAGCATAGGGGGTTTGCCCTGTAGGAGTACGGATGGAGGTGCGGTAGGCCCATAGAGCTTCCACTAACCGTTCTGGCCAATCAGAGAATTTGTGAGATTCGCATGTTTTCTTTATGATCTTAAGCAGGGTTTTATTAGTGGCTTCGGCTTGACCGTTACCTTGTGGGTAATATGGAGATGAATGATGCAATGCAATATTGAACTTCTTACATAGGTCCTTGAGCTCTTGAGAGATGAACTGGGGTCCGTTGTCGGCGACAATGCTGCTTGGCACTCTGATCCGCGAGATGATATTCTTCATGATGAAGCGACACACCGTTGCAGCTTTAATCTCCGGGTATGCTTCGGCTTCGGCCCACTTGGTGAAGTACTCAGTGGCGGTGAGGATGAAAGATTTCTGCTTGATCTGAGAATTGGGATCACCGAGCGGGCCGACAACGTCAAAAGCCCACATAGAGAATGGCCAAGGAGCAGAGAGAGGATGAAGAGATGAAGCTGGAGCGTGGATCTTATCAGCGTGGAGTTGGCATTTAAGACACCTCCGGACATAGAGGGAGCAATCTTCCTCTAGAGTGGGCCAAAAATAACCCTGCCAAAGGATCTTCTTTGCTAGAGCCTGGCCATTAACATGACCTCCACACTCACTAGAATGGGCTACTTCGGCCACCTTCCAAGCTTCATCATCGTCTAAGCATCTCATAAGCATTCCATTAGTAGCGCGCCTGTATAGTTCTCCTGCAAGAATAGTATACCTTGAGGCGGCTTGTCACGCCCCGAGAGCGGAAGATACCCAGAGACGCGTGACGAGTTTATATCAATCATGTCAATCAGAGTAGTAGTGTATTCGACACAAAGACAGAGTGCGCAAATATAACGATAACCCAATCCATTAATTCCTTTAATAAGAATACATCTATTACAAACCCTTGCAAATACTAGACTCAATAAAACAAAAAATACAATGCTTGACTTAACAAAAAAATAGAGAAAAGACAGGACTAAATTGATGCTTGGGTAGCTCTAACTCTTTCACTCTTGACCATCCCCTTCAGACTGAGTTCCCTCATCGTCGGACTTACCTGAAACGTAGGGAAACACTGAGTGATCGAACGCTCAGTAGGAAATTATATCTCAAGAATTAGCAAGGGGTTTAAGTGATTACATCTTTCATGAATGCACTATAGTTAGGCATGCTCGCATGAAACGACAAGATAGAAAGAGGATATAACAAAGAGATAGCAAGAAGAACTAGTCGTGAACTTTCAAGAACTTATATCAAAAGATATCAAGATATTCAAGCAAGTATAATTGTCATATCAAGTCATGTTGGAATTTGGCTATTTCATTCAAGCACGCAAGTAATTACCCTTTTTCGGGCCAAGCAAGTCATGTAATATCAAGTCAAGTACAAGTACAGGATTTGTGGAATGTTCAATCAAGCTAGTCATGCACTTCGGTATAATGCCAATACCGTGATCAATCAACTCCCATGGGCACAAGTACTTTCGGGTGCTCCTCCCAGGACCAGATCGGGCCCTATATGCGCAGGCATTAATCATGTATTTTAACATCCACTTTTGTATATAGCCAATATGGAATTTCAAGGATAAAGCTTGTAGACACGTAGGATAGACTTTGAAAGATTAGAGTCCAAAAATATGACACTTGACATAGTTAGGCGATAATAACGGTATAATCACGATTATCGATAAAACTAGGTGGAATTGGTTCCCTAACTTGGGTACCAAGATCAATAAGTATGGACATTCTTTATATAGAATTAAGGTCCACAGGAACAGCACATCAATGGCAAGACGTCCTCATTCTTAATATAGAATTGAGGTCCACAAGAACATCATGTTGAATATAGAATTGGGGTCTACAAGAACAGCATCAAAGGGCATGATAACCTCATCCCATTAAGAAAATTCTCATGATACACACTTTGCATAACATGAGGGCCGGTATACTATGTTTCTATAGAGTGACATGGTAAAATAGTGTAATGGGTTTTTATGGTACAACCAGCTCAGTCGGCCTTGAGGGAATCCAAGGCTCGAGGAGTCTTATGGAAGTCTCTATGACTAACTCGCTAGTCCAAAGGAACGGAATGTCCAAAGGAGAGCTTGTATGTCAATGAGAATTGAGAGGGTAATGCGATAAATCGTCGTAGAAACGTGGGACTATACTCACGGACTGGAATATAGTGCCGATATATATATATATATATATATATATATATATATATATATATATATATATATATATATATATATAATGAAACTCTCGGTTAACAGTAATCAGTGAAACAGTAAAGCAGGAAAATAGCGACTTTGGTAAAGCCATTTTTCATGAAATTAACGCCTTAATCAGGGGCGTTTATATTACATTTGACGACGTACATAGAAGTCGTCCTTTCAATATTTCTAATTTACAGAATATTAATAATCTGGAATTTTTAACAGAAACGCGCCCTGGACAGGGGCGTGACTCTTCAATATGCGCCCTGGTCTGGGGCGTCAGTTAAACATGAGACGACCTAGACAAGGTCGTGAATTCAAGAATTTATCAATTTTCAAATGATTAAATTTCATGAGAGAGGGATAGGAAAAATAACAGGATTCCACATGTATACTCATGTAATATATTTTATTCCTGGTTACATCGATATTAATTATTAAACATGGGTATTTATTAATTATGTGAAATTGACGACTCCTGTGAAGGGCATCAAACAATAATTAGCACCCTAGTGTGGGTCGCTTCTTCAAACTAGCGCCCTGGTCAAGGGCGTTTCTTTTTGAAATTACATAGAAAACATCTTGAAACCACAAAAGAACTATATGCATGCACGACCGATGATATTATTAAGATATTAAGCTAGTTTGGGCTACGATCTTGAGAAAACCTACCTTTATGAAGATTTTGACCGACGAACGGATGAAGGTTCAATAATAACGATGCTCTGATCTTCCGGAAGCAGAGGAAGATGATAAGGAAAAACTCCTCCGAGAATCGGTAGTTTGAAGAAGATGTAGACGATGATGAAGACCCTTCGTTCTTCAGCACGTCAACCTACAGAACACGTGAAGAATATTAGTATCCTTTATGACTAAGAATTATGGACAGAGGAAGAAAACGGTACGAAGAACCACCTGTTCTTCACGCAGCAGCAACAGCTTTAGGGTTTGATCGGACAGGGTTATTTATAGGATTTTGGGCATCCTAATAGAGTTAGAATTTGATTAAGGGTAGTATTCCCTTGATAGAGTCCTTACTATATTCTTCCCTCGACGTAGTTATCCATAACTTGCTCTGGATAGACTCCTGGGTCGAACGAAATTCGAACTGAATTAACGTCTTAAGCGAGGGCGTCGAATTTAAATTGACGCCTTGTCTAGCGTCGTTACTTATGTAAAACGCGCCCAGGTAGAGGGCGTTTCATTTCTTTTCCTTTATTTTATCCTCCCGTCGTTTGAAATTTGACGCCGTATTGTCTAGGCGTCCTTTTTAAATTAACACCTTATACAGAGGCGTTTCCTTTTGAATCAGCACCTTGATAAAAGGCGTTATTTCTTCTTGATTAATGATTTACCCATTTAGACTCTTTGTCATCTATTTACTTATCTTTTATTTTAATTTAATTTATTTAAAAAAATCTTATTTTTATCAGGGTTGCTACACCCTCCCCTACTTAAAGGAATTTGGTCCCCAATTTCAATAGTATATATATATATATAAGTGGAGAGTGTAGAATATATACCTTAAAATAATTCTGAAAATCGCTTCCTCATGGATTCCTCGGTCTCCCATGTAGCTTCACGTTCGGAGTTCTTATTCCATTGTACCTTAAGCATGGGAATAGCCTTATTCCTTAGGGTACGTACTTCACGATCTAGTATCTTCATAGGCTTCTGCTCATATGTGAGATCCTTCTGGATCACTAAGTCTCCATGTTCAATAATATGTGATGGATCGTGCACATACTTCTTCAACATAGATATGTGGAATACATTATGTACATCGGACAATTGAGGAGGTAATGCGATGCGATAAGCAACCTCGCCAACTCGTTCCAGTATCTCGAAAGGTCCGATGAATCTTGGTGTAAGCTTACCCTTAACACCAAATCTCCGTATGCCACGTCCAGGCGATATCTTGAGAAATACATGATCTCCAACTTGGAATTCAAGATCTCTCCTTCTCGTGTCGGCATAAGCCTTTTGCCTAGACTGGGAAACTTGCAGTCTTTCTCTAATCAATTGTATCTTCTCAGTGGTATCCCTTACCATGTCTGTACCTAATAGTTATTTTTTTCCAACTTTGTCCCAGCATAAGGGTGATCGGCAACTCCTTCCGTATAAGGCTTCGAAAGGTGCCATTCGTATACTTGCCTGGTAGCTATTATTGTAAGCAAATTCCACCAACGGCAAGTGATCATGCCAGCTTCCATCGAAATCAATGATGCAAGCTCTGAGCATATCTTCAACCACCTGGTTAGTTCTCTCGGTCTGACCATCCGTTTGAGGATGAAAAGCTGTACTAAAGTTAAGCCTTATTCCCAACGAATGTTGTAGTCCTTTCCAAAAGTGAGAAGTAAAACGGGGATCTCTGTCAGACACGATTGAAACAGGAATACCATGTAATCTGACTATTTCCTTGATGTATAATGCAGCCAAAACATCAACTGACCATCGGCTCTTTATTGGCAAGAAATGCGCCGATTTAGTCAATCGGTCAATAATAACCCATATTCCATCATGTCCTCCTTTTGATTTAGATAGACCCATGATGAAATCCATACTAACATTCTCCCACTTCCATTTGGGAATATCTAGAGGATGTAATTTTCCAGCAGGCTTTTGGTGTTCCGCCTTGACCTTTTGGCAAGTGAGACAGCGTGATACATAGTCTGCTATTTCCCTTTTCATGTTGGGCCACCAAAAATTCCTCTTCACGTCTTGGTATATTTTGGTTGATCCTGGATGAATTGTGTACCTTGATCTATGAGCTTCATCTAAGATCTTCTTTTTTAACTCGGGACAATCCGGTATGCAAGTTCTATTCCTGAACATTAATCTTCCTTCACAAGTTATTTGGAAATCAGATTGTCCTTCCAATCTGCCCTTGATTTCTACTAATATTGGGTCATCATCCTGAAGTGCTTGTGTTTCAGTTAATAGGTCTGGACGAATGCTTATATGAGATAATGTGACACATTGAAAGTCTGTGTCTATGCTTATATTGAGTTCGGAGAATTACTTCAGCAATTTCTATTCTTGAATCATACAATTGGCTAACAGTGCTCTCAGCTTTCGACTAAGGGCATCTGCTACATGGTTACCCTTTCCGGGATGATATTGTATATTGAAGTCGAAGTCCTTGAGATATTCTAGCCAACGCCTTTGCCTCATATTTAGTTCCTTTTGAGAGAAAAGATACTTGAGACTCTTGTGATCGGAGTATACAGTAAACTGCACTCCATATAGATAATGTCTCCAGATCTTTAGTGCAAATACTACCGCGGCTAATTCTAAGTCATGGACGGGGTAGTTCTCTTCATGCTTCTTTAATTGACGAGAAGAGTAAGCTATAACCTTTCCTTGTTGCATTAGAACACATCTGAGGCCAATGCTAGAAGCATCAGTGTATACCTCAAATTTCTCTCCTTCCATTGGTAAAGCTAAGACGGGAGCTGTAGTAAGATGATCCTTGAGAGTTTGGAAGCTTCTTTCACATTCCTCACTCCATTCATAACGGATCTCCTTGCGAGTTAACCTCGTAAGTGATACGGCGATTTTAGAGAAATCTTTGATGAATCGCCTGTAATAGCCAGCAAGACCTAAGAAACTTCAGATCTTGCTAGCATTGGTCGGTCTTCCCCAATTTCTTACAGCTTCAACTTTTGATGGATCTACTGATAAGCCATCCTTTGATATAACATGTCCGAGAAAAGTCACTTCCTCAAGCTAGAATTCACACTTGCTGAGTTTTGCATATAATTGGTTTGTCCTCAATATTTGTAATGCAATCCTCAATTGCTCCTCATGCTCTTCCTTAGTCTTGGAATAAATTAATATATCATCAATAAAGACCACCACGAATTGATCCAAATAAGGTCTGAATATATTATTCATTAACTGCATAAAGGCAGCAGGGGCATTCGTTAGTCCAAAAGGCATAACAACAAACTCATAATGGCCATACCTGCTTCTGAATGCAGTCTTATGAATGTCCTCATCCTTGATCCTCAGTTGGTGATATCCTGACCTGAGATCAATCTTGGAAAAGTACTTGTATCCAGATATTTGATCAAATAACTCATCGATTCTCGGCAGTGGATACTTGTTCTTGATAGTGAGATGATTCAACTGTCGATAGTCGATGCATAGTCTCATGGATCCATCCTTCTTCTTTACAAATAATACAGGCGCTCCCCACGGGGAAGTACTCGGTCTAATTAATCGTTTCTTAAGAAGTTCCATCAATTGCTCCTTTAACTCCTTGAGTTCGGCAGGGGACATTCTATAAGGTGCCTTAGAAACTGGACCAGCACCTGGGACTAAGTCGATGGTGAAGGCCACTTCTCTTTGTGGGGGTAATCCAGGCAGATCTTCCGGAAACACATCCGGAAATTCTTGCACCACTGGGATATCTTTTATCTTAGTTTCCTTAGCCTCCTTAATCGTGACAAATGCAAGGAAAGATACACATCCTTTCCTTATTAGCTTGCTAGCTCGGAGAGCCGAAATAAGAGGTGACTCGCTCCGACTCTTAGGGCTAGAATAGACTAGTTCTGGAAAGTCTCTGAAGGTAACTTTGCTGTTATGGCAATCGACTGTTGCCTGGTATTTGGATAAGCAATCCGCTCCCAGTATGACATCATACTCCTTTAGATCTAAACATATGAGATTGATAGGAAGATTTCTTCCCTTCACCAAGACTTCACAGTTTTGATAATGGTGAGTAATATCGGTTTCGTTTCCGAGAGGAGTAGATAAAATTATTTTCATCCATTCCGGTTCCATAGGTAGTGGGTTAGCAAACTTCTTGGAAATAAAAGAATGTGATGCACCCGTATCAAATAAGACATGTGCATACTTGGAACAAACTTTCAGTGTACCTTCTACTAGTCCGCCTTCTTCTTCTTCGGTTTCCTTAATTACGTGAAGACGAGCGTTCTTGGTTACCGGGCGCTTTCCGTCACTGGTTTGATCATTAAGTAATGGGCAATCGGGAATCCGATGCTCACGGCTCCTGCAACGGAGACATGCTCCAAGTTTCCTCCAGCACTCTTCGACTTTATGACCAGCCTTGTCACAATGCTTGCATATTATACTCGAAGGTGTAGTAGTGATAGAGAAGGGCTTGGTCTTCTTAAATTTTTGGTCTTGAGAAGAAGTACCTCTAGTGCTAGGCCTCTTCTTGATGTTGGGTTTAAAGGAACCCGAACTTGTAACTTGTTCCTTCTTATCCTTCCCACGGATTCTATCTGATAGCTCCGTGGCATCTTCTAACAACTGAGCTCGGCGTACTATCTCTGAGTAGACCTGAATATCCATTGGTGCCAGCTGGGTAATATATTGGGGCCTGAGCCCATTTAGGAACCTCCTAGCTTTCATCTTCTCGGTGCTAACTAAGTGCTTAGCATACTGAGACAATCTAGAGAATTATGCCTCGTACTCCACCACCGATAATGACCGTTGCTTGAGTGTGGCAAATTCGGTAGCTTTCTTTTCTTGGACTCGGTCTGAAAAATATTTATTGTTGAAATGTTCAACAAATTCTTCCCAAGTAATTTGGTCTTGATTTATAGTAGCTTCGACTGACTCCCACCAGCATCGGGCATCCCTTTCTAGTTGGAAAGTAGCTAATAAGACTTTATCTTGATCCGTGCATTGCATAACACGGAATATACGCTCCGTCTCCCTGATCCAGTGCTCTGCATCATCCGGATCAGTAGAACCCATGAATTTGGGAGGGTTCATGTTCTTGAAGACTTGGTGGAGACTTCCGGCTCGTTGTGCACCTCCCTGTGCTACTTGTTGCAGCACTTGGGTCATGCCTTGGAGTGTACGCTGCATGTTGCGCCACTGAGCACGTTCGGCAGCCATTATCCTACAAGTACAATAACTATATTAGCATATACTCGCGTTAAGGGCTTTTAGGTTTTTATGTTAACTCAACCCTTGGTTCAACCCAATCTCACCGGTTAAAGGTTAAACCTATCCTTGGACTTGGGTTTTCCTAGGAATTGAATACCCTAGGCTCTGATACCACAAAAACTGTCACGCCCCGAGAGCGGAAGATACCCGGAGACGTGTGATGAGTTTATATCAATCATGTCAATCAGAGTAGTAGTGTATTCGACACAAAGACAGAGTGCGCAAATATAACGATAACCCAATCCGTTAATTCCTTTAATAAGAATACATCTATTACAAACCCTTGCAAATACTAGACTCAATAAAACAAAAAATACAATGCTTGACTTAACAAAAAAATAGAGAAAAGACAGGACTAAATTGATGCTTGGGTTGCTCTAACTCTTTCACTCTTGACCATCCCCTTCAGACTGAGTTCCCTCATCGTCGGACTTACCTGAAACGTAGGGAAACACTGAGTGATCGAACGCTCAGTAGGAAATTATATCTCAAGAACTAGCAAGGGGTTTAAGTGATTACATCTTTCATGAATGCACTATAGCTAGGCATGCTCGCATGAAACGACAAGATAGAAAGAGGATATAACAAAGAGATAGCAAGAAGAACTAGTCGTGAACTTTCAAGAACTTATATCAAAAGATATCAAGATATTCAAGCAAGTATAATTGTCATATCAAGTCATGTTGGAATTTGGCTATTTCATTCAAGCACGCAAGTAATTACCCTTTTTCGGGCCAAGCAAGTCATGTAATATCAAGTCAAGTACAAGTACAGGATTTGTGGAATGTTCAATCAAGCTAGTCATGCACTTCGGTATAATGCCAATACCGTGATCAATCAACTCCCATGGGCACAAGTACTTTCGGGTGCTCCTCCCAGGACCAGATCGGGCCCTATATGCGCAGGCATTAATCATGTATTTTAACATCCACTTTTGTATATAGCCAATATGGAATTTCAAGGATAAAGCTTGTAGACACGTAGGATAGACTTTGAAAGATTAGAGTCCAAAAATATGACACTTGACATAGTTAGGCGATAATAACGGTATAATCACGATTATCGATAAAACTAGGTGGAATTGGTTCCCTAACTTGGGTACCAAGATCAATAAGTATGGACATTCTTTATATAGAATTGAGGTCCACAGGAACAGCACATCAATGGCAAGACGTCCTCATTCTTAATATTGAATTGAGGTCCACAAGAACATCATGTTGAATATAGAATTGGGGTCTACAAGAACAGCATCAAAGGGCATGATAACCTCATCCCATTAAGAAAATTCTCATGATACACACTTTGCATAACATGAGGGCCGGTATACCATGTTTCTATAGAGTGACATGGCAAAATAGTGTAATGGGTTTTTATGGTACAACCAGCTCAGTCGACCTTGAGGGAATCCAATGCTCGAGGAGTCTTATGGAGGTCTCTATGACTAACTCGCTAGTCCAAAGGAACGGAATGTCCAAAGAGAGCTTGTATGTCAATGAGAATTGAGAGGGTAATGCGATAAATCGTCGTAGAAACGTGGGACTATACTCACGGACTGGAATATAGTGCCGATATATATATATATATATATATAGATAGATATAATGAAACTCTCGGTTAACAGTAATCACTGAAACAGTAAAGCAAGAAAATAGCGACTTTGGTAAAGCCGTTTTTCATGAAATTAACGCCTTAATCAGGGGCGTTTATATTACATTTCACGACGTACATAGAAGTCGTGCTTTCAATATTTCTAATTTATAGAATATTAATAATCTGGAATTTTTAACAGAAATGCGCCCTGGACAGGGGAGTGACTCTTCAATATGCGCCCTGGTCTGGGGCGTCAGTTAAACATGAGAGAACCTGGACAAGGTCGTGAATTCAAGAATTTATCAATTTTCAAATGATTAAATTTCAGGAGAGAGGGACAGGAAAAATAATAGGATTCCACATGTATACTCATGCAATATATTTTATTCATGGTTACATCGATATTAATTATTAAACATGAGTATTTATTAATTATGTGAAATTGACGACTCCTGTGAAGGGCATCAAACAATAATTAGCACCCTAGTGTGGGTCGCTTCTTCAAACTAGCGCCCTGGTCAAGGGCGTTTCTTTTTGAAATTACATAGAAAACATCTTGAAACCACAAAAGAACTATATGCATGCACGACCGATGATATTATTAAGATATTAAGCTAGTTTGGGCTACGATCTTGAGAAAACCTACCTTTATGAAGATTTTGACCGACGAACGGATGAAGGTTCAATAATAACGATGCTCTGATCTTCCGGAAGCAGAGGAAGATGATAAGGAAAAACTCCTCCGAGAATCGGTAGTTTGAAGAAGATGTAGACGATGATGAAGACCCTTCGTTCTTCAGCACGTCAACCTACAGAACACGTGAAGAATATTAGTATCCTTTATGACTAAGAATTATGGACAGAGGAAGAAAACGGTACGAAGAACCACCTGTTCTTCACGCAGCAGCAACAGCTTTAGGGTTTGATCGGACAGGGTTATTTATAGGATTTTGGGCATCCTAATAGAGTTAGAATTTGATTAAGGGTAGTATTCCCTTGATAGAGTCCTTACTATATTCTTCCCTCGACGTAGTTATCCATAACTTGCTCTGGATAGACTCCTGGGTCGAACGAAATTCGAACTGAATTAACGTCTTAAGCGAGGGCATCGAATTTAAATTGACGCCTTGTCTAGCGTCGTTACTTATGTAAAACGCGCCCAGGTAGAGGGCGTTTCATTTCTTTTCCTTTATTTTATCCTCCCGTCGTTTGAAATTTGACGCCGTATTGTCTAGGCGTCCTTTTTAAATTAACGCCTTATACAGAGGCATTTCCTTTTGAATCAGCGCCTTGATAAAAGGCGTTATTTCTTCTTGATTAATGATTTACCCATTTAGACTCTGTGTCATCTATTTACTTATCTTTTATTATAATTTAATTTATTAAAAAAATCTTGTTTTTATCAGGGTTGCTACACGGCTCTTCTTATTTACTTGCGCTGCTCGGCCTTTGCCCTTTCCGGGAACGATCCATCTTTGCAAAACAACTCAATCTCATGGTACCAGGCCTTCTTCTTCCAAGATCTCCTCTAGTTCCATCAAAGATACTTCCTTAAGATCTTCCTTCTCTGCCCTCGCCTCTACAGTTTTCCTAAGGTTGGCGTACCAAGGATCCTGAAGAGAGGGTGCGTCCAGTCTCTAAACGATGATAGTCTTAGTGCTCCGACTGAGAGGGAAAGATAGAGAGGAAGCAAGTGATGCTAAAGCATCGGCTAGAATGTTCTGAGATCGGGGAGTGTGATATAGATCAACTTTCAGAAGTGCCTAGCCAGGAGCGTGACCAAATCTTGAAACGGCTTGAGCTTAGGGTCACGGGTGCGGTAAGTGGACAGAACTTGCCGCAGGACGAGTTGAGAGTCCCCTATGATATTCAAGTAACGCGCACCTAAAAGATGATGCGGGACGGGACCACGGACACGATAAGCTAGCGGTCGTCCCTTAGCGAGGGAAGCGTCGGATGTGCGCGGTTGAACAACCGGCAGTGAGCTAGGGTGGTCGGCTCTCAATTGTGCCCGGATCGGGTCACGGGACGGTCACTCTCTCACTCGCAGCAGTGATATGATAAATTAAAAGCGAGCTAGGTAACCCTACACATGCTCTCTAGCAGCGGCATAAACAAGCATATATAGAAATAAGCGGAATGCCAAGCAAGGAGCGAATACGATACCTCCACGCGCTCGGCGTGGCGAAGATGGCACCCGGCCGAAACTCGTACTCCCGGGAACTTAATACATTAAGATTACAGCAATACAAGTAAGCCCACTCCACGCAGGGAGGTAACGGGCGACACAAGGGGACCCGGGAGGACCAATTCCGGGTTGACGGGCGGTTTCCGGGCACGGCTTCGGCTTCGCGCGTACTCGTGCTAGTGGGGCCCACGTGTGGACCGGAGGGGTCGTGTGGGACCTGATGCCTCCTCTGGTGTGGGTACACTTGGGAAGCGCTCCCCTAGGATGGCGAGTTGCTGGAACGACCGCCGGACGCCGGGCGGCCCTCGGACGACGCTCGCGGGAAACCGGCCACAAGTCTGCACTTGCTGTCTTCTCGCGCGCTGTCCGGCGAGATCGGCTGCTGTGATCAACCCCGTCGTCGGAATGCAACGAGCTCGGCGCCGTTGGAAAGAGGACTCCAAATACTTCGACGTAGGGGCCTTCAGAAAAAATAATCAGATACGTATATCTGACTTATGGAATTTACACCCTTGCTGTAAACAGGCCAGAACTGCAGGGGCAGGTTCTGACTTCTCTGAAAATCACCGTTGACCGGTGGGAGGACCTTGGAATATGGAGATGAGTTCTTCAGAAAAGTTGAAGATCTCTGAGATAGAAAACCGGGACTATTTTTGGTTTTTGATTTAGATAGGAAATGGATTTTATGGGATTTTTTGAGTGGACCTGGGTCGGATCTGGGACACTGTGGAAAAATTGCTCACAGAAACTGGTACGAATTTTGAAAAATACCTAGAGACCTTATCAAAAATTAAGAAAATTCATGGTGGTAGACATATGTGGACAGAAGTGTCAGTAATTTTTAGAGCCCCAAAAAAATTCAAAACATGGGTCGAACAAGGTAGACTCAGAACTGATGAACAGTAGACAGAACCTGGACAGAACTGAAATTTGAACTTGGACGAAAATCTAAAAATATCTAAAGGACGAATTTTTGCCTGCAATTTTTTTTGGAGGTAAGGGTTCAAGAGGGGAACCAACCCTGAAAATTGGAGCTTCCGAAGATGAGGGAAGAGAGAGAGACAATTCGGAGAAGAGAGGTCTGTCCAGAGTGGACAGAAAACCGAATTCGTTGGTGAAGACGCGTCGGCGGCGAGACGGCGGCGGCGGCGATCACCGGAGCTGCTTCAGAAGTTGGAGGGGATCAAGAGGGGAGGGATCTCACTCTATAACTGGGCTGGAGGTGGAAGAACACCAGGGAGAGAGGGGAGAGGGGCACAAGCTTCAAGGAGGCAAAATGCTAATTTCTTCTTCATTCATTCTTTCCATAAGAAAATACAAGTATTTATATGAAAGGGTTCTAATCTAATATGAGCCCTTGGATCAAGGGTTGAAGAATGGAGGGTTGAGATGTGGTGTGAACACCACATTAAACCCAAATAAACTAATAGGTCCCCCCCCCCTTAAAGAGGACAATTTGGAATTGTCTTCTTTATTTAATTCATGGTCCAAGTCCAAATTTGGACCATGGACCAGCCACCTTGGACCCAAGAGTCCATGTGGACCAATAAGGAGGAGGGAGGGGGCCCCTGCAGGGCCTACAAGCATATTTGCAAAGAAACCCAATGGCCTTTTGCAAATAAATCCACTAAGACCTACTATTGTGTACGCATATATCACAAGGGCGTACATACAAATACAAAAGGACATAAATGCAAACATAAAGTGAGCTGGTTGTCGCTGATGTCCCCATCAATTCTCCCCGGGTGGGAGGAACTCGACCCCGTCGAGTAAAGGGTGCGGCTGCTCAGGTCTCCGGCGGATCCGTCACCGTGCCAAGTAGCGCGGGTATGCTCCACTCCAAGTGATCGGCACCTGCTCATTCCACATATACTCGATATGCGCACTGCTATGGCCAAATGTGGTCACTCCGAAGGGGCACTCTCAACGGAAGGAAACAGCTCAAAGACTCACTAGGAATCACTGCTGAGTCCCTATAGGTGACTGATCCGGGTATAGAAGTAAACCGATCCCATACTCGTCAAGTGAATCGACTCGCTTCACACTCATTCGGGAACGACACGAGCTTGCACAAGACACATGCAGACTCACCATGCACTGACACACGAATGCAAACCATGCAAACAATCGACTCAAAATCACCACACAAACAAACCACACAAAGAAAGCACACTGACTCATGCACGACTCTAGACTAAGGTGGTAGCATCAAACCCACTAGGTGGCGACATCCTGGGCGGCAGAAGGGTCGCCCAGCTCTTCCCCCATGGCATAGTATTCATCGGCCAGTGCCTCGTCGGCCTCATAATCGACATGCTCAAGCTCGGGAGGTGCGGATCCTCCAACACCTAAGGCTAGGGTGGTGCGAGCGGGACACTCACTAGCAATGTGGCCGTACCCGTGACAGTGGAAACATTGTATTCGCGATCGACTACTCTCCCCGATAAGAGGGGCCTTACCCTTATCATCCCGCCGGGTAGGGGGTGTAGGCAACAATGGGGGAGGTGTAGGTGCCTTGGACAAGAGTGGCGGGGTTGCCGGTGCCAGAGGACGGGCTATAGGAGCTGGGGGACGGGCAAAGGGTGCCGGTGGTTGGGATGGAAATAGATCCCGGGGTGGAGGAGGGCGAGGCCGTGGAGCGAAGTGCTCCTGACGGGTGGGCTCCTGAGGTCGAGCCATGGGAGGCCGCTGATGTGGGCCTATAGAGTGACGGGGCTCGGTACTACGGAGAGGGGTGGGGCCCAACCGATGGCTAGACTCGAACTCTCCCTCAAATTGCTCCATCTCGAGAGCAACCTGATATGCCTCTTCCAACGTCTTAGCATTGCGGCGGAAAAGCTCATACTGGTAGTGTGGCCGCAAACCACGTCGAAAGCGGGACACGGGCATGGTACTCTCCTCCGTGACACCACATCGTAGAAAGTACTCATCAAACTCCGCGATGTATTCGGAGACGGACCGGTCTCCCTGGCTAAGACTTTGCCATCTATCGATGAGTCGCTGGCGGTATGTGGGAGGAAGGTACTTTTGCCGAAGTTTATTCTTCATCTCGGCCCATGTGTCAATCGGGGGTTCTAGCCGCTGAAGTAGCAGGCTCTCCACATTCTTCCAATAGGTTTGTGCCTGCCCCATGAGTTTCATGGTGGCAAATCGGACCCTTCGACGCTCTGACATATCATACCATTCAAAATAACGGTCCATGCCAAACTCCCAATCTAGGTAGACTTTCGGATCCAAAGACCCGTAAAAAGCGGGAGGATCCGCTCGCACGGTCTTAAGGACCCGATCATCATCCTCATCTCGTTGTGGCTGAAAACCACGACGGCGTTGACCATACCCCTCGTAGGCATTGTCGGACCCATAGTCCTCGAGACCAAGGTCACGGTGTGGTAGTTGGGGAACCCGAGGAGGGGCGGGTGGAGGAACCAGTGGTGGCTGGTTTTGGGCCGAGGGAGCGGCCTGGACTTGGGCCATGGGAGCGGGTGGGACTTGGGCCCTCGCGGGAGGAGGTGCGGGTGGACCTTGGGCTGCCCCAGGAGGGTCCCCGTGTGACATCCTATCTAACCGCCCAACGATGTCTTGGACCGACCTATCGGAGTTTTCCATGCGTCCCTCCATGGCCCTAAGGCGACCATCCATATTCTCGGAGAAGGTCCGAAAGTTAGCATCGGATTGGTCCAACCTAGCCATAATGGCCATCATCGCCTCTTGTAGGGAGTGGAAGTCTCCCGAGGTATCCCGTGGGTTGGCCATTGGTGGGGGTGGGGGTGAGTACTGAGTACCCCGACGAGTGGGCATGCAAACACACCGACTAGAGGACACCGACTAAAGCAAAACACACTAATGCAAAATGATGCGCCTAGACTTAACCAAAACTCGGTACGCGGCGGAGATAATTGACCCGAAGGTCACTCGCACAAGTGTGCGGCCTTCCCGATAGGCGTAACCTAACGGTCGGACAACACCTTTTTATATACCGAGTAAAGGGATGTATGCGACCCAAAAACGACTCTTTTTGTTGTTTTAAAAATATGATGATCCTAAACACGACTTAGACCGACTAATGACTAGACGTAAATGACACTCTTTTTTTTTTTTTGCTTTTTGACACCCTAGACTCAAACTCGCTCTGATACCAAATTGATGCGGGACGGGACCACGGACACGATAAGCTAGCGGTCGTCCCTTAGCGAGGGAAGCGTCGGATGTGCGCGGTTGAACAACCGGCAGTGAGCTAGGGTGGTCGGCTCTCAATTGTGCCCGGATCGGGTCACGGGACGGTCACTCTCTCACTCGCAGCAGTGATATGATAAATTAAAAGCGAGCTAGGTAACCCTACACATGCTCTCTAGCAGCGGCATAAATAAGCATATATAGAAATAAGCGGAATGCCAAGCAAGGAGCGAATACGATACCTCCACGCGCTCGGCGTGGCGAAGATGGCACCCGGCCGAAACTCGTACTCCCGAGAACTTAATACATTAAGATTACAGCAATACAAGTAAGCCCACTCCACGCAGGGAGGTAACGGGCGACACAAGGGGACCCGGGAGGACCAATTCCGGGTTGACGGGCGGTTTCCGGGCACGGCTTCGGCTTCGCGCGTACTCGTGCTAGTGGGGCCCACGTGTGGACCGGAGGGGTCGTGTGGGACCTGATGCCTCCTCTGGTGTGGGTACACTTGGGAAGCGCTCCCCTAGGATGGCGAGTTGCTGGAACGACCGCCGGACGCCGGGCGGCCCTCGGACGACGCTCGCGGGAAACCGGCCACAAGTCTGCACTTGCTGTCTTCTCGCGCGCTGTCCGGCGAGATCGGCTGCTGTGATCAACCCCGTCGTCGGAATGCAACGAGCTCGGCGCCGTTGGAAAGAGGACTCCAAATACATCGACTTAGGGGCCTTCAGAAAAAATAATCAGATACGTATATCTGACTTATGGAATTTACACCCTTGCTGTAAACAGGCCAGAACTGCAGGGGCAGGTTCTGACTTTTCTGAAAATCACTGTTGACCGGTGGGAGGACCTTGGAATATGGAGATGAGTTCTTCAGAAAAGTTGAATATCTCTGAGATAGAAAACCGGGACTATTTTTGGTTTTTGATTTGGATAGGAAATGGATTTTATGGGATGTTTTGAGTGGACCTGGGTCGGATCTGGGACACTGTGGAAAAATTGCTCACAGAAACTGGTACGAATTTTGAAAAATACCTAGAGACCTTATCAAAAATTAAGAAAATTCATGGTGGTAGACATATGTGGACAGAAGTCTCAGTAATTTTTAGAGCCCCAAAAAAATTCAAAACATGGGTCGAACAAGGTAGACTCAGAACTGATGAACAGTAGACAGAACCTGGACAGAACTGAAATTTGAACTTGGACGAAAATCTAAAAATATCTAAAGGACGAATTTTTGCCTGAAATTTTTTTGTGGAGGTAAGGGTTCAAGAGGGGAACCAACCCTGAAAATTGGAGCTTCAGAAGATGAGGGAAGAGAGAGGGACAATTCGGAGAAGAGAGGTCTGTCCAGAGTGGACAGAAAACCGAATTCGTTGGTGAAGACGCGTCGGCGGCGAGACGGCGGCGGCGGCGATCACCGGAGCTGCTTCAGAAGTTGGAGGGGATCAAGAGGGGAGGGATCTCACTCTATAACTGGGCTGGAGGTGGAAGAACACCAGGGAGAGAGGGGAGAGGGGCACAAGCTTCAAGGAGGCAAAATGCTAATTTCTTCTTCATTCATTCTTTCCATAAGAAAATACAAGTATTTATATGAAAGGGTTCTAATCTAATATGAGCCCTTGGATCAAGGGTTGAAGAATGGAGGGTTGAGATGTGGTGTGAACACCACATTAAATCCAAATAAACTAATAGGTCCCCCCCCCCCCTTAAAGAGGACAATTTGGAATTGTCTTCTTTATTTAATTCATGGTCCAAGTCCAAATTTGGACCATGGACCAGCCACCTTGGACCCAAGAGTCCATGTGGACCAATAAGGAGGAGGGAGGGGGCCCCTGCAGGGCCTACAAGCATATTTGCAAAGAAACCCAATGGCCTTTTGCAAATAAATCCACTAAGACCTACTATTGTGTACGCATATATCACAAGGGCGTACATACAAATACAAAAGGACATAAATGCAAACATAAAGTGAGCTGGTTGTCGCTGATGTCCCCATCAAAAGATAGGCGTGCTTCAGTCCGGCTAGGAGAGCTTCATACTCGACGATGTTGTTGGTAGCAGGAAATCAGAGTTGATAAGCAAAGGGAATCGTTACTCATTCCGGAGTGAGCAGAACAGTGCCTATCTCTCGGCCTTGAGAATTGAGCACACCATCGAAGTGCAGAGACCAAAAGGGGTGATGAGTAAGGATAGAGAGATGCTCATCGGGGAAATCATCCTGAATAGCGTCAGTGTGTGAAATAGGATGATGGACAAGATGCTCAGTGATGGCGTATCCCTTGACCGCCTTCTGAACGACGAACGTGATATCAAACTGAGAGAGGAAGCTCTACCAGCGAGCTAACCTTCTAGAAAGGACAGGCTTTTCTAAGAGATAACGGATCGGGTCCATTCTAGAGATCAAGCTGACCGAGTGGGCTAGGATGTAATGCTTAAGCTTCTGAGCTACCCACACTAAGGCGGCACAAGTCTTCTCCATAGTGGTGTATCTGGCCTCAGCCGGGTTAAACAACCTGGAGAGGTAATAAGCTGTCCGCTCTCTTCCTTCATCATCTACTTGTGCTAAGACCACCCCTAGGGAGTCCTCAATGACCGAGATGTATAGGATTAGGGGTTTCCCAGGGACATGAGGTTGCAAAACCAGGGGATTGGATAAATAGACCTTTAAGTCCTCATAGGCCTTTTGATAATCTTGATTCCATTCAAATTTGACCCCCGCCTTTAGCAATTCATAAAACGGACGGCACCTATGAGAATGTTGGGATATGAATCTTCTGATGAATTGCAATCTACCAATCAGTCCTAGAAGTTCCGTAATATTCTTTGGCAGGGGCATGACCATGACGGCCTTTGCTTTGTTAGGATCAATCTGGATCCCCCGTTTGCTAACTATAAAGCCCAACAGCTTCTTTGAAGAGACTCCGAAAACACACTTCTTCGGATTCATTTCCAGCTTATACTCTCTAGCTCTTTGCAGCACCTTACCCAGAGTAGCGGGGTGTTCTTCTTTGGTTCTCGATTTCACGAAGATGTCATCCACGTAAGCTTCAATGTAGATATGCATCATGTCGTGGAAGATAGCCATCATCGCCCTTTGGTAGGTGGCACCTGCGTTCTTCAGACCGAACGGCATAACCACATAATAATTCGTGCCCCAGGGCATGGTGAAAGATGTTTTCTCTTGACCTTCCGGAGCGAGACAGATTTGATTATAACCTGAATAACCATTCATGAATGATAAAGCTTCGTACCCGGTGGCGTTATCCACCAGGACATCTATGTGAGGCAGCGGGAAATCATCTTTGGGACATGCTTTGTTAAGATCTCTGAAATCAATGCAAATGTGCACCTTTCCGTCCTACTTGATAACAAGGACTATGTTTGCCACCCATTGGGGATATAAGACAACTCTAATGAATCTGGCTTTGTACAATTTATCGACCTCTTCTTTGATCTTCAAGGCCATGTGGGGGTGAAATCTTCTTGATCTCTATTTTACAGGTGTTACCCCTGGTTTAAGTACGAGTAGGTGTTCCACTAAAGAGGGTTCAAGACCTAACATGTCCTCGTAAGACTAGGCAAAAGAATCACTATACTCCCTTAGAACCTTGATCAGATCTTCTTCTACTCGCGGAGAGAGATTAGTGGCAATAATAATGGGCCTTGGGTCTTCTTCAGTTCTCAAATTTATTTCTTTTGTAGGTTCATCCACTGCCAACGATGGCTAGTCAAACCTCTTTAATCCTTGCGCATACAGATCGGCAGTGTCATCTACATTGCTGTCCTCATCATCAATCGGGTCCTTTTCATCTAGGATTTCATAAACACGTAGTCCGTCATCGCTCCACACCCCTTCTTGCTCCTCATCGTCTTCTATCACGATCGCTGTAGTGACAAACTCCAGGCACTTTAGAAGAGCATGACATCGCTGAGCTAGATCCTGCAAGAACCTATCAGGAATGGATTTGGAATGATGCGCAAGCGGGCATGGCTTAGATAAGGATGGGTTGGATGACCTAGAACAGGACCCTACTTCTCTAGACCTAACTGACTCTACTTCCCTATACTCGACGGACACTACGTTTAACCTAGGAGAAAGGAAATCTAATGGAAAGGAAAGAGCAGGGGACTCATGCCCCTGGGAGGAGGATGGAGACAAGATAGCATAATCTTCCATCGAAATCTCTGTTTCAAATTTGTCATTTTTTTTGGAGATCAGTGGAGATCATGTAGCAGGAGGGAGGAGATGGAGGAGGAAGTTGACGAGGGAAGAGAGACGGGAATAAGACATCGAAGAAGGGATCAGAAGAGGAGAACCACATGTCGGAAAGACCGAAGGAGGACGTCCATCTAGTGGAGAGATCATTGGGCGGGCATTGCCTGCATTCACTAGGTATAATTAATACCTCGGTTGGCAGTTTCGTGAAGCACGGATCAATCATGATCGGAGGTGAGCGAGGTATAGATTCCAACTGCTGAAAAAGAGATATGATACGGAAAGGAGACCAAGAAAAGACAATGGGTGAGCTCCCCTTCTCCCGTGGATGGTTAGCTGGCTTCTTCGGCTTCCACTGTACAAGCCGGACTTCTTGATTCTTTTGGCAGCTTTCTTCTTCATAAAATAGCCTCTCGAAGGCCTGGCTGTAGTCAATCGTATCATCAACTAGCCCCTTTGGCGGTAGAGGTTGACTGGCAACCGTGCAAGCTATATCTTTCTTTTCTGACTATATTGATTGTGGATTTAATGTGCCTGGCTGGAGGGGTCCTCTTACAAAGTGTTGGCGGTAATCCCAGGTAAGTGGCCCTGAGTCACCCAAAACTGATAGCGCGGACTCTCGATAACCAAGACCTCTCCCACCCATTTTTATTCCCTTGGGCACCGGCTTGGTCCGCCCTTGTAACTGCGCACCGAGGCCTCTCCCTGGTTGATAACCCAGCTTTAATATAATATCCCAGCCCGTGGAATCTCGAATCTGGGGCTTTACTTTGATGTTAACAGGTGTAGTGGCGGGATTGTGAGGTGCATACGCCCAAGGGAAATCCAGATCTAGTATAGAAATAACGGGCTGACTACTGGGCCATAAGGTGGGCAAAATCTTCTCTGAGATAGCATTAACAGACTGGACCGTGGATAAGCTTTTGACCTTAACCACCCTCCCTTGAAAAGGGAACTTGAGACATTGATGAGCGGTGGATGGCACGGCATTGAGAGTATCGATCCACGGACAACCCAAGATAGCCTTGAACATAGGGTCAATGTCCAGCACATAGAATTCAGTGGGCATAGTGAGAGGCCCAAGCTCAGCTTGAATAGTAACAACCCCGTGACATGCCCTCCGTGAGTTGTCGTATGCAGCTATAGTTGTGGGGGTCGGCCGTAGAAGTTCCTCTGATAAATTGCAGGCCCTGAGAGTGCTGAGCGGGCATACATTGATAGATGCCCCTGTGTCAACTAATGCCGCAGCAATGCTGACTTTGTTCAATATAATAGTGATGCAAAGCGGCATTTGCCGAGCTTCTGGAGGTGCTAGCTCGATTTCAGAGAATGTAATTGCTAGCCCTTTGGAGATAGTCGCCAGTGCCGTAGGTAAACTTTCAACTGCCATGTCTTCACTAACCATCACCTTTTGAAGAAAATTCTTGAGAGCATCTTGGTGAAGGGTAGATCTTTTAATAAGCTCGAGCACGGATATCTTGGCGGGCACCCTATCAAGGTGATGCAGCAAATCATATTGGGTACCTGGTAGTGGTTCGGCCTCCTCCTACTCGGCAGCCGGTTGGGAAGAATGGGGATTTGAAGTAGAAGCATAATTGCGATGAAAAATGCGCCCGCTCCGTAGGGCTAAATTATAGGCTGTTGCGGCCTCGGATGGGCTCAGGATAAGTGATTTAATAGGCCCGGTGGGGTGAATGAATGGTGCAGAAGAGGGCGCGGTGGAAATAATGGGAGTGGGAATGGAGGTAACAGGTTGTGATGACAGAATGATGGTCGGAGGATTATTGATAGCAGGTGTGAGCGGTAGTGGGGGTGTAAGGGTAAGTGGAGGCGTAATGAGCAGAGGGTTAGATGGAGACGTGGTAATGGTGGGTGCGGGTGTAAGGGTAAGCGGAGGTGTAATAAGCGGAGGGTTAGATGGGGGCGTGGTGATGGTAGCGGGGGTGAGCAATGGAGTGGTAGTGGATGAAAGGATAAGTGGCCTAGTAGGCGGAGGAGGGGTTTGGTGTGTAGGCGTAAGGATGGTGGAAGCGGAAGAGTGATGGTAGTTGTGGTGGAGGGCCATGACTTGTGGTGAGCCGTCATCGTCAAAGGACCACCCGGCATCGGGAGCCGGGGGCTGAACTACATTAACATGAGCCAATACCGGCGGCTGAGGCTATGGAGCGGGAGGATGGTTTGACATTGGGTTCTGATGGATCCCCAAGTCTTGAACCGACTGATGTTGCTGTTGCGGCTACTGCTGCGGCTGCGGTGCCTGTTGTTGCTGCACTTGCTACCTGGGTGCCTGCCTTCTCTTTTCTTTAATCTCTGTGATGGCCCTATGCATTTCGGCCTAATCAATCTTGTGTCCTTCATGAAGGTCATAGACCAAGTCCCTGAACTGAAAACACCATTCAATAGTATGTCCCGGCTACCTGTGGAACATACAATACTTTGTCTGATCAACGGCCGGGTTCCAGACGGGCCGTTCCGGAGGAAGTTGGATTGTACTAACTGACATGAGAGCCAAGAATATGTCCGTGAGGGACTCGGGCAAAGGAGGGTACTAGGATCTCTTGGGTCCCGGGCGCTTGTTGTTGTTGTTGTAGTCGTTAGGTGGAGGGACTTTATGATATTGCGGAGGTTGTTGTGGAGCGGCAAAGATATTTTGCGGAGCGGCGAAGGTAGGCGGAGGATTTTTTGGAATGGGTTGAAAGTTTTGTGGAGCGGGATTTTGAGGGGTGCGGGGGTTTTGTGGAAAGCCGAATGGTGCGGCTTGGAAAGGGAAGGTGACGGCTTGTACCTGTTCATTGGTCTGGACCCCCTCGGTGACAGGCCCTTGAGGTTTCTTGTGGTATTTAGGCTTTTGGTTCTCAAAGAGCGAGTGGATGGGAGAGTCCTTGAATTGTGTTTGAATGAACCGCACACGGCTATACAATTGGTGCATGTTTGCTATATCATTCATAGCAAGAATGTTACGGAAGGTCGGAGTGGCATTAAAGATGAGTAGCTTGACCTTCTCTTCCTCCAGAATATGGCCTGGCACCCTGGCGGCCATCTGTCTCCATCTGTCTACATACGTAGCAAATTCCTCATCTGGCTTCATTTTCTCGACGACCAAGTCTGTAAAAGAATATTCTGGGCCGACCCTGTCTTGAAACCGCTGGATGAACTTGTCTTTCACTATCTTGAAACTTTAGGCGTCCTCTAGTGACAGAGAGTAGAACCATTCAAGCGCGACCCCATCTAACGATCGGCGGAACAGATACGCCATAAGGCGGTCATCATACTGAAACTGGGCCGATTCATATAAGAAATCCCTCACATGGATAAAGGGATTTCCGTTCCCGTCATACTTGCGGTAATTGGGGAGCTCGGATTGCAGGGGGAATAGGATGTTTTGGAAGCTAGGGACTGGAACGTCTGCCAAGGATTGTGGGCCAACCCGCTTTTGGAGGAAATCAAGCTGTTGTTGCATGGCGGCCCATTTATCGAGTAGTTCTTGTTCCCTGGATGGATTAGGGATAGTGAAAGATGGCATTTGGGGAGCAGAGGGATAAACGGACGGAGGAGGCGGCCCACAAGAAGGATATTGGGCCGAAGGAAGACCCATATTGGTGTGGACTTGGGCTGTCCCTTGATGAGGGCGTATGAAATCATTCAGGCCGACAAGGACCTGTGGCACCGATGGGCCGGACATATGATGGTCTGTGATAGAGGAAGGAGGGACAATGGTCTTTCCCTTATCCAAGAATTGTTGGGCCGAACTGGAAGACTGGCCCGCCTCTAGACTTGACAATTTGAGGTTCCTAGGTTGGACCGGAGTGAGGTCGATTGGAGTAGACTGGATGTCGGACCCATCGACCCTAGGCTGAACAACAGATGGATTGGACTGACCTTGTATGATCATGGAAGGTGGGGCATTAGAACCCTGCATAGCCTGATAGACGGCTTGAAGTTGGGCCGGATCTAATTGGGCCATCATTTGGAGGATGGAATTGGTAGAAGGGGTAGGAAGATTTTGAGTGGATTGCGTTCCCTCCATAGGGATGGAGGACGAAGAAGGGATGCGCCTCTCTCTGGAATGGAAGGAGATAACGCTAGAGGGATCCTCTAGGAGCCCTTGAGGAAGAGACTCCTCTTGGGAACAAGGGAGATCGAAGGAGGCCATGGCGGGTTCGAAAAGAGGATTGGAATAAACATGGAAAAGGGATCGCCCCTAGGTGATGAAGCTTCTAGAGATCGGAAGCAACTCCACATGCGACGAATGACCTTAGACAAAATGCAAACAACACCAAACAAACACACAATGAGTGATCCAAACTAGATGACTTTAACAAAGATGTTAGTGAGAAAGGGATAAAAACAACCAAGGTCAACCAAGTTATTTAGATGATGCAACAAGATTTTTATGATTTTCTCCTTTAGAACCTTAGTGATTTAATTAACGTGTGCTCTCCACAATAGGTTCTAATAGGGGAAAGATATGTGGCTTGGTTGACTCTAAATGTAATCACTCCTTCACTTATGTAACCCTGGACACGGTGTGGGAAAGGTACAACCGGCCCGGCGTCCGTGTGAGAATCCACGGCTCGTGGGGACTTATGGAGGTCCCTGATGTGGATCGTGATGAATCCACACATGTGGAACAAACCACTCATATGAGATATATAAAAGGATGAAAGGAGATGATAACAAAGACAAAAGAAAGCACGTGGTGCTATAAAGGAGAGTGATCGCCAGAGGGGTTACCTCAATAATAAAACAAATGATCGCGAATACCTGGTGATAAGTGGGATGCGGGATGGATTGTGAATTCCTTCCTCCTCCTTCAATCGGTCGGCCGACGAAGGGGGTTTTCCTTATTGATTACCCTTGCAAAAAAAGAACCAAACAAGTAAAAAAGATGGATCAGCCAAGAGTGAATGTAGTATCAATCCCAATAAACCATATGATGAAAAAGAAACATGACATGCGCACCTTTTTTGTTTGTTTTAAAACCCCTAGAGAAGAGTTAGGGAAAGGAGAAATATGATACTAAACTAATGCAAGAAACTGTGCAATAGATGATGATATGAATAAGAATAAACGAACAGAAGAAAGACCCCCTTATGCTGTCCCTGTAAATAGTAAAAGGGAAGAAACCACTTGGAAGCTACGGCGTGGTTGCAGAAACAGGGAAGAAGAAAGAGATAGAGAGCCTTCAAAGAGAGGGACCGCACAGGAGGAAGACGACCGTAATAGCCAGCACCGTAAACTCTAATCTGTTCTAGCCTCTGTGAGTCTGTGTGTTCTCTGCTCTCTGCCTGCTAACCTCGCGCGAGGTCGATCAAGGCAACCTTATATAGGGTTCCAGATCAAAGATAACCACAGATTTGGGAAGATAAGAACGGGCAATGATCAATGAGGCAGGACTCTAGTTCCCAAATCGAGCAAGGTGACCAAAGATGGCAGGGAACTATTCAGGAAAGGCATACTCAAGCAGGACACCGAAACATAAAACGCGACCTTCAGAAGGGCGTCAAATTTGAATTGACGACCTACCTTAAGACGTTACTCCATAACACGACCTGGTCAAGGGCGTTACTTCTTGGATTTAAATTTGGAAATAAAACATTCTTTATTTGAAAATTATGAGAAAACGCCTGAGATAAAGGCGTTATTTTAAAACACGCCCTGAGGAAGGACGCCAATTAGTAATTGGAATTTATTTTGAAACTGGATAATACAAGGAATTGACGCCCTGACAATTGGTCGTCCTTTCTTTTGAACACGCCCTAGGTAAGGTCGCTTTTAAAATAACGCCCCTCGTCAGGTCGCGAATCACAAAATGCAAGAACAAATCAAAAAACACACAAACATAGAAAAAACTTCATATTATGAATGTATTGAAGTTCACTTGGGGCGTCAACATAGTGACATGAGATTTGATCGACATAGCGTCAATTTTGGCGTGTCTACAGCTGCCCCACCTTGGTGTCTGCTTTACAAGGGAGTGAGATGAAAATGAAGTGAAAGTGCAACAAGCGGAATGAAGTGGAATGAACTGATAAGTAGACGCCAAGGTGTGATGTGACACGCCTCAGACACAAAGCATTAGAAATCTTTCCAAGATTCTGGGTGAAACAACTCCGAGTGATTCCAAGGAAGCATCGATTTGCTGGATAAAGGAGATTTAAACTAAACAAGTAAAAATGTGCGCGCGGCACGATAAGGAGACACCATTGGAGAGCGGTTACCAGCCAACGTGGACGTGCTACAACCAAGGTGGATTTGTAGAAAATAAAGGGAATCGAGATGAAGACCCAGCAAAAGAACATTTTCAAGGAACTAGCCTGAGCGGCTTCAGAGAGAATAAAGTACTCAATTTGGAGTGGAATATCTCACGTCAACTCAATCAAGAACGAGTGACTTTCATTATCGCCATAATATGAAGATTTTCAGCATAAACCTCAAAGTCCTACATGATGCATGCTGGGCTAAAAGGAAAACTTAAAACAAACTAAAAATAGAAAATAATCAAGGATAATATTGCTAAGCCATCTAGATTTGGTCAAGAATCCAGATCTCTGAGCTGACACTAAGCCGAAGCCCGTTTGTCCGCGCATCATCTCAGAAAGTGGAACCATCGTCCCAAGCCTTTAACGACTCAACGGCCTATCCGTGTGATCAAGACTCTCCTGGAACTATCACTGTTTTTTTTTTTGATGAAGGGGAACTCAAATTCCAGGTTTATCAGAACCACAAGGTCCTTGATATATTATAATAACGTAGAATACCATATAGTAATAATGCTTACAGGGACGAAATAGAAGACGATGTTGCTCAAATAATGATCCGGGCATCTCGAAACCTACAATCCTCTACGCTTGAAAGTTCATTAGCCCTCCCACAATTTCAATATGAATAACCCTCAATTCAAAGCATGACATGATCATAAGTGCTAAATTAAAAACAATTCCAACAAAATAATAGCACTTAAGTTCATCAAAGCACGTAGGAAGCAAATTCATAAGCTCACAAATCCACGCCTGGATAGAACGGCGTCAAAAACATGAAAGGCGCCTGACATGAGGGCGTCAAAATAAGAAACACGCCCTTCCAAAAGGCGTGAAATGCATCGAGGCTCCACCCTGGAAAGGGCGCTACATAAAACACGACCTCCGTCAGGTCGTCAATTCAGAAATCGACGCCCCAACAGAAGGCGTTAATTAACATGCTTCCGTTCCCAACGCGAAAGCTAAACCCAGTCCTAATAGCAACCAAACTCGCAACTCCGAACAGCCCTAAGACCCTTCAGGCTTCTATAAAAGGAGGACACTTCCTCTGATCAACCAACGCAACCTCTGAGAGTTCTATTCTCTGCTTCTTCCGTTCGTGTTTTTCTTCTCGCAGGGACTGCAACCGCCCGAGCCCTTCCTGCAAACCAAAGATGGAGAGGGCGTTTAAGAGGTCCAAAACTTCTACCCCTCGACTAACTGAGATCAACGGTCACATAAGCAGTAGAATCTCCATGAACCAGGTAAAATATTATTTCTTTTGTTCTTCTCTTTTCTTATCTTCACTGAACTACTTCTGTCGCTCATGCATTCTCCTTCTTTTCTTTCTTCCACAGGATTATTAAAATGTCCCAGGAGCTAGGAGATTTACAAAAATTAAGTGGCTACCACTTATCCTTTCCAAGTTTTCTTCGGATATGAGGGTATACCTAACAAGATGGCACCTCCTGAGCCTAGTTACCCATGCTAAACACCATGATCAAATCCATCTTGATTGGGCAGCTATAGGAGCTCTTGTAGAGATATGGCATCCTTCTACTCATACCTTTCTCTTCTCTACCTTTGAAGCCACCATCCTATTAGAAGAATTGGAGATGATCTTAGGTTTAAAGAGAATGAAGCAAGGGGATGAAGGGAAGATGGCCAACATGCCAAAACCAATTTCTTCTCACGAGCTATTAACCACATTGATACCTAGCCCAAACTTAGTGAATCAAATCAAGGTCACTAAAGGAATTAATCTTCTAAAGCTGGCCTCATGGGTGTACAAGAGAGCGGATCAAGCTAAAGAAGAAGAAGAGATCGAACGGGTGACCAAGGCCTTCGTGGTATGCTTAGCAGGAGCACTCTTATTCCCATCCATGGAGGATTTTCTAGAGGAGGCACAGTTGAGCGCCGTGGCGAGCTTATGGGAAGGAGAGAGAATCGGACCGGCTATTCTAGCTTATCTCTATAGCGGGCTTACCTCTGCGGCAATGGGAAGACCCATCTACGGATGCATGCTAGCACTCTCTAGTTGGGTAGACCTTTACTTCAAATTTGATCCATGTGATGAAGCCCAACAATCCTCAAGAATCTTCTCAAAGAGCCCACTCTCTAATATGACCGGTTCACTTGGGATAAGCAATAGAGTGATGAACCGGATTCCTCAAATCAAGAAGAGGGTGGAATGGCGAGAACACCTCAAGGTGATGCCAAAGAATCTCTTTACTTGCGCCCCGGGAATACTCAAGACTCAAGAACTCCATGCAAGATTTTCTCCCGGAACGGACCTTCGACTCATAGGCGCTTCAGAATTCGTTCTGTATAACTCACATCGGTGCCTTCCTCAACTCAGGCTTCCACGGCAGGTATTCAAAGATCCATCTCATCTCTCTCCGATCAAGATACGGAATCTCGGCAGCAATGAAGATGGAGAAGAGTGTACAACTATCCAAGCTCTGTGGAAAATCAATAAGATTCACCATCCTGAGGAAAACTTAAAAGAAGACAGAGATCAGTGGAAGTCTTATGTAATAGCTTTAAGAAGCTTGAGGCCCAAAATAGCTCATTGAAGCAATGTAATCACTTTTCCAATAAATCAATGATAATATTCTGATTGAGCCATAACACAATGTTTCTGATTAAATCTTCCAATAACCTGCGGTTCTGTTGCAAATAACGACTCAGGAAATGTCGTGAATTCACGAAGTGACGCCTCAGCCAATGTCGTCTTCCATGATTGATTTCTCATAACTGACGCCTTCACCAAGGGGCGTTAACTAAATAACGTCTTAAGACAAGGCGTTAATTCGATTTATACTTCAAAAGATATTCGTTGAAATTCCAAAAGTAACGCCTTTAGAAGAGCTACGTTTCATATAAATAACGCCTCAATCATAGGCGTTACTTAAATACAGTAATGATTATTCCCATCACATCAATCAATCGCCCTTAAATACGTCTGACGACGGTTATCATTCCCCATGCAAACACAAATAATGCCTTAAGCAATGTCGTCAATTATCAAGAAACACCCAAGTTTCAGTCGTTAATTCCATAAGACACGGCCTTCCTTAAGTCGTTAATTCTTTTTGACCGTTCGACTTAACTTTCCCTCCTTTCTTCTTCTTCCTCCGTCCTCTTTCCCTCTTTCTCTTTTGCAACCCTAACCGAACCCTCCCCCATCTCTCATTCTCTCTCTCTACCTCTCTCTCCCCTTTCCACACCCTAGCCCTAGCCATAGCCATGGCCGGTGGACTCAAGCGACAGAGGGTGGCCGCACCGGAGGTTGTGGACTTGGGCGAAGACGCCCACGAGGAAGACGCTGTGGAGGCTCCGCCGGCGGCGGCCGAGGAAGGTCCGGCGGCGATGGCCGGCGATGAGGCCGGAGGACAAGGCGAAGAAGAAGAAGATGATGATGGCGAAGGCAGTGAGGAAGAAGGTGGTGAAGAAGGAGAAGGAGGAGAGGAAGAGCCACCGCGCACGGCGGCGGCCGCTCCTCGTGCCGGCCAACTACGGCGACCCAGGCAACCACGACCTCAGCCACAAGGACCAAAGCACAAAAAGGTAGACCCCTGACCCCAATTCCAATTTTTTTGCAATTTTATTTTTATTTTTCAGCATTTTCCATAGCCCTCGGGGTAGAAACCCCTGCAACTCAGAAAAGAGACGCCCCCCGTGGGGGCGTGATTTAGAGATGAAACGCCCATCCCAAGGGCGTTTATTGCAAAATAATTAATTTCATGAAAACACGCCCTACAGCAGGTCGCCCATTTAAATTCATCATTTTTCATATCATGCTGTTAATTTCCATTAATTCCATGCTTTAATTATTTCAAATATTTTTCCATGAATTTGTTTCGCATGCCGTTATTTTTATTTCATTTTCTGAAAACCATGAAAACAACGCCCCCCACCAGGGCGTTAATTCAATGAACGACGACCAAACCAGCGGACGTCAAATCATTAATTTCAAAAATTATTATGAGGCCCCAAAACTCCCATTTGAAAACAAGGTCCCACACAGGGGCGTGACTTAAGCAGAAGACGACCCTGGGATGGGCGTCTCCTGAAAAATCTTTAAGAAATTAGAAATTAACCACCAAACCACGCCCAATACAGAGGCGTTTCTTAGATAAACAGCGACCTAGGGTAGGTCGTGAATTCAAAGCACACTTAAGAACCACGCCCCTCCCAGGGGCGCTAATTCAACAAACCACGACCTAAGGGTGGTCGCTAATTAAAATCAAACATCAACATAACCCAGGGCAATCAAAATGAGATTCAGCATGAATAATCAAAATAATTAAGCAAAAATTCTTTCTCTATGCATGCAGGGGTTGATGAGGACGCGCATCTCCTGGGTCATGGTCCGGGCAACATACTACGGCCTCCCTGAGTTTCAGAGAGCTAGGGTAGACGCCATGGGGTTCGGGGCCTTCCTATCCATAGAGCCAGTTAGACCAGACCTACCACTTATCCAGGTTCTACGGGAGAGATGGGACAGGACTAGCCGGGCATTCCTGATGCCATGGGGGCATATGGTTCCTACCCTGGAGGATGTAGCCAGGATTACAGGGTTGAGGGTAGACGGAGAGGCTGTGAGTGGGATCACCTACCCTGACTACACTGAGTTCGCCCAGAGACTGCTAAGGCTAGAGATGGTCTACGAGACCCCCAGCGAGTGTAGGACTATCTTCCGCATAGACCTGACTTCGGTGATGGGCTTAGGGGATGCTAGGCATAGGTCCGGGGAGACCCTAGAGTAATTTTCACAGAGGTTGATAGACGGGGCTAGGGCGGTCTACTGCCAGGACCCGGCTGACAGGGAGAGAGCAGACCTTGACTTGAGGAGGTTCCTGCTGCTGCTACTGGGGAGGCTATTGCTGGGGATGAAGGGCGACGTCATCAACTGCCGATTCCTGGGCATTCTCGAGGACTTGGAGGCAGTTGGCAGCTACGCCTGGGGAGCAGCGCTGTTGGCGCACTTGATGGTTGACCTGTCCACAGGGATAGGGCGAGAGATGACCGTCAGTGGCTTCTCACCTTTTCTTCAGGTATGCATTTTTCTCTTTTTCTTTTCTTGTCTTTTTCTTTTTTTTATTATGCATGTGAATGCCTCACTAATGCAGTGTATGGATGCAGGTTTGGAGCCACCTATACATGCCGATGGGGCGCGTCGACCCACGGCCTGGAGGTGAGGGAGCTTTCCCTCTAGCGCGGCGCTGGCTGCCAATGGTGTTCGGGGCCCAACTGGGCTACGAGTTGTGGGTTCTACGGAGAGAGTTTCGTGACTTCCCTCCCTCGCTGGTATGATGAATGTTATGCATCTTTCTTTTGCATTTTGAATTTATTATGATTATGATGGAATGATGATGATATGTATGTTTATGAATGCAGGTGCGATGGAGACCTTATGAGGGGATGACAGACGAGGGCCAGCCGTGGGTCGTAGCGGGGCGACCTCGCTTTGAGCATGAGCTGTGGGTCCACTGCTTGAGCGAGATCGAGCCGTTACGGCCTAGGCTAGTGATGAGGACCCTGGGCCTGCACCAGGAGTGGATTGAGGTAGGGGAGCCACGCGGCATCGGGAAGAAGACACGCGGTCGTACAAAGGCGACCGACTGGAGGGTACGGTTCGAGGAGCAGTACGCCGACTGGCGGCGAGGCGGGATCCGAGTCACCTCCCACGCGACCGACAGCTCCGATTTCCTCCGGCGCTACTGGGAGGTTTACGCCGGACGACCTCAGATGAAGGTCCTAGGGGTATGTATGAATGCAATTATTTCTAAATGAAATGCAAATGCTTATGAGGCTATCATGTGACTAATGTGTAATGTATGCAGGATGCACGAGACATAGCGGCGATGGATGCCCAGGCCCACCTACACAGCCTGGAGGACCAACTGGCCGCCACGCGGGCAGACCTAGAGACCCTGGTGAGTGTTTAAATTATTTCTATATGCAAATGTATTTTTGTTGAATTATTGATGATTAGCCACTGACGATTTCAATGAATGCAGCGTGCCCAGCAGGGAGCAGTGAGGAGAGACCCAGGGGAGGCCTCCAGCTCGAGGGGGCCCAGTGCAGAGGTGACTGCAATGGCAGAGCAACTAGCTGGAGCGACCGCACGAGCCGAGGTAGCAGAGCGTGACCTCGCTTGACGGGTAAATTCCAAAACACAAATCCATTCAAATATTGATTATATAATTATGTACTGATGAAACTCCATTTTACAGACTGAGGAGCTTCGAGCCGCTCTTGTCTGCGTCTGCGAGGGACAGCAGGCGATGACAGCCCAGGTGAGTGATTTACCTTCCGTCATGCGTGGCTTATTTCATGAATTATTGAACTGTGGAACTGATGATTTATTTACCTGTTTGCAGACCAAGCAGTTACAGGCGGCACGTACCCAGGCTGCCCTGGCCGGGACAGAGCTGGCGATCCGCGAGCAGCGGATTACGGAGCTGGAGCGGACCTTGAGATGACGGGAGGAGTTGCCTCGGGACGTAGTAGAGCTGCGAGTGGCCCTTGAGCTGGAGCGGCGAGAGCGTGCTCGAGAGGGGGAGGAGCACTTGGCGGACCGTGCTCGTCACCACGAGCTACAGCAGTCAGAGTGTGCCCGGTACCAGGAGCTGGAGTAGTCAGAGCGCGCCCGGTACCAGGAGCTGGTTATAGCACATGAGCGTGAGCTGGCAGACTCGAGGACGCAGCTTGTCCTTGTTCAGGAGCGGCTACAAGTTGCTGAGGAGCGTCTCCAGCGAGGGCGTGAGCGAGCTCGTGCCGCGGGGTACTCATTCACTAGCTCCACTTTCGTGGCGGGTTCTTCACTTCGAGAGAGGAGCGAGGCAGGGGGCCAGGCTCGAGTTCCAGCTTCTTCTCGGGGGCCCATGCCCCCTCCAGTAGTGCCTCCTCGGGACGGCGAGGACGAGGTAGAGAGTAGGAGAGAGGAGGGTGGAGGCGAGAGCTGAGAGACTTACTTGTACTCCTCCACCCTCACACTTGTACTCAGATATTCATGATGTATATATATATATGAGATTGTCATTTTTGTTACCTGAGCACTTGTGTATTTATGTACTTGTGTTTGTGTACTTTTCTCTTTCCACATTCTTCGTTTTTGCTTCGCTTTGCCCTGCTCCTGCAACTGTAATCCACACTGGACAAACAGGTTAATTCATCTGTTCGACTTGGCCCCTTGCTCAATAAGCAAGGGATATCAATATTTTGACCTTAATGACGGGTCAAGGGGCCAAGCCTTTAATCAAATAAAGTAAATGAAATAACTGATAACGGGGAGATGCAACATGCAAACACGCATATGCAAACCATAAATAAAGATGCCCATGCAGAAATGCAAGCATACTTGGAGAATGCACTCATTTATATTTTTTTTTGTTATTTTTTCTAAAAAATGCGCCTTAGAATAGGTCGTGATTCACATAAAAAAGGCCCTAGAAGACGGCGTGAATTTGATTTTTGAGAAAGTAACGACCTGCGCAGGGACGTTATTTGGAAAGAGACGACCTAAACAAAGACGTTAATTCTATACAAAGCACCTTTATCGAAGGCGTTAATTAACTTGAACGCGCCTTAGCCAAAGACGTTAATTGAATTATTCTGCAAAAATGGGTTGACAAGGCTATCAAGACCACGGGTCCTACATGGTCACCATCTAAAATTCATTAACCTTTCTTGAGTAATTAAAAGTGAGTCGACGTGATCATAGTTGTTTTGTATTCGAGATTTCGTACAGTGCAATTTCCTAAGTCCGTCTTGACCATCCTGCGAGTTCATGACTTATCACATAGAAAGGATGGAAGAAAATATAAGGGAAGCCCATAAGGGATTATGAGATGCTCGAGGTAAAGTTACCTCCCCTACCCTATGCCTGTTGGGGTTCGGTCTTTGGCGTAGGGAAATTTAGTTGCCTTTTAACCTCTTTTATATTGCATGCATACGCCCAAGGTTTTCCTTGCGGGGACTTTGCCACTCTTGACATGCTTTTCTTTTCACCATTTGACTTTCACTTTGAAATTGACTTGCATTGATGAACAACCTAATTGTACTTGGGCTTTTGTGGCATTTGCTCCCTTTTGGGCACTGACTTCCACCTACTAGGGCGGCGGATAGGCTTGGCGGGTCTACCCCGAGGTCTCCCTTCCTCCCTTATGGGCCGAAGAAGAAAAGAACAGGTATTGTCTTTTACCTTTAGTCAGGTTTTGACTTCCCATCGGATTTTGCACTGCTTGAGTTCAAGAATAAAGCGTGTGGTGTGTGCGGGTGTTGACCCAATTTTAGGTTAACAAGACTGATGAATGAATTCTGAATTTTGACCTTTCGGACCTTGATCCTTCGTGTGCCATGGCACCAATTTTGAAAGCTTTACATTTTTATTTATTTTGATTTTGAAGAATTTCTATTTTTGCTTTTTTGGAATTTAAATATTTTTTTGGTTTTTGGAAATATTCCATTTTGTTTTGGATTTTTGAATCAATTTTCTTTTTTTTTGGATTTTGAAAATATTCTATATATATATATTTTTTGGATCAAGGGCAGTATTTCTTAAGATACAAACCATTCCATGGGTGAGTTAACTCTTCTCCTTTAGCATTAATCAGTTTATAAGCATTGCCTGGATAAACCTCTTTTATGACGAACGATCCTTCCCAGTTTGGTTGGAGTTTTGAGCGGGGCCCACCAGGTTTTATGAAAATTCTCTTGATTACCATTTCACCGACTTTGAATTTTCTCTCAATTACTTTCTTTTGATAAAAACGTGAGAGCCTGTTTTGATAAACGCGCGCATGCTCAGCGGCGACCATACGCTTCTCATCTAGGAGTTCCAATTGGGCAAGGAGTGAATCACGACGCTCATCAATAGAGAGTTCCTTGTCAAATTGTACTCTCAGAGAGGGAATGAGAATCTCATAAGGGACTACCGCCTCCATTCCATAAGTAAGGGCGAAAGGGGTTTGCCCAGTGGGGGTACGAATGGAAGTACGATAGGCCCAGAGAGCTTCAACTAGCTTGTCTGGCCAATCCAAAAATTTATTAGCCTCACACGTCTTTTTAACAATTTTGATCAAAGTTTTATTAGTTGCCTCTGCTTGGCCATTGCCCTGCGGATAATAGGGAGAAGAATGATGTAATGCAATGTTATACCTGTTGCAGAGATCTTTGAGCTATTGTGAGATGAATTGAGGTCCATTGTCGGTGACGATGGTGCTTGGAATACCGAACCTCGTGATGATGTTCTTCATTATGAACTTGTAGACAGTTGATGCTTTGATCTCCATGTAAGCTTCCGCTTCCGCCCACTTGGTGAAGTACTCCGTTGCCGTGAGGATGAACGACTTTTGTTTGGTCAGGAGGTTTGAATCACCAAGAGGTCCAATGATATCAAAAGCCCACATGGAGAAGGGCCATGGGGAGGACATAGGATAGAGTGAAGAAGCAAAAGAATGAATTTTGTCGGCGTTCAGTTGGCACTTAACACACCTTCGAACATAGATAGAACAATCCTCTTCTAGAGTGGGCCAATAGAAACCTAGCCTAAGAATCTTCTTAGCTAGCATCTGGCTGTTCACATGACCACCACACACCCCAGAATGCGCCTCTTCCGCAACTTTCCATGATTCATCATCATCGAGGCATCTTAATAAAACACCAGTGAGCCCCCTCCTGTAGAGCACACCTCCAACCAAGACATAATGCTGAGCCACTCTTCTGATTGCTTTCTTTTCTTCTGCAGTGGCTTCCTCGGGATAGGACTGATCATTGCAATACCTGGCAATCTCATAATACCAAGGTTTTTCTTCGTCAGCCAGCTCTTCTTGCCAATCTAATAACATGACCTCTCTTGATGGAGGCGTCACCCACGACTCCCTTTGGCTCGGGTCCACTTCTTCACACTCGGGAGCTGGTTGAGTTTGGGACTTACTCTATAAAGGCCCCTTATCCATTTTGTAGCTTTCCTTTGAGTCATTTTGATGTATTTCCATTTTATTTGAGTCATTTCCCTTGGTCTAGCACTTATTTTTCTATGTTCTTGTATCATCATGCTGTCTAATGTGGCTATTGGGCCCCATTCGTTGGGCTAGGCCCATTAGCACTCCCACCCCCCCTTGGTTATTTGTAGTTGTTTATTTTGTCAGGGACTTATTGTAAAGAGTGGGTTGCCTATATATAGGACCCCACTCCCCTCATTTGAAGTTAATGAATGATCAAAATCCTTTTGAGTTAAACTTGCCATTTGAGTTCAAATTGGAGTGATTCCTCTAGTTTTTTGGGTGAGAGACCCTAGGGGAGAGATTCCCCGCCCATTCCCCTCTTAATCTCTCTATTTCACCCCTCTTTCTCTCTCCTCCAACCCCAATTCCGAATTTCCTTCTCTCTCCTCCCCTCCCCAACCACCTCCACTAGCCACCCACCTCCTTTAATGCCCTCCACTTCCCCATGACCTCCTTTACTCCACCTCCTAGTTCCTAGGTAGAAATCTCCACATTCCAACACCATTCTCCACCTTCTAACCAAATCTTCCCCATTCCAATACAAGCATCCCACTTTCCCACATAATCTCCCACCTTCCAAAGCCATTTCAAAATTTGAAATCCCTTCCCTCCACTTGCCTTGGCCGCCCCCTTCCTTTACCCTCCCCCAAGCCAAGTTCGCCCCCCCTCCACTCCCCATTCCCTCTCTCACATCCTCAGCCTCCTCCTCCACCTGCTAGCCCCTGCTCTCAGCCATTCTCCCCTCATTCTCCAACCCCTATAGCTCTCCACTCCACCCCACTAGAACCCCCATTCATCCTTAGGCCACCCCTTCACTTCCCCTCCACCAAAGAAGCCACCCCTTCCTCTCATTTCTTCTTGCAGATTGGAGCTGTGCAGACCAGCAAGTCAGCCCCTGTTGCAGCGTCGCCCACGGATTCATCCTGGTGATTATGAAGGCGTAGCCTACATTGCTGGAAAGGTCCCTCTGTCTTCTTCGCAGGCGAGATGGAATCAACTCGTTCCGAGGTCGGGGCCAACCGTAGAAGCCGTTCTCCCACGACTGCGCAGAGAGGTCTTCATCCTGGACCAGAGCCTGAGAGATCATTCTGACACGATGAACCCCAGCGGATTCAGGCTGAAGTTCCTTCATCAAAGTTCTCCCTCTGCTAGTCTCTTCCAATATCAAGAAACAGAACCTCTTTTGGCTGCCGGAGGAAGGAGTTACGAATTTTCTCCCCCAAGCTCTCCAGTTCTGTCTCCTGCTGTCTACTCCGACCAGTGCCCACTCTTCAGGGTACACAGTCCGCCCTCGACTTCTAAATGCAGCCCCGTCACCTCTTGTTGAAATCTACTTCAACCACTAAGACAATGCCACTGGTTTTGTGCTTATCGGAACTCGGGTGGGCGCACAGTGACCTCTGCAATTTGCTGTTCCAGTCCAGACTGAACCTGCGGCCGGAAAGAGGAGTCTCCTTCCAGTTGCTGGTGCGGCCACCTCCGACCCTCTGAGCATCCCCAAAAATTCTGGAGTCTTCCCTCTCAAGTCAGTAAGCTTTAGAAGGTGGTTGCACTCAATTTGGAGTCCGTACGAGTCCAAGGCAGCCGGCACAGCGACTTCCTGTCCAGAATTCAGACAGCAGCTGCAAGTTCCCTAATTTCCCATTTCTCTTCATTTCGGTCCGATATCCCCACCCCGCTTGACCGGCTGAAGGCCCCACCCTGCGTGGTGGTAGTTTTGAATGTAAGACCTTAACCCCTACCCCAAGATCCCCCCTCCTACGTGAGGTGTAGTTTTGTCATTGGTTTGGGCAGGTCAAGCGACACCGCCGCAGCGTGTGGGGAACCACCGCCTCCCCGCTCGCCCTCGTCTCCGACCGGGACCGGTTTCTTCAAACCGGTCGAGTAAGTGCCTCTTTCTTGCTCAATTAGTGTTGCTCTTTCAATATTTGATTCATGCGCCGCTGAATTTGTGAGGAGCGCCCGATCCTCAAGTCCACGACTTAAGAGTGATCGCCGTGGGATAGTGTGAACCGGTGCCCTTGTGTACTTTGTCGGCCCCAATTGAATTGGGCATCCACCCTTGGGGAGTCGATCTTTGGCCTTGCTGGCCCTCTACCAGCAAGGGCCCATTCCCATAATTCACTCTTGGCATCGCCAAGTCACTCCGGATATAGAGTGCGACGGGAGAGCGGTGGCCCATTAAGGCCCATTTGAATGCTTAATTGTGCTTGTTTGCCTAAGTCCAAGGTCGTGTCACATCAAGTGGTATCAGAGCAAGTCCTTGACTTGTCTCTATCAAGTCTAAGTCCTAGGACCTTTGCATAGTGTGTCCAACCACTTTGGCCCTTTGTCTTGCATGTCCACCCGTAGTGGTGCTAGCTATCAACCCGGTTCATCATCTTCGGCTCCACCAATGGATCCCAATCCTCACCAACTCAACCAAGATGTTCCTAGGGAGGGACCCCAAGGCCACATGGATAGGGTAGATGCTGCCCTCACAACCATCCTTGCCCAACTAGAGTCCATTACCAACCGAATTGCTCGGTTAGAAGACCAAGAGTTCCGCCCAAGGAACAATGAGCCTAGGATTCCCCCTCCGCATGATGAGCCTCATAGAGAAGATCCTCACCCAAGGATCAATGAGCCAAGAGGCCCTCCACCACATGATGAGTTCCATAGGAATGGTTTTCCCCAAAGGAACCAAGGCCCAAGAGTCCACCCTCCACATGTAGAGCCTCATAGGGATGAGTTCCACCCAAGGAACAACGGCCCAAGAGCCCATCACCCACATGCTGAATTTTATAGGGAGGATATGGACCATGACCATTATTATGACTATGAGAGGCCTCGCCCCCATCAAAACCATGACCGGCGTCCACGGGATGATCCGGATGACCCCCTTTTAAGGATGATCAAGGTAGAGGCCCCAAATTTTGATAGTTCACATGAACCTAGTGTTTACCTAGAATGGGAGACCGCCATGGACCAATACTTTGAATGGTACCCCATGTCCGACCAAAGGAGAGTTAGATTGGCTAAGATGCATCTCACTAAGTTGGCCAAAACTTATTGGCTAAACCAAGAGGGTCTAAGACGGGTTAGGCGGGAAGAGCCTATTGACACTTGGGCGGACATGAAGAACCAACTTAGGAACAAATACCTCCCCCGAACCTACCACCAAATGCTCCTAGATGAATGGCAAAGCCTCACCCAAGAAGGGAAGACCGTGGTAGATTACATTGAAAATTTTGACTCCTATCTTCTAAAGTGTGGAGTCCATGAGGATCCGGATGTCACCTTATCCCGTTTTAGGAATGGGCTTCAAAGCCACATCAAGAGGGAACTATTCATGAGGGACGTTGATAACCTTGAGCTAGCTTACCAAATAGCTAGAGATGTGGAAAGGTTTTCTAGGAATTCCGGATTTATCCCTCCCCGACCCACCGACCCCAAAAACTTGGGAACACGTCCCCTTCCACCCACTCCCATGAGAGCTCCTAGCCCAAGTGGGAATGCCCCTTTAAGGCCCTACAATCCTCCCCCACCCATCACTCCAAACAAGTCCGCTCCTAGTCACCCTCTCCCACGGAAGGATGACAACCCCAAAGGCCCAAGTGTAGGAACCACCTCGGGAAGTGGGCGCCAACAATGCTATAAGTGTCATGGGTATGGTCATTTTGTGGGGCAATGTCCATCTAAGGGGTTATCTAGTTTGCTTATTGAGGAAGAAGTTCAACCCCAAAAGGAACAAGAAAATGACGTTGAGGAACATGAAGCCTCACTAGATTGGGAAGAGGAGTATGAAGCCCAATATCTAGAGTCGGGTCTAGATCACTCCACTCCTTCAAACAACTCCCATCTAAGAGTCATTAGGTGCATCCTCACCCAACCTCAAGAAGAGGATTGGCGTCGGACCTCAATCTTCCACACCTTTATCAAGATAGAGAACCATGTGAGGAAAGTAATCTTGGATAGTGGTAGTTGTGTTAATGCCGTGTCACCCGACACCGTCAAGCTCCTTGGGCTTACTCTCACTCCCCACCCAAGTCCGTACCGGGTCTCATGGATCAACAACAACTCCATCCCGGTCAACACCCAATACTTAGTGCCTCTCACTTTCTCTTCCTACCATGGCCAAATATGGTGTGACGTCATACCCATGGAAGTGGGTAGCATCCTTTTAGGAAGACCTTGGCTCTATGATGTGGATGCCACCATTCTAGGAAGAAGCAACATATGCACCTTTGAGCATGAGGGTAAGACTATCCGTCTTAACCCCTCCCCACCTTGACCCATGCCCAAGAGGGACACTCTCCCTCGAGGATCACACCCCACCACTCCACAAGTATCGGGGAATTCCACCCCTCCAACCCAAGCCCTTATCCAAACCCCAAAACAAAGTAGAACCACGGGGTTGACCAAAGGAATTCATCTCATCACTAGGAAAGAGCTTGAAGAGGAAATTGCTCAAGGGGTGCCTTTGTGTGCGGTTGTCATATGCTTAGGGGAACCTACCCCTTCTAACCCCCATCCCATAGAGATCCAACAACTTTTGGAAGAATTCCATGATGTGTTCCCGGAAGAGCTCCCGGACCAACTCCCTCCCATGCGTGATGTGCAACACGCAATCGATCTAGTGCCGGGAGCCACCCTTCCAGACCTTCCTCATTATCACCTCAATCCCACGGAACATGCCGAACTTAGGAGGCAAATAGAGGAACTCATTAGGAAGGGCTTCATCCGCATTAGTAAGAGTCCATGTGCCGTCCCGGCCCTTCTTACCCCCAAGAAAGATGGATCGTGGCGGATGTGTGTGGATAGCCAGGCCATTAACAAGATTACCGTCAAGTATAGGTTCCCCATCCCTAGGCTTGATGACATGTTGGATATGCTAGCCGGAGCGACCATCTTCTCTAAGATAGATCTCAAGAGTGGTTACCACCAAGTTAGGATAAGGCCCGGGGATGAGTGGAAAACGACCTTCAAGACCAAGGATGGTCTCTTTGAGTGGTTAGTCATGCCATTTGGGCTTTCTAATGCCCCAAGTACTTTCATGCGTCTTATGACGGAAGCACTTAGGCCTTTCATTGGGAACTTTCTAGTGGTATACTTTGATGATATTCTCATCTATAGCCAAACCCATGAGGCCCACCTTGACCACCTTAGAAAAGTTTGCACCGTCCTCCGGTAAGAAAGCTTATTTGCCAACCTAGGGAAGTGTCATTTCATGACCACTACCATCACCTTCCTAGGATATGTGGTGTCAACCAAAGGAGTCTCCATGAACCCCGACAAGGTCCAAGCTATTCTAGATTGACCGGAGCCCCACACCCTTCATGAGGTTAGGAGTTTCCATGGGTTGGCCACATTCTATAGGAGATTCATTCGAGGGTTTAGCACTATCACCGGCCCAATAACTGATTGTCTCAAGAAAGGAACCTTTGTTTGGACCAAAGCCGCCTCTAAAGCCTTCCTTGAGCTTAAGGAAAAGTTGACCCAAGCCCCGGTCCTATGCCTTCCCGATTTCTCCAAAGTCTTTGAGGTCACTTGTGATGCATCCGGGATAGGGATAGGAGGGATTCTTAGTCAAGAGGGACACCCGGTCGCCTACTTTAGTGAGAAGCTATGTGATGTTAGGACTAGATACTCCACCTATGACAAGGAGTTCTATGCCGTGGTCCAATCCCTCCGACATTGGAGACATTACTTGCTTCCCAAAGAGTTTGTCATCTTTTCCGATCATGAGGCCCTCAAATACCTCAACTCCCAACAAAAGTTGAATGCCCGACATGCCCGATGGGTTGAGTTTATCCAATCCTACACCTTTGTCATCAAACACAAGGCCGGGAGTGAGAATAAGGCCGCGGATGCTCTTAGTAGGAAGATGTCCTTGCTATCCACTATCCAAGTGGAAGTGATTGGCTTTGACAAGGTCAAGGATGAGTACCCTAGTTGCCCCAACTTTGGGCAAATCTATGCCAACTTGACCACTCATTCTAGCAAGGAGCATGAGGGATTCATGTTAGAGGATGGGTTCCTCTTCAAGGGGCCAAGGCTTTGCATTCCCCGGACCTCTCTTCGAGACTTCTTGGTTTGGGAATTACATGCCGGAGGGTTAGCCGGTCATTTTGGGGTCCACAAGACCATTGCCTTAGTTGAGGGTCAATTTTATTGGCCAAGTCTCAAAAGAGATGTAGGCAAAATAGTAGGGCAATGTCGCACATGTGCTTCGGCCAAGCAAGTGAAACAAAACACCGGCCTATACACCCCACTTCCCATTCCCGACCGACCATGGCAAGATTTGAGCATGGACTTTGTCCTAGGCTTACCCAAGACCTCTAGGAAGCATGACTCCATCTATGTGGTGGTTGATAGATTTTCCAAAATGGCCCACTTCATCCCATGCTACAAAACATCCGATGCCTCCCATATAGCCCGGTTATTCTTTGATGAGGTAGTCCGCCTCCATGGGCTGCCCAAGACCATAGTCTCCGATAGGGATGTCAAATTCACTAGCTATTTTTGGAAGACTCTTTGGCACATGATGGGTACCCTACTCAAATTCTCCACTGCCTACCACCCCCAAACGGATGGTCAAACTGAAGTGGTCAACCGGAGTCTAGGGAACCTCCTTAGGTGTCTTGTTGAGGATCGGCCAGGAAATTGGGATCTCATCTTACCACAGGCTGAGTTTGCATACAACAATTCCGTCAATAAGTCAATAGGGATGAGTCCATTTGAAGCCGTGCATGGGTACAAACCAAGAAAGCCATCCGACCTCATTCCCCTTCCCCAGCATGCTAGAGTGTCCATGTCTGCCGAGTCTTTTGCACAACATATTAGGGAATTGCATGAGGAAATTCGCAAGCACATTGGCATGAAAAATGAGGCATATAAAAGGTTGGCCGATTCTCACCGGCGTCACTTAGAGTTCCAAGTGGGTGACTTTGTGATGGTAAGGACGGAGAGGCTCTCCCCAGGAGCCCACTCCAAGTTGAGACCACGTGGGACTGGGCCCTTCCAGGTCTTGAGGCGCGTTGGTGCAAATGCTTATGAGTTAGATCTCCCCGAGGATTATGGGGTAAGTCCTACGTTCAATGTCGCCGACTTAGTGTCTTACAAGGGCCCCACGGTGAGACCTAGTGAGGAGATTGAGCCAACTTCTTCCTTTGAGAGAGCACCCACCTGTGAGAAGAGTCCACTAGCCAAGAGAGCTCAGCGCGATCGCATTGAACGAATATTGGATGAGCAAATCACTACCACCCGGAGCAAGGTATATGAGCGCTATCTCGTCAGGTGGAAGGATCGGCCTCCGTCGGATGACTCATGGGTGAGTCGGGAGGACCTCCAGCGATTGGATCCGGACCTCCTCGAGTGGTACCTTAGCCGGATGGACCCTTACTCGACGGAGTCGAGCTCTTCGCGGCCCAGGGGATTTGATGGAGGCATCACCCACGACTCCCTTTGGCTCGGGTCCACTTCTTCACACTCGGGAGCTGGTTGAGTTTGGGCCTCACTCTATAAAGGCCCCTTATCCATTTTGTAGCTTTCCTTTGAGTCATTTTGATGTATTTCCATTTTATTTGAGTCATTTCCCTTGGTCTAGCACTTATTTTTCTATGTTCTTGTATCATCATGCTGTCTAATGTGGCTATTGGGCCCCATTCGTTGGGCTAGGCCCATTAGCACTCCCACCCCCCCTTGGTTATTTGTAGTTGTTTATTTTGTCAGGGACTTATTGTAAAGAGTGGGTTGCCTATATATAGGACCCTACTCCCCTCATTTGAAGTTAATGAATGATCAAAATCCTTTTGAGTTAAACTTGCCATTTGAGTTCAAATTGGAGTGATTCCTCTAGTTTTTTGGGTGAGAGACCCTAGGGGAGAGATTCCCCACCCATTCCCCTCTTAATCTCTCTATTTCACCCCTCTTTCTCTCTCCTCCAACCCCAATTCCGAATTTCCTTCTCTCTCCTCCCCTCCCCAACCACCTCCACTAGCCACCCACCTCCTTTAATGCCCTCCACTTCCCCATGACCTCCTTTACTCCACCTCCTAGTTCCTAGGTAGAAATCTCCACATTCCAACACCATTCTCCACCTTCCAACCAAATCTTCCCCATTCCAATACAAGCATCCCACTTTCCCACATAATCTCCCATCTTCCAAAGCCATTTCAAAATTTGAAATCCCTTCCCTCCACTTGCCTTGGCCGCCCCCTTCCTTTACCCTCCCCCAAGCCAAGTTCGCCCCCCCTCCACTCCCCATTCCCTCTCTCACATCCTCATCCTCCTCCTCCACCTGCTAGCCCCTGCTCTCAGCCATTCTCCCCTCATTCTCCAACCCCTATAGCTCTCCACTCCACCCCACTAGAACCCCCATTCATCCTTAGGCCACCCCTTCACTTCCCCTCCACCAAAGAAGCCACCCCTTCCTCTCATTTCTTCTTGCAGATTGGAGCTGTGCAGACCAGCAAGTCAGCCCCTGTTGCAGCGTCGCCCACGGATTCATCCTGGTGATTATGAAGGCGTAGCCTACATTGCTGGAAAGGTCCCTCTGTCTTCTTCGCAGGCGAGGTGGAATCAACTCGTTCCGAGGTCGGGGCCAACCGTAGAAGCCGTTCTCCCACGACTGCGCAGAGAGGTCTTCATCCTGGACCAGAGCCTGAGAGATCATTCTGCCACGATGAACCCCAGAGGATTCAGGCTGAAGTTCCTTCATCAAAGTTCTCCCTCTGCCAGTCCTCTTCCAATATCAAGAAACAGAACCTATTTTGGCTGCCGGAGGAAGGAGTTACGAATTTTCTCCCCCAAGCTCTCCAGTTCTGTCTCCTGCTGTCTACTCCGACCAGTGCCCACTCTTCAGGGTACACCGTCCGCCCTCGAATTCTGAATGCAGCCCCGTCACCTCCTGTTGAAAGCTACTTCAACCACAAAGACAATGCCACTGGTTTCGTGCTTATCGGAGCTCGGGTGGGTGCACAGTGACCTCTGCAATTTGCTGTTCCAGTCCAGACTGAACCTGCGGCCGGAAAGAGGAGTCTCCTTCCAGTTGCTGGTGCGGCCACCTCCGACCCTCTGAGCATCCCCAAAAATTCTGGAGTCTTCCCTCTCAAGTCAGTAAGCTTTAGAAGGTGGTTGCACTCAATTTGGAGTCCGTACGAGTCCAAGGCAGCCAGCACAGCGACTTCCTGTCCAGAATTCAGACAGCAGCTGCAAGTTCCCTAATTTCCCATTTCTCTTCATTTCGGTCCGATATCCCCACCCCGCTTGACCGGCTGAAGGCCCCACCCTGCGTGGTGGTAGTTTTGAATGTAAGACCTTAACCCCTACCCCAAGATCCCCCCTCCTGCGTGAGGTGTAGTTTTGTCATTGGTTTGGGCAGGTCAAGCGACACCGCCGCGGCGTGTGGGGAACCACCGCCTCCCCGCTCGCCCTCGTCTCCGACCGGGACCGGTTTCTTCAAACCGGTCGAGTAAGTGCCTCTTTCTTGCTCAATTAGTGTTGCTCTTTCAATATTTGATTCATGCGCCGCTGAATTTGTGAGGAGCGCCCGATCCTCAAGTCCACGACTTAAGAGTGATCGCCGTGGGATAGTGTGAACCGGTGCCCTTGTGCACTTTGTCGGCCCCAATTGAATTGGGCATCCACCCTTGGGGAGTCGATCTTTGGCCTTTCTGGCCCTCTACCAGCAAGGGCCCATTCCCATAATTCACTCTTGGCATCGCCAAGTCACTCCGGATATAGAGTGCGACGGGAGAGCGGTGGCCCATTAAGGCCCATTTGAATGCTTAATTGTGCTTGTTTGCCTAAGTCCAAGGTCGTGTCACATCATCTCTACCTTTAAGAGATTCCCTCTGCTTGACCTTTTCGAGCACTTGATCCCTAATATCGAGGAATGCACGATCCTTAATAGCTGGAGTGTAGCGCTGATGAATCAGAGGAACATGAAAATCACGCTCAGGAGGGAAGACTAAAGCAGAGGCTGAAGAGGCAAGGGCGTCAGCCAAGATGTTCTGGCTACGAGGAACATGGACGAAAATCAATTTGGTGAAGAGCTTGGCATACGCTGAAGCAAGTTCCTGGTAGGGTTTGAGCTTAGGATTGATAGTGCGGCATTTAACAAGCACCTGGCGTAGAATAAGCTGACTGTCACCAACAATCGTCAAATGGGCGACACCATATTGATGAGCGGTTTGAAGACCAGCCAAAAGAGCTTCATACTCTGCTATATTGTTCGTGACAGGGAAAGTGAGCCGAGCAGCAAATGGGATGGTGACCCCTTCTGGTGTTAAAAGAACCATGCCGATCCCTCTTCCTTGGGAATTTAGAGCTCCATCGAAATGTAATGTCCACATAGGATCCTGGGGTTGATTAATGGACATCAGTTCTTCATCTGGAAACTCCGAATTGACAGGATCAAAGCGGGGGAGAGGGTGATGAGCAAGGTGTTCGGCAATGGCGTAGCCTTTGATAGCTTTCTGTTGAATGTAAGTGATGTCAAATTGAGAGAGGAAGCTTTGCCAGCGTGCTAATCGATCAGTGAGGACATCTTCTTCAAGGAGGAATTTAATTGGATTCATACGAGCAATGAGGTGAACCTCGTGAGCTAAGAAATGGTGTTTTAATTTCTGGACTACCCAAACCAAAGCAGCACAAGTCTTCTCCATGGCTGAGTACCTCTGCTCACAGGGGTTAAGAAGTTTAGACAAATAGTATGCTGCCCTCTCCTTACTTTCTTCATCCACTTGAGCCAAGATAGCACCTACAGAGTCATCCAGGACAGAAACATAGAGGATAAGCGGTTTGCCTGGAATTGGGGGCCTCAGGACAGGAGGATTGGCCAAATAATCCTTCAATCCGTCAAAGGCTACCTGACACTTGTCATCCCAATTAAACTTGACTCCCGGCTTAGTGAGCTCGTAAAACGGCCTGGATCGTTGTGAGTGTTGGGAGATGAAGCGGCGAATGAATTGCAACCTCCCGATTAATCCTTGAACTTCCTTCAGATTCTTGGGAGGAGGCATGTCTCTAATGGCCTTTGCCTTGTTGGGATCAACTTCAATTCCCCTCTTACTAACAATGAAACCGAGCAACTTCCCTGAAGAAACGCAAAATACACACTTTTTAGGGTTCATCTTCAATTGATATTCTCGTGATCTTTGCAAGACTTTAGCTAGAACCCCAGGATGCTCAATCCTTGTTCTTGATTTCACTACCAGATCATCCACATATACCTCAATATAAATATGAATCATGTCATGAAAAATCGCCATCATAGCCCTCTGGTAAGTGGCTCCAGCATTCTTGAGTCCAAATGGCATGACCACATAACAGTATGTTCCCCATGGTGTTGTGAATGATGTTTTCTCTTGACCTTCTTCAGCCAAACGAATCTGATTGTAGCCTGAAAAACCATCCATAAAAGAGAGAGTCTCAAATCCTACCGTATTATCGATTAGAACATCAATATGAGGGAGGGGGAAGTCATCTTTAGGACACGCACGGTTGAGGTCCCGGAAGTCTATACAAATCTGAACCTTTCCATCCTTCTTCATGACCGGGACAATGTTAGCCACTCAGTTAGGATAGAGGACAACTCTGACAAATCTAGCCTTATGGAGCTTGTCGACCTCTTCTTTCATTTTCAAAGCCATATTAGGGTGGAAACGCCTCAACCGTTGCTTCACCGGGACAGACCCTGGCTTAAGTGTAAGGCGATGTTCAATGAGCGCAGGGTCTAATCCAGGCATATCCTCATAACTCCACGCAAACGTGTCCTTGTATTCTTGAAGTACCAAAATAAGCACCTCCTCTTTGGAGGGTGGCAAATTCTTGCTGATGAGGACAATCCTAGGGTCTTCCTCGGTACCCAAATTTACTTCTTTGGTAGGCTCCTCTATAGAGGCTGATGGTTCGTCAAATCTTCTAATGCCACTAGCAAAGGCATCAGCCTCATCCTCATATTCTTCATAACTTTCATCCCCCTCTTCAATAGGGTCTTCATCATTCATAATCTCGTAGACACCCAAACCCTCATAAGAAACATTAGCATCCTCATATTCCAATTCTGGCAGGATGATTGGATCCTCCACAAATTCTGAAATGGCTAAACAAGCTCGGCATCTGATAGCTAACTCCAACAAAAATCTACGGGGAATCTGCTTACCCTTAGACTTCTTATGTGAATCTCCCCCATGCATTTTATTATTAGAAGAAGAAGAGGAGGAGGAGCAACTAGCTTTATTAGACGAAGAAGAAGGTGAGAAAGGGGATATAGGAGGTGATACAGATGAAGACCCCTCATCGGAGGGGGAAAAGAGATTTATCAAGGAATCTTGGAAGAGCGGCCCCTGGGTCGGGACACACTCGGGAAGGAGATAAGAGGTTTCCTCAAAAGTGATGGAGGATTGGAGAGTTGGATTTTTGGCATTTTTTTTATTTTTATCTTCATTTTTATTCTCTTTTTTTAGAAGAAAGCAATGCGAGGGGAGAATAGCAGAAGGAGTGGAGATTGCAAGTTTGGAGAAAGATTGAATCGGTGGTGGCCCACGTGGGGGTGCAATGGAGAGTTTAGAAAATCGCTCGGGGAGCGAGGAAGGAATCGGCAGAGAAACTTGGATTGAATTTGGAGACAAATTGATCGTAATCGGTGGCGGTCTTGGCACGTGACCAAACCAATGAGAATATAGAGAAGCAAGAACAGATGGATGCATGGAAGTGAGAGAAAAGAGGCTGGCCCACAGCCTGTCCACAGTGAAACGTTCCTCAAATGGAATATCTGGCTCTCCAGTATCAGTGTAGTCACTCAGCAACTGCCTCTTGTCTGTAATCACAACAGGTTTTTCAATCAATTCATGAATAAGTGGTGGCCATTCCGGATCTGTCGGCATAAAGAGGCGGCTCAAGGAAATAGTAATGTCTTGCATATCGAACCACCTGTACCAGTCACATTCCGGATCGTCCATTTTCCTTCTCTTGTCAGGCCTTAAGGATTCCAGGGCTTTATATGTGGCCAGCGGGGCAATATGACGAGCAAACTGTCTAGCATGAACATCCTGACAGTCTAGTATGGAAGTGATTATTATAGTTTGCTCATTATTCTGAAAGCCACCTGTGACAAAATGTGTCTGCAACGTCCAGGTAAGCGGCTGGCGATCTGTCTTCAATGTAGATGTCATAACTGCCCACGGTTCCTCTTCATTTTTGCCTGGTCCTTTGTAGCCCAAACCACCTCTTGCAATCAATTTCTGAGGCTTTACATGCCTAATCCTGCCTTGACAATTGGCACCCAGACCTTTGCCATTTTGATACCCCATTTTCATTAAAATGTTCCAGCCATGGGTGTTCATCACCGTTTTCTTCTTCTTCCCCTTGGACGGCAGGGGTGTCATAGCAACTGTTGTGATAGTCTCGGATGGCATCGACTGTGGGCGAGGAACGTCCAATACAGATAACAATGCTTATTGGCAGGCCAAATAGACGGAACTGATGAAGCCAAGTGGATGTCCTCCTCTGGCAGAATCGGCATACTGGTAACCTTGACAATGCGGCCCTTGTGTGGAAATTTGAGGCATTGATGATTTGTGGAGGGCACTGCATCAAGATGCTGGATGTAGGGACGGCCAAGAATGCCATTAAATGTTGGATCCATGTCCAAAATATGAAAATCAGCTGTGATTGTTGCTGGACCCAAACTTACTTTTAAAGTAATCATGCCTAGAGGAGGCTTCTTCGTGTTATCATATGTAGTGACCGTTATGGTGGACGGCCGAATCAGATTCTCGGGAATGCCGCACATCTTCAAAGTGATCGGCGGCAAGACATTGATGGATGCCCCAGTGTCCACCAAACACTGTTGTACAGCCACTTTATTGATATCAACTGTGATGCATAGAGCATATTTTCTTGCTGAGATTGGTGCCAGCTCATGCTCATAAAAAGTGAATGCTGGTTGACTGCCAGTAGGTGTTAAGACTGCGGTTATCTGCTCGACCGGAATGTCCTCATTGACCATGACTTTCTGCAGATATTCCTTTAGAGCCATCTGATGAGTGGTCGACCTCTTGATCAGTTCTAGAATTGAAATTCTTGCTGGAGTCCGGTCCAAATGCTTTAACAAGTCATATTCTGTGCCTGGTATAGACTCCTGTTCTTGTTCCTATTCTTGCGGCCCCTGCGCGGGCTCTAACCCTCTCTGTGGAAAAATGCGGTGGAACATCCGTCCACTGCGGAGTGGCGCCACGCCTTAACGCGCCTCTGTCGGGGCAAGTGTGGGAGGAGGGTTAGAAGAAGAAGAGGGTGTGTTAGTGTTGATAAGCGGTGGAGGAGTGTTTGAAGAAGGATCCCCCACAGGGGGTGTTGATGAAGAGTTCAATAAAGATGCCCCCGTAGGAGGCGTAGGAGTAGAAAGGGATACCCGAATGCGGGGGGAATTAGTGGGTGGAACGAGGAGAGATCTGGGCATAAAAGGTAGGGGAGCCGACGGTGGAGGGATCCTTGCTGGTGGAGGAGTAGTGGTGGCGGGTGCAACGGGCGTTGGCGACGGGCGGTTAAGGAGTGGCCTTGATGGCAGTGGTGAAGGGTTGGTGGTGGATGGGGTTTGTTGTGGTGTAGGTGGTAAGCGGGTAAGAAGGGGGCGAATCGGCAAGGTTGGAGAATAAGTGGGGGTAGGTGGATTAACGGGGCGCAGAAGGGATCGGCTCAATTGGGGGGTAGAAGAAGAAGAAAGGGTGCGCAAGAGGCGCGGAGGTTGATTTTGATTGTGATTAAATGCCCCGACAGAGGCGTTTTCTTCATGCCATCCCTGCCCTCTCTCCACCTTAGGGGGAGACGTGACAGGGTTTACGTGCTGGTTTGGCGGGTGCTTCGGTAGTGGATTGTGGACAATCCCCATATCCTGCTGAGGTGCTGGAGCTTGCTGTTGCTATTGAGGAACTGGTTGCTATGGCTGTTGAGCCTGTTGCTGCCGAGGAGGCCTTCTTTCTTTCATGGTGGCAATAAACTGCCTCATCTCATCCTAGTTGATGCTGCCCTGGTCATTTAGATCATAAATATAATCTCTGAAGTGAAAGCAACAATCAAGGTTGTGACCAGGTGCGCGATGGAAAGCGCAGTAACGGGATGTGTCAACATTAGCGGGCCACGCTGTTCTTTCCCTTGGTAACATGAGCAAGTTGGCGGCCATTAAGGCGTTGAAAATATCTGAGAGACTTTCTGGCAGTGGAGGGTAGTGGGCTCTCTTGGGGCCAAGTGGTGGTCTCTGTTGTTGTTGTTGGCCAAGTTGGTAGGTGGTGGTACCTGGTGGTACTGTTGCGGAGCTGGAGGGTTAGCGCGGGGCGCTTGGTTTTGCGATGGAGCAAAGGAATGTTGGGGTGCGAATTGGTGTTGTGGAGTGGAGTTGAAATGGGGGTTTTGTGGTGGAGGTGGGTTAGACCGTGGGTTAGATTGATGGTGGGGGAGGCCAACTACGCCAACCTGCTCGTTTGCAATTGTGCCCTCAATCGTGGGCCCGCTGTTGTTGACATTTGTACTTTTCTTAAATAGTCGGGGTTTTGGCTCAAACATGCCCATGATGGGCGAATCCTTCATCTGTGTTTGGATATAACGAGCTCTTTCATAGAGCTCCTCCATGGTTGTTAGTCGGTTCATGGCCAAGATATGCCGGAACTGAGGAGTTGCATTGGAAATTATCATCTTAACTTGTTCTTGTTCCGACAGCGTATCTTTCAATTTCTCGGCCATTAACCGCCATCTATCAGCAAATATTATGAAGTCCTCTTCGGGCTTCATTTTTTCTGCAACCAAATCGGTGACTGAGAGGGAGGGTCCAACCCGGTCCCTGTACTTCTGCAAAAACTTCTTTTGAACAATATCAAAATCGCTGACATCAGTGGGATCCAACGAATAGAACCACTCAAGGGCTGGCCCCTCCAGAGATCTCCTGAATAAATAGACCAAAGAGGCCTTGTTGTCTTGCCAGAAGGAGGTCTCGTACATAAAATCCTTCAAATGAATGAAAGGATTACCAGTCCCATTGTATCGCCGGAAATTCGGCATCTCAGAGGGTGGCAGATGGAAGATTGGCAGTGTGGGGAGAGAGATTTCCGGGGCATTCTTGGCCGCAGTGACTTTCTTAAGTTGCTCTTCCATGCTAGCCAACTTCTGAAGCAGTAGAATATTAGTATCAGACTCGACTGGGGCCGGATTTTGAATGAAAGAATGCGGTATAGGCGTCCGTAGAATTCGGGGAGGTTGGAGAGACTGAGGCCTAACCGCTGAGTAGGTCGCCTGTTGGGCCGGCATGGCTGCACCGGGCTTTGGTGGATGAGAGGGGGGTTTGTGCAAGACCGCCTGGTCATTAGTGAGGTGATGGCCACTCTCGGCCGGAGGGGGATTAGAGGATGAAGAGGGAACAGACTTCCCTTTCAAAGCAGCCTGAACTGCCTGCCGCTGGGAATCATCTAACTATGATAGAGCATTAATTAAATCCGTGACATTGAAGGATGGGGAAGGGTTCCCCGAAGTGTTGGAGGGTAAAGTCTGAGAAGAGGGCACAACCTCTTGAGGAGTGGTATCAACCACATGAACCTGAGGGGAATGAGACTGAGGAGGAGGGTATATTCCCTCATGATAAATGGAATCTTGGAGGGGGATTTCATATTGACCAAAAACATTCTCATCCTCATCATCATAAGAATACCCGTAGCCTGCCATGTTGATGATTTTACCTGGACGGAGTTTCATGTTTAAGAAGGGGGGAAGCTTTTATGAAAGGGGTTATCACACAAAAAGCACTCAATCCAAGCAAACTTTAAGCAAATCAATCCAACCAAATTTATGCAATCAAGTTGAGATGAACGTAAAATTTTAGTGTTATGCTTGAGATTAGGGTGGATTAATTTGTAGAATAATTCACTCCTTTTACAAAGTGAAACCTAGTTTGGATCAAAGTGTGACTTCCGGGTCAACTAGGTTCTTTCTCTCTCTTCACCAACGATGGGTTCTCTATACTCCGGGTACTTCAAGGGTACAACCAGCCCGGCGTCCGTGAGGGAATCCACGGGTGCGGGGACTTACGGAGGTCTTGAAAAAGGGATTTCCGGTCCAAAGAGACGGAATGCTCAATGGAGGGTTGTCCCGATTCCAAGAGAGGTGTGTGGGATCCTAGTGTAGAGAGAGGAGGTCTCTCAACCAAATGCCATAAGATGCAAGCCAAGATATGCAGATCACACCAATATAGCCAAATAATCAATATAAGAATCAATGCAGCATGAATAAGCAAAGACAGCAGGGTTCTATAAAATCACAGGAAAGAGACGACCTAGCCACAGTCGCTATCAACAAAAAAAATGACAGTGAGACTGTCGTGAATCCCTGGGGATCCCACAGGCAATGGAGAAAATGCGCCTTGGTGTGAGGCGCTATATGTGAAAAGGACGCCTTCGGAAGATGGCGTCAAATATGGAAACGCGCCTTGATGTGAGGCGCTAAGCAATAAAGAGACGCCCTGGGGCTGGGCGTGAATCCACAAACAGCGTAATAAAAGTAGGGGATATGATGAAGCACGCCTTATCAGAAGACGTTAAATATAAATCAGACGCCCTGGATGAAGGCGTTAAATTAAAAAGTGCCTCTGGGTGAGGCGTTAATTCAGATCACAAACTGGCTGATCCCGGGAGTGTGCAGTGTGCACGGTGGAGGGTGCCCGTGGGGCACAAAAGGAGGGGTACCGTGGGTACCGAGGGGAAAGGGCACACGTGGGTGCCGAAGGGGAAAGGGCACACGTGGGTGCCAATAGGAAAGGGCACACGTGGGTGCCAATAGGAGATGGTAATCAAAAGAAAAACAGTGGAAGTCCCACCGTGATCGCCAATTTGTGGATCGTGATAAATCCACACATGTGGAACAAACCACTCATATGAGATATATAAAAGGATGAATGGAGATGATAACAAAGACAAAAGAAAGCACGTGGTGCTATAAAGAAGAGTGATCGCCAGAGGGGTTACCTCAATAATAAAATAAATGATCGCGAATACCTGGTGATAAGTGGGATGTGGGATGGATTGTGAATTCCTTCCTCCTCCTTCAATCGGCCGGCCGACGAAGGGGGTTTTCCTTATTGATTACCCTTGCAAAAAAAGAACCAAAAAAGTAAAAAAGATGGATCAGCCAAGAGTGAATGTAGTATCAATCCTAATAAACCATATGATGAAAAAGAAACATGACATGCGCACCTTTTTGTTTGTTTTAAAACCCCTAGAGAAGAGTTAGGGAAAGGAGAAATATGATACTAAACTAATGCAAGAAACTGTGCAATAGATGATGATATGATGATATGAATCAGAATAAACGAACAGAAGAAAGACCCCCTTATGATGTCCCTGTAAACAGTAAAAGGAAAGAAACCACTTGGAAGCTACGGCGTGGCTGCGGAAACAGGGAAGAAGAAAGAGATAGAGAGCCTTCAAAGAGAGGGACCGCACAGGAGGAAGACGACCGTAATAGCCAGCACCGTAAACTCTAATCTGTTCTAGCCTCTGTGCGTCTGTGTGTTCTCTGCTCTCTGCCTGCTAACCTCGCGCGAGGTCGATCAAGGCAACCTTATATAGGGTTCCAGATCAAAGATAACCACAGATTTGGGAAGATGAGAACGGGCAATGATCAATGAAGGTAGGACTCTAGTTCCCAAATCGAGCAAGGTGACCAAAGAGGGCAGGGAACTATTCAGGAAAGGCATACTCAAGCAGGACACCGAAACATAAAACGCGACCTTCAGAAGGGCGTCAAATTTGAATTGACGACCTACCTTAAGACGTTACTCCATAACACGACCTGGTCAAGGGCGTTACTTCTTGGATTTAAATTTGGAAATAAAACATTCTTTATTTGAAAATTATGAGAAAACGCCTGAGATAAAGGTGTTATTTTAAAACACGCCTTGAGGAAGGACGCCAATCAGTAATTGGAATTTATTTTGAAACTGGATAATACCAGGAATTGACGCCCTGACAATTGGTCGTCCTTTCTTTTGAACACGTCCTAGGTAAGGTCACTTTTAAAATAACGCCCCTCATCAGGTCGCGAATCACAAAATGCAAGAACAAATCAAAAAACACACAAACATAGAAAAAACATCATATTATGAATGTATTGAAGTTCACTCGGGGCGTCAACATAGTGACATGAGATTTGATCGACATAGCGTCAATTTTGGCGTGTCTACACCTGATGTGATTTCTTGGTCGGCCCCAAGGAATATGGGGACGAGAGGTCCACACACCAAGGTAAGAAAATGCAATATAGAATATGAAGATATGAATGAACCTATGTGCACCGGAGTGCATGCAAATTCTAGCCTAAAATCTAGCAATCAAATATGCACATAATGATATGAATATGTGAACCAACCAAGGAGGAGACAAGATAGCACCCAAGCACGAAAATCATAGCAAAAACTACAGAAATATACTACACCTCGGGATGCATACCTACACTGGAGTGTGTGACGGTCTAGAATACCCGCGCCAGAGAAGTGTGACGGTCCACGACTGGAACGTTAATGATATGTAACGCGTGAAGGTATGACCGTCAGAAGAGCCAGAGAACCAGAAACAGCAGGAAATAAAAGGAAAATCCAGGGAAAACACGGGCAACTAAGGCAAACAAAGGACAATAGGTTTAACAGAGATTCAAAAGCACGATTGGCACTAGATGTCCCACCGTGATCGCCAAAAATTCTGTTGGTTATTATGTGTTCCTTCTTTGCAAGATGAGCATGAAATCAACGATGATGAGAATATGAGCAAACAATGAAATCACTCAACCTATGAACATGTGCAACATGAACTTAGGCAATCAACATGAATAGTAGCATGGGCATGCTATCTCAATCAGAAATAAACTAACCAAATAAAGAAAAACACACGCCGGGGCACGGAGCAAGGAACTAAAGGAAAACACACCGTATAGGTGGAACAAGCAAAATAAAGAAGAGATGTAATGAATGAGAGAGCTACTGCCCAAACTAAGGAAATATGTGATCGCCACTAAAGGAACAAACAAGCCAAAGACCTGAAAAGTACCTTGGAATAGGAGGATGATGCACCCGCCCATGGGAGAGAGAAATAACTGCAACTCTGTAAGATGTAACGGTCGAATGCTGATGCGCCACAGAAGTGTCACGGCCTCACGATAGGCCGCTACGTGACTTTAACGCGTCTGTAATAGACCGTCAGAGATCCTGCAGTAAAGCACTTGGGAATCTTTGATCTCCAAGCTTTCCAGCTGGCCAGAAAGCTTGGGCCTCGTACTGTGGACTCTGTAAACCTGCAAAAGAGTGTATGACACAAGAAAAATAACCCATATTAGCCTTTGAGCAAAGTAGTATCTATAAATCAAAAGAACTTGAGAACATGCAAAAGGAAAGGGAAATACTAGGGAGGTTGGTTTTTTTAACCCCTCTGGGGCGTTTTAAAAGATGGGAGGGATGTTTATGTGGATGTAAAAGATGCAAGAACATGGTAGAGGAAGAGGAACAATGCTATGATGCCTAGAAGAGGGAAAGAGACACTAAGATGATGACTTGACTGAACTAAACCCTTGGAAACAATACTCCCTGGACTTTGGAAGCAGATGGACGTGGGAAGTAGCTCTCCTGTGTTGGTTCTAGCTCTAGGATGCAGCAGCACTTCGACGCGAACTCCAGGTGTCTCTCCTTCAAGCCATGAAGTCAAGGGTTCTATTTATAGACCCTCAAACTCTTAGGTCTAGTAGGGCATAATCCAGCTAGAAAGTAGGACGTTTCTTAGTAAACTCTTGAAGATAATACTCCCAAGAGTCCATAGAAACAATCAGAAGATTCTAAGGATCAGATTTGAAGGAGAAATCATCAGATCAAACTCTTAATTCGGCCACGGAGTAGCAGAGAAAGAGCAGTTCTGCTAGAACTCTCTGTTTGTTGTAACAGCTTCACGATAGACCACCATAAGGATGTAACGCCCCAGAAGTGGACTATCACACAACCTTATCCACCAAAAGATAAGACCAATGGGCGAAGTTTTCGAACATAGGACTCTATAAGCATGTAACGGCCAAAGAGTGACGCGTCACAACCAAAGTAGCGGCCGCACGATAAACCGTCACACCCAACGGATAGGCTAATGGATAAGCTTTGAAAGAAGTCTTCAGCTTGAGGACTCTGACATGAAGTAACGGTCAAAGGTAAATGCGTTATTGCTCTGTAACGCACCAAGAATGAACCGTTAGAAACAATGGGGTGCTAATGACATGAGTGTTTGCTAAGCTTCGTCTAGCGTAAAGAGATGAGGAACCAGACCCAACCAAGGAGACATGACCCATGAAATAAACCTCAAATTTGACCAAGATGACTCAACAAGTGTGAACAACTCGGAGCATCATAGATAATGAGTAAGGAGATGACCCAACTTATTGGTCATAAAATGGGTGTCAACAGTGGTGTCAATGGTAAACCAGGACCCAAGGTCTCCTGGGTACCTGCTGCATCAAAATGATGTGTGTGTTGCAGGTGTGCCTTGGAGATGAATAAAAAGGGGATTAATAAGCCAAGGCACCAAGGAAACCCCATTTCTATACCTTTCAGGTAACATTCTTGCATTCTTTAGGTTTATCTATTTGAATTCTTCAGAAATCTTGTTTGCTACATTTCATGCTTAAGTTGTTAAATAAGATCTCATGTTACTAACTGCTTTGTCATTTGCACAATATGAGCTTCCTCACATATTGAGCTATGTGTGCACATATTCATTGAAGACATGTTGACTCCTTTTCTCATCTGGATGCATTAATATCTTGTTACTTGATTGTGCACATAGAGGAGGATAGAAATTCTTGAGCATAGTCTACATATTAGTGCATATATGTGAATTGCATATGTCAAATTGTCTACTTACACATGTGTTTGACATACATTCATTGAAAATCTGATGCATTATCATGCATGACCATCATGGTATATCAAATGGTAAGCTACTAAAGGGTAGATGAAATATGTCTAGAGGTTCTTACTATGTGTGAGGTGGTCCTTTAGACCAAGTCCTCTGCCTAGTACCATAGGTCATGTTGCATATATGGCAGTTTGAATGATCATGAGCATGAATTATAAAATAATATGTTTAGCCTTTAGTGCATATATTGCATAAAGTCAGGGGAAGTATGTCTAGCCTTTGCATATATTTTCAACAATTGGTATGCATAATTCATGCCTTATCTTACAATTGGTATCATGTGCATTTTGCTGTCATGTCTTTCTTCACACTTGGTATCTGTCAGCACATGATTGCACACTGCATTGTTGATAAATTAGAACACTGCACACTGTCAGGGGGAGTCTGTTTATCCTCTGATTGGTTTTCATGCCACATAAGAAATTGTAGTGCATTCATACAAAGGAAGTCATTGCATGTGCATATCTGTAGATATATCTTTGCATATCATTCATTTCAGAAAATCACAAAAAGAGCTTTCACATTGCATATAGGCACGGGGAGCATTTCATTTTCTTCAATGTATCTTTGACTAAAATCCCACTGTTTAACTAAATTGATTATTCTGCCTCATTTTTCATACTAGTGAGTCACATATTCATCTGTTCTTCAATTGATTCATACTATCTATATGACAGTGACTCACATTATCAAATGATCACTGATTCTCATCTGAAATCAGATTTCTGAAACTCTATTCACTGCTGTTAATGTGTCTGAAATAATTGCTAGATTTATTGTGCATTCATGAGTTAGAAGAAGGTATGTCAAAAGACTTCACATGAAGGGTAGGTTATGCCTATCTGGAATGTGGACTATTCTTAGGTGAGCAGTGATGAGGGCATCCCTTGCCCCTCCACATTTTCTCCGGACTCGGATTGTTCGTCGGCAAGCGCCATTATGTTAGTCATGTATTTTTGAGTCTAGTCATGTAATCTTCACATTTTCTTTGAGTCAATATCATGTAATTTTCTCTTTATTTGAGTCATATACCTAGGTTAGTGAGTCATTTTCCTAAGTATTGTGTCATTAGGTTGGTTTGTTAGGCTAGTGGGCCCAATTCATTGGGCTTGGCCCAAGGGCACCCCTATCCCTTCGGTTATTTGTCATTGAGTCAAATGTCAGGGACTTTTGTAGAAATGTGGGTTGCCTATATATAGGACCCCATTCTCCTCATTTTGAAGTAATGAACAATTGAATGAAAATTGAAATCCACTGCTAAATCCCACTAGATCTCCCTCTCTCTCACTCTCTCTCTCTCTAAGGGGTCCCCCCTCTCTCTCTCTCCCTCCACCCCAATTTTCGGAATTTTCTCTCTCCTCCCCATTCACCCCTCATTAAGACCCCTCCCCTTCCCCATACACTCATTTAACTCCCCCCCCAACCCCAAGGTGGCATCCTCCAATCCACACCCCACCTCCCAACCCCCAACTACCCCACTCTCCTTCCCAAAGCATCCCACCACCTTCCCAATGCTAAATTAGCTTCTCCCAAAGCCCAATTTCGAATTTCCCTCCCATCTCCCACCCCCTTAGCTCCCTTGGTCGCCCAAATCCAACCCCAAACCCAGCCAAGGTCGCCCCCCCCACCACCACCCCTCCATTCATACCCATTTCTTTTGCAGGTCAAGCTCTAGTTGCAGGCAGCAGGTTGGCCGTAGCTTGAAGCGGCCACCACGTCCTCCTCCCTGCGAATCTGAAGGCCCAAGAAGTACCGTTGGAAGCGTCTTCGAGTCATCTTCGCAACGGTGGTGGTTTTGTCTGGATCCAAGCTTCGAGCTGGCCATGAGAGCATTTCTCCCCCGACTGTGCGCAGCTTCCCTAGTAGAGCACCTGAGCCGGAGTTGAAGCTCTACAGCGGCCAACCTCCTGGGAATCAGGGCAGGAGTTCTTCATCAAAAATCTTCTCCTCTGAGTCCTCTTTCATCTCCAAAAGGCAGGGCATCAATCGGCTTCCAGAACCCCTAGTTCCCATTTTCCTCGTCCAAGTGCGCAGACTGCTCCTGCGGATCCAGGTTCGATCTGCACCCACTCATCTGACGACTGCTCTCTTCTCCAACTTCCGATTGCAACTCCGTCAGTTCCTTCTCAAAGCTACTCCGACCACGGAAACGTCACCGCTAGTTTCATCTCAATCGGAGTTCCGGAGATCCCACAACACCTTCTGCAACCAACTGCATCTTTTCTGTTTCCATCTGAGGCAGACAGAGGGGTCATGTTCCAGGCTCTGCCACGATCAGCACAGAATTCCAGAGATCCTCCAAAAATTCAGGCGTCTTCCCCCGGCAGCTAGGAAACTTTTTGGACCAGTATCATCGGGATCGGAGTCCCCTAGAGCCCGTGGCGGCATCAACACCGACCCCCTATCCAGTGAATCTGCAGACTGGCAGAACCGGCGGAACTCAGAAGTTGGGATTTCTTGCCCAATTCCCCCACCCCGCCTGGCCGGCTTACAGCCCCTCCCTGCGAGGAGGTAGTGTTTGGTTGTAATACATTAACCTTCACCCCGAGATCCACCCCCCTCCTGCGAGAGGAGTAGTGGTGTAATCTTTCAATTTCAGGTTGAAGCTCCCTCGACACGGCGTGGGGGTGCATACCCTCGCCTCCCCGCTCGCCCCCGTCTCCGACCGGAGTCGGTGTCTTCACGCCGGCTAGGTGAGCCTCGGTCCCTCTCTTGACTGGTTTAATCACTTGCTTAGTTTAGTATTATTGCTATTGCTTCGTCGGATGGAGAGTGAGAGCTCGGCCGAAATTGCTAGTACCGTGAGTGACCACCGCGGGCAAGTTGAGAGTGAATCCACTTAACCCACACCCTTGGTGTGTTGGCCGCCCATGATTTGGGCATCCTAGGCCCATTTGGGGTTCTCTCCAAGCTAGCCAACCTTTAGAGCCTCAAGGTCCTGCCTCGGACCCTCTCCAACATCGCCTAGTCGCCATCGGGCACTAGTGTGCGCCATACGGGTGAGCTCGCTAGTGTGAGTCCGCCACTCAAACTTGAATGCTTGCAAAATAGGTCCATAGGTGGTGTCACATCAAGTGGTATCAGAGCAAGTTCACAACTTGTCTCTATCAAGTTGGTCCTAGGACGCTCATATGCATTTAGAGTCTTCGGTTGCATCTCTTTTGTCCACTAGCATGGCTACTTCATGTAAGTCACATCTATCTCACTCGGCCCTCCGCAAAGGTCCGATTGACACCCCTTTGGACAAAGTCCTATTTGAGGACCTTATCTTTAACGGATACCACCCTAGTGCATATTTAGAGTGGGAGGAAAACATGGACAAATACTTTAAGAGGAATCCAATGACTGAACCCATGAAAATCTACCTTGCCAAGAGTTGACTTGTGTACCATGCCGAGGATAGGTGGAAGTTCATTGAATAATTTAAGAGGGTTATGAGGCTAGAGCCTATTAACACATGGGATAACATGAGAGCCGAACTTAGGAAAGTCTACACTCCCCGACCACCTCCCTCCTACCCGGGTTACCAAAACTCAAGGAGCACTCCCACTCCTCCAACCCCACCCGTCCAAACCCTTACCACTAGAACCCAAGTGTCCAAGGCCTCCACCTCCCCACCTAACCCCATGAGGGCCCCCACACCCCAACCAAACCCCCCTTCCCTAACCTACACTAGTCAAGCCCCTTTAGCCCCCACTTCCACCCCAAACGATCCCAAGGGCAAGAGACCCCTAACCGACCCAATTCCCTCCATGGTGACCACCACTCATCCAACCCTCACCATTAAAAACCAAGTGGACACCGTGTCCACCCCTCCACCTAGGCCCATGACGGCCACCACCCTCCAATCTAAAAGCTCCCACCAAACCCATACCCCACAAGCCCCCTTGGTCCCCACCACTACCCCTCCCTTGTCCCCTAAAAGGGACACTCCCCCCAAGACCAACCAACCCAAGCCACCCCAACAAACCCATCTCCCACTCCCTACTCCAAAAGTCCCAAGTCCTAGGCTTCCACTACTTCCCCTTCCCCGTGCACTCATTCAATTCCCCCTCCAACCCCTAGGTGGAAACCCCTTCTCCTAGGCACCTTTCCACTCTCCCAAGCAACCCTCCCTCTCCCCAAGACTGAAAGAGCCCTTCCCTAGGCCAAACTTTGAATTTCCCTCTCCCTTGGGCTGTGCCCTTTCATCTCCCCACCTCCCTAACCACCCAAGGTCGCACCCCCCCTTCCCCATCCACCAAATAACCCCTTGTTCATGCCCTTCCCCACACCCTCTCCTCCACCTATTTTGTCCCTGTTGCAGGTTTCAGAAAAGCAGTGATTTGCAGTAGCAGCCACGACTTCCCCTGAAGGGTCCCGGTGGCATATCTTATTTTGCTGGAATCGTCTCCAAGTCTTCTTTCCAACGGTGGTACTCCTGCCTGCATCCGAGTTCGGAGCTGTCCGGAGGAATGTCATCTTCAACGACTGCGCAATCTGTCCTAGACTGAAGGCCAGAGCGATCTTGGAAGCTGTTCAGCGGCCAACCTTGGACGAATTCGATCACGCTTCCTTCTACAAAATTCTTCTTCGTCTAGTACTCCATCAGTAGCAGAAGGAACAACGCCAATCGCCCACCCGAGCTATTTGTTCTGAATTTTTCCGTCGGAGTGTGCAGTCTGCCACCTGTGGGTCCAGGTTTGACCTGTCTTCACGTATCTGGCCACCATTCTCCTCTCCGACCTCAGATTGTGGCCCCGTCAACTTTTTCTCGAAGCTACTCCGTCCATGATCGCGTCACCGCTAGTTTCGTTCGATTTGGAGTTCGGGAGCGACCGCAGTGCCTTCTGCAATCCACTGCATCAGTTCTACTTCAGTCAGAGGTAGAGTGTTTCTGTCCTGTTCCAGTCGCCGGTCCGATCAGCCACGAGTTCCAGAGCTTCCCCAAAAATTCAGACATCCTCCCCAACAAGTCAGGAAACTTCTGGCTGTGGTTTCGTCAAATTCGGAGTCCGGACGAGTCTGTGGCGGTGTCAACAATAGCACTCTGTCCAGAATTCCAGAGCACAGCAGAAGCCACATTGATTTCCATTCTATTAGTTTCGATCCTTTTCTCCCCTCCCCGCTTGGCCGGCTGAAGGTCCCACCCTGTGTGGTGGTAATTTTTGGTTGTAACACTATTAACCCCCACCCCAAGATCCCCCTCCTGCGAGAGGTGTAGTTCATGTAATAATATTTTCGTAGGTTTTGAAGCGACACCGACGCGGCTTGCGGGCGTAAACCCTTGCCTCCCCGCTCGCCCCCGTCTTCGGCCGGAGTCGGCGTCTTCACGCAGGCTAGGTGAGCCTCGGTCCCCCTTTCCTTGCTGGTTAATATCACTTGCTTAGCTTAGTATTCTTGCTTTGTTGCGTCGGACGGAGAGCGAGGGCCCGGCCCAAATTACCGATCACGTGAGTGTCCATCACGGGCGAGTTGTAAGCGAGCCATTTCAACCCACACCCCTGGTGTGACGGCCACCCGTGAGTGGGCATCCCTGGCCCAATTGAGGTTCTCCCCAAGCTTGCCAAGCATCGGAGCATCATTGTCCCACCCCAGACCCTCTCCATTATCGCTTAGTTGCTCACGGGCACAAGTGTGCACCAAGCGAGTGAGCCGCTCGAGTAGTATCATCGCCAATTTGCTTGCTTGCAATCTTAGGTCCAAGGGTCATATTGTCTTGTGGTCATCACCCCAAGGTGGTGTCACATCAAGCAGACTCCTAGAGTTCCACCTCCCCCTCGTACCTCCTTATGACTCATTAATGTATAATGTATCCATCTGTAATTAGTTCAGTCTTTTCATCTACTGCCAGCTTATCTTTGTCATACATTTCACTCTACTCCTGACAAGCTAGTTTGTCTGATCTTGCTCTTTGCTATGAACCTTGAAGAATCTTGGCATCAAAAATTCTTATTGATGCACTTACTTGAAAATCATTTCGCCTCTTCTTTTGTCAGAAACTTCTGAATCACTCCTGTTATCTGCCTGTTTCTGTTCTGATCACATATTCTACACACTCAAATCTTCTGACTGTCATCTTTGCAAACTTGTTATTACTTCTACTGTTGACAAGTTGACTGAAGATGTTGATTGAACTGATCTTGAAGTTACTTAAATTATTGTACCTCGTTTATGAATCTAAAACTATCAAGAAACTCCTATTATATAGGTTTAAGAATAATTGATTGATCTAGATTGGTATAAGTTTAATGTATTCATGAATTTGAATTTGAAAAACTTGAAAGTGTCTGAATCACAAGTTTTAATAAATTTTAATCAACTATTTCATGTAACCTCTGGATAAAATCTTTTGAAATATGAAAATTTGAAATCATGGTTACTTTGGTTGAGATACATGTTGTTAGTATTGTTCTTAAACATTAAATCTGTATGAAGGTGACTAAAAAGGAAAACAAAAGTCAGAGCAATGACTTTGGTTACCGAGAAACCTGTCCAAAGGACTGTGTCATGAAGTACAATAATTAACTCTGCTAAAAGAATGAATTCTCTAAAAAATTATGTTAAAATCTGACAGAGCAATGGCATGGTTGTATTGAGTAACTGGGGATTCTAACCTCTAATCAAGGTGTTTCCTCCTGTAAAAAGACACTCCCATTGCTAACTCTGTTCTTATGATTGAGAGGCAATGCGGTTATCACACTAAGTAACTAGGTCACTTCACCTAAGACGTGTTGTGTCTCATGTAAAAGGGTGTTGATCAACCAAGATTGCTTAGGAAAAAAAAGTGATGTTCAAAAGTAAAATCTAGAAAATTGATAGAGAATCTTCAATTGATATCAGAATTTTTTTGTAACATAGTTAACTTCAAATACAATTAAAGGTGTTTAATCTCAATACTACAATGTGTAACTCCTAAAGAAGTCATTGAGATTATTTGAGTAAGATGGAAGAATGTTGAACTGGAATGTCATATGAATAATTGGTTCACTGTTATTAAAACTCATTTTCAGATATGAGTATTGAATATGATCGACAAATTTGGTATACATAGTGCTTAAACCAGTTCTGTCATGCAATCTAATTCATAAGCCCTTATGATAGGAGAGTCTAATCTTCACGTGGATTTATAACAGTGGTACTTGCTTTAAAATTCTTCTAATCAGTTATATTTTTGAAAACTTAATCAACTTGCATATTTGTTTATATCTCCTGTTGTCTTTGCATGATGTCCCTGTCTCTTTTTATCTTCCTGAACCTATCACAGAAAACCCTTGTGTTTTACTGCTGCAAATTTCTTAGCAGTATCTTTCTAAGATCTTTCTGGCTTATTCTTGACATATTCCTTGCCTTCCTTGCTCATTTACCTTATTTCATTTTAAACAGGAAGCTTTACATTGCATTGATTTAAAGGGGGAGATTTGATTATGTCAGTACTACATTTATTGCATTTCATAAGGGGGGAACTATCTGTGACTTGTCTTGGCTATATCAGAGGGAGCATGTGATTCTTTGGCATTTTCTTAACTATCAGCATGCTTCTGGTATTGACCTCTATTTTCTCAGGGGGAGTTTTAGTTTCTTTCTATTTTCTCCTAACTCCTTCTAATCACTTGGTATCATTTTTGTGTCTACATCTTGTTTCCCACATGCTCTCACCACTTGGATTCCTTTTCTTTTTCACTTTTTGATGACGTCAAAGGGGGAGAGATTGGTTAAGTCATATACGTCATGCAGGTATGAGAGCTGAGGTGAAGCTAAAAAGGGAAAATGTTTTTGACTGTCAATAGAGAGATTGCATTAAGCCATTGTGTAAGGGGGAGAGATTGCATTGATGTAGGAGAGATTGCGTTGAAGTAAAGGGGGAGAGATTGCATTGATGGTAGTACATATCTGTGTCAGCATAGCTTTGCTTATTTGCAGATTGTTGATTGTATATTGTCATAGTTTTAGTGTCTAGTTTTCATGACTCATATGACTCATAGTGTTGCCATCATCAAAAAGGGGGAGATTGTTGGATATTGTGTTTTGATGATGACAAACACTATGACTCATATGTATGATCTCATAAGCATTTGTATTGCTATCATTTATAAGTTACATGGAATGAACTACTGCACATGAGTATCATAGTTCATATGTGGTTGACTGTATGTCTGTGCATGTTTGTGGATATAACTCATATGTATGATCTCAAAAGCATTTGTATTGCTGTCATATATGAGTTACATGGAATGCACTGCTGCACATGAGTATTATAGTTCAAATGTGGTTGACTGTATGTCTACGCATGTTTGTGGATGTCTCTGCATAAGCATTGCATAAAGTCTTCTACAACTGTTCATATAAGTCAACGCATCACAAGTTAACCAAAAGTCAACGCAAAGTCAACACTGTGCACATAAAGTCAACGTGTCGGCATAAAGTATATGCACATGACACTTTACTGAATTGCATGTATGCATGGCATTTGGTCAAACAGGTGGTGTGCATGATTTTCATACTGCATTAGGCTTACATAGAATCACAGCCAAGGTCGATGAAGGTGGACTTGGTATTAGAAATCTGCATAATCTCTAGATTGCTATGGTAGCCAAACAAATATGGGGGATTATTCATGGTTCCTCCCTTTGGTCCAATTATGCAATATCAAAATACATTAAGGGCCACCTTAGCTATATCGATAGGCCTTTTCCTGCTGGTGTTCGAAAGGATATCTTTAACAAAGCAAGGAGGGTGGTATTGTCTAATACCCGGTGGATCCCTATGAATGGGGAATCTATTGACTTTCTGAAGGACAACTAGTGTGGTTCAGTTATGGCCCCTCAAGTCAATAGTTCAAAGGTCACATTAAAGGAGGCCATGTCAAACTTTAGCTATCCTATGTGGTCTACTATTCCAGATCACCTTTGCACAACTTTTAGATCCATTCAGCTTCAGGATAGGCCAGATCGGTGTGTATGGGCAACAACCTCAGATGGTAAATTCTCCATCACATCTACATATAATTCTATTAGATTGCAAGGGAATCAGCGCTGCCATCTTAGGAAAATCTGGGGCAAAAACATCTCTCTGCGAGCATCTTTATTTTGCTGGCGCCTTCTTCATCTTGCAGTACTGGTGGACAGGACTATTAAAAACTGTGGGATCTGCATCCCATCCAAATGTGTTTGCTGCAGTGATAATAACCAAGAAGAAAGTTTGAAGCATCTCTTCTTGACCAGCCAGATAGCTGAACCGATATGGAAGTTTTTCAGGCCTCTCTTTCACTCCCGATGTAGAGTCTCAGATTCTATCACAATAACCTGCTGGGATATTATATGTTATGCTGATATAAAAACCCCGTATGGGTATGCTACAATCCTCACAATGGTGCATATTGTATGAGAGATATGGAAGGCTCACTGAAAAAATAAATTTGAAGGAAAGAAGCCATCCATTCGCATGATCCAACAACAAATAATGGGGCAGGTGTCCTACTCCCTACAGCAGATGAGTTTCAAAAAGATTCCCTCAAACTCTGAAATACTTGTTTTGTCATAGTACAGGCTCTGGTATAATATCACAATAAAGCCTCCAAAGATGATCAAATGGTACTGCCCAGGTAATGGTTATGCCCTCAATGTCGATGTGGCGTCTAAAGGCAACCCTGGACCATCTGGTGAAGGGGGCTGCCTAAGGAGTTGCAAAGGGGAACTCATACATGGTTTCTCTTATTTTTATGGAGTTGGAACGAATCTGGTGGTTGAGGCTCGTGCCTTGCTGGATGGTTTACGCATTGCGATGAAAAGTGGTCTCCCTATTAGAGTCATTTACTCTGACTCTAAGTCTCTGATCTCTATGATTCAGTCTAGAGAGCCTCCTCCATGGATGATATGTAAATGGTGGGATGAACTCAAAGCTATCTTGGACAGCACTAAGTGGAACATACAACACATTTACAGCGAAGGTAACTCAGTTGCGGATGCCCTTGCAACCTATGCTTGCACTACTTGTTGTAACATGGATTTTGAGCGATGGAAGGATCTCCCTACTCAGGCTCGAGGATGTGCTACCATTGATGCCGCTGGCATGCCTAGCTGGCGATTGTAGCTGTTGCTCTTCATTTGGATGTTTCTCCTTCTTTTTTGCTCTTTTCCTAAGGGGTATGCCCCCGATGATTTTATGTACATGACTCATTCATTATTAATAAAATTAGGATCAAGGTACTTTTGGCGGAGTTAGCACATATTGTGCTCTCCTCCAATAGATAACCTTGGTCTCTTTGAGAAAAAAAAAGTTGTAGTTCATGCATAACTAGGGTCGGTGCTAGTTGTGTTCTTCACACAGCCAAGGTCGGTGATAGCTGTGGCATCATGCATCTAAGGTCGGTGCACGTCTTGTATAACTCCATACAAGATCGGTGCATATTTTTATAGAAGGACGTAAAAAGTCAGTGTATATCGGCCTAAGTCTTTGATAGGGTCGGTGCACGTTTGCATTGAGCATATAGTCGATGCAGGTTTGCATTGTGCATATAGTCGGTGCAGGTTTTGCATTGTGCATATAGTCGGTGCAGGTTCTGCATATAGTCAGTGCACGTCTACATTGTGCCTGCATATAAGTCGGTGCTAGCTTTGTCAGTGCAGTTATAAGGTCGATGTTAGCATCAAGTTTTAGAAGGTAAGGTCGACGCTAGCACAGTGTGTATAGCATACAGGGTCGGTGCTAGTTCATGTTTCATGCTCATATAGGTCAGTGCATATTCCTGCTCCTTCATATAAGAAGATCGGTGCATGTTTTGCTGAATCGGTGCAATTGTATGTCTCATGCATAAATGTCGGTGCACTTTCTGCATCACTCATATGAGAGTCTGTGCATGTCTTTCTATGCATAGTCTGTGCACGTTTCTGCACTAAACATAAGGTCAATATACACACTATAGCCGGACGGTGCATGTTGGTGTTGAGTTATGGTTTTGATGATTATTGTGATTATTAAGTTATGGTTTTGATGATAACTAAACTTAATGTGTGATTAAGTGATGATAACTAAACTTGTGGTTGATTGCTCATGCTCCTATTATCTATGTATTCTTGAGATGGCAAATGGCAACGGTTACATGGTCTTAATGCTTGGTTTGCATATGTTGGTTCTACAAGTGGTTTCAAGCCTTTATATGTTTGAACATATGGACTTGAGCTTTGATGAACACTTTTATTCAAATCCTGATCAAATAGTTTGAAACTTGTTTGGTTGATTTTTACGCATACCATACATGCATTTGTCAAAGCAACAAGTGTTCCAATCTTATATGTGAAATTGGGTCTCAATGTAAATCACTTCTTGAACTCTACTACATATTTCACATATCATTTTGAGCTTGCATTATGTTGAAACAACTCATGAGAAACATGCTTGAAAATTGGAATAATGGTACTTATATCTTGCTCAAACGGTTTACAATAAGCTCTTGTTAATTGATTGAAACTGCCAAATGGCCAAAGGGGTTTCATACATGTACTTCATGCAATTACCACATGAATTATTGATCAAAGTTCTAATCCTTTTTTCTATGGTTTTATATGTCAAAACACTCAACATATATTCCCCAAGATCAAAGGAGCTTGAAGCCTCGGACTTAAATGGGTTGCAATGGAGTTCGAGGGTGAAACCTAAAATGTCTGAAATTTACTGTAGCTTTAGGTCGACCACCCCAGGTCGACCGACAATTCCAGCGATCAAATTTCTATAGGGTTTCACAGTAACGGTCGACCGCCAGCTTCCACAGGTCGACCGCCAGCCCCGAGCCAACAAAAGTTGACTTTGTTCTCCACTTCTAGAAGAGCCATTCTCCTTGTATTTCTTTAATCCTAATGACACCTAATCATCCAAAAAATGTGGATCTGGTCTGGAGGATGTCCAAGGACCATTCAAAGGTTATAAAACCTCCATAAGAAGGGTTAGAAATGAAAAATGCTTCAAGGGGATCAAGGGAGGCTAGAGGAGGAGATTCATGGGTACTGTAGCACCTCAGTGAACAGTGCTTCGAGCTGAAGTTCTTCATCCATTCCAAGTGGTTCAAGCCTAGATCTGAAGCCTTCATCCTCCCATGAAGTGAAGAAACAAGCATCCAACCAGAAGAGATCGAAGGAGAGCCCATCAACCAAGGAGTCTATCAATGGAAGAAGAAGAAGGCTACTACAAGGAAGAAGGAATCTCTTCATCCATCTGAAGGTATGCAAGCTCCATTTTGAACCCAACAACATCAAAGGAAGAGAAGAAGCAAGCAAGGATCAAGGAGATCAAGAAAGTTGTGCAAGCAAGAAGGAACTTTTACTGTAGCCGTGAATAGTGTTCTGTGGATCAACTCTTCATCCAAGAGCTAAAGATTCAAATCCATCTGAAGCCATCAACTTCCAATAAATTGAAGAAGCAAGCATCACTCAAAGATCATCAGCATACATTCAGGGGGAGCCAAATCATAGGATTTCTAAACTGTGCCTTATTATGTTTCAAGCTCATATTCGTGTGCTATACAAACTGTGAAAACTTGTATGTGTATGGATTGTTCGGGATCCATGTTTGTGTGTGGTTGTCGTATTTGATTTGTGTGTGCGTAGGTCTTCCTATATCTGCGTGTGTGTGTGTGCGTGTGTGTGTTTTTTTATTCAGATCATAATGTTTGTATGTGGAGTGCTGCACTTGTCGCAGCGTGTGTGTGTTTTGTTGATCCGCTTGTTGGATCGTGTTGGAGACCTCGTCTCCCTGTGTGTGTGTGTGTTGGGATGCGTCCCCGTGTGTGTGTGGGCAGGCGTCGTCCTGCGTGTGTGGTTGGAGCATCGTCTCCGTTTGGAGATTTATCCCCGAGTGAAGCCTCACCAGGTTTGGCGAGGGGTGGACGTAGGATTGCCGTTGTTGCATCCGAACCACCTTAAAAACTGCCGTGCATTGTGTGTTATTTGTGTGGTTTGATTGTATTCGTTTTATGGTCGTGTGGGAATGGTGAGTTTGAGAGAATTGGTTAATTAGTTTTCACATTACTAATTAATATTTATCACATATTTTGTAAAAATCTAAAAGTTTTCGTAAAATTTGTTAACACCCAATTCACCCCCCTCTTGGGTGTCATTGATCGCGGGACTTCAATTGGTATCAGAGCCAATGCTCTAATTTTTATAGATCTAACGATCTAGAGTGATCCAGATCAATGACTACCATTATGTATACTTTGAATTCTCCACCGGTGATTGATGGTTGCAATTTCAATTTGTGGTTAGGTAGAATGTGCAGTCTTGTCAACTCATATGACCCTAAGTTATGGAAGCTTGTTTCATATGGTCCTTATGAGTTGCCTAAGGACAAAAATGTCTGGACTGAAAATCAAAAGCTTAAACATGATCAAAATTATTTGATGTTAAAGTTGCTAACTGCTACAGTTGATTCTAATTATTTCCCCTTTGTCTCCCATTGTAGATCTGCAAAGGACATCTTGGATGGATTAACCAAAATCCGGGAAGAGCATGGAGACCAATGTCTTGTGGCAGGCACGAGTGAACATGGGAGTGATCAGCCAAGTAGATCAAGCTCAAAGGTAAATTCTGATTCTAATAATGAAGATGAATTTAGCTATGAAGATTTGTTAATTGCATATGATGATCTTGCTGATAAATACAAGAAGGTAAAATTCAAAAATAAAAAAATTGAAAAAGAATGCCGAATAAAATAATTGTAATTCCTCTGGTAAAAAATGCTCACATTTAGAGGAAATGATTGAGTCTTCTATTTTCGATCTTGAATTCCATAAATATCAAATCTCTTCCTTGAGAAATGAAAATAAAGAGCTGAGGGAGAGAATTAGTTCAATGGAAAATGGTCAGATTGAATTTGTTCATGATAAGAAACTTGAAAAAGAAAATGAGAAACTGAAGGAATTGAATATGACCATTTCTGAAAGATTACTTATTTTTGAAAAAGGGAAATCTGTGAATATTGATGAATCTGAAAAAGTGCATGCTTTGTTGCAAGAAATTGAAAGTCATAAAACCATCAATGCTACTTTACATGAACAAGTCAATTCGTGTGAAAATAAGATTGTTTCCTATGAATTGCACATTTCATCACTTGAAAAAGAAATCTCGGACTTGAATGCTTCATTGTCTAGATTTATGGATGGTCAAGAAAATTTGGACAAATTGTTGAGGATGAAAGTGAACATTCAAAGAGAAGGACTGGGGTTTAATCTTGTGAATAAGAAAAAATTTGAAAGCAAGTTATACACTTCATTTGTTCATAGCACATGTACACCCGGCATCTCTAAATCTAACCCCCAGCAACCCATTGTGCCAAGAACTCAAGCTAATCTGAAAAATAGTGTGAATGTTCAAAATGTGCATGCTAAAAACTTTCATGCGAAATCCCATGCATCCAACAAAAGAAACATGTCTTGTCTTTACTGTGAAAAACTTGGACACCTGATGCATGATTGTTTCACTATGAAGAATGATGACTTGAGAGCATGTAGAAATCAAGCTGTTTTGAAAAATGTAAAGAGAGCTTTCACCACAAAATCATCCATGCATTGCAATCACTGGGGTAAAAGGGGTCATACAACTTCACATTGCTGGTTATTGTTGAAGAGAAAGAACTCCTACTCAACACATCATGCTCACACACACAAATCAGTAGAACCCATGAGAAGAAAGAATATGATGCCACTTACCTTCTACCATCACTTTGGCAAATCTGGGAATGTTAAGCATGATTGTTTTCTAAAGAAAAATGATGATTTGAATGTTGTCAAAAATTAGAAACTACATGCCCATGTTGCTACTAACCCACAAGGACCCAAGATGGTTTGGGTACCTAAGAATGCCAAATGAGAAATCTGTTTTGCAGGTGTGCCATGTGAATGTAAAATATGAAATTTGTCTTCGTCAAGAAGGTAAGGCACACGAGTCAAGTGGCATAAGTCAGGTTCGAAGAAAAATTAAAAACTGAATTTGAAGATCATGTAATATCCCGTCTACTTTCTATAGTGATTGTGTCATGTTTTAACTTACTTTGTGTCATATAGTCATGTGATCTTGCATATATATGTACATGCATTTCATTCATAGTTGTCTGCATATTTGTGCGTATATCAATTGTCATATAGCATCTTCGTGTAAAGAAGAGCTTGAAGATTCATCAAAACATGATTTCACCACATACACTGAGTATGCATATACCTTCACGTGATGTCTTGCAAATATTGAACATTGTGTATTCATGCCATAATACATTGCAATCCTCATGCCTTCGTCATCCATGATTACATAGTATATCAAATGGTGACATGTGGAAGGGCAGGTTAAGCATGTCTGAAAACTATCACTATGCGTGAGGTGATCTACGGATCTAAGTTCTCCGCCTGGTACTATGAGTCAATTAGTTATAGGCTACACATGGTATTAGGACATTAACGAACATCTTGCATTTATGCACACACTAAGGGGGAGCAACCACATTCGTCATATGAACTTAATGTTTAGGTTCACACATGAGTCATACATTGCATCTAGAGCTGTCTAGGGGATGTTGATTGTTAAAATAATTTATCATACCATTGTCAATAAGTTTGAATCAAAATTGACAACTCAAGTCCTCTTGTCCTTGGATGCAGATTATACTCCCAAATCCAAATGATGATGGGCTAGTCATGGCCAAACTTGAGTAAATGAAAGGAATACCTTGCAAGGATGAAAATGATGAGAACCCTCTTAAGTTGCTACAAGAAGATGGGATACTTTATGTAGAACAACCTCCAGTATCGACTCAAGTATAAGGTGGTGAAAGTCCTTGTACGTGCTAAAGGAAGTATCCAAGGCATGGTATGAAAAGCCCGCATCTTTTGATTGAGAACAGGTTCAATAGGTAAGGTTGATCAAACACCTCTCACAAGGTAAATCAGGTAAAAGATATTTTAGTGGTTCAAGCATACGTGGATGATATCATTTCTGAGCTACTAATAATGCCTTTTGTGAACATTTTACAGGGATTGTGTAAGAAGATTTTAAAATACACTCAATGAGTAAATTGAATTTTATTCTTCTTTTGGATTGTAGGTGGAAGACTTGAAAGAAAATAGATTCTCAAGGCAAAGGTAAGAAAGTAAAAGCTGAAATATCAACCTTCGTGAGGTTGGTGATTTTAGTGATTGAAGGCTTCCAATCTTGTCTCCTGAACTAAGGTAATTCAACCTTGTCAATTCATGCAATGGCCATCTTCGTCACTTGGTGACACTCTCAAGTGACATGTATTGATTCTAAAAACTTGAATTGTCATTTACTAGCATGTTGTGATGAATGTGCCTAATTGACTTAATCAAATTGAAAATCTTGGAAGATGTGTATGAAGTGGTTGCATACTGTATATTCTCAATATGAATTGCATGATCACACTGGAATTGAATTACATATCTGGTATATCAAATGGCGTCTGTGGAAGAGTGGATCATGTCCACTTGGAAGCATTCCCTATGCGTGAGCTGGGTCTTCGGACTAAAATCTCCGCCTCGTACCAAATCTTGACGATTGTGACTGGCTTGTGATTGGTTGATTTGTGAATGAATCCTTGAGCTGAGTTATGTAAATTAAAAATATGTTTGTGATTAAATGATTCATACATTTGACTTTTGGATGAATTCTCATTTCAACACCTGTGTATGGCCTTTGGAAATCTGATTTTGAACAATTCTGAAAATTGGGTTGCATTGCTTAATTTTGATCTTTTATGCATCCTTATTCATAAAGGCCATGTCATGAAAATATTTGTTGACACATTAATATAATGTGAATGCTCCAATGTGGATTCTGCCTCATGATTTGAAGATCAAGCCCTCCTATACTACATTTGCATCTTGCATCACATGCTCATCTAGGCATAGAATGCATGCATTACAATTCATACATTAGCTGAAGTTAGTTCATTCATTTGACATCAGAAGTTTTGCACCACATTACATTTTATCTTGACATGTTACATTTCATTACTATATGATCAAAGGTTGCATTGCATTAGAGCTCATGCATTAGCTGCATTCACTTCATTCAATTAGTATCCATTTGTTTGGTATCAGTTGCATATTTGTATTGCATGTTGCATACATTCCCTCTATGTGCTTGTTTGCTATTATATGTTACTTAGCCCCATCCTTGAAACTTCTACCACCTTATGTCTTCTTGATAAATAATACTACATTTGAGTCATTATGGGAGTGTTTCATGTCGTACACTATGGGGGAGTTCTTATTTCATAAGTACATCTATTTAGGGGGAGTTGCACTGTTATGTATTAATGATATTTTCGTATACATGCTGAATTAAATTCGCACACTTCATGCACAAAATGTGAAAATGTGTGTTAATGATAAGGATGTGTGAATTTCTTTTCAACACTCTCGAGATGTTAAACTTGTTGCATGTATGTTTAAGAGACAGTTGAGGAAAAAGCTGCCTATCCATCCTTGTTGAAAAATCTGAAATTAAAATGAAAGATAAAGCAATGCTCGGTCTCACTGAGTAAACTGGGCACATGTCACCTGAGACGTGATGTGGTTCATATCTGAAAAGTGTTGACTAATATCTCTGTTCAAAATGAGGTGAAATGGTTCAGTATTCTGAGTAACCGGGGATTCTGGCATGAGCTCCATGCGTCTACTCGCGTAAAAAGGAATTATTTGAACCTGATCACTCTTGAAAAATTCTGACTATCATGTTATATTGGTTGAGTTGAAAAATATTGGTGAAAACTCATTATGATAGAGCGTAGCCTCCAATACGCTGTTCTCAAAATTGAAGTGCAGTCTGTAAAATGTCTCCTTGTGTTAATCTGAAACTCTGAATATCCATATTGCAACTATCATTTTTCATGTTACTCACTTACACATCTGGAAATTTGATTCATTATGGATTCAGAAAATTGATTGACTGCTTTAGCAATTGCATGAATCTCCTATATGATTGCACAATTTCCCATGTGCTACACATGTGCATTCTGGCTGTCATGACTCTCTTGCATCTTTCTTATACCCATTCCCTTCTTATATATGTATGGGGGAGATTGCTTGTATGTTTATATGTAACTATTTGGTTGCATTGTGTGCACTTCATGAGTCATCATCTGCATATACATAGCTTCATGCATTTAAACAGAAAATGTAAAAATCAGAAAATCAACAAAATTCCAAAATTTTGGACTTCATTTTCTTTACTCTTGCTATGGGGTATTTGTCTTCATTTTGTATCATGGCAACCAAGCTTTGTGACCCCCACATAGGAATAATCAACATGGTCTTTGAACTCATCTTTTGCCCTAGTCGCTTTTCATATAATTATATGCTTGCTTTGAGTTTCATGCATTTTAAACCAAAATACAAAAATTTAAAAATTTGAAAAATCAAAGAAAATTATTTTCATATGCCCTCCTGCACTTGCTTGTTGTGAAAATCTGGCATGGGATCTAGCTCTTGTATGTTATCATGCTGAACACCTCATCATGTGAACATCTTCTTTCACTGGTTCATACCCTTGAGGTCAATCACCACCTTCAATTGGTATCGATACATGCTTGACTGTATTTGATTTGGATGGTTTCATATTGATTTGTGAGAATAATCACCAATTGGTTTCTTCTGATTGGAATCATATTGCTTTGTTCATCCATGATTTGCCCTTGCTTCTTCTGATTTGATAAGATGGGCTATTGCTGTTTCAAAGGGAGATAAGCTTGTTGATATTGTTGATCATGTCACAGGGGGAGAAAGATTTACATTATCCCACTTTTTGATTATGTCAAAGGGGAAGAAACATTGATGATTTTGTGTGACAAGGGAAGGGGAGAAGAACATATGTGCCATTCTTTTGTATCCACTCTGGTGTATCATCACTAATAAATTTCTCATTAAGTTTGTCATCATCAATAAGTTTGTCATCATCAATAAGGGGGAGATTGTTGATTTATAGTTTTGATGATGGTTGTGATTGTTAAGTTATGATTTTGATGATAACTAAACTTAATGTGTGATTAAGTGACGATAACTAAACTTGTGGTTGATTGCTCATGGTCCTCTTATCTATGTATGTTTGAGATGGCAAATGGCAACGGTTACATGGCCTTCATGTTTGGTTTGCATATGTTGGTTCTACAAGAGGTTTCAAGCCTTTATATGTTTGAACATATGGACTTGAGCTTTGATGAACACTTTTGTTCAAATCTTGATCAAATAGTTTGAAACTTGTTTGGTTGATTTTTACGCATACCATACATGCATTTGTCAAAGCAACAAGTGTTCCAATCTTATATGTGAAATTGGGTCTCAATGTAAATCACTTCTTGAACTCTAATATATATTTCACATATCATTTTGAGCTTGCATTATGTTGAAACAACTCATGAGAAACTTGCTTAAAAATTAGAATAATGGTACTTATATCTTGCTCAAACGGTTTACAATAAGCTCTTGTTAATTGATTGAAACTGCCAAATGGCCAAAGGGGTTTCATACATGTACTTCATGCAATTATCACATGAATTATTGATCAAAGTTCTAATCCTTTTTTCTATGATTTTGTAGGTCAAAACACTCAACATATATTCCCCAAGATCAAAGGAGCTTGAAGCCTCAGACTTAAATGGGTTGCAATGGAGTTCGAGGGTGAAACCTAAAAAGTCTAAAATTTACTGTAGCTTTAGGTCGACCACCCCAGGTCGACCGACAGCAGTGGCCGACCGCCCCAGGTCGACCAAAAATTCCAGGGATCAAATTTCTACCAGGTTTCTCAGTAGCGGTCGACCGCCAGCTTCCACAGGTCGACCGCCAACCCCGAGCCAACAAAAGTTGACTTTGTTCTCCACTTCGAGAAGAGCCATTCTCCTTATATTTCTTTAATCCTAATGACACCTAATCATACACAAAATGTGGATCTGGTCTGGAGGATGTCCAAGGACCATTCAAAGGTTATAAAACCTCCACAAGAAGGGTTAGAAACCAAAAATGCTTCAAGGGGATCAAGAGAGATCAAGGGAGGCTAGAGGAGAAGATTCATAGGTACTGTAGCACCTCCGTGAATAGTGCTTCGAGCTGAAGTTCTTCATCCATTCCAAGTGATTCAAGCCTAGATCTGAAGCCTTCATCCTCCCATGAAGTGAAGAAATAAGCATCCAACCAGAAGAGATCGAAGGAGAGCCCATCAACCAAGGAGTCTATCAATGGAAGAAGACGAAGGCTGCTACAAGGAAGAAGGAATCTCTTCATCCATCTGAAGGTATGCAAGCTCCATTTTGAACCCAACAACCTCAAAGGAAGAGAAGAAGGAAGCAAGGATCAAAGAGATCAAGGAAGTTGTGCAAACAAGAAGGAACTGTTACTATAGCCGTGAATAGTGTGCTGTGGATCAACTCTTCATCCAAGAGCTAAAGATTCAAGGTCCATCTGAAGCCATCAACTTCCAATAAACTGAAGAAGCAAGCATCGCTCAAAGATCATCAGCATACATTCAGGGAGAGCCAAATCAAGGGATTTCTAAACTGTGCCATATTATGTTTCAAGCTCATATTCGTGTGCTGTACAAACTGTGAAAACTTGTGTGTTTGTGGATTGTTCTGGATCCGTGTTTGTGTGTGGTTGTTGTATTTGATTTGTGTGTGCGTAGGTCTTCCTCGATCTACGTGTGTGTGTGTGTGTGTGTGTGTGTGTGTGTGTGTGTGTGTGTGTGTGTGTGTGTGTGTGTGTGTGTGTGTTTGTTTTCTTTATTCAGATCATAGTGTTTGTGTGTGGAGTGCTGCACTTGTCGCAGCGTGTGTGTGTTTTCTTGATCCGCTTGTTGGATCGTGTTGGAGACCTCATCTCCATGTGTGTGTGTGTGTGTGTGTGTGTGTTGGGGTGCGTCCCCGTATGTGTGTGGGCAGGCGTCGTCTTGCGTGTGTGGTTGGAGCATCATCTCCTTTTGGGGATTTATCCCCGAGTGAAGCCTCCCCAGGTTTGGTGAGGGGTGGACGTAAGATTGTCGTCGTTGCATCCGAACCACCTTAAAAACCGTTGTGCATTGTGTGTTATTTGTGTGGTTTGATTGTATTCGTTTTATGGTCGTGTGGGACGGTGAGTTTGAGAGAATTGGTTAATTAGTTTTCACATTACTAATTAATGTTTATCAAATATTTTGTAAAAATCCAAAAGTTTTCATAAAATTTGTAAACACCCAATTCACCCCCCTCTTGGGTGTCATTGATCGCGGGACTTCAGTTGGCACATAAGCATATGAAGGTCAGTGCACATCTTGTCTGACTGAACCTAAGGTCTGTGCATGTTTGCACGATACACTATAAAGTATGTGCATCCCTTATGATTCATGTTCACAAGGTGTTTGATGAAACATCCTTCTTCCAACTAACAGGATCAAAGCATCACGTGAGCTCGAAATGAAGTAGGCACGTGTTCCCAGAAAGGCTGGAAGCTGGCACGTGAAAACCTACTCGTGATCCAAGACTGATCTATTAATTGGAGATCTTGACACGTGGAAAGTGAAAGTGCTGAGATTACAGCACGTGGAAAGAAGAGATCTAGATCTACGTGAAAGTTTGGGCGGGAAACATGGTTTCCACACGCCTTTCTGCCAGTGGCTTATAAAAGGGGGTACATCGCCCAACTTCGAAGAATATACACGGAGAAAAGGTAGAACTATAGAAAAAGAAGAAGTGCAGATAGAGAGATAGTGTTGCAGAGAGTAGAAGAGAGCTAAGCTTGGAGTGATTAGAGAAGATCATAGAAACGAGTGAGAACAACAAGCGGAAGAAGAAAAGAAAGGAGAGCGGCAGAAAGCCAGCAGCAACCTGAGAAAGAGAAAGAGATGGAGAGAGATCTTGAGAGAATGAGCAATCGTCTGTGAGTGAATTTCTAGCAGCTCGTGGGGTTGCAGAAGCATAAGAGAGTAAAGCAGCAAGATCGAAGGATAAAGAAGATCTGTAGCTTCAGAATCAGATCCAAGCTACATTGCTCTAGAGCGAGCTATATTCTATGTGCTTTAATTCCACCTTTCTGTTGCTGATTTCTATTACTCTTATTTTTTTCATTTTACTTTCTATTTTAGAAGCTGTGAATCAGCGATGGCATAAGCTGTAAGGCCCAGCGGTTTGAAGCTGTGAATCAGCGGAGGCTAAGTTGTATTGCCCAGAGGAGGCTAAGCTGTATTGCCTAGCGGTGGCTAAGCTGTAATGCCCAGTAGAGCAAGCTGTAAGTCAGCGGTTGTAGGCAAGTAGTAAGGCCTAGCAGTTTAGGTTATGTATCAGCGGAATCCACACTCTGGTTGGAGTGTAGGGTGTATATAGGTCGGGCGGATTGAACCACCTAAAAATCTTCTGTGTGCTGTGATTTGATTGTCTACTTTGATTTCGCTAGATGCATGCTTAGGATCATTTTCTAATTGCATATTTACTGAAGCCTCTTGATCAGTTTGCTACCTATCTGTGTGTGTACTAATTGCACATTAGATACCTAGCTGTTCTTTAGGCCATCGATCTGTTACTTAGTGAGTCCTTCAGTTAACTAAGTCAATCAGTTTAATTCTGTAATTGTTAATTGGATAGAGCTCATTTGCTTAGATTTAAGAGCAAAATTTTAAAGAGGGATTGATGGGAATCAACACCGGACACTAACTTTTATTTTTGTATATGTGTCCTTTAGTTTGCTTTTATATCCTTGGGAAAACACATGTGCAATTGTAAGGCTTTATAAGCCACTTTGTCATTCCTTAGGATTCTTTGGGTTTTTATGCAAAAGTCTAGTAGGACCATCAAGGGGCCCCCATACCCTTTTCCATTGGTCCACCTAAGCCCTAGGGGTCCATGTGGGGCTAGTCAAAGGTCCAAGGTGGGATTCTAGATGGTTTGACATTCAAATGGGACAAATGGACTAAAAAGTCCAAGATGCCTTCCTTCCTTTCAAAGGAGTGTCCCCTCCATATGTAATTTATTTATTTTGGGTTTTTGACCACATGGGGGAAAAAATGGCCTCTCTCCCACGAAATTTCCATCCCCCCACCCCTTTCCATTCTCTATATAAGCCTATGTATAGTGTCATTAGAAGAATTAATGAAGAATTAAGTATTTTTGCCAAGAGCAAGCCCAAGGGGCACCCCTTGTGTCTCTCCTCTCCCCCTTGCAGCAGTGATTACTGTCTGATCTAGGGTGTGAAGCCCTCATCTTGGTGTGACTCCAAGATCTCCAACCTCTGCTGGATGCGACTTACGGCCGCCGCCTTCTGTTCGTGCTGCCATCACGCCGCCACCGCCATCGCCGGAGTTCTGTCTCCATTAGGACAGAACCTCTTCTCCAAAATTTTATCTTTTGTTCTTGTTGTCTGTTTGAGCCCTAATTTGATGGTTTGTTCCGTTTATCTCCCTTAACCTCCAGTTCAAGTTTCGTGTCATTTGGAAGTCATTAGGTATTTTTCCCATATTTTTATTTGTCCTCTCAGTAATCTGCCCTTTTGCAGATCTACGGGACAGAGTCACCTTGTCGTATTTTCCCCACCCCCTTAAAAAATTTTCCAAAATCCCCAAACATTACTCAGTGTTCCCCACGTATACCCCCTTCCACCATAATTTTCGTGGAGTCTAAAATAATCATTGAGTCCTCGGTGAAAGGTCTGTTTCAGGCAGATTCATCTCTGCCTTGTGTGTCTGTCAGTCCGGGTCAAAAAAGAAAGGCCGTTTGTAGTCATTTTTATTTTTAATCCGTTCTGTGGATGGATCCACCAAAAATATATGTTGTAGATCTATTAGTTCTCTTTCCAACGGTACCAGCCACGCCTCGATCGACCTCCGGATCTGAGCGTCGTAATTCGTGTCGCCGAGGCCTGCAGATCTGTTTCATGTGCAAGTATGAAATTATAGTCCAGAAGATATTCTGAAATAAATATCAAAAATAAACTTCAAGAGCCGCCCCTTCAGGGAATCGTTTAGGGACGCCCTACCACCGTCCCAGCCAAGCGGCGCCTCAGGAAGATCTCTGGAAGGTGACGTTCCTTTGGAAACCGTTGCTTGCTGTCCAGTGAGTCAGCAACCAAGTTGGCGCAGCACCGAGTTGGAATAGTGCCGAGTCAGACCAGCAGGCCGAGTTCGTGCTGTACGCACCTCCAGATTGCTGCCCGTCAACCCATGGTCGGTCCTCCCGGGCCCCACTTGTAGCCCTTTACCTCCCTGCGTGGAGTGGGCAATAGATATCAATGTTGTAATTAACTTTTACCGTTGTTACCGGGAGTTACCGTACTTTGCCGGGAACATCTTCCCCACGCCCGGAGCGTGGAGGTACACTTACCACCCTTCTCGTAGTTATTGCTTTACTCGTATATTTTTGTATATGCCGCTGCATTAGTGATAGATTATCTAGCTTGTTATCATTTTATCACCGCTGCGAGAGCGAGAGTGAGTGACCGTCCCATGACTCGACCCGAGTTAACGCGAAAAGGCCGATACCCGAGACTCACTACCGGTTTCTCAACCGCACACGGTCCAATGTTTCCCTCGCTTAGGGATGATCGCGAGTTAGAGTCCCAGGTCGCGTGTCCATCCCGCACCAATTTGGTATCAGGGCGAATGTTGAGTCTAGGGTAGTCTGTTGGGTTCGGTGCAGTATTCAGAGGGGGGTGAATGAATATAACCCGTTTAAAAAACCTTTCGCCCAGTTAAAATATGATGCTCACTAGAATTACTAGTTCGCAAACTAGACAAGCTTAAAAGCTAATAATCAGTTGCAGAACAAAAACAAGCATACAGTGAGATCACTAGGATGCTAACTAGGCTGAATTAGACAAGGAGTCGCTCAACTAGAATTTCGCTCTCTTGACAGATTAAACTATTCTAAGAAAACTAATCCACTCTTCTGCTCAACCAGAAGTCAAACGCTTAGAGCACCCCTATGCAATCATCTAGCGGAAGCAAAAGCAGATAAACCAAACCACAATGCACAAGGGTTTTTAGGTGGTTCGGTCCTCCAGACCTACATCCACCCCACACTCAACCCGAGTGTGGCTTCCACTAGCTCACGCTAGAAACCGCAGACTCAGTCTGCAACAGGTGCTGCCACACAGCTTGACCAGGGAAACAACCTCCCCTCTTCCTCCAGACCAGGAGGGAACCAACCGGTGACTTCCAGTCACCAGCAAACCAGAGGTCGAAGACCTCTCTTCCTCCAACCGGAGGGACCCCTGGACTTGAATCCACAAGCCCAGAACCGGAGACAAGTCTCCCTTCCTCCAAACCGGAGGGAACCCACAAGTAGCTCCCAGCTACTTGCAACCGGAGATCAGATCTCCCTTCTCCTGATCCACAGGAGGAACCCCGACCTCTCTACAGAGTATCGGAAAGCACAGCAAACCAGAAAACAAAGGAAAAACAATAAATGAAAATAACTTCAGCAAACAGAAAGCTGAAACACGAAATGCACAATGTGGCTCTCAACGGAGCTGACTGGCCTGGATTTGATCCACGGTCCAGTAGACAGATCTTCAGGTAAGCTTTTTCCTTGTTCTCCACGAGCTCTCTCGCTCACTTTCTATCTCTCTTTTCTTTCTCTTCTACTCTCCTAGGAGCTTCTTCTGCTCTTACTCTCACTCTCTTTTTCTTCTTCTGCTCATACTCTCACTCTCTTTTTCTTCTTCTGCTCTTACTCTCACTCTCTTCTCTGCTCTCTTCTTTTCTTTCTTCTCTTCCTTTTCCTGGATCGGGGCTCTCTGTATGAGCTTTTCTTCTTGCCAACTCGATCGACTTCATCTGTGGATGAAGGTCTCATATATATAGCAGCAGCAGCAGCATCAGCCACGACGTGTGACCTCCACATTTCCAGCCCTAAGAATTCGGTCCACGTGGCAGTCTCTCAGCAGGCTTCATTCCAGCCTCGGATCACGTGCCATCCTTAAGCTTCACGATCAAAGCACCTAAACAGTGTATCGGATAAGTCATCAGTTTAAAGAACAACTCTGTATAGACTTATCAGAAGAACAGCGTTTTAGAAGAAACCTGGACGAGGTTAGAACGAAACAACACGAGCTAACAAACGGCAACAACACGGAGACAACACGAAGACAGAATAAGGAAACGACACGAGGTACATACGACGACAAGACAGAAACCAATCATGAAGTATGGTTTCAACAAACGAAAGACACAAGGTGGTGGCACAGAAAGCAACACGAAGTGCTGCAATGTTCTGCACGCAGTGGAACAAAGACGACACGGAGTAAAAAACGACACGAAGACGAAAACAACACTTAAGACGAAGTTGACACGGAGTGAAAACGACACGAAGTCTGGGAGACACGACACAAAGTCACAAGAACGACAGTAACCAACACGAAGTGTGGTTACGAAACATGAACGACACGAAGTGTGGAAACATGACACGAAAACGACACGTAGACATGGAGACAACAGTAACCGACACGAGGTGAGGTTACTAAAGCGACAATGACACGTGGTGTGGAAAACACGACACGAAGACCTGAGAAGGAAAAACGACACAAAGTAAAAATAGTGATCGACACGGGTTGAAAACAACACGAAGTCGAAACAGTAATCGACACGGGTTGAAAACAACATGAAGACGAAGTACAAAGAGACGACACGAAGTGAAGTTGACACGAAGTGAAAACAACACTAAGTGAAAAACAATAATCGACACGCGGTGAAAACAACACGACGACAGTGAGAACAGCACGAGGTGAAATGACACGGGGTGTAGAAAACCAAGAATCGACACGAAGTGTGGTCAAGGCGAGAAAGACACTAAGTCAAAAACGAAAGACCAACACTCAGACAGAAACATAAAAACAACACGGAGACGTAGACACTAAAACAACACGAAGATGAAGACACTAAAACAACACGAGGACATGAAGACAAAACCAACACGAAGACACGACAAGGAAAACGACACGAAGTCTAACCTCATACAAGTTATCCTGTCACGCATGGAAATCAACACGAAGTGTTATAACCTCAGACGACACGAAATCTTTTCGTGTTAGTGAGGGGAAACAACACGAGGTGAGACTTCACGCTGTACAGAACTTGGAAGACCAGTGTTGAATGAGTAGACGTGTAGTATATCATGAAAGAAGGCCAGTGTACAGACTTGGAGGCCTGAAGGCGATGTGAGTAACAATCCAATGTATGGACTTTGACTCAAAATGAGACTGACAGTGTATACACTTAGCCAAGGCAATGCACTGTATGGACTTCCATGAGACGCTCAATGTGCAGACTTACTGCCAATCAATGTATAGACTCTGTAAATACATATGAAAGCTTTATGCAGCAGATAATAGTCTGAAACTTCAATTACAATGATTCACAGTGTAAACAAATAAACTGACTGAGCATATGAAAGCCTGAATGAACATTTCAACAGGATGACTCACAGTGACTCACATCAAACACCAATCATCAAAACCAAATCAATCATTAAAACCACAGCAATGAATGCTTTATGCATCAGTTTAACATGTAGCATGACCTCACATCAAATATGTTAATCTAAACTGAGCAGCAGGATGACTGAACATTTGATTAACTTACATCAACAATCAATCATCAAAACCATCATCAAAACCACAGGGGCACAACAATCTCCCCCTTTTTGATGATGGCAACACTTTCAATATATTGAGTCATTCTGATGATGTGAGGTATTCTGAAGACTCAAATTATTCTCCCCCTTTGACTTCATCAAAAAGAAAATAATTTGAGAAATTAAAGCATGTATAAAAGTTCAATCAAATTCTCCCCCTTGCAAGAACATGATTCTCCCCCTTTAATAGTTTCAGCAAAAGCATGAGTTAGAGAAATGCAATACTCCCCCCTGAGTATATGAATGCAAGGTCACAAATGATATGAACATGATTCAGCACGACTAGGAATGCTCCCCCTGAACAGATGCCAATTGATATGCAAGTGATGCATGACATGGAAGCTCCCCCTCAATAAATGGACTCTTATGAGATAAATGAGAAGGAGACCACAGGGGCAAACAAGGAGAAGTTCAGGTCATTGAGCCAATGACATGAGCAGAAGAAATTCAGTTAACAGATTTTTCAAGGATGCTCCAAACATAAGAAATTCAGCCAGATTTTCAAAGAGATATCAATCTCATAAATCTGAAACATAAGTTTTCAAAGTCTTCTATCATAAGGGCTTATGAATGACATTTATTGAACAGCATGGTTTAAACATGATGTATGCAGAGTTTATCAATAAAAGTTTGTATTGATATCTAAAACCATGGTTTAATAAAAGTGAACCAAGCCCTCATATTTATCTTGATAAAACTCCCTCTCTCTTACACAATCAAAATTTATTGACTTCTTTCAGAATTACATGCACCAGTATTGAAATCAAGCAATTATGAAGTCATATGAATTTGTCTAGGGTTGTGACAATTTGATTTTGACATCAATATTCAGAAATTTTAATTTGTTCAATAATTTTCCATGCTACAAATTTTACGAGCACTCTAGTTCAGTGCACACATTGTAACTAGAGGGTATACCTTGATTAGAGGCCAATATCCCTAAGCCCTTAGTGTGACTAACTGTCATGCTATATATGAACAGAGATAACATTTACACATCATGACACACTTGAAATCATTTCTGGATGAGTGAGTTGTATTTCTCAGTGTGCATGCCATTGCTCTGCCTGATTTTCAATGAATTCTTGTTTTACAGAGTTAACTAAGGCACCTCATGACACAGTCCTTAGGACTTGTGTTTCTCAGTGGCCAATGTCATTGCTCTGACAAAATAACCCTTTAGACATTTCAGAAAAATTCATTCGCTTCAAATCAATAATAGTTTCATGTACTCAACCAGTTGAAGTCATGTATTCAAAAATGCAGATTTCAGAAGTTTTCAAGATACAGCATGAAACAGATGGTTAAGGTTTATTAAACATGATTCAGATATGTTGAGAGATTTTGAAGTTAGACTCCATGAATACATTAAGCTTAAACCACATGAGTTATTTCAGTCATTCATAAGAATGTATAATAGAAGATTCCTAGTTCAAGAGTTTTCAGATTTATGATCGAGATAGCCCATTGAAATCTTCATGAAAGACTGATAGAATTCTGAAGCCAAATGATACCAATTGTTAGGAGAGATTTTGAAGCTTAGTGTTTTCCGAATATGATCAAGGTTTGTCAACAAAAGTGATAAGAAGGGATATGCAATGAATTCTGACAAATGTATGCATTTGACAACCTATATGCAATGCATTGACTCCCCCTTACAATATGCATCCAAACTCTCTTTTTGGCATTTTCAATATAAGGAGATGCAATGTACTATATGTATGCAGGGACATGCAAAGACTCAATCATTGAATGCTATGCAAGAATATGCAACTTACTCCCCCTGAAAACATGCAATGCTTGCACTGAAAACTGAACATATGATACCAAATGATATCGTGACTTGTGTACAATCAGACTGTCCTATCAGCAAAGTGACCCATGGTACTAGGCGGAGCACTTGGTCTAAAAGACCACCTCACACATAGTAAGAACCTCCAGACAAACTTCCCTGCCTTTTGGTACCTTACCATTTATATACCATTGAGGTCATGCATGATAATTCAACATGCAGTCCTATATGTAATTCAGAATGCTCAGTGAGCTATTGCAACACACAAGTTTCAAGTCACACTCATAGGCAGTTCAGATTTTTTTCAGAAAATTCAAAATGCAATATGTTTTCAGAGTTTATGCATTTCAACAATTATCAACCACTTACAAATGGCAGATATGCAAGAATACATCAAACCAGATATGCAATAAGTTTGAAAATGGGAAATGCAGAGAGATTACCTAAACAGTGTGGGAGTGGGGTTTTCATTCTTGAGTGCCTTGGATCATTACCCCTTTTATTCCAGCTTCCAAGGCACACCTGTAGCAGATACATCATTTTAATGTAACAGGTACCCAAGAAACCTTGGGTCCTGGTTTAGCAGTGACACTCCTAGCAGGTTTTCTCAACAGATTTTTCGCATGTTTATCATCACAACACATGATATGACAATTATACATGGAATGCCCTACCTGCCCATAATGATAACAAGAAATAACAGATTTCATGTTCTCCTTGTATACATCAGCATTGGCGTGAACATGGTGTGAGTGAACATGATTAATTCTGTTATTGACATGAAAGATTTTCTTTTCATAACCGGCCAGCCAACAGTTAACAGCTCTGTGGCCTGGCTTTCCACATTCAAAACATACAGTGTATTTTCTTCTAGGACCAAACTTCTTTCCATCAATAATATTTTTATTAATAGGGAAATTAACAAATCCAGAGTTAGTTTTCTTTCCCTGAGCATGCCAGCAGAAGGCAGCAATGTGACCAAACTTTCCACAGCAATAGCATTGAATTTTCTTTTCCTGATCAGTAGAATGTTTCCTAAGATGATTTCTAGGATACTTTCCAACAGCATTTCTTTCATCATTCATCAATGCTACACAGTTATGCATAATGTGGCCAACTTTCCCACAATAGTGACATGTTATAGCCTTTTTATTCACATTCACTTGTTTGACAAGATTGATATTCTCATGAGAGTGTGAATGTGTGTGTGAGCAGTGAGCAGCATGCACATGAAAATCAGAGACATATTTGGACTTATCCAAATCAGCATTTTCCTTTTGTTTTTGAATCTTTTCCTGTTTCTTATCTGAATTTTCAGCCTTCTTAGCAGTGAATTGAAACATAGAAGAATTAGATTGATTAGTTTGTTCAGAGCTTTTCACGAATACAGTTGACTTCTTCTTTTCATTCACTTTCTTATTAGCATGCACATACCCAAGTCCTTCTTTCTGAAAATTCACTTTAGAACCAAGCAGCTTATTCAAATTGTCTTTTCCTTTAACGAATTTTGACAAAGAATTTTTCAGATCTTCAATCTCAGAATTCAATGAAGCAATACTCACTTCATACTTGGATAGCTCAGATTCACAAACAATCAGCTATTGTTGCAAAGCATCATTCAGGTTCTTCAGAGTTTCATTTTCTTGTTGAACCATTATTTCAATGTTGTTCTCATTTCCCCTTACAACAGTTTTTCCTTTTTCAATTGACAACCATTTTTCAGAGAAGACAGTATTAAGAACCATTAACTTTTTATTTTGATCTTTCAAGTAGACATTTTCTTCAATCAGCTTATCTTTTAATTTCTCAATTTCCTTCTTCTGAGTCAGCAGAGAATCATTTTCTTCTTTCAAGGAAGTGATTAAGTTTTCCTGTACATTATCATCAGAATGTAATTCTTCAATCAATTCCTTCAATTTAGATTTTAGATTTTCATTTTCAGCCTTTAGACATGTGATTTCAGTATTTTTCTCTTTTCTTAATTTTCTCTTTCCTGATTTGACTCTTTCATATTTATCTAGAAGATGCTCATGCATGGCAACTAACTCATCATGGCTAATATCCTCGGTCTCAGAGATTACCTGGGATGAGGACTCATCTGACTGATCACTCCTTCTTGCCATGAGACATTCTTCTCCCTGTTCCACGTGTGTTGTAGTCACTCTATCAAACATTTCCTTTGCAGTGCTACAATCTAAGAAGGAGGAAAAATCATCAGAACCGATTGCAGCCTTCATTAAATTTAGAGCTCTCACATTATCATCATTTTTTAATTTGTGAACATGAGTCCACTTGGACTTATCCTTAGGAAGTTCATGTGGACTGTGAGAGATAATCTTCCACAATTGTGGATTAATAGAGTTAACATGCTTGTGCATACGATATAGCCAGAATTTAATATTTAAACTACTGAATAGTGGAGGATGAGCCATGACAGCACAACAGATTAATGCAACAGGAATATTGATGCACTAAAAGCAAATTAGCACCTAAGACCGCAAGATCGATCTGCAGGTCGCTGGACCTTGTAAGCAGACACCTGCTCTGATACCAATTGTTGGGTTCGGTGCAGTATTCAGAGGGGGGTGAATGAATATAACACGTTTAAAAAACCTTTCGCCCAGTTAAAATATGATGCTCACTAGAATTACTAGTTCGCAAACTAGACAAGCTTAAAAGCTAATAATCAGTTGCAGAACAAAAACAAGCATACACTGAGATCACTAGGATGCTAACTAGGCTGAATTAGACAAGGAGTCGCTCAACTAGAATTTCGCTCTCTTGACAGATTAAACTATTCGAAGAAAACTAATCCACTCTTCTGCTCAACCAGAAGTCAAACGCTTAGAGCGCCCCTATGCAATCATCTAGCGGAAGCAAAAGCAGATAAACCAAACCACAATGCACAAGGGTTTTTAGGTGGTTCGGTCCTCCAGACCTACATCCACCCCACACTCAACCCGAGTGTGGCTTCCACTAGCTCACGCTAGAAACCGCAGACTCAGTCTGCAACAGGTGCTGCCACACAGCTTGACCAGGGGAACAACCTCCCCTCTTCCTCCAGACCAGGAGGGAACCAACCGGTGACTTCCAGTCACCAGCAAACCAGAGGTCGAAGACCTCTCTTCCTCCAATCGGAGGGACCCCTGGACTTGAATCCACAAGCCCAGAACCGGAGACAAGTCTCCCTTCCTCCAAACCGGAGGGAACCCACAAGTAGCTCCCAGCTACTTGCAACCGGAGATCAGATCTCCCTTCTCCTGATCCACAGGAGGAACCCCGACCTCTCTACAGAGTATCGGAAAGCACAGCAAACCAGAAAACAAAGGAAAAACAATAAATGAAAATAACTTCAGCAAACAGAAAGCTGAAACACGAAATGCACAATGTGGCTCTCAACGGAGCTGACTGGCCTGGATTTGATCCACGGTCCAGTAGACAGATCTTCAGGTAAGCTTTTTCCTTGTTCTCCACGAGCTCTCTCGCTCACTTTCTATCTCTCTTTTCTTTCTCTTCTACTCTCCTAGGAGCTTCTTCTGCTCTTACTCTCACTCTCTTTTTCTTCTTCTGCTCATACTCTCACTCTCTTTTTCTTCTTCTGCTCTTACTCTCACTCTCTTCTCTGCTCTCTTCTTTTCTTTCTTCTCTTCCTTTTCCTGGATCGGGGCTCTCTGTATGAGCTTTTCTTCTTGCCAACTCGATCGACTTCATCTGTGGATGAAGGTCTCATATATATAGCAGCAGCAGCAGCATCAGCCACGACGTGTGACCTCCACATTTCCAGCCCTAAGAATTCGGTCCACGTGGCAGTCTCTCAGCAGGCTTCATTCCAGCCTCGGATCACGTGCCCTCCTTAAGCTTCACGATCAAAGCACCTAAACAGTGTATCGGATAAGTCATCAGTTTAAAGAACAACTCTGTATAGACTTATCAGAAGAACAGCGTTTTAGAAGAAACCTGGACGAGGTTAGAACGAAACAACACGAGCTAACAAACGGCAACAACACGGAGACAACACGAAGACAGAATAAGGAAACGACACGAGGTACATACGACGACAAGACAGAAACCAATCATGAAGTATGGTTTCAACAAACGAAAGACACAAGGTGGTGGCACAGAAAGCAACACGAAGTGCTGCAATGTTCTGCACGCAGTGGAACAAAGACGACACGGAGTAAAAAATGACACGAAGACGAAAACAACACTTAAGACGAAGTTGACACGGAGTGAAAACGACACGAAGTCTGGGAGACACGACACAAAGTCACAAGAACGACAGTAACCAACACGAAGTGTGGTTACGAAACATGAACGACACGAAGTGTGGAAACATGACACGAAAACGACACGTAGACATGGAGACAACAGTAACCGACACGAGGTGAGGTTACTAAAGCGACAATGACACGTGGTGTGGAAAACACGACACGAAGACCTGAGAAGGAAAAACGACACAAAGTAAAAATAGTGATCGACACGGGTTGAAAACAACACGAAGTCGAAACAGTAATCGACACGGGTTGAAAACAACATGAAGACGAAGTACAAAGAGACGACACGAAGTGAAGTTGACACGAAGTGAAAACAACACTAAGTGAAAAACAATAATCGACACGCGGTGAAAACAACACGACGACAGTGAGAACAGCACGAGGTGAAATGACACGGGGTGTAGAAAACCAAGAATCGACACGAAGTGTGGTCAAGGCGAGAAAGACACTAAGTCAAAAATGAAAGACCAACACTCAGACAGAAACATAAAAACAACACGGAGACGTAGACACTAAAACAACACGAAGATGAAGACACTAAAACAACACGAGGACACGAAGACAAAACCAACACGAAGACACGACAAGGAAAACGACACGAAGTCTAACCTCATACAAGTTATCCTGTCACGCATGGAAATCAACACGAAGTGTTATAACCTCAGACGACACGAAATCTTTTCGTGTTAGTGAGGGGAAACAACACGAGGTGAGACTTCACGCTGTACAGAACTTGGAAGACCAGTGTTGAATGAGTAGACGTGTAGTATATCATGAAAGAAGGCCAGTGTACAGACTTGGAGGCCTGAAGGCGATGTGAGTAACAATCCAATGTATGGACTTTGACTCAAAATGAGACTGACAGTGTATACACTTAGCCAAGGCAATGCACTGTATGGACTTCCATGAGACGCTCAATGTGCAGACTTACTGCCAATCAATGTATAGACTCTGTAAATGCATATGAAAGCTTTATGCAGCAGATAATAGTCTGAAACTTCAATTACAATGATTCACAGTGTAAACAAATGAACTGACTGAGCATATGAAAGCCTGAATGAACATTTCAACAGGATGACTCACAGTGACTCACATCAAACACCAATCATCAAAACCAAATCAATCATTAAAACCACAGCAATGAATGCTTTATGCATCAGTTTAACATGTAGCATGACCTCACATCAAATATGTTAATCTAAACTGAGCAGCAGGATGACTGAACATTTGATTAACTTACATCAACAATCAATCATCAAAACCATCATCAAAACCACAGGGGCACAACATAGTCTTTGTGTCTAAGTCTGCAAAAGAAAAAAAAAGTGTCTAAGTCTAAGTGTCACATTTGCATACCATTAATTGGTATATCAAAAGGTGTTGTCCGAACGTTAGGCTATGCCTATCGGGAAGGCCGCACACTTGCGCGAGTGATCTTCGGATCGATTAACTCCGCCATGTACCGAGTCTTGGTTTACGTCTAGGGTCCTTAGTGTGCATTAGTTAGTGCATTCCAACTTGCATTGTCGTTGTGTCTAGTGTCTTGTCTCTGTGTGTTGGCATGTCCGCCTTGTAATTCCCCATTCCCAATGGAATCTCGGTCACCCAGGCGATCTGACCGTTGGCCCACCCATGGGTTGGGCAACCATCCTCTCCACTTCTGTAGGCCTAAAGCCTCGGATTTTTATGGCCCCAACGACCCGAGCGATTACCTACGTTGGGAAGCCGCCATGGAAAAATACGTCGCTTGCTATCCCATGTCCAAGGCCGGACAATTCTATTTTGCCAAGGATAGGCTTCATGACCGGGCTGCCGAAAAATGGAGAACCATCGAAGGCTTAAGGCAGGTTAGGAGGCAATGGCCTCTCGAATCATGGTGGGACATGAAGAGAGAACTTAGGAAGGTCTACGTTCCCCAACCGGTCCCCTCCAACCAATCCCACCTAGTCACCTCCAGCCAACCCCGCCAAATCATCTCCAAACAAGTGGGTCACACCTCCAGTCGACCACACACCCTCACCTCCAACCAAGTGGGATATAGTCGGAGGCAAGAAGCCCCACCGGTAGCCGAGCCTAGGCCCACCCCCAGGTCGAGAGATGAGGAGCGAGTCCACCCCGAGGCCCCTACTCCAACCCGCACCTTAGATGAAATCAAGGAAATGCTTTCAGATTGGTTGGATAGGATGGAAAGGACACGTGCTCCTTCACCACCCACGAGAGCTCCAATGCCACCACCATCTACTTTCGATCTTTATTCGGAACCATCATATTTGGAGCCACTTCATTCCGAGCCACCCGTGTTTCTTACGGGTACGCTTTTCATAGCCGAGCCACTTCTTAGTTGGCTCAAGGATGGCTTGGTCCCACCTCCTCATCCATCAATGGACCCCACCCTACCATTAGTGCCGGTCAACTCATTCCATACCACATTCCAGTCTAGTCACCATGTTGACACCTTGGATGACCTTATTGTGGGATTAGACTCGCAATGGAAGTTGACACACTCATTGGCCTGAGGCCTCGACCAACCCGCTAGTCTTAGCTTCACCATCCGGCCTTAGGGTCCATTACCTCCGTGTGCACCGTGGGTTGTGTCACCACAGAGATTCTTCTATTCCTCCCTATGTCGGCTGAGCCCGACTTCATACCCTTTTGCCCGAGGGAGGAATCTTATTTTCTACACATGACCGTCATCCCACCGATCATAATGTATGACGGTGACTATGAATTTCAAACTTGGGACCATGTCATGTTGGAACCCATCTCTCGGGGTCATACCTTCTTTGACCCTTTTGACCCCTTCACTAGTGAATCTCTCGAGCTATCATCTTCACTCCACTTTTTCTACAGAGTTCACTATCACACCTTTTCCACTCGGGCCAAACAACCTCCACATAGCAATAGGTCCGAACCATCATTTGGGGGTAATGAAGACTTTGGTTCCCCCGGCCCACCTAAACCATCCGACCTCCCGGACTTCCCACATCCAAGCCCAATGTCCATGAGTGGTGCATCGTAGGATGTCTAGGAGTTCCCCATGGCGTTAACCTCCGGTTACGTCAAATGCATGCATGGCACATATTCGGGTGTCCTGGTCCACCATCGCCTATGCGTAGGTCGGACTAATATTAGGTTTGTTTAGGGTCATGTGGGAGTCTTTGTTTCGCCTGGTTTGTTTGTCGAGTGCATTGTGTGTCTGTGCATACATCGAGTCGAGTCGGTCCTTTGTACGCTTGCGTTGTCAGTTCCTTTCGAGTGTAAGACTTGTCGGACTTTGGGATCGGTTCTACCTCACATATCGGATCTAGTCACGTAAAGGGACCCAGCGGTGATTCCTAGTGAGTCTTCGAGCCGCCTTCCCCTCTTTTGAGAGTGACCCCACCCCGGAGTGTCCACCTCTAGCCTCATACCCACAGCAGCGTGTGCATATCGAATCTATACGGGATGAGCATGTGTCAATTACTTGGAGTGGAGCGTACTCAGCGCTTCCAGGTTCGATGACGGATCCGCCGGAGCTACTCGAGCAGCCGCACCCCTACTCAACGGGGTCGAGTTCTTCCCACCCGGGGAGAATTGATGGGAATCAACACCGGGCACTAACTTTTATTTTTGTATTTGTGTCCTTTAGTTTACTTTTTTATCCTTGGGAAAACACATGTGCAATTGTAAGGCTTTATAAGCCACTTTGTCATTCCCTAGGATTCTTTGGGTTTTTATGCAAAAGTCCAGTAGGACCATCAAGGGGCCCCCATACCCTTTCCCATTGGTCCACCTAAGCCCTAGGGGTCCATGTGGGGTTAGTCAAAGGTCCAAGGTGGGCTTCTAGATGGTTTGACATTCAAAGGGGACAAATGGACTAAAAAGTCCAAGATGCCTTCCTTCCTTTCAAAGGAGTGTCCCCTCCATATGTAATTTATTTATTTTGGGTTTTTAACCACATGGGGGAAGAAAATGGCCTCTCTCCCACGAAATTCCCATCCCCCCACCCCTTTTCATTCTCTATATAAGCCTATGTATAGTGTCATTAGAAGAATTAATGAAGAATTAAGTATTTTTGCCAAGAGCAAGCCCAAGGGGCACCCCTTGTGTATCTCCTCTCCCCTTTGCATCAGTGATTGCTGCACATTCTAGGGTGTGAAGCCCTCATCTTGGTGTGACTCCAAGATCTCCAACCTCTGCTGGATGCGACTTTCGGCCGCCGCCTTCCGTTCGTGCCGCCACCGCCATCGCCGGAGTTCTGTCTCCATCAGGACAGAACCTCTTCTCTGAAATTTTATCTTTTGTTATTGTTGTCTGTTTGAGCCCTAATTTTGAGGGTTTGTTATGTCCATCTCCCTTAACCTCCAGTTCAAGTTTCGTGTCATTTGGAAGTCATTAGGTATTTGTCCCATATTTTTGTTTGTCCTCTCAGTAATATGCCCTTTTGTAGATCTACGGGACAGAGTCACCTTGTCGTATTTTCCCCACCCCCTTACCAATTTTAAAAAAATCCCAAAAAATTACTCAATGTTCCTCACGTATATCCCCTTCCACCATAATTTTCGTGGAGTCTAAAAAAATCATTGAGTCATCGGTCAAAGGTCTGTTTCGGGTAGATTCATCTCTGCCCTATGTGTCTATCAGTCCGGGTCAGAAAAAAAAAGGCAGTTTGTAGTCATTTTTATTTTTAATCCATTCTGTGTATGGAGCCACCAAACATATATGTTGTAGATCTATGAGTGATCTTTCCAACGGTATCAGCCACGCCTCGATCAGCCTCCGGATCTAAGCGTCGTAATTCGTGTCGCCGAGGCCTACAGATCTGTTTCATGTGCAGGTCTGAAATTACAGTCCAAAAGATATTCAGAAATAAATATCAAAAATCAACTTCAGGAGCCGCCCCTTCAGGGAATCGTTCAGAGACGCCTTGCCATCGTCCCAACCAAGCGGCGCCTCCGGAAGATCTCAGGAAGGCGACATTCCTTTGGAAACCGTTGCTTGCTATCTAGTGAGTCAGCAACCGAGTTGGCGCAGCACCGAGTTGGAATAGTGCCGAGTCGGACCAGCAGGCCGAGTTCGTGCTGTACGCTCCTCCAGATTGCTGCCCGTCAACCCAGGGTCGGTCCTCTCGAGCCCCACTTGTAGCCCTTTACCTCCCTGCGTGGAGTGGGCAATAGATTTCATTGTTGTAATTAATTTTTACCGTTGTTACCGGGAGTTACCGTACTTGGCCAGGAACATCTTCCCCACGCCCGGAGCATGGAGGTACACTCGCCACCCTCCTCGTAGGTATTGCTTTACTCGTATATTTTTGTATATGCCGCTGCATTAGTGATAGATTATCTAGCTTGTTATCATTTTATCACCGCTGCGAGAGCGAGAGTGAGTGACCGTCCCGTGACTCGACCCGAGTTAACGTGGAAAGGCCGATACCCGAGACTTACTACCGATTTCTCAACCGCGCACGGTCCAACGTTTCCCTCGCTCAGGGACGATCGCGAGTTAGAGTCCCAGGTCGCGTGTCCGTCCCGCATCAGGGATTCATTGACCCCCCCTCTGAATCCGTGTGTGCACCATTGCACCTAGTCTCCAAAGACTAATGATTGGTATCAGAGTATACCATTGACTTAACAAGTTTGTGTGTGCACACGTGGTTGGGGGCGACAAACCCGCGCTGACAAGCGCGACCCCAGCTAGTCCATGTTTAGTGGTTACTTGTACGGTGTCTCAGTTTCCACCTAGGGTGAGTAGGCAGACACCCGGGGCGCGAACTAAGATGTCAGTGGATGCATCCGGCCTTGCTTCTGGCGGGCAGGTACTCCCGTCAAGCGACACATGACTCTCATGACTCGAGGTTTGGTTCCCCATCTGTGAAACGTAGCTTTTCGGGTAGCTTCCTCATGCTTTCCCGACGTAGTGGTCTAGGGTTTCTGGTAAGGGCTACCGAGGTTTTTCCCCTAGATAGTGTAGGGTTCACGACGGTGAGGTCGTGACTGTTCCCCAGACCGCGTGGTCTTGAGTTGGGCCTTCATCTGTGAGGACGTGCCTCCACGATAGAGGTGTCGTGGTGTTTCTTCTGGCGGCGTAGCCAGGGTTTTCCATTAGTTCGGTGGTCCCTCGACTGAGAGATCGGGGTTTGCCTTTCATGCCATTAGGAGTAGCTTATAGAGCCATGGTTTAATCAGCTATCATAATTGTTGTTCCCGTATGGCTGTTCCTTCCGCCGTTAGTGTTACTGTTGCTACTCCCACTACTGTTGTTGTTGTTCTTTCTAGTGATGTTGTTTATCGTCGTTGTTTTGTGTTAGGGTTCTGTGGGACCCCTACTGAGCCAATGAGATGAGGCTCACCCCTGTCTTTGCAGGTGTAGCAATTCCTCCTCGAGCTTAGGAGGTGCAGCGTGGTGGTTCGTAGTTGCCAGCTCGCTAGAGCCGAGGGTACACGTGGCGGTAGTGTACGTTCCTTTTCCCTGTAGACTGTACTTTGTTGAACTAGACTCTATACTTAGTTATATAATTAAAAATATAATTTTATTTCTTGTTATTTAAATTGTTAATTATAATTGTTACCTACATTATTTTAAATTTTATTATACCTCCACACTCTTAATAACCCTTCCGAGCCCTCTGGCTTGTGGGTGGCGGGCCAGGATTCGAATGGTATCGATTATTTCCCAGTATCTGAATCTTGGGTCATGACACGGTATGACCTATGCACCCCTTTTCCGAACAGAAAATTTCCTCATCTTCTTTTGATATCTGTGCGTGCACTTATAATCTTATCCTTGCAATGGAGGGAGTTGGAGGCTAGCCTAGCTTCCCGACGAGAGTTAGAGACATAGCTGGGCGAGGCCACTTCCCACATTGAGGTCCTGACACGCCGCCTGGACGAGGTGGAGACTGATGTATTATGATGAGGTCGCCTTGCCGTGGCGAAGGAGAGAGAGGCCGAGGCTCATGCACGGGAGATGGAGACGGTGATCCGAGAGCAATGAGCCCTCGAGTAGCTGGAGGCCTTGTGATGGCAGGTACTGAGGAAGTACCAGGGCAGGGCTGCCACAGGCGAGGTTGTGGGAGGGCGTGCTACCCCTTCAGATTCGGTGCAGTTCGGAGAGTCTTTAACCTTCTCTTTGAGGGAGCTACATGGACTTGGTCTTTCTTCTCCTGAGGTGCAGTGGCCAGTTTAGCCAGTAGCCTCAGGGGCCTCTCAGCCTCTGAGGTCAGGGGTGAGACGCGACCGGGACTACGATGAGGTGAGCAGCAGACGCAACCGACCTCATCCAGATGAGGAGCATGAGGTTGGAGGAGAGAGAGAGGATGAGCCTGATGACTTGTACACTAGGAGTATGCTTCTATAGATATTTTGTGAACAATGGAATGAAATGAAATGGCCATTTTTGAAATGAAGTGAACTGTCTTCAGTGTACTTGCTTGCTTGCGATGACGCCATCTTGATTCCCTTTCTACCTGTTTCAACGACACTAAAAGGGGAAAGGTTAGTGTAGTTTTGATTTTAGCCCCTTGCCTAAAAGTTCGTACCTTCCTCAATGCAAGGTCATAGGGCTAAATCTTATTAACAAGATTTGCGACAAAAGATAAACGTCAATGCGGGATGCACATGCATGCATGGAGGATGCAAGTAGGAAACAAACGTGAACAAACGATGCACAAACAGATGCAATGCTCTTCTTTGTTTTATTTTGCGTTTTACTTTCTTATTTTGTTTTTGTTTTGTTGGTGTATTTTTTTATATATTTTGTTATTTTTTGTGTGTTTTTTGGTATTTTTTGCATTTTTTTTGGCGTTTTGGACTCTTGGACCCTGGACACCTCTTTTTGCTGCCAATGCCTGGCAACCATCCATATGGCACCCGACCTAAATGAGGATAAGGATCCCCTAATAGCCTCTTAGGTATCCCAAGCACACATCTAGGTTGATGTGAGCCTCTAGACTCCTCGAATGATAGTCTCGCTGGTTAAGACTTACCCTGGTGACAATACCGTCATACCACGCTTAGGCTCCCAGTTGCTTCCGACCATAGGGATACACCCAAAAAGTGTTCGAGGTAAAAGATTTGCCCCACCCGGGTCTATTTCCTCACAACCTTAGATGATATAAGATGGAACACCCTAGAACCCTAACGGTCAGTCACGCGACGCTGACCCAGAATCAGACACTGTCGCACCCATAGGTGACGCGCTTGCATTGACCTAAGCCCGAGGTTAATGGGAGAAAACATTAAAGCGGTAGAGGAGGGTCTTGGCCTACTAGAAACGTCAAGGCCTATTCCTGGCGATAGCTTTTGCCTTTCAAAGTGGATAACCATAAGTGTGTTTTGTAATAAATTTGTCGTGAGCCTAGACGGGGACGGAGATTCACCCTTCAGAGCTTCCGTCAGGCTTTCATACTTAGGGGAGAAGGAAGAAAATGGGAGATAAACCTTCCAAGAGGACCAGCAAAGCTGTTAACTCAGTGAGCGAACATGTGAGCTTACTCTACTTCCCCCTTTCGGGTGACTTCGGATCATGTCTTGAGCATTTTGACTTTTCGTGCATTACCCCTTTTGGGGATATTTTCTTGGTTAAGGCTTTGCTTATTTGTATCAGGAACGGTCACATCCAGGCTCTTCCTTTTTTTTGTTTTCTTTAAAGAGAGAGTTCAGGTTTGACGTTTTGATTCTCAGACCCCACTTGTATGCCTGTGGGGACACTGCCCTCTTCACGTGCTCTGATAGTACTCAAGGTATGGATCCTACTCTCACCCTACGGGTGTTGTATTTCTGCTGCCTTGTTCAACGCTTTAAGGGCACCGATTGTCTTGCTTGGTCGAATAATAAGAGAAAGAGGACTACGGCCCTTCGGAAGCCTTTAGAATGAAGACCCGTCCATAGGCGATGCTACCGATATTGTGGAAAACACGTTCGTGTGTGCATGTTGTCTTCCTCTTAATGAGCATAGGCTGACATGGTCGGATAGAGGTCTCCCCGATTCTGGTAGACCAAGACCCATAACGAGACTTTAACATGCCCTAACCTATCATGTAGGGCGGATGCATGACCTGCAACTACGTGAAGGACACCATACGATTGGATATAGTTTTTTGACCTTTTTCCTATATATTTTTGTTTTTTGTTTTTGTTTTTATTTTTTGTCTCATTTTTGGACAATATACAAGGTCTTACAGATAGAACTTTTTTAAGTTCACTCCGTTCAAAGGGTATGGCAATTCCACCCCATCGACATTCACTAGCTTGTAAGCATTTCCTGAAAATACTTCTTTGACGACATTGGGCCCTCCCAATTCTCTTGCAGTTTTCCCTTAGGACCAGTGGTTTTAGTAATTTTCTTCTTTAGAACCAATTCACCTTCCTTAAACTTTCTCTCAAGAACATTTTTTGCCTAGAAACGTGCCGTTCTTTGATGGTAAACTTCTGCGTGATCAGTCGCGATCATTCATTTTTCATCTAATAGTTCCAGTTGGGCCAACAAATTTTCCTGACGCTGCTCGGGATCTAGCTCTAGATCTAGCTGCACTCTTAGTGAAGGAATGAATATTTCGTATGGGAGTATCGCTTCTATCCTGAAGGTTAATGTATAAGGGGTCTGGCCCGTGGGAGTTCGGATAGAAGTGCGATAGGCCTAGAGAGCCTCGACGAGGCGATCTGGCCAATCAGAGTAATGATGAGATTTGCATGTTTTCATAATTATCCTGATGAGACTTTTGTTTGTAGCTTCTGCTTGACCATTACCTTGTGGGTAATATTAGGATGAATGATGCAAATTGATGCCATACTTACCACACATGTGGCGGAGCTCTTGTGAAGTGAACTGAGGTCTGTTGTTGGTGACAATGTCACATGGGACACTGAACCTGGTGAGGATGTTGCGCTTGATAAACTTCACCACTATAGATGCCTCGATTATGTGAATGCTTCAGCTTCTGCCCATTTCTTGAAGTACTCTATAGCGGAGAGAATGAACGACTTTCTTCAGACTTCTTTGGTTCTATCCTCCAGAGGACCAACTACGTCGAACGCCCACATGGCGAAGGGCCAAGGAGCTATGACAGGGTGAAGTGATAATGAAGGAGCATGAACCTTGTCCGCCTAGAGTTAAAACTTGGCGCAATGGCGGACAAAGCAAAAACAATCCTCCTCCATGGTGGGCCAATAATAGTGTTTGAGGAGTTTTCGGGCTAGCAGGCGACCATTAACGTGACCACCATTGTTTCCCACATTTTAGGTTTGGGGGTTAATGGTATTTTTTGGAGTCTTCTCTCTCTCTCTCTCAATCTTTCTTTTTCTCTTATTTCGGAATGACGTAGGGAAGGAATAGGGGAATAAAAGATTGGCCACCCCTATAGCTCTCTTCACTTTGCCGAGTTACCGAAGAGGGTGTGTCGAGGACCCACGATGGAATTCCACGTTAATTGATGACGCGAACGAGGGCCTCAACCGGGAAGAGGATAGATAGAGAGAGGGACCCACGTGCAAGAAGGTATCAGGTGATATGAGGGATCTGGTACTAGATGAGATCCCCCCTGACCGCAAGCAATTACTGTTTATTTACATCAGAACGAATCCGACATCCATGTGCTAGAATAGCATATATACCACTGCGGTAGGAACACGACACTGTGCCATTGCCAAGGCTTGCAGATAGAAGGTGGCATGACCACACGTATAAGAGAAGCAGTCAGGATGTAATCGATCCGGAGCAAAGCTGGAGTCTGGAAGATAAAAGACGTCTAGATCATAACAGACCTAAAGCAAAACTAGATTTATGTCAGCAATGTGATATGACTTGGATGAAATAAACATCGGGAGGAGTTATGGCCCAAGCCATAGCTGAACGTAGGGTTTCAACAAGACGGTTGATTTTCACTAGGATAGATACCCAATTAGAGTAGTCCATTGCTAGGAAATGAACGTAGTTAGACAAACTAGAATAGATTATATACATAAACAACTGTATAAACTAGGGTAGTTGTATAAACTGGGATCGAGTAAAATGGGGCAGTCAGATAGCTATATGAATAGGAGCAACTGATTGACTGTACAAGCTATGAGCTTAGGGATGAAAGCAACTATATCAATTGGGGCAGTTGTGTAAACTGGAGGGACAAGGTAAATCGGGGCAGATAAACTGGAGTGATTATGGGAGGGGCTGGATCAACTGGAGCAGCTACAACTGTATCAACTGGGGCAGTTGTGTAAGCTAGAGGGACCGGATACACTGGGGCAGATAAACTGAAGTAGGTAGGGGCACTGGGTCAACTGGAGCAGCTAGCTAAAGAGACGAAACAGCTGGGTTGCTGCATAGACTAGAGTGGCCTAATTCGATTAGCGGTGTGTGAAGCACGAACTGGACTGGGCTAAGAAATCAGGGAAGTTGGATCGTGTGAACTAGATTAAATTGGACTGTGCTGGACAGAGAGAGGTTGGTTGGACCGGACTAAGAAATTAGGGAAATTGGACCGTATGACCTGGACTGAACTGGACTGTGTTGGGCAGAGAGAGGTTGGCTTGGGTGCCTTTCTCTTACCGGAATGAAGCTGGGCCAGAGAATAAATATATCACATGGAAAATAGGCTTCCTTCCTCAAAAATATGTCACTGGGAAACTGACCATTCTCATAAATATTTATCAGAATATTTTTCTCAGAAGCTTGCATATCACTGGGAAACTAGCTGGCAACAGCCCGAGGCATAATCTCTCTTTCTTTTGTTTTTATCACAAAATAAGAATATAATCTCCTAAATATAATCTTGGTAGCAACAACGCAGCAGCAGTACCCAAGACATAGAAGGAAAATCAGAAATGTCTTTAGCTCTTGGTTGCTTGCTCTGAGTTTCATGCGTCAGTGTGTGTCTTCGTGTGTCCTTTGGTCTTCTCCACCCCTATATTTATAGGTGATGGGTAATAGGGGATGGGTGCGGTAGAATGAGTCACATGGAGCATCTAGGGGCGCTGGGCGATGCCACTTGGTCCAATTCATATCTGCCACCGCTCCCAGTCTGTCAGAGTAAGGGCGTTGGGCGCCCTCAGTTGTCCAACTATAGGATCGAGTGCAAATGGTTGTGGCACTAGAACGGATTATTGCTCAGGGTGGCAGGGGCACTGCTTTGCTATTTTTCTCCGGGTGGGGGGCGCTGAAATGTGGTTTGGCTCAGAGTGGCAGGGCGCTCCTTTGTCGTGTTTCTCTAGGTGGGGGGAGCTGAAATGTGGTTTGGCTCAGAGTGGTAGGGTGCTCCTTTGCTATTTTTCTCCAAGTGGGGGCCGCTGGAATGTGGTTTGGCTCAGAGTGGTAGGGGGCGCTGGGATGGTATTTTCCTCAGGGTGGCAGGGCACTGGAATGAAGTTTGGCTCCGGGTAGGGGGCGTTGGAATGAGATTTTGCTCAGGGTGGCAGGGCGCTCCTTTTGTGTTTTTCTCAAGGTGGGGGGGGGGGGGCTCAATTAAGGATTTCCTCAAGGTGAGGGGCGCACTGTTGAGGATTTCTTTGAGGTGGTTAGGGCGCTCAATTGAGGATTTCCTCAAGGTGGGGGTGCTTAATTGGCCATTTGGTTAGACTGGGGGGCGCGTTCAATTTGGCACTTCGTCCAAGTGGGGGTGCTGGCCGACCCCATCTGGACCACCTGGGGGTGGCGAGGACCCCTACTTGCTTCAGGCAGATCCTACCACCCTTATAAGAGGGTCCCTTCATCCCTTTCTTCTCATCTACTGTTCACACACTATTTTGAGTTGGGCTTCTTATGATTTTCTGATATTCGGCCTCAAATTGAACTATTAGATGTGATATTGACCATTTTTCGATAAATTTCTCTGTGTAAGTATTTAATATGTCTATAAATTTCGTATCATCAACAAATGCCCCCCATGGGACATCCGTCGGAAGATAATGACGATGGATGGCTCGTGTTCTTTTACTCACCCCACTAACTTTTTTTGTCATTGTAACAGTGTTCTGGCACCATGTCTCGCTTTGGAAGCGACCGCCGGGCACCGGAGACATCGCAGCAAGAGGCCCAGAGAGCCCCTGTTATATGTCGCATGGGATGGTTTATGCCTCCCATTTCTCTTGCAACAATCACATTAGATGTCTTCAGCACCATGGATTGTGGGTACCATTGGGTTACTGAAGGAGTGGTTGCCGAGGCTTGCAAGGGAGAGGGGACAGTGGAACTCAGTCGGCTCATGCGTGTAGGCCAGCTCTGAGATTATGACCCCCTTAGCTCTTATGCTAGTCACTTTTTCCTAGATTGGCACCTCTGTGCCTTTTTGCAGAATTTTGTGTCGACGTGGATGGAAAATAATGACTCCCTTATGCCAAGCGAGCGCAGTCGAGTGGAGGTTGCCATTTTACCTGACCTGGTGTCACGCCCCGACACGGAATATCAGAACAAGGCAGTTATAATCATTCATGACAATCAGAGCAGTAACAAACAAAAAGTAAGCATAAATGCAAGGAAGAATGAATTACTCAGAATACTGCTAATTTATTCATAAACGAGAAATAAATGTTTCCAAGTATCAACTGACAGCTTACATAACGACTCAAATTAAAACTAAACAAAACAAAGATTTCAACTCTACAAAACTAATAACAACTGACTCTCTCAAGGACAACTTATCAGGCATTACAAAGACACCACTAATGCTAAGACAGCCACCAGGTTCAACATCTAAATGGTTCACTCCAGGGTCTTCACTCTTGCCCATCCCTATCCGTTTGCGTATTGAAGAGGCGTGATCTCGCGCGGGTCTTGAGCGGACGGAGGATCACCGGATTATGAACTGCAAGAAAGGGAAACGGATTAGGGGGCCCAGGGATGAGTCCCTGGGGAAAACCCCTCCGATGCTTAAGTCAGTAGAGCTATGGTAGGAGCAATAAAGGGGGGAAGTAGCTTCTGCGCGAGATCCCTCTCCACCAGAAGGGTGATGTGGTTCCTGCTCAGGAGTTTTGAGCGTGTGGTTGCCCTTACCTTTCACCGGAGGGTATCCTTCATATAAATAGTGCACCGTTCTTCAGGAGTCCTGTAAGTCGAGGGGTTTCAGGTGAGAGTTATGTCCTCAACGTGAGCTCTTAACTGCCGCATCGTGGGATCTTTATCGGCATGGAGACGTGGAGTCCCTTATCCCCTTAGATTCCTACTTATAGAAAGCTCCTAACGGCTGCATGGATAAGCAATCGTCGGCCGTTCCAAACTCAGAGATGCCAGCCCTTATCCTGGGCGGTAGGCTTAGCTCGGATGAAGATGGGTCGGATCGGTTGGCACGCACCTTCCTCTCCCCGGTGGAGAGATGGCTCGGGCGTGGACCTTTCCTGTGACCTGACCGACACTCGGGCCTCCCGAGCCTAAGGGCCGCATAGGAAGGTGGTATCCCCGAGTGAACTTTTATTGGGCTTTCAGTCTGGAGTGGGCCCAGTGGGCTGTCACTCGGGCGAGCGGGACTTTGTTGGGCCCGGATGGGCCTAGTTCGGTTACTCTTCAAGTGGGCTACAGAAATCCCCCTTTCCACTTGTCCCCCTCCTACTCCCGAGCCAAAGTAGGCTTGGTAGAGTAGTTCATTTAGGGTTTAGGACCAGTGTGGCTCGGGTGGGTGGAGATCTGGCGGTGCTATGAAGCCACGTGTCGTGGTCATCTGGGCCCGTAATAATTGCAATCCTGACGGATTTGAAATGAAGGGGCCCCCTTTTCTCGGAGGTCGGAATGACGTGCCGCCTCCCGCGTGGGTTTCTAGGCATTGGGTGCTGGTTGTCATCCCAGACTCTTTCCGTCGTTAGGGTTTTGGCTCTCCTTTGCTTCTTGCTTTTGGGGCTCTTCGATGCGCCGATAGGGCATGGCAGAGGCGCAGAAACTTGCGGCGGCGTTTGAGAAGTTGGTGGAGATAACTGCAGAGGCGGTCCGGTAGCTTCCTCCTCCCCTGGCATCTTCGGGGTCCCGAGAGAGTTCTTCTTCAAGTTCTTTCTCGAAATCCATGGCGGACCAGCGTTCGGGTGCCGAGGAGTGGGGTGATGAGCCAGTGGTGAGAGCGCCGGTCCCGAACTGCAGCGAGTTGGGGGAAGCCGAGGTGAAGAGGCTAGAGCATCAGTTTCACCTGCCTCACAAGTATAGCTTCACCCCGGCTGCTCCGCACGAGACGAGGTTGGATTCTCGTACTGGCCATATCTGTACCTTCCTCCTGGCGTGGAAGGGCGGATTCCACCTTCCCTTCGAGCCCTTCGTCCTCACGCTCCTCGGTTTTTTTCAGTTGGCGCCCATCCAGCTGGTAGCCAACTCCTATCTCCTCCTTTTTGCCTTTCGCATTCTCTGCCGCCAATGTGGGATTCCCCCTTCCTTGGACCTCTTCCATTATTTCTTCGAATTGAAGGCGCATCCGTCAGCCAGGAAGGGTTTTTACTTTATCCAGGCGAGGAGGAACAGGAGTTGCATCTCCTTGGCAGCGAAGGATTCTTCACACAAGGGGTGGAAGACCCAATTCTTCTGGGTGGGGATAAACTCGGTAGAGGAAACCTGGAGGCGCCAAGTAATGCCCAATTTCCACCCGAATATCCCTCCAAGACAGGACGAGTTCCCTCCTCATGTGGAGGAGTATGTCGCCATCCTGTTGAGGAATCGCGAGTCCACCGAGGAACTGGTGACGCCGGAGAACATAGAGCGGTGTCTTCTTACGCGGCTACATCCGTTGGGCTCAGGTGCCACCACTTAGATCCTCCTTCGGATGTGAGGGTCATTTTTCTTTTCCTGATCACGCCTTCTTCTTTGTGGAGACACCAGGCGGGAACCTCTGAAGGAGGCCACTGAGGTGGTCGATCTTTGTGATGACTCGGCTGTCGAGGATCAGGGCGTCCCTGAGGGTCACCCCCAAACTCGAGATAAGGGCAAGGGGGTGGCCTCAGGGGGGACTTCCCAGCCGCGTGGAGTGAAGGGCAAGGATGCCGTCGAGGACATGTTGCGGGACACCGTGAAGGCCAAGAAGTGGGCTAGGAAGGCTGGGACCGTCCCCGCTGCTGGAGGCGATTTGGGCCCGGCGGCGCTCCCCTCTCCCGAGCGAGATAGGACCGACCCTACCGAGTCAGCTCTCCCATCCGCCGAGCAAGAGGGGGCCGAGGGGGCCAGGAGCGCTCCGGGGGGTGATGGTGCTGGATCGGCTCTCTCCTCGGTGGGAACAGAGGGGGCCCAGGTTGAAGAATCCGCAGCTGGAGCTGGGGCGTTGGTCGGTACCTCAGGGGGTGGCGCGCAGGCCGGGTCAGTCGAGGTCGGGGGTTCGCTTGCAGAGGCGTCGCAGCCCCAACCGACCGTGGTGTGTGGAGCGGCCGAGTTCGTAGCGCGATCTGGGCCATCTGGCGAGGCGTCAGATGCAAACAGGGTCCCCATGCCGGTGGCTCTAGAAAGGCTCGGCGTCTCGAGTACTTTATATCAGATTTGTCACGGCGTGGCTGCAAGGGTGAAACGGGGAGACAGGCGTCACTCACCGCCCGAGGTCCTCGACATAATTATGGAGGGTGGCCTGATCATGGCCCAGATTGGGGCTACGATGGTGGAGACCTACGCTCGGTCGGAGTCAGAGCGGTCGAAGCTTGCTTAGACCCTCGGAGGGTGCGAAAGGAAGCTGGCCCGACTCACTGAGGAGCATGAGGGGCTCCAGCGGGAGTTCTCCGCCATCAGAGAGTTGTCGCGAACGAGCCGGCTGGAGGTCCGAGCGCTGATTGAGCAGATAACCAAGGCCCGGGAGTCGCTTGAGAAGAAGAGTAAACTCCTTGATGAGGAGCGCCTTCTTTGTGTCGAGCTGGATGGCCGTTGGGAAGCCGAGCGCGCCGAGCTGGTGGATCGGGCGGAGGCAGCGGAGCGCCTTCGGTTGGAGGCCGAAGCCGCCCGAGCTAAGGCGGAGAAGCGATCGGCTGAGGCCGAGGAGTGGGTGGCCAGAGTCGAGCGGGAGTTGACCGAGGTGGAGAAGCGATCGGCGGAGGCTGAGGAGCGGGCGGCCGCGACCGAGCAGAGACTAGCCGAGGTGGAGCGGGAGAAGACCGAGCTCGCTGGTAGGGTGGGACTGGCCGGGGCGGAGGTGATCGAGCAGTACGGACTCTCAGAGGCCTACCGGGTCGACCTGCAGGAAGCCGCCCTTCCCTACTACGAGTCAGCACTTCGTCGAGGCATCCGCAAGCGGTTAAAGCAGGGTTACCACCGGGCGGCGGCTTATGCTGGGGAACAGGATTCTGGGATCGACTTCCCCTCTTGCCAATGCTATAACTCGAACTTGTCATCTTCCGGCTCCTCTGCGTCAGGGGAGAAAGATCCGGAGGGCTCTTCTCCTGAGGGGTCACCAACTCCGGCTGCCTCGGGAGGGCTCGCGACTGAGGTAGTTCCCGCCCAGGCGGGGTAAGTGCTAGGGTCGGCCGTCACCGACGGTACCGGGGGAAGACCATCCGTGCCTCCCACCTCCGAGCTTCAAGAGGGGCCGGGGGCCTGATATATCATCATGTTTTACCTCCTTTCTTTATTTGTCTCTTTCTTTTTTCAAAAAAGGACTTCCTCTTTTTGTAAGGTAATAAATAAAATCTTATTTGCTTCTTGCTGCCCTTGCCGTGATTCGATCAGCGTATCTGCGGTAGTTGGAAAGGATCGATACTTTCTGCGCAGATTTTGCGTGATGGTTGGGTGATCCCCTGACAATGTGTCATTCTGTTTTCTCATGCTTTGAATGCTTGGCCGCTTCGTGTACCCCGCTGGGGTGGAAGATGAGAAGTTTGAGGTGACTGTTCATAGGGGGAAATTACTTTGGCGTGTTTTCGAGGAGAGAATCATTTAAGGCGAGTAACCTCCCTTTGCCTATAAAAAGACTGAAGGGCGTCTCTTCCTCTCCACCGCTTAGGGGTTTCCCTAACATCTTTTCCTCATTCCTTCTTCACGTTGCGTTGTGCCGTAGTGTTCGGAGCATGGAGGAAGCACCAGATGAGGAGACTGCCGACGATGGGGGGCAGGGAGTTCCTGCTGCTTCGGACTTGACAAGGAGTCGACGGCCAGCGGGTAGACTTGAAAAGGGGTCGATGCGCGGAGGCTCGCCGTTTTCCCTTTATTAGTTCCGGCGAGGCTTGCAATGGGGCGAGATGGGGGACGATGGGGGCATCAGACATCCCTGATGCTCGTCCCTTTCTGCTCGTCCCGCGGATGGGAGGAGGAAGCCAACTAGGCTCCCTCCCTTCCGGGCCTTCCCCTGCCTCCTCATCCAGCTCTGCTGGTTTCTTTTTCTTTCTGGCAGCCTCTTTTTCCCTCTTATGCTCTTCCTTTCTTTCACTCTTCGGAGGGTGCCCGTACTCTCTTTCTTCCAAGGAGTTGGAAGTTTGGCGGGGAAAATGTGCATTCCCTCGCCTCCTTCTCTTCCAACTTCAACTTGGAAGGTAGCCTTCTCTTTCTTAATCCCTCTGTCACCCTTGTCTCGAGCTGCCCGAGCCAACAGGGTCAACTATCCTTTATCCGAGCTAGTTTCTACACGAGGCAGAGTCAGTGGCTGGACGCAGGAAGGTCATCGAGTCGGCCGAGCGGGGCTCATATGACGGCGCCAGATGGATTTTTTAATTTTTTACATGTATTCTCTTGGCTTCGGCCTTCCTGATGTACAAGCGAGTTGTTTGAATAAAGGAAGGGAAATGTGTTTTATTCTATGCTGCTTACACAATGTTTGGTATTCAGAAATAGAACTTGCGTAGTGTCGTTGCGTTCCAGGTCCGAGGGATAGGTTCTCCTTCCATCGTAGATAACCGGTAAGCTCCCTTCCCGAGCGTCTCGACCACTCGGTAGGGGCCTTCCCAGTTAGGGGATAGCTTGCCCGCCACCTCCAATGGTCGAGAGGCTTCGGCTTTTCTGAGGATGAAGTCTCCCAGCTAAAAGTGTCTGTCTCGGACTTTGGCGTTGTAGTATCGAGTGAGGTGGCGCTGGTATTCCGTTGCTCAGATGCTGGCAATCTCTTGGATTTCATCTGCTAGGTCGAGGTTTTCGAGCAATTTATGCTCGTTTGCCTCGGGTGAAAAGCAGATGACTCGGAGGGAGAGATTGGCGATCTCCAACGGAATGATGGCCTCGGTGCCGTATACCAACTGGAAAGGACTTTCACCGGTTGCCGTTCTAGGAGTCGTTCTGTGCGACCAAAGCACGTTAGGCAATTCCTCAAGCCAGCTGCCCTTGGCCTTGCCAAGCCTGGTCTTGATGCCTTTTAAGATAGTCTTATTGGCATTCTCGACCAATCCGTTAGCCTGAGGGTGGGCGACCGAGGTGAAGTGATTGCGAATGCCTAGGTCGGCACATCTGTCTCAAAAATAGGGAGAATCAAATTGTCGACCGTTATCGCTCACTATCACCCGGGGGATGCCGTAGCGACAGATGATCGACTTCCAGATGAAATTCCAGACGACTGTCTCGGTGATCCTCGCCGTGGCTTCGACCTCGGTCCACTTGATGAAGTAGTCGATGGTGACGATGACGAACTTCTTCTGGGCCTGAGCCGTAGGGAATGGCCCAAGGATGTCGATCCCCCACCGAGCGAACGGATATGGCTCCTCTAGGGTGACGAGCTCCATTGCCGATCAATGGACCAAGTGGTCAAATCGCTGGCACCGGTCGCACTGTTGCACATAGGCTGAGCAGTCGCGCTGAAGAGTGGGCCACCAGTAACCCTGCCGCAGCAGGATCCTGGCAAGCGACCTTCCTCCCGAATGCGCTCCGCACAGGCCTTCGTGAATCTCTTGGATAGCTCGGTTGGCTTCGTCGGTGCTAAGGCACTTCAGGAGGGGACCGGAGAAGGACCTTCGGTAGAGAGTGCCATCTAGGATGATGAAATGTCAAGCTTGGTACTTCAATCTGTGGGCCTCTCGGGAGTCAAGAGGCTCTTGGGAGTCCTGGAGCCACGACAGGTACGGGGTGCGCCAGTCGCTCGGGGTGGCCGAGTCAACAGCGAGGAGCTCCGAGTCAATGCTCGGGCGCTCTAGCTCTTCGAGGAGGACCGATCGGGTACCCTCAGGGTCGAGAGAGGAGGCTAGCCGAGAGAGGGAGTCCGCTTGGGAGTTTTTTTCCCGAGCTATTCGGACTACGTCAAATCTCTCCAATTGCTCGGCCAGGGCCCTGACCAATTGGAGGTACTTGATCATTGGTGCCTCTCGAGCTTCGTACTCGCCGTTGACCTGGCTATCGACCAGCTGGGAGTCGGTGTGGATTTTGACTCGCTCAGCCCCCAGTCGTCGGGCCATGCGTGCTCCCGAGATAAGGGCTTCGTATTCAGAAGCATTGTTGGACGCTTGGAATTTGAACTTCGAGGCGTACTGTAGCTCTACTCCTTCGGGGGACTTCAGGAGGATTCCGGCACCACTCCCGATCAAGTTGGAAGACCCATCGACGAACAGTTCCCAGGTTGGCCCGGGTGCGGACGAAGGTCTTTCTTCAGTCGGGATGGTGCTCTCGGCAATGAAATCAGCGAGCGCCTGGCCCTTGATAGCTGAGTGAGGCCGATAAGATATGTCGTATGCCCCAAGCATGATGGCCCACTTGACGAGGCGTCCTGAGGCTTTGGGGTGAGCGAGGATCCTCTTCAACGGTTCGCCGATTAGCACGGTGATGGGATGCCCCTGGAACCAACGCTAGCACGAGCTTCTCGGTTGTAGGGTACCTTCTTTCAGCCTCATTGAGCACCTTGCTGGTATAATAGACCGGTCTTTCGACTCCCGAGTCATCCCTAACTAGGACCGAGCTAACCGTCGATGGGGTTGCCGAGAGGTAGAGATGCAGGACTTCGCCCGAGACGGGCTTGGAAAGCACCGGAGGTGAAGCCAAGAACTCCTTGAGCTCGGTGAACGCTTTCTGGCATTCCTCGTCCCATGCGAATGTAGCAGATGCCAATTTGGGCCCCCTCAATAGTTTGAAGAAGGGCAGGCAACGTTCGGCCGCACGGGACAAGAATCTACTAACAGCGGCGATATGCCCGGTTAGGCGCTGGATGTCCTTGATGCAGGTGGGCGGGTGCATGTCCAGGATGGCCTGGATTTTATCGGGGTTGGCCTCGATCCCACGTTGAGTAACTAGGAAACTCAGGAACTTTCCAGATCTTACTCTGAAGGTGCATTTGGCAGGATTAAGCTTCATGTTGTACCTCAGAAGAGTGTCGAAGGTCTCGGCGAGGTCGGCGAAGTGGTCTTCATCCTTCGGGGTCTTGACGAGCATGTCATCAATATAGGTCTCCACGTTCTGACCGAGCTACCCTTCGAACATATGGTTGACCAGCCTCTGGTACGTGGCTCCGGCGTTCTTCAACCCGAAAGGCATCCGGGTGTAGCAGTATACGCCGAAGTCGGTGATGAAGGCGGTCTTCTCGATATCTTCTGGATCCATTCTGATCTGATGGTAACCTGAGTAGGCGTCTAGGAAGCTGAGTATTTCATTGCCCGAGGTTGAATCAACTAGCTGGTAGATGCTCGGTAACGGATAATAGTCTTTAGGGGTGGCCTTGTTCAGGTCGGTGAAGTCCACGCACATCCACCACTTGCCCGAATTCGGTACCAGGACGACGTTGGCTAGCCACGTCGGGTACATGACCGGTCTAAAGAGGCCAGTCTCTTGCCCTTTGGTGACCTGCGCTTTGATGATCGCCTGCTTTTCTAGTGCATGCTTCTTTCTTCGTTGTTGAACGGGCTTCATAGTGGGGTCGAGGTTGAGCTTGTGCCTTACGGTCTCCCCTGGTATCCCAGGGATCTAATCATCAGACCATGCGAAGACTCAGATGTACATAGAAAGAAAATCTCTATATTGCTTCTGAACCTCAGACGGTAGGTGGGCTCCGATTTTTACTCCTAGGGTCGGGTCGTCGTTTAAGAAAACCGCTAGCAATTCGCCTCCAGGTTCGGCGGTTGCGGATTTTTCCTCGACTCCCCGGGGGCCCTTGTTATTCCCGTCCGGCCTTGAGGCTTCCACCGAGATGTTATAGCACTTCCGAGCCATGGCCTGGTTACCTCAGACCTCCCCCACCCCATTTTTGGTGGGGAACTTCATCTTTTGGTGATAGGTAGAAGGCACCGCTCACGTTCGGCTGAGGATTCCTTGTCCGAAGATGGCGTTGTATGCTATCATACCTTTGATCACTATGAAGTCCACCATGACCGTATCGATTTTGGGTGGGGTGCCGAGAGTAATTGGCAGGCCTAGGGTGCCCTCGGGGTAGGTGGCCTGGCCATTGAACCCGTAGAGAGAGGTCCGGATCGGGCGGAGCTTAGACGGATCCTCTCCCATCTTAAGGAAACAATCATAAGACAGCACATCAGGGGCACTTCCATTGTCAACTAGGATCCTATCTACGTTACAATGGCTTATTGTGGCCGATACCACGAGGACGTCGTCATGCGGGGTGTTCAGGCCCTCCAGGTCTCGGTCGGAGAAGACTATGACCTGGGGCTCACTCGGCGGGGCCTTGGGAGGCTCTATGGCTCGGCTCGCCCGCTCGGCATGACGCTTCCTCCCTGGGCCGCTATCGCCTCCTGATGCTGCTCCTCTAGAGATGACGTTATTGTGGACCCCTTGGGGGGCGTTGTCGATCTCCTCTAGGGCACCTCGGTCTTCCTTGCACTCTGCTACGAACCGAGCTAGGTGTCCTTGACGGATGAGGCGCTCGATCTCGTCCTGGAGCTGGTGGCAGTCGCCGGTGTGGTGCCCGTGGTCACTGTGGAATAAGCAGTGCTTGTTACAATTACGGTTCTTCGACCTCATTGGCTCGGGTTGGCGGAGGAGACCCGAGTCCTTGATGTCTTCATAGATCTCATAGACCGGCGTGGCTAGTGGGGTGTACCGCTCATACTTCTGTGATAGTTCCTTGCGTTCCCCGTCCCGGTTCCTCCTTTTTCCCGAACCAGAGCTTGGCTCGGACGCCCGCTTCTTGTCCCCCTCCGGACCCGAGCCGGTTGCATCTCGGCATGAGCTGAGTACTTCCTCGCACTCGGCATGGCGCAGAGCCAGAGTTACTAGCTTGGTAAGAGTCGGGGGAGGGTGGAGGACAAGCTCGCGGTGGAGATTCTCGTCCTGGGTGCCCCCAGTCAGTGCGGTTATGGCTGAGGCCACGTCTAGGCGGGGGATCCTCAGGGCTTTCGACTTGAATAGGTGAATATAAGCCCGGAGTCTTTCCCTTTGCGCCTGTTTAAGGGCCAGGAGCCCCGCTACCGACCTTGGGGGGGCACTTCCGGTGAAACTCTCTTTGAAGATTCACCCAAATTGTTTGAATTCTCGGATGGATCCGGGGGCGAGGGCCCGGAACCAAGCTTGAGCGCCTTGGACCAGGGTGGTCACGAAGACTTGACATTTGATGGCGTCGGACGCTCTGTGTAGGGTCATCAGAGCGTCGAAGCTGTCGTAGTGATCGGCCAGGTCGCCCTGGCCGTCGTAGAGCTTGAAGGTTGGGATGGAGGTTCTGGGAGACACCTCTGCCTTCAAGATATACTTGGAGAAAGGGGATTTCTCCTCATCCTCCGAGAGAGAGGCCTTCTGCAGGGCACGCAGGGCGTGCTCTTGTTCTGCGAAGCGTCTCTCAAACTCTCGTAGTCGGAGGGATAACTCCGGCTGCTATTGTGCCGTGGGGCTGGGGGGAATGTCTTGGCGATCCTCGGGAACGTCGGTCTCCGGGTTCGGATGGCGTGCCCCAGGTTTTTCCCACCTCGGTGTGGAGGAAGCCTCTTGCTCCGTCGGCAGAGCTTGCGAGGGTCCTCCAATTCTGTTACGGATAATCTGTTGGCCGCGGATAGTGAAGCGGCCTCCGGCAGTGTGTTGGGATGCATTCTCGCGGGGAGGGCTCCCTGACGGGGCGCGCGACCTTCCATCCCCAGCCGCCTGGGTCCTCATGAGTTCCACGAGGATATCCAGTTTTGCGTTGAGGACTTGGAAGGCGTCCGCACCACCGTTAGGCGGTAGCCCTTCTGCCGCAGGGGGGGTGGTGGTTCGTCTGCGGGGGCGCTGGCATTGGAGTGGGGGTTCTGCGAGGCCCGAGAGGGGCAATACCCAGCCGCTACCATGGCCTTTCCCCTTTCGTCGGCGGACCTCCTTCCTGAGCTCCTTCGCACCATACTGGCTTTTTATACGTTTCCCACAGACGGCGCCAGATGAAGAGGCGTGATCTCGCGCGGGTCCTGAGCGGACGGGGGATCACTGGATTATGAACTGTAAGAAATGGAAACGGATCAGGGGGCCCAAGGATGAGTCCCTGGGGAAAAGCCCTCTAACGCTTAAGTCAGTAGAGCAATGGTGGGAGCAATAAAGGGGGGAAGTAGCTTCTGTGCGAGATCCCTCTCCACCAGAAGGGTGAAGTGGTTCCTGCTCAGGAGTTTTGAGCGTGTGGTTTCCCTTACCTTTCACCAGAGGGTATCTTTCATTTAAATAGTGCGTCGTTCTTCAGGAGTCCTGAAAGTCGAGGGGTTTCAGGCGGGAGTTATGTCCTCAACGTGAGCTCTTAACTACCTCATCGTGGGATCTTTATCGCCATGGGGATGTGGAGTCCCTTATCCCCTTAGATTCCTCCTTACAGAAAGCTCTTAACAGCTGCATGGATAAGCAATCGTCGGCCGTTTCAAACTCAGAGATGCCAGCCCTTATCCTGGGCGGTAGGCTTAGCTCGGATGAAGATGGGTCGGATCGGTTGGCACGCGCCTTCCTCTCCCCGGTGGAGAGATGGCTCGGGCATGGACCTTTCCTGTGACCTGACCGACGCTCGGGCCTCCCGAGCCTAAGGGCCGCCTAGGAAGGTGGTATCCCTGAGTGAACTTTTATTGGGCTTTCAGTCTGGAGTGGGCCCAGTGGGCTGTCACTCGGGCGAGCGGGACCTTGTTGGGCCCGGATGGGCCTAGTTCGGCTGCTCTTCAAGTGGGCTACAGAAATCCCCCTCTCTACTTATCATCCTCAGAATTACTTGAAAGGGGGGAAAAACTATGTGAGCGAACACTCAGTAGATTCTAAAGCAAGAAAAGTATAAGTGATTATCCAATTTAATAATGTCATGCGAGATAATGCATAATTAAACAGACGAAACGATAATCACTAGAAATCGCGAGATGATGAAAATGTAGGCAATAATTTAGAAATAAGTTGAACCGAAATTTAACATGTTCCAAGATTTGGCCGTTCAAGCACGCAAGTATAGCAAGCCATGTAGAGTTAAGCTTTCAAGTAGAAAGGATATGAATGTCATAGACCACACACTAGCAAGTACTCGGTGCAATGCCTCACCATGTCATGACAACTCCTCGGGGCACTAGTACTTTCTGGGCGCTCCTCCCCGGACCAGACCGGGCCCTTATGATGCGTTGGCATTGATTTGGTGGATCCAAGATCCCAAGTAATATCTAGACATTCATTGGAATCGGCCAAGAATTCCAAAGTCAAGCTGTGAAACTTATCATCTAGGACCATGCGATTTTTCAATAATTGAAAAGAAGTCAAGAGATTAAGGGATATGATTAGGATAGTTTTACAGTACAAGCCATCTTGAATCAGCTATTAAAGCACACAAGACACACACGGAAAACAAGCTCTGGACAAGTTGCGGTCATGAAAGGGCCGCAAAAAGAATAAAACGGTCTATAATGGGCCACAAAGGTCAATACTGGGCCAAATGATGAAGCCCAACGTTGAAGGGTGAAAACGGTCCGAGAGGGGATGCAAAAGAGATAGAGACGGTCCTCACTGGGCCACTTCAAATAGAAACGGTCCTCAGTGGGCCGCTATAAGAGAAAGATGGTCCAATGCTGGCCGCAACTAGTTTGGGCCCATCAATGGTTTACCGATCGACTTAGCTGATCCTTGGTCGGCCTGGGCATGGTGGAACCAGACCAGAGTCCAACCCCATATCCCAGATCAATTCAAAGGGCTCAGGTCGACTTACACAGGGCTAGGTCGACTGGAAATCAAGGGAAAGTCGACCGACAAACTAGCACACAGGCTAGGTCAAAAGTCAGAAATGCGGTCAGCAAATGGCCGCACACTGGAACAGGACGGTCGTCAATATGGCCGCTACAGATAGTAGCGGTCCCATAAGGGCCGCAATCAAATAGAACAGTCCCAAATCGGGCTGTGAAAACACGCGATTCGATCGAGTTGATAAGTTCAGGCTTTGGGGGTACAACCCGCCCAACGTCCTAGTGGGAATCCCAAGCTTGAGGAGTCTTACGGAGATCTCATAATAGAGGTCCTAGTCCGACAGAAGGAATATCCGGCTGAGAGTCCTAACTATTACCAGATTAAAGGTTCTGAAACATCAAAAAATGATAGTATAGTGGTCAGCCAGCACCACTGGAGTGGGGTGCCTGTCAAACAATCCTAGTAATTTTTTTCCAAAATATCAATTAACATTGAAGTAATAATTTCATGATTGAATTGTATTATATGTGACAAGAGGAATAATAAATAAGATATGATTGTGGATAATCACAATTAAATCAGGCATTACAATGTTCCATATAATCCATTTATTTCGTGTGTTTCTACCCTACACATGCTATCTAAAGAAGGTGAACACAATTAATAAAATAGCAAATTGATTATAATATGTACGTAAATGGCGGTCTATCACGCAGCCGCTAGCATTCAGAAGCGGTCAGGAACTAGCCGCAACCCAACCCTTTGCGGTCAGTCGCGAGGCCGCTAGCATGTAACGAGTTTCAAAATTTTAAAAGGGTGAAAAATGGTCTGTCGCGAGACCGCTAGGGTCAGAAGCGATTCCTGGTGTGACCGCAACCAAGACGCCATGTTTGGCCTCCGGCGAACTCCGATAGACCTCGATTGCAACACGATTTGCATGCGGTATAATTCATAAAAATTGGGCAAAATGCTATTAATAGAAAGAGGATAAAAAGGCGCATAATATATCATGATCAATTAGGATTTGAGCCTGCTTAAACCTAACATTGAATCGATATAACATGGATTAATAAGATCGGTGCCCTAGCTTTGACATGCTATGACTAAAACATGAAATACGATCTCTATACTCAATATAAATAGGGGCTTCCGGTACCAAATTAAAGAGGACTCGAAGGCTCTTCTAATGGTGTGTGGACGCGTGATTTTTATCTTATCTTATCTTTATTTATTTTTTATTATTTTTTGCTTATTTTTTGATTTATTTATTTATTGGTTCATTGGCATGCCAGTCACCGAAGTGATAATTTTATTGTGCGCTCGATCTGACATGGTCAGTCGATTGTGAGTGATCGTGTCTGGACCAGAAGTCCGTCATACCATGAACATTATGACGTTAATTACGTCCTTCTAAGGAAGGACAACCCTTGATTAAACGCTAAAAGTAGGAGGATGACAGCGGTAAAGCCACATGCTCAAGAGAGACGGAAGTCGTTCATTTGCAAACGTTAAATGGATTAGACGGAGCCGGGGTTGGTTATTTTCGGGATAAAACCGACGACAAATTCCCACCATCTTGGACCATGCCAAGTGGGGAATAGGGAACCACCCATGCAGTGGCAGGGTGGGATCCGTAAGAGATCGGGCATAACTGACCCAGAATCCGAGTAAGCACCGGCATGACATGACGCGCCCTGTGCGTACGCGATGTTGCATCTATATCCTCCCCTTCAAAGGACCATCAGAGAGCATGTAGGGACATGGCTCCGTGGGCCAACGGGGTTGAGAGGTAGGACATTACAGCTACCTGGCAAGGTACGTGTACATTTTGGCAGCATGTCCCCTCGACTTGAATTATGCCAAGGGAGGATAGGTTATCATCCACGGAGTGCCGGGATGACAACCGAACGGGGATGGGCGTCGGGCCCCGGGACATTGCTTATATTTATTCCATCGTTTAATATCCCCTTGAAATCCCTCGGAACTCATGTAATGACATGGCCCTTTGGGTTCATAAGGGTGAAATCCGGATCGGGAATGAATACTGTAGGGGAGGACTTCCCCATTACTGTATCTTCTCAGGTCATTCACGACGGTCTCTGGACATCCCCGGGACATATGTGTACAGAGGTCAGAAGGCTGAGACATGGCAGTGGGGAGAAAGTCCCTTGACTGGACTTCATTGGGCCAAGAAGAGGGGTCTCGGCGTGGCTTACTGGTTGGCCGAGGGGGGTTCTCGGCGTGGTCTTTTTGGTTGGCCAAAGAGGGACTCTCGGCGTGGCCTTTTGGTTGGCTAAGGGGGGGGGGGGGCTCTCGGCATGGCCCTTTTGGTTGGCCAAGGGGGCTCTCGGCATGGCCTTTTGGTGGATGGAAGAGGATCTCGGCGTGGGGCCTTTGGCTGGAAGAAGCTCTCGGCATGGGGCCTTTGGCTGAAAGGAGATCTCGGCATGGCCGTTGGCTAGAAGGAGCTCTCGGCACGGGGCTTCCCGGCGCGCTCATGGCCGCGCCGGGAGCCTAGCGCCGGGAGGCTGTGGGCTATAGGGTTTTGCACAAAATAAGGGCTTGTCGTTTAGCTGAAAGGAGGGGAAGGCCTCTCGGCCTTACGGTTCTCGGCGGGGAAACTCGCACGCCGAGAAGGTGGAATGCAGACGGATTTCAGGGTTTCAGGGCTCAATAACGATGCTCTGTTTCTGGGATTTCTGGGTTTTATGGCTCAGATTGAGACCGAATCAGGGGTGTATGAGGGGGTTTCATGAATGCCTCTGCTAGAAGGATGCCAAGGGGGCTGAGAGGCCGGATCATCAGGAGGAGGAGAGACCATCATCGGGGCCTGAGTAGCTTTTATCTGTATACTGCCAGACGTCTGGGGGGGGGGGGTCAAGAGATGGCTGTCTCTGATTCCCCAGACTAGCATAGTATCATCTGGGAAGCAAATCGGCGATGAAAGAACCCCTTGATGCTGGGACCTCAGACCCTAGTCATTCAACGATTGGAATGAGGATCCAGGGTCGCATTCGTCTACGGGTTCAAATGCATCCTTTATAGCCGGCAATCCGGGGAACCAAGAGATTGATGTCTCTGGTTCCCGGACAGCGCAAGAGGCTTGAGGAACAGACTCAAACACATACGGAGGGCATGCTATTGAAGTGGGATGAGAGAAGAGAATAGAACCCAGCAACCCATTGAACAAGGGTGGGGGTTCTACCTTCATCCCTGTTCGAAGAACAAACTCGACTCCGAAGCCTGAGTCATTTCGCCCACGGGGCATTCATAAAAACAGTATGCATACATATGGAGACAAAGGAAGATCGTATTACCTAAAATCCATCACGGCAACTGCATTTATTTCATCTCACCATCACTTACATCGACTACAGAACTGAAGCCAAGAAACATACAGGGGAGGAAAAGGGAGAGAATCGTATGAATAATCTAAACATCAAGACTTCGACTATCCCATACGGAGAATCAGTAATAAGAAAAAAAGAAAGAAACATCGAACATGGGGGGGAGGGTGGAGCATTGACTCCTCTCCCTCCCCCTATCAGCCCACCTGGAGCCTCTCTTCCTTCTTTTCTTCTGCTTCTTCTTTCGACGGAGAGTCTCTCCCTCTCTTTTCCTATCTCTTTCTCTTTCTGGCTATCTGTTCGCTCTTTTTTTTTCTTCGTCTCTTTCTTCTTTTCTTTTCTGTCTATCTTTTTTCTTGCTATCTCCCTCTTTCTCTCTTCGAAGGGAGGGGGTTTTATAACCCTTTTCACTTTTTCTTCTCGGCAGGCACCCTCACGGCGCGCTTGAGATAAGCTTCCCAGCGCGCTCGAATCCGGCCTCTCGGCGCCAACTTTGGGCTTCGACACAGGCTTTCGGCGCCACCTTCATACAGGCCCACTTGGGGTTTTTTTAAGTGTATCATCACCCGAAAGGGCCTTTCATTTATGACATGTCTCGTATCGAAATCGTGATTACGATTTTCATCAGTCCGCAGACAGGGTTTTGTCAGTCCGTTGACAGGGATTTCATCAGTCCGTAGATAGGGGTTTTATCAGTCCGTAGACAGGGGTTTCATCAGGATTGTCATCTGAACGGTGACAAAACCGGGTATCATCTTATCAATATCGTCACTCGAATGGTGACGAGCTCGGACATCAGCTTTAGTCTGGGAAGACCTCAGCCGGGTGCATAATCTGTGGAGACGATTCTTCTTCTGCTCTATCTTTTCAGGAGCCTTTACCATCTTCATCTGTCGGTGCCGGCTTCATCTTTATCTCATATTACTTCTGTCAGTAAGCCGACATCTGACTTACCCTGACATATCATCCGTGACTTCTTGGACGAAGCAGTAGTACAGCTCTTCTTAAAGGGCTGGAAGGTCTCATTAGTCGAGTGATTGCTGCTTTATCAGTGCTGCCGTCTGAGTGATATTGGCACCGGGCATCAGCTTTGGCTGACAAGGGCTTTAGCCGGGTGAAAGGTTGATAAGCTTCATCATTAGTCTTTCACTGTTGGTCAGACCCTCTTTTCAATTATGCTTCCACCCTTGTTCATTTTCCAGGTGTCAACAAATGCCCCCCACCTGCGGGCGGCGTAAGCGCAGAATAAGCGGCACGGGGCCTGCAGGTGTCTTTCATCATTTGAGGATATCTTCCTCCATTTGTCTTTAATCCGGTTTTCGGACCTGATTATCTCGTAGCAACACTATGCTGCATATGGATATTTCATTTTCATACTTTCCCATTTTCATATTTTCTGCCTTTATTTTCAGCCTTTAAAGCTTCTCGGCACGGGGCCATGGGCTTCTCGGCGTGACCTTCTCGGCGCGAGGCCTTCTCGGCCTGCAAGACCTCCCGGTGCGAAGCTTCTCGGCGCGGGGGGTCTCTCGGCGCGGCCTGGTTGGCTGGGCTCTCGGCCTGGGGGTCTTCTCGGCGCGCCCTGGCCGCAGGGGGCCTCGGCCTGGGGTTCTCTGCCTGGGGGTCTTCTCGGCCTGCCCTGGCCGCAGGGGCCTCGGCCTGGGGTTCTCGGCGTGCCTTTTGGCCGTCGGGAGCCCTCGGCCTGGAGGTTCTCGGCGCGCATTCGGCCGCGCCGAGAACCCATCGCTCCGGGCCCTACTTAAGGCGCCGATGGCTTGTTTTCCCTCATTCTTCATCCTTTTTTCTCTTTCTTCAGCTTTTCTCTCCATTTCTTCTCTTCGGCGCGAGCCATCTTCATCCTCTCGGCGGTGGCCGCGAGTTCTTCGTCCCGGGTATGACGTCTTTTGGGGATTTAATCCCTTTGCTTCCGGGATCACCCCCTCTTGGTTGGTGACTCCCTATTCTTTTTGGGCAGACCTCGAATAAGGGGAGATGCTGCCGAAATTTTTATAGAATCTCATGTCGCAATCCCTATAAGACTGACTTTTAATCCATATTTCTTCTTTTGTTTGCAGATATAGCAATGGCTTCTGGCTCTGCTGTTGCATCTTCCGGAGCTATTGGAGCTAGTTCATCGGCCCAGCCAGACATATCTCGGGCCACAGTAAATTGGTTGAACGTGCACAGCTTGGATTTCGGATATGATAGAATAGCTTCAGTTGACGAATCGTCTGATTCTGAAACTGACACAGTGTTGACGGCCCGGGTATACTCCACGGTAACCGAGACATGCTTCAGGCGGGATAATAACTACTGGCCAGACTTCCCAAAGGATCGCCACTTGATGCCGTTCATCCGGACTTTCACAGTGGGTGGCTTGCGAGATTATCGGATAGCTCGCGTAGTTGAAGCTGCCATCCTTGCCGAGCGAGATAGTCTGAAGGACTCAGTGTATCGCAGCAAGGCCATCTATCTTCCTGGGGAAAAGCGCGACTGGGATGCCGTCCTTGGCATATCGGAGCTGGAACCAGAGAAGAAGATGCTAGTCCGGGCCCCAGAATTCACACCAGCCCGGTGGGATAATGCTGGCGGCCGAGTTCATAGGGAGAAGCCCGGCTATGGCATGTTTTTGGCACCATTAAAGTGGGGATATCGCGAAGAACCCTTCGTGCTGAATTGTTCGGCCGTTCAGTTTAAGTACCTTCTGGCCGCCGGCTAGTTTGGAGACACCAAAATCACTGACGCTCATCTATTTCGAGTGGGGGTAGTGGAGTTTACAGAATTTGTTCTGCTAGAGTATGCCCCCCTGCTAATCAAAGCAGGGGTGTACCACAGTGTCTTCGCTTCCAGATTCCGGTATCCCATATCCCGGGGGCTGTGCTGTGGGATGTTTGAAGTGTTCTGCCCTTTATTCAACACTTTCTATACAGCAGAGGGGGAGACATCCCTGGATCTCTGGAGTTTGTCACAGCTCTCCGGCCTGCCCATTGATGGCGAGCCGTATGAGGAGGTTTGCTTGTCAGACTCCGAGAAGGATAGCTCTGATGGCGAGGGCAAGTATTCCCTCGGCTTCTCATATCGATATCTGATGAAGGTATACCGCTCCATCTGTCTAGCGTACAGCAGGGGGTCCTCTAAAGGTTATCAACCCCGAGAGAAAGGCAGCAAAATGAGGGTCCGGATAGGGCAGTGGATCCAGTATTTCTTTGACGGTCCCCTGAAGTATGCAGACTTTCCTTCTATGGGTCCGGCTGCTAGCAGGCAGGTGAGGGCTCCCCGTTATAAGTCGGCGCTACCCTCTTCATTGCGCCGTGCAGGCGGCGGCGGTCCCAACCCAGCAGGCGTAGACCCCATCACACACTGCGCAGCTTATTTCACATTTTGGCTGTGCACTTTTGCTCTCCCACAAGGGGACGAGACAGTCATTCGGCCAGAGGCCATATATCCAGCTTGTCAGATGGCATGGGGGATGAAGCTGTCGCTCTGCCCAGTGGCCCTGTGTTTGATATATAAATCTTTGGGGGACCTGTACAAGCATCGGACTCCCCGTTCTTTGAGGACTGTGGGTCCTTTTCATTTCTTCAACGCCTAGGTCTGCAGTATATTCCCCGAATTAGCTCCGAGAACCTTGCAGGCGGATACAGTGTCACCCAGGATGATTGAATTTGCCAGTGCTAAGCCTGGTCCCTTTTATGATCAGCTATTTAAAATCAGGGGCCAACTGATAAAGGTACCAGTGGATGCTCCTGGTAGCATACATTTCTGGAGCTTGGCAGTAGGTTCAGCTCCTTTGATTGATCCTCAGAGAGAATGCAAGCTGGAGGAGATAGAAACATATATCCACCCCATCTCCGGGGTCAACACTGCTCGGCCGATCCTGGAACCGGAGCTGGTGAGATGGGCCATGGCAATTCGGCCCAGTGTTTTGGTTTATAGGAAGGGTGGCCTGCTTCTGTTGGAGCCATATTATCCGTTCCACTTTGGGCGAAACTTCGGCTACGACCAGCATATTCCTACTTCGGTTGCCCAGTTTCCCCTAGACAGCCGGGCCAAGCACGGGTCCCTCATTGTTGGCGAGGGCCGGTTGTGGTGGGATTTCTATCATCGCCAGGATGACATAGTTTTCAGGGTGCCCATTGTTTCTAATCGTGTCCCCCGGGTGACACCAGAATACATCAAATGGTGGAATATCCGGACCGGCTTTTATAGGGACGGCAGGGGTGCCTTCTGGGACGTTGCAGAGCGCTCCTTCCTGAAACAGCAACCTGGGTCAGTGTTTGATATTTCCGAGGCCCACTTAAAAAAACTTTACTCACAGCATCTGAGGGAAGCAGAGAATTATCTGACTCAGCGGCGGGCCTTGAAGGAAAAGAGTTCCGAGCCGCTTGCTACTGTCTTTTCTGCCATCAACGAGGACACCTTTATGCAGAGCTTGAAACATCTGAGCCATGTAGGGGGTGCTCGCTTGGAGGAGTAGCAGTATCCATTCCCTGTTGAAGAGCCGCTCCCGACAGTAGCTTCCTGGAGGGGTCCAGTTGATAAATTTCATCCATATAGGACGTTTGTACGCCGAGAAGATAGAACTCAGACGTATTATAGACAAACGTCCTGGCTGTTCATTCTGCTGAATTTGCATGGATTATCTGCAGAAAGCCCGATAGCTGGTATTTTGAACAAGCCACTGTTTATATCATTTCATTATGTCGATGGCTGGGGCATGGACCATCTTGACTTGTTTCGCTGCCTTGACTTTCGCGGCCATAATGATCTGGCAGCTTTGGTAGAGAAGTGCCAGCTATTTGGTGATGTGTGCTGGCTCATCAAGGAGGCTGCCTCCCGCTCCAAGGAGGTAGCTTACATGTACTGGCCACTTTCTGTATTCTATGACGGCCCGGCAGGTAAGATTTCTTCTTTTCTGATTGCAGTGTTTTCTGCTTAGCATCTGAACTTTGCATCCGCTGATCCCATCATTCTTCTGCCATTCTTAACAGACCGGCCTGATATAAAGTGGCAGGGACTCTATAGAAAGATTATTGCGCAGGCCGAGAAGCCCACTTATTTTGAAGTTCCTGCTGCAGCACCGACCACTACTCCCATGCCTCCTGGCAAGAAGAGGAAGGCTTCCGCAGTCAAGACTGCGGTTGGGAAGGCCAGGAAGGCCAAAAAGGCCCACATTCAACAGTCAACTTCGGTGGCGATGGATACTGGGACCCCTCTCCCTGACATTCCATCATTCGATGAGTTTGAGCTACAAAGGGAGGCTACTTCGACACCGGTTCAGGGTAACATCAACAACTTGTATTTGCATTCTTCACTGTCTTCTGCAGGATCTGAAAGAAATCTTTGAATCTGACCCATTCTTTTTGCACAGCTGAAGAGACAGTCATGGCACCTTCTATGGTGGAGACCAGATTGCCTTCTCCTACGCCGGTTAGTGAGGCGGGGGGTTAGTGTATCTTCTCATATGTTTCATATCTATATTTGTTTTCTTTGCTACATTTCTGTGGAGCGCGGATATTTTATTCCTTTTATCGATTTTATCGTTGGTTTATTTGTCTATCGTCTGGTTATTTATTTATGTTTATGGATTTATTGGCGTGCCAGTCACCGTGGTGACGATCTTTTTATTGTGCGCTCGATCTGACATGGTCAGTCGATTGTGAGTGATCGTGTCTGGACTAGAAGTCCGTCATACCCTGAACGCTATGACGTTAATTACGTCCTCCCTAAGGAAGACAACCCTTGATTAAACGCTAGAGGTAGGAGGAAGACAGCGGTAAAGCCGTATGCTGAATGGAGACAAAATTCATATATTTGCAAGACGTTAAATGTATTTGAACAGAGCCGGGGTTTGTTAATTACGGGAGAAACCCGACGGCATATTCCCACCATCTTGGATGATGCCAAGTGGGGAATAGGAAACCACCCATGCAGCGGCAGGGTAGGATCCGTAAAAGATCGGGTATATACACATAACCCGGAATCCGGATGGGGACCGGCCTGATGTAACACACCCGGTACGAGTGCGATGTCTTATTAATATCCCCCTTCGGAGGACCATCGGAGATCACGCAAGGGCATAACTCCGTGGGCCAGCGGGGTTAGAAGAGAGTACCACACTCGATTGGTGGGGTATATGTAAATTTTGGCAGCATGTTCCCTCAACCTGGATTATGCCAAGGGAGGATAGGTCATCATCCACGGAGAGCCGGGACAACGACCGAACAAAGATGGGCACCAGGCCCAGGGACATCTCTTGCCTTCATATCATTGATCAATATTCCCTTGGAACCCATCAGAACACATGTAATGACATGGTTCTTTGGGTTCATAAGGCAGCGGTGAAATCCGGATTCGGGACGAGAGCTGTAGGGGAGCTCTTCCCCATTATTGTATCTCATCAAGACACAAGTGATGGTCTGTGAGTATCCCCTTAAACAGATGTATGCGGAGATTAAGAAGTTTGAAGAAAGATGGTGCAGAGATGGGCCTCGGAGTGGATTTCGTTGACTGAAGGAGGGATCTCGGCGTGGCTTTAATATTGCCCAAAGAGGGGGCTCTCGGCATGGCCCTTTGATTGGCCAAAGGGGGATCTCGGCGTGGGGCCTTTGGCTGGGAGAAGCTCTCGGCACGGGGCTTCCCGGCGCGCTCATGGCCGCGCCGGGAGCCTAGCGCCGGGAGGCTGTGGGCTATGGGGTTTTTTACGAAACGAGGGCTTGTCATTTAGCTGAAAGGAAGGGAAGGCCTCTCGGCCTTACGGTTCTCGGCGGGGAAACTCGCACGCCGAGAAGATGGAATGCAGAAGGATTTTAGGGCTTCAGAGCTCGATAACGATGCTCTGTTTCTGGGATTTCTGGGTTTTATGGCTCAGATTGAGGCCGAATCAGGGATGTATGAGGAGATTTCATGAAGGCCTCTGCTAGAAGGACGCCAAGGGAGCTGAGAGGCCGGATCATCAGGAAGAGGGGAGACCATCGTCGGGGCCTGAGTAGCTTTTATCTGTATACTGCCAGACGTCTGGGGGGGGTCAAGAGATGGCTGTCTCTGATTTCCCAGACTAGCATGATATCATCTGGGAAGCAAATCTGCGATGAAAGAACCCTTGATGCTGGGACCTCAGACCCTAGTCATTCAACGATTGGAATGAGGATCCGGGGTCGCATTCGTCTGCGGGCTCAAATGTATCTTCTATAGCCGGCAGTCCGGGGAACCAAGAGATTGATGTCTCTGGTTCCCGGACAGCACAAGAGGCTTGAGGAACAGACTCAAATACATACGGAGGGCATGCTATTGAAGCGGGAAGAGGGGAGAGAATAGAACCCAGCAACCCATTGAACAAGAGTGGGGGTTCTACCTTCATCCCTGTTCGAAGAACAGACCCGGCTCCGAAGCCTGAGTCATTTCGCCCATGGGGCATTCATACAAACAGTATGCATACATATCGAGACAAAGGAAGATCGTGTCACCTAAAATCCATCACGGCCATTGCATTTATTTCATCTCACCATCATTTACATCGAGAAACATAAAGGGGAGGAACAGGGAAAGAATCGTATGAATAATCTAAACATCAAGACTTCGACTATTACATACGGAGAATCAGTAAAAAGAAGAAAAAGAAACATCGAACATGGGGGGGGGGGGGGAGGGTGGAGCATTGACTCCTCTCCCTCCCCCTATCAGCCCACCTGGAGCCCTTCTTCTTTCCTTTCTTCTGCTTCTTCTTTCGACGGAGACTCTCTCCCTCTCCTTTTCTTTCTCTTTCTCTTTCTGGCTATTTGTTCGCTCTTTTTTTCTTCGTCTCTTTCTTCTTTTCTTTTCTGTCTATCCTCTTTCTTCCTATCTCTTTTTTTCTCTCTTCGAAGGGAGGGGGTTTTATAACCCTTTTCCCTTTTTCTTCTCGGCAGACACCCTCACGGCGCGCTTGAAATAAGCTTCCCGGCGCGCTCGAATCCGGCCTCTCGGCGCCAACTCTGGGCTTCGACACAGGCTTTCGGCGCCACCTTCATACAGGCCCACTTGGGGTTTTTTAAGTGTTTCATCACCCGAAAGGGCCTTTCATTTATGACATGTCTCGTATCGAAATCGTGATTACGATTTTCATCAGTCCGCAGACAGGGTTTTATCAGTCCGTAGACAGGGGTTTTATCAGTCCGCAGACAGGGGTTTCATCAGTCCGTAGATAGGGGTTTCATCAGTCCGTAGATAGGTGTTTCATCAGTCCGTAGATAGGGATTTTATCAGTCCGTAGATAGGGGTTTCATCAGTCCGTAGACAGGGATTTTATCAGTCCGTAGACAGGGGTTTCATCAGTCCGTAGACAGGGATTTTATCAATCCGTAGACAGGGGTTTTATCAGTCCGTAGACAGGGATTTCATCAGGATTGTCATCTGAACGGTGACAAGACCGGGTATCATCTTATCAATATCGTCACTGTAATGGTGACGAGCTCGGACATCAGCTTTAGTCTGGGAAGACCTCAGTCGGGTGTATAATCTGTGTAGATGATTCTTCTTCTGCTCTATCTTTTCGGGAGCCTTTACCATCTTCATCTGCCGGTGCTGGCTTCATCTTTATCTCATATTACTTCCGTCAGTAAGCCAACATCTGACTTACCCTGACACATCATCCATGACTTCTTGGACGAAGCAGTAGTACAGCTCTTCTTAAAGGACTGGAAGGTCTCATTAGTCGAGTGACTGCTGCTTTATCAGTGCTGCCGTCTGAGTGACATTGGCACCGGGCATCGGCTTTGGCCGACAAGGGCTTTAGCCAGGTGAAAGGTTGATAAGCTTCATCATTAGTCTTTCACTGTTGGTCAGACCCTCTTTTCAATTATGCTTCCACCCTTGTTCATTTTCCAGGTGTCAACAATTTCTCAGAGGTCTCTTTTTGGCATCAGCGGCAGGCGAGGAGCAGATTGAGACTGTGGTGATAGAAGAGTTGCTTCAACCATAGGAAGGTCACACGGCTCAGTTGAAGCAGCGTGCCGTTCCGGCCAGGCGCATAATTACCCGGTCTACATCTCGGCATGTTTTGGAGGTGATCCCACAGCGTATAGCTAGTGTGGAAATATCTTCTGGCAGCTCTAAGGCCGCCTCTGATGGGGAGGAAGCAACCTTCAGCGACAGTGAGGGAGATGCTCCCGAACTAGAGGCCCCACTTGTATTTGTAAAGGGTGTTTCATCTTTTCAGCCGGCTAAGCTGGTGGTGTTATCTCCTGAGGAGGAGTTGCAGGAGGAGTTTGCCGGGCTCGATACCGAGATTGACATAACTCCACCGTTTGTCATTCCGACTACGGAGCTTCCTTCTCTTTCACCCCACTCCGAGGATGTGGATCCTGCTTCAAGGGTGGGTTCCTTTTCATGTTTGTTGCTTCATCTGCCCCTTCTTCTTTTATATCTAGCACTGAAGTTGCTTTGTTTTGGTCTCAGGGCGTTGCCATTGCTAGCTCAGACACAACTGCGGCTATCACGGACATTTCTTCCATAAACTGGGCTATTGTCCCTTTCCAACCGTTAACTTGCACGGGAATTCCCGAGATCATTCGCCCTGTGCCGGCGCGGATACAGTCCTCGACAGATTTAGCATCGTTGGACTTAGGATCACTAGGAGAGATTTCCATCCTCGTCAGGGCCTCAGAGTTCAGAGCTGAAGCAGACCCAGCCAGAAGCTCTGCTTTCATACCGGCTGCCATCATGTCAATTGCGCCTGAGTCAGCAGCCCCCGCCACAGTGGCTATAGAAACTGGATTTCTGCCTTTACAGACTAGAGACCCTTCGCCCCCATTATTAGGAAGAGGAGCTGAAGATGAAGCCCTTATTCAGAAGATTCATGAAGAGATAGCTCCATCATTCATCGGTCCTCCCTCCGCTGATGTTCAAGCCATAGCGCCCGAGACGGAGGGGGAATCTTCAGTTCAGCCAGAGGGCTCGGAGAGGGATCAGCCAGTTCTTCCAGCAGATTTACCGTCTTCATCCTCTCAGCCGGATGTCGCACTGTGGGCAGACATTGATAGCGAAGTGACCTTCGAAGTGATCCCCTCTGCTTCTTTTGGCTTTGCATCGTCCGAGAGCTTTGTCTGGCAGAACCTAGATATGCTGCGCCAGCTGGTAGAATCTCAGCCTGGCTTGACATATTTGCAGCTGAAGGAAATTGCTGATCGCTTCACTGCCGGTCTGCAGGCTATGGGTTGCCCTCTGGACACATGGGCTCAGCGGGTCTTACTTTTGCTTAAATTCGTGCATCGGAGGGATTTCCTAGCACGGACCATGGTTGATAAGCTAACGGCGCTGAAATTGTAGAGGTCAGAATGCAAGTCCGAGTTGGGGAAGCTGACACTTATGCTTGATGGACGCCGAGCTGAGCTAGAAGGTGCCATTCAGCGGGAAGAAGCTGTGCGGGGCCGGATAGCCCTACTGGAGATGGAACTCTCTGGACTTCGAGCTGAACTACAGCAACTCTCCTTTATCCGGCCGCAGTCTGAAGAGGAGGTAGCCTCGCTGGAGGGACGGGTGATGTCTCTTCAGGACATGTCCATTGGGCTTCAGGAGGAGGAAGCGCGCCTTCATGAGCTAGGAGCCGCCCCTTATGTGGGTCTTCTAGCCTTCGAAGATATATTCCGACGGCCGTGAATTGTTTACTCCTCCTTTTTTGTTCTCTTCTGTAATGTAATGTCCCCTCGGGGCCCTTTATGTATTCCCTTTTTATTGGAAAGGAATCCCTTGGCTTCAAGCGTCTCCATCTTACTTTGCATATGGTTTTATTACTTTGGGAAGTGGGGTAGCGATTTTGACAATCCCTCATGCGAACAGCCCGTACTTGGCAGGAGAGCGTCCACCCCTTCAGAGAAAGGATGGGGGACTCGCTCCACCGCGTGACGGCATCCGAAGAGGTGCTCAAACCGGATTTTGTGAATGGCAGCAAAAATCCTTCCGGCCATGTGCGCCGTAAAGGAGACAATTTGCAGGAGTGTGAAAGGAGAGGTTCCATCAGAACAGACGTGAGGTCTAGACTGGGTAGGGGTTATAGTAGGTGGGACAATTAAAGGATATGTGGTTTTCATCAAGACAGACATAGGGTCTGAACTGGATAGGGTTTCATCCTTGATCGGGCGAAATGCCAGTCGATCAATAGTTGGTTTCATCATCGATATTGGGTTTATATCGATGCAAAGGGATTTATAAGTTTCATCAGAATAGACGAAAGGTCTAAACTGGGTAGGGTTTCATCCTTGATCGGGCGAAATGCCAGTCGATCAATAGTTGGTTTCATCACTGATATTGGGTTTATATCGATGCAAAGGGATTTATAAGTTTCATCAGAATAGATGAAAGGTCTAAACTGGGTAGGGTTTCATCATTGATCGGGCGAGGTGCCGGTCGATCAACAATTGATTTCATCATCGATATTGGGTTTATATCGATGCAAGGAGATTTCATAATTTTCATCAGAATAGACGAAAGGTCCAAACTGCATGGTTTCATCATTGATTGGGCAGGGTGCCCGTCGATCAACAGCTGGTTTCATTATCGGTATTGGGTTTATACCAATGCAAAGATTTTATAAGTTTCATCAGAATAGACGAAAGGTCTAGACTGGATAGGGTCTCATCATTGATCGGGCGAGGTGCCAATCGACCAACGGTGGGAAGTGTGTGAAGGTGTAGGTCTCATTAGGACAGACGTAAGGTCTATTCCAATAGGTTTTATCGCAGGTGGGACTTTGCCAAGAAATGCGTAGGTTTTATCAGGATAGACGTAAGGTCTGAACTGGATAGGCCTTAGTAAAAATGTTGATGGGTTTCATCGTCGGTGGGACGTTTGAAAGAGGGTGCGTAGATTTCATCAGGACAGACGTAAGGTCTATCCTGGAAAGGTTTTATCATCGGTGGGGCGTGGAACCAGTTGACCGACGGAAGGCTTCATCAATAGAAGGGAGGTAAAGGTAGCGTGCCGGTTGGTATGGAACTTTTAAATTACCACATTACTGACCCAAGTGCCCTTTCGGGTTTTCACCGGAGCCAGCCCCCTTTCGCTTTTGCCCACGCGCCCTTTCGGGTTTTCACGTGGCGGGGTACCCAATTTTGCCTACGGTGCCCTTTCGGGTTTTCACCACAGCTGGGTTTTTGGCCATTTTTGCCCTTATCCGGGATGTCCGAACAAGTCTGGCGGGGTATCTCTATTTTTAACCCCATTATATATATATATATACATATGTTTCCTGAATTGGGACTTCAGCACGGATCAGGCGATATGCTGCTTCATTAGTGCATGCTCTTATCATCGGTATTGGGTATATACCGATGCAAGGATTTTATAGGTTTCATCAGGGTAGACGTAAGGTCTACACTGGGCTGGTTTTATCATTGATCGGGTAAGGTGCCGATTGACCAATGGTAGGTTTCTTCACGGCGAGACGTACAGGGGTATGCAGATTTGATAGGACGGGTTTCTTTGTCGATCGGGCAGGATGCCCATTGATCAAAGGTGGGCTTCATCATCAGTATTGAGTTTATACCAATGCAAGGATCTTATGAATCTCATCAGAATGGACGTAAGGTCTACCCTGGGCTGGTTTTATTGTTGATCGGGCAGGGTGCTAATCGACCAACAGCAGGTTTCATCATCGGTATTGGGTTTATACCAATGCAAAGATTTCATAGGTTTCATCGGGACAGACGTAAGGTCTAAGCCGGATAGGTTTCATCATTGACCGGGCAGTGCGCCTAATCGGTCAACAGCTGGTTTCATCATCGGTATTGGGTTTATACCGATGCAAAGATTTCATAGGTTTCATCGGGATAGACGTAAGGTCTAAGCCGGATAGGTTTCATCATTGACCGGGCAGTGCGCCTAATCGGTCAACAGCTGGTTTCATCATCGGTATTGGGTTTATACCGATGCAAAGATTTCATAGGTTTCATCGGGATAGACGTAAGGTCTAAGCCGGATAGGTTTCATCGCTGATTGGGTGAGTGTGCCCATTGATCAGCAGCAGGTTTCATCACGGTGGGACCTGGGACAAGGTACGAGGGCTTTTATCAGGACAGACGTAGGGTCCGTACTGGATGGATTTGATCGTTGATCGGACAAGGTGCCGACCGATCGACGAGAAGTTTATGACGGGAGGTGAGGTTTCTTTAGGATCACCATATTACTGGCCCAAGTGCCCTTTCGGGTTTTCACCGGAGCCAACCCCCTCTTGCTTTTGCCCACGCGCCCTTCCGAGTTTTCACGTGGCGGGGTACCCGATTTTACCTGCAGTGCCCTTTCGGGTTTTCACCACAGCTGGGTTTTAGCCATTTTTGCCCTTGCTCGGAAAACCTGAACAAGACCGGCAGGGTATCTCTATTTTTAACCCCATTTTTATTTATTTTCATTCTTTTATTCTCTCTTCCCCTCTTTTTGGGAGGGTAACAAGTCGGACTGTCATTAGATCATGATAAGGGATGGCTCGGCTAGGGCGGAGTGCCGCTAGACCAAGGAAAAGGGTAGCTCGGTTAGGGCAGAGTGCCGCTAGACCAAGGAGGAAGGGTAGCTCGGTTAGGGCGGAGTGCCGCTAGACCAAGGAAAAGGGTAGCTCGGTTAGGGCGGAGTGCCGCTAGACCAAGGAAAAGGGTAGCTCGGTTAGAGCAGAGTGCCGCTAGACCAAGGAGGAAGGGTAGCTTTTAGCCCACTGATTACTCGGGGAATATTGGTTGGGCAGCATGATACAGCTTTAGGTGTCTACCGTTGAGTGGTGAGAATTGGATTTCCCCTCGATGGTTAACAACCATGTAGGCCCCTCCTTCGTAGACCCTATATATCACATAAGGACCTTCCCAATTAGGATTCAGCTTTCCTTTTGGGTTGGACGCCATAACTTCTCTTTTCTTGACCATGACGAGGTCACCTTTCTTAAATTCTCGTCCTTTTACGAGTTTGTTGAATGCAGTGGCCATGCGGGCCTGGTACATCTGGATATTCTTCTGAGCTTGGAGGTGCTTCCCTTCCAATTCAGCCAATTCTTGTAATCTTCTTTCTGCATTGCTTTGTTCGCCACGGGCCAGGTCATATTGGACTGCCACCCTGAGTGACGGGACTTCCAGCTCTAGTGGAACTACTGCTTCTGAGCCGTATACCAGTGAGTATGGCGAGCACCCTGTAGGTGTGTTGAAGACAATGTGGTATGCCCATAGAGCTTCATACATCTTTTCTTCCCAGTCCTTCTTATTAGAACTGACGACTTTAGCCAACAAGGTGCATAACGTTTTGTTGAAGGCTTCTGCCAATCCATTTGCCTGTGGATTGTAAGGAGTGGAAGTCCTCCACTCGATCTTATACTTCTCGGCAAGCCGATAGATCTTTTGATTTTTGAAATGACTTCCATTATCAGATATTATTCGGCTGGGGATCCCAAACCGGAAGATAATGTTCTGTTTGATGAATCTGGCAACCAGCTCACCAGTCACTTCTCGTAATGCTATAGCTTCCGCCCATCGAGAGAAGTAATCTGTTATTGCCAGTATGTACTTATGTCCGGCTGAGGAGGTCGGTAGTGGGCCGACTACATCGATTCCCCATTGTGCAAATGGCCACCTAGGGACTGTAGGGTGCAGAACGGCAGGTGGCCTTCTAGGCACAACAGCATGCTCCTGACATTTCTGACATGACTTCGCAAACTTGCAGCAATCTTCAAACATAGTGGGCCAATAGTAGCCCAGCTTCTTCATTTCTATCTTCATCTTAGGGCCAGCTTGGTGAGCACCTGCCGTCCCAGCATGTATCTCTTTCATTGCTTGCGAAGCTTCCTCAGTGGACAGGCAGCGGAGCAAAATCTTCTTGCGTGCATCTGCCATTATTCGGAACAGAGTTCCATTTCTGAATTCATAAGAATCTTTGATCCTTAGAAGTTTCATCTTTTCTTCTCTTTTCTGTGGTAGCTGTTGGTGTAAAAACCATTGTAGCAGGTGCTGTCTCCAATCAGATGCCTGTTCTGTACTGATCGTGGCGACTTCATTTTCTTCGGGGCAACCTTCTAGCATGCTGGGGACTTGCCGCCGATTTATAACAACAATGTTCAGTGTCTCATCCGGTGGGACTGCTATTGAGCTGGCTAGCTTTGCCAATGCATCAGCCTGGGCATTATGTGCACGGCCCACATGCTTGAGCTCAATATGATAGAATTTCGCCATGAGGCGCACAGCTTTTTGGTGGTAGGGGTTCAACTCCAGCTTTCGCACTTCGAACTCACCTTGGATTTGCTTTATTATCAACATTGAATCCCCGAATACCTGAAGCATCTGGATGCCCATGTTGAGGCTGATGTGCAACCCGATTATCAGAGCTTCATACTCGGCTTCATTATTAGTGCAGGGCTTGTTTATAGAATAGGAAGTATGCACAACCTCCCCCTCTGGCGATCTTAGCACAATACCGGCTCCGGCCCGTATTCTGGTCTTTCCATCGGAGTCCGTCTCTGTTCTAGATGCTCCATCGAAGAATAGCTGCCACATAGTTGACTGAGCCTGGCAGGCTTCTAATGTTTCATCATCGGGTAACTCAGTCCCCAACATATCATTCTCTGGTACAGGGTGCTCTGCGAAGAAATCGGCCACGGCCTGTCCTTTTATTGCCCTCTGGGGTATATATGTGATATCAAATTCCATCAGAATTACTGCCCATTTGCCCAACCGGCCTTTCAGTACTGGCTGAGTCAATATGTATTTGAGCGGATCTGCTGCAGATATCAATCTGATTTCATGTGACAGCATATAGTGCCGGAGCTTCTTAACGGCAAAGACTAGTGCCAAGCATGTCTTTTCTATGTAGCTGTAACTTTCTTCAGTTCTAATCAGCCTCCGACTCAGGTAGTATAGAGCCTGCTCTTTGCCTTCTTCATTTATCTGTGCTAGCATTGCCCCCAGGGAACAGTGTGTGGCTGCAATGTATAGTATCAGGGGCTTGCCCTTAATAGGTGCCCCCAGCACTGGAGGGGTCTTGAGATATTCTTTCAGCTTCTCAAAGGCTTCCTGACAGCCATCGTCCCAGAGGAACGGTACATCTTTCATCATGAGCTTGTGAAAAGGGTGGCATCTCCCTGACAGATTTGATATGAATCGTCGGATGTAGGCTAAACGCCCTTGTAGAGATCTCAGCTCGTGGAGATTCCTTGGTGGAGGGAGCTCCTGGATAGCTTTAATCTTGGATGGGTCGATCTCAATGCCCCTATGACGGATGATGAACCCAAGGAATTTTCCACTGGACGCGCCGAAGGCACATTTCATAGGGTTCATTTTGAGCTCATATTTGCGCAGCCTCTGGAACACTACTCTCAGATCCTGCAAATGGTCTTCTTTTCTGCTGGTTTTCACCACCAGGTCATCAATGTAGCACTCTACCTTCTTGAAGAGTAAATCATCAAAGATCTTTGTCATAGCTCTTTGGTAAGTAGCGTCGGCATTCTTGAGGCCGAACGGCATCCTTTTGTAGTGAAATATCACCTTCGGGGTGCGGAATGCAGTGTGCACTCTGTCTTCTTCAGCAATCCAGATCTGGTTATATCCGGATGACCCATCCATGAATGACAGGGCTTCATGGCCAGTGGTTGCAACGATCATTACTTCAGTGATTGTCACTGGGAAATCATCTTTCGGGCAAGCCTTATTCAGGTCCCTGAAATCTACACATATTCTGATCTGCCCATTTTTTTTCTTCACGGGCACTATATTGGCCAGCCATGTAGTATACTGGTTCTCTTCAACAAATCCCACATCGATCAGCTTGTCGACCTCTTTGTTGATCTGATTTATCAATTCGGGACGCATTCTCCTGGAAGGCTGCTTCACAGGACTTGCCTCTGGGTTTATCGCCAAGCGGTGCTGTGCCACATCAGAACTCAGTCCTGGCATTTTATCATATGTCCATGCAAAGCAGTCTCGGAATTCCTTCAAAAACCGAATATACTATTCTTTGACAGCTGGCTCCAACAGTGCACTGAGGAATGTAGGCCTTGGCTCATCTGCTGACCCCAGATTCACTTCTATCAGCTCATCGACGGTGGCTTGGCCTCCGTCTTCTACTTCGGGTGGGGCTTCTTGCAAATCAATAAAGCCTCTTGGGATACAATCTTCTTCATTTTCATGATTTTCTGTTTCATGAGATTGGTCATCAGCGGATGCTGGCGCATCGTATAAGGCCAATACGGCCGGATTCTGTTCAGTCTGCCCCGAGGACGTGACTGGCTCAGCGGAAAACTTCGAAGTGGAATCTTCCGTGCTTAGAGGCTCTTCTGATGTGGACTCCCCTGAGAGGTCATCATTATGTAGAGCTCGGAACTCTTCTAGAATGCGCCCAAACTCCAGGCACTCTTGCAGCTCTCTGGCTACTTGATCTTCATCCGGGTTTCCCGTATCAAATTTCGCTTTATCCTGGAACAAATCCTCCTTGCAAGATAGATCTTCCCAGTACCAATCTCTCCTTGTATCGTCAGGTACCCCTATCCCTGACTGATTGTCTGGGATTTCATTGTCCACTACGGACTGATAAATGATTTCTTCATCTTCCGAAGGGTATTGGTCATAGTCCATCCTAGGGGAATCTTCATGCTGGTAGAAGGCAGAGATGACATCTACCTCAGCTTCATAGTATTCTTGCAGGGTATAGCCCAATCCCGGGTGCTGTGTGATCTTCCTCAGTTCTTTATTATCTCGAGGTGGATCCCATAGCTCCTTGAATGCTTTCTTCTGGGCTGCAGATTATATTGAAGGCATTTGCATCTTGGAGAACATTTGCGAAACCCGTTGGGTAGTGTACTCTAGGCCTGTAATTGGCACCATTCGGTTTGCGGCTTCTTCAGGGACCATGCAATCTTGATCGTCTTCTTCGACTGCCCCCCCGGTGTAGAATATGATAGGAGGTTCGCAGAAGCGAGGGATTTTCATAGTCTTCAGTGGTAGCACCGTCTGGTATTCTATGCTGGCTATGGGCTTGACTAGACCCTGAGGAACTTCCACCTGTGTGTACTTTTCTTTCATCTTTTCTTTAGTATCATCTTGGTGTATGCCAGGAGGAGTGATCCAGGCAAAATCACCAGCATAAGAGATGTGAGATACCCCATGCTTTTTGATATAGCCCTTTGGCGGCGGTGGAGTCCAATTTCTTGTCTTTGTCGCCAGCTTTTCCTGGCTGACCACAGCTTCTTTTTCTTTGTCCCTTTGTGACACCTCGGTGTAGTAGGATGCATCGAGCATATGGCACTCGAACACTTCGAAGGGATGTAGGTCTGCAAACACCCTTTATTCTTTTCCTTCATGGCAATATTTTATGCATTGGTGTAGTGTGGATGGCACTATCTGATATTCGTGCAGCCACGGTCTTCCCAGCAGGGCCTTATACGTGGTGTTGGAGTCGATTACATAGAATCATACCACTGTAGTGAGGTCGCCCAGTGTGAGATTGAAATCAGCCATCCCGAGAGGTGTTTCACATTTCTGGTTGAATCCTGCAATCTTCATGTCTCTGACCTTGGTGAGCTGCAGCTCAAAGTAGTATTTCTGATAGATGCGATACGGGAGAATATTTACAGCAGCCCCGGGATCTATCAGTATTCTGCTTATCGGCTGACAGTTCAGGGAGCCCCTCATATACAACGGTCTATTATGGCCGGAATTTGGGATTAGCATATCATCCTCCATGAATGTGACTGACGGCGCGGTGTTCACTTCTGCCAGGAGTGCTTCACATTGTGCCGGGGACTGCAGGGCATCCACGATTGCTTTGCGAGCTTCTTCGCTCAGAGAGAGAATTTCCCAGATGGAGAATCTGGTAGGGAGCTTTTTTAGCATTTTCATGACTCGACTGCCCACCCAGACATTAGATAATCTCATCTCCTCTGCCCATCGGGGTCTTGGAGGTTCATGTGGTGCCTGTGGCCTTTGCTGCCCATTTTCAATTTTATCTTCTTCATCGGTCTCCCGGAAGCCTTCTTCTGTAGCGACTGCCCCTGGTTTTGCTAGAGGGTTACCTTCTTCATTTTCTTCATGCTGTTTCTGCTTTCCAGCCACTGTCTGCTGGCATTTATTGCTTTTATCTGGAGCAGTATGAGCCGGTTGCTAATTTTCTAAGCTAGACAGGAACTCCAGGAATGAAGGGGCTTCATCTGCCTTCTTTTGTCTTGGTACAGACTGGCAGGGGGAGGAACCTGGACACCTCGTATCTCTGGTTCCGGGATTTGATAGGGTTACTCCCCTCTGAACATGATATTATGGTTGGCTGGTGGTGGGCGCCCCCATCTTCTCCCAGAACGTGTTGCATGGGCCGAGGTAGAGGCTTCGGCATGGTTAGCTTCTAGCGGAGCTTTGGATGCTTCCGGCTCATCGTCATCCCCGGGCAAGGAAAAGAGTACTGACAGAGTGTTACATTGTACTGTCGTGACCTTCTTTCCTTTCTTGGATTTGGGCCGTTTCTTCTTCTTTTGGGAATTTGGCTTTGCTGACCCTTGCCCCCAGAAGGGCTCATTTTCAGCTTTTTCTTGTTCTGCCTCTGGCTGCTCTTTGATTTTCAATTCTTCAAGCTGTTCCCAGAGTATACAGTCCTTCATTAGCAGATGCTTGGGCTTCTTCTGCTCGTACTCATCAAGCTCATTAATATATTGCTGCAGACGCCTGGCTGCAGGGCTTATTTCTTTATGTGTAGGGAGGGGAGTTTGTCTCCTCCGGTTGTGAGTAGGGATCCGGATGACTAGTCCGGTCTCAGCTGTATGCCATATTGGCTTCATTGGAGGCGGCTCGAGCCTTGGGATAACACCCCGGATGACTGCTCCGCTGATACTGGCTGCAAGAGTCTTCTTTCTGCTTTTTATGGGTATTATCTGCCATCCTTCCTGATCCTTCTGTGGGGTGAGGAAGCAAGCTTCATAGGTATGCCTGGTGCATTCTTCGACGGCTTCCTTGGGCAGCTGTTGGTAGACTGAGATCATATTGGCAGCCACTCTCCAGGGTGGAGGCTCATGTGGATGGGGCGGTTTTACCTGATAATCTCCCAGCTGCAGCTCACCTTTCTTGACCATTCCTTCCATGATATCTTTGAAGACATAACAATCTTCAATTGCGTGCCCCAACGCACGGTGAAATGGACAGAACAGCGGATCATCTTTCTTTGCTGCATCTGCTGGTCTTTTGGGTTCAGGCAATGTTACCTTATTGAACTTGTATGCCCAGTTGAACAGTGCGGCCGTCTTATCTTTTGGGAAGGAATATGCTTTTCTCATCTTGTCTCTCAGAGAGACTTTATCTTTTCTTTCTGCTGTATCTGCCAGCGGGGGAGCTTCATCTGCCCCTTTCTTCCCCTTCTGTTGCTCGAAGGTTCTGAAATCGACGGTGTTGGCCTCAGAGTGTGATGGCCGTCGTTCATTGGATTTTCCCTTCGGCATAGTGAGGATATTGGTGGTCGGATACTTGGACAAGAACGTCTCAACTTCCGCCACTATATTGTTTAGTCGGTCAAATGTTCTGACATCTGCACCGATCATCTTTTCTAGCACCTCCCTCCTGAGGCTCTGCTTGCATATCTGCACTGCATCTTCCTGATGAGGAGGTCTTCGGCATCTCATGGCCAAGTTCCTCCACCTTTTGATGTAGTCCAGTGCAGTTTCATCTTATTTCTGCTTGGTTGCATATAGCTCTGCTATCGTGATTTCCCTTTCCGTGACATGGAATCTGTCGCAGAATTTCCTCTGCATATCAGGCCAATCAACCACTGACCCAGCTGGCAAGCTTGAGTACCATTCAAAAGCCAACCCAGTGAGGGATGAGCCAAAGAACTTGAGCAGATAAGCTTCATCGACTGCTAGGTCGCCCATGATTGTAGTGTAGTAGGCTATATGCTCCCTAGGGGAGCCTTGGCCATTACATTTCTCAAACTTCGGCGGCTTACTGACGCCTGGGGGTAGTTTCTTGGCAGCATACTGGGGAGGATAGGGTACCCTGTACACATCATAAGTACCCGCATCACCACCAGTCTTTTCTGACAGCTTCATTTCCACAATTCTTTCAATCATCTGTTTGTGGGCTACAGCTGGATCTATCTCTTCTGGGAAGAAGTGAGCTTGTTGCTGGCTGTGAGGAGTTGTCATCACAGTGGCGCGCAAGATGGGCGCGGTAGGCTGTGTCTGAGACACAGAGGGCTGAGCTGCTGTTTGCTGTGGAACAGGTTGGCTCGGTGTCTTGCCCTTATCAGCTAGGAGAGGGTTAGCTGGGATAGCCGTCTCTGCTGAGCTAGATGTTTGCCCCGCAGGTTCAGCTTGCTTTGAGACTGATGTAGCTTCATGTCTCTCATTGAGCTGTCTTCGGAGAGCACTGATCTCCTGTTGATATCTCCTGAACATCATCTGGATCATGGGATCCAAGGTTGATGGGATTTGCATATCTTCAGAAGTCCCTTCAGCATCTTCAACAAAGGGATTGTCTTCATCCTGTGCCGTCACCACATTGACTGTCATAGTGGTGACCTTGCGGGCTTCATCATATTTCTTCATTTTATCTTTTGCGGCCTGGCTTCTTCTTGTGACAGGACCAGGTCTAGTAGCCAACCTGAGCAGTTCATTTGGCTGAGCTGGTAGTATATCTTGCCCCCTGGCGAGTCCAGCCATGTTGCAGGCGAAGATTTACATTTTTCCCTTCCGCCTGTAGACCTTTCTTTTCACCTGGTCAGGATATCTGAGCCGGTCGAAGACCGATATTCTTTCTTTGGCTTCCTCCCGGTACAGGTCTTCTTTATCATATCCGGGCTCGAGGCCTTCTTCATAGTGATTTGAATCGGAGGAAGAGGCCCCGATCATCATTTCTTGCAGTGTTTCTTCTTTTTCTCCACCTCTGGTGCCCAAGGCACGGGATAGTCTTTGTTGACCGAGGGCAGAGCTCCCTAGGTAGTGGAAGTAGTCTTGGACTATCTGCTTCATCTCTTCAGAGTTGTGCCTCTGTGGCTCAGGTTGGAGTATCAATCTGTCCTGGCTCTTTTGCTGATAAGCCAGTCTTGCCACCCGAGCATTCAAATGCTCGGCTTTGGAGTATCTGCAGATATCAGCCTGTCTGGCACAGGCTCTTGGTCTCCTTGCAGTGACCCCAGCGACTGGTTCGCTCACATCGCCAACTTGGTAGCAGTCGACAGCAGCATCATAGATCTTCCTTTCCCATCTTCTGCCCCTGGCCATGGGATGGGTAGTAGTGAAGCTTTCCCTTGTATGGTATTTTCTGCCCCTCATCATGGGGCGAACAGCAGCCATATTTCTTTCCTGACCCTCAACCTCATCTCTCCTCCCCCGGGTCCTGGGGTAGACGGTAGTAGCATTTCTTTCATCTTTCTTCACTTCCCTTCTGCCCTCTGCTCCGAGGCGGGCAATAGTGATATCAGTAAGGTTCTCCCTGTCCTGAGCTGGGGCCCAGCTTTGGATCTTTTTCGGCCGCCAGACCTGTTTGTATTTTGCTGGCTTGGGCGCCAGCGGCTTCTTTTCATTAGCCTCCCAATTGGCCTGCCTTGTGGCCAAGGTGTGGAATCTGTTGGTAGTGGGTACCCCTGGTACGACCACATCTGGGTTGACCTCCCTCGGGCGGCCGTTGAGGTTCGTCCGGATCCCTCCGATCATCATGGTCTTTCCGGAGTTGGAAAGATGACGGTCAGCAGTAACATACCGGCTCCTCCGGTTGGTCCTCCTCCCTTTCTGAGCAGCAGCGGGGACCATGTCCCTTTTCTGGACATGATGGACGTAGCAGGCGACGGCCGTGAGGGCCGTGTTCTCCGGTAAAATGTTCTTCTGGTCGGTGATCTTCACCGGGACACTTGCAGCAGCGCCTTGCTCATTGTCATCGACCTATAGAAGGTCAGTGAAGACGAGGCCCAAGCAGTTGGGCAGCCCAACGGCAGGCGGCAGTGATCGAACGCGAGGGGTACCGCCAGGTAGCCTTCGCGCAGATTCATGTCAATCGGCTACTGGTCGAAGCAAACGGACATGATTCCAGCTGTCATTGTAGATTCCTGAAAATAAGGAAAGTACATAGAATCAGAAGTTTCAGGGGGGCCCGCCGGGCCTCCTACTTTAGCGTAAAGATGAAGGGAGACTCAGTCCCACCGGGCGTGCCAGACTTGTGGATGCGGGATTTTTATCTTATCTTTATTTATTTATTTTTATTATTATTATTTATTTATTTATTTATTTATTTATTGGTTCATTGGCGTGCCAGTCACCGAAGTGACAATTTTATTGTGCGCTCGATCTGACATGGTCAGTCGATTGTGAGTGATCGTGTCTGGACCAGAAGTCCGTCATACCATGAACGTTATGACGTTAATTACGTCCTTCTAAGGAAGGACAACCCTTGATTAAACGCTAAAAGTAGGAGGATGACAGCGGTAAAGCCACATGCTCAAGAGAGACGGAAGTCGTTCATTTGCAAACGTTAAATGGATTAGACGGAGCCGGGGTTGGTTATTTTCGGGATAAAACCGACGGCAAATTCCCACCATCTTGGACCATGCCAAGTGGGGAATAGGGAACCACCCATGCAGTGGCAGGGTGGGATCCGTAAGAGATCGGGCATAACTGACCCAGAATCCGAGTAAGCACCGGCATGACATGACGCGCCCTGTGCGTACGCGATGTTGCATCTATATCCTCCCCTTCAAAGGACCGTCAGAGAGCATGTAGGGACATGGCTCCGTGGGCCAACGGGGTTGAGAGGTAGGACATTACAGCTACCTGGCAAGGTACGTGTAAATTTTGGCAGCATGTCCCCTCGACTTGGATTATGCCAAGGGAGGATAGGTTATCATCCACGGAGTGCCGGGATGACAACCGAACGGGGATGGGCGTTGGGCCCCGGGACATTGCTTATATTTATTCCATCGTTTAATATCCCCTTGAAATCCCTCGGAACTCATGTAATGACATGGCCCTTTGGGTTCATAAGGGTGAAATCCGGATCGGGAATGAATACTGTAGGGGAGGACTTCCCCATTACTGTATCTTCTCAGGTCATTCACGACGGTCTCTGGACATCCCCGAGACATATGTGTACAGCGGTCAGAAGGCTGAGACATGGCAGTGGGGAGAAAGTCCCTTGACTGGACTTCATTGGGCCAAGAAGAGGGGTCTCGGCGTGGCGTACTGGTTGGCCGAGGGGGGTTCTCGGCGTGCTCTTTTTGGTTGGCCAAAGAGGGACTCTCGGCGTGGCCTTTTGGTTGGCTAAGGGGGGGGGGGGCTCTCGGCATGGCCCTTTTGGTTGGCCAAGGGGGCTCTCGGCATGGCCTTTTGGTGGATGGAAGAGGATCTCGGCGTGGGGCCTTTGGCTGGAAGAAGCTCTCGGCATGGGGCCTTTGGCTGAAAGGAGATCTCGGCATGACCTTTGGCTAGAAGGAGCTCTCAGCACGGGGCTTCCCGGCGCGCTCATGGCCGCGCCGGGAGCCTAGCGCCGGGAGGCTGTGGGCTATAGGGTTTTGCACAAAATGAGGGCTTGTCGTTTAGCTGAAAGGAGGGGAAGGCCTCTCGGCCTTATGGTTCTCGGCGGGGAAACTCGCACGCCGAGAAGGTGGAATGCAGACGGATTTCAGGGTTTCAGGGCTCAATAACGATGCTCTGTTTCTGGGATTTCTGGGTTTTATGGCTCAGATTGAGACCGAATCAGGGGTGTATGAGGGGGTTTCATGAATGCCTCTGCTAGAAGGATGCCAAGGGGGCTGAGAGGTCGGATCATCAGGAGGAGGAGATACCATCGTCGGGGCCTGAGTAGCTTTTATCTGTATACTGCCAGACGTCTGGGGGGGGGGTGAAGAGATGGCTGTCTCTGATTCCCCAGACTAGCATAGTATCATCTGGGAAGCAAATCGGCGATGAAAGAACCCCTTGATGCTGGGACCTCAGACCCTAGTCATTCAACGATTGGAATGAGGATCCAGGGTCGCATTCGTCTACGGGTTCAAATGCATCCTTTATAGCCGGCAATCCGGGGAACCAAGAGATTGATGTCTCTAGTTCCCGGACAGCGCAAGAGGCTTGAGGAATAGACTCAAACACATACGGAGGGCATGCTATTGAAGCGGGAAGAGAGAAGAGAATAGAACCCAGCAACCCATTGAACAAGGGTGGGGGTTCTACCTTCATCCCTGTTCGAAGAACAAACTCGACTCCGAAGCCTGAGTCATTTCGCCCATGGGGCATTCATACAAACAGTATGCATACATATGGAGACAAAGGAAGATCGTATTGCCTAAAATCCATCACGGCAACTGCATTTATTTCATCTCACCATCACTTACATTGACTACAGAACTGAAGCCAAGAAACATACAGGGGAGGAAAAGGGAGAGAATCGTATGAATAATCTAAACATCAAGACTTCGACTATCCCATACGGAGAATCAGTAATAAGAAAAAAAGAAAGAAACATCGAACATGGGGGGGGGGGGGAGGGTGGAGCATTGACTCCTCTCCCTCCCCCTATCAGCCCACCTGGAGCCTCTCTTCCTTCTTTTCTTCTGCTTCTTCTTTCGACGGAGAGTCTCTCCCTCTCTTTTCCTATCTCTTTCTCTTTCTGGCTATCTGTTCGCTCTTTTTTTTTCTTCGTCTCTTTCTTCTTTTCTTTTTTGTCTATCTTTTTTCTTGCTATCTCCCTCTTTCTCTCTTCGAAGGGAGGGGGTTTTATATCCCTTTTCCCTTTTTCTTCTCGGCAGGCACCCTCACGGCGCGCTTGAGATAAGCTTCCCGGCGCACTCGAATCCGGCCTCTCGGCGCCAACTTTGGGCTTCGACACAGGCTTTCGGCGCCACCTTCATACAGGCCCACTTGGGGTTTTTTTTTAAGTGTATCATCACCCAAAAGGGCCTTTCATTTATGACATGTCTCGTATCGAAATCGTGATTACGATTTTCATCAGTCCGCAGACAGGGTTTTGTCAGTCCGTAGATAGGGATTTCATCAGTCCATAGACAGGGGTTTTATCAGTCCGTAGACAGGGGTTTCATCAGGATTGTCATCTGAACGGTGACAAAACCGGGTATCATCTTATCAATATCGTCACTCGAATGGTGACGAGCTCGGACATCAGCTTTAGTCTGGGAAGACCTCAGCCGGGTGCATAATCTGTGGAGACGATTCTTCTTCTGCTCTATCTTTTCAGGAGCCTTTACCATCTTCATCTGCCGGTGCCGGCTTCATCTTTATCTCATATTACTTCTGTCAGTAAGCCGACATCTGACTTACCCTGACATATCATCCGTGACTTCTTGGACGAAGTAGTAGTATAGCTCTTCTTAAAGGGCTAGAAGGTCTCATTAGTCGAGTGACTGCTGCTTTATCAGTGCTGCCGTCTGAGTGACATTGGCACCGGGCATCAGCTTTGGCTGACAAGGGCTTTAGCCGAGTGAAAGGTTGATAAGCTTCATCATTAGTCTTTCACTATTGGTCAGACCCTCTTTTCAATTATGCTTCCACCCTTGTTCATTTTCCAGGTGTCAACATGGTGTAACTTAAATTAAGATTTGGTTTGCTAGAACCTACCTTAATCGACGAACAAAGGGGACGTTGGATGCCAAAATCGCATAAGAACACCCTCACTCCACTTGATGTTTCCTTCCACGAACGAGCTCCCCGCCGGCCGCCTCAGCAAATGAGGGCTCTAGGTCAAGCTAGGGTTGATTTTATAGGAGGCAATTCGATCTACGGGGCGAGATAAGGCTAAGAAGAGTCCTCAAAGTTGATCGTGTGTGAAACTCACGCTTGACCGGGTCGTGCCGCCTGTCGCTCGAAATTAGATTCCTAGGGTTAGGGTTTCACGAGAGAACAAGAGGGGAAAAGGGCTACCTATCAGGGCCGATCGAAAGGGCCTGGTTTGGGCTCAAATGGTTATGATTTGGGCTCGAATTTGGTGATCTAAGGTGCGATTAGATAAGACTCCGATTTTAGCACAAAAACCTTTAATTCAGCTTCATATAATTTTATTTTGGGGTCATCCAGAAAGACAAAGTGTTTAGAAATTGGGTCCTATGCATGATTATAATTTTCCCATATTTTTATAAATTAGTTGAAATTTAGCCCAAACGGGATTTTAATTTAATATAAAGAAATTCTTGATTATTACACAGTTATATTATTTAATTATAGTTCGGGATGCTACACCCTCCCCTACTTTAAGGAATTTGGTCCTCCAAATTCTCTGCACTTAATAGAAAAGGGGGAATCAGGATTGCTGACCTTAAAATAATTTAGGATATTGCTTCCGAATCGCTTCTTCGGACTCCCATGTGGCTTCTTCTGTTCCACGCCTACTCCACTGAATATTGACCATCGGTATGGACCGATTCCTGAGCTGCTGTTGCTTCTGATCCAAAATCTTGATGGGTTTTTCTTCAAAGGATAAATCTTCCTTCAACTCTAGGTCCGCAGGCTGAATGATATGCGCGGGGTCGTATACATACTTCCGTAGCATGGACACATGGAAGAGATTATGCACACCTGACAACTGGGGTGGCAATGCCAATCTATAGGCAACTTCTCCTACTCTTTCTAAAATCTCAAACGGGCCAATAAACCTTGGACTCAGCTTGCCACCGATTCCAAACCTTCGGACTCCTCTTATAGGTGAAACCTTCAAGAATACATGCTCTCCTACCAGAAACTCCAAATCTCTTCTTCTATTATCTGCATAGCTTTTCTGTCTTGACTGTGCAACTTCTAGATGATCTCTGATAATCTGGATGTTCTTGGTTGATTCTGAAATAAGATCTGATATAAGCCATTGCCTTTTGCCTACCTCATCCCAGCACAAAGGTGATCTACAGCTTCTTCCATACAAAGCTTCAAACGGTGCCATCTGAATACTGGACTGGTAACTATTATTATAGGCAAATTCTATCAGAGCCAAATTGATGCGGGACGGGACCACGGACACGATAAGCTAGCGGTCGTCCCTTAGCGAGGGAAGCGTCGGATGTGCGCGGTTGAACAACCGGCAGTGAGCTAGGGTGGTCGGCTCTCAATTGTGCCCGGATCGGGTCACGGGACGGTCACTCTCTCACTCGCAGCAGTGATATGATAAATTAAAAGCGAGCTAGGTAACCCTACACATGCTCTCTAGCAACTGCATAAACAAGCATATATAGAAATAAGCGGAATGCCAAGCAAGGAGCGAATACGATACCTCCACGCGCTCGGCGTGGCGAAGATGGCACCCGGCCGAAACTCGTACTCCCGGGAACTTAATACATTAAGATTACAGCAATACAAGTAAGCCCACTCCACGCAGGGAGGTAACGGGCGACACAAGGGGGGCCCGGGAGCACCAATTCCGGGTTGACGGGCGGTTTCCGGGCACGGCTTCGGCTTCGCGCGTACTCGTGCTAGTGGGGCCCACGTGTGGACCGGAGGGGTCGTGTGGGACCTGATGCCTCCTCTGGTGTGGGTACACTTGGGAAGCGCTCCCCTAGGATGGCGAGTTGCTGGAACGACCGCCGGACGCCGGGCGGCCCTCGGACGACGCTCGCGGGAAACCGGCCACAAGTCTGCACTTGCTGTCTTCTCGCACGCTGTCCGGCGAGATCGGCTGCTGTGATCAACCCCGTCGTCGGAATGCAACGAGCTCGGCGCCGTTGGAAAGAGGACTCCAAATACTTCGACGTAGGGGCTTCAGAAAAAATAATCAGATACGTATATCTGACTTATGGAATTTACACCCTTGCTGTAAACAGGCCAGAACTGCAGGGGCAGGTTCTGACTTCTCTGAAAATCACCGTTGACCGGTGGGAGGACCTTGGAATATGGAGATGAGTTCTTCAGAAAAGTTGAATATCTCTGAGATAGAAAACCGGGACTATTTTTGGTTTTTGATTTGGATAGGAAATGGATTTTATGGGATTTTTTGAGTGGACCTGGGTCGGATCTGGGACACTGTGGAAAAATTGCTCACAGGAACTGGTACGAATTTTGAAAAATACCTAGAGACCTTATCAAAAATTAAGAAAATTCATGGTGGTAGACATATGTGGACAGAAGTCTCAGTAATTTTTAGAGCCCCAAAAAAATTCAAAACATGGGTCGAACAAGGTAGACTCAGAACTGTTGAACAGTAGACAGAACCTGGACAGAACTGAAATTTGAACTTGGACGAAAATCTAAAAATATCTAAAGGACGAATTTTTGTCTGAAATTTTTTGTGGAGGTAAGGGTTCAAGAGGGGAACCAACCCTGAAAAGTGGAGCTTCAGAAGATGAGGGAAGAGAGAAAGACAATTCGGAGAAGAGAGGTCTGTCCAGAGTGGACAGAAAACCGAATTCGTTGGTGAAGACGCGTCGGCGGCGAGACGGCGGCGGCGGCGATCACCGGAGCTGCTTCAGAAGTTGGAGGGGATCAAGGGGGAAGGGATTACACTCTAGAAAGGGGCTGGAGGTGGAAGAACACCAGGGAGAGAGGGGAGAGGGGCACAAGCTTCAAGGAGGCAAAATGCTAATTTCTTCTTTCATTAATTCTTTCCATAAGAAAATACAAGTATTTATATGAAAGGGTTCTAATCTAATATGAGCCCTTGGATCAAGGGTTGAAGAATGGAGGGTTGAGATGTGGTGTGAACACCACATTAAACCCAAATAAACTAATAGGTCCGCCCCCCCCCCCCTTAAAGAGGACAATTTGGAATTGTCTTCTTTATTTAATTCATGGTCCAAGTCCAAATTTGGACCATGGACCAGCCACCTTGGACCCAAGAGCCCATGTGGACCAATAAGGAGGAGGGAGGGGGCCCCTGCAGGGCCTACAAGCATATTTACAAAGAAACCCAATGGCCTTTTGCAAATAAACCCACTAAGACCTACTATTGTGTACGCATATATCACAAGGGCGTACATACAAATACAAAAGGACATAAATGCAAACATAAAGTGAGCTGGTTGTCGCTGATGTCCCCATCAATTCTCCCCGGGTGGGAGGAACTCGACCCCGTCGAGTAAAGGGTGCGGCTGCTCAGGTCTCCGGCAGATCCGTCACCGTGCCAAGTAGCGCGGGTATGCTCCACTCCAAGTGATCGGCACCTGCTCATTCCACATATACTCGATATGCGCACTGCTATGGCCAAAGGTGGTCACTCCGAAGGGGCACTCTCAACGGAAGGAAACAGCTCAAAGACTCACTAGGAATCACTGCTGAGTCCCTATAGGTGACTGATCCGGGTATAGAAGTAAACCGATCCCATACTCGTCAAGTGAATCGACTCGCTTCACACTCATTCGGGAACGACACGAGCTTGCACAAGACACATGCAGACTCACCATGCACTGACACACGAATGCAAACCATGCAAACAATCGACTCAAAATCACCACACAAACAAACCACACAAAGAAAGAACACTGACTCATGCACGACTCTAGACTAAGGTGGTAGCATCAAACCCACTAGGTGGCGACATCCTGGGCGGCAGAAGGGTCGCCCAGCTCTTCCCCCATGGCATAGTATTCATCGGCCAGTGCCTCGTCGGCCTCGTAATCGACATGCTCAAGCTCGGGAGGTGCGGATCCTCCAACACCTAAGGGTAGGGTGGTGCGAGCGGGACACTCACTAGCAATGTGGCCGTACCCGTGACAGTGGAAACATTGTATTCGCGATCGACTACTCTCCCCGATAAGAGGGGCCTTACCCTTATCATCCCGCCGGGTAGGAGGTGTAGGCAACAATGGGGGAGGTGTAGGTGCCTTGGACAAGAGTGGCGGGGGTGCCGGTGCCAGAGGACGGGCTATAGGAGCTGGGGGACGGGCAAAGGGTGCCGGTGGTTGGGATGGAAATAGATCCCGGGGTGGAGGAGGGCGAGGCCGTGGAGCGAAGTGCTCCTGACGGGTGGGCTCCTGAGGTCGAGCCATGGGAGGCCGCTGATGTGGGCCTATAGAGTGACGGGGCTCGGTACTACGGAGAGGGGTGGGGCCCAACCGATGGCTAGACTCGAACACTCCCTCAAATTGCTCCATCTCGAGAGCAACCTGATATGCCTCTTCCAACGTCTTGGCATTGCGGCGAAAAAGCTCATACTGGTAGTGTGGCCGCAAACCACGTCGAAAGCGGGACACGGGCATGGTACTCTCCTCCGTGACACCACATCGTAGAAAGTACTCATCAAACTCCGCGATGTATTCGGAGACAGACCGGTCTCCCTGGCTAAGACTTTGCCATCTATCGATGAGTCGCTGGCGGTATGTGGGAGGGAGGTACTTTTGCCGAAGTTTATTCTTCATCTCGGCCCATGTGTCAATCGGGGGTTCTAGCCGCTGAAGTAGCAGGCTCTCCACATTCTTCCAATAGGTTTGTGCCTGCCCCATGAGTTTCATGGTGGCAAATCGGACCCTTCGACGCTCCGACATATCATACCATTCAAAATAACGGTCCATGCCAAACTCCCAATCTAGGTAGACTTTCGGATCCAAAGACCCGTAAAAAGCGGGAGGATCCGCTCGCACGGTCTTAAGGACCCGATCATCATCCTCATCTCGTTGTGGCTGAAAACCACGACGGCGTTGACCATACCCCTCGTAGGCATTGTCGGACCCATAGTCCTCGAGACCAAGGTCACGGTGTGATAATTGGGGAACCCGAGGAGGGGCGGGTGGAGGAACCAGTGGTGGCTGGTTTTGGGCCGCGGGAGCGGCCTGGACTTGGGCCATGGGAGCGGGTTGGACTTGGGCCCCCGCAGGAGGAGGTGCGGGTGGACCTTGGGCTGCCCCAGGAGGGTCCCCGTATGACATCCTATCTAACCGCCCAACGAGGTCTTGGACCGACCTATCGGAGTTCTCCATGCGTCCTTCCATGGCCCTAAGGCGACCATCCATATTCTCGGAGAAGGTCCGAAAGTTAGCATCGGATTGGTCCAACCTAGCCATAATGGCCATCATCGCCTCTTGTAGGGAGTGGAAGTCTCCCGAGGTATCCCGTGGGTTGGCCATAGGTGGGGGTGGGGGTGAGTACTGAGTACCCCGACGAGTGGGCATGCAAACACACCGACTAGAGGACACCGACTAAAGCAAAACACACTAATGCAAAATGATGCGCCTAGACTTAACCAAAACTCGGTACGCGGCGGAGATAATTGACCCGAAGGTCACTCGCACAAGTGTGCGGCCTTCCCGATAGGAGTAACCTAACGGTCGGACAACACCTTTTTATATACCGAGTAAAGGGATGTATGCGACCCAAAAATGACTCTTTTTGTTGTTTTAAAAATATGATGATCCTAAACACGACTTAGACCGACTAATGACTAGACGTAAATGACACTCTTTTTTTTTTGCTTTTTGACACCCTAGACTCAAACTCTCTCTGATACCAAATTGATGCGGGACGGGACCACGGACACGATAAGCTAGCGGTCGTCCCTTAGCGAGGGAAGCGTCGGATGTGCGCGGTTGAACAACCGGCAGTGAGCTAGGGTGGTCGGCTCTCAATTGTGCCCGGATCGGGTCACGGGACGGTCACTCTCTCACTCGCAGCAGTGATATGATAAATTAAAAGTGAGCTAGGTAACCCTACACATGCTCTCTAGCAACTGCATAAACAAGCATATATAGAAATAAGCGGAATGCCAAGCAAGGAGCGAATACGATACCTCCACGCGCTCGGCGTGGCGAAGATGGCACCCGGCCGAAACTCGTACTCCCGGGAACTTAATACATTAAGATTACAGCAATACAAGTAAGCCCACTCCACGCAGGGAGGTAACGGGTGACACAAGGGGGGCCCGGGAGCACCAATTCCGGGTTGACGGGCGGTTTCCGGGCACGGCTTCGGCTTCGCGCGTACTCGTGCTAGTGGGGCCCACGTGTGGACCGGAGGGGTCGTGTGGGACCTGATGCCTCCTCTGGTGTGGGTACACTTGGGAAGCACTCCCCTAGGATGGCGAGTTGCTGGAACGACCGCCGGACGCCGGGCGGCCCTCGGACGACGCTCGCGGGAAACCGGCCACAAGTCTGCACTTTCTGTCTTCTCGCACGCTGTCCGGCGAGATCGGCTGCTGTGATCAACCCCGTCGTCGGAATGCAACGAGCTCGGCGCCGTTGGAAAGAGGACTCCAAATACTTCGACGTAGGGGCTTCAGAAAAAATAATCAGATACGTATATCTGACTTATGGAATTTACACCCTTGCTGTAAACAGGCCAGAACTGCAGGGGCAGGTTCTGACTTCTCTGAAAATCACCGTTCACCGGTGGGAGGACCTTGGAATATGGAGATGAGTTCTTCAGAAAAGTTGAATATCTCTAAGATAGAAAACCGGGACTATTTTTGGTTTTTGATTTGGATAGGAAATGGATTTTATGGGATTTTTTGAGTGGACCTGGGTCGGATCTGGGACACTGTGGAAAAATTGCTCACAGGAACTGGTACGAATTTTGAAAAATACCTAGAGACCTTATAAAAAATTAAGAAAATTCATGGTAGTAGACATATGTGGACAGAAGTCTCAGTAATGTTTAGAGCCCCAATAAAATTCAAAACATGGGTCGAACAAGGTAGAATCAGAACTGTTGAACAGTAGATAGAACCTGGACAGAACTGAAATTTGAACTTGGAAGAAAATCTAAAAATATCTAAAGGACGAATTTTTGCCTGAAATTTTTTGTGGAGTTAAGGGTTCAAGAGGGGAACCAACCCTGAAAATTGGAGCTTCAGAAGATGAGGGAAGAGAGAGAGACAATTCGGAGAAGAGAGGTCTGTCCAGAGTGGACAGAAAACCGAATTCGTTGGTGAAGACGCGTCGGCGGCGAGACGGCGGCGGCGGCGATCACCGGAGCTGCTTCAGAAGTTGGAGGAGATCAAGGGGGAAGGGATTACACTCTAGAAAGGGGCTGGAGGTGGAAGAACACCAGGGAGAGAGGGGAGAGGGGCACAAGCTTCAAGGAGGCAAAATGCTAATTTCTTCTTTCATTAATTCTTTCCATAAGAAAATACAAGTATTTATATGAAAGGGTTCTAATCTAATATGAGCCCTTGGATCAAGGGTTGAAGAATGGAGGGTTGAGATGTGGTGTGAACACCACATTAAACCCAAATAAACTAATAGGTCCGCCCCCCCCCCCCCTTAAAGAGGACAATTTGGAATTGTCTTCTTTATTTAATTCATGGTCCAAGTCCAAATTTGGACCATGGACCAGCCACCTTGGACCCAAGAGTCCATGTGGACCAATAAGGAGGAGGGAGGGGGCCCCTGCAGGGCCTACAAGCATATTTGCAAAGAAACCCAATGGCCTTTTGCAAATAAACCCACTAAGACCTACTATTGTGTACGCATATATCACAAGGGCGTACATACAAATACAAAAGGACATAAATGCAAACACAAAGTGAGCTGGTTGTCGCTGATGTCCCCATCACAAATGTTCATGCCAGCTACCACCAAAGTCGATCATGCAAGCCCTTAACATATCTTCGATAATCTGATTTGTCCTCTTGGTCTGCCCGTCCGTCTGAGGATGAAATGTGTTATTGAAAGTTAGACGGGTTCCTAGGGACTCTTGTAATCCTTTCCAAAAATATGATGTGAACGTGGGATCTCTGTCTGACACAATGTTCACAGGTACACCATGCAGTCTTACAACTTCTTTCATATATAAAGCAGCCAAAACATCGACTGTCCACTTCGACTTGACGGACAAGAAGTGCACAGATTTAGTCAACCTATCAACAATTACCCATATCGCATCAAAACCTCCATGAGTTCTTGGTAAGCCCATTATAAAATCCATGTCGATACTCTCCCACTTCCATTGTGGTATATCGTGAGGCTTTAATTTCCCGGTAGGTCTGAAATGCTTAGCCTTTACTTGTTGACATACCAGGCATCTACTCACGAACTCAGCCACTTCCCTCTTCAGGTTTGGCCACCAAAAGGTCCTTTTTAAATCCCGATACATCTTAGTAGCTCCAGGATGAATGGTACATTTGGACTTATGGGATTCCTCAAGGATCTTGCTCTTCACTTCTGCTAAATGAGGGACACAAGTCCTTTCCCGGAACAACAACCTGCCATCACCGGCAAACAGAAAATCTGGTCGATTGCTCAAACTTCCTTTTGATCTATACCAACACTGGGTCATTATCTTGCAAGGTCTTGATCTCCGCCAATAGCTCTGGACGAAGTTGAACATGAGCAATCATAACTTGATCCTTCGTTTCACCAACATTAAGGTCTAGACTAGCCATATGTTCCAGCATTCTCCACTCTTGCAACATAAGACTTGACAACTTGGCTATCGGCTTACGGCTCAAAGCATCAGCCACTACATTACCCTTCCCAGGGTCATACACTATGGAGAAATCAAAATCCTTCAAATATTCAAGCCATCTTCTCTGCCTCATGTTGCGCTCTTTCTGAGATAACAAATACTTCAAGCTCTTATGATCAGTAAATATAGTAATGGTCTCTCCATATAAGTAGTGCCTCCAAATCTTCAAGATCAAAACCACTGCAGCGAGCTCTAAGTCATGGACAGGATAGTTCTCTTCATGCTTCCTCAACTGTTTAGAAGAATAGGCTATCACCCTACCATGTTGCATAAGCACACAACCTAGGCCAATGCCCGAGGCATCAGTATAAACTTCAAAACCTCCTTCTCCCGAAGGCAAGGCCAAGACAGGGGCGGTGGTTAGACACTCCTTCAGAGTCTGGAAACTCCTTTCACAATCTTCTGACCACTCGAATCGATTCTCCTTGCGGGTTAATCGAGTTAAAGGTACTGCAATCTTGGAGAAATCCTTAATGAATCTCTGATAATAGCCTACTAGGCCTAGAAAACTTCTTACTTCGGTTACATTCACATGCCTAACCCAGTTCTTCACCACTTCTACCTTAGAAGGGTCTACAAATATGCCATCTTTAGTAATGATATGCCCCAGAAAAGATATTTCTTGCAACCAAATTTCACAGTTACTAAACTTGACATATAACTGATAATCCCCCGGTATCTGAAACGCCGTCTTCAAGTGCTCTTCGCGCTTCTTCTTGCTCTTGGAGTATATTAGATTATCATCGATAAAAATCACTACCCACTGATCTAAGTAGGGCCGGAACACACTTTTCATTAGCTGCATGAAAGCTGTAGGAGCATTTGCTAGACCAAAAGATATTACTACAAATTCTAAATGCACATACCTGCTCCGAAATGCCGTTTTAAGAATGTCTTCGTCCTTGATTCGCAACTGATGATACCCCGACCGAAGATCAATCTTGGAAAAATACTATGCTCCCGCTATCTGATCAAACAACTCATCTATTCTCGGTAATGGGTACTTATTTTTGACAGTCAACTGATTCAATTGACGGTAATCAATACACAGTCTTAACGAACCGTCCTTCATCCTTACAAATAGCACTGGGGCTTCCCACGGGGACGTACTAGGACGAATGAACCCCTTGTCAAGCAACTCCAATAATTGCTTCTTATATTCCCTTAACTCTACGGGAGACATACGGTACGGAGCCTTAGAGACTGGTGATGCGCCATGAACTAGATCAATAGAGAAGACTACCTCTCTTTCAGGGGTAAGTCCTGGCAAATCTTCAGGAAACACATCTGGAAATTCTCAGACAATTGGAATGTCCTTCAACTCCAACTCCTTCTTGTCAGTCAAAGAGACCAAAGCCAAAAATGCCTGACATCCTTTCCTCAACAACTTTTTGGCCTGAAGTGCCGAAATAAGTGGCACCGACTTAGAATGCCTAACCCCAACATAAGAAAGCTCGGGGTGCCCAAAGAAAGACACGGTGCCAGATTTACAATGAACACTAGTCCCATATCTAGCTAACCAATCAGCTCCTAGGATTACATCATAATCCTTCATCTTCATAAAAACTAAATCAGCCGACAAATTCTGGCCACAAATCAAAACCTTACTACAAGAATAATAATATTTGATAGCTGAACCCGAACCAATAGGGGTCAAAATTTCCAGTTGAGAATTCACCAATATAGGTTCCATAGATATAGACTTAGCAAAACTTTGAGAAATAAATGAGTGAGTTGCTCTAGTATCAAAAAGAACAAATGTTGGCTTATCCAGAATAATGAGTGTACCTTCAACCAATCCACCCTCCTCGATGGTTTCTGTCTCGATTTCCTGAAGGGCTTGGAGCTTGCCCTGCCGCCTTTGGCTTCCTTGAGTCTTATCCACTGTAGCTTGGTTAGATAAAAGAAGAAACTCAGAGATACGATGGTCCCTGCTCCCACAACGCAGACATGCGCCTAGCTTGTGCCAGCACTCTTTCATCTTGTGACCCGGACAATCACAATACTTGCAAAGAGCCTTGGATGATGTAGCCGATCTTGCCTTCCTGTCATCAGTCATCACTTCTCGGCTTCTTGTCCTTCCACGAACTAGACCCTCCAGTGGGCCTCTTCTTGCCATTGTTGGGTTTGAAATTCTCGGAACTAGTGGTCTGCTTCTTCTTGGTGTTCCTGCCTCGGATCCTCTCAGTCATTTCCATGGTATCTTCGGGAACTTGCGCTTTCCTCACAATCTCGGCATAGTTATTAATCTCCATCAGAGCCAACTAGATGATATATTGGAGCTTCAACCCATTGAGAAACCTCTTGGCCTTCATCTTTTCTGTAGATACCAGGTGCGGTGCATAACGAGATAATCGGGAGAATTGCGCCTCGTATTCAGCAATTGACAGATTCCTTTACCGTAAAGCAGTGAATTTCGTAGCCTTCTTTTCTAGCACACGGTCCGAGAAATATTTACTGTTGAAAAGCTCCTTAAACTCATCCCACGTCGCACGCCTATTACCGAGCGTGGCTTCTACTGCCTCCCACCACGCACGAGCATCACGTTCCAACTGGAAAGTAGTCAAGAGAACGCGCTCCTGGTCACTAAATTGCATAACTCAGAAAATATGATGCATCTTCTTTAGCCAATGCTCGGCTTCATCGGGATCCGCCGAACCACCAAATCGTGGGGGATTCAATCCTCAGAAATTCTGGTGGAGATCACTGGCTCCATGGTGCGCCGCTCCACCTTGGGCCACTTGTTGGAGGGCCTGAGTCAAACCATGCACTGTACGCTGCATGTCCCTCTATTGTGCACGCTCAACTGCCATCGGAACAGACTCCTACACGTAGGAAAATTAATTAGATAGACCTATCGAGCATTCTGTTAAAGATTATTAGTTAACTTATCCTGAGTCTCTATCCCAATCTCACCGGGTTGGATCCATAAACTTTAACAAGGTCACTGGTTCTACGACACCACTTAGAAACCTAGGGACTTTAGAAGACCTAGGCTCTGATACCACAAAACTGTCACGCCCCGACACGGAATATCAGAACGAGACAGTTATAATCATTCATGACAATCAAAGCATTAACAAACAAAAAGTAAGCATAAATGCAAGGAAGAATGAATTACTCAAAATACTGCTAATTTATTCATAAACGAAAAATAATTATTTCCAAGTATCAACTGACAGCTTAGATAACGACTCAAATTAAAACTAAACAAAACAAAGATTTCAACTCTGCAAAACTAATAACAACTGAGTCTCTCAAGGACAACTTTTCAGCCATTACAAAGACACCACTAATGCGAAGACAGCCACCAGGTTCAACATCTAAATGGTTCACTCCAGGGTCTTCACTCTTGCCCATCCCCATCCGTTTACGTATCATCCTTGGAATTACCTAAAAGGGGGGAAAACTAGGTGAGCGAACGCTTAGTAGATTCTAAAGCAGGCAAAGTATAAGTGATTAGCCAATTTAATAATGTCATGCGAGATAATGCATAATAAAATAGATGAAACGACAATCACGAGAAATGGCGAGATGATGAGAATGTAGGAAATAATTCAGAAATAAGTTGAACAGAAATTTAACATGTTCCAAGATTTGACCGTTCAAGCATGCAAGTATAGAAAGCCATGTAGAGTTGAGCTTTCTAGTAGAATGAATATGAATGTCATAGACCACACACTAGCAAGTACTCGGTGCAATATCTCACCATGTCGTGACAACACCCCGGGGCACTAGTACTTTTCGGACGCTCCCCCCGGGACTAGACCGGGCCCTTATGATGCGTTGGCATTGATTTGGTGGATCCAAGATCCCAAGTAATATCTAGACATTCATTGGAATCTGGTGCGGACACCAGAGCAAGCGAGAAGCATGAGTCGGTGAACCGTCGGTACCATACGTGCAGCACCACTGTAGCTACACCGGCATCCCTATGGCTTGGATTCAGTCTAGAGTCTCCATATTGAGTCTTAGTATTTTTAGTATTTATTGGATTTTTATTTGGTGTGTAATGTGTGCTTATTTGATTTTATTTGGGTTTGAGTGTAGTTAGGTTAAATAATTGGGTTTCTTTATAAAAGGGCCACCCGGGCCCCGCGGGCCCCCCTCACCCTCTTCCCCAATGGGCCACATAACTTCTAGGGACCCATAGGGGCTGGCCCATTGTCCACCTTGGACTTGGACCATTGGACCAAGAGAGGAAAATGCCATTTTCCTTCTTCAAAGGGGGCGCCCCCTCTTTTGGCCTTATTAGGATAATTTGTTTATTTGGCTTTGACCACATGGGGAAAAATGGATTTTGGAATTCCGAAGGTACCCCTCCTTAACCCTAGATCTGAGGGTAAGGTTGGTCATTTACCTAGGGTTCCCATTCCATATAAAAACCTTGTATTTTCCATTTTCACAACAATTTATAGAAGAAATTCAGCAATTTTACTCCAAGAGGCCAAGGCTGCCCCCTCTTTCTCTCCTCTCCCTCCCCTTGCAGCTATGAAGGCTGCCTCTCTGAGGTGTCACTCCTCCCCTATCAGTGTGTGAAGCTCTCCACCCTGCCGCCGCCGCCATCGAGCCGCCGTCGCACCGCCATCGCCGGAGTTCTGTCCATCGCGGGATAGCAAGCCAAAGGCGGAATTTTAGCTCACAACTCCGAGATCTGACGAGGCTGAAACTTTGAGGGTGAGTTCCCAAGGTTTATCCCACGTCCCAAAAAAAGTTTTAGATTTTTTCCACTTCGTTTCCCCATTTTTCCATTTAGATTCCCACAACCGACACAATCTGCCCCTGTGCAGACTTGTGTCCCAGCAACATAACACTTCGCCCATAAGACCCCTTTCTGATTTTATAATGAGCTGAAATTTGGACTGAGAGTTCTGTCCACCTAAGCCATCTTCCATAAATTTTTTTGTGATTTTAAGAATTTTTTTCTCATCTAAAAAAACTATGCAAGTTCCCAAATATGTTCTGCCCCCTGCAGTCCAGATCCGACCCACCCCTGTAAGAAAATGAATTTCCCATAGCAAACCTCCACAAACAATTACCAAAAAAATATCTTCGTGTTCCTGACTTCTTCCCCCACCTCCCATAAAAATTTCACCTTCCAGATCTGAGGTTTCAACCCCGGTCAACGCCCCTTTTCAGGCAGATCTCAGTCTACCCGGCCAGATCTGAGACTGGAACCTTCCCTATTGGAAAATCCCCCATGAAAAATATGGCCACAGCAAAATTCCTATAACACCAGAGGGTTGAAGTTCTCCGAGTTAGCTTTGCATCACCACTAGTTTCGCGACGTTCCGAGATCGGAGCTGATCGCAGCAATTTTTATCGCCGGGTCGCGCAAGCCCGAAACAGCAGATCATGTCCATGGACAGCAAGCAACCAAGTTCCCAAGTCGGGCCGCCTCACCTTCCACAAGGCGAACTAGCATGTCCCTCTCCCAGGGATCATCCCTCCAGGAGTCCCCTTCGCAGCTGGACCAACCCCGCCTCAGTCGGTCGCCCGAGCAGATCGTGGACCCCACAACCGTCAGCCCGCGCCGTCCGACCAGCATCAAGTAGCAGCGTGTCGGCACCGACAGAGCAGTTCAAAATGCTACCCGTCAACCCAATTTTGATCCTCCCGGGTCCCACATGTTAGCTGTTACCTCCCTGCGTGGAGTGGGTTTAATTCTGTAATTATTGATAATTGTTAACCGGGAGCACGATCTTGGCCGGGATTGTCTTCCCCACGCGCGGAGCGTGGAGGTAACGGTCTCTCCTTTCTTAGCATTTGCTTACTTAGTATACTAATATATGCCGCTGCATGAGTGCGTTAGAATCCTCGCTCGTTAAATCTTTTTAATCAGCACTGTGAGAAAGAGAGTGAACCCATCCTGTGACTTGATCCGAGCACGGAAGTGAGTTTGACCACCCTTGACTCTGCCGATTTCTCAACCACGCAGATCCGCGTTTCCCTCACTTGGGACGACGAGTGAGCTCGCATTTTAGTTAAGGCATATATCCCATAGGAGCTCTTAGTGTCGAGACGAGGTGGCTCTATTATTCGCGTGTCGCTGGTCGCGTCATCACTTAGAGTCCAAGGTTCGTATCATTTGGCGTCGAGTCCCTCATTCGTCCCACATCAGTTTGGTATCAGAGCGAGTTGAGTCTAGGGTAGTGTCTCATTACATCCTTTACCTGATATATAAAAAGGTGTCCCCGAAACGATAGGTCACGCCTATTGGGATGGTGACACACTTGCGTGAGTGTGATCTTCGGATCAAACCTCCGCCACGTATCGGATATTGCCTAAGTCTAGGTTCATCTCCATGTACCCCAGTCACTGTATCTTTGCATGCCCACCCATAGAGGTACCCAATACTCACCACCACCACCTATGGCGGATCCCCGAGCCCATAGTTCCGATGAGCGTTCGATGGCCGAGATGTTTCGATCTCTCATGGATCGATTCGATACGCGTATGGATGGGCTTACTACGCGTGTAGATGGCGTCGGTACGCATCTAGAAGGGAGGATGAAAGCCTTAGAAGATCGGGCTTAAGCATCAGACCAGTCTATCTAGGGTCTGGTGGGGAGAATTGCTATCCTAGAGAGGGCACCGGTTGAGGCGCAACCCGCGCCGACCAATGGCCAACAGGAGCCGGTTCAACAAGCTGCTGCTCCAAGGGCTCAAGGGGTAGATGATAGGAGGCAGCGAGTGCCCGAGGTGGATGACTATGCATCCGATAATGAACCTGAGGGTGATGGTCATGACCGTCGAGCGTAACGATAGAATCGTGATTACGATGATGGCGACCGCGTTCTTAGGAACGTGCTTGCGGACCCTCCCCTTTTTGACGGGTCCTTGGACCCAAAGGTCTATCTAGATTAGGAAGCCGGCATGGATTGGTACTTTGAGTGGTTTGAGATGACCGACCATCGAAGAGTTCGCTACTCAAAGATAAAGTTGCAAGGGCAAGTGCAAACCTATTGGACTAATGTGAAGAGCCTGTTGATGCAGCGACATCAACCCCAGATCGGTACTTGGGATGATATGAAAACTAAGTTGAGGTAGAAGTACCTTCCTGCCACATATCCGCAGCGTCTCATAGACAAATTGTAGAGTCTCACCCAAGGGAACCGATCCGTGACTGAGTATACCGCTGAGTTCGATGAGTATTACTTGCGTTGTGGAGTTACGGAAGAGAGCACCCTGACCATCTCACGCTTTTGAAGAGGTCTGCGGCCAAACTATCAATATGAACTTTTCTGCCGCAATGTGACCACTTTGAAACAGGCATATCAGGTTGCTCTCGAATTGGAGCAATTCAAGGCCGAGTTCGAGCCTACCAAATGGTTGGACCCCTTCCCTCTTCATAGTGTCGAGCCCCGCAGCTCTTCAGGCACATATCAGAGGGCCCCCATGGCCCGACATCAGGAGTCCACCCGTCTGGAGCTATTCACTCCAAGGCCTCGCCCTCCCCCACTGAGGGATCTTCCTCCTCGACACCAACAACCTGCACCCATTGCCCGTCCACCGACGCCCGCACCTCATGCCCGTCCCTTGTTGCCTACACCTCCTATCCGCCGGGAGGATAAGGGTAAGGGACCTTTGATGGGAGAGCCTAGTGGATCATGTCAGCAGTGTTTTTGCTGCAATGGGTTTGGCCATTTTGAAAACCAGTGTCCCACTCATCAATCTCTAGTCATTGGGGACACACCGGTTGGGGACGCCTCATCTTTCGAGCTTGTGTCAGTCAGCTATGAGGCGGAAAAGGAATTAGCTGACGAGTTCTTTGAGAACGAAGGTGACGGCCAGGATTCCCAGCATCCAGATGATACCTATTTTGGGGTCGTCAGGTGTATTCTCACCCAGCCACAGGCCAGTGATGACTAGCATCACACCACTATCTTTCATACATACTGTAGGCTGGGTGGGAAAGTTTGTAAGGTGATTATCGATAGTGGGAGTTGTATCAATGCAATCTCCACGGGCACTGTTTCTCATATTGGTCTTACTCCCGTGGACCATCCTTATCCCTATCGAGTATCTTGGGTGGATTCCACCTCCATTCCAATCAGGCTGCGGTGTCTGGTCCCACTGCAATTCCATGCCTACTGTGACGAGATCTGGTGTGATGTCCTCCCCATGGAGGTGGGCAGTATTATTCTTGGTAGGCCGTGGTTGTTTGATCGGGATGCCACACTCCATGACCGTTCAAACACCTGTACCTTCAACCATGGTGGCCATCGGATTACCCTCCACCCCTCTCAGCCCAAGAATCCTTCAGTTAGGGGTCCTACTGGTCCTAGTACTTCGGAGCCTTCCATCCCTGGGCCCAGTACCCCATCCCCAGCTCGGGCCATGACCGTTACATCTTGAACAAGCGAGCCCTCGTCTAGGAGGTTGATGTTGATTAGCTCCCGAGAAATGGAGTGGGAGGCTAGTAAGGGGAGTCCTGTGTTTGCTATCATGGTCTGTGAGGTGGAGCGAGAGTCCGAGGGTGAACTCCCACCCGATGTTATTCCCATTCTGTAGGAGTTTGCTGCTATATTCCTCGAAGAGCTTCCCGAGGGACTCCCACCTATGCGGGATATTCAGCATGCTATTGACCTGATTCTGGGATCCCCATTGCCCAATCTTCCTCATTAACGCATGAGTCTCACTGAGCACGCCAAGCTAAAGTGGCAGGTCGATGAGCTTATGTAGAGAGGATCTGTTCGGGACAGCATGAGTCCGTGTGCTGTGCCCGCATTACTCGCCCCAAAGAAGGATGGCACTTGGCGGATGTGTATTGATAGTCATGCCATCAACAAAATCACCATGAAGTACATGTTCCCTATTCTTTGCCTGGATGATATGCTTGAGATGATGGCATGTGCCACTATCTTTTTGAAGATCGATCTTAAGAGTGGCTATCATCAGGTAAGGATTAGGCCAGGTGATGAGTGAAAAACTGCATTCAAGACCAAGGATGGTCTATATGAGTGGTTGGTTATGCCCTTTGGGCTGACTAATTCCCCCAGCACCTTCATGTGACTCATGACTCTGGTCCTTCGACCTTTCGTTGGAGTCTTCGTTGTAGTGTATTTTGATGATATTCTCATCTATAGTCGCACTATGGGGGACCACTTGGATCATCTTAGGCAGGTCTGTCTAGTCTTGAGGCGAGAGCAATTGTTTGCAAACCCACGGAAGTGTGCTTTTATAACTCCTCAGCTTACCTTCTTGGGTTTCATTGTGTCTAGCACTGGGGTCTCCGCTAATCCGAAGAAGGTCCGGGCCATTATTAAATGCCCGGAACCCCGCACGATCCATGATGTCCGCAGCTTCCATGGCCTCGTGACATTCTATCATCATTTCATCTGTGGATTTAGTTCCATCACTGCCCCGATCACGGATTGTATTAGGAAGGGCACATTTGTATGGACGAAGGCCGCTGCGGCTACATTCAAAGACATCAAGGAACGCATGAGCCAGACACCGGTCCTTCGGTTACCAGATTTCTCAAAGGTGTTTGAGGTCTCATGTGATGCGTCGGGTGTTGCAATTGCAGGAATGTTGAGTCAAGAGACCCACCCGATTGCATATTTCAGTGAGAAGCTGAATGACACGAAACTATGATACTCTACTTATGATAAGGAATTCTATGCAGTTGTTCAGGCTCTTAGGCATTGGAGGCACTACTTATTACATCAGGAGTTCATCTTGTACTCCGACCATGTGGCCTTGAAGTTCCTCCATGCCCAAAAGAAGCTCAATGCGTGTCACAGCAGATGGGTTAAATATCTCTAGCAGTTCACATTTATGCTCAAGCATAAGGCAGGAGTGGAGAACAAGGTGGCTGATGCCTTGAGTCGGCATGCATGTCTACTGACTACCATGAGTGTCGAGGTTATAGGGCTAGAGAAGATGAGAGAGGCTTATGTTGATTGTCTTGACTTTGGTCAGATCTATGCCACTCTCCAGGTCGGGCCCTCGAGAGATCATAGTGATTATGTGCTTCAGGAGGGTTACCTCTTTCGAGGAGGCAGGCTTTATGTTCACTGTACTTCGGTTCGTGACTTCTTAGTTTGGGAACTTCATACGGGAGGTCTAACCGGCCACTTCGGTCAGAACAAGACTATCGAGGCTGTCGAGCACATGTTCTATTGGCCGAGCTTGAAGAGAGATGTTGCTCACATTGTGGCTCAGTGCCGTACATGTGTTACGGCCAAAATGAAGAAGCAAAGCTCAGGCCTCTATACGCCTCTTCCCGTGCCTGATGCCCCGTGGCATGATGTTAGCATGGATTTTGTCTTGGGATTGCCACTAACCTTTAGGAAGCATGATTTGGTCTATCTGGTAGTAGATTGATTCTCGAAGATGGCCCTTTTCATTCCCTGCTCTAAGACTTCGGATGCTTCGAGGGTAGCCCATCTATTCCTTTCTCATGTGGTGTGTAAGTTTGGGTTGCCTCGTACCATAGTGTCTGACCATGATGTTAGGTTCACCAGTTATTTTTTGAAGACACTATGGCATATGTTAGGTACTCACCTCAAGTTCTTCACTGCATATCTTCCCCAGACAGATGGTCAGACCGAGGTGGTCAATAGGAGTCTGGGTGACCTTTTGAGGTGTCTTGTTTAGGACCGTGTAGGGGATTGGGATCTCATGTTATCACTGGCTGAGTTTACATATAATGATTTGGTCAATAGGTCTACAGGTATGAGTTCGTTTGAGATTGTCACAGGTCGTAGGCCTAGGAAACCAGTGGATCTAGTTCCCATGCCCATTCATGCACGAGTGTCAGAGTCTGCTGAGTCATTTGCTAGGCATGTTAGGAGTCTGCATGATGACATCTGTCGTCACATTACGGCCCATAATGCACAGTACAAAGAGTTAGCCGATGCCCACAGACACCACCGTGAGTTCCAAGAGGGTGATTATGTCATGATCAGGGTTAGACCTGAACAGTTTTCCTCGGGAACCATAAAAAAATTGCAAGCTCGCGGAGCCGGTCCATTTCGAGTGTTGAAAGCGTCGGATCCAATACGTATGTTGTGGACTTGCCCGAGGAATATGGGATAAGCTCTACTTTCAATGTTTCGGATCTAGTTGCTTATAGGGACCAAGTGGTGATCCCTAGTGAGCCTTTTGAGCCATCTCTCCCTCTTGAGAGTGACCCCACACCTGAGTGTCCACACCAGTCTCATTTTTATGGCAGCGTGAGCATATAGATCATGTACTGGATGAGCAGGTGACTATTACCAGGAGTGGATCCTACTCGTGCTACCTCATACGATGGAGAGGGTGACCCGCCACCGAGGATACATAGATCACTAGGGCAGAGTTACAGAGGAGAGATCCGAACCTACTAGAGCGCTACTAGAGCGATCTAGAGCCTTACTCGATAGGGTCCAGTTTCTCCCACCTGGGGAGAATTGGTGCGGACACCACAGCAAGCGAGAAGCATGAGTGGACGAACCATCAGTACCGTACGCGCAGCACCACTCGAGCTACACCGGCATCCCTATGGCTTGGAGACAGTCTGGAGTCTCCGTATTAAGTCTTAGTATTTTTAGTATTTATTGGATTTTTATTTGGTGTGTAATGTGTGCTTATTTGACTTTATTTGGGTTTAAGAGAGTGTAGTTAGGTTAAATAATTGGGTTTCGTTGTAAAAGGGCCACCCGGGTCGCGTAGGCCCCCCTCACCCTCTTCCCCATTCGGAAACCTAACTTCCAGGGACCCATAGGGGCTGGCCCATTGTCCACCTTGGACTTGGACCATTGGACCAAAGGAGGAAAAATGCCATTTTCCTTCTTTACAGGGGGCGCCCCCTCTTTTGGCCTTATTAGGCTAATTTGTTTATTTGGCTTTGACCACATGGGGAAAAATGGATTTTGGCATTCCCAAGGTACCCCTTCTTAACCCTAGATCTGAGGGTAAGGTTGGTCATTTACCTAGGGTTTCCATTCCATATAAAAACCTTGTATTTTCCATTTTCACCACAATTAATAGAAGAAATTCAGTAATTTTGCTCCAAGAGGCCAAGGCCGCCCCCCCTCTCTCTCTCCTCTCCCTCCCCTTGCATCTGTGAAGGCTGCCTCTCTGAGGTGTGACTCCTCCCCTATCAGTGTGTGAAGCTTTCCACCGTCGCCACCGCCGCCATCGACCCGCCGTCGCACCGCCACCGCCATCATCGGAGTTCTACCCATCGCGGGACAGCAAGCCAAAGGCGGAATTTTAGCTCTCAACTCTGAGATCTGACAAGGCTAAAACTTTGAGGGTGAGTTCCCAAGGTTGATCCCACGTCCTAAAAAAAGTTTCAGACTTTTCCCACTTCGTTTTCCCATTTTTCCATTTAGATTCCCACAGCCCACATAATCTGCCCTTGAGCAGACTTGTGTCCCAACAACCTAACACTTCGCCCATGAGACCCCCTTTCCGATTTTAGAATGAGCTGAAATTTGGACTGGGAGTTCTGTCCACCTAAGACATCTTCCATAAATTGTTTTGTGATTTTAGGAATTTTTTTTCCCATCAAAAAAACTCTGCAAGTTCCCAAATATGTTCTGCCCCCTGCAGTCCAGATCCGACCCACCCCTGTTAGAAAATCCATTTCCCATAGCAAACCTCCACAAAAAATTACCAAAAAAATATCTTCGTATTTTTTACTTCTTCCCCCACCTCCCATAAAAATTCCACCTCCTAGATCCAAGGTTTTAGCACCGGTCAACGCCCCTTTTCAGGCAGATCTCAGTCTGCCCAGCCAGATCTGAGACTGGAACCTTTCCTGTTGGAAATTCGCCCATGAAAAATACGGCCACAAAAAAATTCCTGTAACACCAAAGGGTTGAAGTTCTCTGAGTTAGCTTCGCATCGGCGCTGGGTTCGTGACGTTTCGAGATTGGAGGTGGTCGCAGCAATTTTTATCGTTGGGTCGCGCAAGCCTGAAACAGCAGATCAAGTCCGTGGACAACAAGCAACCAAGTTCCCAAGTCGGGCCGCCTCACCTTCCACAAGGCGAACCAGCACGTCCCTCTCCCAAGGATCGTCCCTCCAGGAGTCCCCTTCACAGCGGTACCAACCCCGCCTCAGTCGGCCGCCCGAGCAGATCGTGGACCCCACAACCGTCAGCCCGCGCCGTCCGGCCAGCATCAAGTAGCAGCGTGTCGGCACCGACGGAGCAATTCAAAATGCTGCCCGTCAACCTAATTTTGATCCTCCCGGGTCTCACATGTTACATGTTACCTCCCTACGTGGAGTGGGTTTAATTCTGTAATTATTGATAATTGTAAACCGGGAGTACGATCTTGACGGGGATTGTCTTCCCCACGCCCGGAGCGTGGAGGTAACGGTCTCTCTTTTCTTGGCATTTGCTTGCTTAGTATATGAATATATGCCGCTGCATGAGTGTGTTAGAATCCTAGCTCATTAAATCTTTTTAATCACCGCTGTCAGAAAAAGAGTGAACCCGTCCCGTGACTCGATCCGAGCACGGAAGTGAGTTTGACCACCCTTGACCGCTTTTCTCTCGCTTGGGACGACGAGTGAGCTCGCATTTCTATTAAGGCATATATCCCATAGGAGCTCTTAGTGTCGAGCCAAGGTGGCTCTATTGTTCACGTGTCATTGGTCACATCGTCACTTAGAGTCCAAGGTTTGCATCATTTGGCGTCGAGTCCCTCATTCGCCCCGCATCAGAATCGGCCAAGAATTCCAACGTCAAGCTGTGGAACTTATCATCTAGGACCAAGTGATTTTTCAATAATTGAAAAGAAGTCAAGAGATTAAGGGATATGATCAGGACAGTTTTACAACACAAGCCATCTTGACTCGGCTATTGAAGCACACATGACACACACGGAAAACAATATCTGGACAAGTTACGGTCATGAAAGGGCCACAAAAAGAATAAAACAGACTATAATGGACCGTAAAGCTCAATACTGGGCCAAAGGACGAAGCCCAGCGTTGAAGGGTGAAAACGGTCTGAGAGGGGCCGCAAAAGTGATAAAGACGATCCCCACAGGGCCACTTCAATCAGAAACGGTCCTCAGCGGACCGCTATAAGAGAAACACGGTACAATGCTGGCCGCAACTAGGTTACGCCCATCAATGGTTTATCGGACGACTTAGTTGATCCTTGGTCAACCTGGGCATGGTGGAACCAGACCAGGGTCCAACCCACATATCCCAGATCAATTCCAAGGGCTCAGGTCGACTTACACAGGGCTAGGTCGACTGGAAATCAAGGGAAAGTCGACCGACAAACTAGCACACAGGCTAGGTCAAAAGTCAGAAATGCGGTCAAGAAATGGCCGCACACTGGAACATGACGGTCTTAAATATGGCCGCTACAAATAGTAGCGGTCCCATAAGGGCCGCAATCAGACAGAACAGTCCCAAATCTGGCTATGAAAACACGTGATTCGATCGAGTTGATAAGTTCATGCTTTGGGGGTACAACCCGCCTGGCGTCCTAGTGAGAATCCCAGGCTCGTGGGGTCTTACGGAGGTCTCAAAATAGAGGTCCTAGTCCGACGGAAGGAATATCCGACGGAGGGTCCCAACTATTACAAGATTAAAGGTTCTAAAACATCAAAAAATGAGAGTATAGCGGTCAACCAGCACCACCGGAGTGGGGTGAGTGTCAAACAATCCTAGTAAATTTTTTCCACAATATCAATTAACATTGAAGTAACAATTTCCTTATTGAATCGTATTATATGTGACAAGAGGAACAATAAATAAGATATGATTATGAATGATCACAGTTAAATCAGGCATTACAATTTTCTATATAATCCATTTATTTCGTGTGCTTCTACCCAACACATGCTGTCTAAAGAAGGTAAACACCATTAATAAAATAGTAATTTGAATATAATCTATACGTAAATAGCAGTCTATCGCGCAGCCGCTAGTGTTCAGAAGCGGTTAGGAACTGGCCGCAACCCAACCCTTTGCGGTCTGTCACGAGGCCGCAAGCATGTAATGAGTTTCAAAATTTTAAAAGGGTGGAAAATGGTCTATCCGGAGTCTGCTAGGGTTAGAAGCGGATCCTGGTGCGACCGCAACCAAGATGCCACGTCTAGCCTCCGGCGAACTCCGATAGACCTTGATTGCAACACGAGATGCACGCGGTATGGTTCATAAAAATTAGGGAAAATGCTATTAATAAAAAGACGACAAAAAGGTGCACAATATATCATGATTAATTAGGATTTGGGCCTGCTTAAACATAACATTGAATCGATATAACATGGAGTAATAAGATCGGTGCCCTAGCTTTGACATGCTCCAACTAAAACATGACATACGATCTCTATACTCAATATAAATAAGGGCTTCTGGTACCAAATTAAAGAGGACTCGAAGGCTCTTCTCATGGTGTAACTTAAATTCAGATTTGTTCTGCTATAACCTACCTTAATCGAATAACAATGGGGACGTTGGATGTCGAAATCACACAAGAACACCCTCGCTCCACTCGACGTGTCCTTCCTCGAACAAGCTCCCCACCGGTCGCCTCAGCAAATGAGGGTTCTAGGTCGAGCTAGTGTTGATTTTATAGGAGGCAATTCGATCTAGGGGGCAAGATAAGGCTAAGAAGAGTCCTCAAAGTCGATCATGTGCAAAACTCGCGCTTGATCGGGTCGCGTCGCCTCTCGCTCGAAATTAGATTCTTAGGGTTAGGGTTTCGCGAGGGAACAAGAGGGGAAAAGGGCTACCTATCAGGGCCGATCGAAAGGTCTGGTTTGGGCTCAAATGGTTACGATTTGTGCTCGAATTTGGCGATCTAAGGTCTGATTAGATAAGACTCCGATTTTAGCCCAAAAACCTTTAATTCGGCTTCATATAATTTTATTTGGGGGTCATCTAAGAAGATAAACTGTCTGGAAATTGGGTCCTCTGCATGGTTATGATTTTTCCATATTTTTATAAATTAGGTGAAATTTAGCCTAGAGGGGATTTTAAGTTAATATTAAGAAATTCTTGATTATTACATAGTTATATTATTTAATTAAATTTCGGGATGCTACACCGGGACAACTTGCTTGGGACCTGCAGTTCTTCCTATCCCAGCTTCCCAGTAGGATTTAAACGGCCCGTGCAATTTTCGGACGTGGAGTCCTTGGGGTTCTTCGCACAACATGAAGATTTTTGTGTCCAAGTTTTATCACTATTTCTAGTGAGCTGGGACTTGTACGGTCATCATCGGGCTTCTCATGAGCACATATCTGGCGTGGCACTAGCACCTTCCAACCGGGAGTACATAAAGGACAATTATGACCTATTATGCATGCTGGACAGGATTCTCTGATTAACTGTGTTGAGCTGGTACGACAAGTGGGCCATGGTCCCTTCACATCGCTACCATCAGGGAGCCACCGATTGCCTGATGGGAGTTCTTTACTATTACCGGGTGCCGTTAGAGGTGGTAGGGATTAGGCATGCTGTGACAGGCACCCTATACCGGTATCCCTTGAATACTGGATTGCTATAGGAGCTAGTGGAGCACTTCAACCACAGATGGAATACTTTTATCACTGCGGAAGGAGAGCATGTGCTAGATTTATGGTCTTTCCATCGAATTTCGGGACTTCCCATCACCGGCCGTATGTATGAAGAGATAGTGCTGGATGAATTGCACCGAAATCGGATTGCCGGAGTAGGATAATATGAGATTGGCTTTAGCTATAGATATTTGATAAAGGTTTTGAGAGATTTGGCCCGAGCTGGCAAAGGTAAATCCGCTCGGGCAGACCGTGTGACACTGAATGCTTGGATTTGTCACTTTTACAACGGTCCTTTCTACTTTTATGAAGGATCTGCCATGGATGGGGCCCCGCCGAACCATTATGAACAGTTAGAGATAAGTGTGGGGTGTCACCATCACCATTTATATGCGTCGAAAGAAGGTTGGAACCCTCACGGCCTCCCAGACATCACCTACTTGGCCGCATATCTTGCATACTGGCTTTCCAAATTTGCGTGCCCTTACGGGGAAGAAGAGACTTTGCGGGGCGAGGTGTTATATCCGGCATGCTTACTAGCCGAGGAACAGTGGTTGGCTTTAGCTCTTGCGATGCTAGCCAATATATATCACTCACTAGGAGCTTTGACCAGCCATCCTAATCCCAGGGAGAAGAGTTTGCAGCTTCCACTTCACTACCTAAGTGTCTGGCCCGGTCTACTATTTTCGGGCATTGCGCCGAGCGTTGAAGTGGGGAATCTTGGGGCACCGTTGCTTTCAAATTCCTTAATCAAGCAGAGGCTGATGTGCAGCTTCAGCTTTCAAATGCATGTCATAGCCTAGCCTTCCTGCCGCTGGGCAACAGTGTGGGGCTACCTTTTGACTACTGTTCACTACATCATCTCCCCTATGTGGTTGAAGAAAATGACAAACTGGTTTACTAGCTCCCTTATTAGGCAGATATGGGGGCTTCGATTTTGACTGACTGGGTGCAGAGTACTCGCCCCAGCATTTTAGTGTTTCACCGAGGAAATGCGGTTATCTTGGAGCCGTATTACCCACATCACTTTGGCCGTAATTTTGGCTTCGACCAACTCGTCCCGCCAAGCTCGGAGTTCCTCTTGGCCCATCGGCTATATCGTCAGAAGGATGCCCACATAGTTGTGGCCTCATGGTTTCAGTTTATGTATCATAGTGATGGGGGATCATGGGTATTCCCTTCTCAGGATCAACATGGAAGAATGGACGTACACTTCACTCGATGGTGATTCAAGCGTAGTAGTGTCTTTTGTCAATCGACCCAGGCTATCAAGAGGGCTGAGGAGACCTGATTGATGAAGAATGATTTTTCGCTGGTGGATATTGACGTCGACTTCCTCTGAGCTCGATTTCCTCGTGTTCACGAAGACGTGGAACGAATTTTGCATGCCTGGCAACATGGCGGGCAGTCACGTCCAGTTGAGCGTATTTCTTACATAGGGGAACTTCGCCCCCTCATACGTGGGGTCGGGGGAGCTAGGCAGCCTTCCAGCTCATGGCGAAGGTCGTCTGCAAAGCCTCAGGCTTACTTCTGGATGGACCATTTCCTGGCGAGCTGTCAATTTCATCAGGACCGAAAGTGGAAGTCCAGGCTTCTACCTTTGGGCTTGGTTGCCGGGGACATTGTGGCAGGCTGGAGGATGCACCTGATTAACGTTGTGGGTTGCGCCAGTCCACTGGAGCTTATCTCCTAGTTGGAAGTCCCTGATACACTTGGGGCCCTTCAGGACATCATGCGCAGGGCTTCTCGAGCTGTAGGGTAGAAATCAGAGCAACTCATTGCGCGACCCGAGAGTCCACTCTAAGGCCTTTGATAAATCTTGTGGTTTAGATTTAGCCTACATGCTTGTGGTTCGTTTGCTAACTATTTGCTATATCATAGATTATGCGACCACCGAAGGGTCGACCCTTGACGGGGCAGATAGTGAAGTAGCGGTAGGGGAGCACGCGAAGAGAGCTAGAAGGAGGAGCATTTGTGGCGCTGGCCGATCTTCTCTTCCTATTCAAGCCAATGCCAGCCCCTCGAGGAGCCCAGCGGCTCTTGTAAGTTGTTATCTGGTAGCGGGGAGTGGTTGTGTGCCATGAGGTCATTCTGCTCACCACATTGTAATTTTTTGTGTATTTGTTTTAGAAGTCGCAATTGGCACTCGATTCTCCCCTACAACAGAGGAGACCATGTCCCGGGCTGGGGATCCCAGTGAGGCCCCTCTGCATGAGGAAATAATGAAGCTATTGGATGACCCGATGCTTGAGTCGGGGATGATTCCGGGGATTGATATGGAGGAAGGCTCTTCAAGTCGCCCCCTAGGTGTTGTGTGCTCTCCTTCTTCGATGGTGACAACTGGCAGTTCTCCCTGTGAAAATATCCCTCTGCAAAGTGGGGAGATGGACGAAGGGACTAGTAGCCCATAGCTTCCTAATCTCTTACTCACTTATTCCTCCCTTTTTAATGGGATGATTGTACCTTTCTTCCTGAACTAATCATTATCTGGTTACTGCAAACTGCTACTGATATGGGGGCAAAGGAGACAACGAGAGTAGACGTAACCACTGCCTGTCCTACTACCCTTAAGGCTGGCAAAGAAATGGGGGCTACGTCAAGGCTATCGGAAGAGACTACTCCTACCTTGGAGGCTCACCCAGTTGAGGCTGTTGAGCAGCCCATGATGACTATTGTGGGAGACCCTGTAAGTCCATTGCTCCTATGACCAGGGAACCCCCGATGACGCCCACAACTGAGCCCGTCAAGCAATCTGGGGATGGTAAAACATCGCAGTCACCGATAAGGGCTCCCATTGAGGCCGAGAGAATGAGGGTTGACAAGTCGTTGACCACTGAACCCCTCGAGGTCAGTACTGACACTCCAGGGGACCATGATCTCGTGGTACCAGACTCCCCTATCCCGCCTATCTTGGCCTGCATGGTCGACGATCAGGAGGGTGATAGCCTCGGTAATGAAATTTCTTTTTGTTCATTCTTTTCCCGTTAATTTCTTCTTTCTTCTTCTCCCCCTTTTTTGTGTCGCATTGGCTTGACCCGTGTTGCTTTCCCGCTTTTAAAGGGTAGCACTAGATCCCCGAGCCGATGACGACACCACGGTGGACATCGACGGGGTCTCAGGCGAGGGAGCTCAATCGGGGAAGACCTCGTCAAGCTCTAATTGTACTTCTTCTCTGCAGTCTTCCTCGAATCAAACCCCTATTCATTGGCCACTTTGAGTGGGAAGGCATCAATGACTTCTCGAGTGGCTGCCTCCTCAGGTAAGAGTAAAGCTGATGGTGGATGAGCTTCTTCTGGGTTGACCTTAATACAGGGTCATGGTTAGCTCCTACCTCTCTTTTCTCTTGGTTGGGTTGTAGCTTCTTCATCCTCAGACTCTTCGTAATCCGATACAGGGAGTCACGAGGAAATCTCCTCTGTTGTTCAACCTAAGGTAGTTGACCAGGGGCTGGGGATGGCTCAAGTGACGTCTCCACATGAAGTGGGAGCTCAGAGTAGTGCCGAACATGCGGGAGGTATTTCTTCGATCTCTACCCTTAATTTGGCCCTTTTTTTCTCGTACCTTTTTAGTCGTTATTTTAGGTTTTTGTAAGAGGCTTGCTAGAACTCTCAATATTGTGGTCACTTTCTATTTTTTGTGTAGCAGCTTCAGACGTTCCTATTACCGAAGCGCTAGTTGTCCCCGAACTAGGGGTGGAATGGCCGGCCGCCGCACAACCCCCAGAGCCTTTTGCTAGAGCGGAGATTGCTGACTCGCTGATCCGCTCGTTAGATAGTCATCTCAGGAGTGATCCTCTCTCGACGATCGAGGTCATGCGCGTGAAGTTGACAACCTGACAACAGGCTATCATGTCCTCGACTTTCCTCACGAGCCATAGATGGCTGCTCTTGAACGAGTATGGACCGAGTTCATGCACCTGCTAGCCTTGTAGGAGCAATGGTCTAAAATTTTGAAGGCCATCCAGGAAGAAGAGGTTAAACTGGGAGTGCTTGCGGCGTCTTTGGGGGAGCAAACCACACAGGCAGAAACTGCACGTGCCCAAAGTAGGGAGGCCATGCTTCGGGTAGCAAGCTTGAAGTAGGAAGGTGAATCCTTGATGAAGGCAACCGAAGAACGTTTGGAAGCAGCACGGGCTTATGAAGCTACAGCTAACCAAGCTGAAGTAGTGATCTCAACCATTCACGTTGAGATGTTTGCAAGCCAGACTTGCATAAACAAGTTGAAGAGCAAGCTATAGTTACTTTTGTCTTGTAACATTTTGTAATGCCTCTCCTATTATGGCACATGTGTTTGTAATGCTACTGGTCACCCTAGGGGCTTGTCCCGGGCTCCTCCCTTTTTTGAATGAAATACCCTTTTAATACATTCTACCTTTGTTTGATTACTCCTTCTCCCCTTCTTTCCCCTTTTCTTTTGCATTGCTGAGTGGGGATAAGCGGGCTTGTCTTCATGGGTCTAGGAACCAAAGATTAGAAGCCAACCTGGGGGGTTTGCACTGAGCTTAGACTTGTGGTCGTAGGGACTGCGAGGATGTGCTAGCCCGTATCATTGAAGACTGGACGTCGGAGGTCGACCTGCGAGGGTGTGTCAGCTTGTGTTGCTGTGGGCTGGAAGCTAATGGTCGTCACATGAGAGTGTGTTGGCCTGCGTTGCTGGACACTAGAACTGGCATTGGAGTTGGAGCCGGCTGGTACGGTGTAGTGGCCAGGGACTAGGACTGGTCGGCTAATTACTGAAGTGTATTAGCTACATACTGGGAACTAGAGCTGGTGATGACCAACCCTCGGGGGTGTACAGGCCACCATTGTTGTAGGGTAATGTTGAACTCGCTATCGTTGGGATGTCACAGTTGACGAATTTATCAGTGAGAAGTAATAAGAAAAAACATCTTTTTTCCTTTTTTTTTACCAGCTAGACTGCCCTTTCAAGTTTTCTCCCGAGCTTGCCCCCTTTCACTTTTTCCTACGCGCCTTTGCGAATTTTCACACACAGGGGCTTCCCGATTTTGCCTGACATGCCCTTGCAGGTTTTCACCTCAGCTGGGATTGAGACAATTTTATCCTCAATAGTCCCTCCGAGGGAGCTGACTAAGGCTGCCGAGGTATCTTTATTTTTTTAACCCCATTTTTTCTCTTCGTTTTCTTTTTCTTTTTTTTTTTGAATCACAGGGAAAAAACGTAGGGATGGGATATGGGAAAATTGCAGATCGGTATGGTAGGAGACTTTTCAATTAAGATGACTCGGCGACTAGGACTGTTAGCTGACCTACGAGAGTGCACTGGCTTGTATGGCTGGAACTGGGGACGGGGAACTGGAAGCCGACCCAAAGGGGCTTATTGGCTTATATTGCTAGAACTGGAGACCGGTCACTGGAAGCTGGCCTAAAGAGGTGTATTAGCTTATATGGCTAGAATCAAAGGCTGGGAACTGGAAGCTAGCTTGAAGAGGCCTATTGGTTTAGGTTGCTGGAATTAGAGACTGGGAACTGGAAGCCGGCCTAAAGAGGGGTAGGGCTTAAGTTACTTGAGCTAGATACTGGGAATTGGAAGCTGGCCTTAGGAGGCGTATTAGCTTAAGTTGCTGGAACTGGAGACTGGGAATTGGAAGCTGGCCTAAAGAGGCGTATGGCTTAAGTTGCTTGGACAGGAGACTGGGAATTGGAAGCCGGCCTGAAGAGGCGTGTGGCTTAAGTTGCTGGAACTAGAGATTAGAAACTGGAAATTGGCTTTAGGAGGCATGTGGCTCAAGTTGCTGGAGCTAGAGACTGGAAATTAGAAGTCGACCTTCGGAGGTGTGTTAGATTAAGTTGCTGGGACTGGAGACTGGGTACTGGAAACCGACCTAAGGAGGCGTGTGGCTTAAGTTGCTGGAGCTGGAGACTGGGAATTAGAAGCAGACCTTAGGAGGCGTGTTGGCTTAAGTTACTGGAACTGGAGGCTGGGAACTGGAAGCCGGCCTTAGGAGGCATCTTGGCATAAGTTGTAGAACTGGGGGCTGGGAACGGGAAGCCGGCCTTAGGAGGCATATTGGCTTCAATAGCTTAACGTTGCCTAGTCTTTAGCCCAGACGATGTTCAAACTCATGCTTTGGAGCATAATAGAGTTTCATGTGCTTGCTGTTGAGCGGAGGAAATGGCTTCTTCCCTTTGTGATCGACCACTATGTAGGCTTCTCCTTCATAGGCAGTATGGATGACGTAAGGGCCGCACCAGTTAGGTTGCAGCTTACCACTGGAACGTCATGCCAATACTTCTCTTTCTTTAATCATCATGAGGTCACCCTGTAGGCATTAAATCCATCCCCGAACAAATGAATAAGTAAATGCAATCATATAATATAAGAAAAGGGGAGGGGCGATGAAAAGATAAGAAGAATACCGTGATCGCCACCAAGGGTTAACAGCATATAAGATAGGAAGAAGCTAGGGATATCCTGCGTACCTTGGAATCAAGAGAAAGAGGATGCGGTCGGTCCACGACCGCTACAATAAGATCGTAGACCTCGTGTAGCCGCGCTCAACACGGGATGTAGGGACTTTGAGGCTCACCTCCTCCTCGCTTTCTAGCCGGCTAGAAAGCAAGGGCCTCACGTCCTACACTTGCCTATCTTGAAAAACAATGTAATAACACGGAGAAAAACCCATTAGAAACAAGAGAGTGTAGCATCAATCCCATGAAGACATAAGCATGAAAGAAAAGGGGGAAGAACGCATCGGGGGAGCATTTTTAACCCCTATAGAAGGGAACAAACATAGGTGTGTGTGTGTGTGCGTGTATGATGATTGAAGAGTGTAAAAGAGATAGAAAATGTAGCAAAAAACCAGTGGTAAAGAGAGTGAATATGCATGCATGTAAAGATGCGGTAGCAAAAAATAGTGCATAGAAAAGAAGAGAATAGAGAGAACCCTAAGAGAAAGAGGGCCTTAGAACTTCCCCAGACAGCCTGGGGTCGAAGAAGAGAGTCGACGGTGTAGCATGGCTTTGCCCCACAGTAAAAGAATGCCCCCTCTCGAACTCATGGCCATGTGAGGCTATTTATAGGCCTTAGAAGCCCTAAATCAGAATTGGAGGATAAATCCCAGAAAGATGGGATTTTTAATGATAAATCTGTGAGATATTGATGAGATAATGCTCCTAGAAGGGATAGAAATTGATCTGGCACGAAATCCTTGGAGTAGAAGGCTTGAAATAGGACTCTAAGGTGTCCTCGGTCGGAGAAAACAGAGTTCAGGACGAACAGGACTCTACACTGAGAACGCGGTCTATCACGAGACCGCCACCTGAAGAATGCGATCCAGCGAGAACCGCGACCATGCGAGAGAAGAAAAAGTCCAAAGGCTACGTCGACGCACAACGGCTAGTGGGTCGACACACCCAGGGAGAACACGGTCATCTAGTCGACCGTGATATGATGATCGCAGTCGCCCGACAGACCGCAACCAGGCGAAGGGGAAAAATGTCAACTCAGTCGATTGAAATAGTCATCAGTTGACTGAATTTAGGAAGTTCAGTCGACTAAAATGGGCATAGGTTGGCTTACTCAGGCGACACAAGGAGAACGTGGTCTTCCGGTCGATCGCGATCTCATGATCACTGTCGACCGACTGACTGCAACCAAGGGTCAGTAGAGCTTGAGATAGGCCGACTGAACTGAGAATGGGTCGACTGATTTTTATGAAATCGGTCGATCGAACTAAGAGTCGGTCGACTGATTTTAAGAAATCAGTAGACTGAACTTGAAGATAGACCAGAAATATTTTGACTACACTCCTAAAAATCAGTCGACTGAACTGAAGAAGGTCGATTGAAATTCAGTTTTCTACCAGAAAATAGGTAGATAGAACTTGGTCTTAAATCAGAAATAGGTCGACGGGATTGGGAATAGGTCGATTGATTTATGAAGATTAAGAAATCAAAGAAAATAGCCTCCAAGGCTTAATGGGCTGGGAAATGATCAAAAATGGGCTCTAAATACGCTCAAGGAAGACTCCACAACAATGGATAATTCGGGGCATCATAAAAGATGAATAATAGAACGACCCAACTTCTAGGCTGAAAACGGGTGTCAATAGATGTCCCTCCTTGATGTCCACTTTGTAAGGGAACGAGCGGATGTGACGTGGAGGCGGAATGGAATGGAGATGAAGCGACAACAAAAATGACATGAAATGGAGATGAAGCAGAGAGAACAAAAAAGCAGGCATCAAGGTAAAAGACACCTGTCACAACCAACAAGCGACAAGAATTCTCTCGAAATCGCCGAACTAACCACAAGGAACAGTTGACGTGGATGACACATGTCTGGAGACCTAACTACCTAAGGAAAAGAAAAACACGACCAGCCTCATTAGGGGACACAATCCAGAGCTAATGAGGGGATCGAAAAAGCAAATGTTGAAAAGCTGAAAGGGAACTGAGATAAAATTCAGATAATAATCATGCTGGTAAACCAGACCGAGTGAATAGATTAAAGAGAATGTTCAAATTCAGAGTGGAAAGAGATTCTCTTATTCAAGAGAACTAAAGCACAATTAACCATTACCGAGGAAGAAACCTTAAAGAATCATGAGGCGTGAATGCTCAAAATGACATGATGCATGCTGGGCTAAAATATAGAAATCATCAAAATGAATGCAAAGAAAAAGAAAAATAGAAAGTACTCAAGGATAATATTGCTAGACCGAATAAGATGGGGTCAAGAGTCTTCTTACAATCACGGCGTGTGAGACAGATTCCATCGTTCCCTATCTGACTCAACTTAACGGCCTATTGTGGACACCTGAAATTTGCCGCCAGGAGCGTCAAGTCGCTCCAGGCTGAAGAAGAGCAACGGAGAAAGAAAAGGAGTACGTCAATGCATGACGTATGCATGCATATCGACGAATGCGAGAACCAAAAAGATAATAAATAAAATAACAAAAAAGAAAGAGAAAGAAAGAATGAGGGAAGGGCATGAATCGGCACCAAGGCCTCCCCATACCCCTCTTGAATCGGCCAGCCCAATGGGCAGCATGAACTGGTGCAAGTCTGCCCCCTTGCCTCATGAATCGAAGCACCCCCTTCTCCAACATGAATCGACGCCCCCTTGGTGGCATTTGAATCGGCCAGGCCTCCTACCCTCTCTTGAACCGACGTAGCCCAGCCACCCAAGTGATCTGGCAGCACAAAATGACAAGAAGTGAAAAACGTCACTTTCTAAACATGGGACTCTGTTTCGTGCCGATCATCTCAAGTAAAGAAATGAAAAACATGGGAATAAGAAAAGAGGAAGAAGAGAGGGCCGGCATTGAATGCCCGTTTGGCACATGATTGAAGGATGCCTGCGTTAACCAACAGGTAAAGCCCAGGCTTCGTCGGCAGATCGGTGGGAGAATTCGTGCGGTAGCTTCATACGCCTATAAACGGTAAGTCTCGAGCACCGTTACCAACGGCAGCGACGTTGCGCCAGCGGCGACCGATACATGAAGGACACCATGCTACTCTCGGTTCCCCCTATGCGCAGGCCTCTCAATGGCCTCAAGCAAGGTGAGTAGAGAAGAAGAAGAAGAAAAAAAAGGGGTCGGGGCTTCGAAGGCCTTCATGTCCCCTCCTATAAGAAGGGGTAAGCTCCGTTGAAGAAGGGGTTGGACTGGCTCTCTGAAGAAAGGGAGAGAAGAAAAGAAGGTGGGCTTCTTCATCTCTGGAGGGGTTCAAGGGCACCTGTGTCTACAGAGTGAAGGAAAGGGAGAGGAGAGAGTAGGAGAGGTGAGGTTCGGGGGGGAAGGAGCCAGTGCGCCGTCATCCCCCCCCCCCTTATCGATGTATTTTCTTCTTCTTTTACAATATTTTACGGTTATAGGGTATACCCCTTTTGTATTTGTTTCCCTTGCAATGAATGAAAGGTTCTAAGTTGTGGGATGTTGTGGCGTCTACCTTGTCCCCTTTCTTTAGCTCTAGTGGCTCTTCCCATTTCTATAAACGTGTATTACCGCTTTCCCTGAATACATAATACGATTTCCATGGAGACGACTGTCGCCCTCTCACTCACATCCATGAGTTGTGGGGACTTGGTCACCTCTTTCAAACCTGTCATTGGGAATGGATACACTACGATTTTCATAATCTCCCGATCAAAGGTTTTATCCTGCTCGGACCACCTTTGCATCTCTGGGGGTTTGCTTCCATTTGGCATGATCCCTAGAAGATTATCCCGTAGAAGGCTTAATATTGACGGCCATAAAGCCAGCAGCACTTAAACGCACAATCACAGAGTCGGAGAGGCAACGACCAACGGGTCTAGCGGAGCCCCTCGAAGGCAGGTCCTCGGGGTTCCCTGCCCAGGTTGGGACGATTGGGTTGCCATCCTTGGCTTACCCAGGATTTTTAGGAGCCATCTCGGGATCCTCATGGATGAGCTTCCAATTTTCACCCCCCATATCTCAGGTTCGGGGGAGGTGCTGTCGGAATTCTGCTAGGAATGTGCCTAATAATAAAAAAAGGGGAAGAACGAATGTCTGAATATTCTTAACCATAAGAATAAGGCCAAATACGCAAAAAGATGAGCAGAAGAGCTAATGAACTCTCGGAGTTCACGTGCTTAGACTGGCTGTTGACCCTGCCATGAACAAAAAAATTATAGATACTTCCCTTCATGTGCAGAACAAAAAAGGTCATGGGCACCTCTCTTTGCTCTTCAAACATCATATTCGTCTGGCAAGATCCTATGCATGTGTCAAAACCATTTTCTGCAATTCTGAAATTAGATGCATTGTGCATCCCTTTTTGTCACACTAAGCAATGGCATCACCCTCTGCATAAGCCTATAAAAAAAACATCTCTATGCAAACCCCATGCCCATATCACATTTTGCCCAAATTTCTGGCTGCACCTTCGTGAACATTGGAAAGAATGAAAGAGCCTCAAGGGCCCATCATGAACAAAAAGCCAAGCATATCACAACCCCTTTTGCCTTGAGTCTCATGCATGATAAGTGTACAACAAACCTAAAAGAAAAGGAGCAATCCATCCTTCTATCTTGGCCAAATGAATACCCCAAAAACAAAAAAAATTGTAAAAAGACCAAAAAAATATAATAGAGCCTAGGGCTCTATGCGTGAGGCCATAGGGTTGACCCACCCCGCACCAGGCTCTGTCTGGCGCTCACTGGACACGGCTATGTCGACGTAGGGGGTGAGCCTGTGTCGACGCAACTCTAGCCCCCTTCTATCGCTGGGTGCTTCAGTCGATCGACCGCATCGATTCGGTCGACTGAACCCCCATTTTTTTTAAAAAAAAGTGCAGACGGGAAGTGATCCGGCGTGACTTCCTTACGCCAGATCACCTCCCTCTCTCTCCTCCTCCCTCCTCCTCTCTCCTCTCACCGATCCACCCTCTCATCTCTCCCTCCTCTCTCCTCTCGCTGATTCACCTCATCTCACACCTCCTCTCTCCTCTCGCCGATCCACACTCTCCTCTCTCCTCCCGCCGACTCACACCTCCCTCTCCCTCACTCTCCCTCTCTCACTCTCAATAAACCACAGATTCACCATCTCTCTCACCCCCAAATAAAAAAATAAATAAAGCCCAACAATAACAAAAAAACAACAATAACCCAACGTGATAAAGAAGAAGGGGAAATAAACAACAAAAACAATAATAAATGAATAAATAATTAGTGACTAAAGAATAACAAAAGGGAAGAGATATAATTAAAAAGTATAATAATAATAATAACAAACGAATAAAAATCCACCCATGCACCTAAAAAAAGGGGAATCGAATAACCAAACAAAAAACCTATCATAATGTCCGCTCCGGACCCCTACCTCCCCGGACCCGGTGTGAAGAGAATATAAACGACGTCTTGGCAAGTTATGTTTGGACCTCGGGGACCACCTCCACATGGCCATGACTTGACATTTCCCCAGGCCAATAGTTTACTAAACCTATCTTGTTTCCACAAGGATCTAATCCCTCTCTCTTATCAAACTTTCCGTATACTCGGCAGACATTTACGCGGTTTTACCTACGCCTTCGTCATTTTTTCACCACAGACTTCTGTCCAAACACAAAATGGCCGACAGACCCCCGACATGATTCAAATGTTTATACCTTAAACGCGGGGTATTTTAAACATTGTTCAAGGTTTTATTATCTCATTTCATTAACGCTAATTTTATGCCATAGGGCCCCTTTTCCTGGCGATCAATCAAGGGTTTTCTCCCCTCCAGAGAGATGTAATTAACGTCGTGACCTTTATGGCATGGCGGGTTTTAGTCCCAACACGAAATTCACTATCGTTTCATCAGTCAGACGGCATGCACCAGCGGCTTCTTCGAAGCCCAAATAAATCGTCACTTTGTGACTGGCACACCCACGCACTAAATAAACAAAATAAATAAAATAAATGAATAAACAAGTGAACAAACGAATAAACAAAATAGATCCCCGAAAGTGCATCCACAAGTCTGGCATGCCCGATGGGATAGAATTTCCCTTCATCTCCTCGCCGAGATTAGGGGCCCTATGGCCTCCTCTTGAAATTCTAACTGTTTAAACTTGCGATTGCTGGTCAAACTTCGACGATTACAATGGCTGTCAGTTTTGGACCATTAGTCATTGCAAGCCATGCCAGGGAGGGCTACCTTGTGTTGTGTCCCTATGGTCATTTGAGTCATCATGTGGTCACTTGGGTCATTCGACATCATCCTATTGTCATATGAGTTCTGTGGTATTCTTGATTTTGATAATGGCTAAACACTATTAGTCATTGATACTTTCCACTCTCATGTGACTGACACACGCGATGTTTTGTTCATGACATATACGAAGGAATTCAGTGGAAATGGCAAAGGTGAAAGCTCAATGTTGCGCCCTCGCACGCGGATCGACCTGCGCGATCAGGTCGCGGGGATCGACCAAGGGAGGACATGAAATTTAGAAATGCTCAAAGCATATTCTAAGTTGATTTCAATCCCAAAATATATGAAATTGATGAGGACATGAATATCTTGACTTATGAACATGTTTCATTGGTCTAACACTTCATTTTTGCAGGTATAGGTGTTTCCGGTCGACCTACACACCTTGGCCGGTCGACCAGATTTGCCAGAGCCTAAGAATTCCACGTTTTACAGGTTTCGATCGACCGCCCCTGCCTTTCCGGTCGACCGGTTCTTCCAGAAATGAAACACTCCAGGAATTACAGATTTCGGTCGACCGCCCCTACTTTTCCGGTCGACCGGTTTTCCCAGAACCGAAAAGTTGGGGATTTTACAGATTCCAGTCGACCGCCCCATGAATTCCGGTCGACCGCCAGCCCTGATGCAGCCATGTTTGACTTCGAATTCCACCTCGTGGCCAGCCCCTTTCCATGTATTTGTTTAATCAAAACTCACCTAATCTCCCATGATTTATGGATCTGGTCTGGGGGGTGTCCAAGGACCATTCCAAGGGTTATAAAACCAACACATGAGGGGTTAGAAACTCTAATGCTTCAAGGTTTCAAGAGAGACCAAGGGAGGCCATTCGCGGGCACTGTAGCAACTCCGTGAATAGTGTTTCGGGCAGGAGTTCTTCATCCATTGCAAGGGGTTTCAAGGTGAGATCTGAAACAAGCAACCTCTAGGTAAGCTATGATGTGACACGACCTCGGACCTAATGCAAGCAAGCACAATCGCATTCAAAACCGGCCAAATTGGGCCACCGCTCTATCGTCACTCACCCAAGCCCGGGGTGACTTGGCAATGCCAAGGGGAGGATGTGGGGTTGGGCCCTTGCTGGTAGAGGGCCAGCAAGGCCAAGACTTGATTCCCAAAGGGTGGGGATGCCCAAATCAAGGGGGCCGATAATGTGCCAAAGGCACCGGTTGCAATATTCCCACGGTGATCACTCAAGTTTATGGGGCTTGAGGATCGGGCTCTCACTCGCATAACCAGCGGAATTAGAACTAATATTGAAAGACAAGCACTAAGTGGAGTGAAGATTTGAGCACTTACTCGACCAGATTGAAGAAACCGGTCCCGGTCGGAGACGAGGGCGAGCGGGGAGGCGAGTGGATCCCCACACGCCGCGGCGGTGTCGCTTGACCTGCCCAAACAAGTTACAACACTACACCTCACGTAGGAGGGAGATCTTGGGGTCGGGGTTAATAGAAATTACAATCAATACTACCTCCACATAGGGAGGGACCTTCAGCCGGTCAAGCGGGGTGGGGAAACTAAAGCAAAGAACGAGGAATAAGGGTGGACGCCGAACCTGCTTGCTATCTACGAGCCGGGACAGAGAGTCGGTGTTGCTACTGTAGATCTTGATCAGGAATTTTGTTGATGACAAAACCAGAGGGAAAACCTTCGTATCTGGAAGGGGAATGCCTCAGAATTTTCTTAATTTCTTCTGGAGTCGCTGCTGGTCGGGGTAGGAGCTTGAACAGGGCCTCTGTTTCTCGGACTAGCAGAGGCAGGTCACCAATAGTAGGATGCAGAGGCTGTCCTGGCCGCTCCCGAACTCCAAATTTGATGCCGTCAGCGCCGTTAGAACCGTGGGTGAGTCCTCTTTGTAGCAAAAGAAACTAGGACATCAGAAGAGGTCGGAGACAATCTGTGGAACCATAAGAGTGAGGAGGGGTCGGTGCAGACTGTAGAAGGTAGAACCGCACGTTCGGGGGAGAAAATTGGTAACTTCTGCTCCCGGATGCTGAATGAACTTCCGCTTCTTGAATCTGAAACTAGACAGGCCAAAGAGGAACTTTGAAGAAGAACTTGAATACTGATTCTTTCAGGGTCTGTTGTGGCAGGGCTTCTAAGCTGGTTCAGGTCCTTAGCCGAGGCAGAATCGCGCAGCTGTGGAAGAATGGACCTCCAGGATGGTTCGGAGATCAGAAGAAGACGAAACCACTTCGGTTGCGAAGGCGACTAGAAGACGCTTCCGACGATGGCTCTTGGGTCTTCAAACTCGTCCGGAGGTGATCGTGGTGGCCGCTGCAAGCTGCTGCTCTACTGTAGATCTTTAGTTGAGAGCTGTAGGTTGATGATGATGGGGGGAAATGGGGTATATGGGAGGGGAAATGGGGGTGGATGAGTGTGGGGAAAGCCCGGGCTGTGAGGGGGTCTAGGAGGGGGTGTTCTAAGGTGGGGGAAGGGAAGAATGGGGTCTGGAAGGGGGTCTAACAGGTGGTGGGAGGCGGAGCTACGAATTTGGGAAGGTGGGTGAGAGGAGAAGGTGAGGGGGGCACAAGTGAGTGGAGGGAAGGGTGGATTTCAAATTCAAATAAGCTTTGGAAGTTGTGGGGTTGTGTGGGGAAGGGGTTGATTGTGTTGGAATGGGGAAAGTGGTGTTGGAATGTGCAGGATGGTGTTGGAATGGTGAGGGATCTCCTTGGGACTAGGGGGGTGGAGTAATGGAGGCCATGGGGAAGTGGAGGGCTTTAATGATGGTAGGTGGGGGTTGAGGTGGTTGGGAAAGGAGGAGAGAGAAGAAAATTCGAAATTGGGTGTTGAGGAGAGAGAAAGTGGAGTGAAAAAGAGGGATTAGGAGAGGGAAGGGTGGGGAATCTCTCCCCTAGGGTTTCTCACCCAAAAAAATGTTGGAATCACTCCACTAAACTAAGCTTTGGATACTCAAATGGCATTTTTCATTGATTCATTCATTAAGTTAAAATGGGGGGAATGTGGTCCTATATATAGGAAACCCACATTTCTACAAAAGTCCCTTACAAAAGACTCAATAACAAATAACCGAAGGGGTAGGGGGGGCTCATGGGCCAAGCCCGAAGAATTGGGCCCAATAGCACATTACACAATCTAATGACACTCAAACTTAGGAAAATAAATGCAAGACCTAGGAACATGACTCAAATAAAAGGGAAAATACATCAAATGACTCAAATAAAATTACATAGGACTCAAAATTAAATGACTAAACCATGCCGGATGCAACCGGGGTGAGGAGACGAACGGTAAACGTGGGCATGGGAGGTGATGTCCCCATCATACTCCCGGGGTGCGGAGAACTCGACTCTGTCGAGTAAGTGTCCTTCCCTCCTTGGAGGGTGTAGAAGTGGTACCGCCCTCAAGTCTCCCGAACGAGACCGATCCATCCACCTGCCGAGATAGCGCTCATATACCTTACTCCGAGTGGTAGTGACTTGTTCATCCAATATTTGTTCAATTTGTTCACGCTGGGCTCTCTTGGCTGGTGGTTTATCATCATGGGTGGGTGCTCTCTCAAGGGAAGAAGTAGGCTCAATCTCCTCACTAGGTACCACCGTGGGTCCCTTATATGGCACTAGGTCGGCAACATTGAATGTGGGACTTATTCCATACTCCTCATGGAGATCTAACTCGTTGCCATTTGCACCTATACGCCTCAAGACCTGGAAGGGACCAGCCCCACGTGGCCTCAGTTTAGAGTTGGCTCCCGGGGAGAGCCTCTCCATCCTTACCATCACAAGGTTGTTGTGCCCCTGTGGTTATTTGAGTTTCACATGGTCACTTGGGTCATTCGACATCATTCTATGGTCATATGTGTTCTGTGATATTCTTGGTTTTGATAATGGCTAAACACTATTCGTCATTGTTGCTTTTCACTCTTATATGGCTGACATATGTTCTGTTGTGTTTATGACAGATATGCACATGAAAGCTCAATGTTGCGCCCTCGCACGCGGATCGACCTGCGCGGTCAGGTCGCGGGGGTTTCCAGGGGTGGAGCCCCCGGAACAAAATTTAGAAATGCTCAAAGCATATTCTATGTTGATTTCAATCCCAAAATACATGAAATTGATGAGGACATGAATATCTTGACTTATGAACATGTTTCATTGGTCTAACACTTCATTTTTGCAGGTATAGGTATTTCCGGTCGACCTACACACCTTGGCCGGTCGATCAGAATTGCCAGAGCCTAAGAATTTCACGTTTTACAGGTTTCGGTCGACCGCCCCTGCCTTTCCGGTCGACCGGTTCTTCCAGAAACGAAACACTCCAGGAATTACAGATTTCGGTCGACCGCCCCTACTTTTCCGGTCGACCGGTTTCCCAGAACTGAAATGTTGACATTGTTACAGGTTTCGGTCGACCGCCCCCAGGCGTCCGGTCGACCGGTTTTGCCAGAGCTGAAACGTTCTGGCTGCAGCAGGTTCCGGTCGACCGGCCCATGAATTTCGGTCGACCGCCAGCCCCGAGCCTTCATTTTTGACTTTGTTTCCAACTTCGAAAAGGGCCATTCAACCTTGATTTCTTTAATCCAAATGTCACCTAATCACCCACAAATTGTGGATCTGGTCTGAGGCTTGTCTATAGACCATTCAAGGTCTATAAAACCAACACATGAGGGGATGAAAACCCTAATGCTTCAAGCCTTCAAGGGAGCCCATTTTTGAGCTACTGTAGCACCTCCGTGAACAGTGTTTCGGGAGGAAGTTCTTCATCCATCCAAGGTGATTCAAGCTCAGATCTGAAGCCAAGCAACCTCCTACAAAGCAAGAAGCAATCAAGGGCAAGAAGGGTGATCAAAGAAAGCTAGAAGGAGTATACTTCAAGAAGGAAATCAAGATACTCTGGGAAGAAGCTCTTCATCAAATCTTCATCCATCCTCTTCATCATCTCAAGGGGATCCATTGAAGCTCACTCTCAAGGGAGATCATCTTCATCCATTCAAGTTCTTTCAACCTCATTCAAGTTCAAAGAGAAGATCAAGAGAGAAGAATTGAAGGAAGAGGTACTGTTCACGTGAACAGTACTCCGTGAAGAACATTCATCCAATCAAGGGTGAATCAAGAAGATTGAGTTGAAGCCAAGAGGATCCTTGTTGCTGATCAACATTTCATACAAGGGCCAATTCATTTCTACTCATAACTCAATTTCTTGTCTTAGTTCATTCACATTTGTTTTTCTTTCAATATTGATTAAACATTGAAGTTGTGATTCGTCCCTACCGTTGGTTAGTAGGAAGGCAATCGGAGGTGTTTCCGATATGCGGTGTTGACGTCCCTACCGTTGGTTAGTAGGAAGGCAATTGGTGGTTTCCGATTTGCGGGTTGGTGCGCTGCATAAGTGAAGCCTCACCGGGTTTTGGTGAGGGGTGGACGTAGGGCTGAGGATTCAGTCCGAACCACCTTAAAAATCCTGTCTAGTGTGGTTTGCTTGTGTGATTGATTCTTTCTAGATGCATGCTTAGGATCGAATTATTATATATCTTGCTTATCTTGCTAAGTGAATCATAGCATTCTTGGAAGCTAGTTTCTATTCCGCTGCAATTCATTTTAACTAGCTATTTAGAGGGCCGCATTGCGAAAAGTGGGGCTGATCTATTCACCCCTCCCCTCTAGATCCGTTGTCCACTACACAACAAGTGGTATCAGAGCCTAATCTCTCATTATGGGGTCCAACGACCTTGAGGGAAATGGTGGATCAGCGTCTAAGGGTTTTCTACCCGAAGGACATGCTGTGAATATGCCTCCTTACTTTAGTGGAACTAACTATCCTTATTGGAAACATCGCATGCAGGTGTTTATTCGCGCCCAAGACTACGAACTTTGGCGAGTGATCAGCAAAGGTCCGTATGAGCTTACGGAAAAGGAAGACTTGTGGACCAAAGAATAGATAAGGCAATCAACCGTCAACTGGAATGCTAAACACATTATGCAATGCTCACTCCATCCAGTAGAATTCTCAAGAGTGGCTACCTGCGCATCTGCAAAACAAATGTGGGATAAGTTAGAGGTAATCTACGAAGGAACCTCTCAGGTACGAGAAACAAAAGCCAACATCTTAGTTTCTGAATATGAAATGTTCCGCATGAAGCCTGATGAATCAATTCAAGATATGTATGCTCGATTAACTGTGCTTACTAACAGTTTGACTGATTTGGGAAAGAAATATTCAGAACAGGAAATTGTAAGAAAGATTCTCAGATCACTGACTGCAGCATGGCACACAAAGGCTACCGTGGTTGAAGAGTCGAGAGATCTCGCAACCACCAAGGTAGATGAACTCATTGGGTCATTAATGACCTACGAGATCAACCTCAAGAACAAAGAGGCTGAGGCACCTAAGAAGAAGTCCCTAGCTCTTAAAGCAGGGCCCAGCCGTCAAAGCTCTTCCGATGAAGGTGAGGATTCGGAAAGCGAGCGAAATGAGGATGACGTAGCCATGCTCACACGTAAGTTCAAGAAATTCCTGAGAAATGAAGGTAAGAGCTTCATGAGAGGAAGGTCAAAGGTAAGAAATGGTTTCAAATTTAATTCTGAAAACTTTAAGAAACCTGATAAAATCATTTGCTATTCTTGCAATAAACCAGGACATTTCAAGAATGATTGTGATGGGGACATCACCTCCCATGCCCATGTTCACAGCTCGTCTCCTCGCCCCGGTTGCATCCGGCATGGTTTAGTCATTTAATTTTAAGTCCTATGTAATTTTATTTGAGTCATTTGATGTATTTTCCCTTTTATTTGAGTCATGTTCCTAGGTCTTGCATTTATTTTCTTAATTTTGAGTGTCATTAAATTGTGTAATGTGCTATTGGGCCCAATTCTTCGGGCTTGGCCGATGAGCCCCCCCTACCCCTTCGGTTATTTGTTATTGAGTCTTTTGTAAGGGACTTATTGTAAAATGTGGGTTTCCTATATATAGGGCCCCATTTCCTTCATTTGGAGGTAATGAATCAATGAATGAAAAAACTTGCCATTTTGAGAGTTTACACTCCTTATCTAGTGGAGAGATTCCATTTTTTAGGTGAGAAACCCTAGGGGAGAGATTCCCCACCCTTCCCTCTCTTAATCTCTCTTTTTCACTCCACTTTCTCTCTCCTCAACACCCAAATTCGAATTTTCTTCTCTCTCCTCCCCCTCTCAACCACTTCCAACCCCCACCTACCTCCATTAACTCCCCACAACTTCCCACAACCCCTCTTTAATCCTCACCTAGTCCCAAGGAAGTTCCACCACTCAAAACCCCACCCTCCAACCACCACCTACCCCTTTCACTTCCCTAAGCATATCTCCACCTTCCCAAGACTGAATTAACTCATTCCAAAGCCCAAATTCGAATCTCCCCATCCCTCCTTGCTCCCTAGGTCGCACCCCTCCTCTCCCCTCAAGCCAAGTTCACCCCCCTCCTCTCTTCTCCACTCCAGCTTTGTGTGCAGGCCGACCTGCAGATTAGCACTCTGTTGCAGCGACGTCCACGACTGCATCCTGGTTCTACTGGTGGCGTGGCTTAACTTTCTGGAAAGGCCTCCCTGTGCTCTTCGCAGGCGAGGTGGAATCACTCCATTCTGAGTTCGTGGCCGTCCGTGAAGGCTGTTCTTCCCCGACTGCGCAGAACCTCTCAGACCAAAAGCCAGAGCGGCAGAGAAGACTCTTCCACGACGAACCCTGAAGGAATCAGCCTTCAGGGTCTTCTACAAAGATCTTCCTCCCCCTGTCAGCGTCCAGGAACAGAAGGCGGAGCTCCGTTCGGAATCCGACAATCAGAGATATTAATTTTCTACCACAACCATGCCGGTCTGCCTCCTCACAGTCTGCCCCAACCACCGTCCACTTCTCTTGACACCCAGCTCATCTCCGACATCAGAAGACTTCCCCGTTTGTTTTTCTGCAAAGTAGACTCGTCAACGATTCCAATGACTCCAGCGGTGCCAGATTTGGAGCTCAGGAGCAACCGTGACCGCTTCTACAACCTGCTGTTTCAGACTGAGCTCGGCCAGAGACCAGAGCTGCATCCATCTTCCAGTCGCCGGAGCAGTCAGCCCCCAGATCAGAACGTCGTCCAAAAATTCAGGCTGCACCCCTCTCCGGTTAGAAATCTTTTGGCGCAAGTCTCATCAGATTCTGAGCTCGGTGGATTTATTGGCTGCATCAACATCGACTCCCTGTCCAGAATTACAGAAGCTAGACAGAATCGGCGAAGCTCGGAAACTCGGTTTCCTTTGCATCTCTCCCCACCCCGCTTGGCCGGCTGAAGGCCCCTCCCTGTGTGGAGGTAGTTTTGAATGTATTAAGCATAACCCCCACCCCAAGATCACCCCTCCTGCGTGAGGAGTAGTGCTGTACCGTTTGTAATTTCAGGTCAAGCTACACCGCCGCGGCGTGTGGGGATCCACCGCCTCCCCGCTCGCCCTCGTCTCCGAGCGGGACCGGTTTCTTCAAACCGGTCGAGTAAGTGCTCTAAACCTTTGCTCATTGTGCTTGTCTTTCAATGTTTGTTTCTTAGCTCCGCTGGTTGTGCGAGAGAGAGCCCGATCCTCAAGCCCCGTTGCCTTGAGTGATCACCGTGGGAAGAGTGAAACCGGTGCCCTTGGCACTTTGTCGGCCCCATTGAATTGGGTTCCACATCCTTTTGGGAATCAAGCCTTGGCCTTGCTGGCCCTCTACTAGCAAGGGCCCAACCCCACATCTTCACCTTGGCATTGCCAAGTTACCCCGGGCTTGGGTGAGCGACGAGAGAGCGGCGGCCCAAATTGGCCCATTTAGAATGCGAATGTGCTTGCTTGCTTAAGTCCAAGATTGTGTCACATCAAGTGGTATCAGAGCAAGTTCACAACTTGTCTCTCCACAAGTTGGTCCTAGGGCATGTTTATGCATTTAGAGTCCTCGGTTGCATCTCCCATGTCCACTAGAATGGCCACTTCATACCCGTCATATTCATCCCCATCAACTTTCCCAAGAAGCCCAAATCCTCATGGAAGCTCCATTGCCAACAAAGTGGGTAGCAACACCTCTATCATAGAAGCCCTACCTAATGTCCTTAATCGGCTTGAAGATATCATGTCTCGACTCGACCGACTTGAAGGAAATAGCCGTGCACCAAGAGTGAATGAGAGTGACCTTTGGGGAAATCTAGAAACCATATTTTTAGAACACTTGAAAATCAAAACCCCCGCCTTTGATGGATCCAACAGCCCAAGCCTTTACATAGATTGGGAGATTTCCCTAGACCAATTCTTTAAAAGTTGCCCCTTGAACGATGAAAGGAGAATGAGGCTAGCCAAGGCACACCTCTCCAAACAAGCTAAAACTCATTGGTTAGTTGTGGAAGGTTTAAGAAGGATCCGCAGGGAGGCCCCCATTAGCACTTGGGATGAGATGAAGGTCGAGCTTAGGAAAACCTACACTCTCCAACCCTCTCCCTCCTACTCAAATCACAAAAGCCCAAGGAGTACTTCAACTCCTTCATCCCCACCCGGTCAATCCAAGACCCCAATCACCCATTCCCTACCACTTCCCATCTCTCCCACCCCAACCACTACATTTACACCCCACCTCCAAGTCCACACCACAACCATAGGCCCCCATACCCAATTGGGCCCCATGGCCAACTCTCCACCTAGGCCCATGGTAACCCCCACCACTACCTCTCCATCACCCCCAAAAAGAGACACTCCTCCCAAAACAAATCAACCCAAACCCCTTCAACCCACCCATCTTCCTCTCCCTACCCCAATCCAACTCCCACCAAAGCCTCCACTACTACCCTCACCTATCCTAACCCAAGTTTCCCACTACCTACCACCCCGGATACACCATGCCCCAATCATCACCACACCCTCAAAAGCCCCTCTCATCTCCTTGGAAGAAGAACCCATACCCCACCCCATAGTGGTGAACACTCCAAACCCACTCTCCACCTTGGAGGAAACCCAAGCCCAAATTGAAGAAGAAACAACACATGAGGGTCTTCACCTTACATCACCCTCTCTAGTTGGGACCAAGCTCATCTTAGGAGAACCCATTGTTAGTTGGCTAAAGGAGAGCCCAATTGGAGAGACCCGGGCCCATATTTTCCCTCCCATAGAACAAGACCTTCCCTTAGTGCCCTTCTTCTCCTATCACACCACAATCCAAGCATCCTATCAAGTGGAGACCTTAGAAGACCTTCTCAAGGGCATAGCATGGCAATTAGAGATGACTAGCATGTTGACCCCTATGGTAGAACAACCTAGGAGCCTTAGCCTCCTACACCTATGTATAGGGTCTATCACCTCAGTCTGCACCATTAGTTGCTACACTAGCGACCTCCTTCTATTCCTCCCTACACCCGATGAGCCCAACCTTCTCCTCGATTTAGAGCTTCTTATCTCGGGTAGAAAGCCAAGCCCTCCACTCATGGCCGACCCACTTGTCAAGAACATTGGCCCAACTATCATGGAGAAGGATGACTTAGCACCTTTTAAGGATCTTGAGGACATGGAGTTCCTCCCCCTAGATGACCCATTTTATGATCCATATGATCCATTCCAATGGGAGTCAAGGGACTCATATGACCCAACCATCTTACCAACCACCCACCCTTTCCTACCCTCACCCACCATATTGGGCCAAACCCACCTCATCCATGACTCGGGTTATACCTTGGGAGCCATGACCTTGGGCCATATATCCCTAGGTAATCAGGTTGTACCCCACCCCATGATGACTACCTTCTTAGATCCATTCGATCCTTTCCAATGGGAGTTCAAAGGTTATCCCACACCTATACACATGGAAGTCACCTTTGGGAAAAGCATGCATGTGTCTAGGCTTACCATACCCCTTGGCATGAACACTATGTTGGGTCCATTCATTCATATCACCCACATATCAAGTAGAAAGTATGAGTGGTCCACATTCGGATGTCATGGTCCTCCTTCATTCATCATGGATCTTAAGCATGTCAAAAGTATCTACGGATGTCCGGGTCCCCCCACATTCATCACCACTTTGCATGATAGGTTCACCTACGAGTGCCCCGGCCCACCTAGGCCCACCAAAGTCTACATGACAACATTGCATGATAAGTCCACATATGGTTGCCCCGGCCCTCCAAAATCCATCAAAGGCTTCTTGGCATCAAAGCATGATCGGTCTACTTTCGGTTGCCCAGGTCCACCCATCACCCCTAGAATGTCAACATTCACGAAATTGCATGAAAGCCTTTGCAAGCACATAAGCAAAAAGAATGAGGCTTATAAGAGGCGGGCCGACTCTCATCGGCGTCACCGAGACTTCCATGAGGGTGACTTTGTGATGGTAAGGACGGAGAGGCTCTCCCCGGGAGCCAACTCTAAACTGAGGCCACGTGGGGCTGGTCTCTTCCAGGTCTTGAGGCGCATCGGTGCAAATGCCTACGAGTTAGATCTCCCTGAGGAGTATGCAATAAGTCCCACATTCAATGTGGCCGACCTAGTGTCATATAAGGGACCCACGGTGGTACCTAGTGAGGAGATTGAGCCCACTTCTTCCCTTGAGAGAGCACCCACCCGTGAAGAGAGATCACCAGCCAAGAGAGCCCAGCGTGAACAAATTGAACAAATATTGGATGAACAAGTCACTACCACTCGGAGCAAGGTATACGAGCGCTATCTCGAAAGGTGGATGGATCGGACTAGTTCGGAAGACTTGAGGGCAGTACCACTTCTACACCCTCCAAGGAGGGAATGACACTTACTCGACGGAGTCGAGTTCTCCGCACCCCGGGAGTATGATGGGGACATCACCTCCCATGCCCACGTTCACAGCTCGTCTCCTCGCCCCGGTTGCATCCGGCATGGTTTAGTCATTTAATTTTAAGTCCTATGTAATTTTATTTGAGTCATTTGATGTATTTTCCCTTTTATTTGAGTCATGTTCCTAGGTCTTGCATTTATTTTCCTAAGTTTGAGTGTCATTAAATTGTGTAATGTGCTATTGGGCCCAATTCTTCAGGCTTGGCCGATGAGCCCCCCCTACCCCTTCGGTTATTTGTTATTGAGTCTTTTGTAAGGGACTTATTGTAAAATGTGGGTTTCCTATATATAGGGCCCCATTTCCTTCATTTGGAGGTAATGAATCAATGAATGAAAAAACTTGCCATTTTGAGAGTTTACACTCCTTATCTAGTGGAGAGATTCCATTTTTTAGGTGAGAAACCCTAGGGGAGAGATTCCCCACCCTTCCCTCTCTTAATCTCTCTTTTTCACTCCACTTTCTCTCTCCTCAACACCCAAATTCGAATTTTCTTCTCTCTCCTCCCCCTCTCAACCACTTCCAACCCCCACCTACCTCCATTAACTCCCCACAACTTCCCACAACCCCTCTTTAATCCTCACCTAGTCCCAAGGAAGTTCCACCACTCAAAACCCCACCCTCCAACCACCACCTACCCCTTTCACTTCCCTAAGCATATCTCCACCTTCCCAAGACTGAATTAACTCATTCCAAAGCCCAAATTCGAATCTCCCCATCCCTCCTTGCTCCCTAGGTCGCACCCCTCCTCTCCCCTCAAGCCAAGTTCACCCCCCTCCTCTCTTCTCCACTCCAGCTTTGTGTGCAGGCCAACCTGCAGATTAGCACTCTGTTGCAGCGACGTCCACGACTGCATCCTGGTTCTGCTGGTGGCGTGGCCTAACTTTCTGGAAAGGCCTCCCTGTGCTCTTCGCAGGCGAGGTGGAATCACTCCATTCTGAGTTCGTGGCCGTCCGTGAAGGCTGTTCTTCCCCGACTGCGCAGAACCTCTCAGACCAAAAGCCAGAGCGGCAGAGAAGACTCTCCACGACGAACCTGAAGGAATCAGCCTTCAGGGTCTTCTACAAAGATCTTCCGCCCCTGTCAGCGTCCAGGAACAGAAGGCGGAGCTCCGTTCGGAATCCGACAATCAGAGATATTAATTTTCTACCACAACCATGCCGGTCTGCCTCCTCACAGTCTGCCCCAACCACCGTCCACTTCTCTTGACACCCAGCTCATCTCCGACATCAGAAGACTTCCCCGTTTGTTTTTCTGCAAAGTAGACTCGTCAACGATTCCAATGACTCCAGCGGTGCCAGATTTGGAGCTCAGGAGCAACCGTGACCGCTTCTACAACCTGCTGTTTCAGACTGAGCTCGGCCAGAGACCAGAGCTGCATCCATCTTCCAGTCGCCGGAGCAGTCAGCCCCCAGATCAGAACGTCGTCCAAAAATTCAGGCTGCACCCCTCTCCGGTTAGCAATCTTTTGGCGCAAGTCTCATCAGATTCTGAGCTCGGTGGATTTATTGGCTGCATCAACATCGACTCCCTGTCCAGAATTACAGAAGCTAGACAGAATCGGCGAAGCTCGGAAACTCGGTTTCCTTTGCATCTCTCCCCCCCCCCGCTTGGCCGGCTGAAGGCCCCTCCCTGTGTGGAGGTAGTTTTGAATGTATTAAGCATAACCCCCACCCCAAGATCACCCCTCCTGCGTGAGGAGTAGTGCTGTACCGTTTGTAATTTCAGGTCAAGCTACACCGCCGCGGCGTGTGGGGATCCACCGCCTCCCCGCTCGCCCTCGTCTCCGAGCGGGACCGGTTTCTTCAAACCGGTTGAGTAAGTGCTCTAAACCTTTGCTCATTGTGCTTGTCTTTCAATGTTTGTTTCTTAGCTCCGCTGGTTGTGCGAGAGAGAGCCCGATCCTCAAGCCCCGTTGCCTTGAGTGATCACCGTGGGAAGAGTGAAACCGGTGCCCTTGGCACTTTGTCGGCCCCATTGAATTGGGTTCCACATCCTTTTGGGAATCAAGCCTTGGCCTTGCTGGCCCTCTACTAGCAAGGGCCCAACCCCACATCTTCACCTTGGCATTGCCAAGTTACCCCGGGCTTGGGTGAGCGACGAGAGAGCGGCGGCCCAAATTGGCCCATTTAGAATGCGAATGTGCTTGCTTGCTTAAGTCCAAGATTGTGTCACATCAAGTGGTATCAGAGCAAGTTCACAACTTGTCTCTCCACAAGTTGGTCCTAGGGCATGTTTATGCATTTAGAGTCCTCGGTTGCATCTCCCATGTCCACTAGAATGGCCACTTCATACCCGTCATATTCATCCCCATCAACTTTCCCAAGAAGCCCAAATCCTCATGGAAGCTCCATTGCCAACAAAGTGGGTAGCAACACCTCTATCATAGAAGCCCTACCTAATGTCCTTAATCGGCTTGAAGATATCATGTCTCGACTCGACCGACTTGAAGGAAATAGCCGTGCACCAAGAGTGAATGAGAGTGACCTTTGGGGAAATCTAGAAACCATATTTTTAGAACACTTGAAAATCAAAACCCCCGCCTTTGATGGATCCAACAGCCCAAGCCTTTACATAGATTGGGAGATTTCCCTAGACCAATTCTTTAAAAGTTGCCCCTTGAACGATGAAAGGAGAATGAGGCTAGCCAAGGCACACCTCTCCAAACAAGCTAAAACTCATTGGTTAGTTGTGGAAGGTTTAAGAAGGATCCGCAGGGAGGCCCCCATTAGCACTTGGGATGAGATGAAGGTCGAGCTTAGGAAAACCTACACTCTCCAACCCTCTCCCTCCTACTCAAATCACAAAAGCCCAAGGAGTACTTCAACTCCTTCATCCCCACCCGGTCAATCCAAGACCCCAATCACCCATTCCCTACCACTTCCCATCTCTCCCACCCCAACCACTACATTTACACCCCACCTCCAAGTCCACACCACAACCATAGGCCCCCATACCCAATTGGGCCCCATGGCCAACTCTCCACCTAGGCCCATGGTAACCCCCACCACTACCTCTCCATCACCCCCAAAAAGAGACACTCCTCCCAAAACAAATCAACCCAAACCCCTTCAACCCACCCATCTTCCTCTCCCTACCCCAATCCAACTCCCACCAAAGCCTCCACTACTACCCTCACCTATCCTAACCCAAGTTTCCCACTACCTACCACCCCGGATACACCATGCCCCAATCATCACCACACCCTCAAAAGCCCCTCTCATCTCCTTGGAAGAAGAACCCATACCCCACCCCATAGTGGTGAACACTCCAAACCCACTCTCCACCTTGGAGGAAACCCAAGCCCAAATTGAAGAAGAAACAACACATGAGGGTCTTCACCTTACATCACCCTCTCTAGTTGGGACCAAGCTCATCTTAGGAGAACCCATTGTTAGTTGGCTAAAGGAGAGCCCAATTGGAGAGACCCGGGCCCATATTTTCCCTCCCATAGAACAAGACCTTCCCTTAGTGCCCTTCTTCTCCTATCACACCACAATCCAAGCATCCTATCAAGTGGAGACCTTAGAAGACCTTCTCAAGGGCATAGTATGGCAATTAGAGATGACTAGCATGTTGACCCCTATGGTAGAACAACCTAGGAGCCTTAGCCTCCTACACCTATGTATAGGGTCTATCACCTCAGTCTGCACCATTAGTTGCTACACTAGCGACCTCCTTCTATTCCTCCCTACACCCGATGAGCCCAACCTTCTCCTCGATTTAGAGCTTCTTATCTCGGGTAGAAAGCCAAGCCCTCCACTCATGGCCGACCCACTTGTCAAGAACATTGGCCCAACTATCATGGAGAAGGATGACTTAGCACCTTTTAAGGATCTTGAGGACATGGAGTTCCTCCCCCTAGATGACCCATTTTATGATCCATATGATCCATTCCAATGGGAGTCAAGGGACTCATATGACCCAACCATCTTACCAACCACCCACCCTTTCCTACCCTCACCCACCATATTGGGCCAAACCCACCTCATCCATGACTCGGGTTATACCTTGGGAGCCATGACCTTGGGCCATATATCCCTAGGTAATCAGGTTGTACCCCACCCCATGATGACTACCTTCTTAGATCCATTCGATCCTTTCCAATGGGAGTTCAAAGGTTGTCCCACACCTATACACATGGAAGTCACCTTTGGGAAAAGCATGCATGTGTCTAGGCTTACCATACCCCTTGGCATGAACACTATGTTGGGTCCATTCATTCATATCACCCACATATCAAGTAGAAAGTATGAGTGGTCCACATTCGGATGTCATGGTCCTCCTTCATTCATCATGGATCTTAAGCATGTCAAAAGTATCTACGGATGTCCGGGTCCCCCCACATTCATCACCACTTTGCATGATAGGTTCACCTACGAGTGCCCCGGCCCACCTAGGCCCACCAAAGTCTACATGACAACATTGCATGATAAGTCCACATATGGTTGCCCCGGCCCTCCAAAATCCATCAAAGGCTTCTTGGCATCAAAGCATGATCGGTCTACTTTCGGTTGCCCAGGTCCACCCATCACCCCTAGAATGTCAACATTCACGAAATTGCATGAAAGCCTTTGCAAGCACATAAGCAAAAAGAATGAGGCTTATAAGAGGCGGGCCGACTCTCATCGGCGTCACCGAGACTTCCATGAGGGTGACTTTGTGATGGTAAGGACGGAGAGGCTCTCCCCGGGAGCCAACTCTAAACTGAGGCCACGTGGGGCTGGTCTCTTCCAGGTCTTGAGGCGCATCGGTGCAAATGCCTACGAGTTAGATCTCCCTGAGGAGTATGCAATAAGTCCCACATTCAATGTGGCCGACCTAGTGTCATATAAGGGACCCACGGTGGTACCTAGTGAGGAGATTGAGCCCACTTCTTCCCTTGAGAGAGCACCCACCCGTGAAGAGAGATCACCAGCCAAGAGAGCCCAGCGTGAACAAATTGAACAAATATTGGATGAACAAGTCACTACCACTCGGAGCAAGGTATACGAGCGCTATCTCGAAAGGTGGATGGATCGGACTAGTTCGGAAGACTTGAGGGCAGTACCACTTCCACACCCTCCAAGGAGGGAATGACACTTACTCGACGGAGTCGAGTTCTCCGCACCCCGGGAGTATGATGGGGACATCACCTCCCATGCCCACGTTCACAGCTCGTCTCCTCGCCCCGGTTGCATCCGGCATGGTTTAGTCATTTAATTTTAAGTCCTATGTAATTTTATTTGAGTCATTTGATGTATTTTCCCTTTTATTTGAGTCATGTTCCTAGGTCTTGCATTTATTTTCCTAAGTTTGAGTGTCATTAAATTGTGTAATGTGCTATTGGGCCCAATTCTTCGGGCTTGGCCGATGAGCCCCCCCTACCCCTTCGGTTATTTGTTATTGAGTCTTTTGTAAGGGACTTATTGTAAAATGTGGGTTTCCTATATATAGGGCCCCATTTCCTTCATTTGGAGGTAATGAATCAATGAATGAAAAAACTTGCCATTTTGAGAGTTTACACTCCTTATCTAGTGGAGAGATTCCATTTTTTAGGTGAGAAACCCTAGGGGAGAGATTCCCCACCCTTCCCTCTCTTAATCTCTCTTTTTCACTCCACTTTCTCTCTCCTCAACACCCAAATTCGAATTTTCTTCTCTCTCCTCCCCCTCTCAACCACTTCCAACCCCCACCTACCTCCATTAACTCCCCACAACTTCCCACAACCCCTCTTTAATCCTCACCTAGTCCCAAGGAAGTTCCACCACTCAAAACCCCACCCTCCAACCACCACCTACCCCTTTCACTTCCCTAAGCATATCTCCACCTTCCCAAGGCTGAATTAACTCATTCCAAAGCCCAAATTCGAATCTCCCCATCCCTCCTTGCTCCCTAGGTCGCACCCCTCCTCTCCCCTCAAGCCAAGTTCACCCCCCTCCTCTCTTCTCCACTCCAGCTTTGTGTGCAGGCCGACCTGCAGATTAGCACTCTGTTGCAGCGACGTCCACGACTGCATCCTGGTTCTGCTGGTGGCGTGGCCTAACTTTCTGGAAAGGCCTCCCTGTGCTCTTCGCAGGCGAGGTGGAATCACTCCATTCTGAGTTCGTGGCCGTCCGTGAAGGCTGTTCTTCCCCGACTGCGCAGAACCTCTCAGACCAAAAGCCAGAGCGGCAGAGAAGACTCTCCACGACGAACCTTGAAGGAATCAGCCTTCAGGGTCTTCTACAAAGATCTTCCTCCCCCTGTCAGCGTCCAGGAACAGAAGGCGGAGCTCCGTTCGGCATCCGACAATCAGAGATATTAATTTTCTACCACAACCACGCCGGTCTGCCTCCTCACAGTCTGCCCCGACCACCGTCCACTTCTCTGGACACCCAGCTCATCTCCGACATCAGAAGACTTCCCCGTTTGTTTTGCTGCAAAGTAGACTCGTCAACGATTCCAACGAGTCCAGCGGTGCCAGATTTGGAGCTCAGGAGCAACCGTGACCGCTTCTGCAACCTGCTGTTTCAGACTGAGCTCGGCCAGAGACCAGAGCTGCATCCATCTTCCAGTCGCCGGAGCAGTCAGCCCCCAGATCAGAACGTCGTCCAAAAATTCAGGCTGCACCCCTCTCCGGTTAGCAATCTTTTGGCGCAAGTCTCATCAGATTCTGAGCTCGGTGGATTTATTGGCTGCATCAACATCGACTCCCTGTCCAGAATTACAGAAGCTAGACAGAATCGGCGAAGCTCGGAAACTCGGTTTCCTTTGCATCTCTCCCCACCCCGCTTGGCCGGCTGAAGGCCCCTCCCTGTGTGGAGGTAGTTTTGAATGTATTAAGCATAACCCCCACCCCAAGATCACCCCTCCTGCGTGAGGAGTAGTGCTGTACCGTTTGTAATTTCAGGTCAAGCTACACCGCCGCGGCGTGTGGGGATCCACCGCCTCCCCGCTCGCCCTCGTCTCCGAGCGGGACCGGTTTCTTCAAACCGGTCGAGTAAGTGCTCTAAACCCTTGCTCATTGTGCTTGTCTTTCAATGTTTGTTTCTTAGCTCCGCTGGTTGTGCGAGAGAGAGCCCGATCCTCAAGCCCCGTTGCCTTGAGTGATCACCGTGGGAAGAGTGAAATCGGTGCCCTTGGCACTTTGTCGGCCCCATTGAATTGGGTTCCACATCCTTTTGGGAATCAAGCCTTGGCCTTGCTGGCCCTCTACCAGCAAGGGCCCAACCCCACATCTTCACCTTGGCATTGCCAAGTTACCACGGGCTTGGGTGAGCGACGAGAGAGCGGCGGCCCAAATTGGCCCATTTAGAATGCGAATGTGCTTGCTTGCTTAAGTCCAAGATTGTGTCACATCAGATTGTCCCGACAGATTCAAAAAGGCCGACAAATGGAAGGGTAAGAAGAAGAACAAGGCCATGGTGTCCACATGGAGCGATGAAGAGGAAAGTGACGACGGAGCTAGCTCCTCGGACAATGAAAAAGAAGATTTCTGCCTTATGGCCAAAGGTGATGAAGAAACAGAGGTAAATTATCCATTTGAAAATTATACAACTGATGATTGGGAGGATGCATACATACAACTCATGGAAAAATATGAAATGTACAAAAAGGAGAATAAATCACTGAAAAAGAAAATTAACTCATTTGTGCATGATCATAATATGAATGATAAGAATGCTCTACTTGAGACTGAAATTGAAGATCTTAAGAAGATGATTGAGGATTTGGAAGAAGGAAGAAAAGAAATGGCTGACTTGGAAACTGAAAATGAGGATTTGAGAAATGAAATTGATGGCATGAAGCTCAAAATGCAAAGCTATGAAAAAGATAGTAAATTGAGCAATGAAAAGTATGAAGCTGTCAAACAAGTCAACATTCAACTTCTTCAAAATATCGAAAACCTACAAAAAGAGTTGAAGGATAAATAACAATCTTTAGAAAAATTTGTGGATGGAAGAGAAAACCTAGATGCATTACTAGGTACTAGAATGAACTTCAACAAGGAAGGGTTAGGTTTTGAACCTACAAACAAAAGGCCAATTGGGTTAAAAACAGTCACATTTGTTTCCTCTTCTGATGCTTCAACCTCAAAAATAACATCCAAAGGAAAAGAAAAGATTGAAGAGGTAGTAACTGAAATTCCCAAAAAGCCTATCCAAAAGCCTAAGAAAGGTTGACCTTCCCCGCAACATAGGTCAACACTTCCTTGGCCATTGCATGCTCAACCTTCCAGATTTCACCACAATTACATTGCACACTCATATAGGCCACCACCATACTTTTGGGGAAATTGTGATTCATGTATTCAGCCATCCTATAAGTTTCAATCCCCTAGGTGGCAAAACAATCACTTTCAACCCAAAACCAACCAACGGCCTCAATGGTTTAAGAAGCAAACCTTTTCAAACTTTCACAAAATTCAACAAAGAGCTTCTAAACAAAATGTGAATGTCAAAGCTGAAAAGAAAAACCAATTTCCTGCTCCAAGCAAACAAAGCATGAATGTTAAGAAGGTTTGGATTCCAAAAGAAATGGTTTCATGTTTTGAAATTCTGAAAAGTTTGAAGGGACCCAAATTTGGTTGGGTTCCAAACACCATTGCTTAATTGCTTGTGCAGGAATGTCTTGCAGCCATGCATAACAGGTGGTACCTTGATAGCGGCTGTTCAAGACACATGACGGGAGACAAATCAAAATTTTGTCTCTTGGAGGAAAAAGAAGGAGGATACGTCACATTTGGAGGAAACAACAAAGGAAAAATCATTGGAACATATAATGTAGGTAAGAACCTCTCCAACTCCATTGGAAATGTGTTGCTAGTTGAAGGATTAAAATATAACCTACTAAGTATAAGTCAATTGTGTGATAAGGGTCACAAAGTGTTGTTTGACTCTCATGAATGCAGAATTCTTGAACCAAAATCTGATAAGGTAAAATTTTCTGGTAAGAGAGTTAACAATGTTTACATGATTGACTTAGATGATCCTGCTCATTTAAACCTTTGTCTTGCTGCACCAAAATCTGAAATTACTTGGTTATGGCATCGTAGACTAGGACATGCTAGCTACAATGTATTGCATAAACTCTTGAAGCATTCAATGGTAAAAGGTTTGCCTGAACTATCCTTTAAACAAGAAAATAAATTGTGTGATGCATGTGCCCTAGGTAAACAAACTAGAAAATCATTCAAGGGAAGATCTGAAAATACATCATCCAAACCACTCGAGCTAATTCATATGGACCTATTTGGCCCAACCAGAACTGCTAGCTTAAGTGGTAGAAAATATGGATATGTCTTGGTGGATGATTTTTCTAGGTTCACATGGGTTTTCTTTCTCACACATAAAAATGATGCTTTTGATGAGTTTCAGGCACACTACATGAAGATAAAGCAGGATGGTGAGTTTAAACTTTCCAAGATTCAATCTGACCATGGTGGTGAATTTGAAAATGCTAATTTCTATAATCTTTGCAGGGCTGAAGGAATTACACACCGATTCTCTTCACCAAGAACGCCGGAGCAAAATGGTGTAGTTGAAAGAAGAAACCGAACACTTGTAGAGATGGCAAGAACCATGCTTGCTGAACGGCAACTTCCAAGGAGATTTTGGGCTGAAGCGGTAAACTCAGTATGTTACATTATCAACCGCTCTATGGTAAGGCCACACACCAAAAAGACTCCTTATGAGTTGCTAAAAGGTAAAAAACCCTCTCTCTTACATATGAAAGTGTTTGGATCGAAATGCTTCATTCACAACAATGATAAAAGAGACTTAGATAAATTCGAGCCCAAGAGCGATGAAGGTATATTCCTTGGATATTCTGATAGATCTAGGGCTTATAGAATTTACAATATCAAAAATCAAACTGTGGAAGAATCACCCCATGTTTCCTTTGATGAATATCATGATTCTAACAATGATAACTTTTGCAGGAAAAATGATGAAGATGGGGAATTCCTAAGCATAAAGGACAAGTGTGATCCTCCACAAGAAGAAATAAAAGAAGATGGTGACCTAGCCGAATCAAGCAATGCAAGGGATCAAGCTCTAGGAGAAGGTAACGATTCTACAAATAATAGAATTCTTAAGGATCATCCCTTGGAGAATGTCATTGGTAGCTTGAATGACCCACCTAGAACTAGGTCACATTTTAAAATTGTGGAAGAATTAGATCAACTTGCTCTTGTCTCGCAGCATGAACCCAAAAATATTGATGAAGCCTTAAAAGATGAAAACTAGATAAATTCCATGCAAGACGAGTTAAACCAGTTTGAAAGAAACAAAGTTTGGCATCTTGTTCCTAGACCTTCATCACAATCTGTAATAGGCACTAAATGGGTTTTTAGGAACAAACTAAGTGAGGATGACAAGATAATAAGAAACAAGGCTAGATTGGTGGCTCAAGGGTATAATCAAGATTTTGGGGTAGACTTTGATGAATCTTATGCCCCTGTCGCTAGACTCGAAGCCATCAGAATTCTACTTGCCTTTGCATGCTCCCTTAGAATAAAGCTTTATCAAATGGATGTTAAAAGTACTTTCTTGAATGGCTTGATCAAAGAAGAAGTCTATGTTGAGCAGCCCCCTGGCTTTGAGAACTCTAACAATGCAGATTTTGTATATAAGCTAGACAGGGCGCTTTATGGACTTAAGCAAGCACCAAGAGCTTGGTATGAAAGGCTAAGCTCATTCCTCATTGAAAAAGGGTACACACGAGGTAAGGTAGATCAAACACTTTTCACCAAGAAGCAAGGTAAAAATATCTTGATTGTTCAAATTTATGTTGATGACATTGTGTTTGGTTCTACTAAATCTGAAATGTGTGAGGAATTTGCTAACCTCATGACTAGCGAATTTGAGATGAGCCTAATGGGAGAACTTCAATTCTTTCTCGGTTTGCAGGTCAACCAAGGAGAAGACGGATGCTTCATAAATCAAGCCAAATACATTAAGGAGCTGTTGAAAAGATTTGACATGGCAAATAGCAAAATCATTGCAACTCCTATGAGCACCTCAACTTCACTGGATTCGGATGAAAATGGTAAATTGGTTGATACAAAGGTCTATAGAGGTATGATTGGTTCTTTACTTTACTTGACTGCATCCCGACCAGATATCCAGTTTAGTGTTTACCTTTGTGCTAGATTTCAAGCTAGTCCTAGAGAATCCCATTTGACTGCCGTCAAACGTATCCTTCGATATCTTACCGGCACTCAAGATTTGGGATTGTGGTATCCGTCATCATGTGATTTATCTCTTATATCTTATTCTGATGCGGACTACGCTGGATGCAAGCTGGATCGCAAGAGTACTAGTGGCTATTGCCAGTTTGTAGGCGGGTGTTTAGTTTCTTGGGCCTCCAAGAAATAACACTCGGTTGCCCTCTCAACCGCGGAGGTAGAATATGTTGCTGCGGGGAGCTGTGGCACCCAAGTGTTATGGATTAAACACCAACTCCAAGACTACTTGGTGGATCTTGGTTGTGTCCCGATTCTGTGTGATAACACTAGTGCTATCAACCTTGCCAAAAATCCAATCCAGCACTCTAGGACTAAACATATTGAGATTAGGCATCACTTCATTAGAGATGAGGTCGGTAAGAAAAACTTTGAACTGTATTTTGTTGATACATTGAATCAGATTGCTGATATCTTTACCAAGCCCTTGTGTAATGACAGGTTTTCAACACTCAGAAGGGAGCTTGGTCTTTGCCGACCTCAGGCCAACAAACCTTGATATGATAATCTTGTTTCATTTAGTTGTGTGTTGTTGCATTTATCCATGCATTGTTTATATGTCATCTTGCATATGGTGTCGCATTGCATGTAGATGCATAATAATGAATTGAGTTCATGTTCATAATGCATTATACGGTTTGTGTTGCATATGGTGTCACATAGCATCATTCTCGCATGGCAATGGTATATCAAATGTTGATGTATAGAAGGGCAAGTTATGCTTGTCACGAAGCACTCAATATGCGTGAGGTTTCACCTCCGCCAAGTACCATGAGTCAATGTCGCATATAGGCCATATAGTACGGGGGAGTTGTCGTTGTGCAGCATTCATGCATATGCTTCAAATTCATTCTGTTGCATTTAATAAGTGTACAACCATGTGTTGGGTCATGCACATCATTTCTGCCAAATTCATGACAACCCCTGCATGTTTCAGGTCATTATCCTCTTGACTGTTATCATTACATGAGCTTACAAACATCACTCCTTCGTGCATCCATTGCATATCCTTAGGGGGAGTTTTGTTGAATCTCTTAACCTCTCGCAATCTACATTTCTTGGCTTTCAGTCTGAATTTGAGTTCTTGAGCCTGACGAACACACGGTGTAAGAGCTTTCTATTATGTGCCTTGATGATTGTTCATTCAATAAAAATGGTTCAGATTTAATGCTTTCCTTGAAAGTTCTGAAATATTTGTTTTGAAATCATCTATATTCTATGGATGCATAGCATTGTGCATAGCATTCACATACATTATTCACATGCTTTGATCCTCCATGTATACATATCCGCATTCACATATTTCAATATCATGGATCTTGAGCTGCACAGGTTGCATATGTCATACACCTTGTCATATAATGACTCGCAGTGTTGCCATCATCAAAAAGGGGGAGAATGTTGTGCCCCTGTGGTTATTTGAGTTTCACATGGTCACTTGGGTCATTCGACATCATTCTATGGTCATATGTGTTCTGTGATATTCTTGGTTTTGATAGTGGCTAAACACTATTCATCATTGTTGCTTTTCACTCTTATATAACTGACATATGTTCTGTTGTGTTTATGACAGATATGCACATGAAAGCTCAATGTTGCGCCCTCGCACGCGGATCGACCTGCGCGGTCAGGTCGCGGGGGTTTCCGGGGGCGGAGCCCCCGGAACAAAATTTAGAAATGCTCAAAGCATATTCTATGTTGATTTCAATCCCAAAATACATGAAATTGATGAGGACATGAATATCTTGACTTATGAACATGTTTCATTGGTCTAACACTTCATTTTTGCAGGTATAGGTATTTCCGGTCGACCTACACACCTTGGCCGGTCGACCAGAATTGCCAGAGCCTAAGAATTTCACGTTTTACAGGTTTCGGTCGACCGCCCCTGCCTTTCCGGTCGACCGGTTCTTCCAGAAACGAAACACTCCAGGAATTACAGATTTCGGTCGACCGCCCCTACTTTTCCGGTCGACCGATTTTCCCAGAACTGAAATGTTGACATTGTTACAGGTTTCGGTCGACCGCCCCCAGGCGTCCGATCGACCAGTTTTGCCAGAGCCGAAACGTTCTGGCTGCAGCAGGTTCCGGTCGACCGGCCCATGAATTCCGGTCGACCGCCAGCCCCGAGCCTTCATTTTTGATTTTGTTTCCAACTTCGAAAAGGGCCATTCAACCTTGATTTCTTTAATCCAAATGTCACCTAATCACCCACAAATTGTGGATCTGGTCTGAGGCTTGTTTATAGACCATTCAAGGTCTATAAAACCAACACATGAGGGGATGAAAACCCTAATGCTTCAAGCCTTCAAGGGAGCCCATTTTTGAGCTACTGTAGCACCTCCGTGAACAGTGTTTCGGGAGGAAGTTCTTCATCCATCCAAGGTGATTCAAGCTCAGATCTGAAGCCAAGCAACCTCCTACAAAGCAAGAAGCAATCAAGGGCAAGAAGGGTGATCAAAGAAAGCTAGAAGGAGTATACTTCAAGAAGGAAATCAAGATACTCCGGGAAGAAGCTCTTCATCAAATCTTCATCCATCCTCTTCATCATCTCAAGGGGATCCATTGAAGCTCACTCTCAAGGGAGATCATCTTCATCCATTCAAGTTCTTTCAACCTCATTCAAGTTCAAAGAGAAGATCAAGAGAGAAGAATTGAAGGAAGAGGTACTGTTCACGTGAACAGTACTCCGTGAAGAACATTCATCCAATCAAGGGTGAATCAAGAAGATTGAGTTGAAGCCAAGAGGATCCTTGTTGCTGATCAACATTTCATACAAGGGCCAATTCATTTCTACTCATAACTCAATTTCTTGTCTTAGTTCATTCACATTTGTTTTTCTTTCAATATTGATTAAACATTGAAGTTGTGATTCGTCCCTACCGTTGGTTAGTAGGAAGGCAATCGGAGGTGTTTCCGATATGCGGTGTTGACGTCCCTACCGTTGGTTAGTAGGAAGGCAATCGGTGGTTTCCGATTTGCGGGTTGGTGCGCTGCACAAGTGAAGCCTCACCGGGTTTTGGTGAGGGGTGGACGTAGGGCTGAGGATTCAGTCCGAACCACCTTAAAAATCCTGTCTAGTGTGGTTTACTTGTGTGATTGATTCGTTCTAGATGCATGCTTAGGATCGAATTATTATATATCTTGCTTATCTTGCTAAGTGAATCATAGCATTCTTGGAAGCTAGTTTCTATTCCGCTGTAATTCATTTTAACTAGCTGTTTAGAGGGCCGCATTGCGAAAAGTGGGGCTGATCTATTCACCCCTCCCCTCTAGATCCGCTGTCCACTACACAACAAAGGTCACCCACTTGGAATTCTTGGTGATGCCGATGAGAGTCGGCCAGCCTTTTATAAACCTCATTCTTTTTGCTGATGTGCTTGCAAATGTTTTCATGTAATTTTGTGAATGCTATCCTTTTAGTGGTTATGGGTGGACCTGGACAACCATAGATGGACCTATCCTGCCATGATGCCAGATGGACCATGATGAACCTTGGTGGGCCGGTGCAACCATTTGTGGACTTATCATGCAATATTGTCATGTAGACTTTGGTGGGCCTAGGTGGGCCGGGGCAACCCTAGGTGAACCTATCATGTAAAGTGGTGATGAATGTGGGGGGGCCCGGACATCCGTAGATGCTTTTGACATGCTTAAGATCCATGATGAATGACGGAGGACCATGACATCCGAATGTGGCCCACTCATGCTTTCTACTTGACATGTGAGTGATATGAATGAATGGACCCAACATAGTGTTCATGCCAAGGGGTGTGGAAAGCCTAGACACATGCATGCTTTTCCCAAAAGTGACTTCCATGTGTATAGGTGTGGGACAACCTTTGAACTCCCATTGGAAAGGATCGAATGGATCTAAGAAGGTGGTCATCATGGGGTGGGGCACCACCTTATTCCCTAGGGATATATGGTCCAAGGTTATGGCTCCCAAGGTGCAACCCGGGTCATGGATGAGGTGGGTTTGGCCCAATATGATGAGTGAGGGTAGGACAGGGTGGGTGGTTGGTAAGATGGTTGGGTCATATGAGTCCCTTGACTCCCATTGGAACGGATCATATGGATCGTAAAATAGGTCACTTAGGGGGAGGAACTCCATGTCCTCAAGATACTTAAAAGGTGTTAAGTCATCCTTCCCTATGATAGTTGGGCCAATGTTCTTGACAAGTGGGTCGGCCATGAGTGGAGGGCTTGACTTTCTACCCGAGATAAGAAGCTCTAAATCGAGGAGAAGGTTGGGCTCATCCGGTGTAGGGAGGAATAGAAGGAGGTCGCTAGTGTAGCAACCGTTGGTGCAAACCAAGGTGATAGACCCAATGCATAGGTGTAGGAGGCTAAGGCTCCTAGGTTGTTCGGCCATAGGAGTCAACATGCTAGTGAACTCAATTTGCCATGCTAAGCCCCTAAGAAAATCCTCTAAGGTCTCCACTTGATAGGATGCTTGGATTGTGGTGTGATAGGAGAAGATGGGCACTAGGGGAAATTTTTTTTCTATGGGAGGGCAAACATGGGTCGAGGTCTCTCTAATTAGGCTCTTCCTTAGCCACCTAACAAGGGACTCTTCTAAGATGAATTCAGCCTTATCTAGAGGGGTGGTGTAGGGTGAAGATCCTTGTGCGAGGCTTCCTCTTCAATTGGGACATGGGTGCTCTCTATGGAGGGGATAGGTTCCCGAGGGATATTTGTCTTCATGTGGCAAAGCGGGTGGACTACTTCTTCCAAAACTAATGGAGTGGGAAGGTTCTTTGATGGTGGGGTGATGATGGCCGGAGTATGGTGCACCCGGGGTGGTGAACGAGGGTGGGATTCCCGCGGGTGGGAGAATAAAAGGTTGTTGAATTTAAAGGTTCCCGAAAGGTGTGGCGGACGCACAAGGCAAGTCCGACGTGTTGGGTCGATGTTGGCATTCCTTTCATCTAACCATTTCTTACCTAGGATTATACATGGACCTGCCAATGTTCCCTTTTGACACCAAGCCCCATCCAAATACTTAATCTTCCCGAACCATTTATGGAATTCAATAAAGACTTGGTCTCCATTGTGCACAATTTGTCCGGTCCTACTAAGAGAGGTAACGATATCGGGGGACACCCAATTTTCAGATTCTAGGTCAATGAAATCAACTTCTACGGGCTTTCCATTAGGTAAGCATGCATGGGATATGATTGGGAGAGGAGCCATGTGACCCAAGACTCAATGTTAACAATGATGGGTTGACAATGCACGGTTCGGACAAGAATGCAAGCATGCCCTAGGACTTGACTTGTAGAGACAAGTCAAAGACTTGCTCTGATACCACTTGATGTGACACGACCTCGGACCTAATGCAAGCAAGCACAATCGCATTCAAAACGGGCCAAATTGGGCCACCGCTCTATCGTCACTCACCCAAGCCCGGGGTGACTTGGCAATGCTAAGGGGAGGATGTGGGGTTGGGCCCTTGCTGGTAGAGGGCCAGCAAGGCCAAGACTTGATTCCCAAAGGGTGGGGATGCCCAAATCAAGGGGGCCGATAAAGTGCCAAAGGCACCGGTTGCAATATTCCCACGGTGATCACTCAAGTTTATGGGGCTTGAGGATCGGGCTCTCACTCGCATAACCAGCGGAATTAGAACTAATATTGAAAGACAAGCACTAAGTGGAGTGAAGATTTGAGCACTTACTCGACCGGATTGAAGAAACCGGTCCCGGTCGGAGATGAGGGCGAGCGGGGAGGCGAGTGGATCCCCACACGCCGCGGCGGTGTCGCTTGACCTGCCCAAACAAGTTACAACACTACACCTCACGTAGGAGGGGGATCTTGGGGTCGGGGTTAATAGAAATTACAATCAATACTACCTCCACACAGGGAGGGACCTTCAGCAGGTCAAGCGGGGTGGGGAAACTAAAGCAAAGAACGAGGAATAAGGGTGGACGCCGAATCTACTTGCTGTCTGCGATCCGGGATAGAGAGTCGGTGTTGCTGCTGTAGATCTTGATCAGGAATTTTGTTGATGACAAAACCAGAGGGAAAACCTTCATATCTGGAAGGGGAATGCCTCAGATATTTCTTAATTTCTTCTGGAGTTGCGGCTGGTCGGGGCAGGAGCTTGAACAGGGCCTATGTTTCTCGGACTAGCAGGGGCAGGTCACCAATAGTAGGATGGAGAGGCTGTCCTGGCCGCTCCCGAACTCCAAATTTGATGCCGTCAGGGCCGTTAGAACCGTGGGTGAGTCCTTTTTGTAGTAAAAGAAACGGGGACACCAGAAGAGGTCGGAGACAATCTGTGGAACCAGAAGAGTGAGGAGGGGTCGGTGCAGACTGTAGAAGGCAGAACCGCGCGTTCGGGGGAGAAAATTGGTAACTTCTGGTCCCAGATGCTGAATGAACTTCTGCTTCTTGAATATGAAACTAGACAGGCCAAAGAGGAACTTTGAAGAATAACTTGAAGACTGATTCCTTCAGGGTCCGTCGTGGCAGAGCTTCTAAGCTGGTTCAGGTCCTTAGCCGAGGCAGAACCGCGAAGCTGTGGAAGAATGGACCTCCAGGATGGGTCGGAGATCGGAAGATGACAAAACCACTTCGGTTGCGAAGGCGACTGGCAGACGCTTCCGACGATGGCTCTTGGGTCTTCAAACTCATCCGGAGGTGATCGTGGTGGCCGTTGCAAGCTGCTGCTCTGCTGTAGATCTTGAGTTGAGAGCTGTAGGTTGATGATGATGGGGGGAAATGGGGTATATGGGAGGGGAAATGGGGGTGGATGAGTGTGGGGAAAGCCCGAGCTGTGAGGGGGTCTAGGAGGGGGTGTTCTAAGGTGGGGGAAGAGAAGAATGGGGTCTGGAAGGGGGTCTAACAGGTGGTGGGAGGAGGAGCTACGAATTTGGGAAGGTGGGTGAGAGGAGAAGGTGAGGGGGGCACAAGTGAGTGGAGGGAAGGGTGGATTTCAAATTCAAATAAGCTTTGGAAGTTGTGGGGTTGTGTGGGGAAGGGGTTGATTGTGTTGGAATGGGGAAAGTGGTGTTGGAATGTGGAGGATGGTGTTGGAATGGTGAGGGATCTCCTTGGGACTAGGGGGGTGGAGTAATGGAGGCCATGGGGAAGTGGAGGGCTTTAATGATGGTAGGTGGGGGTTGAGGTGGTTGGGAAAGGCGGAGAGAGAAGAAAATTTGAAATTGGGTGTTGAGGAGAGAGAAAGTGGAGTGAAAAAGAGGGATTAAGAGAGGGAAGGGTGGGGAATCTCTCCCCTAGGGTTTCTCACCCAACAAAATGTTGGAATCACTCCACTAAACTAAGCTTTGGATACTCAAATGGCATTTTTCATTGATTCATTCATTAAGTTGAAATGGGGGGAATGTGGTCCTATATATAGGAAACTCACATTTCTACAAAAGTCCCTTACAAAAGACTCAATAACAAATAACCGAAGGGGTAGGGGGGGCTCATGGGCCAAGCCCGAAGAATTGGGCCCAATAGCATATTACACAATCTAATGACACTCAAGCTTTGGAAAATAAATGCAAGACCTAGGAACATGACTCAAATAAAAAGGAAAATACATCAAATGACTCAAATAAAATTACATAGGACTCAAAATTAAATGACTAAACCATGCCGGATGCAACCGGGGTGAGGAGACGAACGGTAAACGTGGGCATGGGAGGTGATGTCCCCATCAAGTTAGAAGCAATCAAGGCTCTCAAGGGTGATCTAAGCTGCATCCTACATCTTCTACATCCTCTTCATCGACTCAAGAAGATCAAAAGGAAGATTGAAGCTACATCCATCATCTTCTTCATCAACTAGAAGAGGTTCAAGGAAGATCATCTCGCAAGAAAGAAGACATCGTCAAAGCATCCGATTCAAGCTTCTGCAACTCAGACAAGATTCTTTTCTTTGAGCATATTGTATATATTGTTTGAGTGATTTCATATTTGTTCTCTTTTTCATTTCATACAAACAATTGAATCTGAGAATCGTCCCTACCAGTGGTTAGTAGGAAGGCAATCGGAGGTTGTCCGATCTGCGTTATTGACGTCCCTATCAGGTGGTTAGTAGGAAGGCAATCGGTGGTCTTTCTGATTTACAGTTCAGTGCGTGGCACTAGTGGAGCCACACAGGATTTTGTGAGGGGTGGATGTAGGACAGGGGATTCAGTCTGAACCACCTTAAAATCTCATGTGTTGTGGTTTGTTCGTGTGATTGCTTCGTTCTAAATGTATGCTTAGATTCGAATCGATATATTAGTAATCATCTTGCTAAGCAAATCGGTGTGTCCTTCGTTTAGCTAGTTATATTCCGCTGTAATTTATCTCATCTAGCTATATAAAGGGTTACATTGCGAAAAGAGGGGCAGATCTATTCAGCCCTCCCCTCTAGATCCGCTGTCCACTACACAACACCTGGTGGTTCCAACATGATTTGGGAGCTTCCCTCCCGTGGTGGGCTTCCCCAACTTCTTGGGGGTGGCCTTCATCAATTTGCTGGAGATCGAGGTGGCCGAGCCCGTCGAAGCCAACATCCCCGCCAAGGGGACTTCTACCACCAAACCTGCTACCGCCGGGTTGTCAACAATTACTACTGACCGCGTCGCGGTCCAAACCGTGGGCTGCCTTCTCCACCATGTACATTTAGACACCGGCTCCATTAGCAAGAAATTGGCATCCCACCGAAGGAGGAGCCTAAAGAATGTTGCTGCTACTACTTCCAGGGGCCGGCTATCTAACACCGGTAAATCTATTCTGATCGGAGGTATCCGAGTCCACCTTAATGGCCGAAGGGCCGAAGTGATCCCTGAGTGGATCGTGCCAAATGTCCATGTGTGTAATTCTTTCCAAGCGCTATGGAGAATAGAAAAGAAGAATGATGGAGCGGCCCACCGGCCGAATAATGAGCTGGACCCAAGGCCATTCTAAACCAAGCAAGTTTGGGTACCCAACCCAATTCGGGTCCCAGCGCCGACTCAGCCGAGACCCGTTAAGGTTAACAAGCCCAGAAGAGAAGAGGTGAAGAGAGAGAAGAAGAACAAGATGCCAGTAGGGGCGTCTTACCAGTTAGTTGCCCAGGCCTACAATCGATAGGCAAATGTTTATTTACATCCCAAGAATTATGGCAGAACTGCCATAATGGGTCATCCCATCTATGGGCCCCCAACACAAGCAAGGGTACCGCCATCCGCGGTTTACCCCTTTTTTGAACAAGAAGACATCACCCAGGCCATGCACGGGTACCTCCGTGGTCTTGGGAACACCTCCCTAGAGAGGCAACGACTATTGCAAGTCATCACCGCTGCTGAAGAGGGTTGAGGATATCCAACCAACCCGGATGAAGTAGAAGACGCATAATCGAGGTGCTATGGGCCTCCCCGCCATGAGGAAGCTGCACCGAGAGTATCAGTGTTCTAAAGATTGTCCTTCCCTGGTCAGTCGACCAGGCGTGCAAAGAGGAGAAATAGAAACATGCAAGTCTATACTTGTCACATGGCCAGAACGGCCAGCCGTTATGGGGCTTTACCTATGGAGATTGATGAAGTAGCCAAGATTGCCGAGAGGTCGGGCCCTCTCACAAGAAGAAGGAAAGCATCAAATGAGCGTTACAGACCCTCGTCGAGACAACAAATTCAGAAGAGGCTATGGCAGCTTTGACTGCCAATGTAATTACATTTGAAGATGATAGTGGGGTGCCATCCACCTCATCTGAAGAAACACCAACTGAGGATAGGGGTAGCCTCCCCAGCCCTTCTATCAATGATCCGGCCTTGCTGATGTTGCTGCAAAGATATCAGCAGGAAATTAAAGCATTAAAAAAGCAACTGAGCGAGAGGGATACTCACACCTCCGCACCTGGAGAAGGTGAAATCCCCCCTTGGACATTGGGGGGAAGCAGCCAGGCATTTGAATCCTTGTCACAGGCCATTGCTACACAGCCGACGCCCAACTATGCTGGGGGCATCCCTCTCCCACAATAACAACTTACGGCTGCGCCGCAGCCCTTAGTCTTTCAATTTCAGGGGGGCCGTGCCACGCCTCATGCGGCCGTGTTAACAACACCGCACGTGCAACAAGCTCACTTCTACCCAAGTCTGGTTGATTCGACAGTGATGAACAAGTTCATGGTCGAGCAGATGATAGAAATGAAGCTGGTGGAAAGGAGCAATGGTGACTGTGCCTCCCATGATGTTTATAGGGTACCATACCCATCGAATCATGATGAAAAAAGGCTACCTCTCGGCATTACTAAACCTCCAAAATTTGAAAAGTTCAACGGGCAAGGGTCTTCTAGAGAGCATATTACCTACTATATCAATGTGATGGGTGACTTGGCTGCCGACGAGTCATACCTATTGAAGTTCTTCGGGTCAACACTAACAGGGCTTGCCTTCGAGTGGTACTCAAGCTTGCAGCTCGGGTCTATTATTGATTGGACTACATGCAGAGGAAATTTAAAGAAAGGTTCCACATCGCCGAGAGGGTGGTGACGGTGGCCGAGTTGTATGCAACCAAGCAAAGGAATGATGAGTCTACCCTGGCATACATCAAAAGATGGAGGAACCTCAGTATGAGGTGCAGGCGTCCGCCACATCAGGAGGATGCCATCCAAACATGCAAGCAAAATCTGAAAAGATTGGTACTAGAAAGAATGATAGGCACCGAAATAAAGCCGTTCGATCAACTAAATAATGTTGTGGCAAAAATCGAGGCATTCCTCTCCAAATATTCCTCTGCTCTCGCCATCTTAAGCGAGAAGGCCAAGCCAACTGACAACGACCGGCGTCTCAAGAAGTGCACATGGTTAACTTCAAGGCCTTTGAACAACAGAAAGAAATAGACAAAGGGGCAACTGAGCCTCCCTCATCCAAGCCCGCCGATCGACGAGAAGGCCCCTCCTTACGAGATAAAATGAAAAGGCTATATTCGTTCCCTTGAGATAAGACTTGAGTCCTATTCGAACGGGCTAGAAAATACAGCAAGATCACTCTCCTAGAACCAAAGAGGACGTGTGATCTCAGAAGAAAAGATGACCCTCATTTCTACCCGTATCATCAAATGCTCGAGCATGCTATCGAGGAATGCTATGTTTTCAAAGACACCATTGAGTCTTTGATCAAGAAAGGGGAGCTGCAAATGGGGGGGCACAAAGTCGATCCCCCGTGCCCGCATGAAATGCCCACTCTGGGGGTAACAATCAACATGATATCCTTATATCAGCAGCTACCTGAAGAAGTGGCGGAGGCCTGTACTCAACACACCTATGAGGCCTATGTTCTGGCGCCAGTAGAAGATCAGAGAAATTGGCACACCGTGCCATCAAAAATAAGAAGGGTAGCGCCTCGTCGTGGCCCAGGAATTCACATACGCGGTGTCACACCTCAGTTTGAACCCCCAGCTGTGACCCCCGTCTAGCATGAGACAGCTCCTCAGATGGTCTTTAGAAGGTTCACCAGCAACAAGAAGAAACAAATCCCCCTGTGGGTTCATAAAGAAGATAATCCAGCAGTGGAACAGCTTCAAGAGATCATTGATGTGCTAGATTAATATGAACAACCCAAAATCTGACCTATCCAGGTGAAGGAATATGTCCCTTGGGAACATTTTGAGTCCCTGGAATTAGTAGAAGAGGTTGAAGCTGAAGCTGGAAATGAAGAACCGGGCATATGGGATGAACCCCCACAAGAGTAGCTGCCGACTGTGAAGAAAAATATGAAGAGCTCGAAGAACTAAAGAAAAGGCATTGCCATGTCCTGTAATACTCTATCGGCCCTGTTTGACACAATCTGCATCTCCGAAGAGGATGATGAAGAAATATGCCTCGCGTCGACAGAGGCAAATCAAGCTGAAGCTTCCACCTCCCAGCATGTCATGAGGTCCGAAAGAAAATGGGGGCGTCTTCCCCAGGCAAGTCATAACATTATGTTACGGGGCGAGCAGCTGTGCCAAGTCCCCGAGCCCGAAGTTAAGGGCACAGAAATTCCTCCTTTGGTGGGGCTATACCCTGAACATGGAAGCGGTCAGGTGGTCCCCTCCTTTGCTAAATTTCCATCTTCTCGAGGGGGCAAGTGGCCATGTCTGTAGCTATAATCAAAAGTCAAGAATACCCCGACCTTACCCCTATCGATCCCTCCTTTGGCAAATAAAGACCATGCAGGCATCCCAAGCCTCACCAAATTCATGCAAGAGAAGGAGCCGATCGAGCCAGCACAGCAAGTCCAGGCAACACCTGAAGGAAAAAATGAACCGCCTTCCGAGCCAGCTCCTCAAGCATGCAATGATGGCAGGCACAGCAAAGCTGAAGAACTGAAGTTGGCCAATGTAAGAGCCACCAACAGAATAATGAAGCAACTGAACAGAATCCCTGCAAGGTTCACTATCTGGGAGATACTCTCGCTGGATGAAGAAACTCGGCAAGCCGTCATCATGGCTTTGCAAACATCGGTGCACTTCAAGAGCTATTTTGCTGAGGCGCAGCTGGGGGTGGCTATGACCTTCATGGAGGAGGATATGCTTCTACCCTCCATCAGTCACAATAGATCGCTCTACATGAGGTGGCAACTGAATGGTCAGCCAATAAGCCGAATTTTGATTGACCCGGGGGCAACAGTAAACATACTCCCCTATCGGGTATATCAGAAATACTATTTTGATATGCACCTGATCGTGGTCAGGGATATCAGCATTACCAGTTTCAACTAGAAATTTGATGTCCCTATGGGCGTGGCGGAGTTTGAGCTCTCACTCGGTGATTTAACTACCAAAGTGTAATTCCATGTGACAAACTCCAATATGTCATACAAGGCACTGCTGGGCCGACCATGGCTGCATCAAAATCATGTGAAGGCTTCCACCCTCCACCAATGCATAAAATACCCTCGGAACGGGAAAGAAGAAAGAGTGTTCACGGACTTACACCTTTTTGAGGTGTTCGAATGCCACTTGTTAGTTGCATCTCTGTATCTAGAGAAGCTGAAGAAGCCTACCCCTCCAGCTCAGGATAAGGGAAATAAGAAATTAGAATCTAGCGACTGGTTCCCTCCGTCGTCGCCTGACTATGTGGCCTCCCCGGAGTTGTCACTTATATTTGAGGAAGAAGGAGAGCTCAGAGCAATTCAATCCAGCATTTACCCTAAGCCCGGGGCATTAGAACTCGAAGAATGACTTGGGGATGTCAAGGTCCCACCAGGGATCATCAAGCACATAGCTGATGCAGACTGTCAAACAGTCGAAGTATTGAAGACCCTGGAGGTCCCTAACCCTGATGGCCAACCCACCATGTTTTATGTGGCCAAGGAGCAGCCTATATAAGGGGATGATGATTGCAGATTCCCTGAAGAGATGCATGATCCGCTTGTCCCGATTATGGGACTCTTGCACATAACTGGCCATGCGATCAAGCTGGCTATAAAGCAGCAGATCTCCTTCTGTCATCCCTCCAGTCAGAAGAAGATGTTCAAAGAATTATGGTATCTGCCGAATATGGATAGAAAACTGCTACAGATTACTCAACACCCAGGATTGGGCTTCTCTGTGGAAGATTATTATGAAGTCGACATGCTCTCTACTTACACTTTAACAAGTGAAGACTCCCTGGGGGCAATCTATGATGAGTACCTAGGGGACTATGAACTAATGGAGCCATCCGTTAAATTGAAAAGCTCATGCCCGTCCCGACCGCGGGCACATAATGATCAGGAGGTTGCGGTCCCATGCAGGTGCTGGGAGTCCATCTCTATGGAAGCAACTATAATTGCCATCCACGACCCACAAGAGTCCAAGGCTGAAGAAAATCATCTGGCCCTCAAGGGTGCTCCACCTGTGAGTCGGTAGTCAAGCTGCACAGAACCTACATCACCAACACTAGGGCTGCGTCTCCAGCCCAGTGAACAGCCAACTGGCTCCGAAGAAGGTAAAGTCAAAGTCCCACCGTTAGGTGAAACAAGACAAGAATACATCTACGACATCCGTGAGGCTGAAGAAGATAATTAGGACTTCATCGACTTGCAACCGGCTCCCCCGGAAATAGAAGACGGCAGCCAAGCCACAGTCGACGAATTGGTAGAAATAAACCACGGCACAAAGGATGATCCCAGGCCGACTTTCCTCAGTGCCCTCCTTGATGCGGGATGGGACCACGAACACGACAAGCTCGTGACTGCCCCTTAACGAGGGAAGCGTCGGATGTGCGCGGTTGAGAAACCGGCTGTGAGCTAGGGTGGTCGGCTCTCACTTGTGCCCGGGATCGGGTCACGGGACGGTAACGCTCTCTCTCGCAGCAGCGGTGATATAAATAGAAAGCGAGCTAATTACCCTATCATGCTCTCTAGCAGTGGCATAAGCAAGCATATATGAAATAAGCGAAAGGACAAGTGTAGGAGCGAAGACGATACCTCCACGCGCTCGGCGTGGGGAAGACGGACCCGGCCGAAGTCGTACTCCCGGAACAATTATACACGGATATTAAAGAAATGCAACTCACTGCCCACTCCACGCAGGGAGGTAAAGGGCTACACAATGGGGTCCGGGAGGACCGAATTCGGGTTTACGGGCGGCTTCTCGCGTTGATTCGGCAACACCCGAACACGTGACGGTGGGGCCCACGTGCTGTCCGGAGGGGCCGTGTGGGACCCGGTGGCACCGCTGTAGTGGTGGATGCCTGGAGGGTCGCTCCTTGGGATGGCAGCACGCTGGTTCGCCGGCCGGAGGCCCGGCGGCTCCGTTCGGCACCGGTCGGAAAACCCGATCGGAAATCTGCCAGTTTTGTATTTCGGCGCGCGCTCCGGCGAGAATGGGAGCTGCGATCAGCCCCGATGTCGGATCGACACGAGACTGGCGCCGTTGGAAAGCTAGCTTGAAGTTCTTCAACCTAGGCCCAAAGATCTGGCCTGGATCTGCTCGGATCTTGACTTATGGAATTTTCAATCTCCTATTGTACAATAACCGAAGACTCAGACCTACAGAGAACTTGACTGTGGATTGCCTTTGAGCGCAAGGTAGACGTTCGAATCTGGGGTTGGGTTCTTCAGAAAAGTTGTGGTAAATTGAGTTGGGAAGACAGCAAAATTGGTTTGGACATGTTTGGATGTGTCTATGATTTTCTATGATTTGTTTACTGGATGAAGGTCAGATCTAGGATCTGACTGAAAGTACTGTATCTCCGGTAGAACATGAATTATTAAAAATAGGCAGAAGGATGATAAAACTTTAAGAACAATTGTGGTGGTAGGGGACGATGGACAGAACACCCAATTAAATTGGGAGGTCTAACATAAATCAAAAGGGTGGTATAAGGTGGAGAACTCAAGGCTACTGTCACTGTAGACAGTGACGGAACAGATCTGAGATTGAGAGTTGAACGAAATGGTAAAGATATGAAACGGTGGCTTTTGAACCTGGATTTTTTTGTGGGGATTGGGATAGAAGATAGGAACGAACCCTCAAAATTTGAAATCGATCTGAGCTCGTGCCTGGCTTCAGGAATTCATGAACTGCACCTCTATCCAGCAGGACAGAAAACCGAAGACGATCCCGTGGCGGCTCGAAGGCGGCACGAACGGCGGCGGCGGCGGCACCAATGAAGATCAGAGGTTGAGAGGGGGAGATAGAAGATTGATACACTCTAGAACTTGAGGTTTGAGGAGAAGAACACCTGGGGGAGAGAGGAACAAGGGCACATCCTTCAATGGCTCAAGCCAATTTTACAAATTTTTCTTCATTAATCTCTAATGACAAAATACATAGGCTTTTATAGAAAATGGCAAGGGGTGGGGGGCTGATAATTTCGTGGGAAATATGTCATTTTCATCCCCCATGTGGTCAAAACTCAAAATAAATAAATTACATATGAATGGGGCACTCCTTTGACTAGGTAGGTAAGGTAGGTGGCCTACCTTCGAAATTTTAACCCCTTTGTCTCCCATGTGGTCAATTAGCATTCAAACCTTCTAGATGGTCACCTAGGATGGTTGACCAGCCCCACATGGATGAGGTGGACCAATGGGGAAGGGGAGGGGCCCCCCTAGCTGGACCTACTACACATTTATATAAAAACCCACACAATCCAAGGGAATGACGCATTGGCTTACAAAGCCGTACAATTGCGCTTATACTTTCCCATAGATATAAAAATAAACTAAAGGACACAAATGTAAAATAAAATGTACATGCTCGGCGTCGATTCCCATCACTCCTACTACCCGAAGAGAGGGGAGAATAGATAAAGTTACTCCAAGAATTCTGAGACTGTTTCACTTGAAATTACAAAGAAATGCCAGGCCTCAGCCCTGCAGTTGCCCAACATATCCTGGCAATTGACCCTAAAGCCGAGCCGGTGAAGCAGTCACCTCGGTGAATGAGACCAGAATTAATAAGCCAAATCTACAAGGAGGTCAACAAGCTCATAGATGTTGACTTCGTGGCTGAAAATCAATACACTAACTGGCTGGCCAACATCGTGCCTATCAAGAAGAAGAACGGCCAGATCAAGATTTGTGTGGATTTTTGAGATCTGAATAAAGCTTGTCCGAAGGATGATTTTTCGGTGCCCATCACCGAAGTTATGATCGATGCAACTACCGGCCATGAGGCCTTGCCATTTATGAACGGATCGTCTGGCTACAACCAAATCTGGATAGATGAGCATGATGGAATCCACACAGCCTTCCGGTCGCCTAAAGGGATATTCCATTACAAACGGATGTCCTTTGGCCTCAAAAATGCTAGCACCACTTATCAAAGGGTGATGACTGTCAGTTCTAGCAAGAAGGACTAGGAAGATAAGGTGTACGAGGTGCTCTGGGCATTCCGTACTATCTATAAAACTCCAACGGGCTGTTCACCCTTCTCTTTGGTGTACGGCTCGAAGTAGTTGTCCCTATTGAACTGGAAGTGCCCTCACTACGGGTCGCAATCCAGCATGAATTGGTCAAAGATGACTGAACAAATATGAAGCAAAGATTGGAAGAGCTCTCCGACTTAGAAGGGAAGCGACTCCAAGCTCAGCAGAACATACAGGTCTCTCAGGCCCGCATATCCCGGCCCTTCGATAAGCTTGTCAAAGGGCGTGAATTCAAGAAAGGTTGCCTCGTTATGGTTAAAAGAAGAGAGGTCATGGCTGCCAACCCTAAAGGTAAGCTGAATGAAAACTGGCTTGGGACCTATGTGGTTCCAAAGGTCTACGAAGGAGGTGCGTATGTAGTTGTCAACCATAGTGGGGAAACTCAATTCCCACCCCTTAATGGAAAACATTTGAAACTATATTATGCGCCACTTCCCCAGTTCAATGAACAATCAGATGCCATATCTCACGTGGAGCAAGCATGTTTCTTAGACCTCCCATGAGACTATTCAATATCCATTCAAAAAAAAGGAAGAAAAAAATGAAAAAAAGAGAGAGAAGAGAAAAAATAAGAGAAGGAAAAAGAATAGAAGGCAAAATCATCATCAAAGTCACCAGGGGATGTCAATTCATCAAATCCCACCGGAACTCACAAAGCCTCCTCCGGCATAACCAAACAACTACACTCCATGCAGTAGCAAAAGCCTCAAGTACAGCTCCACATTACAACGCTTTGTCCCACCGACAAACAAACCTGTTGCTCTAAACCCTTCGTTTGAAGCCAGGAACAAAAAAGACCCTTCCGCTCTAGATCGGACCTTCCGCCCGGTTAGAGAACAAAAAGACCCCTTTCACTTTGGTTCGGACTTTCCATCCAGCCAAAGAATAAAAAAACCCTTCCACTCTAGATCGGACCTTCCGCCCGGCTAGAGAATAAAAAGACCCCTTTCACTTTGGTTCGAACTTTACATCCAGACAACGAACAAAAAGACCCTTCCACTCTAGATCAGACCTTCTGCCTGGCTAGAGAACAAAATGACCCTTTCACTTTGGTGCGGACTTTCTATCCAGCCAAAGGACAAAAAAACCCTTCTCACTGTGGCTCGGACCTTCCATCCAGCCAGAGAAGAAAAAGACTCTTTTGCTTTGACACTCCTCCTGTGTCGATGAATTAACCACGTCAGCTTCCCACACCCTGTCGGCTTTGACGAATAAACTTTTGACCCAGACCTTCCGTCTGAGGCCATGAACGAAAAGACCTCTTGCTTTGACTGGAACCTTCTGTCTAAGTTAGCGAATAAAAAAGACCTCCTTCCTTCGGCCTAGACCTTCAGTCTGGGTTCGATGAACAAAAGATCCCTTGCTTTGACTCGGACCTTCCGTCTAAGTCAACGAACAAAAAGACCTCTTTCCTTCAGTCTAGACCTTTCGTCTGGGGCCCATGAATAAAAAGCCCATCTTTACATTGACGCCTAACCCCGTGTCAACGAATAAACTACGTCAGTATTCGACACCCCGTCGGTATCGATGAATACACCCTTGGTTTGGGCCTTCCGTCCAAGCCAACAAACACACAAACTTCTCCCGTCCCATCGGGCTCATCACAAAACCTTCGACTTGGACCTCCCGTCCAAGTCAAGGAACAAACAATCCTCTTTGGTCGAACACTAGCCGTCAGTCCCACCAGGAGTGACTCCACCCCTTTGGCTTGGACCTTACATCCAAGTCGATGCATAAAACCTCCCCCCGTGCTTCGGCATTGACCCCATGTCGATGACTAAACATCTCTAGGGCTAAACTTCTCGGCTCATGTGCTCGCTGTGGTGAAGCGAACTCCTCATCCCTTCTCTGAAGGGGTAAGCGCTTTCCCGTGAACTTACACTAGTTTGACGGCCTGTTAGCTCATGACGGAAGATGATGCGATGAAAAGTCTACACCCATGGGCCCCGCGCACTCCTCTCTCGCTTGCGCCACCCACGGGTTGGGAGCATTTGTGGACACCTAAAATTTGCCGCTAGGAGCATCAAGCCGCTTCAGGTCGAACAAGAGCAACGGAGAAAGAAAAGGAGTACGTCAATGCATGTATATTGACGCATGCATGCATACTGATGCATGCGAGAACCAAAAAGACAATAAAGAAAACAACAAAAAAAGAAAGAGAAAGAAAGAAGGAGGGAAGGGCATGATGATGTGTAAGGCAATGTAGATCTATAGGGGGGGTGAATAAATCAGCCCCATCAATAGACCGATTTAAGAACTTTTAGCTAACGCTCATATTCTATAGAAACGAACTAGACAAATGAATGACAATATTAGTTCAGTCCATCATAAAGAAACATTCACAAACACGTTAAGCGTAGGGTACTGAAGTGAAGCTAGAGAACAGGGATGGAAAACATGAAGATCAAACCACAGATACACTGAGATTTTTAGGTGGTTCGATTACTTCTAGCAATCTACGTCCACCCCTCACCTGATCAAGATGAGGCTTCACTAAACACGGATGAAACCGCAATAGTAGCTGATCACACAGCTTGTCCAACGGAGGAACAACCTCCTCCCTTCCTCTGAAGACGCAGAGGGAACCCGTGCTTCACCAATCCTGATGAGCACACCCCTGATTCTACCCTAGTATTACTAGTTACACTGCACTAAGGCAGCACACGAGTACCCTTCCTCGCACCCTGGCCCGCAGTCCAGACCATGATCAATCTGAAGATTAATCACACCTCTGATTAGTGCAGCAATGCAGTATCAGAGAACAATGACTCAAGTGGATCGAAAAGGCAAACCAAGAAAATGAAAATGAAACAAACGAAATATAGCAGAGTGAAAAATAAATGTAGCTCTTAAATTGTTTGAAGGGCTTTCACTGAAAATGGATCTTCTCTCGGTCTGGGTAGCAGTCTTTTTCTCTTTTCTTCTTTCTCTCTCGCATTTTCTTTTTCTCACGTTGTGGCTTTTTCCTTCTTCTCAGATGGGCTTTCTGTCACGCCCCTAGAGCGGAAGGAACCCAGTATGTGTGACGAGTTATATATCGATCATGTCAATCAGAGCATAAGTGTATTCGACACATAGACAGGGTGCGTAAAAGTAAAGATAACCCAATCCTTTATTTTTAATAACCATGAAGGTAAATTCCTTTACATAACTTTGATAAAGAAAATGCTAAAGGACAACTCTGACTCAATAAAAGGAAAAGTACAATGATGGACTCAATAAAAGATAGGGATAGTTGGACGCTTCTAAAACTGGATAGCTCTAAGCTCTTCACTCTTGACCGTTCCCTTCCGAGTGATCCTTGTCATCAGAATTACCAGAAAAATATGTGGAAAACACTAGGTAAGCGAACGCTCAGTAGGAATTATATCTCAAGAACAAACATTACTTTAAGTAATTACATATTGCATGAATGCAAGTCTAGCATGTATGCATGATGATGACAATAGAGAGGAGAGCATTAAGAATAATGTAGAGGAACTAGTAAGATCACAAGTGTTCATGAGAAACTTATCAAGAGAGTCAAGCATGTAATATCAAGTCATGTTGCAAAAATTGGCTATTATAATATCAAGCAAGTAAATACCCATTCAGGGCCACACAAGTCATGTCATGTCAAGTCAAGTCAAGTACGAGATATGGCATGCCATTAATTCTAGAACGATGAGTACTTCGGTGCAATGCCACACCATGATCAATATAGCTCCCATGGACACAAGTAATTTTGGGTGCTCCCCCTAGGACCAGATCGGGCCCTATATGCGTAAGCATTGAGTCATGTATTTTAGACATCCACTATAGTTATAGCCAATATAGAGTTCCAAAGGATGAACCATTGTAGGATGATAAGATTGATTCCACGAATGGAAGATTTCAAGGGTTGAATTTGAAACAAGAATGACTCACAATTAAATATTCACAAAAATCGAGACATATCGTAAATCTAGGTAAATGGCATCCATACAGTTGCCACGATTTATAGAAATAGCGCCCACATACATGGTGGCTAATTCTTTTGAACAGTATTGGCTGGATGAAATAGGGACTTCGCAAACAATCGCTTATTCTTAAATTGTGCCTAGGCTCAGCCCGCTATATCAAGTAAATAACGGCACTGATCAAGTCGCCAATTCATGATGGCGCCCAGGTCAATGTCGCCAACTCACGACAGTGGACAGACTTCTCAAAGATGCTAGAAATAGCGCTCTAAGAGGGCTAAAACATCACGTTTTTTTAGAGTGACGTGACTAGACTCAGTGTAATGGGTTTTTAAGGTACAAGCAGCTTGGCGAACTTGAGGAAATCTAAGGCTTCGCGTAGACTTACGGAGGTCTCTATGATGAAATCACCGGTCCGAAGGAAGGAATATCCTGTGGAGGGTTCAAACATTACCGAGAATTGAGTGTGTAATCGACGAAATCAAAACAGGGACTCCATCTACGGATGTGAGATGAGAGTGCCAAAACCCGCGATATGGGTTGAGAAACTTGGTAAAACTGAAAGACATGAAAATATCGCCTGCACAGAAGTCACCATTTAATGAAATAGCGCCCTTCTGAACGGTCGTTCAATCATGATAAATTTTAGATTTTCCATTTGAATATCTAAAATTAATGACACTGTGTAAAGGCGTTAATTCCAGGATCTTACAGAAATTTAATAATTAATATTTGAAATAGCGACTCGGTACATTGGCGTTCATTCTTTAAATGATGCCCTATCCTTGGTCATGTATTTGTAATTTTTTGGTATATGCTCACATTACTAGTTAAATTAATTATATACAAATTAGCGCCCGTGTATGAGGGCGTTCATTAGTAAAATAACGATTATGGTGTTGTCGCTAATTCTTTGTCTGTTGATACGCATCGGGCAGATACGTTCATAGACAAAAGTCACTGTTCACAATTTGTAAAGTTGACAGAATCAAAAATTTATAGACATGAACATGTAGAGAACATTATCAGGAATCCAGATCTATATCTATGAATTAAATCTAGTATCAGGTTGCGTAGTTATTTAATTTTTAACATGCGTAATTATTAAATCTTATAAGCTATTAGTGACTACATGCAGGGTCGTTAATTAAATTAATGCCCTTGTCCTTGTTGCTATTTACTAAATCACTATAAAATCTACATATGCTAAAACAGATATCATGATAACGATGCTATGTAATATATACGCATGAGTTTAACTCGTTGGGCTTGATACTTGAGAACAACTACCTTCTGGGTTAATTGGGACGACGGACGAGCGAGTTAAAGAGATAGACAATTGAAGTAACTGCAACACTAGCAGTGGCAGCGACTGCAGCACAAAGACATCAGGAAAAGATGAATAGCAGCAGTGGCACTGCAACTGCTTCGAATGTGAGAGAATAGCCACAAGAGGATGAAGAAAACAATAGTGGCAGCAACTGCAGGCGCAGATGAAACAACTGCGCAGCAGGAACAGCGGAGGAAGAGAAAATAGCCTCTTCACGGACCACAGCAGTATCAAAATGATGTTCTGGTAGCTCGAGGGGTTTATATTTATAGCCTTTGGAGTTTTTAGAATCCTACCGGGAATCAAGTTTCCACGTAAAGAATCCTAGGATGCTTAATATTTCTACGTGAGTATCTTCCACTGCCAAAACAACAGTCGCTTTCTCGTTTTCATCTTCGAATCCCTAAGCTGCGTCCAGGCTCGAAGGTGAGGAAGGTTTTGGCTTTCAAAAACAACCTTTGTGTATACATATATATGTATACATCCCATACCACCTTCCTGCGTAAGTGGTTACGAAGCATTTTGGGCTTTGTTTACTAAGGCCCATTTAGACTCATATGTTTTAATTAAGCATATATATATATATATATATATATATATATACATAGGTTGGGTTTAGGCCCACTAGTGGTTGGCTTAAGACCTTTGGTTAAGGCCTATTCCTATTTATAATAATTTGGGTTTTGTTTATTTATTTGGAAAATTTATGTAGAAAATTCTATTCTTATAATTTATCAGGGGTGCTACACCCTCCCCCACTTAAAAGAATTTCATCCCCAAATTCAATTCTACATAATCATGGAGGATGCAGAGTACTTACTATGTGGAAATAATTCTGGGAATCTCTTCTTCATGGTCTCTTCGGTCTCCCATGTGGCTTCTTGTTCTGAGCATCTGCTCCATTGAACTTTGACCATGGGAATTGTCTTGTTTCTTAGCACACGAACCTCTCGTTCAAGGATCTTCATTGGTCTTTGTTCATAGGTGAGATCCTTTTGTATTATCAGATCACCATGATCTATGATGTGTGTCGGATCGTGCACATAGTTTTTCAACATAGAGATGTGAAACACATTGTGGACTTCGGACAATTGAGGAGGCAAGGCGATGCGGTAGGCAGCCTCGCCAACTCTTTCTAATACTTCAAAGGGACCGATATACCTTGGTGTAAGCTTACCTTTAACACCAAATCTTCTAATTCCTCGTCCTGGAGAAACTTTAAGAAAGATGTGGTCTCCGACTTGGAACTCGAGATCTCTCCTTTTTGTATCGGCGTAAGTCTTTTGTCTATACTGAGCCATTTGGAGTCTCTCTCTGATCAGCTGGATCTTTTCTGTGGTGTCTCTCACCATGTCCGGGACTAATAGTTGCTTTTTGCCAACTTCATCCCAGCACAAAGGTGATCAGCAACTCCTTCCGTATAATGCTTCGAAAGGTGCCATTTGAATACTTGCATGGTAACTATTATTGCATTCAAACTCGACCAACGGCAAGTGATCATGCTAGCTTCCACCGAAATCAATGATGCAAGCTTGTAGCATATCTTCTACCACTTGATTGGTTCTCTCGATCTGTCCATCCGTCTGAGGATGAAAGGGTGTACTAAAGTTGAGTCTTGTCCCCAACAAATGTTGTAGACCCTTCCAGAAATAAGAAGTAAAGCACGGGTCTCGGTCAGACACGATCGAAATAGGAACTCCATGTAGTCTGACGACTTCTTTAATGTGTAAAGCAGCAAGGACATCAATGGACCATCGACTCTTGAATGGTAGGAAGTGAGCTGACTTGGTCAATCGATCGATGATGACCCATATTCCATCATGTCCTCCTTTAGATTTTGACAGACCCATTATTGTTGGGTTAGATGGACGCAGTCTATCTCCACTAAGTGTGGATCTAGAGGGGGGTGAATAGATCAACTTACCTAATTTAAAACTATTGTATGTTCTAAAGCGGAATTTAGGCAAGCATCAGTAAAGCTAAATGAAAAGTGCTAAGCAAAGGGTCGACCCATGAAAGCCATTCACATTATCTTATATCGAAAGCTAGACATAAGTATGAGCGATAGAATCAATAAAGCTAAGCAAGGGATACCAGCACACACAGTTCACAAGCAATCACACAAACACACTGCACACACGATTTTTAGGTGGTTCGGTCAATTACCTACGTCCACCCCACACTCAACCGAGTATGGCTTCCTGCTGCGCAGCACAGCTTGCGTCTGCTGGGCTTTACAGCATGGCCAAACAACCCGCTGATACACAGCTTCGCTGGGCACTACAGCTTACCGACCAAAGGATCTAATCCTCTGCAACCGCTGGGGAAATACAGCTTAACCCGTCCAGTGGAGACCACCACTGCAAGACCGCTGACACACAGCTTGAAGAAACAACATTCAGAAATGAAAGACTGAATCAAAACGAAAAATAAAAACCCAAAAGCAATGTAGCTCTTAAAGAGCAAAGCTCAACTCTGGTTTTGAACCACGAGACTGAGATACAAAACCTCTCACTCTCACTCCCAATCAGCTCTCTCTCTCAACTCAATCTCTCTCGATCTTTTCCTCTCTCTTTTTCTTCTTCTTCTCTATTTCTTGTTCTTCTTCTCTGTATCTTCTTCTTCTTTCTTTTCTCTCTGTGGATCGAAGGCTCACTGCTGTATAGACTTTCTCTTCTTTTCTTTCGATCAGATTTCTTCTGTGGAAGAAGGCTTGTTTATATAGCAGCAACAGCAGCAGGCGTGTGCTCTCCACGTTTCCCGCCCAGCAATTTGGACCATGTGGCAGCATGCAATGGAGTGTCAGTACACATGTCCTCATCTGGATACCTTGTCCTTCTCGGATCACGAGCCAGGTACCTGGGATCACGTGCCCCCTCATTAGCTTCTTCAGTCCGATGTATAGAGTTCTCCGTTCACGTGCTCAATGTCAGCAATTTGACTTGCTGCGTCGACGCTGTCACTCAATGGCGTTAACACAGTGATGCATTCCAGTAACCATTAGCCTCGTCTCTTTAGCTGCTGCGTCGACGCTGCTCAATTGTGGCGTTGACGCAGTGGAATAGCCTGTGAAGCTGAATGCTTCTTCAACTGCTGCGTCGACGCTGCTTGCTTGTGGCGTTGACGCAGTGGAAGATATCGTGAAGGCTTCGTCAACTGATGCATGGACGCTTTAAGCTCCCAACGTCGACCCTGTACCCTTCAGCAATCAAGAATGAAGTCATAAGATTTGAGTATGTACATTGCAGTGTATATACTTCATCGTATAGACTTGTGAAGGCAGAATGCAACGTACAGACTTTACCCACTGTATGGACTTCATGTAATGCAAACGAATGTGAAGACCTCAGTGTATAGACTTGAAGGTCTTGAAGCCAATGTATGGACTTGAGCAAGCTAAAGGGCTGTATAGACATCGAAGACAGGGGCCGATGTATAGACTTGCCAAACAGTCCAGTGTATATACTTTATGCAAGGAGGCCAATGTGTAGACTTGAAAAGCAGAGGCCAGTGTATAGACTTGCCACCGACCATTTTGTAGACTTGATCAGCAAAGACACAGTATAGACATCAACTCTGCACATCGTATGTATGGACTTCAAGTGTGAAGACCATTGTAGAGACTTTGGTTTCGAAGACAATGTGCAGACATCAAGTTTGAAGACCAATGTCCAGACTTCAAGTAACACTGTGAATGTACAGACTTGATGGAGCGAAGCGATGTGTAGACTTGAAGCTCCTGATGGATGTATAGACTTCAAATATCACGACGCTGAGGAAGACAGACAATGTACAGACTTGCTGTAACAGTCTGATGTACAGACTTTGAGGTTCAAGGCCAACGGCTGTACAGACTTAGAATATTAGGACTGATGTCCAGACTTCATGCGTTGACGCTGTACACACTTAGCGAGTTGACGCTGTACACACATCCAATGAAGTGCGTTGACGCTGTAACATGATGCGTTGACGCTGTACACCCTTAACCAAGTTAAATGAGATGCAGTGTGTGGACTTCATCTTGAGTGAAAGGTATGTGATGAATGTGTAGACTCAATCGACATGAGAGTTTCCAGTGTATAGACTCATGAGAGTAAGAAATGCAGACATCAGTGTATTAAATGCAAAGAACACATAGTCAATCTGATAGAGCAATTTCATCAAATCAAAAATAGTTGCCAATCAATCAAAATAATGGTGTTGCCAATGAAATAAAGCAAGTGTCAACATCATCAACATAGAGGGGTCACAACAATCTCCCCCTTTTTGATGATGGCAACCCCATATGAAGTAGAAGAGCAACATCCTATCATATAGATATATGTTTGATGAAAGACATGATGTGTTATGCAGATTGACATGCAGATACTATGAAGGCATGCAACTCACTGCCTCAAACTCTCCCTTGGAATGAATTCAGAATTGACTTCAGAATTCAGACAGATATGTATTCTCCCCCTAGACATCCCCTAGACAATATTCTCCCCCTTTGCCATCAACAAAGAGGAGGGAAAAATTAAATACAATGGAGGAATTAAGAGAGGAACTGACTGGCATTCTGAACAGGTAGTTCATGAATAAGCATTCTAAAACATAGAGTCTTCAGTCATATGAAATTAGAACCTGCTGTCAGAAAGAGTTCTGGTTTAAAAATGATAAAATTTGGAGTTCATGCACTACAAGCAATAGATAAGTTCACTGTGCATGATAAAACATAACCAGAATCATATTTGCATGAAAGATTCAGTTTCGTAATATCTTACTTTCATAGTCTCATAAAAATATTTAGAGAAATCAAGTCATGTATTGAAACTAAACAAATTGACACTCATGAACTTTTCTTTTGAAGAAGCAGTATTATCAATATTAGATTATATTGAGCATTCAGGTACCACAAGTCTTTCTGCGTAAGGGTATACGTTTATAAGACGCCAATACCCCTAGATACTCAACAAGATGGACCATTCTGCCTATGATCAAATTCAACAGAACGGAGTTACACCTTTTTGTGTGAGGGTACACATTTATCAGACGCCAGTTACCCCCAGGTACTTAGTGAAACCAGCCTGCTATTTTGAACATTTTAAACAGAGATAGCTGACACTTCATGACATGAGTGTTGTCCACTTCTTTGATGGATCACTCAGTTTCTCAGTGATTTATCAGTCATTGCTCTGCCAATGCTAATTTTCAATGATTTTCAATGTTTTCAATAGCTTTCTTAGCTGTCCTTTTTATGTTTCAGAATGACTTGTTCAAGAACAATACACATACTTAACCTCTCTAACATGATTTCAGATGAGTTTTCAGATTTCAGATATGATTAGCTTTGTCTGATATGAAATAAGAAAGAGGTTGAGAGTTTTATCAATTTTCAACTTACTTATATACTGATTGTAATCTTTAAACTCCAACCATTATAAGATTTAAACCATTACATCAGTCTTTGAACAATTCAAATTCTTATAAATGAAGAAGTCCATTTTCTACTGCTTAGAAATCAGAACTGACCAACAGATTGCCATAATGTCAGAGACAAGTATTCAGAGTTAAAGGTTGAATGACTTCAAGAAAGTTGAAACCACTATGAATTTCTAGCAATACTCCCCCTGTCTATATGCATGCAACATGGCAAGAATTAATTGAGAGAGAGTTTATGCATAGGTCATGAATGAATGATATGCAAGGACATGCAAAGACTCGACAAGCTCCCCCTGAATATATGCAATACAGGATAGTTCTTCATCCACATTCACATCCACATGATTTATCCAAGCAATCAAAAACAAGTCCACATCAGAGATTTTATTCACAGTAATTAAACAATCATTCATCATGCTGAAATTTACATAAGCCAAGTTCTCTTCTAAGAAACTTAAAATTTTCATTCCCAAGAGGCTTAGTAAAAATATCAGCAATTTTTTTTCAGTTTCTATGAAATTCATTTCAATCTCCTTTTCATTTACAGCATCTCTAAGAAAATGATGTTTTATCTCTATATGCTTAGTCCTAGAATGGTGAACAGGATTTTTAGCAAGGCATATAGCACTAGTATTATCACATAAAAGTGGAATGCATCCCAGATTTATCTGATAATCAGCCAGTTTGTGCTTAATCCAAAGTACTTGGGCTACACAATTACATGCTGCAACATACTCAGCTTCAGCTGTGGATAATGCTACAGTGTGTTGCTTCTTAGATGCCCAAGACACTAGACAGCGACCAAGGAATTGACAGTAGCCACTGGTGCTTTTTCTATCTACTCGACACCCAGCATAGTCTGCATCAGTGTAGGCTAGAAGCTCTAACTCACACTTAGCAGGATACCAGAGACCTAGTTCTTGGGTGCCTAGTAAATACCTAAAAATCTTTTCATAGTTTTAAAGTGATTTTCTTTAGGACTGGCTTGAAATCTAGAGCATAAACACACAGTAAATTGTATATCAGGCCTAGATGCTGTAAGATAGAGAAGATATCAGATCATACCTCTGTATAGCCTTTGGTCCACAGGTTCACCTTTAGAGTCTTCATCCAAACTGGTTGATGTACCCATTGGAGTAGCTATTTCCTTGAGGTTGTCCATTTTGTACTTCTTCAATAAGTTATTTACATACTTGGACTGAGAGATGAAAATGCCATCTTCTGTTTGTGTAACCTGCAGTCCAAGAAATAGTTTGAGCTCACCCATTGAGCTCATTTCAAACTCATCAGTCATTATTTGAGAGAATTCCTCACACAATTTGGGGTTAGTTGACCCAAACACAATGTCATCCACATAAATCTGAATGATAAGAATATCTAGATGGCTTACCTTGGTAAACAATGTTTGATCAACTATACCTCTTGTGAAGTTCTTGTTGGTGAGGAATTTGCTCAACCTGTCATACCAAGCTCTAGGAGCTTGCTTTAAACCATAGAGAGCTTTATTGAGCTTGTAAACATGATTAGGGAAATCTAAACATTCAAATCCAGGAGGCTATCTCACATATACATCCTCATTAATTTCCCCATTTAGAAAAGTAGATTTCACATCCATCTGCTGAAGGTTTATTCCTAGGGAACATGCATAAGCCAATAAAATTCTTATTACTTCTAACCTAGCTACAGGGGTAAAAGACTCTTCAAAGTCTATTCCAAATTCCTGATTGTACCCCTGAGCTACAAGTCTGGCTTTATTTATAATAACATTCCCCGCTTCATCAGTTTTGTTTCTAAATACCCATTTAGTCCCTATGACTGTTTCATGATCAGGAGGTGGAACCAGATGCCACACCTTATTCCTGTCAAACTGATTGAGCTCCTCATGCATGGCATTAATCCAATGCACATCTTGGAGAGCACAATCAATGGACTTGGGTTCTATGTTTGATACAAAAGCATAAGCATTCAGTTCATGTTGAATTCTTAAGTGGCCTCTAGTCCTAGGGGGGTCATGCAGATTTCCAATAACATTTTCTACAGGATGATCCTTGAGATATCTAATATTTGTAATTGGAGTATCATGAACTTGATTTACCTCCCCCTGAACTGTAGGCTCCTCTTCATTAAGCTCTTTATGTTCTTCTTCATCCTCGATTTGTCTGCAGGATCTCCTTCTTTCAGAATTTCACCATTGTTTTCATTCATGCATTGACTAACATTAGAATTTGCCAAGGATTCATCAAAAACTATGTGTGGAGATTCTTCAACAGTTTTAGAGTTCAGATTGTACACTCTGTATGCTCGGGTGTTTTTCAGAATAGCTAAGAAAAATTCCTGGTTCTCCTTTAGGTTCAAATTTATCAAGGTCCTTTTTATCATTTATGTGAATGAAACATTTACAACCAAAAACCTTGAAGTGAGCAATAGAAGGTTTCTTACCTTTTAATATCTCATATGGTGTTTGCTGGGTAGAAGGTCTTACCATGGCTCTGTTAATTACATAACAGGCAGTGTTCACTGCTTCAGCCCAAAATTTCCTTGGTAGACCACCTTCGACAAGGAGTGTACGACCCATTTCCACTAGGGTTCTGTTCCTTCTCTCCACAACTCCATTCTGCTCGGGTGTCCTTGGTGAGGAATACGTGTGGTTGATTCCATTTGACCTGCAGAATTCATCAAATTGTGAGTTTTCAAACTCACCTCCATGATCAGACAAAATGTTTTTAATTTTCTGATTTGTTTTAACATAGAACTCCTGAAATTCTGAGAAAGCATCACTCTTATTAGATAAGAAATAAACCGAAGTATACCTAGAAAAGTCATCTACCATGACAAACCCATACCTCCTCCCTGATAGGCTGACAGATCTAGTTGGCCCAAAAAGGTCCATATGTATCAGCTCATAGGGTTTGGAAGATAGATTTTCAGTTCAGACTTAAATGACTTTCTATTTATCTTTGATTGAGTGCATGCATCACAGATTTTGTTTTCTTTCTTGAATGAGACTTCAGGAAGTCCTCTAACCATGCCATGCTTATTTAATTTGTGCAAAACAGTGTAGCTAGCATGACCTAGCCTACGATGCCATAAAAATGCTATGTCTTCTCTACTGGCAGTAAGGCAAAGGTTAGTGTGTTGAATTTCATCTAAATTTATCATGTAAGTATTATTTATTCTTTTTCCAGAAAATTTGACAATATCAGAGTCAGGTTCAAAAACCTTGCAGCATTGAGAATTGAATAAAATATTGTAACCTTTATCACATAACTGGCTAATGCTAAGTAGATTATAGGCTAACCCTTCAACCAGCATAACATCATCAATGCAGCAGGTAGAACACTTACCTACCTTACCTGATCCGATAATCCTACCCTTTGTGTTGCTTCCAAAGGTGACAAGGCCTTCTACTTTCTCAGTCAGTATGCAAAATTTGGCCTTATCTCCTGTCATATGCCTGGAGCAGCCGCTATCCATGTACCACAAGTTGTTCTTGGCTGCCAGGCATACCTGCATACACAATTAGGTAGAGAAGTTTGGAACCCAAGACTGATTGGGCTCCAATGTAAATGAACTAGAAGCAAAGCAGGAAAGCAAATGTTTCGGAATCCACATTTGTTTAAATGAATTTTGTTCAGTGGATCCTACAGATTTTCTTCTGTTGTTGTTCCTTTTCTTTTTATTGTTCTTTTTCTTATTGGCAGCAGCATGATTATTGACAGTGTTGTTATTTTTGTGCCAGTGCCTTGGCCAGGGTATGTCCATAAAATTTTGGCCATAGTAGTTCCTGGGTTGGCTATGAAAATATTGATTTCTAGATGTCCAGTAACCATACCCATTGACCCAATTTCCATTGTAAGGTCTTTGGTTTTGAGCACCCTGGTATGCAAGACCTGTAAACCTACCCTGAGTTCTAGACCAATTTGACCTATTGAAGTAGGTTGGCTGTGCATTATAGTGGGTCTGAGCTCTGGGTTGATAAAAATAATTGGGTTGACTCCTAGATACACTTTGTCACCCCTGTACTTTGGACCCTGCTGACCTATACACAGGTTTGTATTGGGTCTTCTTCAGAGGTGGAGGTGTTGGTGGAGACTTGGTTACTTTGACCTGGGGTTTACCGGACTGTGTAGGTTGACCCCTAACCTGAGTCTGAGCCCTAGGATTCTGCTTAGATGTGCTAGCTCTACTAGGCTCACTGAGTTTTTGTTTACCCTTTTCCTCAACACTGGTCTTTTTCAGATTAGCAGTTTTGTTCATTAAATTTGTTGAGTTCATGCTAATTAGAGGTCACTTTTCCTTTTGAGCAACAAATGGAATTGTTTTCATTCCGAATGTTTTTGTTGCACTAGAATTAAATCCTAGGCCCTCTTTTCTAAAATTAACCTTTGACCCTAACAAAGCATTTAAGTTATCTGTTCCTTGGGTCATTTTCTCAATGGTTTTCATTTTATCCTCATTGTCTTTCTGAAGTTCATCAATAGCCTTTTTCAGCTCATTGTTGACATTGAGGACAGCTTCATATTTTTCAGAGATAAGTTTGACTTCACTTTCACATTTTTGAATCTTCAGCTTCCATTCATCAATTTCGTTTTCAAGCCTTAGATTCTCTTCCTTAGAAGCTTTTAACTCATTTTTGATTTCATCTTTTTCAGAGCATGTGAGTTTTAATTCATCAATCTCAGATTCCAAACATGCAATTTTATCAGATAAAGTTTTATCATTTTGCATGTAGTTGATTTTTCTTCTAAGATGCCTATTCTCTTTTCTAATATCATCAGCTCTATCAGCTATGTCATGATAAGCATCTACCCAATTAGCAATTGTGAAGTTTTCAAATCTAGTGATTACCTCATCTGTGTCCTCCTCTCTATCTTCGGAGCTTGTTGCCATAAGGCAAATGGGTTGTTTAGATTCGGCTTCACTATCTGAGCTGCTGCTGAAAGAGCCTTCATCTTCATCACTCCATGTGGTGATCATAGCTCTTCCCTTCTTGGTTTTCTTCTTTAACATGTCCTTATGTTTCTGATTGTCTGGACAGTCAATTTTCAGATGCCCTGGTTTCCTGCATTGATAACAGACATTAGCTTCATCTTTCTTTATAGGTTTAGATTTATACCTTTTATCCTTTCGGCCACCACTGTATTTCTTCTGGCCGAACCGTCCTGCTCCCTTTCTGAGAAATCGCCTGAACTCTCTAGTCATCATGGCTATCTCAGATCGAGTCACATCTTCTTCTTCATTTAGGCTCTCCTCTGATGATGAAGAGCTGCTGGAGCTAGATTTTGTTGATTTGCTGGAACTAGCCTTCAGCGCTATCGGCTTCTTGTTCCTCTCAGCTTCATCTGTCCTTGGCATGTTTATCTCATATGCCATTAGTGAGCCAATCAGCTCATCAGCTTTAGTATTACGCAGGTCCCTTGACTCCTCCATCACTGTTGCTTTGGTGTGCCAATTGGGAGTCAGGGAGCGCAGAATTTTCCTCACTACAACATACTCTGCCTGAGGTTTTCCAAAACCTCTGAGGCCATTGGTTATGACAGTCAGCCGAGCGTACATTTCGCTGATGGACTCGTTCTGCTTCATCTTGAAGGCTTCATACTCAGATATAAGAAGATTGGCCTTCTGCTCTCTTACTTGAGATGTACCTTCATGAATTACTTCCAGCGCATCCCACATCTCCTTAGCTCATTTGCAAGTAGATACACGGGAGAATTCTGTAGGATGCAGAGCGCACTGGATAGCATTAATAGCACTCCAATTCAGCGTGGACCTTCTGATCTCCTCCTTGGTCCATACATCTTCATTCGGGGACAGCTCATAAGGTCCCTTGCTGACAATCTTCCAAATCTCATAATCCTTAGCCCTGAGGAACACTTGCATACGGTTCTTCCAGTATGCGTAGTTTGATCCGTCAAAGAATGGGGGCTTCGTTGTTGAGTGACCTTCGACAGTCATCCCTCGAGCATCCATCTCTGCCTATTCTCTTCGGGCGATTAGTCCCTGCAGAAGAGTTAGGCTCTGATACCAAGTGTTGGGTTAGATGGACGCAGTCTATCTCCACTAAGTGTGGATCTAGAGGGGGGTGAATAGATCAACTTGCCTAATTTAAAACTATTGTAAGTTCTAAAGCGGAATTTAGGCAAGCATCAGTAAATCTAAATGAAAAGTGCTAAGGAAAGGGTCGACCCATGAAAGCCATTCACATTATCTTATATCGAAAGCTAGACATAAGTATGAGTGATAGAATCAATAAAGCTAAGCAAGGGATACCAGCACACACAGTTCACAAGCAATCACACAAACACACTGCACACACGATTTTTAGGTGGTTCGGTCAACGACCTACGTCCACCCCACACTCAACCGAGTATGGCTTCCTGCTGCGCAGCACAGCTTGCGTCCGCTGGGCTTTACAGCTTGGCCAAACAACCCGCTGATACACAGCTTCGCTGGGCACTACAGCTTGCCGACCAGAGGATCTGATCCTCTGCAACCGCTGGGGAAATACAACTTAACCCGTCCAGTGGAGACCACCACTGCAAGACCGCTGACACACAGCTTGAAGAAACAGCATTCGAAAATGAAAGACTGAATCAAAACGAAAAATAAAAACCCAAAAGCAATGTAGCTCTTAAAGAGCAAAGCTCAGCTCTGGTTTTAAACCACAAGACTGAGATACAAAACCTCTCACTCTCACTCTCAATCAGCTCTCTCTCTCAACTCAATCTCTCTCGATCTTTTCCTCTCTCTTTTTCTTCTTCTTCTCTATTTCTTCTTCTTCTTCTCTGTATCTTCTTCTTCTTTCTTTTCTCTCTGTGGATCGAAGGCTCACTGCTGTATAGACTTTCTCTTCTTTTCTTTCGATCAGATTTCTTCTGTGGAAGAAGGCTTGTTTATATAGCAGCAACAGCAGCAGGCGTGTGCTCTCCACGTTTCCCGCCAAGCAATTTGGACCACGTGGCAGCATGCAATGGAGTGTCAGTACACGTGTCCTCATCTGGATACCTTGTCCTTCTCGGATCACGAGCCAGTACCTGGGATCACATGCCCCCTCATTAGCTTCTTCAGTCCGATGTATAGAGTTCTCCGTTCACGTGCTCAATGTCAACAATCTGACTTGCTGCGTCGACGCTGTCACTCAATGGCATTAACGCAGTGATGCATTCCAGTAACCATTAGCCTCGTCTCTTTAGCTGCTGCGTCGACGCTGCTCAATTGTGGCGTTGACGCAGTGGAATAGCCTGTGAAGCTGAATGCTTCTTCAACTGCTGCGTCGACGCTGCTTGCTTGTGGCGTTGACACAGTGGAAGATATCGTGAAGGCTTCGTCAACTGATGCGTGGATGCTTTAAGCTCCCAGCGTCGACCCTGTTCCCTTCAGCAATCAAGAATGAAGTCATAAGATTTGAGTATGTACATTGAAGTGTATATACTTCGTTGTATAGACTTGTGAAGGCAGAATGCAACGTACAGACTTTACCCACTATATGGACTTCATGTAATGCAAACGAATGTGAAGACCTCAGTGTATAGACTTGAAGGTCTTGAAGCCAATGTATGGACTTGAGCAAGCTAAAGGGCTGTATAGACATCGAAGGCAGGGGCTGATGTATAGACTTGCCAAACAGTCCAGTGTATATACTTTATGCAAGGAGGCCAATGTGTAGACTTGAAAAGCAGAGGCCAGTGTACAGACTTGCCACCGACCATTTTGTAGACTTGATCAGCAAAGACACAGTATAGACATCAACTCTGCACATCGTATGTATGGACTTCAAGTGTGAAGACCATTGTAGAGACTTTGGTTTCGAAGACAATGTGTAGACATCGAGTTTGAAGACCAATGTCCAGACTTCAAGTAACACTGTGGATGTACAGACTTGATGGAGTGAAGTGATGTGTAGACTTGAAGCTCCTGATGGATGTATAGACTTCAAATATCACGACGCTGAGGAAGGCAGACAATGTACAGACTTGCTGTAACAGTCTGATGTACAGACTTTGAGGTTCAAGGCCAACGGCTGTACAGACTTAGAATATTAGGACTGATATCCAGACTTCATGCGTTGACGATGTACACACTTAGCGAGTTGACGCTGTACACACATCCAATGAAGTGCGTTGACGCTGTAACATGATGCGTTGACGCTGTACACCCTTAACCAATTCAATTGAGATGCAGTGTGTGGACTTCATCTTGAGCGAAAGGTAAGTGATGAATGTGTAGACTCAATCGACATGAGAGTTTCCAGTGTATAGACTCATGAGAGTAAGAAATGCAGACAACAGTGTATTAAATGCAAAGAACACATAGTCAATCTGATAGAGCAATTTCATCAAATCAAAAATAGTTGCCAATTAATCAAAACAATGGTGTTGCCAATGAAATAAAGCAAGTGTCAACATCATCAACATAGAGGGGTCACAACAATTATAAAGTCCATACCGATATCCTCCCACTTCCACTTAGGAATATCAAGAGGATGTAGCTTACCGATAGGCTTTTGATGTTCCGCCTTGACCTGTTGGCATGTGAGACAATGATACACAAAGTCCGCTACCTCTCTTTTCATGTTATTCCACCAAAAGGTTCGTTTCAAGTCCTGGTACATCATGATAGATCTGAGATGAATCGTGTACCTTGATTTATGAGCTTCTTCTAAAATCTTCCTCTTAAATTCTGGACAATCCGGTACACAAGTCCTTTCCCTGAATAATAATCTTCCATCTGATGCTACCATGAAGTTTGGTCGTTCTTCTAGCTTATCCTTAATCTCTACTAACACCGGGTCACTATCTTGAAGTCCCTTGATTTCATAGAGTAGATCCAGTTGTATCCTCATGTGTGATAGAGTAATACACCCTTTCTCCTGATCTGTACTTATATTGAGTTTAGAGAATTATTCCAGTAATTTTCATTCCTGAATCATACAATTGGCTAATACCGCTCTTGGTTTTCAACTAAGAGCATCTGCAACAGAATTTCCCTTACCATGGTGGTATTGTATAGTAAAGTCGAAATCCTTGAGGTACTCTAGCCAACGTCTTTGTCTCATATTCAATTCCTTCTGGAAAAAGAGATACTTGAGGCTCTTATGATCGGAGTACACAGTAAACTGTTCTCCATAGAGATAGTGTCTCTAGATCTTTAAAGCAAATACCACCGCGGCCAACTCTAAGTCGTGCATTGGGTAGTTCTTCCCTTTCACCATGACTTCACAATTTATATTATAATCGGTGATCTCAGACTCGTTTTCGAGAGGAGTAAAGATAACTAATTTTATCCACTCTGGTTCCAGAGGTAATGGATTAGCAAACTTCTTGGAAACAAAAGAATGCAATGCACCGGTATCAAACAAGACACAAGCAGACTTGGAACATATCTTTAAGGTACCTTCCACTAGTCCGCCTTCATCTTGTTCTGCCTCTTGAAGAGCTTGGAGACGTGCTTGCTTTTTCACTGGGCGCTTCTCGTCTCCGACTTGATCATTAAGTAACAGGCAATCGGGAATCCGGTGATCACGGCTCTCGCATCGGAGGCAAGCTCCTAGTCTCCTCCAGCATTCCTCGGCCCTATGGCCGGCCTTGTCACAGTGTTTACACACCTCCTTTGAAGGTGTGGTAGTAATGGAGAAGGGCTTGTTGTTATTTTTCTTGAATTTCTTCTTCTAGGAGGAATCTCCTCCGTTGCTAGTCCTCTTCTTATTAAAAGTTGGCTTGAAAGTGCCAGGGCTAGTAACATGCTCCTTCTTGTCCTTCCCACGGATCTGATTGGACAACTCGGTGGCGTCTTCTAATAGTTTGGCTCTTCGCACCATCTCCGAATAGACTTGAATGTCCATCGGTGCCAGTTGGGTTATAAATTGCGATCGAAGCCCATTTAGGAATCTTTGCGCCTTCATCTTCTCAGTACCCACCAAATGTGGTGCATACCTTGACAATCTAGAGAATTGGGCCTCATACTCGGCCACTGATAGAGTTTGTTGCTTGAGTGTGGTGAATTCTGTGGCCTTCTTCTCTTGTATACGATCGGAGAAATACTTGTTATTAAAGTGCTCTACAAACTCTGCCCATGTAATATGGTCATGTGCCAACTAGCTTCCACAGACTCCCACCAAAGGCGGGCGTCCCTTTCCAATTGGAATGTTGCTAGTAATACCTTCTCATCATCTGAGCATTGCATAACTCAGAATATACTTTCTACTTCCCTGATCCAGTGCTCGGCATCATCGGGGTCAGATGAGCCAATAAACTTTGGTGGATTCATATTACGAAAACTACGGTGGAGATCTCCCGCTCCTTGGTTTGCTCCGCCCAGCGCTACTTGTTGTAGAGCTTCAGTAAGACCTTGGACGGTTCACTGCATGTCGCACCACTGAGCACATTCTGCGGCCATGATCTGACAAGATTTTAATAACTATATTAGTACATGTTTAACCAAGAGTTTAAGTCCCTAAGTTAACCATGGTTCTACCCACTCTCACCGAGTAAAGGTATAAACCTATCCTTGGACTTGGGTTTTCCTAGGAATTGAATATCCGAGGCTCTGATACCACAAAAACTGTCACGCCCCGAGTGTGGAAGGAACCCGGTATGCGTGACGAGTTATATATCGATCATGTCAATCAGAGCATAAGTGTATTCGACACATAGACAGAGTGCGTAAAATTAAAGATAGCCCAATCTTGTATTCTTAATAACCATGAAGGTAAATTCCTTTACACAACTTAGATAAAGAAAATGCTAAAGGACAACTATGACTCAATAAAATGAAAAGTACAATGTTGGACTCAATAAAAGACACGGATAGTTGGACGCTTCTAAAAATGGATAGCTCTAAGCTCTTCACTCTTGACCGTTCCCTTCCGAGTGATCCTCGTCATCGGAATTACCTGAAAAATATGGGGAAAACACTAGGTGAGCGAATGCTCAGTAGGAATTATATCTCAAGAACAAGCATTACTTTAAGTAATTACATATTTCATGAATGCAAGTCTAGCATGTACGCATGATGATGACAATAGAGAGGAGAGTATTAAGAATAATGTAGAGGAACTAGTAAGATCACAAGTGTTCATGAGAAACTTATCAAGATAGTCAAGCATGTAATATCAAGTCATGTTGCAAGAATTGGCTATTATAATATCAAGCAAGTAAATACCCATTCTGGGCCACGCAAGTCATGTCATGTCTAGTCAAGTCAAGTACGAGATGTGGAATGCTATTAATTCTAGAACGACAAGTACTTCGGTGCAATGCTACACTGTGATCAATATAGCTCCCATGGGTACAAGTACTTTCGGGTGCTCCCCCTAGGACCAGATCGGGCCCTATATGCACAATCCACTATAGTTATAGCCAATATAGAGTTCCAAAGGATGAACCATTGTAGGATGATAAGATTAATTCCACGAATGGAAATTTCAAGCGTTGAATTTGAAACAAGAATGACTCACAATTAAATCTTCATGAAAATCGAGACATAGCATAAATCTGGGTAAATGGCGTCCATATAGTCGCCACGATTTACAGAAATAGTGCCCACATGCATGGTCGCTAATTCCTTTGAACAGTACAGGCTGGATGAAATTGTGACTTCGCAAAAAGTCGCTCATTCTTAAATAGCGCCCAGGCTCAGGTCGCTATATCAGGTAAATAACGGCACTGATCAAGTCACCAATTCATGATGGCGCCCAAGTCAATGTTGCCAATTCACGGCAGTGGACAGACTTCTCAAAGAGGCTAGAAACAACGCTCTAAGAGGGCTAAAACATCACATTTCTTTAGAGTGACATGACTAGACTCGGTGTAATGGGTTTTTAAGGTACAACCAGCTCGATGACCTTGAGAGAATCCAAGGCTTCGCGTAGACTTACGGAGGTCTCCATGATGAAATCACCAGTCTGAAGGAAGGAATATCTCGTGGAGGGTTCAAACATCACCGAGAATTGAGTGTGTAATCGACGAAATCAAAACAGGGACCCCATCTACGGATGTGAGATGAGAGTGCCAAAACCCGCGATATGGGTTGAGAAACTCGGTAAAACTGAAAGACAGGAAAATATCGCCTGCATAGAAGTCGCCATTTAATGAAATAGCACCCTTCTGAATGGTCGTTCAATCATGCTAAATTTCAGATTTTCCATTTGAATATCTAAAATTAACGACACGATATAAAGGCATTAATTCCAGGATTTTCCATAAATTTAATAATTAATATTTGAAATATCGACTGGGTACAGTGGCGTTCATTCTTTAAATGATGCCTGTTCTTGGTCGCGTATTTATAATTTTTTGGTATATGGTCACATTACTGGTTAAATTAATTATATACAAATTAGCGCCCATGTATGAGGGCGTTCATTATTAAAATAGCGACTATGGTGTTGTCGCTAATTCTTTGTCTGCTGATACGCATCAGGCAGATACGTTCATAGACACAAGTCACTGTTCACAATATCTAAAGTTGACAGAATCAGAAATTTACAAACATGAACATGTAGAGAACATTATCAGGAATCTAGATCTATATCCATGCATTAAATCTAGTATCAGGTTGCATAGTTATTTAATTTTTAACATGGGTAATTATTAAATCTTATAAGGTATTAGCGACAACATGCAGGGTCGTTAATTAAATTAACGCCCTTGTCCTTGTCGCTATTTACTAAATCACTATAAAATCTACATATGCTAAAACAGATATCATGATAATGATGCTATGTAATATATATGCATGAGTTTAACTCGTTGGGCTTGATACTTGAGAACACCTACCTTCTGGGTTAATTGGGATGACGGACGTGCGAGTTAAAGAGATAGACAATTGAAGTAACTGTAATACTAGCAGTGGCAGCGACTGAGCACAAAGATGTCAGGAAAAGATGAATAGCAGCAGCGGCACTGTAACTGCTTCGAACATGAGAGAATAGCTGTAAGAAGATGAAGAAAACAATAGTGGCAGCAACTACAGCCGCAGATGAAACGACTACGCAGCAGGAACAGCGGAGGAAGAGAAAACAACCTCTTCACGGAGCACATCAGCAGCAAAATGATGTTCTGCTAGCTCGATGGGTTTATATTTATAGCCTTTGGAGTTTTTAGAATCCTACCGGGAATCAAGTTTCCAGGTAAAGAATCCTAGCATGCTTAATATTTCTACGTGAGTCTCTTCCACTGCCAAAACAATAGTCACTTTCTCGTTTTCATCTTCGAATCCCTAAGCTGTGTTCAGGCTCGAAGGTGAGGAAGGTTTTGGCTTTCAAAAACAACCTTTGTGTATACATATATATGTATACATCCCATACCACCTTCCTGTGTAGGTGGTTATGAAGCATTTTGGGCTTTGTTTACTAAGGCCCATTTAGACTCATATGTTTTAATTAAGCATATATATATATATATATATATATATATATATATATATATATATATATATATATATATATATATATACATTGGTTGGGTTTAGGCCCACTAGTGGATGGCTAAAGACCTTTGGTTAAGGCCCATTCCTATTTTTAATAATTCGGGTTTTGGTTATTTATTTGGAAAATTTATGTAGAAATTTCTATTCTTATAATTTATCAGGGGTGCTACAATTTCATTCTCTTTGAAGGCAGCAGGCACAGCTTCAAGGGTTGAAGAGTTTATATAACAAAGTCTCCAGAATTCTTTTGGATGAAATGATTAACATAGTGAAATTCCATTGGTCCACTTGGCAAAGCAGAATATTCTGTCTTGGAATTATCTGGAAGTGAGCCTGCCATCCTCGGATCACGTGCTAATCATTAGAGGATGAGGCCCATGACTCTCTTAAGTATCTCACGAGCTTGGACCTTGTTTAGCTCTGGCAACACGTGTTTTACCTTATCGCACACTTTACACCCTTATTAGGCTATTTATCAGCATTGCACACCTATTATTCTCCCTTAGTCCGTTGCTATTGCTCTTTTCTCTGCCTTTGCTATTTCAGTGTGACTGCGTTGACTCAAGCAGGAAGGTGCGTTAACGCAGCTGCGTTGAGCGTGTCAGCTTAAGCCTCGATTGCCATTTGTCAGCCTTGTGCTTCATTATTCACCTCTGACAGTCATTTGTTGGCTGTAGTCATGCATTTGTTACCCTTAACGCCTGAGAGCCGTCGCTTGTTCTTTTCACTGCCTTTCTACTTTTTGGTGTCTCTGCTCACCTGCGTTGACGCTGTTTGGAACGCTGCGTCAGGGTTGCTTGGCTTTTCTTCTTCTCAGCTCCTTCATCATTCGCACATCTCTCAGCTTGTTCATCTATTTGTTGGCTTCATAGATTGCCAGCTGCCATGTGAGTTCCCTGACTTGTTGTGCTTCATTTCTCATTTATGCTCAGCTTGATTTCATGGTAAGTTGGTCTTCAATCCTTGTGACTTCATCTATCCTTTGAGTTCTTCAACTTTCCAGCTTATTGATTCATTCTTCAGCCTTTTTGTAGTTCACCATTTGAGCTGCGTCGACGCTGTTTGAGGCTGCGTTGACGCTGCTTCTTCATTTTCAACCCCTTTCAACCTTGTCGTCTATTTTTCACCTTTGTCGAGCTATTTGTCAGCCCAACTGCCAATTTGTCACCACTACTTACCTATTTTCAGCCTTAATCATCTTCAGTCGTCGCCTTTGTTGCTTTGACTAGCGGGTCCTTCTGGCATTCTGGCTGTGTCGATGCTACAACCTTCTTGCGTCAACTCGGCTTCTTCGTGTCTGAAGGCTTTCAGTGCTATAGTCCATTTTTCACCCTTAGTGGACTCTTTTTCACCCTTATAGCCCATTATACACCGTTCACCACCTATTTGTCACCCCTAATCCGTAGCTATTGCTCTTTTCAGCTAGCTGGTGATGCTGGGTTTTTCTACCTTGCGGATTGCAGCGGAGTCGGCTCCATGGCCTTTTGGAGTCGACTTCCTTCTTCAATTTTCTTCTTTTCAACTTGACAAAAGATGTGCTACTCCCTGATCCCTGAAAACAATTTTTATTTCAACAATTGCAATCTGAAGGTTATGATTAAATGTGTGGAATATGAAGGACAAACTGAGCAGAAATGTATTTGAATATTTTCAAACTTTAGAACCAAATGACTACATGTAGGTTTGACATCATCAAAACAAAACTATACCCCACAATCTCTCCCTTTTTGGTGATGGCAACCACATGAGTCATTGATCTTATTATGTTGACATTGAATTAAAAAATTAATGACCCTTGAGGAAACAATTAGATGACTCAACAAGATATGCAATAAGCCACAACTACTGAGCATTGACTGAGAACTGACATTGAATGAATGATATGCAATGGCTAATATGCAATGACTCACAAGACTTATTCTCCTCCTTTGACATCATCAAAAAAAAACTAAGCAATAGGGAGGCAAGAAAGTGATTGAGCTATGAGTAGCAGAAACAAGAAGTTTACAGACCATTAGGTTGACTGCCTTCAAAAGTAATCATGTTAGGAAGATAAGTGCATCAGCTGAACTAAGTTTCATGGTTTACGACTAATAACTTAGAAAGACACAAGAGACAAAAGTTTGAAGACATTTGATACCCAAGTAATGGAGAAAGAACAATTTGATTTATGTGTCTCAATAATCAGTCTGCAGCTTTACTAATCAATGGTTCAAGGACTTCTCTATGAAGATCTACTATCAGTATTGAGGACAAGGACCTATAACCAATCTTTATTGAATTTATTTTGGGGGTACACTATTTGAGATTTCTCTTTACAAAATGGCATTTACTAGAGAATTTTCATTTTATGAGCAATCTGGTTCAGTCCACACCTTTTGACGTGAGGGAACACATTGTTTAGATGCCAGAATCCCCAGTTACTCAGTGTGTTAAACCATTTTGCCATGAAATTACAGAGTTATCATTAGTAATCACTTTTTACGTGAGGCACAACACGTCTTAGGTGAAGTGACCCAGTTACTCACCATACTATGTCATTGCTTTGTCATGAATTTTTTCAGCATAATAATTTTTAATCAGAGATAGTCTGGCACCTCATGACATAATTCACTTCACTTCAAGGTGAAGGATAATTAGTTTCTTAATAAACCAGAACCATTGCTCTGAAATCTTGCTACCCCCTTTTTGAATTCATTGAGATGGTTTAAGTGTTTGAAGACAATACTTAATTTGAAGATTTTCAACCAAAGTTGCCCCCTTACACTTGAATTTCATGCTTTAAGAAGATTTCTGGACACAGTACTTCAAGTATGTTCTTAACTCATTAAGTTTGTATCGAATCATTCTTCAAAACCCTTTTATTTTGTTCTTGCATGGTTATGAATCTTAAACCACTACACTTAGCAAGGCCAACTTACTTGATCTTTGTCTAATAGGAAAGTCCTAAATACAGAAATCATCAAGTCTGAAAAAAAACTGTTGGAGACTCAGAATAACTTCCCTAGAGATTTTTATGCACATGTCTAAGACAACTAAGATGACTGAAAGTGAGAGAACTGAAATGGAATTATTTAAGACTGCTCCCCCTGACAGTATGAATGAAAATAATCTTGAAGACATTGAACAAAAGACCTTATATCTCCCTTATTAGATGCATTACTACCCTTGGTACTCGGTGGAGGACTTAGGCCAGATGACCACCTCAAGCTCAGTGACATCCTCTAGATAGGTCTTACCTATCTTTTAGCAACACACCGTTTGATGTACCATAGGGTGGTTAGCATCCAGTGAAGAATATAGAAAAAAAAATCTAAAGATAGGCAATGGGGCTCCCCCTCACTTGTTGCAGCTATAGACTGAGACTGGCAACTGACTAAAATCAAGAAATGTTGCATAGTCAGGTTGATCTGAAAAGACCCAATTCCCTTCTCAAGGTGGAAAATTTTTCATGATCCAGTGGCTTAGTAAATATGTCTGCAATTTGATGTGTTGTACCAACATGAATCAATTCAAAAGATTTCTTAGAAATTTCATCCCTTATGAAGTGGTGTCTAATGTCAATGTGTTTTGCACGTGAGTGTTGGATTGGATTTTTAGATAGATTTATAGCACTTGTGTTATCACAATAGATGGGTGTGAAACCAAGATCTACATTATAGTCTTTCAACTGGTGTTTAATCCATATGACTTGTGTGCCACAGCTACCAGCAGCCACATACTCAGCCTCGTGGTTGACAGAGCTACTGAGTGTTGCTTCATGGAACCCCAAGAAACCAGACACCCAGCTAGGAATTGGCAGTAACCACTAGTGATTTTCATATCTAACTTACAACCAGCATAGTCTGCATCAGTGTATCAAATTAAATCTAAGTGGCATGATGCAAGAAAAAATAAACCCAAATTATGTGTGCCAGCAATATATCTGGAAATTCTTTTAATAGCAGACAAGTGTGATTCTTTTGGGTTAGCTTGAAACCTAACACATAAACATACACTGAATTGGATATCAAGTCTGGAAGCAATAAGGTTGAGTAATGAGCCAATCATACCTCTGTAGAGTTTTGTGTCCACTAGTTTACCTAACTTATCAGCATCTAGTGATGTGTTTGCTCCCATTGGTGTAGTCATGTGCTTCAACTTGTCCATGACAAATCTTTTCATAATTTCAGATGCATACTTGGTCTGACTGATAAAGCACCCTTCCACCATTTGTTTAACCTGTAGACCAAGGAAATATTGTAAGTCACCAACCAAGCTCATCTCAAACTCTTTAGGCATTAAACTAACAAATTCTTCAGATAGTTCAGGACAGGTGGAACGAAACACAGTGTCATCTACATATACCTGAACTATAATCATTTTCTGATTTATATGCTTAGTAGAAAGGGTCTGATCGACCTTACCTCTGCAATACCCTTTGCTGATCAGAAACTCAGTCAGTCTATCATACCAAACCTGAGGGGCTTGTTTTAGTCCATACAATGCTTTATTCAATCTGAAAACATGGTTAAGCAGCTCAATAGATTCAAATCCAGGGGGTTGCTCTACATAAACTTCCTTTTTTCTGATGCCATTTAAGAATGGACTTTTCACATCTATTTGTTGAAGTTTTATGTTGTTAGAGCATGCAAAAGATATTAGGATTCTGATGTTAGGATATGTGGGTGCGAGACACGGATTCAGAAGGGGGGGTGAATGAATCTTTCAACAATTACACCCAATTAAAACAATTGTAGAATCAAACTTTTAATAATGCTCAATAATCAAGTGAGACAGCACAACTACTCTCTTCTCACAACAGTGAGCTGAGACACTCAGGCTCGTATATGTACTTCTACTAAGCAAAGGAACATACACTCCACAGATTTAAATAAAACTCTCAACGTAACACAAGGGCAAACGCAATTAATCAAGCACACGTAACCTGTGAAGTGGAGAAAGATGATATGGAGGAGCGCAAAGAGCAAACCACGATGGATAGGGATATTTGTTAGGTGGTTCGGCTAGATCCATAGTCTGCCTACGTCCACCCCTCACTCCAAACCAGAGTGAGGCTTCCATTGCAATAGCAAGAACTACAGACTCAGTCTGCAAATAGACGCTGCCTAACAGCTTGATCCAGAGCAGCATACTCCTCTCTTCCTCCACCCAGGAAGGCAACCACTAGCGACACCCAGTCACTAGCAACCGGAGACACCAAGACCCCCTTCCTCTGAAACACAGAGAGAAAGCACAAGTGACACCAAGTCACTTGCCACCGGAGACACTAAGTCTCCCTTCTCCTGAGTCCACAAGAGGAACCCCGAACTCAACCTGAGTGTCGGAAGACCAAGAAACTGGAAGATGAAAATAACAAAAGGAAAAACAAACTGGCGAATAAAGCTCAATAAGGAATATAGCTCACGCAAGAGCACAGCGGTTCAGGATCTGATCCTAGAACTGATCTTCTTCACTCTTCCTCTTCTACTGCCGGCTCTCTTACTCTCTCTGGCTGCTGCTCGCCTCTTTCCTTCTTTTCTTTCTTCAGCTCTGCTCTCCTTCTACTCTCTCTTTCTGCTTCAATCTCTTTTTCTTCTAGGTGCTCTCTCTCTCTAATTCTCTCGTCTCTTCTATTCTTATTCTTCTTCTTTTTCCTCTCCGCTGTTCTCTCCTTTTCTTTCTTGAACTCTCCTATTCCCTTCTCTACTCTTCTCCTTTTTCTGTTCTTCTCACTTCTCTTGATCTTCAGGTAGTCTTCTTTGATCGAAGGACCGGCCTACTTATATGGCTGTTGGTAGGGTTCCCACGAGCTCACACGTCCAGAGAGGATTGGGGATGTTGATCCACGTGGCAGAATGTCAAAGATATTCTTCCTGGGACCACGTGCCAATCATTGTTTCTGTTATCCATACGAGCTTACGTGCCGCATGATGATTTCTCCCCTCGTGCAGATCATATGCTCGAATGTATGGCCAAGCTTGTAGAAGTTGTCGTTGCCTTAGACCTGCACAGACTTTTGCTCGCGGCGCTCGTAAAACTGCACCGACTTGTGCTTGCAGTGAAAACTTGCACTGACTTGGGCTCGCAGCAAGGTTTGTACTGACTTGAGCTCGTTACAAGGTTGCACTGACTTGGGCTCACAGCAAAGTTGCACTGACTTGAGCTCACAGCAAAGTTGCACTAACTTGAGCTCACAGCAAAGTTGCACTGACTTGAGCTCACAGAAAGGCTTGCATAATCCTTAAGCTCACAGTTAAAAAATTGCACCGATAGTGCATATACGTTAGACTAGAAAACCTTGTACTGACCCTGTATACAACTAACACTGACCTCAGTATGCACATAGTATAATTTAGCACAGACCTTATAAATGCATGTAACAGAGTATGCATGGACTTTGTTCTACGCAAGGAAGAATGTGCACAGACATAAATGATGCATAGACCTAAATTATGCATGGACTTCAACTTCACTACTACAGGTATATGTACGGACTTGGATAGGCTTGCTAGCATGAAGTGCACTAACCTCATGTTCCTTAGCACAGGCGTTGTGTATGCGTGATGCAAGCAATGCACAGACCCTATATGTGCGGTACGATGGCTTGCACCGACCTTATATTCCTTAAGCAAAGCACTTCACTGACCTTATGTTCGTTTTGCCAAAACATGCACCGAGTGTATATGCTGTAGACACAAATGCATGAGGTGCTCACAGCAAAGAATATGCACCGACCTACATGCGTACGCAAGGCAAACAATGCACCGACCCATGAATGCTTATTGTATGAGACCTAAAACATGCACTGACTAGATGCTCACTATGTGCATCAACCATAAGGTATGCATAGACACGAAACGTGCTCAGACCTGGGTATGTTGAGACACAACATTAGACGCTAAGTGAGACGGACACAGAATGTGCACCGATTTAAACAGTGAAGTGCACGAACCTTTCCTTACCACCGACTTCGTGTGCAAACATGCACTGAATTTTAGACCATTAAGCCAAACCACACACATACGTTGTGTTGTGAATGCATCGACCAAATGTTTGACAGAATGCAATGCATCGATGAAGTGTTTATCAAAATGTCACACCCAAGGAAATGACATGCACACAAGGAAATAATATGCACACAGAGAAATAATATGCACACAGTGTATATGATGAAATCTCATTCACAAGCACACATTCACAAATGCATATTCACACATATGAATCATCTTAACATGCACTCATATGAATCATCATGCTCTTTCATGCACACATGCGCACATATGAATCATCTTGGTGTTTGCTATCATAAAAATCACAGAGACACAACAATCCCCCCCCCCTTTTTGATGATGGCAACACCATGATGAGTCATAATGATAATAAAACATAAAGCAAGGCAAGATGCTAACTCATGTCAACCTATTCTCCACCTTTGACTTCATCAAAAATAAAAAAGATTAACACCAATTGAAAGATGATTGAATCATGAGCTAAAAAGTAGGCATCAAACAATTCTCCCCCTAAGAGGATACCAAGGGTCATACATCAAAAGAATGATCAGAATGTATCAATCAAAAACACGGGCAATTAAACGAGCCAAGAGATATGGCAGTGAGGAATGCAACCAGGAATATGGTCGTCAAGATGAGCTCAGGGTTTCCTTTGAGACAAAATGAGAGCAAGCTAGCAAAAACTTTCCAGCAAAGTAAAGGCACAATAGATCCAAAATTTGACAAGATAACCTATTCTCCTCCTTTGAGCAAGTTGACCATTGAAGGAGTCAAACTGGAATATTCAACCATAACAATTTTGAAGTTCAGAAAGCTGCAAGTGAATAAGGTAATAATGACAATGGATCCTCACATTTGTATGGTCTGCAAATGAAAGGTCTACAGAACCATCAGGGTTTGCTAGCCAAAAGAAATATGGTAGTGGAATCCAGTGAAAGAGACTCAGGCTGATGTGCAAAGATCAATCAAAGCACATATATTTCAAGAACAATTTTGATATCTATTAAAAAGATCAATGAAGGTAACAGAGATCAACAATTGAGCAAAAGCTTTATTTTCAAAAACCCTGAGATACAGAATTTTTCAGTAAGTTACCAACTTCATAAACCAGAATTTAGGTTTTAGAGTCTTCGACTATAAAAGCTTATAAATCCTTTGATTGGCAGATATGGTTTAAGAGAGATGTAAACAGAGTTTTTCAAAAAGAAACCATACTCATATCTGAAATAAATTTTTAATAAAAGTGAACCAAATGCTCATATATCACTTCTAGTTCAACCTTCTTCCATCTTACTCAGTTTACTTTCCATGACTTCTTTGATAATCACATGAGGTAGTATTGAGAATAAACACTCGTGAAAGCATCTTAATTTTACTGTCCTTCCAGAATATTTGAATCAAACTTTTTCATATTTTTCTTTTGATCATTAAACACTTGTTAGGATATGTAAATTTTAATGAGCAATTTTGGTTGATCAACACCTTTCGACGTGAGGAGACACCTTGGTCAGAGGCCAGAATCCCCAGTTACTCAATGTGATAACTGTATTGCTTCTCTATTTTAGAGGACATAGATAGTATTAGAGATATCTTTGGCATGAGGAGACACCTTGATTAGAGGCCAGAATCCCCAATTACTCAATACAACCATGCCATTGCTCTACCATATTTTCATATTATTTTCAATGATTTTAATCAGAGTTAACTATGGTACTTCATGACACAGTCCTTTGGACAAGTTTCTCAATAACCACAGTCATTGCTCTATCCACAATATTTCTTTTAGGACAAATTCAGACAGATTAAATGTTTAATAGCAATACTGACACTCAGTATTTCAACCAAAGAAAATCTTGGTTTCAACTTTTCAGATTTCAGGAAGTCTTACATGAATTTACATGAGACAATCAGTTAAGGTTTATTAAAAAGTTGAATCAGATATTTTCAAGTTCTTTGAGCTCAAACTTAAGAGTACATTAGACTTAAACCAATTTCAAATCAACAACATTTTTAAACCTGTATAATGGAAGATTCTACGTTAAAGGTGTTTTAACATTTATGAAGCAGTGTTCAAACTGAAGGTTTACTTCAAATCTCAGTTCGGTTATTGAGTAATCAGTAGCAGCCAACAATGATTATTTGATGATGTGAGTCACTGGAATGACAGATATGGCAGGGTAAATCAATTAGATGGATAGGAAGAGTTCAGGATTAAGATCATCAGAAGGTATGCAACATGTGCAATGTACACAATGCTT